>CM028351.1:62372714-63727156 GCA_016618105.1 Dendrobium huoshanense
TTTATAGATTTACTGATATTGATATTGTTAAAGAGTTATTATTATTATTACTACAATTGATTCGCTTTTTAATGATTTATTATTAGCACGAGATTCTTATTACTTAAACATTTAAAGATACTTATTTAATATTAATACATATCGACATAACATTATGTGTATACTAAATTTAATATTACAACATTATTATGGATTTTAATAGTCTTCATAGATGCTTTATTTTTACTGATTTATATGATTTTTTATTGATTGAACGCCGCTTCTATAGCATATGAATGACAGTTGTACTGGGTTTTTTGCTTTACAAATTTTACTATTCTTTTACTGCACTATTTTATGGCCTATATATCATATTGTTTTGAGTTCAGAAATTTTATCATATAGTATGTCCTTTGTTATTTCTACATAAATTCATAATCATATCGAATGTTATTGTTATGAATTAAATGATTACAAGAATATTATTTCTTTACCAGGCTTTGAACTTAGTTGTAGTATTTGAGTGAGCTTCTAACACTTTTAACTCATTATATGTGATATAAATAATTTTGGGTTAGAAAAGAGGATCGGGAGAGTAAGAATGATCAGTTATAGAATTTCTAAAGTTAAAGGTATAAATGATCTAAGCCAGACTCACTAAGGAGCTTGCGAGTCGAACTTATCGAGCCATGAGCTCGAGCTCGAGCTCGAGCTTAAATATTAAACAAGCTAGAGTTTGAGTTTAATTAAGCTTTGCTTGTAGGCTCACGAGCTGATTTAAAAAATTTAAATATTAAAGAATATTTTTTTTAAGAAAAATAATATTCAAAATTTATATGTTTAATAATAACATTTAAAATTGTACAGGAGCTTTAAAAAATAAAATTGTAAAAAGTTCTTTCACATTAATTAATGTTCTATTTCCTAAAAAATATGTACGGTTTGCAAGTTTTTCAAAAAGAAATCTAAACGCTTATTATTCTTCAATCTCCATCTATAAAATTGTACAACATGTGGTCCATGATTTCTTTCAGTGAAGTGAAAAATCCCACTTTGACATTTATCAAGTCTTGCTCTCAAGTATGAGAACAAACACTCCAGACGAGTTTGAGCTCATTCTCTAGGCTTCATTCAAGCTCGAGCTCGAGTTCAAGTTCTTTAATTGAGTGACAATTCGAGCTCAAGATTTCTCTGACTTGAGATAGACCCAACGCGTTTACACCCTTACCTAAGGTTTTAGTACTATTTTATTTCTTTTTTGTTTTTAGATATTCTTTTGTAATCAGAATTGGGCGGATGATTTATTTAATTTGTATGACTCCTGCCTATAGCACATGACTTTTGGATAATGATTATAAATGTACATTGATGTTTTGATCTATCTTGTCCACTGGTATTTATTTTAATAAAAAAATTAGATAACTCTGGTTGAAATATATAATAGATAAAACATAAAATTATTTTCAATTTAGATTCTGGGACATCACAAAGGACCTACAAGAAAAATAACTCTAGTACTTATAGATCTACTCTCATAATTTTGTATAATTTATAAGAGAACCTTTGAAGGTGTTTGTTTAGGGTTTTCCTATATTTTGGCCATTCAAAAAAAAAAACGTGGGCATTCCTTGGTGATTCATTGGTTAGTGATGCATTATTCGATGAAAAGTCTAAGAAGTAGGCAGATTTGTAAGTAATATTGCAAGAGAGAATAGAAATTGGTATGTGCTTGACCCTTGAGTATGGTGAGGAAGATTTGGTATGGGATAATATCATAAGCTTACTGAATATGCATAATGGTTCTATAGTGATTAATATGCTTGCAACGATCAAATGCTCTATCATAGAGATAAATTTGAAATAACTTAAACTCCACTAAAATAGGATGATGGAGAAATGGATTAGTTAGAGGTGAAGTTTTGAAAGTTATGTTGTAATCAGCTTAAGTCCTTCATGAATAGTCGAGGATTACAAGTAGTCTTAGTAACATGAAAAGGATGTGTTAAACTAGTGTTGAACCTAATGTATATAGTAAGATTTTGATTATTATAAATATTATTATTAATGCTAATATAATTTTTAGTTAACTAGAGAGATTTTGGACTAACAATTCAGGTCAAATAAAATAGCTACCACACAAGAGACCAAATCAGAAAGAGGAACTAATTGAACCAATAATTTCAAACATGAAGACCATACAAGATTAAGAAGAAGTTAGAAAGTAACATGAGGTTTTCAAAATTATAATTTTTTTCTTTTATTGAGTTTTCTGTTATGTGTAGGATTATATTAACTAAACAAACATGCACACAAACATACACTGATTGAGACTGTAATAAATGATGAACTTGTAATATATTGAGGTGGTGGCCTTATACAATGTAACACTGAAAATGTTAGTTTTCTCTCCACTTCTTCTATAAAGCTATATTTTCTTAATTCCTTATTTAATTTTTCTATATGATGATCGCTAAACTACTAAGCATATGCTTTTACATAATAGGAATATGTTATTATTAGTGGTTTCAAACATTTAGTGCACTAATTTATTACATAGAATGATGTTCTCAAATATATGAGATGATCATAGCATCTTATTTAAAATTACATTTTGTAGCTTTAATTAACCTTACAAGCTGTTGGCACCAACTCCAACTTTTGTTTTCGAAAAGAAATTACTTCCCCGCCTTCATCCATGTCTATATCTTCAATAGTTATGCCGCTAGGCAAACTCCAATCAAAGCGATGCAGAAGATTTGCCAGAGTAATCTCAATAATAGCCATTGAAAAATTCATTCCTGGGCAAATCCTACGACCAACACCAAATGGAATGAAAAAAAAATCATTACCCTTGTAGTCTACAGTACAATCTAAGAATCTCTCTGGCTTGAACTGTTCTGGTGCTTCCCAATAAGATTCATCTCTTCCCAAAGCCCATGCGTTGAAGACCAATCTAGTTTGCTTAGGAATATTGTAGCCTTGTATTTGACACTCTTGCAATGACTCTCGAGGAAGCAATAATGGAACTGGTGGATGCAGCCGAATGACTTCTTTTATAAAAACCTTCAAGTAGCTCAGTTGGCCCAACAATTCTTCACTAATCATGTCTTCTCCATGAGCCACTTTCTTCAGTTCGTCCTTTACCTTCTTCATCACTTCAGGATTTCTCATAATTTCTGCCATGCACCAATCTAGAGTTGTGGATGTTGTCTCTATTCCAGCAACAATCAAATTCTATTTCAAATAAAGCATGTTAGAAGAAATTTTATTTGATTCCATAGTATTTAGAGAGTAGTTTAATGTAAAGATAATCATTTTTCTTTGAGACAGTATCACGAATCATGAAAATTTGTTTAAATAGTAATATCTTGTTTAACCAAATAGTATAATATAAAACAATCATTTTTGAAAATACCATAGCCTGCACTGTAGATATCAATGCCATTGGCCGGAAGCCAGAAGCCAGTGAAATAAAAATTAGAATACAATAAAAATTGTTTATTTAAAATTGTAAAACATTGAAAGAATTATTATCTGATTTAATATCTACTTGGAACATATATTTTACAACTGAGGAATTAGCAAAAAAGACTTAAAATACTTACCAATATAAGACCCCTGATGTGATCGTTTGTGAGGACAAACCCAAGCTCGAATCATTCTGCAAATCAAGTAACGTATCCATGAAGTAAGTGTTATTCTTACCGTTCACCTCCTCTGACTCATGACCGTGGTTCTTAATAATTTCATCAAAAGTAGCATCCCGATTCTTCGTGTAATTCTTGAGCTTTCTATCTAATCCGCATAGCACATCTAGCCATTTTAAATTTGGAAAAAAATCCTCAAAGAAAGCTTGAAAAACTAAAGTTGAAGACTCGTGTGATAGTTTAGACCAAAGTGCCTTTTTCTCTTCAGTTATCCATGATCCTAAAATCACTCTAGTTATCAACTTGGTTACGTAAGAATTTAACATCTCTGTGAGTTTTACAACTCCGCCATTACCCCTCGAAGTTTCATCCGCAACTTTTCCAAGCAAAAGAGACAACTCCTCTGCCCGAGCGGAGCTCAGGGACTTCACTTTTTGTGAGCTAAGAAGGTGGGTTCTGGCAAGCTTTTTCATTTGTCTCCAATTCTCTCCATACGGAGCAAAGGCTATGTCATTCTTGTTGTTGGACAAAGCATCCGTCAGCTTCGTCATTGGACGAGTTGCAAATACGATATCATTGTTTCTAATCACCTCTTCAACAATTTTGGGGCTTGAGACTACTAGAGTTCGAAAACTACCAAGATGAAGAAGCATCAAAGGTCCATGCTGCTTTGAAAGCTTGTGGAGGGAGCGATGGGGAATCGAGCCAAGTTGGTGGAGATTACCTATGAAAGGAAGTCTCGGAGGTGAAGGTACGAGAGCTACCTTCTGTGAGTTGGCCTTCCTTCTTTTGAGTAGTAGGAAGAAAAAAGAAATAATTGGAATAGCGGCAAGCAAAATTGGATTCATCATTACCTCGATTTAGTCACTTCTAGATCTGCAATGGACGATCATTGAAACCGAAATCCACGATTATTTATAACCCAAAATGCTTAGGAAGAAAAGTCAAATAAAAATTATATATATAGGAAAGAAAAATATTAATAATAAAAAATTAAGTTCAACGCCGCCGGCTATGACCAATTTCGATGCGAGTGATGTCAGCCTTAACTAAAAAGAAAGTTAAATTTTTATAAATATATTCTTTAAACACTTATTATTAATATTGCATAATTTGTTTTTTAGATAAACATTATATGAGTATTCAGCGCTAATCTAATTATTTTAAAATTTTGAAATAAATATATTATTTGAATAATTAATTTATTTTTAAATTTCACTTATTTTAAAATAAGAAAATTATGTCATTCTTGACATGTCGTCATAAAATTATCTTGAGCGGGCACGAATCTCGAGGCAAAAATTAAGTTGAAAACTTTAAAAATTAAATATGGGATCATCTGAACTCCGATTTCAGCAAATTTATAATCGAATTGAGCGTCTCGGAAATAAGAACCCAACGACACCAAATTCAACTCGATCCGAGCCCAAATGAGTCCAAATCAAGGGCCCGAAGCGCTGTTGGAAAGTTCGAACCTTAATTTGAGTTACCAAACGGTCTCCGAACTTGATGAACTTATGATCGAATTGAGCGGCTCAACGAGACGAATCCAACGAGCCCAAAATCGCCAAATTCGAAGTCATTAAGACCTTCAAATGCCTAATAAACGGTCCACAAGCGAATGATTAAATATCGACCGTTCATCCGAACCACTCCATATTCGCCCTGATCTCTCATCTATTTATGGGTCATGCCACTCCAGAAAATCTATAAATAGACCCCTCATTTCTCTTGAGAGGATCGAAAGCAAGAAGGAGGAGAACAAGAAGAGAAGAAAAGAAGAGGAGGGAAGAGACTCCTTCCCGACCACCACCGGAGTTTCGCTCGAACTCCAAATGACGCCGGAAGTCTGCCCGACTTCCACAGGACGCCAGAATTCTGCCCAATTTTCACGAGATACTGAAATTCTTCCCAATTAACGACAGAGTTCCTCCCTGACGCCGAAACTCCACCCAAGTTATATCTGAGTTCTCCTCAGCCACCAACAGACGTCGAACTTCTACCCGACGTCGGACCTTCACTCATAGCCAAGTTTCTACCCAAAGCCGGACTTCTACCAGTTATCGGACTTTCGCTGGATGTATATCCGAAGTTGGATTTCTTTCCATTATTAGACTTCAACCTGACGCCGTCCTTCTGACCTTCGTCGTTAGACAACAGTTCTTCCAACCTCCGTCGCCAGCCAACTACAGTCCTTCTGACTTACGTCGCCCACCGACTACAATCCTTCTAGCCTCCGTCGCTAGCCTACTATGGTCCTCTTAACTTACGTCACCCATCGACTACGGTCTTTCTGACCTCTGTCCCCCACCGACTATGATCTTCCTAACTTACGTCGCCCGTCGACTACAGTCTTTCCGACCTCCATCGCCTGCCGATTGCAGTCCTTCTAACTTATGTCACCCACTGAATATAGTCCTTCCAACATCTGTCGCTAGCCGACTACGGTCCACTTGACTTACGTCTCCCGCCAACTACAGTCTTTCTGACCTCCGTCGTCCGCCAACTACGACCCTTCTAAATTACGTTGCCTATCGACTACAGTCCTTCCGACCTCCGTCGTCAGTCGACTACGGTCCTCTTGACTTAAGTCATCTGCAGACTACAATCTTTCTGACCTCCGTCACCATACTATGGTCCTCCTAACCAAATGAATACGTTAATAGTGACTCTTTGTATTCACACCATGTAATGTGCTCTATAAAATGTACATCAAGCTAAGGCCTTCTCCCAAGGAAGGGCCTCATTTGTAATCAATTGTTACACTAGTGGATTCATTCAAACTGGGTCAGGCCTCATTGTTTTTCCCCCCTTTTAGGAGTTTTCCACGTAAAACCTCTGGTGTCTCTTATGGATGTTACACCCTCTCACTTATCTGATTGTGTACTGGATCTTCGTAGAATGCTAAGACGTTAAACTATATATTTCTCTACCGCCGCGAATACTCCAGGACGCAACAATTTGGCGTCGTCTGTGGGAACATGGTTCCCGACTGGGGGCAATTTTAGCTCCAACCTCAAAATGTTATTCGAATTCTATTGATGCAATAATTTCATGGAATCATATCCAGACTTGGGGGGCAACCTTGACTACAATTTTACTCAAGAAGATCCCTCCAAGACTTCTAAAACCAAGATAATATATAAGGAAACTCTCGGCAAATGCAAGGAAGCTTCCGATAAATTTCAAACCATGTACAGTCCCTTACTGGACTTCTACTCCTTGGGCAAGGTCTTAATCTCAACCTCAAAAAGGCAGTAACGGCCTAAAGATAGACCATTCTTCACCTTTGATTCAGGATACACGCAGCATTAGCCCCCTTCAATCAAGGCAAATTTATCCCAGGGAGATCTGATTTGACCTCTTCTATACAGGTAATGTCGTCGAGCAAAGGCTCAGACATACAACCTCGGATAGGTTTCATATCTTTGGTGGATTCTCTCGACCTCTTCCACACAGGTTAATGTCGTCGAGCAAAGGCTCTAACATACAACCTCGAATAGGTCTCACATCCTTGGTGGATTCTCTCGATCTCTTCTATACAGGTTAATGTCATCGAGCAAAGGCTTCGACATACAACCTAGAATAGGTCTTACATCCTTGGTGGATTCTCTCGACCTCTTTCGTGTAGGTTAACGTTGTCGAGCAAGGCTCCAACATTCAACCACAGATAGGTCTCACATCTTTGGTGTATTCTCTCGACCTCTTCCATACAGGTTAACCTCGTCGAGTAAATGCTCTGACATACAACCTCGGATAGGTCTCACATCCTTGGTAGATTCTCTCGACCTCTTTCATACAGGTTAACATCATCGAGCAAAGGCTCCGACATATAACCTCGGATAGGTCTCATATCCTTGATAGATTCTCTTGATCTCTTCCATACAGGTTAACATCGTCGAGCAAAGGCTCTTAAAAACAACCTCGGATAGGTCTAACATTCTTGGTGGATTCTCTCAACCTCTTCCATACAAGTTAACGTCGTCGAGCAAAGGCTCCGACATATAATCTCGAATAGGTCTCACATCCTTGGTGGATTCTCTCAACCTTTTCCATGCAGGTTAACGTCGTCGAATAAAGGCTCCGACAAAAAAACCTCGGATAGGTCTCACATCATTGGTAGATTCTCTCGACCTCTTCAACATAGGTTAACATCGTCAAGCAAAGGCTCCGACATACAACCTCGAATAGGTCTTACATTCTTGGTGGATTATCTCGACCTTTTCCATACAGGTTAACGTCGTCGAGCAACTGCTGTAACATACAACTTCGAATAGGTCTCACATCCTTGGTGGATTATCTCGACCTTTTTCATACAGGTTAACGTCGTCGAGCAAAGGCTCTGACATACAACCTCGGATAGGTCTCACATCCTTGGTGGATTCTCTTGACCTCTTCCATATAGGTTAACGTCATCAAGCAAAGGCTCCGACATACAATCTCGGATAGGTCTCACATCCTTGGTGAGTTCTCTCGACCTCTTCCATACATGTTAACATCGCCAAGCAAAGGCTCCGCATACAACCTCTGATAAATCATACATCCTTGGTGGATTCTCTCAACCTCTTTCACATAGGTTAACTTCATCGAGCATGGCTCTAACATACAACCTCGGATAAGTTATATATTCTTAATGAATTCTCTCAATATCTTTTACAGAGATTCTTAACAGGCTAAAAAGCCTTTAAAAAGTACATTATGCATGTCTCAAAGATGCAATAACAATTTAACTTCATCCAAGGGATAAGTTCTTAACTTCATATATAGTATTAATGAAGTTACATAAATTTAGATTTAAATGTACATTTATTCTCACTAGAAGATGAAATTAAAAAGTACATTGACATCTATTGTACAAGCTACTATCATCAAGCATCTCCTACAACTTCTTCTTCAAAAAAAGTTTACTTTTTGGTCTTCATCAGGCCTCAACTCAGTTGACACTATGTGTGTGTCATCAGACCACTAATATAACACACTACTCCGGCCCCTTGACTCAGGGATATCTGGTGTTGATACGCTTCAGTATAAGTGCATATTATATTATTGAAATGTCATTGGACTACCACCATCATTAACTCTTCATCTGATATTTGCTAGCGGCCATTCACTTCATATCAGCCATCATTAGCTTCTAGCTCGACTGCTACTTGCAATGCACCCTCGAACTCTCTCCTTCAGCTCTACATTTGATCGTTGACTACTAATGGTCTTAAACTCGATCGTTCATCGCCGATAGATTTCCGCTCAAATGGCATTGAAAATCTCTCGTATACTCATCACTTTTAGTTCTCCTCCAGGACACAATCACTGCCAGATCTTCTTAAATCACCCTCGTATAAACGCAGCAATTGATCTCATTTTATCACGGTTTATCTATTTAGAATATAACCTCTCATCGTGACTTCTTCTACACAAGAGAGGGGCACTGAAGCTTAATAGGGGAATGTCGCCTATCTCCGACAGTGGAATGCCTCCAATGCAAGAAGAAGAGCGCAAGCAAAAAACAAGGAGGAAAAATTTCTCCTTCTACATAAAAGAGGGGCACTGAAGCTTTAATTAAAAGTAGTACAATATTAAAGCAAGCTGCTCAATTTTATTTATAGAAATTACATTCATTTTCTGAGTTCTTATAGGGTGTGGTGGAATGTGGATAGATCGTGCCTCAAGTGAATCATCAACATTTTATGTCAAAAGCATTGATAAGATTCATCAGTCTAACCATTGGACTGTTCATTTTGATGCATATGAGGATATCATTCAATGTAGCTGTGGGAAGTTCAACATTATGGGGTTACTATATTCTCACTACATGGGAGTAAAAAGAAAGTTAGAAATAGTTAATATTCCTTCAAAATACCTACTTCTGATATGGTCAACTAGAGCTAAAAAAAGACATTTATTCTGGCCGAACGTTCACATTTATAGTAAACAAACTGATCCCATCTCATGAGGGATTAAGAGGTATAATATTCAGAACTTATTTAAACATATTTACATATCAAATTAACACATGAGCATAAGAGAATGAGAAAGTAGAACAATACATGTTAGCTACAATAACTAACATGGTAGAAAATGTCGACTTGATACTAGATAGAAAGAAAAAGAACCATTGGTTTGTTTTGAATATAAGTGGGGCTAACAAAATTTAAAGACCAACTAAAGTGCAGGCCTAAAGGCATATATAATTCAAGGTTGAAGAGTCATTGGGAGAAGAGAATTTGTATAATAAAAAAAATTGAGGAACAAGGTACCCCATCAACTGAACAATGTACACCAATAGAACCAATTAGTGAGGTTATGTTTGCAACCATACCAGAATACTTCACAGATGTGTATACTCTCCGTCGACCAACCAGCCACCCGACCCCTGAATATATAAAGAAGATGATTGGAATAATTTAATCAGAGAAACATGCTTTATTTATGGTTATTTTAATTTATAATTATTAGTTGTACCAATTGTTACTCTTACTCTTTACTTTTTTATTGTTAAATATCATTCTCATTTGTTAAGTCATTATACAACATAATTATTTATTATGCTAATTATTTTTGTACTTTTCCACTTGTCAACAATCGCTCAATATTGCTCAGTATAGTGATGTACCATTAGCTTCTACTTACTCCTTACCTAGCAGTATCGATGAGTACTACTCTGTATCACACAATACCACACTATATCATCATCTTTTATTAACTCGATACTGATCGGTACCGTTGTGTATGATTGCATTCTATTAACTCAGTACCAATCAACACCGCTGTGTACGATTGTTTTATACTTACTTGGTACCTAGTGGTGCCGATAAATACTACTTCATACCACTTGATACCACTCTGTATCATCAGCGTTCTTTAACATGGTACCTATCGCTACCACTGTGTATTATTATGTACCTATCTTTAATGATAGGTAGTTACAGCAATAGGTCTATTAACTTTGGTTTATTGTAACATCTATAGTTGGTAGTTGTGGCGGTTCATCTATTTAAGAAGGGTTGTTATGATATTTATTATGATTAGTTATACTTAACAGATATATAAGTTGTGTCAATTTTTTTATTCAAGATATTCTAATTATGGTCTATAAACTGTACTGGTCGGATGCTAAACTACATCTAGGTATGCCTATAAAAGTCTTTGTCGTCATTGACACTATTAAGATGGATGAATGTATGACAAGTGTTCTAAAGGTCCTCTTGAGCAATAATCTAGGGCAAATGAAATATATAGATGTTGTGTACATACATGGCAAGAATCCTGTGATTATGTGGTTGAGGAGCATGGAGAGAGGTGATGGCTATTGAGGCCAACATAACAAGTATTTTCTTAAATGCAGAAGGATGGTGATGTGTGGAAAGTAAATTTTTTGTTAAATATCATCTCCTAACTAGTGCTCAATTTCTTCAACAGCGTCATCATGAGCTAACGCATCCTAAAGGGGAAGCGGCCTATTCAAACTATGATGAAGGTCACCTTGTGATTTATAAATATAATTCTTTATTACCTTGGGATCTAGTTGAATATGCATTTATATTAGACCTATAAAAGCAATTACTAAGGAAGCATTTGCATGGAGGTAAGTGAAAGAATTTCTTAAACTTGGGGATTGGCAAGATTTATTGTTTGAGTTGATGAGAATGTTTAGATGTTGTCCTACACAAACTCAACTCTAACAACGTGTTCACCATTTACTAAAGAGGTAGTTCTATGTGATGTTATTATGTACAAGTAATGAATGTTAAAGTTATCACTATTGTGACAAACAAATTATTTATGAACAACAAAAAGAATAATAACTAAAAATATATGAGCAAATTTTGATGGATAAGTCCAGAATCAATTTTGACTCATTATTTTATCGTTGCGCATTAAATTGCATATGCAAGTTCGGCTCTGTATTTAGGCATTTCATCTTTCCAATATATTAGTTCTTTCCACTTTATAACACAAGGCAGAATAGCAGCTTCCACATATTTACAAACAAACATCCCACAATTGAAGCCATTTTCTTGGTTGGAATACCATTAGTAACATTGAGTGATCGATTTCATGTCACCTTCAAAGAAATCTTATGTTTTCTCGTACAAATTATTTATTTGTATAGAATATTAAGAACGTATTCTATTTAATTGTTTCCACTTTACATTATTTATATTAATATATACAAATTTTTACATAAAACTTATGGAAGCATGGCCCTATGAGTCGGGTTAGGCAAATACTTTAAGAAAAGCCAAGCTAAATTGTTCAAGTTTGCTACCAAAAGTGTACAATGTGACTTCTCTTCCACTAGCATCAGTAGGAAATTGGCAGCTCGAACCGATTCCTTAGTAACATGGGAAATTTTGCCGGAAGTACTGCCGGAAATGTTTCCAGCAAAATGTTTACGTCGGTATTTTATTTGCGACGCGTGAATTACTATTGTATGGTTTTTAACTGGAAATTCGTCGAAAAGTCATAATTTTGATATTTTTTTATTATTATCGGCGGACATTGTCTGTCGGTAATCACCTATTTTCTTGTAGTGAAACCAGCAAAAATTTTTGAACGAAGCAGGGCATTAACAAAAACTAATTAAGCTGAACTTGCATTAGTATATCGACAAAATTTTTGCCAAATGTTTTAACCAATAATCGCATACTTCTTAAAATGTAGAAGTTGTACAATGGAAACTAATCTTTGGAATTCATCCCTACAAAATTAGTTATAGTTGATCAGCAAAAAGTACAAGCAGTACCCACCAAAGTACCCAGAGATATGGCATCTAGCAGTATCTAGTGGTACTCAGTGGTACCCAGCGGTACCCTGATGGGGTACCCATATGGGTACCTAGCGGTACCTAGATGGGGTACCCAGCGATACACACTGGTGAACAATGGTAGGCACATGTACAAACCGGTACCTAAAGGTACGTGAACACAGGTACTCACTATAGATTATATAAAAAACCCTAACCCTAAACCATAAACTTGATATTTACAAAACGAATATAAGTTACATGGTAGCAAAAACTTATGTTATCCATGCCTTATGTTTCTGCAACAAACTGAGAGGTACCCAGACCCAGCGGTACACACCAGTGAACACCGTACGCACAGATACGAACTGGTACCCATTGGTACAGAATATTAAAAAAAAAAAACTAATCATAAACCATAAACGTGACATTTACATAACAAATATAAGTTATCTTGGTATGAAAAAAACTGACCTTAGAGATGTCTTATGTTTCTGCAATGAAAAATGTGGAGTAAATGAGAGGGGCTTCAGACGAAGATGAAGATCGCCTCCAACTTTTTTAAACTGAAACGCTCGGTCGATTTTGCAAAATTGAAACGCTTCGGGTGATTTTAAAAAACTGAAACAACCCAGTAAAATGTAATTTTTCGCGTGTGGTCTTGAACGGGACATCGGACCGAGTGATAAGTGAGAAAAACATGCTAAATATAAATGGTGAGGACATCGGGATCCATGTGGCGTGATTTTATTAGATTTCGGACGTAGAGCGATGTCTAGAGTCTGCACCAAATAAATATGCTAGGGAGGAGGCTAGGGATGGAACCAAGGAGATGGTGCCCATTCATGACCTCACAATTAACTTTGTCAAACATTTTATTTTCATCTCTATATATAATTTTATAATAATACTAATATTTAATAGTGAAATCGTTTATTGAAAATATTTTTAATGTCATATGTTTTATTGTTATATGCATGCGTGTATCCCTTAGATGTTTTTTAATACATCCTTAAATTTTAAAATATATGTTTTGACTTACAACATTCAAATAATATTCAGAAGTTAATATAAGTCAAATTTTCAAATAGTCTACGCCATAATATAGATATTATTGTGTTCTATTTATAGAAATTTTTTCCCTAATTTTGTGGGCACTACAGATACGAAATACGAAGTTTTTTTTTAATTGTAATTTCTTACGAAATTGCTAGCTTTCTTACGGAACCCGTAGGTTTGATCTAAAATTGATATGATCTAAATATGCTTGAATGAAATCTAGCACGTTTCTTATGACTCAAAATATTTGACATAAATCTGACTCAACTCGAATTCATTTGGTTTATTTATTGTTTAGATCATATTATTTTTTGGTTCAACATGACCATTTTATCGTGAACACAACTCAATAAACTTAAGACATGTGACTTATTTAACATGAACTTAATAATAATCGAATGAATTTAAAGTCAATTTTTTTTATCCAGATCAATCAAAATTAGACGTAAAATTTAATTGGGTCAAAATTTATGCTCAAGTCCCAATCAAAATTTAATTGGGTCAACTAGCTTTTCTATAATCAATGATGGTGTGCTTTAGGAAGAGGAGAAGATATAAGGGCAGCTTCACACGTGTTTGGAGGAGAAAGAGGCTCACTAGGCTTTTTAGCTTTCTCTGGGTTTTGCTCATGCGAGCCATCATTGTCATAAACATGAAAAAAGCAGATGACAAATGGAAAGAGGATTCTCCAATGCAGCCTGGTCAAAATGAGGATACTAATAATAAAAAGCCATTGGAAGGCTACTCATGGCTTTCAATTTGATATAATATATCGCTAAAACGTCAAGGTGTTTGGCAAATTTTCTTCTACTGATATAACATATAGATTAGAAAGTTTTTATTTGTTTTCATATTTATTTGATGTTTTTACATTTTTTTTTTTTTTTTGAAGAAAAAAAATGTAGTTCCAAACATATTACCATATGTTGAAAAGCTTATAGAAATGTAGTTCCAAACAATGTTTAAAAACCAGATCAAACTAGTCGATTCAACAAGTTGAGCCGTGAGCCGGTCCATTGATAGACCCGGAATATTATCAAAACTGATTTAGACATAAATCGGTTTTAACAACCAAGAACCGGAGGATACAAATTTTTTTCCTAATTTTATGAACAATATAGATATGAAAACACACTTTTTTTTAATGCCAATTTCTTACAAAATTGAGGGCGTTATTACAATGTTTTAAAGAGCCTATTTGACCCATTTGTTATGCAGATCATATTATTTTTTGGTTCAATATGACTATTTATTCTGAACACAACTCATAAACCTATGACATGTGACCTATATAACATGAACTTAATAATGATCGGATGAATTTAAAGTCAATTTGGTATTAAGATCAATCAAAATTCGACATAAAATAATTAGGTCAAAATTCATGCTCGAATCCCAATCAAAATTTAATTGGGTCAACTATAACATAAAATTTTCCAATCAAGTCTGCGTCAAATTGTAACGTGGTTCATGTACTTACACTTCTAATGACAGCCTAAGATATATTATATATATATATATATATATATATATATATATATATATATATATATAATATATATATATATATATATATATATATATTTATATATATATATATATATATATATATATATATATATATATATATATAATATATATATATATATATACCCAAGATATTAAACTTATTATTAAATATAGTTTTTATATCATAATTACTTTTTTATCCCTTGAATGTTTTTATTATTATTTTTTCCCATTTCCACATGCAAATTTATTTTTTCTAGCCACAAAGAAATTGAGGGTTATGTGTACATATTTTGTTATTAAGAGTCCTTCTGAGATGGTTGTAATTTTTTGTGAAAGCATTCTGTTGGGAATTCTTGAAGGAATTCTGAGAGCTTCTTGAGCTCTTCTTACAAGAGAGAGAGAGAGGGGGGGGGGGGGGACAAGAGAATAGGAAGAGAGACAAATTTTGAGAGGATGAAAATCTATCCTAAAGCTTTATTAAAATTTTCCCTAATTAACAAATCGCATACAATGCTTATCTATAGGCATTTAAATAGTTGTTATTACATCCATGAACAATCTTAACTAAAACTAGACCAACACATCACAATCTCTTCCTTGTTCCCAGTTTTAAAATCAAAAGAACCGTCTATGAACTTAATGTGATCTATCTGGCTCCTAGCAATAACTCCATGAGCAATCTGCTCGTTGAACCGAGCCTCATCTGATCATCTCTCTTGCAAACGACCTCCACCATGCGTTCTTCATCATCTATGGCTCCATCTTATGCTCCATGACTCTGCACTCTTCTCGCTAGTCTTCCTCGGACACACATGTGCGCATTCAACATACGACCTCGCACTCACACTATTCGATTCCGAGTTCACGACCAATCTGTCGCTTAGGTTCTTTGATCTTACATTTCTTGATCCACGACTGACACACAACAAACTACCCAAATAACCTTGAAGCTCCACTTGAATCTGAAGCTCCACCTCAAAACAGATCTGAACTGATTTTTAATCAAGAATAGTGAAATCTTTCTTTCATTCGTCCGATGCCCTATCTGTCTTGATTAATGCGGACCTCTTGAACATGCTCCAGCACAGAGATGCGCTTGATCATGACCTGGTCTTGCTTGTTGCACGCATCCGGCTGCTCTGCATCCTTTTTAAATAGATCGATATAGAGATTTTTTTTTTGGGACATTTAGGCCATTTAAGGCAAACTCACACACACAACGCATACACAAAGACTCGAACCCTGAACCTCTTAGTTGGAAGCCTAAGCTCTCAACCAATAGGCTAAGAAGAGTTTGTGTGATATAGAGATTTCAAACCGCAAGCTCAAGCTTCAGACAACCTTCGCCCGTTCCGCTTATAGGATAAGCTTATTCCTCTGTGAACACTTTTTTTATTCCTACTTCTTTATATATTATCATCATAAATCATCGTAAGTTTATATAATTAGCAAGCATATTTAAAATTTTAACAACTCTTATACATTTATAACTTAATCTATCTATAAATTTATCTGTACAATTTACATTTTCATTGTCACTTTTCATTTTAAATTTACACTTTATATTTTTATATTGACATTTTACATATTATTTTGACACTTTACAAAAGAAAGTTGATTGACTATATTCGTACAAGTGCAACTTGCTAGAAAAGTAAGGTACAATACAGTTAAATAAATATGCAAAATGCATGTATGACATTCAAGAGTATAGGAAAAGTAAACAAAGACACCCTCCAATCTAAGTGCCCAACAAGCAAATCACGGTACAAGAAAGTTAACACAATAACGACATAACTTAGATCAGAGTTGGTTGTCCTAGCATGTAAATTATAAATATTGTGCTAAGCTTGTGTGCCATAAATATACCTTATGATGTTTGAATTATCTATACATTTAATTAATTAGTTTATTACAATCTAAAGCGATTTAATTTAAATTTAAATTTCAATGTTTTATAGTTTATTTATAAAAATTATTTTAATGGTTAAAGTTATTTAATTTTAAGTTTTATGGAACATTATTGGTGATTAATAAGTTCAAGTGTGATTTTAAGTTAGTAACCAACAAGTCTTTAAACTTATGAGTCTTATGAATTTAATTCATTAGTTTCCTCCTAAACACTAAAGCAATTGTGATAAAAGATAGACTGAAAATTACTTGAAATATTTAATTAACAAGTCTCAGGCTTATCAGCAAATTAATGCATTTGTTTCCCCCTAAGAGATCAAGTAAATGCAAGGAGCTTAAGATTAATTTAATCAATTAATAACGATTTAATTAATTACTTAAATTTAACTGATTTAGATTATTTAATTAAACTAAACTAAATTTGATTTAGTACTTTTTTTATTTAATTCAAATCATTTGATTTTTATTGAATACTATTTGATTTTTTTAGTAACTTACTAACTTTTCTATCTTTCTCTGGAGCAATTATTAGGTCCTTTCACTGGATGTAGAGGAAGGTTCGGTTTTAGGCAAAAATAGGTCAAAAAGTGCGAATACCGAGTTTTTTGAAAAACTCGGTATTTTTTCAAAAAACTCGGTATTTGCACTTTTTTAGGCAAAACCGAACCTTCCTCTAGGTCCTTGCACCGGACCAAATAAAAATTCCTTTCTCTGGCCTTTGCTCATGCGAGCGATCATTGTCGATGGGTCGATAAACATGAAGAGCGCAGATGACAAATGGAAGGAGGATTCTCCAAAGCAGCTTGGTCAAAATGAGCACAATAACGAGAAGCCATTGAACCTATGGCTTTCAAGTTGATATAATCTTATCACTAAAACGTAAGTTAAGGTTTTTGGCAAATTTTCTTCCACTGTGCCGGCAGAAACTAAACATTATTGCCAAATATTTCACTATCAGGTTATGTCTAAGATTCATAGAAAAATCTGTCAAACTAATTGATGTCAAGATTTTTAAAATTCTGTTGGTACATCTGATTGCTCAGATCACAAAAAGATATTTAAACCTATAATCTTGAAGAAAGTCTGAAGGTTTGCTTGACTTAAATTTTTCAAATCAAGTTGTCAAATTGAATTGTCGGGTGGATCATTCATTGATATCTCTAAAGACAGCTAACATGGCGTCAAGTAGATGGCATGTGCTAGGGAGGCAGCTAGGGATGGCATCAAGGAGATGTTGTCCATTGATGACCTCACAAGTAACTTTGTCAGCATTTTATTTTCATCTCTATATATAATTTATAATAATACTAATATTTAACAGTGAAATATTTCATTGAATATATTTTTAATGTCATAATTTTTATTGATGTATTTATGTCTGTATCGCTTCGATGTTTTTTAATAAATCCTTAAACTGTAAAGGATATGTACGTTTTGATTTACAACTATTAAATAATATTTCAGAAGTCATTATAAGTTAAATTTATAAATAGCCTATCCTATAACATAGATATTATTGTGTTCTAATTATAAAAAAAAAAAATTCCAAATTTTATTGGTATTAAGATATGAAAAATGAAGCTTGTTATTTTGTTGCGATTTCTCACGAAATTGACAGATTTCTTACTGTTTTAAGCCATCCCAACCGAAGCCATAGGATTGATCTAAAATTGATGTGATTTGAATATGCTTGAATTAAATCTAGCACTTTTCTTATGGCTCAAAATATTTCATTAATTCTGACCCAACTCGAACTCATTTGGCATGTTTATTATATAGATCATATTATTTTTTGGTTTAACATGAACATTTTATCTGGAACACAACTCAATAAACCTATGACATTTAACCTATTTAACATGAACTTAGTAATAATTGGATGAATTTAAAGGGGCTATTTTTGGTTTCGTGACTAATCAAAGTTCAACATATAATTTAATTAGGTCAAAGTTTTAACGCTCAACATCCCAATCAAATTTTTTATTGGATCCACTATAATCCAAAATTTTCAAATCAAGTCTTTGTCAGATTGTCAAGTGGTTCATTTTTTTACACTTCTACAGACAGCATGAGAGTCTTTTTTAAACATTTTTTTCTCCATCATAAAATGTATATATATATATATATATATATATATATATATATATATATATATATATATATATATATTATATATATTATTTATAATATATTTTATTTATTTGTTTGTTTATATTGTTATCGTTTGTTAAATACACTATGTTATTAATAGTTCCTTTGAGATTATTGTAGTTTTTTGTGAAAGTATTTATAAAGTTTATTATAGGGAAAGTAACTTTTTAAAAGTTATTATAAAAAGCAGCACCTAGCTCATAAAATTCTTGAAAGTTGTCAAATAGAAATTGTGGTCGCAATTTAAAAAATAAATTAGTAAAAAAACTGTCACAAATGAAGCCTAAGTCTATAATTATTTTTAATATTCATAATAAAATTGAAATGTTAAAGAAGAGTAAATTCATCCATATAGAGGTCCAACCAAATTGTCAAGAAAAAATGAATGTCTACAAATCTTTAAACTATAGTTTTAGCACATCAACAAAAATAATAGATCAATATGGAAATTGGATAGTAAGCACTTCATATTCAAATCTCAAAATAGAGAATTTTTTCTTGAGGCCCTTATACCTCCTAGTAAAATATTAGAACAAAGAATTCAGGCTTTTATAACTTCCTTGTGCAAGTATATAAGATAATATACCCTTATGACTCCCAAGTACATAGCACCACAAATATTCAAAACTTTCATGCCCTTATAAGTCCCAGTAGATAACACCTCAAAACTTCCTCAAATCATCGAAGTTAATCCAGATTCACACATTTTAAAAATAAAACACAAAAATAAATGATTTTTTAAATATAAAACATAATATCTCTTATTCATCACAAGGTTTTGTAGAGTATCCTACTAACAATCAAATAATTAGAAATTTGGGAGAAAGATAAATTTGAAATTTAATATTTCAAAGTTCATAACCATATTTCAAAACTTTTATTGTACTAAAACATGATGTATAGGTGTCAAAATATTTTTTAGATAATTAAAATAGTGTATTTCCAAAACCGCCTAATAATCTACAAATAAAGTATCATAATATACAGAATATTATCAACTACAATATATAAAAAATTGCATGATGAAAGTTTTCTCAATGAATAGATATACCTAGTTTCGAGTCAAAATTTTAATTAATAAGTTAGAAAATCTTAAAAACTTTGAGTAATTAAAAATTGAGATAGGTAAAGCATAGCTTCATTAACCTAGATAATTTCCCAAACTACCTTGATTGAAAAAATTGACATGAAGCTAATCAAAATGGACTTACTC
Organism: Dendrobium huoshanense; assembly: GCA_016618105.1. NCBI lineage: Eukaryota > Viridiplantae > Streptophyta > Magnoliopsida > Asparagales > Orchidaceae > Dendrobium > Dendrobium huoshanense. The sequence continues at coordinate 62,392,933 of CM028351.1, forward strand.
TCTCCAGAAGTCCTCTCTCTCTTATTGGCTACTAAAATGGTGGAAATGATTTAGTAATTGAAAATTTGAGTAGATTTTAATTTTTATTAAATATTTTATGCCAACACTATGGTCATCAAAGACTTAAAATTGTAACGCTCCCTTAATATATAGCTAAATATAAAACATGGCATCACATCACCCCAAACCAATGCCATAGCCCCCATAAATACCTAAAATGATAGAGGGCTCAGCACTGTGATTCTACCAACCCCAACACCATGACACTTCCAAGAAAAAACTTTAGAATTCAAATTTCACACAAACATACCCTTGGGATGCACTCCATAAAAGAATTCATGTATTTACACTTATACATAACATTCATAGACACGTGTATAAAGGAAATGCAGAGAGTTTAAACATATATATTTTATCAAACTGGGTCTAAACTAATCTAGAGCATTGTAGTTATATCTGTTACAACCTCCCATTCTCAGAAAAATCTTATCTGTAATATTTCATAGCATGTTTATATGTCACTTATATCAAATAAATCAGTTAATAATTATATCATCTAAGATTCAATCTCTCAAGTAGCCTCTTTATTAGATCGGTGCTTTCACTATACTTTAATCATCTAAATATGTTTACTTCATAACTTTCTAATGTCATATGATAGACTTCTTTTGGTTCTTTTCTGTAGCTCAGATTTGGTTATACTTGAACTTTCTTTTTGAAAATTCTTCTTTCCATACCAAAGATACATTTCGTTAAAAAAGTTACATATAATATATTGTACATGTAAGACATATGTTCTTATAATAGTAAGTGATAAGCATATTTTTTAAATTCTTTCAATGACTTCAAATGGTCCAATACACATCAAACCTAGCTTGACATCCTTAATATAATTACACCTTTCACCGAACTCACTTTGAAATATACAAAGTCTCTAACTTGAATTTTTATTAATTGATGCTTTAAACTAAAGTATTTCTTCTACATATCATGTAAAAATTTTAACTTATCATGGATTAGACAGAGCTTTTTAGTGGTCTCCTCCACTAAAGCTGTCCAAAAAAGGATTTCTTTCTTCCATCTCTATCAAAAATAAAGGTATCCTGCATTTTCTATCATATAGAGCTTTGTAAGGGGCAATACTAATACTAGACAAAAACCTTTTATTATAAACAAATTTGATCATAGGAACATGATATTTCCAGCTTCCACTCAAATCTAAAACATAGTCTCAGAATATCTGCTCACTCCATACTAAATACCTAAAATCTCAATAATTCTTTTAGAGTGTCAATCTCTCCTGAACATTTCTTAATAATTTAGAAGTAAACCTTCTATTAAAACCAAAAATAAATTACCTTTGTTATCTAGTGCAGTCTAATGATTTTAGACATCTATATCTGTGATTACCTATCTACATATTATGTCTGTCAAATAGAAAGAAAATGAGTAGCAGACATTGTCATGCTATCTATCACAAAACAGATAACATCATATTCTTTCCTTAATTAGGGAAAACCCATAAAAAAAATCCATAATCACTTCTTCCCTATTCTACTCAAAACTAGATAAAGGTTGTAGCAGACATATAGGGCATTGATGTTCAACCTTTACTAATAAATAAGTATTACACTTAGATATAAAATTAGTTACTTTCCTTGGTAACATTGGCCACTATAACATTTATTTTAGATCATTATGCATTCTACTTCTCTTGAAGTGAATAATGTATCCAGATTAATATGCCACATTTAGAACGCAATTCCTCATATTCATACCACTGGGAACCTACAAACTATCCTTATAAAATATCACACGATAGTCATTTATTTTTAGTTTGGGTTTTCAAACCAAATTGAATTTGATAAACTAATTTGGAATGTTCTTAATCAAACTTTTGAGCATCCAAAATCATTTTATTTAAAGTAGATTATATGATCATCTGACTAAGTTTACTAGAGAGTGGAATTTACCACCTCCAACTCTAACTTTTCCATGATATAAATCAAAAATTCGTTAAAAGTAAACATACAGCCAGCTACTCCAGAATAGTTCATCCTCAGACCATCTGCTACCTATTGGCTTTACAAGGATGATATTTAATACTCATATCATAATCCTTTAACAATTTAAGCCACCTTCTCTAACTTAGATAATTAGATTCAATTTTTATGGGTGAAAAAGGTACTTTATAATCTATTGATTGGGAAAATTCACATCTAACTCCATACAAATAGCGTTTCCAGATTTTCCAAAATAAATATAATTGCTGCTAGCTTTAAATCATGGGTTGAATAGTTCCTCTCATTTGGCTTTAGCTAGGCATAAGCTATAACTTTTCTATGTTGCATTAGAACACATCCAAAAGTTTTAATGAACCATCACTGAACACTTGAAATCCTTCTATAGTATATGAGATGATCAAAATAGGAGATGATGTCAGACAAACCTTCAACTTTTGGAAATCATTCTCACAATCTATTGTCCACTCAAAAGAAACATCATTTTATGTCAATCTTGTTAAAGGAACCACAATATGAGAAAACATTTCATAAATTTTTTATAATACTTAGTCATTCCCCGAAAGCTACATGCTTCATATAAGGTTGTAGGCCTCAGCCAGCTAGCAAATTCTTGCACTTTCTAGGGATCTATAAAAAATCCTTCATTATTGACCATGTGCCCAAGAATGAAATGCTCTTTAGCCAAAATTCACACTTAGAAAATTTTGCATACAATCGGTGTCATGTTATAATCACTAGAACAATTCTTTAGTAAATAAAGTGATATTCTTAAAATTTAGAATATACTAAAATATCATCAGTAAACATAATGAAAAACATAACTACACAATCTTTAAATATTATGTTCATCAAATTCATAAAGATTGCAGGTGCATTAGTCACCCCGAAAGGTATGACTAAAAACACGTCATGTGTATACCTTATATCAAATACAGTCTTATTATATCATCATGTTTCTCTTTCAGGTGGTGATAATCAGATCTCAGGTTGATCTTAGAAAATATAGAAGCACCTGCTTATTAACCAAACATATAATCGATCCTAAGTTACATATATTTATTTTAAATTTTTACCTTATTCATTTCTCTATGATCTACACATATCCTCATTGTTCCATCTTTCTTCTTAACAAATAGGATATGTGTACCCTATAAGGGACACACATGGTCTCACAAATTCTTGATCAACTAATTCTTGTAATTGTACTTTTAATTTATAAATTTGAAGAGGTGTCATTTTATGCAAAATCTTTGCAATAAAAGTCATACCATGTAGAATCTCAACACTAAATTATATTTTCATATCTGATGCAGACCTACCAACTCCTTAGGGAACACGTCAAAAAAAATTAACCACAATAACATAATCAATAATATTAATAATTATTCTTTGGTCTTTTACATAAGCTAGATCATATTCCCTTTCCTTTTTAACTTATCTACTTATATAGCATATGTTAAATAAGGAAATACTCCTCTAACACCCTAAATAATATAGCTTTCATTTTCTAGAACTATGAACTTCATATCTAACTATTGAGCATCCAAAACTATGAACCTATAGCCTATTCTTATATATGTTAATATAAGAATTAGATGAGTGTACTTCAGATCTTTTACCATACATAATTTGATTAATTAGCTCTTGATACTTCACATCTTACTATTGGGCTTCTAGAATCCTTTCCTAAAGAGATGAATGAATAATAATATGAGCCAATATACATGAGTTTTGATCAACAGAATTGACCACTTCCATCTTTAATCGTTCCATATCAAATTAACAGATTGTCAGAGGTAAGCGAATACTCGACATCCCAGAAGGCTTCTTACTTAGAGTATATGCCACCACATTTTTCTTACTAGATTGATGTTGAATAGTCAGATCATAATCCTTAATCAACTCGAGTTATCTTCTCTATCTCAGATTCAAATCCTTTTATGTGAATATATACTTTAGACACTGATGATTAGTCAAAATCTCACATTAAACTTCATAGAAGTAGTGCATCCATATCTTTAGAGTAAATATAATAGCAACAAGTTCTGAATTATGAGTTAGATAATTCTTCTCATATGACTTTAATTATCTAGAAGCATATGTTTTTAACATTTCAATGTTGCATCAAAACACATCTCAATCTCTTTAGTAAAGTGTCACTAAATACCTAAAATCTCAATGTACCAAATGGAACGATTAAAACTACAGTATATGCTAAACAATCCTTTAGTTTTTGAAAACTTCTTAAAAGTTAAATGTCTGGAGATAAGCTGATAACTTCTAACTCAATCTAGTTAGAGGTGTAAAAATATGAGAAAGTTCTTTACAAACTTCCTATAATAATCAACCATGCCTAAGAAACTACATACCTCAGATATTATAATAAGCCAAACACAATCACCAATAGCTTAAGCTTTTTATGGACTTATAGAGAAACCTGTATTGCTTACCTTAGAAGCTGATGTTGCGTCAAAATCTTCAAAAATAAATAAATTACTTATTAACCATAATTTACATTTCAAAAATTTAACATATAGCTAATGTTGCCTCAAAATATTCAAAATAATTCTCAAATGTACTGCATGCTATTCCTTAGAAGCTGAACAGATCAAGATTGAAAGTTTGTTAGGGTTGTCAAGCCCTTATGAGCTAACCCAAGGCTAACTAAGAGGGGGGGTGAATTCGTAGTTTTAAAAATTCTTAAACAAAAAGCAAAATATTTTTGAAATTTTTTTAGAATATTTTAAAATAAATACAATCAACTATAAAAATTAAAATGCAAAAAATAATGTGTAGGAATAAAACAGAAAGAACACACCAAATTTTATAGTGTTTCGATCAACTTGACCTACGTCCACTCCTCGGAGCCTCTTCTCCAGGTATTGCACTAAAACACAGTGACTATTCTTTTACTCGTACAACAAGGCGGAGAAGCCTTTACAAACTCATTTTCACCAACTCCGATGAGGCAGAGAACCCAAACTCCTTTTTCTTCCTCCTGAAGCAAGCAAAGAATCTTGATCTAATGCTGACAAAGACCTCCCTAGAGCCACTAAGGAGCCAAGGATGATGAATGGAGAAGACGACTCGAATCCTTACTTGGAGCAACCTTTGTGAACACCTCATAAATTCCCCTCATAAGATTCTCTCTCTCTCTCTCTCTCTCTCTCTCTCTCTCTCTCTCTCTCTCTCTCTCAAGCTCTCCCTCTCTCTCAAGCTCTCCCTCTCCTTCTCTAAGATCTCTCAGGTTAAGACAACAGTATAAGATACTCTCATTAACAAATAAGAGATATTTTAAAGAAGACCTTAAAAACTGCCTTAATTTGTAACTTGCCATCAAAGATCGTCCCATCCTATACAATCAATATATTTTAGCCCTTCCAATTAGGATGATCTATGTGTACGGTACGATTCAAAGATATTATTTATTCTGATCATCTAGGATGATGTGTACATCATCTTATACGATTAGTTCACAATCATACATATCATCCAGCAGATAGTTCAGGATGTTTAGGAGATAATTTTTGGATGATGAAAAAATATGACTGATCGTCCAACACGATGCTTGGATTGTTTTATACAATTAGTTTAAAATCAATGAATTTCATCCAATAGATAGTTCGAGTCATCTATGAAAAAAATCTAGATGATGAAGAATTATAACTGATTATCCAGCATATAGTTTGGGACGTCTAGGAAATTCAGTTGAAGACTAAGGTTTTTCTTACTGATCATCCAGGACGATCCTGCGATAATTCAGGATGATATAATAGATCAATATAATCTTAATTACTTTCCTTAATCACCTAAATAATTTAGGCATAATTATAATGTATCATCTAGGATAATATGGGATCGTCTTGTATGATTAGAACAAAAATCTAACAATAAAATCTGGCCTAAATGAGTTTGGTGGCTGGGTATCTTTGATTTGAGCATATCTTCCAGGATGATGGAAGTATCATCCATGATGATTTGCTTAAATAAGAATACATGACCTAGATGCCCTAATTAGGGTTTCTATTCTTAACGGATCGTCCAGGATAATTTTTACATCATCTTGTACGATATAATCAAAAATATAAAAACTCTAACTCATTAAGGGGCTGTTTGGTTGCCTAAAACAGAAATGCAATGTAAAGTAAATGCAATGTAAAGTAAATGTAATGCATTCTGAATACTTTAAGCCTGTTTGATTGTATGCAAAATAAACGTAGAAGAATTGTTTCCCTTGTTTGATTATGTATATCCAGAGTAAAGTAAATGCATTTTTTTAATAATTTAATTTGGCAATAAAACTAGTGTATTTATAAAATCAGTGTATTTATAATAATTAGTATTATTTGGTATTATAAAATAAAATCAGTGTATTCATTTATTGCACGATATTATTATAATTTGTTTTATAAGATACACAATTCTGCTATGTATTAATTATTGCTACGGTATTTGGAGGGACTTGAGGCGCAAGGCTGCGAGGCGTTTGTTTTTAATATATTTGGTGTGAAACAAGATCCCAAGAGGTGTTTATTAATAAATCAAATAAAGTTATAATTATTAATTAATTATAATTATAATAATTAAAATGAAAGGTTAAAATTTAATTTGAATAATTATAATAGATGGCCAGGATTTACTATGAAAGAAAACTCAAGCTCCTTTTATAATAGTAGTATATTTTAATTAAATGGTTAATGTGAAAGAAAACTCAAGCTCCTTTTATAATAGTAGTATAGATTTAATTGATTTGATTAATTTGTTTATATTATTTTCGAACTAGAAAAATCTACTTTTTTTTTTTTTTTTTTTATTGTATGTTGTGTTTTGATTTAGCCTGCCTACGTTAGGAGGTGTGTGAGGGTACAAATATAACTTTATTCTTAAAATATGAATTAGGCATGGGATTCATCTTGCAAAACTTAAGGGTTATAGTGAAATTCAAGCTTGGGTAATTGTAAATCATATGCTCCAATTTTTTTTATCGAATAAATAATTCATGTTCATTTCAGCTTGTAAGTAACCAAAAGCTGGACCCGTCGAGCTTATGGCTTCATTTGGTTCCCCCGACATTTTTTTCAATCTTAAACGGATGTATTACAATGGAGAAGCAGAATTTTTTTTCTTCTCAAATCGTCAAAAATTCTGAGGTATACCAAAAGGTATTTTGAAAAAGTAGCGTAAACAAACATTAAAATAGTAACTTTTTCACCGATTGAAATCTAAAATGAAAAATTTACGGACAATCAAACAAAGCCTATGTCACGCAACACTGTTTTAAATCTCTCTATAATTGATTATCATTTTTGTGAGATATTGGAAGGTGGCAGTTCTAGCCTGTAGCATTCATCAAAGAAAATGAAATTCATTAACTAGTGAATCATCTGGTGTGAAATTACCAAGTGAGTCAATTTATTTGTGACTACTAAGAATCCACAGTAGCAAAAAAAAAGTTTGTGATGGTAATGGTTCCATGTAATGTTAAATTGCTAATTTTTTACCCTCATTGATTTTTAGCCTTAAATTGGATTCAGTTAAAGAGAATATAGTAAGATTGGAGAAAGCTTTGGTTGGAAAGCTTACGGGTTAGCGAATCCATCACATTCTTCTCCATAAGCAACTAAAGAGGAAATGGTCGAACCTTGGAGATTTCAAGTTTATCACGATTGCACCAAATTGTTTTATTTGCCTTTTTCAGAACAATGAAGCAAGAAATGCGGTGCATATGGGTCCATGGATAATTACTGGACATGTTATTGGGTTTGATCATTGGTCACCTTCATACCAAACTCAATGCAAGGAACTTTTATTTGGTCCAGTGAACGTACGTAAATCTACGTTCAGCCGGCACTGAGATCGCGCCATGTAGCAGGCACAAAACGAGAAATACCGAGCAAATACCGAGCAATATCAACAATAACGAGAAATATCATTATGTGAAGACAAATACCGAGCAATACTGAGTTTTTTTCTAGAAAAACTCAGTATTTTTTAGTATTACTCGGTATTATTCGGTATTGGTCTTTACAGAGCGGTGTTTCTCGTTATTGCCAAGCAATACCTAGCAATACCGAGCAAATACCGAGCAAAATAAGAGTAACTCAGTGATGACCAAACGTAGAGCAAATACCGAGCAAAAACCGAGTAACTCAGTGATGACCAAACGTAGAGCTATATCCGGTCAGAGGACCTAATAAAAGTTCCAATGCAAGGGCTTCACTCACTAATCAAGATTCGCTTCCCGCAGCAGGCCCACATGTATTGGGACAATTCAAACATAGTTTGCATTGCCGTTACGATCGGAAAAAACACTTTGGGCGGATGCACAAACAAGCTCTTGGGGGAGATGTTCTTATGCTAGAGTTTGAGTTGCCTAATGGGCCTTTATGGCAAGTTCTTCCTAAAAGTGGAAATTGAGGGGCTTTCTCCAATCTGTTTTCAGTGTAGCCTTATTGGTAATAAGATGGATCAATGCCCAACAAACAAGCCGAACCAACCAACTCCAATGCAGCGACAACCACAGCTCTCACCTCATATGCAGCAAGGGGAGGGAAATCTTTGCATAGCCCAAGCCCATGGCTCTCAGCCAGCCCTCAACATTGATAGTAGCAACACACCCCTTTGTCAAAGGAACAAAATTAAACAACAGCAGGCTTCACCATCCAATCCAACAACCCACTCATTAGATGATTGCATACATGAAGAACCGAAACTTAATGGATTGGTGAAGGAAGCGGACAGAATGCAACAAAACAATGATAGTAAGAGGAAGAATGGTATGGGCCTTGGATTTTGGTCTAAAGGAGGCACATATCTAAATCCAAGGCTGGGAAAGATGGCGACACAAACCAGATCCGAAAAAGGAGCAGTAAGGGCCTCGATGAATCAAAGAGGAGGGTCAAGCTTGTAGAAAGAGAAGTTGACTGTGTCCTTGACAAAATACAACATGTGTTCTCAGCCAAAAAGTTAAGATAATGGAGCACACTTCCAAGAAAACCTTAACTACCACAAAACAACGTAGTAGAGTCACCAAAGCACACTTCGACAAGGAATTTCTACACCTCTGGCCTATTTCAACATTCCCGAGGAAAAGAAGACAGCTCCATATGACATAACAAGTGAGCCTTGCGTGGCCAATGACCCAGTTCTTTTATGGAAGTATCCATGCTTTTTAAGTAATACAAAATGCAGCTCTTCAAGGATAGCAATGGCAAACACTGCTGAGAAAGTGAAAAAAGGATAATTCTGGATTAGGCTATGTAACTATATAAGTATGAATCAAAACAAAGCAAATACACTTAATTAATTATGAGTAAATGAAAATACAAAAATGTAGATAGATAACTATAGGCATACATTTATCAGCATAAAAGTTCATCAATCATGTTCATTGTAGCATTCAACTAATGCTGACGATAACGCGGACAATATCAAAAAATAACTTCAGATTCAAAAACTACTAATAGACAAATATTAAAATAACAATACAAGCAGTGATTCAGATTTTGCAGAAACAGGAAAGGCAGAATTTGTGTTGGCGCAGGAATTGAACTAAGAACATATTTAGTTGCCTGAAGATGAAAAAACATGTTTTAATAAGTGGTGATATTTCACTTTCAATTTTTTTAGTAAAAAAATGAAATGATTTTATGTCAGGGAGTTTAAAAACCTTATCGATTTTAAATTACATCAAACCAAATGATGAAATCTAGCAAATTAAATCATTTTTTAATTGTCTTTTCTATCTAAAAGCAACCAAATGAGCCATAAGTAAATAACATATAAAAAGTAAGCTGTGCACATTGCTTTTTCAAGGAACATAAAGTGGCTGCTTCCAATGAAGATTGCAAGCAAAAACGCAGCTCAACCAAATAGAACAGTTTGCTGCAAATAACTAAAAACTCGTATAATCTTTCATTTAGTTAAAGAAAAGTATCGGTAAATTTCAATCATAAACCCTGGAACCTCCATTTTCAAAACAGAAGAACCTTCACCCTTCACTTATCCTCCGTTATTACTTTCTAGGTTCTAGCAATCTCTTCGATCAACTTTGAGGACCGTCTGATTAATAACTTCCATAAAATACTCTTGTTTTACGGAATTAACTAAAGATAACTAGGTCATCCTGATTTAAATATACGGAGGATTTCATTTCTTTTGCAGACATATAGCAAAGCAAAAATGCCAGACATGTACCCAAAATTATGCATGATGTTCCCAATCAAATGAGGAAATCCATAATGCGAAAAAATAGCTGCGAAAAGCATCATACGTCGATCTGAATGAGAAACAATAAAAAAGAACACACCTAAGTACGCGAAAGAATTAAATTCTGCAACAAGTTCTTACATTGACTCGCCTGCTAGCCACTGATGCTTCAAAGCCTCGATTTCTGCCTCGCGAAACTCTGCACTCCCAAAGGGTTGGTGGGGAAAATTTGATGGGCATTGAGAAAGCAAAAGGAGTCGGCGTTGGGTCCGGTTCCGGTGTGCGAACGGCGAAGGGTTGAACAGGACTTGGCCTGGTTCACGAATAGATAAAGGCGACGAAGGGTTGGGGGAGTTAGAACCATGTCTGCGGCACGAGTGGAGGCGGCGAAACAAGGATTCGCCTCTTGTGGTCGTCTGAATCAGGTGAGCTGTGAGAGGTGGCTTCGTCTTCTAGAGAGGGAGAGAGCAACTGTTGGAGATTTCATACTAGAGAGCCGGGGAGAGAGTGGGATGATTTGAGAAGAAAAGAAAACTTATAAGCTCAACATCCGCGACACCATCGCACGAGGCTGGTTATCGCGGGAAGAATTTCTAACCCTCTCAAATTGAGCGGGATTCGAAGTCGCTGGATTGGCCTCCGCTAATACACGCCTAATGCTTCGAACGACTTCCTTCTGTTCTGCGCAGAAACAACCAAATACCCTAATTTAAGAAATTCAAGTAATTACATTACTTTACACTAATAATCCTGCATACCAAACAACCCCTAAATTTTTCCTCTTGAATGTGTGTGCAAGGTTACTTAGCTTCAGGTCCACCAAAATATATTTGACTCAAGAAAAGATAAAAGATACAATTACAAACTAACTCAATCATACTTTACCTGATCTTGAGGTGATTGACATTCCAAGCGAACTTGTGGACCTGAAAGGTTAGTGAGCTCGGCACATAATGTTGAGAGAGTTGCTACTTAGCTTTGCATGTTCTACATTCTTGCAACTTGTATGTTTTGATGATTCTAAATACTATTGTTTTGATTATTATTTTCTCCTAACACATTTTGGAAGATTTGTTTTTGGCTCTTGTGTGTACTAACATTTCAGGAAAATCAAACTCCAGATTGATAAACACTTCAAATTAAATATCTGCTTAGAATGTTTTGTAATATTGGAGTTTGTATTTTTCTTTTAATTGAATCTGAGGGAGTGTGATTGTAATTGAGTAACTTAGCACACACACATCAGGGGTAGAGCTTTAAAATTCATAATTTTTAATCATAATTTTTAAAATTCTATAGATAAATTCAATAGAAAAGTTAAGGTTTCAAATGATGTTATTTATTATGAGTGCAAGAAACCTATTCACATTAAGTCAGACTGCCCAAAACTCAAAGCCACTCCTAGCAAGGAGAATGTAGAGGAGAAATCAATTATAAAGAAGGGCAAGAAGAAATTCCAAAGAGACTTCTGGGTGAACTCAGCTTCAGACTCGTCAGATATTGAAAAGGAAGAGGAATTCATCAATTTGTGCTTGATGGTAGATAATCTTGATCAGTCAGATCAAGAAGAGGTATGTGACTTGACTTACAATAAACTTTTAGAAGTCTCTGAAAGCAAACATATTGTATATAGGAAGTTAAAGAAAATGCATGCTAGCCTGAACTTGGAATTATAAGAACTCCATAGAGAACATGAAATTCTTAGAAAAATATCATGCATTAATTGATAATAACCACATGAAATTAGTTAATGAGTTTGACAATTTGAATAAAAAACATAAAAATTTAAAAGCATCCTATATTGATTATATAGAATTAGAAAAAGAATTCGAAAATTTTAAGGATAAATCTAAGAGCAAAAAATATCAAATGAATTATACAAATAGTATATTGGAAGATATGAATATCTTTCACTAATTGAAGATAAAAGCTCTCGAGGATAATAGGATACCCCCCAACACTTGAAGATTTTACAAATCTTATTTTATATCCAAAATTTTTAAAGCTCAACATGAGATAGAACAATTATAGAAAATTGAGAAATCCATTTCATCGAGTTAAATGTTTTAATTATGGCATGTTTAGACACATAACACACACATATACTTTGGATAGAAAAACTCACTTGGTATGGAAACCTAAGATGCATAAAAATAGAAATATCATAAATGCATCTATTTATAAGTTGCGAAAAGGTAAACCCAAACTTGTTTGGGTTCCCAAGTCTATCATTTGATGGTTTTGCAGGATCGCTCTCACACAAGGCCTCGTGAGAGCATATGATACCTGGACAGGGGTTGCTCAAAGCATATGACTGGAGATACTGCACAATTCATATTGCTAGAAGCCAGGAGTGGAGGAAGGGTACATTTAGAGATAACACCACAAGGAAGGTGGTGTCGGGTATGATTGGGAATTTGAAAAACTTTTTTATAAAAAATGTTTTGTTAGTAGAATACTTAAAGCATAATCTTTTAAGTATTAGTCAGCTATGTGATAAAGGTTATTATGTAAATTTTTTTCCTACTAGCTGAATATTAAGCCTGAATGGTAATGATGTTTTGCATGGTATACTGGTAAATAATGTGTATATGCTAGATTTAAATTATATCAAAACTCCTACTGCTACTTATTTAAAAACTATTTCTGATGAATCATAGCTATGGCATAGGATTTGTCAATCTAGCATGAAAAATTTTAGGAGGATTACCCAAAAGAACTTAGTGAGAGGTATATCAAAACTAGACTTTACTAAGGATCACCTTTGTGATATATATCAATTAGGAAAATAAGTGAAGTCCTTTTTTCAGTCCAATAAGAATCTTAGAACTAGTAAATCATTCGAGATTTTGCATATGAATCTTTTTAGACTAGTTAGAACTGTAAGTCTAGGAGGGAAGGTATACAGATTTGTAATTGTGAATGATTTCTCTAGATTCACATGAGTTAGATTTTTATATCATAAGAGTGAATCATTTGAGGAGTTTAAAGATTTGTTGACTTGAATTCAGAGGAAACTAGCATGTGAGATCTTGATAATTCAAAGAATCACATTTGACAGCAGTGAAAAGGATTTTGAGATATCTCTTGGGAACTCAGAACTTAAGAATTTGGTATCCTAAGTTTAGCTCTTCATTTGAAATAATTGGATATTCAGATTCAGACTTTGTAGGTTGTAGGATTGATAGAAAGAGTACTTTACATGTCAATTTATTAGAAATTCTTTAGTCTCTTGGTCCAGTAGAAAAATAAATTTCTGTAGCTCTATCTACTGCTAAAGCTGAATACATAGCCTTGGGAAGCTGTGTGGCACAAGTACTTTAGTTGAAATTACATTTGATTGATTTAGGATTAACAATAGGCACAATTTTCATTTATTGTGATAACACTAGTGCCATTACACTAAAAATTCTATTCAATATTCAAGGACCAAACATATAGATATTAGGCATCATTTCATAAGGAATCATGTATCCAAAAGAAAAATTGAACTCAATCATATTTCAATTGAAAATCAACTTGCAAAAATTTTTACAAAATCACTTGCCTTTGATACTTTCAGTACATTAAGAACAAGGCTTGGTGTGATTGATTTGAATGCTTAATTAAATGTTTCTGCAACATTGATATGTGTTTTTATGAGAGTTCTTTTAGTTTTTGTGATTTTAATTGTGTGTTTTTCTTTTTTTTTTTTTTTTGTACATGATTGTTTTTGTCTTTTTTTATCTTTTTTGTTTTGTTTATTTTGTTTGTTTTGTTTTGTGTGTTTTTTTTTTCAACATGTGTAAAATTCATCAGTACGAAACTAATTTCGTACTGGACAAATCCTATAGCGTATTGATCTATTGAGTAGAATTGAACGCGTATAGTTTTTTAGTTTTTAATACAATTCGTCTGTACAATCATGACGATCATCTGGACTATGTGTATTCAATCGTAAATATGCATCTAGACGGTTATACTGATAAGCACAATTATTATTTCTGATCGTACGCATGAACCTGGAGTTCGTACATACGAACCACGTGTTATTCTGAATGGGGGATGATTTAAACCATCATAAAAATGATCTTAAATAAGTGATCGTCCTTGACGAACATCTATTCGTCTGTACGATTGTCTGGTCAAAAAGTCTGTACTAAAAGACACCTCTTAACTCGTATGATTACGAAAAGTTGTTTCATTTTAACCATATTCGATCGTCTATATGAAGTTTTTCTTTGTACATATGAACCCATGCATCATATGGGACGAACCAAATTTCATCTGTATGAAAAATTATTTTTCTTTAAATTGAAAAGGTTTAGAACTCAAACTTCATTCTCTTTAAAAGCCTTTTCAATCTTCTATTCCCTTTGATCTTTTCTATGGCGAGTTCAAGCAAGAGGGTTAGGAACGCAAAGGAACTGACTAGGGGACCTTCCTCTAGGAATACTCATGAGAACTTCTTATCCAAAGTAAATGAAGAATCTTTTCCTAGGTTTGTATCTACGAAAATGACTCCTTCAAGAGTTTTGATTCAGGATAATAGAATCTATCAGATACTACCACTCTTTTCTTCTACTCAATTTGAATTTATCCTTACTCATATTTACTCCTTCAAATATCTACATTTCATTATTTCCTAACAAACATGACCTTTAACTCTGATCAAGGCAGGATTAGATCCTATGTTCTAGGGAAAAATGTAGAAATAAACAAGGAGGATCTGGGAGTGTTCTTAAACTTAAGGACTGAAGGAATAAGAGCCCACACTTTGACTTCTGCTTCAAATTTTGATTGGACTGAGATAAACCGAGTACTTAGAGGGATTAGACAAGAATGACATTTGCCCAAGATAAACACTCTACACCAAGATGTTAGAATCATCCAGCCTATGCTTAGAACTTCCATCATTCTAAATGCTGGTGATATAATTAATATCACTCCTCTTCTTTCCACTGTCACTTATATGATCATTTTTGGTCAACCCATTGATGAAGCCTAACTCATTCTTGACTACCTTTATGGGCTTTCTGAAATTTGTCATGTATCCCATAAGAGAAAGAAGAACATTGCTCTAGAACACCTTATGGCTTATATTCTTGAGAAGAAGTATGAGTTAGTTCATCCTTATGTATCTCATCTTGAAGAACCTTTGTACTACAATGATGGCGAGCTATCTTTGCAAAACATGATGAAGGTGCTAACACTGAAGGAGAGGCACCTGCACATGCGCCTGCTGGTGGACCAAATCTTCAAGAGTTGGTTCATCACTTTGATCATCTCGAGAGTCACCTTAATTGATGCTTTGATCAAATTGAGACTCTTTTATAGCAGCAGGACGCACAGTACCAGCAGGACATGGGTTGGATGCGAAGTCAATTCAATGATGTGAGCTCAAATATGGCTATGATGAGTAGCTATTTTAATTTCTACAATCAGCTACCTCCTGTAAATCAAGGCCCCTCTGAATGATGACTTTACTTCTTCTGTGTTGTTCTTTGTCATTTCTAGTGATGTGATATGTTGATGTTTGAAGTTTTTACAACTACTATGTGCTTTTATGTTTGTTGTTTTTATTTCAGTATTTTGAATTGATATCAAATGTGCTTAGCTGTAATATTAATTCCTTTTGATATTAATAAAAACCATCTTATCTTATTTTAGTTGATTTTGATATTTTCTGGAAATGTTTGTTAGCTTACTTGATTATCTTGAGATAAGTGATCTAAAAAATGATATATTTCAAAAAGCAATGCTAAAACTAATATAATTAAAAAATCTAATTTTTCATAAATTTAAATTATCTTATAAGTTATTCAAGATAAGGATATCAGTTTCATATTCTTTTTAGACAAACAAAAATTTTAGTATTGTTATTTCAATCTTGATGTCTTATTATTATTTATTTCATTTTTTAATATAATTATTTTTGTACTTAAAAAAATTTGAGCTTTTAGATTATTGATATTTAAAAGAACAACTTAAAATTTTGAAAATTGTACAAAGGTACAAAAATCAAAAGAATGCGCAATGGTTCGCAAATTAAAAAAGAAACACAAAATTATTCCAAAAGTAAAAAGAAGCACAAAGTGTGACACAAATACTGAAAAGATGCGCATTGTCACCATAAGTTAAATGGTCTTTCCTCTATTTTTTTATATTTAATTTCAAATAAATCTAATGTTCAATTATAATTCATATTGGAACTTGACTTACATTACTTTTTATTTCATCAATCTTGCAATAATTTTCCTTATCAAATTGTCTAGACTGATTCATGACCTTGATATTTTTACCTTGCTTTTTGTTATATCTTAATTTAAGTGATATGAATTTTTATTTTTCTTTAATGAACTTTACTTTTGTTATTGCTAACATATTTTCATCTATTTCAAGATCAATTATCAAAAGTTTTCTCATATGACTTCTTACATTCTATTGTTTATTTTTTGTTCTCTTTTTACTGTTATCAAAAAGGGGGAAAAATATTTTTTGTCTGATCTTGTTTATGTCTTGTGTTATTTTTTTAAGATTTTTTTTTGTTTTCATTTTAGTGTTATTTTTTATGTGTTCGTCATTATGTGTAAAAAACTTTAAAATTTAAAAATAAAATTGATTTGTTCATAATACATACCCCTTATACTTACATGTTTATTTATTCAGGGGGAATTTAGAAGAAACTTATGATTTTTAAATTTACACAAACAATAATTATTTTGTCATCATCAAAAAGGGGAAGATTATTGAGAGAGTTGCTACTTAGCTTTGCATGTTTTACATTCTTACAACTTATATGTTTTGATGATTCCAAATATTATTGTTCTGATTATTATTTTTTCCTAACATATTTTGAAAAATATGTTTTTGGCTCTTATGTGTACTAACATTTCAGGAAACTCATACTCCAGATTGTTGAACACTTCAAATCAAATATCTGCTTATAATGTCTTGTAATATTGGCGTATGTATTTTTCTTTTATTTGAGTCTGAGAGAGTATGATTGTAATTGAGTAACTTGGCATACACACACCGGGGAGAGCTTTAAAATTCACAATTTTTAATAATGATCGTACAGTACGAACCATGTTTGTACGAGATGATCTGGTCAGTTATACTCCCGAACGAGAAATGGAATGAACAGAGGAAAATTTTTTCTAAGTATAATTAATCCATATGATATTTATTATTCATCCCAAGATGATGGGCTCTGGACGCGTTCGTTCAAACGATATTTATCGTTCGTCACAGAACGATGGGCTTTGGAGGTGTTCGTTCAAATGATATTTATCGTTTGTCCCAGGATGATGCTCTCTGGATGCGTTCGTCCAGACGATATTTATCTTTCATCCCAGGACGATGGGCTCTGGACGCGTTCGTTCAAATGATATTTATTGTTTGTCCCAGGATGATGGGCTTATATATATATATATATTAAATAGAATAGCCTTGACTTTACGAAATATATAAAACAGAAAATACCTATTCATGTTCAGAAGATTATAACATACAACCTCAGCTACTAAATTAGTTCCTTACCCTTTCACTAACCTAAAATAGAATGCATATTAGGTGTTAGCCAACATAGCTAGTTCAAATCCACTGATCTAATTTTTTGTTAATTAACTCTGTTGAGTCCAGTAATTAGGTTGTTAAGCCTAAGTAAATGTCCCACGGCTACCAAGAGGGGGGTGAATTGGTAGTTTAAAAAATTTTAAACCCTCTTTAAAGATTAAGTTGAACCGAAATAAAATTTTCTTTTAAAGTTTGTAGAAAAATATTTTTCAACCACAGAGTTGTTAAAACTGAAATTTAAAGTGCGGAAACGTAAAAACAATAAAGTAAATGACACCAGATTTATAGTGGTTCGGTCTATAACCAGACCTACATCCACTCCTCAAAGGCACCCTCTGAGTATTGCACTAAAACTAATAGTGACTCTCCTTTAGCACCCACAGCAAGGCGGAGAAGCCTTTACAACACATTCTTTTCACCACTACCCGGTGCGGCAGAGAACCGTCGTCCTTTTACACAAACCACAGTGCTGGCAGAGAACCGTCGTCCTTTTACACTCTCCTAGTGTGGGCAGAGAACTCTACGGCTGTTCACACTCTCCAAGTGTAGGCAGAGAACCTTTCCGCTGTTCACACTCTCCAAGTGTAGGCAGAGAACCCTTCGGCTGTTCACACTCTCCAAGTGTCGGCAGAGAACCGGATCTCCTTGACTGATCTTCTCACAAGAATCTAGAAGGAAGAAGGAAAAGAGTGAAGTAATCCAAATTCACAAGTAGAGACTCTTACCTTTGAAATCCAAGTGAAGCTTTCTCGCTCCAGTGGTAGGAATCCTCCTTTGAATGCTCTCTTCCACTCTCTCCTTGGCTATTCTCTCAAGAGGCATGAAGATCAAATGACAAAAAGATTGGGTGGCAGTCTAATTTGGACTATTTATATAAAAGATAAGAAAAACTACCCAAAAACTGCAAGTTTCCAATTCTGTACGCAATGGATCGTCCTGTACGATCATGGATCGTACGGGACGATTTTACTTAAACGATTTGAAACGACCCTATTTGAATATGTGTATGAAATGTCTTCATACAGATGATCGTCATGTACGAACTAGGTTCGTCCAGTACGAACGGTTATTACTAGGTTGGTTCTAGAAACTGCTGAAAACTGTTCTAAGTCGGTTAATCGTTTGGACGAGAATATGTTCGTCTGGATGAAAATTTTCCAGAGACCCGATCGTCCTTGACGATTATTTATTTCGTCTGGACAAAAATATTTCAGAGGACCAATCGCAACGGACGATAATTTATTTTTGTACGGACGAAAATTTTCCAGAGACCCGATCGTCCTAGACGATTATTTATTTCGTCTGGACGAAAATATTTCAGAGGACCAATCGCCACGGACGATAATTTATTTTCGTCTGGACAAAAATTTTACAGAGAACCAATCGTCCTATACGATAATTAATTTCGTCCTTGACGAATAGGACTTAGAAAAAAAATTTCGAGCAAGTTCCTATTCGTTCCATGTGCCCAATAAGAGATAACTGACTAATCGTCCCGTACGATAGGATACCGTCCAGTACGATCAGTATAAAATTTTTATGATCTCCTTATGTGTGTGTGTGTATGTTTTTTATTAACTCAATTACAATCACTCCCTTTCAAAATTAATTCAAAGAAAAAATGCAAACTTCAAATTAACAAAGTATCTCATGTTGAATTTGATTTGAAGTTATCGTAGTCTGGAGTCTGATTTTCCTGAAATGTTAGTACACACAAGAGCAAATGCAAATCTTCTAAAATTACTAGGAGATAACTACTCATTTTAACAATAATATTTGGAATCATCAAAACTACATAAGTTGCAAAAATGTAAAGCATTCAAATAGTAATTATTCTAACAATCTCCCCCTTTTTGATGATGGCAAAACAATTATTATTTGTATGGTTTCAAGTTAAACAAATCTCCTATCTTCTAAACTCCCCCTGAATTGATAAGTACATTAAAATAAGGAGGCATAAAGAATAATATTTTTATTTTTAAAAAATTTTAACACAAACAACCACAAAGTCAAAAACTTGCAAACAGAATAATCAAAACAGAAAACACAATAATTCAGAAAACACAATAATTTCTCCTCCTTTTTGACAGCAACAAAAAGTGAAGAAGAAATAGACAAGAAATATAAGTAATTATATGAAATTCATTTTAAAATTTAATCTAAATGGTTATTGACATAGGGTATGCAATTTTAAACTAAAAATATTAGGTCAATCATAGAAATTCATAAAATTTAAGAAGTGATATAACATTGTAAGTAAGAATAATTTATCAAAGACATGATTCAATTTAGACATTTGACTATAGAAAATCATTACAAGAGAGATGTATAAAAATTCTATATTTCAAAGTTCAATAGAATATAAATGAACATAAGATCAATTTGAATTAAGAGATTGAAAGAATTTGGAAAGAAGAGAATTACCACATGTGGCGCTTTGCGCATCTTTTTCAAAATTTTTGAGGCACATTTTTGTGCAAATTTTCTTTGTTGGGCTTATTTTGTGCCGCTTTTTCACTTTGCAAATCTTTGCAAATTCCTTTTGATTTTTGTACTTTTTGTACAATTTTCAAGAGTAATTGAGACCAATTCTTTCCAAAATCTATAATCTAAAATTTCAAATATTTCTAAGTGCATAAATATCACTTGAGCATAGAAATACAAAATAAGAAAACATCTAAATTGCAATAGTAATATTAATTTTTATGTAGTCTAAATGAATAAACATGAATTTTAAAAGTTCTAATTACAACAGGTTATAAACAACTTTTAAATTTAGAAAGACAAGATTTTCTAATATAGATAATCTCAAATTACAATCTAATTTAAGCACTATAAAGATTAAATAATACTAATGAAATTCATAAACATTAACCACATTCCAAAAAAAAAACAAATCAAATTTGAAAAACAGTACAACATCCATTGATATTAATGAACGGACTACATAAAAAAAGAAGAAAATACATTGAACTTAAAAGAAAAAAAACTAAAATAAACACAAACACTTAACATTGAAACAGACACAATAAAAACATAAAATACGAATACAACAAACACACAGAAAATCATTTCTACTGTTCTGGAGGAGGAGGAGGAATGCCGCCAAAAAGGTTGAAGTAGGAGACCATCAACATTACATTGGTATTAATTTCATGTATTTCATTTCTAATATTACCAATGTCTTGTTGTTGTTGCGTAAGTTGAGCATCAAATTGATCAAACCTTTGATCAATGTGAGTCTCTAATCTATCAAATCTTTCAATCAGATTCTGATAATCAGACTGAGGAGCAGAAGTTTGCACTCCTTCTTCTTCCTCCTCTGAAGCACTGGCATGTGTTTTTCCTTTTTCCTCCTTGAAAAGCAATCTGAAGGAAGCATCATTATAGTATACTGGCTCTTCATATTCTTCATCAGGATGCACTAAGTTGTATTTCTTTTCCAAAATGTAAGTGATTAAGTGTCCTAATGAAATATTCTTCTTCCTCTTCTGATCTGCATGTCCTATTTCTGAAAGCCCATAGATATGATCTATGATAAGTTGGGCTTCGTCAATAGGATGATCTTCCATAATTAAAAAGGTTAAAGAAGAAAGGAGAGGGGTAATATTAATCCTATCACCAACTTTATGAATGATTGAGGATCGAAGGATATGCTGGATGATTCGGGCATCCCTAGTCATTCCAGAAACTCTAGCAACATGATAGGTTAGGCCAATTTCTCTAATCACCCTATTGATTTCATACCATTCAAATTTCTTTTCACTCATTAGGGTGTTGGCTCTATATCCCTCAGTTCTTAAGTTCAAAAAGGCACCAAGGTCGTGCTTGGTGATCTCAACTTTTTGCTTGAAGACATAAGAACTAATGGAGGAGTGGTCAGAATTAAAACTCATGTTCGCTAGGAAATAGTGGTAGGTTTGCTTGTTGTAGAAGTGGACGAGAGAAAGTATGAAATAAAATTGGGTTGAGGCAAAGAGGTGCATTACCCGAAATTTTAACTCAGTTTGAATTAGAATGCGAGAGGGAGTGATTTTGGCGGATGCAAAACGAGGAAAGGATTCCTCATTCGCCTTAGAAAGAAAGTTGTCTGAGGCATTTCTATTTGGTTTCTTCACCAACACCTTTTGTCTCTTGCTTGAGGAGGCCATTATCGATTTGAAGTAGAAAGGGATTGAAAATGAAGTTTGGAAGTGTGATTGTTATGTTAGAAAGCCTTCATATTTAAAGAAAAATGATACGTTCGTCCTGGATGAAAATATTCGTCCTGGACAAAAAATCATCGTTCGTCTGGATGAAAATATTTCGTACAGACGATCCAATTCGTCCAAAATGTAACGACTTTTCGTAATCAACACAACTTACGATGCGTCCCTTCGTACAAGCTTTTTGACTTGACCGATCGTACAGACGATCAAAAAGTAAATCATTTTAATGTCTCTTGAAAACCGTCCCCTACAATGAACCGACACCTGTTCGTCTGGACGAACGAAAATTTCGTACAGACGAAGTCCATATTAAAAACTGTCTTATCCACTCAACCGTTCCATTCAATCGTCTCGACGTTTGAGAGAAAAAAAAATTTCGTCATGGATGATCGTCCGATCGTACAGACGATCTAATTAAAAACTGCTCTTAAAATGGTTAAAATTCACGCAAACTGTTCTTTCACATATCGTCCCGTACGAAACCAGATTCGTCCCGGACGATTTCCTCCAAAATTTTTAATTTCGATTTTTAAATTAAGAAAATCAAACTAAATATTCAAAAAACACATAAAACATAAAACAAAACCATAGGTCCAAAAACAATTCATTCAAAACACAAAAAAAATTCACAAAATCAAAAAAAAAAATAAAACAAATATCAATGTTGCAAAGACATTTTGTTTAAGCATTCAAATCAATAACATCAAGCCTTGTTCTTAAAGTGCTGAAAGTATCAAAGGCTAAAGGTTTTGTAAAAATATCTGCAAGTTGATTTTTAGTTGAAACATGTATGAGTTCAATTTCTCCTTTGGATACATGATCCCTTATGAAATGATGCCTTATATCAATGTGTTTGGTTCTAGAATGTTGAATAGGATTTTTAGAAATTCAAATAGCACTTGTATTGTTACAATAAATTGGAATAGTGCCTATAGTTAATCCTAAATCAATCAACTGTTGTTTTAACCAAAGTACTTGTGCCACATAACTTCCTAATGCAATGTATTCTGCTTCTGCAGTAGATAGTGCCACTGAATTTTATTTTCTACTAGACCATGAAACTAATGAATTTCCAATGAATTGGCATGTTTCAGAAATGCTTTTCCTATCCACTCTACAGCCTGCAAAGTCAGAATCTGAGTAACCAATAATTTCAAATGAAGAGCTAAACTTAGGATACCAAATCCCTAAGTTTTGAGTTCATAGTAGATATCTTAAAATCCTTTTCACTGCTGTCAAATGTGATTCTTTTGGATCTGATTGAAATCTAGAACATAAGCAAACACTGAACATAATATCTGTTCGGCTAGCAGTCAAGTAAAGTAAAGATCCAATTATCCCTCTAAATTTCTTTTGATCAACAGATTTTCCCTTAAGGTCCTTATCCAACTGAACTGAAGAACTCATTGGTGTACTAACAGGTTTAGCATTGTCCATTTCATATTTTTTGAGGATGTCCTTAATATATTTAGTTTGACTAAGAAAAGTACCTTCCTCAAGTTGCTTAATGCTAAATCCTAGAAAGTAATTTAAATCTCCCATTAGACTCATTTCAAATTCACTACTCATTATTTTAGAAAAATCATCACAAAGATGTTTATTTGAAGATCCAAAGATGATGTCATCCACATAAATTTGAACAATAAGTATATCCTTTCCAATTTTCCTTAAAAAGAGAGTTGTATCCACACTTCCTTTTTCAAAAGATCTTTCAAGTAGGAAGGTGCTCAACCTCTCATACCAAGCCCTAGGTGCCTGTTTCAATCCATATAATGCCTTTTTTAATTTGAAAACATGATTTGGAAATTTAGAATTTTCAAAACCTTGAGGTTGTTCTACAAAAATATCTTCCTCAATTACCCCATTTAAAAAGGCACTTTTGACATCCATTTGAAACAATTTAAGACCTTTAAAACAGGCAAAGGCTAGTAAAACCCTAATTGCTTCAAGTCTAGCTACAGGGGCAAAAGTTTCCTCAAAATCAATTCCTTCAATTTAATTATACCCCTTAGCTACTAATCTAGTCTTATTTCTAATGACTACTCCTGAGTCATTTATTTTATTTTTGAACACCCACTTGGTTCCAACAACACTTTGATCTTTTGGCCTTGTAGTTAGTTTTCAAACTTTATTTCTTACAAATTGATTTAACTCTTCTTGCATGGCCAATATCTAAAATTCATCAGAAAGTGCTTGATCAATGTTAGTGGGTTCAATAGTTGAAATAAAGGCTGGATGATTGACTTCCTTGTTTAATCCACGCCTAGTTCTAACACCCTCACTTGGTTCACCTATAATCAATTCCTTTGGGTGGTTTTTAGAAAATCTTAAATCTCTAGGCAAAGGGTCTTCTCTTTCCAAATTTTCTTCCACATTTTATTCCAAATTTAATCTATCAATCTTTTGGGAGTTTTCTTCAATTTCTTCTTCAACAATATTTGGCTCTTCCATGTTTCCATTTTCATCAAATACAACATGTGTGGTTTCTTCAATGACTAAAGTTCTTTTGTTGAATACTCTATAAGATTTTCCTACACTTGAATATCCAACAAAAATTCCTTCATCTGATTTTGGATCAAATTTTCCTAAGGCAGATTTTCCATTATTATGTATGAACACCTTGCAACCAAATACATGCAAATGACACAAATTTGATGTTCTACCTTTTAGCAACTCATAGGGTGTTTTATTCAAATTTGATCTCACATTCACCCTATTCAGAACATAGCATGCAGTGCTAACCGCCTCAGCCCAAAAATATCTAGGAAGCGAGTGTTCTGCTAACATTGCTCGGGCGGCTTCTATTAATGTTATGTTCTTCCTTTCAATTACTCCATTTTGTTGAGGAGTTCTAGGTGCAGAAAAATTGTGATCAATCCCCTTTTCTTTACAGAAATCTTCAAATCTTTCATTTTTAAATTATCCTCTATGATCACTTAGTATATAAATTATTTCACATCCTAGTTTTCTTTGTATTCAAGTTGAAAAATGTCTGAATTCCTCAAATGATTCACTCTTATGAAAAAGAAATTTAACCCAGGTGAATCTTGAAAAATCATCTACTATAACAAATCCATATACCTTTCCTCCTAGACTTACAGTGCCTACAGGTCCAAAAAGATCCATGTGTAGAATTTCTAAAGGTTTACTGGTCCTAAGATCTTTATTGGACTTAAAAGAGGACTTCACTTATTTTCCTAATTGACATGCATCACAAAGATGGTCCTTGGTAAAGTCTAGTTTAGGTATACCTCTCACAAAATTCTTTTGGGTAATTCTTCTAAGATTTTTCATACTAGAATGATAAAGTCTCCTATGCCAAAGCCATGATTCATCAGAAATAGTTTTCAAATAAAAAGCAGTAGGAGATTGAATACAATTTAAATCTAACATGTAGACATTGTTTACCCTTTTTCCATTTAAAACAATTTTCCCATTTAGGCTAAATATGCAGCTAGTAGGTAAAAATTTTACATTATAGCCCTTATCACATAGCTGACTTATGCTAAACAAATTATGTTTTAAGCCTTCAACTAATAACACATTGTCTATGAAAAAGTTTTTCAAATTTCCAATCATACCTGATCCAACCACTTTCTTTGTGGTATTATCTCCAAGTGTAACCTTGCCTCCACTCCTGGCTTCCAGCGTTATGAATTGAGCAGTATCTCCAGTCATGTGCTTTGAACATCCGCTGTCCAGGTACCATATACTCTCACGAGGTCTTGTGTGAGAGTATTCCTGCAAAATTCTCAAATGTTAGACCTGGGAACCCAAACTGTTTGGGTTCACCTTTATGAAATTTATAATCAGATGCATGTATGATATGTCTAGGTTTATGCATCTTAGTTCTCCACACAAAATTAGTTTTCATCTTTAAAGTGCAGGTGTGAGATATATGTCCCAAAAATCCACAATTATTACATTTAATATTAGGAAAAATATTCCTATGTTTTCTTTCATATGATTGTCTTCTAAGGGATTTCATGAATTTAGGATAATATTTAGGATTTATAAAATCTTCAATTTTAGGGGGGTTCCTATTATCCTCGAGAGCTTTTATTGTGAGTTTGTAAAATGAGTTCATATCTTCCAAGATTCGATTGGTATAATTGATTCTATATGTTTTTCTCTCAGATTCATCCTTAAAATTCTTAAATTCTTTTTCAAGTTCAGCATAGGATAATTTTAAATTCTCAAAATTTTTATTCAAGTCATCATATTCATCAAGTAGTTTCATGTGGTTGTTATCTATCAAAGCATGATCTTTCCTAAGGATTTCGTGTTCCTTATTAAGCTCTTCCAATTCTAAAACTAAACTAGCATGCATCTTTTTCATTTTCCTATATGCATCATGCATGTGTTCAGAAACTTCAAATAATTCATTATAGGTTAAATCACATACCTCTTCTTGATCTGATTGTTCAGCATTATCTGCCATCAAGCAAAGGTTGGTGACTTCTTCTTCTTTTTCAGTCTCAGATGAGTCTGAAGCTGAGTCCGCCCAAAAAGCCCTTTGAAACTTCTTCTTGCCCTTCTTTACCATTGGTTTCTCCTCTACCTTCTCCTTGCTAGGAGTGGCTTTGAGTTTTGGACAATCAGTCTTTATATGACCTGGTTTCTTGCATTCATAACAAATCACTTCATTAGAAACCTTGTCATTTCTGTTATACTTACCTCTATTCCATTGCTGGCGTCTCTTCTGCTTCCTCTTTAAAAAGCTTCTGAATTGTCTAGTCATCAATGCAATATCGTCTTCATCCTCAGGTTGTGAGTGTTCACTTTCTGACTCTTCCATATTTAGTGCAATATTCTTGTCCTTTCTAGATTCACCTGCATCAATCTTTCTTTGACTTACTCCTTGCTCATAAGCAATGAGTGAACCAAGAAGATTGTCAATGGAATAAATGTTCAGATCTTTAGACTCTGTAATTGCAGTAATTTTAGCATCATATGCAGTAGATAAACAACGAAGAATTTTATTGACCATTTCAGCATTAGTTAATTCCCTACCAAGTGCATACAAAGAGGTGACAATTTGAGTGAATCTTGTGTACATGTCTGAAATAGATTAATTAGGTTTCATGCGAAATAATTCGTAATCATGTAACAAGATATTGAGTCTTGATTGCTTAACCTCATTTGTCCTTTCATAAGTTATACAAAGTCTATCCCAAATGTCCTTTCCGCTTTTACAAGTGAAAACTCGCATGTAGTCTTCAGATTTTAGAGCACAAAAGAAACTGTTTAAACATTTCGCATTTAATTGTGATAAGTCACGTTCTTCAATAGTCCAATCTGCATAGGGTGTTTCTACCCTAATTCCATCAACTAATCTAGTTGGTTTTGAGTAACCTTCCTGGACTAACATCCACATGCGATAATCAAGTGACTGTAAGAAAGTAGACATGCGTGTTTTTCAAAAATCAAAAGGAATATTGTCAAACAGTGGAGGTCTAGTGATAGAGTAACCCTCAGGTGTGTTTCGGTTTCCAAATGTAGCCATCTACGTTAATCAAAAAGTAGTTCAAACTTATGATTTTGAAACTATGCTCTAATACCACTTGTTGAGTCCAGTAATTAGGCTGTTAAGCCTAAGTAAATGTCCTACGGCTACCAAGAGGGGGGTGAATTGGTAGTTTAAAAAATTTTAAACCCTCTTTAAAGATTAAGTTGAACCGAAATAAAATTTTCTTTTAAAGTTTGTAGAAAAATATTTTTCAACCATAGAGTTGTTAAAACTAAAATTTAAAGTGCGAAAACATAAAAACAATAAAGTAAATGACACCAGATTTATAGTGGTTCGGTCTATAACCAGACCTACATCCACTCCTCAGAGGCACCCTCTGAGTATTGCACTAAAACCAATAGTGACTCTCCTTTAGCACCCACAACAAGGCGGAGAAGCCTTTACAACACACTCTTTTCACCACTACCCGGTGCGGCAGAGAACCGTCGTCCTTTTACACAATCCACAGTGCTGGCAGAGAACCGTCGTCCTTTTACACTCTCCTAGTGTGGACAGAGAACCCTACGGCTGTTCATACTCTCCAAGTGTAGGCAGAGAACCTTTTCGCTGTTCACACTCTCCAAGTGTAGGCAGAGAACCCTTCGGCTGTTCACACTCTCCAAGTGTCGGCAGAGAACCGGATCTCCTTGACTGATCTTCTCACAAGAATCTAGAAGGAAGAAGGAAAAGCGTGAAGTAATCCAAATTCACAAGTAGAGACTCTTACCTTTGAAATCCAAGTGAATCTTTCTCGCTCCAGTGGTAGGAATCCTTCTTTGAATGCTCTCTTCCACTCTCTCCTTGGCTATTCTCTCAAGAGGCACGAAGATCAAATGACAAAAAGATTAGGTGGCAGTCTAATTTGGACTATTTATATAAAACACAAGAAAAACTGCCCAAAAACTGCAAGTTTCCAATTCTGTACGCAGTGGATCGTCCTGTACGATCATGGATCGTCCGGGACGATTTTACTTAAACGATCTAAAACGAACCTATTTGAATATGTGTACGAAATGTCTTCGTATAGATGATCGTCCTGTACGAACTAGGTTCGTCCAGTACGAACGGTTATTACTAGGTCGGTTCTAGAAACTGCTGAAAACTGTTCTAAGTCGGTTAATCGTTTGGACGAGAATATGTTCGTCTGGACGAAAATTTTCCAGAGACCCGATCGTCCTGGACGATTATTTATTTTTTCTGGACGAAAATATTTCAGAGGACCAATCGCCACGGACGATAATTTATTTTCGTATGGACGAAAATTTTTCAGAGACCCGATAATCCTGGACGATTATTTATTTCGTCTGGACGAAAATATTTCAGAGAACCAATCGCCACGGACGATAATTTATTTTTGTCTGGACAAAAATTTTACAGAGAACCAATCTTCCTGTACGATAATTAATTTCGTCCTGGACGAATAGGACTTAGAAAAAAAATTTCGAGCAAGTTCCTATTCGTTCCATGTGCCCAATAGGAGATAACTGACTAATCGTCCCGTACGATAGGATATCGTCCAGTACGATCAGTATAAAATTTTTATGATCTCCTTATGTGTGTGTGTATATTTTTTATTAACTCAATTACAATCACTCCCTTTCAAAATTAATTCAAAGAAAAAATGCAAACTTCAAATTAAAAAAGTATCTCATGTTGAATTTGATTTGAAGTTATCGTAGTCTGGAGTCTGATTTTCCTGAAATGTTAGTACACACAAGAGCAAATGCAAATCTTCTAAAATTGTTAGGAGATAACTACACATTTTAACAATAATGTTTGGAATCATCAAAACTACATAAGTTGCAAAAATGTAAAGCATTCAAATAGCAATTATTCTAACAAACTCATTATATATTTACTAAATTAAAAGCAATTAATACAAGGTTATTATATGGAACGGAGTAGTATTATTAAACATCATAAGTTAAATAGAATTCACACTAAAAGTAAATAAAAAAATACTTCATCTATCAAAGAAGAAAGTAATAAAATTCTCTCAGGCCCTAATGCCTCCCATTGTAAATAGATAATAATATTTAGGCCCATATGATTTCATGTATTATCATTTCAGAAAATAGACCCTTATGACTTTTACATGCTTATCACATAAGACATGCAAAAATTCAGGACCATATAGCTCACAGCACCATCAACATAATAGATCTTTCTCCAACATCAGAACTCATCAGAATCACACATTTTAAGTAGATAAGCACATATATAATTACCGTGCAATAATAAAATGAAAGTGATTAAATTATAAAAAATCACATAATGTTATATTTGTAGTCACTAAGTTCAACAATTGAGGAAAATTTTAAATATTAAAATTTCACCAGATTACTATGAATCAAAATGCTTTTTTGAAACTTTAAATATTTTATAGTTTTATTTTCTAAGGTTAAAATCTTTTTTTTATTTGCTAGAAATAGCACTCTTTTTAATCTACCTGATGAAAATTTCTAAAGAAAATATACAGAATAATTGTATCTATAATACATAAAATGGCACTATAAAAATTTAGTGGATATGAAGTTATCCCCATTTTACTCAAATTTAAAACTTAAAAAAAATATATCAAAAATTTCATATTATTAAAATTTAAGATAGGCAGAATGTAACTTACATCATTTCAAATAATTTCCCAAACTGCACTGACAACAAAAATATAAAGAAGCCACCCAAAATGGGCTCTCTCTAAAATTTCTCCTTCTCTCTAAATTGGCCAATAGGCGGAATTTTTTCCCAAAATACTTTTTAAAGAGAAATTTGATATATATTTTTTTAAAATTTAACCTAAAACAGCAATGCCGGTGCTGACCAACTCGAGAGCTTGGCACCGTAATATCCCAATCTAGAGTTGCAACACTCCTAAGGAAAAATTCTAGATTTGGTTTTCATGCATACAAACCCATCGGAGCCCATTTCAAAACATACTTCATGCATTTATTCACTCATAAATACTCATAGATACATGCAAAATAAATGATTTAGAAATTCCTTTATAGCAATCTAACCAAGCCAGGTTAGAGTACTATTATGGAAAATTATATACCCGTAACAACATCAAATTTAGATAGAGATAGTACTACCATATTAGACTTCTATTTTTTACCAGAAATCTATATCTCACAAATACAAACATGACTAATTGTCATAGAGTCACTAGTAGATGAAGCAGAAGATGTATAGAAGAAACATATAGTAAAGTAAAATATTTCTCAAAAATAAAAGAATGGCTAACACCTGAGTCAAATAAAATTCAACATGGTAGAGCAAAAATATAACTCGTACCTATAATCATATTTGGTGAATCCTTGGCCTCATGCTAAGTTAAGTTATACACTCTAGTAGGGGTGTCAATTCGGGTCAACGGGTCGGGTTCGGGTCGAACCCGGAACTGACCCGGCACTGTTCGCGTCAACCCGAATCCGACCCATTTTTAAAAACGGGTCAGGTTTCCGGACCCGAACCCGACCCGACCCGACACGAATGACACGGAATTTACCCAAAATTGCTAGTTTTCGGGTCAAAAATTGGGTCAATCTTCATTTTTCGGGTCAAAAACGGGTCAAACTCGGATTTTCGAGTCAAATATGAGTTTTTGTGTCACTTTCGTGTCACTTTCGGGTCAATTTCGTGTTTCCGTGTCAACCCAAACCCGACCCGATTTTTAAAACTGATTGATTTCTTCAACCCGAACCCGACCCGTTTCGGGTTTGGGTTGACCCGAACCCGGATTTTTTCGGGTCGGGTTTGGGTCGTGTTTTGTGTCGTGTCAAAAATTGACACCCCTACACTCTAGCATGTAATGGGGTTAGGGCAATAGAACAACTAGACTCCCTCTAACATCTAGAATTTTTTCTCCTTACAAACTAACCATCACTTCTATTATAGAATCCCTCAAAAAATACATGGGGTGGAGCTTCCTTAGTATCCCCACCTATCTAATACTCACAAATCTCACCTCAAAATGTCAATCAAGTTTAGCTTGTGGACAGTCTGAAACTTTACACCCTAAATAGCCACATTGAAAAAATTACCCAATCGTCCTATAGCACTGACCCAAATATCTCCTACCATAGCTTTGACAGATAGGTAACTGGTAAAAAATCATCTAGAACCAACTCTACTACCACCCATTAAAACTGATACACATAATCCTTCCTTGAAATTTTAAAGTCCAAACATACTCTTTTTTCCTTTAAAGTTATCCCTAGAAGTATCTCCTTTAAACCTCTTCCTACTTAAATACCACCACTACTTAGTAGCCATTTGATTGTTCTGTATCAATATGTCTCTCTTCAATAGCTCAAATAAATTAATGAAAAATAAGGGCACCAAAGAATGACTAAAACTATCTCAATGTCCTCTCATAAAATGAGAAAACTTATCTCTAGAAGTATTAACAAGCTATGGAGCTAACTTGGCTAACATGGTAACCTCAACCTCAAACTACATTACAAACCCGCTTCTTACACTAGCCCAAAAAAAAATCTCAATGAACTCTTCTGAAGATATCAAAGCATTCAACCTCGCCTATAACTTTTCTCTTTAGTGACCCAACCACCAAGGTTTAGCTTCCCCATCCAAGAGAAAGTCAGCTAACATGATTCTCCTATCCGTCCGACATTTCATCCCCTCAAATATCTTCTCTAATCTTATAGGTCAATTTTCTGCTGCCCAGGGTTCCACTACACCCTTAAATGTTTCATCCTTAGGAACATTTGTAAGTTTCTATCAAAATCATCAAATCTAGTTGTAAACATCCTACTCCATATCTCACCCATCAAGTGTGCTACTAATTGAATAAACAATGAAATATAATCACAAGTAATAACCCTTATTGTACTCTATACTTGCAAAGTATGACTAGAACTTTGCTTATCTAACATTTTTAGCTCTAATGGATTCATCAAATATGAACACATAATGCACACAGCTGAATGATACATGCACATGAAAACAAAATAGAATGAACACATGATATTATCCTAAACTCTTCTACTCCAATAACAACTCAATCCTTCAACTCTATTACAATCAATTCCTCCAAACATTTACTCTAATATATAAAAAAAATCTTTCACAACCTGATATGATATAACCCATAAACAAAAAGAATTATAACGTGTCGAATGGTGACAAGACAAAATCTCTATGATCTAATTAGAGAAAATTATAGAAATTTAAAATAATTTATTTATTACAATGCCACTAAAAATTCAATAAAATAGATAAATACTCATCATCAAAAGTTCTTTTATTCATCTAAAAAATATTTACAATCAAATAAATAATATATAAATAGAATATAACACAGTCAATACATATCAGTAGAAAAAAATTCATACCTATTTAAATATGACTAACATACTTATACAAACTTAGATCTCATGACCATCGACTGGTTCTCTACTCATCGTACTCCTTCCCTTTATCCTGGCTTGAAATAGATTCAAAAAAAAAGAATGAACAATAATAACTCAGAGAGCTACTTCAACCTACCCAAATTTTTAATATTTTTTTCAAACAACAAGAAAACATAAATAGTAAGGCTGAGTAAATTCATCTATAAAGAGATCCAACCAAATTTTTTGGAACAAATGAATGTCTATAGAGCTTTAAATAATATTTCTAACACATAAACAAAAATAGCATAATAGTAAGAAAACAATACACTAAGCACTTCACATTCATATCTTAGAACAGATAGAGTCTCTCTCGAGCCTTTGTACATCCTAGCAAGTACCAAAAATTTAGAATTCATGTTGATATGTCATCAAAAAATAATCCTGATCGGGCATGAATCTAGAGGCAAAAATAAAATTGGAAACTTCAAATATTAAATTCGAGATCATCTGAACTTTGATTTCAGCAAAATTATAGTCGAAATGTGTCTCTGAAATATGAACCCAACGACACCAAATTCAACTCGATCCGAGCCCAAATGGGTCCAAATAAAGGACTCGAAGCGCTTTTGGAAAGTTTGAACCACAATTTGAGTTACCAAACAGTTTCCCAACATGACATGCTTATAATCGAATTGAGCGTCTCGACCAGACAAATTCAACGAGCCCAAGATTACCGAATTCTGATATCATTAAGACCTTCAAATATCTAATGAACGGTTCATGATCAAAGGATTCAATATCGACCATCCATCCGAACCACTCCACATTTGCCCTTGATCCTCCTCCTATTAATGGGTCATGCCATCCTCAAAACACTATAAATAGCCCCTCATTTCTCTTGAGAGGGGACCAAGCAAGAGGAAAAGAAGAAGCAAGGAGAAGAAGGAAGAGAAGAATAGGAGGGATGAAACTTCTCCTCGACCACCGCCAGAATTTCGCCCGACTTCCAAAGTGATGCCGGAATTCCGTCCGACATTCAAGTGATGCTGGAGTTTCACCCAAACTCCAAGTGACGTCGAATTTCTGTCCAACCTTCAAGTGAAGCTTACGTTCCACCCAAACTCCAAGTGACATCGGAATTCTGCTTGACCTCTAAGTGATGCTGGAATTCCTCTCGACCTCCAAGTGACGCCGGAATTCTGCTTAACCTCCAAGTGACGCCGGACTTTCACCCAAACTCCAAGTGACGCTGCAGTTCTTCCATAATACCATCTAATTATGGAGTTCTCATCGGCCACTAACTGACGTCAGACTTCTACCCGACGCTGGACCTCCTCTCATCGCTAAGTTTCTACCCGATGTCGGACTTCTACCTGTTATCAAACTATCGCCGGACATCTATCTAATGATTTATTTTTGTACATTGCTGGATTTCTACCTGATGCCATCTTTCTGACCTTCATCATCAGATAACATGGCTTCTAACCTCCATCGCATGCCGACTATGGTTCTTGTAACTTATGTCGCCCACCGACTACATTCCTTTCGACCTTCATCGTCCACTGTCTATGGTCCTTCTGACTTATGTCACCCACCGACAACAATCCTTTCGACCTCTATTACCTGCTGAATACGGTCCTTCTAACTTACATTGCCCACCGACTATAGTCCTTCCGACCTCCGTCACCCACCGACTATAGTCCTTCTGACTTACAATGCTCATCGACGACGGTCCTTTCGACTAAACAAAAATGTCGACAATGACCCTTTATATTTCCACCATGTACTTTATATAATATACATCAAGCCAAGGCATTCCTCCTAAGAAAGGGCATCATCTGTAATCGACTGTAAATAATAGTGGATTCATCCAAACTAGGCTAGGCCCCATGTTTTTTTCCCACTTTTTAGGGGTTTTCCACATAAAAATATTGGTGTCTCTATTGAATGCTACACCCTCTCTCTTATCTGATTGCATATAGAATTTTCATACAAAGTTAAGATGTTAAATTTTATATTTCTCTACCACCGCGAATACTTTAGGACGTAATAGTTTGACGCCGCTTGTGGGAAAGTGGTTCCCAACTGGGGGTAATTTTTGTTCCAATCTCAAAAGATCATTCATGTTAACTTCTTGACATTTATCATTGTTGTATTAATTTCATAAGAATCAGATATGGACTGAGGAGGCAACTTTAACTCTAATCGTGGTCAAAAAGATCCTCTAATGCTTTCAATATCAAGATGATATTTCAAGAAAATCCTAGCAAATATAAGAATGCTTCCAATCAATTACAAGCTTTATACAGTCTATTATTGAACTTCTACTCCTTAGGTAAGGTCTTAATCTCAACCTCAAAAAGACATTAACAGTCAAAAAATAGACCATTCTTCACCTTTGATTTGGAATACACACGGCATTCGCCACCTCCCATTCAGGGCAAAATCAATCTCAGGGAGATTCGATTCAACCTCTTTCACACAAGCTATGTCATCGAGCAGGGCTCTGACATACAACCTCAGATTATAGGTCTCACATTCTTGGTGGATTCTTTTGACCTCTTCCACACAGTTAACATCATCGAGCAAAGCTCTGACATACAACCTCGGATAAGTCTTACATCCTTTGTTTATTGTTTCGACCTCTTCAACACAGGTTAACGTCACCGAGCAAGACTCTGACATACAACCTCGGATATGTCTTACATCATTGGTGGATTATTTCTACCTCTTCCACATAGGTTAACGTCATTGAGTAGGGCTCTGACATATAATCTCGGATAGGTCTCACATTCTTGGTGGATTCTTTCGACCTCTTCCACACAGGTTAATGTCATCAAGCAAGGATCTAACACACAATCTCGGATAGGTCTCACTTCTTTGGTGGATTCTTTTAACCTCTTCCATACATGTTAACATCATTGAGCAGTGCTCTGACATATAATATCGAATATGTCTTACACCCTTGGTGGATTCTATCGACCTCTTCCACACAGGTTAACATCATCGAGTAAAGTGCTCAGACATACAACCTCGGATAGGTCTTACATCCTTGGTGGATTCTTTTGACCTCTTCCATACAGGTTAATGTCATCGAGCAGGGCTCTAACAAACAATCTCACATAAATCTCACATTTTTGGTGGATTCTTTCGACCTCTTCCATACAGGTTAACATCATCGATCAAAAGCTCTAACACACAACTTCTGATAGGTCTTACATTCTTGGTGGATTCTCTCGACCTCTTCCACAAATATTAATGTCATCGAACAGGGCTCTAACATACAACCTCGGATAGGTCTGACATCCTTGGTGGATTCTCTCGACCTCTTCCATATATATTGACATCATCGAGTAAAAGCTCCTATATATAGCCTCCGATATGTCTTACATCTTATATGAATTTTTTCAACCTCTTCTATAAAAGTTAACCTCAACGAGCAAGGCTCTAACATACAACCTCGGATAGGTCATATATTCTTGATGTATTCTCTCGACCTCTTCTACAGATGTCAGCATTATCGAGTAATGTTTTGAGTGAATAATATTCTCTCTATAAATATTCCATGAAAGTAAGGGGTTGATAAAATCAGCACTCATATAAATATCTTAGCAATCTAACAATGCCTCCAAAAATATGGGGGGCAATATATCAAAGCATGACTCAAATATGCATAAATAATTCAAATTCCTCTGAGAGATAAGATCTCAACTTCGTATACAGTATCATTGGAGTTACATTGCAAAAAATTATACATCAAGTTTATTTTTGTAAGAATTTCAAAGTAAAAAGTATATTGGCATCATCTCTACAAACTACTATCATCAAGCAACAAGATACTTTAAAATAGTCAAATATCTTTAATGGATTCAAGTGACTTCTTCTCTACTGCATATCAAGTATCTCTTACAACTTCTTCTTCAAAGAAAAATTATAATTTGATATTCACCAGGCCTCAACTTAGTTGATACTATAAGTGTGTCGTGAGACAACTAACATAGCACATTGCTTTGGCTCCTTGAATCAGGGATATTTGATGTCGGCAAACTTCTGTATGGATGCTTATTGTCTTTGTAAAATGCCACTAGACACCCACAATCATCGGACCTTTGTCTGATATATGTCAGCAGTCCTTTACTTCATATCAGCCATCATTGGAATATCGCTCAACTGCTACTTACAGCGCACTCTCGAGCTTTCTCCTTTAGCTCTCCACTCGAACGTTGACTGCCAGCGGACTATAGCTCAATCGTCCATCACTAACAAACTTTCACTCAAATAGCATCAAAATTCTCCCTGTCTACTCATCAATTCTGGTTCTCCTCCTATATACTATTATCGTCGGATCTTCTCAAATCACCCTCACATACAAGCAGCGATTGATCTTCTTCTATCAAGGGTAATCTATTAAGAAGATAGCCTCTCATCGTGACTTCTTCTACACAATAGAGGGGCACCGAAACTTTATAAGGGAATGTTGCCTATCTCAGACAGTGAAACATCTCTAATGTAAGAAGAAGACTAGAGGAGAAAAAATGAACGGCTGCCAAAACTTTAACCTCCACACATGGAGAGGGGTACTGATTTTGCGTAGGGAAAGTCACCTACGAAAAATAGTGGAATTCCTCCCCTATTATAAAGTTAGAATGTGGGAGGAGAAAAAAAGAAAAAGGTTACAAAAAGTCTAGCTTCTACACAAGAAGAGGGGCACCGATTTAAGTAGGAAAAGTCACCTACGAAAAATAACGGAATGCCTCGACTGTAAGAAGATAGCCAAAGGAGAAGATAATATAAGGAGAAAAGTTTCCCTTCAATACTAAAGAGCAGCACTAAATTTAAGTAGGAAAAATCACCTATAAAAAATAACGAAAAGCCTCTAGAGCAAGAAAAAAATGGGGGAGAAAGAAGGAAAAAGAAGAGAAAAATCTAACTTCTATGTAAGAGGAGGGGTGCTGAATTAAGTAGTGAAAGTCACTTACATAAAACAGCAGAATGCCTCCACTATAAGAAAGTTATAGGGAGAAAAGAAGAAGATGTAAGTTTCCCACTGACCCTTAGGGGGTATTTATAGCCTTTTTGAAAAGAAAATAACATTCCAAAATTTTTTGGAATTTTTTTGATTTTTCTGAATTTTTTAAAAATTTTCTAGAATTTTTTTGCAATTTTTTGAAAAAAAAAAATTCACGTGGGACCCACATAAAATAATTAAAAATGTTAATTGTGCGACTAAGCGCTGCGGAACCACGCGTAGGCGCGTCTGTTCGTGCATGGTGCGCGGGCTGCCGCCGGAGGACGGAGGTTGGCCGATTTGGCCACCTACACTTTTCTGGGACCGATTTTTTGCCCGGACGGTCCAAATTCAATGTTTTTTGGGTCCTCGAACACGTTTTTTAACGTTCCTGACTCAACTTCGACACTTTCTGAGCTCAACGAGGCCTCTATGATCAAGATTGAGCAGAGTTACATTTTTTGGAACGCAATTTTTTGTGATTCGGCCAGTGTAAAATGTCAACACATATATTTTCAAATTTTTGGAGCTTCGACGTCTAAAAAAAGGGGGGAACTTGATATGTCATAAAAAATTATCTTGATCGGGCACAAATCTTGAGGCAAAAATCAAGTTAGAAACTTCAAAAATTAAATTTGGGATCATCTGAACTTCAATTTCAGTGAACTTATCGTCGAACTGAGCGTCTCGGAAATACAATTCCAACAACACCAAATTCAACTAGATCCAAGCCCAAATGGGTCCAGATCAAGGACCCGAAGCGCTTTTGGAAAGTGTGAACCATAATTTGAGTTACCAAATAGTTTCCAAACATGACATGCTTATAGTCGAATTGAGTGGCTCGATGAAACAAATCCAATGAGCCCAAGATCACCAAATTCTGATATCATTAGGACCTTTAAATGTCTAACGAACGGTTCATAATCAAAGGATTCAATATCGGCTCGACTTCCAAAATGATGTTGGAATTCTGTTCGACCTTCAAGTGATGCTGGAATTTCACCCAAACTCCAAGTGACGTCGGATTTATGTCCAACCTAAGTGATGCTGACGTTCCACCCAAACTCCAAGTGACGTCAGAATTTCGCACGACCTCCAAGTGACGCCAGAATTCCGCCCGACCTCCAAGTGATGTCGAAATTTTGCTCGACCTCCAAGTGACGCCAGAGTTTCACCCAAACTCCAAGTGACGCTGGAGTTCTTCCCGAATACTATTTAACACTGGAGTTCTCCTCGGCCGCCAACTAACGTCAGACTTCTACCCGACGCTGAACCTCCGCTTGTCACCAAGTTTCTACTCAACACCTAACTTCTGCCTATTGTCAAACTTTTGGCAGACATCTATCTGATGCTGGATTTCTATCCATTGCTATATTTCTACCTAACACCATCTTTCTGAACTTCATCGTCAGACAACGGCCGTTCTGACCTCCGTTGCCTATCGATTACGATCCTTCTGACTTATGTCACCCACCGACTATAGTCCTTCTGACATCTGTCGCCTGCCAACTACGGTCCTTCTGACTATGTCGCCCACCGACTACAGTCCTTTCGACCTCCGTCGCCCGCCGACTACGGTCCTTCTAACTTACGTTACCCACCGACTATAGTTCTTCCGACCTCTGTCTCCTGCCGACTACGATCCTTCCGACTAAGCCAACTTGTCGACAATGTCTCTTTATATTTGCACCATGTACTTTATATAATGTACATCAAGCCAAGGCCTTCCTCCTAAGGAAGGGCCTCATTTGTAATCGACTACAAATAATAGTGGATTCATTCAAACTTGGCTAGGCCCCGTGATTTTTTCCCCTTTAGTTAGGAGTTTTCCATGTAAAAATTTTGGTGTCTCTAGTGAATGCTACACTCTCTCTCTTATCTGATTGTGTGCCGAATTTTCGTACAAAGTTAAGATGCTAAATCTTATATTTCTCTACCGCTGCGTATAGTCCAAGACGCAACACATCTCAATATTACTCTCTATGCAAACATATCAAATAATAAGACATTATGACTCTCAAATGCATTGAACCATATTATATTCAAAAAATTCAAACCCTTCTGAATCCCAATAGATAACACCACAATACTTCTTTCAATCATCAAATTTAATCCAGATTCACGCATTTTGAGAATGAAAATACATAAATAAATACTTTTTAAAATATAGTATATAAGATCAAAGTCATCATAGGATTTAGTAGAGTATCCTACTTTTAGTCAAATAATCAAAAATTAAGAGAAAAGCCAGACATGAAATTTAATATTTGCAATGTTTCACAAGATTAACACACATTATTAATAGCTACATTTCAAAGCTTTTACAGTACTATGGCATGATTTATATGTATCAAAATATTGTTCTAGATCATTAAAATCGTTAAAAATAAAATATCAAAATATGTATATGTTTGTCAACTACAACATACAAAAAATGACGCTATGAAAATTTTGTGAATGAAAAGTTAAGGGTTTATTGTTTATACTTGAGTTTTAAAAATCGGACCAGACTGGCTGATTCAACCGATTGAACCATGAGCCGGTCGGGCGGTCACATTTGCGTAAAATCGCACATGATCACATCGAACCGTTAGTTGGACCATTGGTTTGACAAATCAATATGATTTTGAAAAATTGCTTAAATGGCATGTGAACTGGACACCCAGACCACGGAGCACAACTGCTCCCTTCAAGAAATGGAAGCTACAGACGCTGCCTATCGATTCGATTAGGGACTCAGAATTTACTGCATCGAACAACGAATAAGAGCTGGACAGAACCCACAAACCTGTACATGAAGACAAAGCCATGTCTGAGTGTGCTTCTACTTCCAACACCCACGACCTGCAGGAGTATCGCAATAAATTTGTTGCTACAGGTTCATGCACTCAACTGTTCGTCGAAATGTCCCAACGAAGCAAAATTCATATTTTCACCAAAATGAGGTTCCAAACCTGCAGTCCAATAGCTCTCTTCTTACACTGAATATTGCACCTATTCATAAATGCATGGAAAAGAAGAGATTTCATCAATATAATTTTGGTCCTTCCTTTTTAGGTTAACCTTGGCACTGTGATAAATGATAACAGTGTTTATAAGGTTTCTTATGATAACACTGGGTCCTATTAGTCTCCTAATTTTATTACTGTCAATAATTGTTTTTGTCTTCTTAACAGTCATTGCATGTTGTTGCTAGGTCTTGATCACCTTGTTATCAATTTAGTGTAGTAATTAATCTTTTTTTTAATCTTCACCTTGTTCAAAATGATGCTATATTCTTTCTCTCATAAAATGCATAATTATTGTTGCGTGCTAGAAAATATGCTGCGGTAGAGTTTATAAATTCGTGTCCAAGCGTTGCACGTATATTTAACACACAAACAAGAAAATAAAAGAACATCGGGATTTATACGTGGAAAACCCAAAAAGGAAAAAAATCACGGGGCCTCGCCTAGTTGTAAAATTTCACTAGTGTTTTTGTAAATTACAAGAAACTGATTCGTCCCACAAATTGGGACGATCAGATTACAACTTGAAGCAAATTTACAAAGTTTTGCAGAATCCCGTCGTTTCCCAAAAATCCGGCAGAGTTCTGGCGTATTCAGGCGACGGGAAGAGCTCCGGCAGTGGTCGAGGAGGAGAGGATTCGCCTTTTCCCCTTTTCCTTCTTTTTCTCTCTCTTCACTTGAGTCCCCCTTGTAAAGAATTAGGGCTCTATTTATAGTTTTTATGGAGTGGAATGGCTCGTAAATAGGTGTGAGATCACGGGCGAATAGGGAGTGGTTTGAATGGACAGCCAATATTGAACCCTACAATCTTGCACCGTTCATTGGAAATTTAGAGGCCTTAATGACGTCCAAATTCAATGATCTTAGGCTTGTTGGATTGGTCTCATCGAGACGCTCGATTCGAGTATAAGCTCGTTAAAATTGGAGACTGTTTGGAAATTCAAATTGCGGTTTGAACCTTCCAACAACGCTTTGGGTCCTTGATCCGGACTCATTTGGGCTCGGATTGGGTTGAACTTGGTGTCGTTGGGTTCGTATCTCTGACACGTTCAGTTTGACTGTAGGCTCACAGAAATCGGAGTTCTGGTGCTTCTGAATTTAATTTTTGAAGTTTCCAACTATCTTTTTGCCTCGAGATTCATGCCCAATCAAGATAAATTTTTGAGAACATATCAGTTGCCCCCCTATTTTTGAACGTCGTAGCTCCAGGAGTACGGAAATATGCGAAACAAATTTTAGAAAAAAATTTTTGGTTGAGTCAGAATTAATCTTCTGTACATGAGCTCCGAACGGCTCTGAAAGTGCCGAATTGAGTCCGGAACGTCGAAAAACGGTCCCGGGGACCCCAAAATAGTCGAATTTGAACATGTCGTGGCGAAAAACGGACCCGGAATGGATCGGGTGGCCAAACCGGCTAGACTGGCAAGCCGGCCGCCGTCGCCGCCGCCGTCAGGGCGTGGAACTGCGGCTGCGCTCACGAGCTGCGGCCGCGTGCATGCACCTGCGCCCGCGAGCTCTTGCTCGGGCTCACCCGCGCCGGGGCGTGGAACTACTGCGCGCGCCCGCGGGGCTGCGCCTGGGTCCGCGCTGGGCTGCCGCGCCTGTGTGCGCGCGGGACTAACGTGGCTGGCCGACATCCGCACGTGCTGCTCACGGATCAGCGCGCTAGCCGCGTCGTTTCGCGAGGTCGGTTGGCAACACCAACCTTGTGGGCCCCACAAACCGAGAAAAATCTCTTTTTTGCTATTTTTGGGACCAAAAAATACCGAAAAAATCCCAAAAAAAATCAAAAAATTCTGAAAAAAAATTAGAAAAATAGGGCATCTCGAAAATGGCTATAACTCCCTCATATTCTCTTCAAAACCTATAAATAGACCCCCTAGGCCTTTAAAAAAATTGCACCTTCTTCTTTCTCTCCCTCTGGCTCTCTAACAGATGAGGCTTCCGCTATTTGCGAGTGGAAAATTTTTCCTCCTCGAATTAGCGCCCATCCTCTTGTGCAGGAGTTTAGGGGATTTCTCCTCCTCCCCCCCGGCTTTCTGACAGTTGAGGCTTCCGCTATTTGCGAGTGGAAAATTTTCCCTGCTCGAATTAATGCCTCTCTTCTTGTGCAGGAGTTTAGGGGATTTTTCTCCCAGCTTTCCACCCGTTTCTTTTATCGTTCTAGGGGCTTTCTGCTATCTTTAGTAGGAGATCTTCCCTACTTAAAATTGTACCCCCTTTAGTGAGGCAATCGAAATGGGTGATCGCACTTCTACCAAAGATGTTTCTATTGTAGAAGATCGTCCTACTGCTCATTCAGAGGGTTCGAAGAAGGCTCCTAAGGCGACGAAAGCCGACGACGTTATCTCCACCATCACCGAAGACTCTTTCAGGAAAAAGTTTCATTTTCCTAATGATTTTGTGATGAAGGTACCGGCAAGATCTAAGCGTGCCTGCTTCCCTTCCCAAGGATACGTGGCAGTGTACGAGTTTAGTTTACGAGTAGGGTTGTAATTTCTGCCGCCTCCTGAACTGCTTGATATCTTGACGACTTGCGGATTGAGTTTGTCTCAATTTTCCTATCGGGCTATGTCAGTCGTTGTGGTCCTGATCGCATTTTTTAGAGACCACAGAGTGGTATTGTCTGCAGAATACCTATCCTGGATAGGGCGTATCTATACTGATCCGCAGGGCCGAATCTCCTTTAAATCCAAGTGGTTGGATATTCATACCTGGGATCCATCCAAAGATTGGGTTAGCAATTTTTTTCTTTATGCAGAATGATTAGGGCCTCCAAAAAAGATGGGGAAAATTGAAGGAGCTATCTATCCCCCTTTATATCAGAACGGAAGACTTGTTGAGCATGCTGAAGCTTCCCGATATCGAAGCTCTTCGTTATGAGATGCGCTCTCTAAGCAAATGCTTAGACGAGGAATATTTATTCAATGTGGGACTATCCACTCATGCAGGAAAGTCGCATGCACAGAAGTTGAAGATATCCGCAAAAGTCCCGGAGGCCCAAAAAACTCAATCCAAGCGACCTGAGGGCAAGGAAGATTCACATGCACTTAAGAAGAAGTCGGACGAAATCTTGTTGGTCACCGGCAAGGGTCCTCAGTTTTCTCCATCCAGGATATATATTCCAGAGGATGTTCTGAAACATAGGTGCATTGGTCGTCGACGAGCCGAAGAGTTGGTGAGTTCACCTTCTCTCCCTTTCCGTTGTATTTATGTCTAATTTTAAGGATATACTTTACACATGTTGATTCTTTTTTGTGTTATAAATATATTTGCATGGCTTATGTTTTGATGTTTGACAAACGCTATTTCTCTTTGACTGCTTCTTGCTTCTAACTTTTTCAGGAATCGAAGATCGGACGAACAGACGAAGCCAGTTCAGGATTGCGTAGGTTTAAGGTTGAGTCAGTCTGTACTTTTGTTTTTCACTTCTTGAGTCTACTTGTAATGGTCAAAGAGACTGATGCTAAGTAACCCTATACACACACACTTGAGAGACTTAGAATTTCTATTTTTACTCATATCGGTCAGGACGATTTTTACATTGTCTGGACGATCAGGCTTAAAATAAAAAGTCAAAATAAGGATTCTTAATTAAGGCAGCCGTCATTAACATATTGGCCTGAATGATACGTGTATCAGTCAGGACGATAAGCTCAAAACAGAAAGAAGTTGCCGCCATAGACAATTAAGGTATACTGTATTTTTAAATTATTGGTCAGGACGATCATTGATCGGCCTGGACAAAATTCTCAAATTATGCCTTAATTGATACGATCATATCGTCCTGGACGATCGCAGGATCGGCTAGGACGATCCATTCAAAAATCTTAAGTTACTTCAGGACGATAAATATCGGCCAGCTCGTATTCAGGGCGATGCACTAGACGATTTTCCTCTAATTTGTACTGATCGGCCGGGATGATCGTAAGATCGGCCTGGACGATCAAGCTA
This sequence comes from Dendrobium huoshanense, assembly GCA_016618105.1. Classification (NCBI taxonomy): domain Eukaryota; kingdom Viridiplantae; phylum Streptophyta; class Magnoliopsida; order Asparagales; family Orchidaceae; genus Dendrobium; species Dendrobium huoshanense. The sequence goes on from CM028351.1 coordinate 62,437,763, forward strand.
ATTTTCAATCGTCCAGATTTGCATCCAGGATGATGTTCTGTCCGATCTTCTGAGTTTTGTACTGATCAGTCAGGCTGATGTCCATATCTGCCTAGACGATAATGTCGGCAACTTACAATTAATGAGCTCCTTTGAAGCTCTTCTATTTAAGAACTCTTGTTCAACATTTTTAGAAGACCTTTGGCTGCTGCCTTGACCTGAGAAGGCCTTGAGGAGAGAAAAAGAGAGGGAGAGAGAGAGGATCTTGTGAGGGGATTCACAAGGGTTGCTTCAAGGATCGCTCTACTTGTTCTTCGTCTAGAGTTTCTCGTCCGTGGAAGGGTCGGTAGAGGTAAGGAGTTAGCTTTTGGTTGTAGTTCTCTGCCAGCTTCAAGAGGAAGCAAAATGAGGTAGGTTCTCTGCCTTGCTGGGGTGGCAAAAAGGAGGTGCTTTATAAAGGCTTCTCCGCCTATATGTGGGGGCTAAAGGAGAGTCACGTTTGTAGTGCAATACTTGGAGGACGCCTCCGAGGAGTGGACGTAGGTCGAGTTGACCGAACCACTATAAATTTCTGTGTTCTTATTTTCTTGCTTCCGCACTTTTATTTCCGCATTTATTTTTGTGGTGTGATTTTAGTTTATGTGATTTTTATTCTTTGGGAAAAAAAAAATTTAAATACTAATTCACCCCCCCCCCCCTCTTGGTTAGCTTGGGCCAGTTCTATAGGGCTTAACATCCCTAACGAACTTTCATTTTGAACAGTTCCTTGATGTGAACAAAATCTTGGATGACTGGAACGATGAATTCGTGAAGGTCAAATACCTTCGGGGATGATACAAGAAGAAATACGACAACAGAGTGAAGGAGGTGGAAATGGTGGAGAGTCAACTCGATCAATGCATAACAGAATTGGCGAACAAGATCACTTTAGCCTCTTCCCAGAATAAGCAGATGGATCGTTTACATATACAGTTGGTGGAGGCAGAGGCAACAAACAACCAACAACTGAAAAATATGCGAATCCTCGAGGCTGAGAATAAGAAGCTCCTGAAAAAGTTGTTGGAGAAGGTAGCTCAACTGTCACCGTCTGCAGCCATAGAGGAATTCAAAAAATCTTATGCTTTTAAGATTTTTGTCGAGGATCAAGTCCAGGAAGCTCGCGATTATTTTTATGATGTAGAGGTGATGGCTTTAGAAGTAGAGCTTATGCAAGATGGCTTCATTAAAGGCTTCATGAAGGTCGTTCATGCAGTGCAACGTAAGAACGGAGGGGAGATCGAGGGGTTAACTCCGAGCCAGGCTTCTGGTGATCCTTCTCCAGATTCTAGCGGTGAAAAATTGGAGAGTGATTTGCAAAAGATCTTCGCGTTGGAAGAGGAAGACGATGATGATCTTGAGATTCTGTAGAATTATTTTGATGCTTTTTGTGTTGCTTTTATTTTTGTTGCGGTGATTGTACGTATTTTCTTGTTGTTCGTGTGTTATTATTTTTGGACGATGTACTTGATGTTTGTGGGTTTTTTATATGTAAAAAAGTTATTTTTTTTCTTTTTCATATATATTAACTCAAATGTTAAGGTAGTCTTTTTTACTTGTACAAATGCGAGAGACATCCGCTTTTGGACACTCTGACCTATCCGAGGTTGTTAATCAAAGCACTTGCTTAATGATTTTAACCTGTGTGGAAGAGGTCGGACTAGATCCCCCTGGGATTAGTCGCCTATTGATTGAGATACAACATTAGTTGTGTATTTCTCGAATCATAGGAAAAAACTCGAATATAAGAGACAATATAATGATAAGGCAAACATCACATTACTGTATTATATAAAACAATACGTCAATTCCCTAGTAAACTTAGGAATACAAAATGAGTGTTCTTTTACAATCAACATACAAAGAGTGTACGAGAAACTTAAAAAGATACAAAGCATGGCTACAAAGCAAAACAAACACCACGAACAAGATCACATTAAACAGATAACAGCATCAACTCCTACCGATAGTACTTGTGAAGGTTGCCCACATTCCAAGTTCGGGAAAGCATATTTCCGTTCGCATCTTTCAATTTGAAGGTCCTAGGCTTGAGCATAGCAGACGCCAAGTAAGGACCTTCCCATCGGGGGGAGAGCTTATTGCGTTGAAGGCCTTTTCCAGCAGCTTCGATGCTTCATAAAACTAAATCCCCAATGGAAATAGTTCGAGGTTTTATTCTCCGGTTGTAGTGACGAGCGATCCGTTGATGGTAAGCAGCAACCCTGAGTGAGACTTCATCCCTTGCTTTAGGAAGGAGATCCAAATTTGTCCTGAATTTCTCCTCGTTATTATTAAAGTCAAAAGTCTGAACTCTGTTGCTTGGGACTCCAATATCCACTGGTATGACTGCTTCTGTACCGAAATAGAGGTTGAACGAAGTTTCTCCTGCAGGAGTCCTGGCCGTGGTACGGTAATCCTAGAGGACATTTGGGAGTTCTTCAACCCATTGCCCCCCAGCCTTCCCTAGGTGTGTCTTCAGCCCTTTCAGAATTGTTCGATTTGTAACCTCCGTTTGCCCATTTGCTTGAGGATGGGCGACAGCCGTGTAGACGAGTTGAATGTGAAAATCTTTACAAAAAGATGTAAAGATTTTTCCAGTAAATTGAGTTCTGTTGTTGGTGATGACCTTTGCTGGAATACCGAAGCGATAAATTATATTCTTCCATAAGAATTATTTGGTATTTGCTTCAGTAATTTTTGCCAAGGGCTCTGCTTGCACCCATTTTATGAAGTAATCTATAGCTAGGATGATGAATTTTTATTGTCCTGTGGCTATTGGGAAGGATCCCATTATATCAATCCCCCACTGGGCGAAAGGTCAAGGGCTTTGAAATGATGCAAGTTCCAGAGCTGGAGTATGGGTGAGATTGGAATGCAATTGGCAGTTCTCGCACTTTCGTGTAAACTCAAGTGCATCATGTTTCATTGTAGGACAATAGAACCCCTGCCTCATGATTTTATAAGTCAAAGCTCTTCCTTCCAGATGCTCGCCACATACTCATGAATGAACTTCTCAAAATGCATAATCAGCTTCTGAATGTGGGAGACACTTCAGATATGGCCCGGAGAAAGCATGCTTATACAACTCACCACCAATGATGGTGAATATTGCTGCTCGTCTTCGAAGTCTTGTTGCAACCATCAGTTCTTCAGGCAGTACCCCATCTTGTAAGAAAGACAAAATGGGATTGATCCAAGACTCCTCCCTTGTTTCATCGATCGATTGTATGACCCATGGATCCTGGATACTTGGAAAATGAATCTCCTCAACACATTTTCTCTTGTAGATGTCTCCCGTTGTCAATGTTGTAAGTTTTGAAAGAGCATATGCTCTTGTATTTTTCTCTCAGAAAACATGTACGATTTGATATTCTCCAATTCGGGCCAAAAGTAGTTTCATAAATTTGCAATATTTTGCTAGTTGCATATTGTGGATATCAAATTCTCCTTCCACCTAAGAAGCGACTAGTTGTGAATCAGTGTGGATTACTAGATTCTGCACCTCACAATCAACTGCTAGTCTTAATCCAGCGATAAGAGCTCCATATTCTGTCATATTGTTTGTTGCCGGGAACTTGAATCGAAGCTCATACTTAAGAGTAATCTCCTGCGGGGATATTAACAGAATTCCAGCCCCCGCGCCAGAACTTCTAGAGGATCCATCAACATACAATGTCCAACGTGGAAGAGAATGCAAAGTACCTAGTTGAATATCTGACACAGGAACGATGCATTCAACCACGAAATCTGTAAGTGCTTGAGATTTGATATCGGGTCTAGGCAAGTAGTGAATGTCAAATTCTCCCAGTTCTACATACCACTTGACGAGCCTACCCGATGTTTTTTTTTTTTTGTAGAATATTTTTCAGCGGTAGATTTGTGTAAACCCCAATTGAGTGGGCTTGGAAGTAGGGGCATAGTTTTCTGACATAATAGACTAGTGCCAATGCTGTCTTATCCGCTAAGGGTTAACGTCTCTCTGTTTCAGATAGGATTTTATTGACATAGTAGATGGAGCGTTGTACAGCATTCTCTTCTCACACCAAGACCAAACTAATGGCTTGGGCTGAAACAGCTATGTATAAATACAACTTTTCTTCTGGCGTTGGTTTAGAAAGTAGCAGCGGGGAAGCCAAATACTTTTAGCTGTTCGAAGGCTTCTTGGCATTCGTCCGTCCATTGAAACCCAGAGTTGCGGGCGCCTCTGAGTATTTTGAAGAAAGGCAGATATTTGTCTCATGAACGTGTCAGGAAACGAGACAATGCTGCAATTCTCCCATTCAGTCTTTGAACTTCCTTGATGTTCTTCGGGGGCACCATATCTCTTTAACGCCTTGATCTTTTTGGGATTGGCTTCAATTCCTCTGTGGGTTACCATAAAACCCAAAAATTTTCCAAAATCAACTCCGAAGGCACATTTGGAGGGGTTGAGTCGCATATTGTAACGTCTCAGCAGATGGAAGCACTGCTCCAAGTCAGAGATATGTTGAGATTTTTTTAGACTCTTTACCAACATGTCATAGACGTATACCTCCATGTTACGCCCAATAAGGGTTTTGAAAATCTTATTCATGAGGCGTTGGTAAGTTGCTCCAGCATTCTTGAGCCCGAAGGGCATCACCCGATAACAATACAGCCATCTGTCTGTTTGAAATGTTATTTCTTCTTCATCAGTCGGATTCATCTTGATTTGATTGTAACCAGAGTAGGCATCCATGAAACTCAATATTTGATGCCCAGAAGTGGTATCGACTAATCGGTCGATGCGCAGAAGAGGAAAGCTGTCTTTTGGGTAGGCCTTGTTGAGATCAGTATAGTCTATGCACATCCTCCATGCCCCGCTCCCTTTCCGAACCATGACAACATTTGCTAGCCAAGTAGGGTAGTGCACCTCTCGAATGAATCTGGCTTCTAAGAGCTTGTCCACTTCTTGTTCGATCACCTGTTGACGGTCTGGTGCAAAATTTCGCTTCTTCTAAATGTTCGGTTTGCATGTCGGATTGACTTTAAGGGAATGCACAATCACTTCAAGGTCAACCCGGGTATATCAGGCGGGCTCTATGTAAAAATATCCTAATTTTCTCGTAAAAAATTTGTGAATATTTTCTTCTCGTCTTCAGAGAAAAGTGACCCAATTTGCATCGTCTTTAGAGGGTGTTCTTCAGAGATAGATACAGTGATGAGTTCTTCTTCTGGATAGGCTCTCTGAGATATGTCTTCATTCCGAAGATCAAAATCCTCAATGTTTAGAGTATCAGTCGGGCGTGTTTTGACCTGCCTGAGATAGCATGTTTGTGTTGTTTGTTTATCTCCGCACACCATACTAACTCCTGTCGGAGTGTGGAACTTCAGCTTGAGGTGAGGGATAGAGGTGACAATCCCAAAAATTGACTGGAGTGGCCTCCTAAAGATAACGTTGTAAGCCGATTCGGAGTTTACAACGACAAACTGGACATAGTGTATAGATTGTTAGGGGAATTCTCCAAGTACGACTGGGAGACTGATTATCCCTTCTACTCACATAGATCGATTATCAAATCCGTATAAAGGACCTGCCGCTGGTTGAAGCTTCTCTCTGGCGAGACCCAAATTGAGGAAGGTAGAGTATAACAAGATATCTACAAAAATACCGTTATCTACGAGAATTCTCTGAACATTGTAGCATGGGTCACATATGCCTGCACTAACAACAAGAGGATCTTGGTAAGGGATTTTTACTCCCTCCAAGTCAGAATTTTGTCCACAGCCAAAAAGACTACACGAGCTTTCTTTGGAGTTAGAATTTTGTCCACAGCCAAAAAGACTTTATCGGATAGCAAAGGGCCTCTGGCTATTGTCTCAATTTCCCCAACTACTATTCGATTATTTACTGGTGGCCTTTGTTGTCGATCTTGCCCCCCAGAGGGATGGGTTTCCTCTCGGGTAGGTGAATCCCGAATAAACTACCGAATATAGCCCTAACGGATAAGCCTTTCAATTTCCTCCTTCAGTTGCCTACAGGCTTCTGTAGTGTGGCCACGACTACGATGGAAATGGCAGTATTGGTCCTGATTTTCTGTGTTCAGCTTCAAGGGATGTGGCCACTTTACCGTATCTTGATCTCAAACAGCCATTAACACATTTGCTCGAGGTTCTCTTCGTGGCAATGGAGGCCTCAAAGGTAGATTGTTCTTCCCTTGCTTCTTTTGTTACGAGGAAGAATTATTTGTCCCTAGTGCTCCCTTATATTCTCCAGTAGATTGTTCAAATTATTTCCTATGGGCGTTTATAGCCTCATCTGCCGAGATTTGAGCTTCTACCCGGTGAATTAAATCGGCATATGAATGAACAGTGTCGCGCATAAGTGTCGAATAGAAGGGGCCATGACAAAGGCCTCCAAGGAAGACTCCTCTCAATAGTTCAGGATCTACTCCTGGGATTTGTCGAGCTTCAGTAGAGAATTGCTGAAAATACTCCTTTAAAGATTCTCCTTCGTTTTGGCGGATTCTGAAGAGATGAGAAGAATCCTTTGCAATTCTTTGGTTGGCTACGAATTGCTCGACAAAAACTTTTGCCAATTTTATAAATGAGGGGATCATTCCCAATTGAAGCGAGTAGAACCACGTGCAAGCCTGTCCTTTGAGGGTGGCAGGAAAGACTTGGCAAAGGAGAGCGTCTGAGGCTCGCTAAAAGTGCATAATAGTTCCGTAATGGTTGATATGCTCGTACGGGTCTGACGTTTCATCGTAAGACTCGATGCTGGGTAGTTTAAATCTAACCGGAATGGGGTGCTGTAGTATAGCCTCAATTAGAGGTGATAACTCCTGAAAGTCTCTCTGATGAAGGGTTTGTCTCGCATCCCCTTGGGGGAATTCTTCTCTTATCAACCTTCGCAGTTCGTGACACAGGGCGTCGTGAGGGAGCTCCGCAACATGTGGTTGAGCAGAGTCTTCAAGGAGATCTGGGAGGATGCGAGGCTGCCGAATTGAGGGTGGAGGATGTGTGCAACTTGTTGTATCGGCAAGTTCATTATCCTGTCGAGCTTGAGGAAATCTTCTAGGTTGAGGGAGATGAACTTCTGCTTAAAGATGTTCTAATTGGACATCCTCAACCCGTGGTGGATTCTGAGGGAGGAAAACTTCCTCCTGTTGGGCCAATGCCGGCTACCGCTTCTCTCGCAGGAGTTGAAGAATCTCGTTCTGAGATTCTTCCATTTTCCGGTTTCTTTCTTCCAAAGGTTCCGAGGTCCCTTCTCCGACAGCATTCTACCCCCCATGATTCAAAGATGCTGATAATGGTCGTCTATGGTTAATAGACAGATTTCTGAACTAACGAGAGTTGGAGCGAGAAGCTCCAACTATACGACTGTTGCGTCTGTTAACCATCGTAGCAATACTTGAAGTAGTGGGATACTGTTTCCCACAGACAGCGCCAAACTGTTGCGTGCTAGAAAACACGGGGCGGTAGAGTTTGTAAATTCACGTCCGAGCGTTGCACGTATATTTAACACACAAATAGGAAAAAAAAAAAGAACACCGGGATTTATACGTGGAAAACCCAAAAATAGAAAAAACCATGTGGCCTCACCCAATTGTAAAATTCCTCTAGTATTATTGTAAATTACAAGAAACTGATTCGTCCCACAAATCGGGACGATCAGATTACAACTTGAAGCAAATTTACAAAGTTTTGCAGAATCCCGTCGTTTCCCGAAAATCCGATAGAGTTCCAACGAATACAGGCATTCGTTGGACATTTGGATGCCTTAATGAGGTCGGAATTTAGCGATCTTGGGCTCGTTGGATTCGTCTCGTCGAGCCGCTCGATTCAACTATAAGCTCGTTAAAATCGGAGACCGTTTGGTAACTCAAATTGCGATTTGAACCTTCCAACAACGCTTTGGGTCCTTGATCCGAACTCATTTGGGCTCAGATTGAGTTGAACTTGGCGTCGTTGGGTTTGTATTTTCGAGATGCTCAGTTTGACTGTATGCTTGCTGAAATTAGAATTCTGGTGCTTCCATATTTAATTTTTGAAATTTCCAACTAGCTTATTACCTCGAGATTCGTGCCCGATCAAGATAAATTTTTGAGAACATATCAATTATTATGTCAGTAAAAGTAATTGATTATTTTTTGTCACAATTGAAATTATTATGAAATTACTATATTTAAAGAAAATAATATTTATTATGAACATCTCCTTCTAGTTGTCTAGTTCCTAATTTTGCATCATAATTTTAATTAAAATGTTAAAAAAAATCTAGAAATTTTTAAATTATTAAAAATTGTGATAAACAAAACATAACCTATATTGACCTGAACAATCTCTTAAACTACCACGACCCACAAAATTGACTCAACACCACACAAAATGAACCATTTCTATAAAAATCCTCCTATATCTATCTGTCTCTTTAATGACTGCTAAAACGATGAAAATGATTCGTTAATTAAACATTTTGAGTGGACTGCTTTTTATTAAATGGGTAATGCTAGCATCACAACACTCCACTAAATACTCAATCAAACAAAGATCAAGACATAGTAATGCTCAAAACCAACAAACCAGTGCTCCCATAAATGCCTAAAATGACAAAGGGCTAACTAATCACTACAGACCCACCAACCCACCAACCTTTGCTCCACGGCACTCCAAGAGAATATTTCAAATTCAAATTTAACAGAATAAACTTTTTTTTTTTTTTGACATTTAGGCCATATAAGGCAAACACACACACACAACGCATACACAAAGACTCGAATCTAAGACCTCTTAGTTGCAAGCATAAGCTCTCAACCAATAGGCCAAGATGAGCTATGTGTACAGAATAAACTATTAAAACAAACTCTTAAGTCTTGAGTAAAATTAGTGTATTCACACACATACAAAAATATTTATAGATGTAGAATACAAATGTACGGAATTCAATCATATAAGCTATACAAATGTAAGGTAACAATAATCAGTAAGTCAAAAGACTTAGGTGCATACCCTATTAAATATATATGTTAGATTAGCCTCATCATATGAGCATAAAAACCACAAGCTTATTCAATATATATATTTCAATTACCATAAAAATATTAGCATAATAGATTTCAATTACCACCTCCATTAATGTACAAAATGCACATCTCTTCAAAAATGGCGAATCTCTCAATTCCAGCAAAGAAAAACGAAGCCGTGAAAGCCCACTCACAAAAGAAATTACAGCAGCCATTCAAAGGAGAAATTATTGTGTACGCAGTCCAAATGCAGAATTGTGTTCGGATGCTGTGTACACACTGCTTATTTCACTGCGTATTTTTTGATACATTATGTTTTCTATGTATTTTTTGCGTATTTTTTTGTGTATTTAGCACTGTTTTGAAAACCGGACCGGACCGGCCGGTTCAACCGGTTCAACTGTGAACCGGTCTTGTGGCCGGTCCGGTTAGGCTTCAAAATCGCCTCTGCATCGAACCGGATTGAACCGGCGGTTCAACCGGTGAACCGTTGAACCGGTCCGGTTTGGAAAGAACCGGCCGGTTCATAAAAACATTTTATTTTGTTTTAATTAAAATTTTAAAAATATATTTTAGTTTACTAAATTTTTTAAAACTTTTAAAAAATAATTTTATCAAATATGATGATTAATTTCATCATAATACATGCAAGTTATTTTAAATATCTCACATAAATTATTTTGTAAGAGGAGTGTACTTCTCACCTTATATAGGGTTCAAGGAAACATCCTCAAACTTCCCCCATGATGTGGGACTAAAAAACTTGCATGAGTAGTTTAAAATGTGAATTTGGGCTTATTTGGGCTTCAATTTTTTTCTTAGTTGGGCTATAAATTTAGATAATATGTATTATAAATTTGCTATAATATATATTATAATACTTATATTATAAAATATTAATATTATAAATTAATATATTATATTAAATATTATTTGTATAAATATATTTAATTATAAATATATAAATATAATATTTTTAAATGATATTTATATTTATAATTTTGCATTATATATATATATATATATATATATATATATTTATAAATATTATTAAATGATCATATATTTAATTATTTATATTATATTAGTGATCATACATTTTTTTATTATAAATTTATATATTATATTAAGTATTATTCTTATAAATATATTATTCTTAAATATATTTATATGTATAAAATTTTATAAATATTATTAAATGCTCATATACTTATATTATATGATTTTTATTTTATTTATTTTTAATAATATTATTATTTATTACGTCATCCGGTTCGACCCCGATTCGACCGGTCGAACCGGTCAAACCGTGAACCTCTCCCTCTTCCGGTTCGTTGTCCGGTCCGGTTTTCACAACCTTGGTATTTAGTGAGTATTATTTATTTGCTAATTATTTACTACAAAAAAATTATGTCTCAAAAAATACGCAACAAAATAAGCAGTATGTACGCACATCCGAACACGTTCAGATTGCGTACACAATAATTTCTCCATTCAAAGAGCGAGCAATGAGCAAGTTAGGAGACAAGGTAAACTCCTCGAGGATCATCAGATGGCGTTTGCACAGCTTTCTTAAATTAATCAAATCTCACCTTCGTTGAGAAAGGGGAATTTCACATATGAGAAAGGCAATAAATACATCTTTCTTGATAATGCTCTAAATTTTTACAACTCATTAATTTCATTGATTGATAGAAATAATAAATGATTTCTTTAACTCTCTTATCATTTTTTATAAGGACATCTCCGACCTAAAAACTCATTTTTAACTCTAAAATACAATTTAAACTTCAAAATGTCATAATTCTTCTCCAATCAAACAACATTTCTTTCTTCTTTCGGGCGCTTTTTGTGAAGGTAATAATCTCTCATCTTTGAGGCATTGTTCTCCTCTTTTAGGCTCGTCTTTGACAAATTCGGTAACCCAATTTTTCAGCATAGGCGAACAATTTGGCGTCAATATTGGCGCCACACTGTTCACTTATTGAATTTTGGTAATGAGATTTGGAATGCAACAAATAACGGACGACATACAATGATATGCAGTTTGTTTGGAGATGATCTAAGTCGCTTCTCAAAAGAAAAAGAAAATTGAGAAACTAGATATACTCGCCGATTATGGCATCTCCAACCGAACGTCAAACAAGCGTATGTCGTCCGTCCGTCGCTCCAACCGAACGCAAATATTTCCGCCATTTATTGGCGTCGCACTGTTCACTCACGTCATTTTACTCTCTCAACCGGTAAAACACGTGAAAGGGAGAAGATCGTTAACTTCCCAAAAACACCTAAAATGACATTCAATTGGAGCAGTACCACGCCATTTTAGAGTTCTGCGTTATTTTGCCATAACTTTTGGAGTTGCCCGTTTGAGATGCCCTAATTTACCTCACCTCGGAGAGATTCAATCAATGAGGAAGCTTTTTTCTCAAAAACTAGATCATAGGAGGTATTGCACCCCAATGAAACACGCCTATGGAGACACTTCTCTACAAATGGGTCTTCCAGCACAAGGAAAACACTCACCCCCGGTAAAACCCCCCTTAAAAAAGCTCAACTAAAGCTAATCTTCATAATAAAATCAGTATAAATTTAAATCCAACAAAAATATCATAGAAATATAATAATTTCATTTTTCATAAATATTATAAAACAATTAGTATTCATACGACGATAGCATATTAGAACTTATAGCAAAAAATTCGTGCATTTTCAGAAAAAAAAAATACAAACATACACAAACAACCGAAGCATGAAATCAATCGAATGCTTCTGCGGTAAGAAACCGCAAGGAGGAGCTCAGATATACACATATGAATGGATTTAAATCGTCCTCATGATATAAGAGACTTCGGATTAACGAGAAACCATCACAGCTACCTCCACTCTTTTTAGCTTCCACAAAAAGCAGCAAAGAAATATCGAAAAAATCAATGAGGGAATACAGAAACGAAATAATGGAAAAGAAATCAGAAAAATAGAGAAGCGCTGCGGCTATCTCTAATGAGATCAACGTAGACGATCTCGATCCACCACCGCCAAAACTTCCGCGTCGACGACTGCGAAACCCTAAAATGCTGTTCGACCGGTCTGCGCAGACACCCATTGAACCAAATTTATAACTGATCAATTGTCTCAAGATTACCAAAGTACCCCTTCGGCTCATGATGGCCATTCGCTGGATCTTGAAGCATCCTAGAGCCGACTAGTACGTCCTCCGGTTCAGTAAGCCATAGGCCGGGCTTTTTTATATAATAATAAGATTGTAAATGGTAAAGCAGAAATTTACATTAAGTGCCAATAAATTTGTCCTTATGCTCTCTCCTAAGAAAAAAATAACAAAATAATTTTCATATTTCATCACTTAATTTGACAGTTGTAATATAGTACAATTGTCACATATAACCATTAGAAAATATTATTTCTCCCCAAAGTTATGATCATATATTTTATGATTAATCACTTTTCTTTTTTTAAAAAATAAATCAAGTTTAACTACATCAAATTTTATGTATCTATTAATGTTTGTAAATTTGTGTAAATTATTTTGGAAATGCAACATTGTACTTTTTTAATTTTTTCATATAGTATACAAAATTAAATTAATCAAGCAAAAAAAATTTGATGATTTTTAAGAGATTAAAATATCTAATAATTTAGGCCAAAAAATTTAGGAACTAGCTCTATTGTCATTCTAATTTCATTTTAATAAACTTATAATCAATAGTGTGAATTGATTAATAAACCCAACAAGCACCATTGCACAACAACGATCATCAACTAACATTAATAGTTACTGCCACTGTCACTCATCCATAGTCATCCAACATCGATGCTCGCCATTATTACTGCCTAAGATCAACTATTGATCAATATAAATGTTATTTGTCATTGCCTCCTAACTTTAATTATCAAATGACCATGAAATAAGATACTATGGAAGGCATGTAGAGGTTAAGTGGCTCATAAGAGGATTTTAATATTACTAGGATGAATCTTGAGAAAATTAGTGTGTTGCCAAGAAAAATCTATTAAAAGATATAAAATTGGTGGGGCCAAGAGAAACTCGGGATGATATTAAATAACACCTAAGATATGAGTAATTCTATATGTGAGAATACTATTATTGATAAGGTATAGTGTGGTTTGGACTTAGGCTTTATTTAGGACAACTTTCTTATTGTTTTCTAAAACAACTTTTTTACTATTTTCTAAAGTAATTTTCAAGTACAAAGATGTCCCAAACGAAACCTTAGTAATACACAAAATCAATATTGAAATCAATGTCACCTTCTCATATTTGTAATCATGCTCTTCCATAACAAATTCAATACAGTGGTCAACACCATACTTCATAATTAATGTTTTCATGCTTTCTCATTGTAACCAATATTTATTATATGTATAAAGGGTTATTATAAGAGGATTTGGAATATCTAATAGAAAGATATAGTGTGTTAAAAGATAGATATAAGAGAGTTTTTGTTACATAGAGAGACTCTTATAGGTATAGAGCTAATGAGAGAGTGGGAATTTAATGGAGCATTAACTTTCCCCTTCTTTATTTATTATTTAGTTCTTCCAATAATGAATTTAAATGTTTCCCACTTCAAGAAAATAAGTCCAGCTTAATGTTCTCACTCTATTTAGCTTGATGTGTTGGACAAATCACTTTGCTTGTGTAATGTTAGTTGTATGGATTAGGTGTCTATTCTCGCAGGACTAGGTTTGGAAATACTTTAGTGCATGATAATTGTTGGATCCAAACTATTTGTGGAAGACTCCAAACATTATTGATAGATAAAACCTAGTGAGCTAGAACCTATGAGAATGGAGAATGAAGTGAAAACAAAAAAAAACTATAAAAAAACATAAAATAGCCATAGATTTCAAACTAATAGAGTATCCAATATTGGACATAAGTCCTCCAAACTAATTTTTATGATCTCTTATTATTTATAATGTTATGAGGGCTACAGTAAAAGAAATATAAGAAAAAAAAATAAATACAATACTAGAAATATCAACCATACAACGCTACTTACTACTCTCAACACCTGTTGCCCATTGAATGACTGATGGAGATTCGATGTAGAGTTCCATTGATCTATCTTAAGGTGAGCTCGGTAGTGTCGAGTGTGCACTAGGCAAGCAATGTAGTAAAGAAAATCTTGGTAGTGTCAAGTAGGAGTAGATGAGCCTACAAGTGAGTTTCAAAAGGTGTTGTGTAATATTCATTGTCTTGAAATTCATGTAATTATAATTAATCAAGCTAAATACTCATTTATAGTTGATGTAATGTATAATTATAAGTTTCAGAATGTATAATATAGCTTGAATGAACTATGGTTTGGGTTGAAAAAGTGAAAATCCAAGGTTTGAAAAATATTTTGTGGGCACCACAACACCATAATTATTAGTGGCATTATATAAAGCTTTCAGAAAAATGGATTAAATAATAGGTTTTGGGTGTGTATTGTGGCACCAGGAAGAGTTATTGTGGCATTGAGTTTTAAGTGAGGATATTCTTGGAGCATCGAGAAGATGCTCTAGGAGCGTAGCAGCTCTTATAAGACGGCAAGCATCTGGATGCTATGTTAAAATTGTGGAATTATAGTATTAAAATATCTAAAACTATTTTGTTCATTCCATTCACCTAGCTACATTGATGGAAAAGAGAGGAAGAGAAGGAAAGGAGAGAAGATGAAAGATAAAGAGGAGAGGATTTGGAGGCCAAAGCCTAGGTTTTGATCATCAGGCTAGTTGGAGAGATTGTAGAGCATAGGGTATACTTCTAAACCTCTATCTCTAATTTTAGTTTTTTATATTTTATAAAAAATTATGGGTGCAAATGTCTTTATTTCAAATTTTTGAAGTTTTTACCACGTTAGTTTTTATATGTATTATGATATCTATTTTGAACATTTTGACTATAAGAAATTAATTTTTTATTGATTGATTGTTTCTACGTAAATTTCTGAGTATATGTTTCGTTTGAGAATTTTTGGGCAATTACAATAATTATGTAATGTCTTCAAATATTAATGTGAATGTCCCTTTAAAATTAGAAGTGAAATATAAAAAGTTTAGTGGGTATATTGGTATATGCGAAACATGACTTTTTACAACAATTCATGCATTATTTACATATTGCATTAGATTTCCCAATTAATTGTTATTATATTGTATTTGAACTATGCCTAACATTAAATTATATATGTTCTAATATGTGAAATAGTGCACTCATTTATGTGAAAAGGGTTATAATGTTCTATTTTGGCCTGATCTACTTAGGACATATTCGGGATATATTATGGCCCCACTTGCTAAAGGCGAGTGTGAGAGACTATGTAAAACTATAAGTACGCTTATGGCCCATCTGCTTAGTGTAAATATGGGAGGTATTCTAGATACTTTTGATATATGTATGTGTGGGAAAGGGAAATATAAGTGGAAGTAGAGTTATAAGTATGCATTGGGATATGTGCATGATAATCATTCCATTCCATTGATATTAATAAAATAAGTATAAGTAACAATATGAAATGAATGTTAAAAATTTTAGAACTGTAAACAAATGCAGATGAAACACGAAAGGCAAATGCAAGTGAATCTTTGAGGTCAAGTATTCTGCCAAGGATTTGGAAATTTTTATAAAAATGACTTTATAAATAAGTTGAAATATTAAGTATGCTTTCAAACCATGAAATTGTATCTCACTCTTTTAGTGTTGTCCTATCACTTTAATGATTCTTTTTTTCCTAATTATTTATAATGCAACTTCATCTTTTAATTTAAATATTGATATCTATGATGGGCTAGGGTATGAAGTCTACTGAGCAAATTTTGTTTATCATATTCTTTTAAATGTTTCAAATAAAGGGAAAGGTCCATTTGAGTAAAGGAGTGTAGAAGTAGGCTTCCAAGTTCTAATGTTTGAGATATTAATTTTGTAATCCAAATTTTTTGTTTAAATGTAAAGACATTCCTGCTCTTGACTAATATAATTATTTTTTCTATGATGAAATTTGTTTTATATTGCTTTCATAGTTTGGAAATTTATTAGCCTACTTGTTATTATTAATGGTTGAGAATAAAACATATTTAGGTAAAATAATCCTTCCATTAGATCCTAGGACATCACATGGTGCTTAAATGTTCTGAAAGATGCAATTGACATCTGTTGAGCCTTGAATCACCTTGGTAAGAAGGTAACATTTGATGGTGGATAAGGTGGGCTCAGCTATCGGCCAATCACAGTAGGGTGAGCTAAAGGCTCATTATATAGGTTTTTTATGTAGTTGATTTTTTATAAAGGGCTAGCCACTCTAGAGAGAGTGAGCCACTAATATGACATCATAACATATAGCTGGTGCTGATTTATTGACTTTGCAAGGATGTCCTAGTCTACCCTACATTGGAAAAACTCCTTTGTAAGCCTAGGCAAGTAACATTTGTTGATTCTTTGGATGAGTATTTATATGAGTCTTAGGTCTGTAGAATAACCTATATCAACCAAATGAGTTCATCCCATGGGACTCCTAAAGGGAAAGTTCATGTCATGTCATGCCAGGTTACCTGCTAAATACCTGTGAGGGCATATATGAGTATATAATTTTCTCATTGATTTGCTTGTCCCTTTGACAAGAAAGTAACAAAAAAGATGAATGAATGAAAGTGATGAGTATTAAATCAAGCTATTGAATAGCTAATAAGAAAGCAAATGCATAATCTTCTATCCTATTTTCACTATAGCCTTGGAAACCTAATTAGCTCACATTAATGTTGATGTGGTGTTAGTTTCCATGTCATGCCTTATAAATAAGGTGCTTACATTAAAGAAATTTGCTTTTTTATTTGTATGGTATATGATCCTGTGAGTCCATAGAAAATGAATCAAGTCAATATTGCTCGTTTTTAATCTAGGACGAGCTATTTAGCATGATTGATGCTTCACCGAGCAAGGAAGTGGACAATAGTGTTGGAAAATCACAGGCGACCATCAAACTCATTGCCATCTCTCCTACAAAGAGAGTTCGGATATAATTAACAACGATATAGGGGAGGGGGAATCATCTACACTTATTAAGGCGACTCCCCTTAAAATTCCCATTGGTAGGGGTACTATGAGCTTCAACAATGAATTCTAACCCTTGTGCTCGGTAATGAGGCAAGTGCTATTAGGCAATATAGAGGAGTTCGCCACCATTGAGGCGGAGGTGAGTTCTCGAGTGCTTCATCTTACTATAGTTGAGAAAAAAAAGATAAATTTAATTATCTAAAAGCATTATTATGAAATAATGTATTCTCTATGAGAGTGTATTATTCGTATTCTCTCAAGTGATATAGAAGAGCATATATTGAGTGACTAAGAGAAGAAGGCCTTCAAGTAGTAGGCAATTATTGACCATATTTTTGTATGAGGTCAGTAAGACCTACCTGAGTTTCTTTCTAGTGACCTAATTATTGGAATTTATTCACTTGTGAATCATATATGTCCCAGCCAAAATCAAATCCAATACTATTTAAATTCAATTCCACTTTTCAATTCAATTTCCAGTCCCACTTTTAACCAACCTTCAATCAATATTCAAATCATATTCAATTAATCTAAATCATCCATTTGATTTTCATTGATGTGGATAATTCAAGCTCAACCATTCTAGTCCAAAATCTAGTCTAAACCTAGAATTCCAATCCAAATAAGGAGCCAGATCCTTAAACCCTTTTTTAGTAGTTTTTGTACCACCTTGAAACCTAGTAAAATGACTACTTATTTAAAGTTTATAAATTTTATATTATTTATATATGTCTATAAGATCAACCCATAAAAGTTGAATTCAATTTGAGGTTCCTAGCCTAAAAATTGAATTTATTTCTAAAGGCTGTAAAATCTTTCAAATATTTATATCATATGTCACTAGACTTGCCACCTTATGAAATTTGATATTGGGAATCTCTCTAAAGCTTCTAACCACATCCATGACCTTTGTTATGACTTGTTTATCAGTAATCCACACTTTGTTGGACTTAGCTTGGCCCACAGTTAACTAAAGGTCAAAAAGACCAAAATTCATTTTAAGGGGATTTCTGGTCTTTTCCCTAAAATCCATCATGGCCTAGCCATATCAAACCTTAAAACCTATTTTAATGGATCCTAAATATAATTAGGAATAAATTGGACTCAAACCCACCCTGTGGTTTGACCTAGTTGACCAAGTCAACCATGTTTGTAATTTTATTTTCTTTATTTTTTACTTCTTGAGTGTGGCCACATTAAAGTGTATACAAATTGGGTAACCATAAACACAAATACAGGGGGAGAGAAAAATATTTTTAAAGTTAAAAATTTTTGAACTAAATATATTGTATGATTTTCAATTGTAATGTACGATCTGTTATAAGAAAATAGGCTTAAAGGGTTATTAGAAAAATTTGTTTTGGTGAACTAAATATATTGTATGATCTTGACCGTACTATACGATTCATTATGATCTGAAAATCCTAGCCACCATTTTAATTTAAGTAAGATTTTAAAATTTGATTGTTGAACTAATCATATTGTATGATGTGAATCATACTATATGAATATTTAAAATATTGTTAAAATTGACCCTCATAATTAGTTAATCAAATCATGGTTTAATTAATGGTAGTCGATAATATTGTACAACATTGAATGTACCAGAAGATTAACAGAGACAAAATTTGATCATCCCAAAGATTATACCAAATGAAATCATGATTTTTGAACTAATCATATGATACGATATTCATATCGTATAAGATGACCTACTTGAAATCAACTAATTGTGTTGTACAAAGAGAGTAGCACGAGACGATCAGTTGAGACAATTTTTAGTTGTATCAGGAATCATCCCGCACGAATAGAGGAAATAGAACAGATCGTACTATATGATGTGTTCAAAAAAATTTTAAACAGTTCATTTTAACAACTATTTATATCATAATGGATGGGACTAGTTTTGAAATGATCGTACTATATGAACCATGTTTGTACTATACAAATAGTGATGGATAACTTGAATTTTTAGGATTTCTTGAAGCCTAATACTTAAGCTATATTTAAAGATTTTCTTTGACAGAACGAGAAGAAAATGTGACTGAAGGAGGAACTCTGAGAAAGGAGCTTATGAGAAGAAAATCATGATTTGAGAAAGGAAGGAGAAGGTGTGTTTGAGCATGAGAGAGAAGTAGTGAGGGGATCACACAGTTGCTCCTAGCTAGCTGCACCCTTTCTCCTCCTGTGGCCTTGGTGAGTCTTTTGGAAGCTCTCTAGGGAGAGATTTCTTAGTCCAATCCTTGAGATTCTCTGCCTTCTCTATGAGAGAGAAAAAGAAGCTAAGGTTCTCTACCTTATCCAGGAGGCAGAAAAAAATGAGTCAAGGTCTTTTACTATCACCAAGAGGGTGACATAGCGTATGACACTCGCCACATCAAAGGTTTGGTGAAAGTGAGTATGTAAAGGTTTTTATAACTTATTGTGAGATCAAAATGAGAGTTACTTTGTTTCAATGCAAATTTTCGAAACGGAGGACTTGGGGGAGTAGACGTATTGACCGAACTACTATAAAAATATATGATGCATTTTTTCCTTTTTATAGTTTTACAATTCTTGCATTTCATTTACATTAATAACTACTTGTGATAAATACTAATTATTGCTCTATCATATATATCAAAATTTCATCGTAGTAAAATTTAATATTTTTTATAAAATCTCTTGCTTTTGCAATCAGTTAGGATTTGGTATTTTCAATTACTGAAAAGTTTTTTTTTTTAAATATTATTATTGTTATTTTGAAGTTAAGAAAACTTTTGAAAGCACCAATTCACCCTCATCTTGGTAAGCCTTGGACTAGTTCCATAAGGTTTAAAAACCTTCACAACTTTTAAATGATATCAGAGATGGATATCAAAAATAAGGTTTTAGAAAACTTTAGAAAAATCAATCAATGTCTCATATTGGTAATTATAACACTATAGAGGGTTATTCTATAACTCGTCCACTATTGTTTGAAAATATTTCCTTCAATTTTTAGAAAATACGCATGTTTATCTTTTAAAAATCCAATTTGACTTCAAACTGGCTATTCACTTCCATCGTATGTAGTTAATGGTGTCAAAATTGATATTTATTTATTGAATGGAGCAATGATGATAGAGAACTCGCACATTTAAATGCTAAGTATCTCAGTTATTTCTTTTGTGCTTTAAAATCTGAATACTATATATGAGTTTCTACACGTACTACTAGAAAAGATATTTTGGATAAGTTATATATCACCTATAAGGGAACTAGTGAAGTTAAATAGTCTAGGATAAACATACTACTACATGACTATCAACTCTTTCACATGAAATATAGTGAGATTGTATCTAAAATGTACACTAGGTTCTCCCATATAGTAACATCCTTATATACACTAGGTAGAGAACTATTAAATTCAAAAAAAATTAATAAGATTCTATATTGTTTACCTAGTTCTTATGATGCTAAAATAACTATAATCACTGAATCTAAAAACTTAAATATTTATTTCATTGATAATTTGCTTAGGTCACTCATTGCCAACGAGTAAGGAGAGAGTCAAAGGCAACATGGTGTAGGAGAGAAAAAGAAGGAGATAACTGTAACACTAAATACAAATGGTTCTTATAATGACAATTCTACAGAGGAGTAGGATGGTGAAATAGCCTTGATGACGCACCAATTCAAGAGCTTTCTGAAAAGAAAATAGAGGCATCATCAAAATAAATGGAGCAAAGGTAGAAGCCATAAAACTACTAAAATTTTGACTAACATAATTTGCTTCGAGTGCATAAAACCAGGCCACCTCTGACCTGATTTCCCCAACCTAAAGACTCACCCAAATAAGGAGAAGGGTGAAAATAAGCTAAATAATAAGAGGGGCAAGCAAAAGACACAAAAAATCTTTTTGGGCTGACTCTGCCTTAGAATCATTAAAAAAAGAAGTAGAGGAGGATGCAACAAACCTGTGTCTTACGACTAACAAAAATCTTGATTAATCAGATCAATATGAGGTATGTCAACTCTCTTAAGAAAAATTATTTATTATTTTTTAAAAAAATCATGATTCATTTAGGAAGCTCAAGAAGATGCATACTAGTCTTAATACTGAATTTTCTATTTTATAAAAAGAGTATATTAATTTAATTACTGAGCACTCTACTTTAGATATTTATCATATGACTTTATTAGATTAGTTTGATGCATAAATAAGAAACATATTGACCTATCTAATGCACATAATTCCTTAAAAATATTATATATTGAACTAAAAAACATTTAAGGAATTCAATGAAATTGTATTTCAATTAGATAGTAAAGAGCATGTATTAAAACTAGAAGTGGAAAACTATAAAAATGCAAATGAATTTTTAGGAGAAAAAATCATTACACTAGAGAATAATAAACCATCACCAACATTAGCTCAATGGTATAACCCCTCAACACAACATGCATCACCTAATCCTAGGAGACGGCACCATGACCTACATAGGTTAGTAAACCCATTTAGTGGAGTTAAGTGTTACTCTTGTGGCATGTTAAGACATATAACCCACACATGCACTATCAATTGTAGGACACACTTAGTGTGGAGGCCAAAATTACATGCATGATTAGTTTAAATGAAAAACTTATGTTAGAAAAAAATGGATAAATAATGTTTATATGTTAGACTTGAATTACATTGAATATTCAAATTCATTATACCTAAAAACTATAATTGATAAATCTTGGCTATAGTATGGGCGACTATGTCATGCGAGCAAGAAGACTCTTGAGAATTTCACCCATAAATACCTAATTAGAGGTATACCTAAGTTAGACTTCATGAAGGACCGCCTATGTGATGTCTGCCAAGTAGGAAAAAAATAAGATATTCATTTCATTTAATTAAAGACATTAACACCTCTAGGCTACTAGAAATCCTTCACATGGATCAATTTGGACCTATTAGTATAGCCAACTTAGGAGGGAAGACATATGGATTTGTAATAGTGGATGACTACTCTAGATTTACTTGGGTTAAATTCCTAACCCATAAGAGTGAGTCATCTAAGGAATTTAGAATATTCTCCACTTGAATTTAAAGAAAATTTGGATGTGAAATCTTAATAATCTATAGTGATTATGGTGAAGAGTTCAAAAATGACAAGTTTGAATCCTTCTGTCAAGAGATAGGAATAGAATATAATTTTTTTCCCTAAGGACCTGCCAGCATAATGGAATAGCTAAAAGGAAAAATATAACCTTGAGGGAAGCTTCAAGGGAAATGCTAGCTAAGTATTCACTTCCTAGGTATTTTTGGGCAAAGCAGTGAATACTGTTAAGTAGGGTAAATGCTAGATCCAAGCTTAATTAGACACCCTATGAACTTCTTTAGGGTAGGACACCCAATCTTTCTCACTTACATGTCTTTGACTGTAGATGCTTCATCTTAATCAATGGAAAATCACCCTAAAAACATTTGATACCAAGTTTGATGAAGGTGTCTTCTTAGGTTACTCATCTATAGGTAAGGGTTATAAAATCTTTAATAAGAAGATTTTGGTAGTGGAAGAGTCTACCCATGTGATATTTGATGAATCATACAAGATCTCTAAACCTAAACTTGAAGAAGAAGTGGTGGTCATTCAAGGGGTATAAATTATTGTTATAGGAGATAGTGTAAAGGCCATTTTTCCTTCCAGGATCGTCCGGACGAAGTTGGATCGTCCGGGACGATCGGTACAGGTTGTGCAGGAAAAACATGTTTGCCTGAAGGGTTCGTCTGGACGAAATTTGGATCGTCTGGACGAAAATTTTTCAGAGCCCAGTCGTCATGGGACGATAAGTAAATTCGTCTGGACGAAATTTGTCCAGAGCCACTTCGTCCCTGGACGAAGTGCGATCGTCCGGGACGATCAGTTTGGATATATATAGAAATGAGATATTTTGAAGAGAGAGAAGAGCCCAGGAGAGATAAAAACGAAGGAAAAAGAAGGAAAAGTGATTTTGGGCGACTTCTGTCCGTTTTCGTCCGTTGTGACAGTTCAAGAAGTTGGTGTACGCAAGGTAAGGCACATTCCGCCTTTCTAAATTTTCAGAATGGAGAAGTTTGAATGAATATTCTGTCCGGATTTCGTTTTCGTTAGCGAATTTCGTCCGTATTTTCCGATTGGTTCAGTTTTTACCGCGTAACTTTTGGTATGTTTCTGAGGTGCCGAGTGTGCACATTTTGATTATTTTCTGGAGAATTTTTACCGGATAATTTTGACCCGACTTTGTTTTATTTTGTCTATGATTTCTGATGAACTCTAAAATTATATGAGCAATATAATTAAAGTCTTGCAATGTTGTTATCTATATTCTGTGCAAATTTGGTATTCTGTGATTTTTCAGGAAAATTGTGTAAATTCCGTATACAGCCGTTGTGCTGCTCGATTTTCGTGTGATTTCTGATTTTGTTCGGATTTCTTCTGAATTGATATGCTATCTGTATATGCTATAAAAAGGGAGTTATAAGTGACCCGGATCCGAAGAGATTCGGTTAGTGTCTGTGAAATCTGAATATGAAATGAGCTCAATCTGAAATCTGAAATCAGTTCTGTTCCGTATCCGATGAAATCTGTTCTGGTGCCGTGAGCACAAAGGGAGCCATAAGGGGTCGGAATCCATAGAGATTCTGTCAGTGTCAGGGAATTTAGCTATTAATTAAATATATGATATCTGATTTGAAAGGACTTCTGATTTCCGTATCTGTTCTGTAAGCAAGTCTGATTCTGATTTGATATATGTCCGTATATATTCTGATTTGATCTGTTTCGTTCGATCTGCATGATTTTGGGTATCTGTCCGATTCTGTCCTAGTTTCTGTACGGATTTGGGTTGAAGTGTTTGGTTGTGGATTCTGAAAGTTTTGATTGGAGGTTTGTCGCTTTGCTGAGCTGTTGAGCTCACCCTTGTTTTCTGGTGGTTTTCAGGTTCTGGGAAAGGGAAGGAAGTTCAGGAGTAGAAGTTCAGAGTCTGATCAGTTATAGGTATTTTGGACTTGTAATTTTTTGTACGGTCATGGCTTTTTTATTCTGTCTTTCTTTCTATCTGAAAGCCATGATCTGTATTTATATATAATTGTAATTTCTGAGGAATGAAAAGATAGATGATCTGTTCCGCTGCATTTGATGTTTATAGTAGCTCTGTGTCTGTTTGTGTTTGTTTCTATTTGGAAGAAAGTTCTGAAACAAATTCCAAAGCCAGATCCTGGAATCAGTTCGGTCCGCTTGAGCCTAGTCGCGACCTGACGCGAGTGGGATCAGTCCCGGTCGGGTCGGGTCGTGACAGATAGAGTAGAACCTCAAGAAAAATTGCCTATAGATTGAAGATACTCTTCTAGTCATCCTAAATAACTTATTTTAGGAGACCCATCTGAAGGTGTTAGAATTATGCATGGACCTAAGAAGGAGGTTAGTCATTCAACCTTTATCTCTATGATAAAAACCACCAACATAAATCAAGCCATAACTAATGAATCTTGGATCCTAGTAATATAAAAAGAGCTAAACCAATTTGTTAGAAATGATGTATGAGAATTAGTCAAGAGACCTAAGGACCATAGTGTTGTTGGAATAAAGTGGGTTTTCAAAAAAGAGCCTACTGAGCAAATATTTCTCACCCATGTTACTTACAAGTCAGTTCAGGAAAGGATAAGGCATCAATCGAGTAGGCCCAATTGATAAATGTTCTAGTACAAGTCATAGTTCTTTTTTTGTATAAGTGTAATCTTTGGACAATTCAGTGATTTTATGCTTACAAATTCATGTGAGATAAGAAATATACCTATATTATTGTCCAATTTTCTTTTAATAAGATGAATGAAATGAAAATATTTATATTTACTATAATTTAAGGATTTTAGATGGCTTTGCATCATTAATATTAATGAAATAGAATAATTCTTTAATTAGATCTTAGGGCATGAAGATTCTTATATCTTTTTTTAAATAAGATATTAACAATAATAAAATCATAAGCTAGAGTAAAATCTAATGCAATCTTACCACATTCATTAGTCATTCTAAATTCATAGCCACCATGAATGCTTTTAAAATCCTCTATCTCTCTACCAAAAATTCCATTTAAATCTCCCACAATAAAAAATCTTTTTTCAAAAGATATCTTTTGCATTAATTCTTCTAAGTCATTTCAAAATTTTAATTTTGAGCACATATCGAAACATACTTTAGAAGTATAAAATCTTATAATATTAATAATCTTTTCATCAATAAAAATCTTCAAAACTATAATTATATTCTAATTATACCAATTTTTACATTATTATCTTTTGAACTCTTATCTATAATAACACATATACTATTTCTAGTATGACTCATACCAGAATACAAAAGTTAAACCCTAAACTATCAATCTCCTTAGCCTTCTCTCTAACCCATTTAGTTTCTTAAATGCACAAAATATTTATAATCCTATGAATCATATTATCAATTAATTTTATTAATTTCCTTATAAGGGAACATACATTCGACGATCCTAACATAATTTTAGTTTAATAAACTAAATTCTTTGCCCACATCCGTCTATAATGTAAAAATCGTTGCCTAATTAATATTGTATCCATATGCCGATGCAATGACCTTGCACACTTTTCACTGTATTCAGGTCATAAAACACGTCACTTTCAGGGAACACCCTAACTTGCCTATTTTAATGGTAGTACCATAATATACTATTTAAAGAAAAAATGCTTAATATACTATTAATGCCCTAACAAAATATTCTTGAAATGTGTCTCAACATCTTATTTTCATGTACAAATTCAAATTTAGATCCAAATCAGGGTTGTTTTGGCGTTTTTTTTTTAATCAAATCAATGTTGTTGCGGAAAAAAAAAAAGGCGAGCGTGTTGCGGCTTTGATGGAAACAATGACTTTCCCATCAAAAAGAACGGGCAGCGAGAATCGGCGTGTTTTGGACGTGGCGGATAGCATCGATTCGCATATCGCCGTCTTGTGAACAGCTACCGGTTTCTTAGCTCTTTCCTCTCCAGTTCTTCTGTGAAACGTGGTGAGTAGGCTGAGCTGTAGAGGATTGAGAGATCACCCGCAGTCACAAATAACATAATGAGCGGCGGCGGAGGTAGCAGTGGGAACGGTGTTATTGTGGCGCCCGGGATCCCGTCAGGGGCGAGGAAGATGGTGCAAAGTCTTAAGGAGATCGTGAATCTCCCTGACCAAGAGATCTATTTCACGCTCAAGGAGTGCGGGATGGACCCTAGCGAGGCCGTGCAACGCCTTCTCTCCCAAGGTGCGGCCTGGTTCCCTCTACATCTTTCCCTTCTCCACCTGTCTCCTTCTGCATCTATTTTTCAGTATCTGTTGCATTCGTGGAAACCCTAGGGAAATGAAAGTTAGGGGAGAAGGCGCGTTTGCAGTGAGTTGGTTGATTTCGCGGTTGTATTGGGATGGTGTGGCGTGGTGGACTAAAGTTCTGCTTGATTGGATCAAGGGAATAAAGGGTTCTACGCCTTTAACCTGTAATCCGAGATTCAACCAGATAGCCCCTTTGTGTTTTTTGGTAGTGTTCCGGTTCCGAATTAGTGAGAAAGGACTTGTTTTTAGGTGTACCTAAGTCTTGTTCTTTCGAGCTCGTTTTTCCTGAAAGGTGTTCACTAGCTGGACGGAAAGATTACTTTCCTTACTCTTCTAAACTCTTAGTTGATTATGATACTTCATGCCGGGCGTTATCACTTGGTAATGTCTATTATTGTTATTGAGCATCTTCAGCTCTGTGCACTCAATTTGCACTCTTTTGCCTGCATAGTGTAGTCTGTTACTGCTCCATTGTGTCATAGTCATGGTCTAAACTATAATATGTGCTTGACAGATAGCTGTCTATACACCAATGATGGGTGTATGGATACTAGAGAGGAAATGAGTCATGGGGCTCTCCCCTAATCAGTACGAACCTAAGTGTATGTATAATTATTGTATCTTTACTCTTGAGGAGAGTGTTGTCTTCTACTTAAATTTAAAATGTAATATGCCATGCTAATGTGTCGTGGTCGATGCAAATGTATGATTCAGGTTCTTATGAGCATATTAAACCATCTATGCACCTAGGAGCTCTCACAACCTTTTGAAGCTATCCAACCTCTTTTTTAAAGTATTTTTAAATTTGTCACAAAGTGGCCTCACCATTTACTGAGGTTTTTTTGCATCAAGTTTTTTTTTTTCTAACGTTTAGCTAACCACGACACTATATTGTCAGTCATTTGAACTTCTATGTGAATTGCTCATCTCCTTGGTCTTCTTGCTTATGAGTGGACTTACACGTCCATTCCATTTGCAAGAAAGTCTTTGCACTCACATTGTTAAAAACCTAGTCTTATCAAATTCATCTTGATTCAGTGATTGAAGTTGCTAGCTATGAGGAGGGTTTAAAATTTTCTTTATTTTGTTTTTTAAGAAGTATGAGTAGGGGATGAAGGAAAAGCTGAAAATGAGTCCTTCCATACAAATTTGAACATGCAAACTCACTATCAAACCAGTACAACTTGCTTTGGGAACTCGTAAAGAAACTATGGCTGATTCAAATCATTGTTTATTGGTGAATGCTAAGTTGATGCCTTCTATTTTAAAGTAGAAGGATGGTACCACTTGACTAACTTGAGTTGTACTGGAAATCTGGAAATGACAATTATGGAAAATTTTGAATATATCATTTTGAGCATTTCTCTCAAAAGAATGATTAATATCTTATTTGGGTTTATTCTGACCAGTCTTAATTCTATTTTAACAAAGTCAATGCTTGGACCAAATTAGGATCTATTTTGATATGGAGGATCTAAGCTTGAAAGGCAAGGGAGGAAACGAAGATGGATTGTGACAACCACAATTGTGAACAATAACAATAGCAGTGGTTGTTCATTGGGCTGTGGTGTCTTTGGATGAGAATATGATACGAGGAAGTGAATTTTTGTGCATGAGAAGATGAGATAGGGAAGTGATAGGAGAAGAGGGTGAAGCAGTCTCTTTTGTTGCAAAGTGTTGCTTGGATAAGGAAAATATTATAATGAGCATGGAATTTTGATTAGTTTAAATCAAGATTTTAAAAGACGAAATCGAGAATCTAGGTGTTTTTTCTAAGCGAGGCGAGACGTAAGCCTCAAAATGATAAAAAAAGGTAATTTAAAATTATGAATAATGACAAAAAATAACAAATTAGTAGATAATTAGAAGAGAAAATCCAAATTAAATCAAAGACACATGCCAAAAAGAAAGATAAAGCACAATTTCAATCTATATAACCGAGTAGAAGAGAAAATATAATTAAATTAGCAGCACCTTCCAAAGAAGGAAGACAAAGGATATGAATACAACCACAATAGGAAAACAATAATGTGGCATAATGGAAAACATAGGATCCAAACATAGCTACCATAAGGCATATGCTATAGTCCTTGAATCATGATTCTTACTACAGTAGCAAAGCCAAATCAAAGAAGGTAATTGCCAACAGCAATATACTCAACTCCAAGTTGCATGCAAATAAATTGTTACCTTGGCGGGGATCAAGTTAGAGAGGCACGTAGGATAGAGGTCGAAGATGAAGCACGTTGAAGTCGAAGCCGAAGATGAAGATGAAGCACCGACTAAAATGGGAAGAAAATCAGGAGAAGAAGATGAAAATGATGGGGGAAGAAAGATGTCGGCGGTAGCAGTGTACACGAAGGAAGGAACGTAACCTTGCTTTGAACTCAACCGAACTTACCTATCGAAGTTGCTTGAAGTAGTGCACATGAAGGAATGATCGACCAAACTTGGCTTGGTTGTTGAAGTCGGCGGAAGCATGAGAGAGCGAGAGAGAATGAACGAGAGAGAATGGAACGACAAAAGTTCTTCGAAACAGAAGCCCTAAGTCTAATAAGCGAACGCAAACACACGAGGAGAATAAAAAAAACAAAATGAATCCATGTGCTCCCTCGATGCGCCTCAGAGCCTCACGACTTGAGGCGTACGCCTCTGTGGAAAAAGGCGTAAGCCTCGCCCAGGCATTCGAGGCTTAAACCTCAATTCGACATCCGCCTCGAGGCGTCCGCCTCGAACGCCTTTTTAATGGTTGGCTTAAATGACATCATTTTAATAAATGTTTGCTATAGAGGAGTTGGTGGAGAAGAGGCATTGGGGCATGTGTTGTCTAATAGTATTTAGCACATAGTCACAAGGTTGGATACAGTGGGAAGTCGATTATATGGTGTCACTATTAAGATTCTTTTCTTACTATGGCAATTTAGTGCTCACGGAGTATGAGAAGAGGAAAGAAATGAGGAGAGAAACATTGGAAAGAGTGTAAGGAATTTGTGAGTAGGCATGTAGATTGGGTATGTTAGCATTTTATGCCATTGAGTGAGAAAGGTCATTGTTTTAAAATTTTCAAATCAATGTTCGTTATCAATCTTCATTTATACTTGAACCTGGTTTTCGTCAAGTCATGTTGAGACATTTAAATCTGTGAAATGTTTAAAGCAGATCAAGTAATTGGGTGGAGTGTAGAATTTACCAATGCAAGGTGAGCTAAGATGCTCATCACCAAATATAAAATTTGGGCTTGACAATTAGTACTGTATTCTATTTTTTTTTCATATTATAAAATAAAAAGGAGTCACCATATAGTGAATATTTTAAATATTAAAATCTATTTTAGAATATATATATATATATATATATATATATATATATATATATATATATATATATATATATATATATATATATATATAGATAAGGCCAAATCAATGATTCAAGAGAAACATTAAAATATTTAATTGAATATGCTGAAATGAAATGTTATTATTTTCTTCTTGCACTATACTTTATTGCTCGGTTGCTTGCTCTAATCATAAAATAACTAATTAAAATTTTGCAACTAAGTTTTCTGTTAAAGTAAAAATTAAAGTTTTAAATTGGTAAAATTATTTTAAACCTCCCAATTCACACCCCCCTCTTGAGTGTGATAGCTTGTTAACAAAGCCTTATGAATTTAATTTAATATTTCATAGTTATAAATATTATTAAAAAAGTTATAAAAATAACTAAATAAATTTCAAAATTCAAAGTTGATTTCCATATGATTTATAATTTCAAAATTCAAAGTTGATTTTCATATGATCTATAGTCTAACTTATATTAAGTGATATAAACTAATAAAATCAAACAAAATGAGATGTTAAAATGAAACAAGACTAGATGAATCAATGTAGGGTTTCAATGAAGATGATGTGGAAAGTGAGCAAGGAAAATGAAAAGCAGCAAGAGGGTCTCTTATGAAGCAAGTGGATATTGTATATAGATGGAATGCAAAGGAGCTGGAGAGCCAGGCTTAAGCCTTTGTTATTTCAGTTGGTTTGTTGGACAAGAGTTAGTTTGATAGTGTCATTTATATTTTATTTAAATAGATGGAGAATATATTTATAATAGATCAGAACTTAGTAATTCTGTAATATAAATTATGTTATCTCATGGGGCTTTTGCCTTGCTAATAGGTTTAAAAAGTAGCCTTGGGCAATGTCTTGGCCCACAGGGACATGGGACGAATGCCACCTCTACATTGCGTTGTCCCAAGTTGAGCCCAAATAAGCTCCGAAAATGCCTTTTAAAATGCTAGTGCATTCATAATATTTTCATCATTGTGGAATGGTTTGATGACCTTCGAAACTTTTTACATCGTGTTCTATTATCTATTTAAAGCAATGCTTCTTTGCAGATTCATTTCATGAAGTGAAGAGAAAACGTGACAAGAAGAAGGAGGTTAGTCTATAGTTGCATTTTTTGCTTTCATGTCCTACTATAAAAGGGCTGAACTTGAACATGCAAATATTAAGAGATAAACTTCTTTTAACATTTCTTTAACTTTATTTTTCTTTGAGAGCACGTTTAGCATTAGCCTTATATTTGGCTATTTTTTCTCTATGAATATGATTATTTTGGTTTCCTATAAATTTCTTTACTGTTCTTTCTGCCTCCCTATATGCATTTACAACTATCATTTTGTCACCCTCTAGCAAATTATTTTTAAAATATCCTTCTGTTTATTGTTTTTGGACATGTCTTTTTTACTTAGATCAAAATTGATCAATACTTATTAATTACTTTAGTAATTGTTTTCTGTCTAGGTAAAAGAACTCTCTGAATCTAGGACTCGAACAAATAATAATACTTTCAGTCAGGGAGTTCGCGATAGTTCTGACTGTGGGCCACAACCTAGTTTCACTCAGAGCAGTTTAAATGGTATGTGGAGATATCTTTTTCTAGTATATCTTTCGTCTTAATGAATTTCCCTTTTTCTCATCAGGTTTTGGAGTCAATCGTGGTAAGGCTATGCAAAAGAAGGAAGATGGGGTATGCAGTGTTCCATCTTCCTCAAATGTTGGAGCTAGATCTGATATTAATAAAAAATCAACAATCATAAGGTCGATATTTTTTACATGTTTAAGTACGCTTTTGTGCTTATAGAAAATTGAGATATATATTTAGAATGCTCTCTCTTTGAAAATTGAGACTTAAAGTTTGCCTTTTTAAAATAACTTTGCATAGATTTTATATCCTTTCATATGACTGTTTCTTCCAGGTCCTTCGATTCTTTTTTTCTATACTTTTAGAAATTTGTGAACTTTCTTTGCTATGTTGTATATTCTTTTGGTTATATTTGTATTTGAATAAAAAATTTTCTCCTTTATCCGTTTGGTTCTTTTAAGAGTACATTTGAGATAGAGCGAGAAAGCAGAAATGACATTGTTATGGATATCTATTTGATTATGTTTTATTTTTGAGAGAAGGGAAGAATATGATATTAAGGGAGAATTGGGGAGATCAAGGGAATAAGAGGTTAGATGATTACGTGAATGAATTTCTCAAAGAAAAGGAGACAAGAGGAGAGAGAACAAACATGATAAAGAAGCCTAAAGTCAGGAGAATGGAGGAATGTCAATGAGGAAGAATGGCAAAGTAAAAGGTATTGGTATTTCATTATCTACTTTCACCGCCTAAAGTGCAGACTCTATAGGCTTTAGTAAAAAAATAGAAAATTTTTCTCTTGGCAAATATGAAATTGTAAATCTAGTCCTAAAAAAAGAAATTCTATTTAAATCATTAATAATTAACTTAAAAGGTTAAGAACTACAATCTCAGAACTAGGACTTGCATTTGCATTAACTTTTCTTGATGGTAAAGAACTCTACTTCAATGAGTTGTGATATGGTCGGGGAAGACTTTAAGGTGGCAATTGTACTACAAACTAGCCGCTTCCATCTTGAAAACGAGATAAATGAAAAAAACGTCACTAAGAATGGATTTTAAATGGGAAATTCAATGTGACAAAGAAGAGAAAAGAATGGAAGAATATCACCATTAATAAAAGTACCAGTAGACTAACCTTGTAGTAGATTGTCAAGATCACTAGCAAATCTATAGAAAAATATCTCTAGAAACTTGAATGTCTTTGTGCATATTACTATATTTATTTGATGTACCGCTTGATTGAATATGACTCCCTTTCTTCACAATTATAGTTCATTATTGTGGATTGTACTATTTGAGTTTGGTTGATCAATTGAATTTGGTGTATTGGATTGAATTTGATTAGGTTAAAGATTTTAGAATTGGTAAGATTGGATGGTAATGGAGAAGTAGGTTTGCTTGGAATTAATGGTGATTTATTGGGGTTGAACGATTAGTGAGTTAATGCATGGTTTAAAATTGCTCAAATAGAGGCGCGCCTCAACGCAATTTGACCCCGCAAAGTGTCAAGGTGGATGCTTCAACCTTGCTCTGTGAGGTGTACACCCCAAATCAACAGAGGCATGCCTCGCCTCACTTCAACGAGGCGTTCGCAAGCAAAAAAAGAGTGAATACATTATTTAAAAACTTAAAACTAATATTGAGTGAATGCATTATTTCTATGCCTCATTCCTTTCGTTCATTTTGTTCCTACTCTTCGACTTCGCTTGCTGCACCGCACGTAAGGTGGAGTTTCGAATGATCGCTAAAAGCTCTATGATGTTTCGGGTGCAATCGGAAGTCAGCATAGCTCAACGACGTGCCCTCTTATATCGGAAGTCAAGAACATTAGACGACATGCCTTGTTGGTGTGGAAGCAACGACAGACATTTGCTCCTTGTTGCAGTTTCTCCCATTTCACGTGTTTCATTGATCACTCGGGTATGTTGCTATTCACATGCTTCGTTCAGAGAGAATCACTAACACTTAGGATCTTATTTTTGGTATATGTAGATTAGGAAGCCATTAATCATTTAATCCCAATGTTGATCTTTGTATTTATCTTCACAAAGTATGAAACATTTAAAACTTCAGAACAATCAACAACCAATTGGAATATTAACTTGCATGGATTGCTGTTTTATGCATTAGGAGGAGGTTATTGATTGCAATAAATGACTCACCCGCCGCTAGAATTTAATGAGTTTTTGCCTTTAAAATTTTGAGTAAATTGAGTTAAACACATGTATTAAGGAGACTAACATTGTATTCTATGGCGTTGGAAAACTGAATGATAAGCTTGCAAGCCTGGCGATCTATGATGGTGGTTCCTTGGAGTTTGTTTTATAGCCAAGTTTGAAATAAATGCTGAAATTTTGGGCCTGGATATTCAAAATAAATTTGATTTGGATGAGTTTTATTGTTTTAAAATTTACTTTGAGGCTAAAATCACGAGCCTTTAAACTTTAAAGTAAGCTTAGCAGATGGGGCTAAAATCATGTAGATATTTAATGTGCTATTTAAGTTCACAATCACACTAATATAATTCCAAATCTAGGATTGAAGGATCGAGCTTGGGGGCCAATGCGATTAGTCAAATGTTGGCCAATTTTTGTTGTAAATGATTTCAGATTATATATTAAATCTTGGTGTGAAGGTCGTAAGATAGAAAATTATGATATCTCCGTTAGGGGGAATAGTCACACAGATGATGAGAGCTAATACTATGGGATTTTATAAGAGGTCTTATGGTTCTAATATCCGGGTGAAGGGAACAACCTATATCTTTTTAATTGTAAGTGGTTTGATCCAGTGCAAAAATAAGGGTACAAAAGTACACCCACTATATGGTATTACAGAAGTTAAGTGAGATAGGAGATATGCAAAATATGACCCATTTATCATAGCTAGCCATATAAGCCAAGTATATTTTTTCAGCTACTCAGATAGAGTGCGAGATAAACA
Organism: Dendrobium huoshanense; assembly: GCA_016618105.1. Classification (NCBI taxonomy): domain Eukaryota; kingdom Viridiplantae; phylum Streptophyta; class Magnoliopsida; order Asparagales; family Orchidaceae; genus Dendrobium; species Dendrobium huoshanense. The sequence goes on from CM028351.1 coordinate 62,472,049, forward strand.
AGATTGACTCGTAATTATAAAAATCAAATCCATAGGAATTATTGAGAGTAATACAACAATACTAGTCGTGCATCAACAGGAAAGTACGTCAAACTTTAAAGAGCCTAATATACCTAGATATAATTTTAATAATAATAGGAATATTTAAGTGACATAGATATAATTGTTATATTTATCTTATATATTTCAGGACTATACATGATTTCGAGAGATCCAGGTTGCAACTGGTGAGTGATCCTCTGCAGGATTGACAGATTATTTGGACAACAATATATGGTCATAGGTAGTTGGTGGAATGTTGAAGTACATATTTTATGGATTAGGGTCTCAAGCCTATGCATTTGAGTGACAATCGTCTTGCGCATCAAGCTTCTCATGTAGCTGCTAGGAGGATTTAGCTAGCTAAAAGGTGGCTGCCTTGATAGTAGAACTAGAGCAAATGCTAAAATTACAAGATGATATGTAAATGCAACAAAGCTAGATGCATGATGAGTTGTGCATATTCATGGAGCAATTTCGTCAAAAGCAGCCTACACAAATCGAGGAGAGTGAGGGGATGGAAGAGGATTAGAGTCTGAATGTTTGTAGTTTTTTTGGTTTTTTATAATATTCAAGAACTGATGTATTTTGACTGTGATTTTCAAACTAAATTACCTGACTATCATTTAGTGCATTTTGAATGATGTTCTTCTGGACTCTATGTTTATCTATTTTACTAGTTGAGTTCATTTATATGAATGATATATTCTTTGGTGGGTTATTGTAGGAGAATTAATGTGGAGTTTTTTTTATTGTATGAGCTACTGTTTTCTGACGGATTTATCGCCGGAAAATCGATGTGACTAAAATACCGTTTGAATTATGACGAAAATATCTGTTGGTAATTCCAGTTGATGTTTTTGCTAGAATTCTATCATTATTACATGCAGAATCCATATCAAGACCCGCAAGTACAAAATGACGAGAATCCATTGGTAAAATCATTGACAAAAAAAATCCGATGCAAATTATTTTCCAACCTGTGTTTTACTGATGGAAGTAAAACCATCAGAAATCTGCTGGAAATGACACCTTGTATTCCCTTAGTGTTATATTGTTGCTTTAGTTTTATAAATAAGAGAGTCATGCCTTATATTTTGTTGGAATTAATGAATTGAATGAGAAAATCAATTGAAAACAAATATTTCTTTTGGCTTCCCTATTGACTAGTCTTCCTCCCTTTTTGGATTTTGTTATGCTTTGTTCTCTTTCCATAATGTGAGACATAGGCCCGTCCACACAACTACCTAGATAGATTGATTGACAAAATTAATTGAAATAAAAAAATTAATTGTCTTTTGTTATAGACACTCTTTCTCCCTTTTTGAATTTATTCATGCTTCTTCCTCTCTATCTACATGGGATAGATCCCCATCCATATTCTATGTAAATTGATTCTAGATTTGGCGCCACTCTTACCACTCTTACTTGTTGATATTATTTTCATTTCATGTATATATATATATATATATATTGTTATTGCATGATAGGTTTGAAAATGAATGTGGTCGTAGATTTAATTATAGATGTGATGTGAAAAGTTTGTGTGATTTTGAGTGTTTTCAATAATACTTATCTATTTTATCTATAGATAAGGATTTGGTCGTTGATAGGAAGTACTTGTAGATCTAAAGTATTTCCTATCAATCTTCGAAAAAACATGGTGCTTTATCTACCAAAATCCACACAAAATCACAAAAACAGTAGATAATTTGTATTTTTTTTTATGAAGGGGAAATGGAAAATAGCAAGATACACTTGATCCTCTATTCGAGAGGAGGATCGATCTCTCCCAAATCTCTAGACCCCCGCTAGAGCCAAAGAAAATCTAAATCTAGGGGATCTCAAATTTTAGCCAAATTCAAGATGCCCTAACCCTAGGAAAACAAACTATTTAATGCATACAAATCAAAAGGAAATCCCTAAACAATCCCTACATTCAAATTTTCCCACTCCCCTACTTATCACTCACTAAATCTGTTGTCCACCTTGTTGCTAATTGCCTACTAAATGTTGAAGTGCTTATTGCATTTTTAAATAAGACTCGTAGATACTCTCCACTTGCCGAACTTTTATTCTATCCAGTGAACGTACGCAGAGGAATGTTCGGTTTTAGGCAAAAAAGCGCCTGAAAAAACTCGGTACAGGCGCGAAAAACTCGGTACATGCATTTTTTTGTCTTAAACCGAACATTCCTCTGCGTACGTTCACTGGATAGAATAAAAGTTCCCACTTGCCTGGCAAGGTTATGTTGACCCCTATCCTTAGGCCGCTCTTGATCCTCCCCATAATACATGTCAACAGAATTATGATCAGTGTTACCAACGTGACAGTGATCCTAATGATTCTTCTGGTGCATCAAGTTAGATGCTTCTCCTTTCGATGGTTGCTATGACTCGTATGTTTTCTTGGATTAGCTCATCAAGATCGGGGATATATTTTCTTGATATATTGTCTGATATTAAACATGCCCACTACAAGCACTAAATTTAGAGGATCTGTCAAATGCCATTGGCAGAATGTTCTAAATGAAATTGATTGTAGTGGTGATGATCTTATCAACATGTGACAATCTATGTAAGGGCATCTTCGCCAAAATATCCCTAACAATACTATCGTTAAAAAGTAGGCACCCAATTTCATTATCTGTGAAATCATTCTTTCTGATGCGAAATATCTTCATAAATTTGAATAACTAGCCGCGGGGGTTGTAACTTATCTGAACCAAATTGTGTAATCATGACCAAGTTCAGTATCGGTCTATACTTAGATATCAAAAACGGAGGTTTTAACTTATTTGTCCAAATCCATTGATCATGCTTATCATTGTGCCATTAAAATTGAGAAATATCATACTGAAAAAACAATCCTAAATAAGTCCGGAGGACAACGAGTTTTCCCTTAATTATGTTGAGTTTATGCTGGTTGAATTTTAAACAAGCATATTCAATTTTCTCTTTCAATTATGTGTTTTGCTTATCTTTATGGTAATCTTTTTTTTTTGTTTTTGTGTGCGCTTTTTGTACAGTGAAAATGTTTCTACAGAAAGCCTTTTTGGAGGAACTGGTATCGCTGGTGGGAGTTCTCTGCATTCACAACCATCATCAGGATATCAACATGGTTGGACGGGGATTCCTGGTCGTTTTTCAATGGCTGATATTGTTAAAATGGGTAGGCCTCAAGGCAAGCTGCCAATGACCTCTACATCTGCGGGAAATGCATCAAATGTTTCACATCAATTCACATCAGACACGCCTAAGCCTGGCGTCAAGCATTCTGTGACCCATGATCTGCCTTCAGAATTAGATCAGGGAGTTCATTCTTCTCAAGGTCTTCATCAGCAGGCACAAGTTATCAATTATGAACCAGGAACTATTAGTAACAACCATGTTTCTCATGATAGTTGGCCCGCTGCTAATCAGTCCCATCCTGGAACTACTTCGAACATTCTGGAGACTTTTGGATCTGCTATCTCTTATGCTGATACATCTAAGACTGCTTATGTTGATGAATTTCAGTTGCATCAGACTTTACGAGATGAATCTCCTGAGGCTGAGAAGAGTGCTGAATCTGATACTTCATCAGAAGAATTTTCAAGGTCTGAAACCATATCCGAAGGGGAAATTGATGAGCACAATTTTGAAGGTAAAATCAAACCATATATTGAATTAACACACAAAATGAATGCTTATCTATCTCAAAGGCATCTATTTGAACAAGAAGGTCGTGGAAATAATTTTTTGAATCGGATGCTTCTTTTTCTTTCTGGAATTTTAGCACTTTTATTCTATTAAAGCTTTCTATCAGAGTTGGTTAGTTTAATATAATATTCCCGTCATTTTTTTTCTAGTTTTCTGTGAAGACAATGTTCCGGGCTCTGACAACGGTATTTCAATGCTTGATGTGTGTAATATATTAGTTTATTGGCTTTCTTATTTGTGTTCTGTCTATAGTTTTTTATCTCCTAGTCTCCTATTTAATGGAAAATCAGTTCAAGTTGTTTTAGTATTATTTTAGAAACACGAGCAACTAGGAGAAACAGTGAATGTTAAGATGTTGATTTGGCTTAATATTGGTTTTAGCTGCTTAAGCAAATCGTAAAGGAGCATTGTTCTGAAGCAGGTGGCGGGATCATTTTTAAACCATTTGCACTATTAATTTTAATAAGTTCTATTTGTGTAACTTCTAATATACGATTGAAATCCTGTACATATTTGGAAATCGGTTTTGTGAAGCTATATCACTGCTATCAATACTATTCAGAATTGGTAGTCAAGTTTTTTAAAGCTATATAAATGCAATCATTGCTGAGCTATGTTGCACCGATACGGATACGGCGATACGGATACGACACGATACGGATACGGGACACGCCAATTCTTAAAAATACAGGATACGGATACGGCGCGGATACGACATTATAATATATAAATAATACATAAAAATTAATAAAGTAATCAAAGTGTAATATTTGAAATGACAAAAAAATTGAAATAAAAGTAAGCATTAAGTATTGAAATGTCTAGTACAACAACAAAAACAAGAAGATAAATTGCCCAGCACATGAAATTTCAATTATTCAATAGAAGGAATGATATGATTAGCTTCTTCAGTGGTTTGTCTTTGAGTTTCTATATCATCTTCAATAAATATCATAGCTTCTAATTCAGGCTCATCAAGTGAAAGATTAGCAATTTCTAATATTCCCATATCCTCAAGAGATTCAAATCCATCTCCAGCAACATCCCACATCCTGTTGTCTCCTTCCATATAAGTTGGAGTTTTCCTTGAGAGAAGTCGAAGGTTTGTATGCACGTAAACTAAATCTTCAGCCCGTTGTGGAGTAATTTTATTTCTCTTCATTGATTGGATGAATGAGTATGTGCTCCAATTTCTTTCACAACAGGATGAGGATGAAACTTGGCCAAGCAATTTTATGGCGATTGTTTGTAGTAGAGGTGCTGAAGCTCCATGTATAATCCACCACATTTTTCGGATCAATTCTCCACCTATCACGCAATGACTCTTGGTCACCAAAGTCCTCTAAATAATCAAAAAATTTAGCAAGCTCAATATTGACACTTCTTCTCTCCTCCTCATTTGGAAAATAACGCTTCAAACATGTCTTCCTCATATTTGAAATTTCTAAATCTTTCTGTGGAGAAACTCTTTGAGGATCCTCTTGAAGCCATTCTTTAGTTGAATATCTTCAAATAACATTAAAATGAAATAATGAAAAAATGTTGAAATTACAAAATAACAAATTGTGAATTCATAATGAAAAAATGTTGAAATTTACCTTGGATTTAGTGAGTGAGCCAAGCAATGTAAAGGTGTATTACTTTTGCTCCACCTATCTTCTAGAATAGCATAGATAACATCCCAAAAGCTTGAGTCTTCATGAAGTGTCTTCCTCTCATGTCTATGTATAATTTCTTTTACTTTGGCTAGCATTGAATCCCACATCTCATAAATGAGATGTAAACAAGACTTATCCGTATCAGCTATTCTCAACATCTCATAAATTGGGTCTGTGAAATTTATGATGTATTCAATCTCATCCCACCATAAATCATCTAAAAGCTTCTCTTTTACATACCTAGCCTTTCCAACATCATCTTCCCTATAACATGTCCATTTGTCACTGATCACAATAGCTTGAAGAGCATTTTTTATTTTTTTGAATCTTCTCAACATCACTATTACTGAGGCAAACCGAGTTTCAGCAACTGCAAGCATTTTTAAATTAGAGAAATCATTGAACATAGAGAGTCTCATGGAGTGATTCATAATAAAAAAGGAAGTCCAGCTGAGTAAAACATTCTAGCTATTTCCCCGTCTAGTTGTTCTCTCATTTGTAAATTAAATGCTTTCTCCAAAGCACTATCTACAACATGTTTTCTTTTTTTGGTTCAAATCCCTCCATTCGAAAAGGTCCTTTGTTTACAGTACTGTCATCACATCTAATTGAAGAAGATGATGAAGGATAGTAAGCATGAGTGCTTGGAAGTGGAATATGTTTTGGAAGCTCTTTTTTATTCCTTTGCTCAGCTTCACTGATTTATCTTTGTAATTCAACCATTTGTGATGAGCTTATCTTCGGGCAAACTTTGATTCCATGACCACTAATCTTCAACAAATGAGATTTCACTCTATAATATGATCCTTTGTATGATGCATTACAAAAATTGCATTTGAATGCAATATTGCCTCCCCCTTCTGATGTTTTACCTATTTTTGTAACATAACCCCATAAAGGTTTGTTATCTTCAATATTAATTTCTGACGGACCATCATCAGAACCAATTCCTGCTCCACTAGAACTCATTATCCTACAAAGGATCTATACAAATTAAAACATATGAATTTGAAACATGAAAAAATTTAAGTGAAAGTGTAGATATGTTGCGACTCTGCCGGGGGTCCAAGGGGGCGCTGCCCCCTGGCGGGGTTCGACCTGCCCGGTCAGGTCGCGGGGTCAAGGGGCAGCGCCCCCGAAACAAATTTTTTTTGTAAGAGTAATTTTGAAGTGCTGTTTATTTTTAAAGTTGTTTTTATGGAAAGATACCGAGCGATACCGAGCATATTTTAGCTTCTCGATGCCGCTTGGTACCATTCGGTACCCCTCCATACCGAGCAATACCGAGCGGTACCGAGTAATACCAAGTTACAGTACCGAGCGATACTGAGTTCCAATACCGAGCAGTACTGAGTTCCAATACCGAGCAGTACTGAGTTCCAGTACCGCTCGATACCGAGTAGTACCGAGCAATACCGAGTTCCAATACCGAGCTGTACTGAGTTCCAATACCGAGCAGTACTAAGTTCCAATACCGCTGGGTACCGAGTAGTACCGAGCAATACCGAGTTCCAATACCGAGCAGTACCGAGTTCCAATACCGAGCAGTACTAAGTTCCAATACCGCTCAGTACCGAGTAGTACCGAGCAATACCGAGTTCCAATACCGAGCGGTACCGAGTTTCAATACCGAGCAGTACCGAGTTCTAATACTGCTCGGTACCGAGTACCGAGCAATACCGAGTTCCAGTAACGTTCGGTACCAAGCGGTACCAAGTTTCAATACCGAGCCTATGATTAAGAAAACGAAGAACGATGAAGAAAACAAACCTACACTGCTCAGGTCGCCTTCACTGTTCGTGTTGTCAAGCCGCTTCGTCGACGAAGGATGATCCTATCGACTTTAATGCTCGCGTCGTCAAGCCTCTTTGTCGACAAAGGATGATCCTGTTTGCTTCTATGCTCGGGTCATCGAGCCGCTCCTTCAACTATAACGAAGAAGATGAACACGTGTGTGGAAACGAAAAACCTAGCTCTTTGAAATGTTTCAGCCGCATAAATGAATATGGATATTGAGCGGAAATGGTGGAAAGTCGAAAAGAAAAGGGTAAATCGTGGCTCAGTGTTTTTTTTAATAGGACACGCGTATCCGATACGCGTGTCCAGTCAAATTTAAATAATATTTTAATCGGACACGGCAAGGCCGTATCCGACACGTATCCGTGCCGTATCGGAGGCGTATCCGTATCCGACACGTATCCGATACAGCATGCCTCGTAAATAGGAGTATCCGTGCAACATAGTTGCTGAGGCTCTGTGTTCCCATTGTTGATCTTCTTTCCTTTGTTATTTCTTAAATAAAGCTATTGCATCTCTCGTTGTTGACAGTTTTGTTCTTTTGCAGGTGAGGATACCAATGTAGAAATTTCATCAGCTGCTGCAAACTTGCAGAATCTGAGTATTAAAAAGGTTGGGCTAGCTGGATCAACAGTGGAAGACAACCCTGCTGTAATAATTCCTAGACACCTGCAAGTTACTAATGCTGATTGCTCACATCTATGCTTTGGTAGTTTTGGTTCCGGAGTTAGCACTTCCTTACCCAGATCATTGCAGCCAAAGCCACTGCACAACAGCTCAGAGGTCATAACAGTTGATGATGTTCGTCCACTTGATCATTCAAATGCCAGGTACATTTCTGTAGGAGTATATTCCAAAGCTACTTAGGGATTATGAAACTTATTTGGATGATTTTCTTGCAGAAACTCCAGTTACTATGATAATGCTGAGCTAAAATCCCAAATAAATGAAGATTTACTTTCTAGAGTTTCTTTGAATGCAATGAATTATGAAATATCTGCAGCTTCAGAAGCTGAGGTTATCCGGGATGATGCAATGAATAGCACACGTGAACTGCAGTATAATCTTCCTTCTTTATCTGATTATGGAACTTCAACTTCCACGCAAGAGAGTGATGCAGCATTTGAACATCCGCAAACTAATTTACAAATGCATAATCTTTCCTCTTTGTCAAATATGATGGTAATCAATCTCTTTATCTGTATTCAGTCTAATTATTTATTTAACATGGTGCTTGAATTTTTAAGGCGTACCTCTAAGGCTCCCAACTTATTCGTATAGTTAAATATGTTCGGTAATACCATACTGATTCAGATTTTTTTGTCAAAAGTGTGTTTCTACCGTTCTTACAATTTCTGGGAGCCAAGGAAAGGGCTCCATGGACTAGCTGTTTCATTATATGCTAAGCCAGTCTTCAAGTGTTTCCTAGCATACTAACAGAGTTCAATTTACTAAAAACTATGCATATCTATCTAAAGAAAGAAGCCTCAACTTCTCTATAACGAATTTAAAGCACAAAAGTAAACAATAGATTATATTTCTCGTCATTAATAACAAACGGTATATTTTGTTGAGTCATTGCTTTGCATTAGAAGTTCTCTTTTGTCAGAATGTCATTTTTGAAAAGTCGTGGATATTTTTTCTCAACTTCATAGGAACTTAGCTGTGCGTATAAAACTCTAGCAAGGGACAGAATGCTTCACTGAAAGCAACCTTTCTAGAAAAAGCTCACGATGGAGATTTTCTTTTTAACCATTGACTTCATAAAGTTATGGTATCTACATTAATTAAGAAATATATTCGCTGTAGAAAATGTTGAAATCTCCATCATATTAATTTCAAATTCTTTAAAGATAATCAATGAGAACTTATTACATAAAAATTCTTTTATCTTTCCAAATAAAGTATTATCCATATAAATTTTTACAATAATCCTGTCATCACTTATATTTTTGATGTAAAGGGCGGTATCCACTCTACCTTTCATAATCCCATTATCAATTAAAAATGAACTCAAACGATCATATCAAGGTCTTGGAGTTTGTTTTAATCCAAGTTTTCTATAACTTATGCATGATCAGGAAAATCTAAGTTTTAGAATTTGAGGGTTGTTTAACATAAACATTTTGGTTAGTCAGAGTGGATCCAGAAGAAATTTTTTGGGAAACTGAGGTTTTACAAAAGCCAAGAAGTAAATAAATACTGCTTAATTCTTTCAATCCTGAATTACCAGACGAACAATTACTTTTATTGTAGCTTTTATAAATTGCAGCGGTTATTTTAGGTTTAGCTTAATCTTCAATGTTTGTCAACATTCCATCTGAATGCTTTGGTTGCAAACAAATTGCTGTGATGAATATCAGGCTTTTCTGGAGCCTTCTATACCATGAAAGAAAGGAAAGGGGTTGGCTATGCTTATGCTTACGATAAATTTTCCATAGCGTGCACGTTGGCATCAAACGACATTTTCCTTTTATTTGCTTGTGTATATAGCTAATTTCTTGCTGTTTACATTTTATTTTTCATGTTCCGCTGTTTACATAGTTGCTATATGAAGATTCTAACCTTTATATTGTTTCTGCAATCGTACATTTCTTGCAGCAGCCATATACAAGTTCGTTATCTAGCAGTTTATTGGCACCTACTATGCCTATCAAAGATGTTGAAATTCCCTTTTCATCTTTACTTACAACCCCATCTGCGCCTACAAAACACAGTGTTGCAACCTCTAACGGCGGGACAACTGTTTCCTTGCAAGAGGTATTTTGTTTTTTGTTTTAGCTTTTTCAGCAGTTATTTATTCAGGTTTGTTTCATTTCTGGTGATTAATTTCATGATTTTAATGTGCCCGAGTTAGTTTGTTTGACTTATATTATAACGAGCATACACATCTTTGTGGGATTGCTGATTATTTTACTATTTAAATAATATCTTGTAAAGGATACTCAGGGAGGTTACATATTTGAAACATCCTCAACACTTAAAGATTAAAAGGGATACATTGAGTATACCGCCAAGATTTTTAATGACATCGATAACTCGTGTCACCTGAGAATAACCAAGGCTTGTATTTTATCAACACATGAGATTGGGAAGCTAAGGTCTCTTCGAGAATCTTTCTTTTAGGAATGAGTGGTTATAGAATTGGGGAGCCGGAGAATATGAATGATCTTTGCAAAATTAAGAATCAATTGGTATTAAGGATGCCGAGGAGGCTTGTAGTGCCAAAATATATGCCAAGAGGAGACTCACAGATTTAACCTTATGTTGGAATTTCATTAATTCGGAAAACTTCAATTTCACTAAGAACGTGCTCAACGACCTTCAACCACCAAGAATGTTTAAGGAATCTAAGCATAAAGAAATACATGGATGCAGGGTCTACAATATGGATGAATAATGTCAATATGATGTTCAAACTAGAGATGCTCAAATTAACGTATCACTTGGAATAGGAAACTTTTCCACTTTTGGGCAACTTTCTTTTCTCAAGTCACCGAAATTTGATAGGATGCCGAAAGTAAAGTGGCTTGAAAATAGAGCAAATGCGGATAATGCATACTAAAGGTTTTATATATTTGCAAACATTGGAGGATTGGTTCGAGGCAGGAATGACTGTTGAAGGGGGGTGTTTGTTCCTTAGCTTAATTGAACTAAAGATATTTAAATGCCCGAAGTTGAAAGAGCTGCCCTCTTTGCCTCCTAAGCTCAGGACAACTCAAATCATACTTTCCTTTAAAATATTGAAGGTCTCAAACTATCAAAACATCACATTTCTTCATTTAGTTGATGAAACAACGAGACTTACATCACTAAGACATCAAAAAATTTAAATTGCCCCGATCCGATCTCTCTTGGAAGATATTGATAAGTGGAGATTGTTAATAATCGACTTCTGATGCTCAGCAATTTCATTATAAGGGGATCCATTGGTGTTGCTAACGGATACATTAAAAAGCATCGCCTCCTTATAAAGGCTGATTATCATGAATAATGATAACAAGGAATTAATATTTACTACTTTTTTATTAAAAAAAAGAAATTTAAAAGTCAAATAAAAAATCAGATCGTAACGTCAAACGAAGTTTCAAATCGCATTTAATTTGTTACCTAGTTGAATAAAAATCCTGTGCAAATCTCTGTTTTGAATCCCATAAATCCTACCGCAATTCCCACTGAAGCGAAAACCTCAGACATGCGTCCGCTCGATCACATCGTTTGCTGGTGCTAAAATGAGAAAACGAGCCTTCTCCGTTTTATTTTTATTTATTTATTTATTTTTTTCGCTTAGAGCTCCAACGCCTCCTATAAAAAATATCCCTAAGCCGGCATCGATCTGGCCTTGTCTCACGACCCCGTCCTTCTTCCTCTCTGTTCGTCACTTGCAGGAAGCCGAACACGACTAAGCCACACAAGCCATTCCTGCCTCCTACTCAACCTGGGATTAGGATCCTGCTGCAACGAAAGCCACGAACTCCTCTGTGCGAATCAACCTTTCCTTTCGTTAGCCAAATACACAAATCTTCATGCCCTTCTTCATTCTCCCTACTACTGTTGCCGATCCTTTCCTCTATCTTTTATCAAGCTACATTCCAAGTAAAACCTTTCTCTACCGTAGCTATCTTAAGCGGTTCCACCTTCAACGAAACACCTTTCCTCCACAAGTGTTTGCAGCATCTTTTTTTCCTAGTTATGAATCTCTTAGGTAAAAATCCTATTGCCGAGCTCCCTGTTTATTCACATTGCTTATGTCTTTTTGTAGCTGAGTAAAGCTCACCTGCTCCACTTTATCTTTCACGTGACCTACAGCAGCCTTCTACAGCTCCAAATCTTCACTTTATTCCAAATAACTCCACCCAACGTGCCCTTTTCACAAAGCCTGTAGCCCACTTCACACAAAATCCCCTCAAGCCTTCCAAAGCAGCCTCTCACAACCAAGTTCAATGCCAAACAATTATCTCGCAAAATAAAATAAAATAAACAGTGGACTTTGGTGCCATTTTCTTCTTAGTTCATCTTATGCTTTATTTTATAAGCACTATTAGTATATATATATATATATATATATATATATATATATATATATATATATATATATATATATATATATATATATATATATATATATGTATATGTATATGTGTATATATATATTTGAGAAGCGGAAAGATTGAGCTTCATTTGATCGTCGTCGCCACCACTTCGTTTCAAAGGTATAATTTTCTAACTAAAAAAAAAAGTCTATTCTCGACACTAGCGATGAGTTGGCAGACCTCCCTACGTGCTCACATAGCATGGGGGGAGGAAAATCGGTGCGACGCTCGCGATGAGATGGGTAATCCCCGAAGCACGCATATAGCGTAAGGGGACAAAAAATAAGTACCCATATGTGGGGAAATGACTGTGCTCTTTTCAACAGGTGCCAGAGACCCCTAAGCGCTCATTTAGCATAGTGGGGATTGAAGAAAACGCAGCCGCGATGTCTACATGCATCTACCTGAAGCACTCTTGTGGTGTGGAGGGGAAGGCTAGTCTCCAAAATTTTTTCCTAAAACGGGTGAGACGTCTGGAGGTTGCCGAAATTCCGACTGAAGACACATGAGACTTGAACAAAATTTGGACCTACAGGGGACCTAATTTGGACAACTTGGACTTGGACTTGAACATAAATGAGACTCAAATGATTAACTAAAAAAATTGGACCTAAATGGAATAAACTTAAACTTGAACTTCATTTGAGTATTAAAAGGATGTAACTCAAACAATCATGACTCAAACTTGCATTTCTGAACATTGAACTAGAGCTATATAAACATCTATAGGAAATTGAACTCAATTTCGAACTAGATTCGAGCTCAAATGGGCATTGAACAAATGATTTAAGTTAAAAAGTTCAACATTCAAAGTGAGAGCCATGAATGTTAATCAATGAATTTGATCATGCAAATAAAATTCTATGAATAAATAAGAGACTTATATTTCAAAAGGGCATGAATTGTTGATTCATTCAGGAGGAATAATGCAAGTCCTCAATGAACTTGATGACTTATCAATGGTCATATACAAAGAATATGCAATGATCATGACCATTTACATGCAAGCATATGTTGAAGACTTGTGGTGGACAGAATAATGCATCTATAAGCATGAACATGAATCTATTGCACATAGAATGATCCACTTACAAGCAACCGCAAGAAACTTATGAATTATGTGAATGACTGTGAGACATATACAGGTGAATGTGCTAATGTTCTATGATCGACTTCAACGAACAAATGCATTCAAATCTGCATGGAATGAAGATTGAAGTTGGGGGCAATCTTCATGCCAATCAATGTTTAAAATTGCGTATTCGGGTATTGAGGAGTTTTTCATTCGCGAGGCGAGGCGTAAGCCTCAAGGCGTTTTGAGGCGTAAGCCTTAAAATCAAAAGATTGCGTAAACATAAAATAATAAATTTTTTATATACTAATGAGTGAATAATATAAAACATTAAAAAACATAAGATATGAAGTGAAATCAAAATATCCCAATAATAAGACAACATGAAATATAGTTCAACTCAAAATTCTATCTTTCCCAAATCCCAATATTTTTTTCATTAACATATAATTCCAATTTTCAAAAACAAATAACAATGACATATCACATAAGAATTCATAAGTCATCAACACTGTCATCACTAAGGGGTTCTTGATTTGAATCATTATTATGATGAACTGTTCTCTCCCCTTCCTCTTCTCCTATAGAGTTCAATGTCGGGCATTTACTTCAAGATTTATGTAAGTTTTAATATATATAGCGTGAGGCGTAAGCCTCATGCCAGTGAGGCGTAAGCCTCATGCCAGTGAGGCGAGGCGAGGAGGGCCTCAAGGCGGGCGTCAACCAAGTTGAGGCGCAAGCCTCATAAAAAAACTCAAGGCGTAAGCATTGAGGCGTTTTTTACTGGAATTGCGCAAAAGCGGGCCTTAAAGCGAGCCTCATATTGCGCAATTTTAAACCATGATGCCAATCTTACAAGAAGACATAGTATTCCCTAAAAACAATGAAGACCCTTTCAAACTACAAGCTATGTTCAAGGATAATGAAGATTGCATGATCTCTAGAATCATTCACTCATAAATGATAGTGAAAGTTCATGCAAATTGTTTGGCTTGAACAATCCACAAGGAGCATGAATGATTGTGACAATTAATATACAAGCATATGCTAAGTTTTTGTGGTAAATCAACTCTCAATTGCACACAAACATGACAAGTGATAATGGATTTGTAAAATACATATGAACTATTCATGAATGATGATAAGAATCATACAATTGGTGAGGAGCAAGAACCTATCATACACACAAAGCCTAAGCTGCATGCAGAAGAATAAAACTTGTAGTTTGAATGTTGTAGTTTGTGGAAGGACAAGGGCAACAAATTTTGATGAAAGTATTAACATTGTCACTAGATATATCAGGAGAATTGCAATGAACATGGATGCTTACCGTATTAGAAGATTCATGATGAATGTTTACAAGCAACTATAAAAGACTTGTGAGTGTCCATGAACGATGACGAAATACATACAAGTGAATACATAGCTTTCAAACACAAACAATAATCCTTCCACAAGTGATTGTAGGAGACTCGTAGGCATAGCTGTCAATAGCGCGCAATAGTGCGCGCTATAGCGCACGGCGCGGCGCGGCACACCTACGGCGCAATGTTTATGGCGCGACGCAGGTGTTGAAAATAGCGCGCGCTATTTGCGCCATATGTGCGCCATGGCTCTTAGCACAAGGCGCAAAATAGCGCGCCAAATTTTATTTAGTAATATTTAATATCCTTATGAATATTTTTTAAATTTATTTATTTTTATGTTAAAATAATATAATTTATACTTTTAAGATATAAAAACTTTCGTTGGTTGCCCTAGTTTCACGAAAAGAGGTCTCTGCTTTCGACCGAATCCTCTCTCCGCCGAATCCAGTCGTTCTCTCTTGCCTTCTCGCACGATTCGATCGCTGCGAATCCATCTTGTTCTCTCCGCCGAATCCAGTCGCTGCTTTCGTTGTTCGCTGGTTAGTCGTTCGCTCTCGTTCCGCCAAATCCAGTTCGCTGCGAATCCTCTCTCCGCCGAATCCAGCCGCTGCTTAGTCGTTCGCTCTCACCTTCTTGCACTATTCGATCGCTGCGAATCCATCTGGTTCTCTCCGCCGAATCCAGTCGCTGCTTTCGTCGTTTGTTGGTTAGTCGTTCGCTCTCGTTCCGCCGAATCCAGTTCCCTACGAATCCTCTCTCCGCCGAATCCAGTCGCTGGTTAGTCGTTTGCTCTCTACTTCTCGCACGATTCGATTAGCTTGAATTAAGTTTAATAACGTCTAAAATCTTCTCAACTTGTACAAAAAATTGAAGTTTAATAACTTTCTTAGAAATTTTTATCTTTTTAAGCTTAAAGACGAATTGAAGAGTGAGTACCATTTCCTTCATATCTTCAAAATCACTATTAATTTTTCAATTCTACTCACTAGATTGACATCACTGACTCCACAACACAACTTGTTTACTGGACTAGACATCTCAAAGTTTGCAATCTTGTTTTGGGATTTAGTTTTTCATTTGGTGTATATGGTTGATTTTCTCATTTCCTGTGAACTTAATTTGCTAATGGAAGGTTCTTATCTATGATGCACGGCGACACGGACACGGGACACGGCTTTTTTTGAAAATATATGACACGGGCACGGCGCGGACACGGCAATACATTTTTTTATATAGTGTATATATATTAATGTAATATCATATTAGAAATGACAAATAATAATAAATGAATGACATGATAATTTGTCTAGCTTATAATATTAAATATTTATTACAACCACAAAAATATAATCAAATAATCACTTACTACAACATCAAGCATTCAAGCTTCAACTACTAGGATTAGCTTTAGAGGTTTGTTTTTGGCCTTCAATATCATCATCATTGAATATCACTACTTTCAACTCTGGTTCAACAAGAGAAAGATTTGTAATTGTGCAAAAAGAGAGGAGATGAAAATACTTTCACTGCCAAAGAGAAATGAAAATGAGAATATTTGATGAATGTGTATTAAATGCAAACGTTGATTTGGTGTTGTGGATATGAAATAAGAAATTTAGTTTAAATCTCGCCAAATATAAGAATTATATTTTAAAAAAATTATAAAATATTTAAGATACGCGTGTCGGACATGCGTGTCCAATTTGTTTTTAATATTTTTTAATCGGACACGTTTTCGGCGTGTCCGACACGTGTCGGAGGAGTGTCGGATGAGTGTCGTGTCGGACACGGTGTCGGACACTGCATGCCTCTTTGAGGAGAAGTGTCGGTGCATCATAGGTTCTTATCAACAATAAATACTTCTTCATATCGTTCTCTTGTAGAGGATCTTATTTAGTCAGAAACTTTCTCATGAATAGGAACATTGCTTAGCACAATTTCTCAACTTGTATCACTAAGAAGTTGATCAACCTTGACATGCTCCATATTCTCTCAGATATAATGCTTTAGCATGCTCCATATTCTCTCGGATATTAATATCTCGCTTATTATATTTTCAAGAATTTCAAATTTTTACATAATTTATACTTGCTGGGAAATTGGGGAATAGCATGCTTTGATATAGTCACAACAATGTTTGTGTCACTAAAACATGGCTCCTGGAATTATCCTAAAATTTTATGAAGCTTCTTGGAAATTTTAATACTACTTTTTGAATTTCCTTTCCTTTTTTTTTGGTCCTGGAGCAGTATTTTTCCTTTTATCGTGGGGATATTTAAACCTGTGTTTTTTTTTGAAGATTTCCTTTTTTTTGGGTTTAGAGAAAACTAGGGGCCGAATTCTGGACTTCTCCGCCAAGTTTAATGCATGAAGAAATTGGTTTGTTTATATCAGAATTTTGTTTTCTTGCTGGCTTCTTTTCTTCTACCTAGGTTTGAATATACAAACTTTTCAAAGTTGATAACTGACTCAACTTTGGCTCATTCAATCTTTCCATGTCATTTTGCACATTATTATAAAGAGAGAATTCTGCACAAGGGATTCACTATTTTCTAGAGTGATATTATTGAAAAGTTTGTTACAAATTTTTTTATTGAAATATGAAGTATTTGAATTTATTTGCTTTTAGGTGATCATAAGATGTCAGATTCAGTTCAATCTTTAAAAAAAGATCCAGCATGAAAATATGCTATTCTGACAAATGAATCCGACAACAATAGTATGACATGCATTTTTTGTGGTAAAATAACAAAAGGAGGAATTACACGCCACAAACAACACCTTGTTGGGGGTTTTAGGAATGCAAGACCGTGCTCTAACTGTCATGAGCACGTGAAGTCTGAAATTAAGGCATCCATATTGAAAAAAAAGGATTAAAGAACAGTTTAATGAAACATCAAATGTCAACCTTGCTGAAGAAGAAGGAGAAGACTTTGATGCGATGGGAGATGATATTTTAGGTGCTGGACCATCCAAAATGTTACGGACTAATAAATCTAACACATCTAGTCAAAGTTCGACATCTACTTCTATCTTCAAAACATCACGACCTAAAGGTCCCTTAGACACTTTCCTTACACCAAATCCAGAAGATGTAGTAAAGCATAGAATGAAACAATTTAGTAAAGAGATGGATGCAGCAAAAAATGAATGAGGGGAAGGGCTATTCAAGTGTTCAGTAGATGGATGTATGATGCTGGGATTCCATTTAATGCTGTGAAATATGATAGTTTCCTTGCTATGGTGGAGGCACTTGGACAGTTTGGACATAGTATGAAACCTCATAGTTATCATGAGGTACGAGTTACTTGTTTGAAGAAAGAGGTTAGACATACACATGAGCTATTATGACGCCATCAATAAGATTGTATACGATATGGTTGTTCTCTAATGGCAGATGGATGGACATCGAGGAATGGGAAAAGCTTAATCAATTTTCTTGTTAATTGTCCAAGAGGTAGCGCATTTATAGAATCTATTGATGCTAGTTCTTACTCCAAAAATGCTGCGAAAATGTTTGAATTATTTTGCAAGTATATCGAGGTTTTTGGACCACATAATGTGATTCAAGTAGTCACTGATAATGCATCCGAAAATGTTCTTGCAGGTATGTTACAACTTTTTATTTTTTACTTAAGCTGTGTTATTACATAAAAAATTTTATATATCTTAACTTAAATTATATTGACAAAATAGGAAAATTATTGATGGACAAATATCCTCACATTTATTAGACTCCTTGTGCTGCTCACTGTTTGGATTTAGTAATGGAAGGCATTTTCAAAATTCAAAAGCTAAGGCGATGCTTTGAAAAAGCTGTGGCAGTACACAGTTTTATATATTCTAGGCCTCGGTTGCTTGAGTTAATGAGAATATGCACAAATCAAAGCTCACTTGTCAAACCCGCAAAGACTCGTTTTGCAACAGCTTTCTTAACTTTACAACGTTTTCATCAACAACAACTGAACTTAAAGAGAATGTTTACATGTGAGGAGTTTATCTTGGGTTCTTATGCGAAAGAGGCTAAAGCAAAACAATCTCAACATACAATCTTACAACAATCATTTTGGAACACTATTGTGTTGCCTTAAAAATAGCTGGTCTTTTATTAAAGGTTCTTAGATTTGTTGTGGAGAGAAGAAACCCCAAATGACTTACATATATGAAGCAATGGATAGAGCAAAAGAGGCAATTACTGCAAGCTTCAATAATAGTGATAAGTATGATCAAGTTTTTAAAATTATTGATAGAAGATGGGAAGTGCAATTACATCGGCCTCTACATGCAGCGGGACATTTTTTAAATACTGAATATTTCTTCAATAACCCTGATATTGCCAAGGATAAGGAAATAACTGATGGTCTTTACCAATGTATTGGAAGATTATCTCAAGATGTAGCTGAAGAAGATAAAATTAGTAATGAATTAAGTTTATACATTAGAGGTGAAGGACTATTTGGTATTCCTCCAGCTGTAAGACAAAGAACTACCCAATCTTCAGGTATCATTATTTACAAAAAAACTAAGACTAATTTGCATGTATATAATATTGAAAAAAATTCAATTCTTACAGCTGATTGGTGGTTGACATATGGACAAGGAGCTCCTAATTTACAAAGCTTTGCTATCAAAGTCCTAAGTCTAACATGTAGTTCATCCGGATGCGAACGCAATTAGAGTATTTTTGAACATGTAAGTACTTTACAATATATGCGTTGCTATTTTATATATGTTTATAAATTTTAAAATAGTAATGTAATAATATTTTATTTGTAGCTTCATAGCAAACGAAGAAGCAACTTGGATCATGATCGCTTAAAAGATTTAGTTTATGTGAAAATAATAGAGCACTAATTCGGAGATTCAATCATCGTTATGTGATTGATCCTATTTCTTTGACAGAGATAGATAACACAAATGAATGGCTAACAGGAAAATTAGATGATGAGTCTGATGAATAAAATGACTTTATTGCTGGAGAGGAAGGTTTAACTTGGACAAGTATTGATAAAGCTACTGGTGTTTATGATAAAAGTTATAATATTCGAGAAAGATCTAAAGGAAAAGATAATGAATCTTCAATTAGGCATGATGTTGCTATTGAGAATGAGGATGAGGAGAGTGATGAAGAGGCTTATGAAGTAGGAGCAATGTTTTAAAAGGAGAAATCGGGAATCGAGGCGTTTTTTCTAAGCGAGGCGAGGCGTAAGCCTCGAGGCGGATCGAGGCGTAAGCCTCAAAACGATTAAAATAAATTAATTTAAAATTTTAAATAATGACAAAAAATAACAATTATTTGTACTACCAATAATAAAATAACATGAATACAAAAATATACCAGTCTGCCGGGGGTCCAAGAGGTCGCGGAGTCAAGGGGCAGCGCCCCTGCGGGGGTTTCTGGGGGCAGCCCCCCCCCCCCCCCCGGAATAAAATTATATTATAAGAGTAATTTTGAAATTCTGCTTGTTGTATATGCTCAATACCGAGCGTACCGAGCATGTACCACTCAGTATCGAGCCAGTAACGCTCAGTACCGAGCATGTACCGCTCAGTACCGAGCATGTACAACTCAGTACCGAGCATGTACCGCTCAGTACCGAGCATGTACCGCTCAGTACCGAGCATGTACAACTCAGTACCGAGCATGTACAACTCAGTACCGAGCATACCGCATAATTTAAATGTAATTTATATTAATTAGGCTAATTATATTATAATACTAATTATTCAGTTAAGTTAAAATAGATAATTAATTCATGCACTAATTATATTATTAATTATTTAATTAATTTGTTTAATTATTAATATTTTAAATTATATTAACTAAGTTAATCAATAATAACTTAGTTGCGTCTACGGTTTGCCTTTCATCTTCTCTTTTCGTCCTTGCTGTTCGGCTTCGTTGCTTCACAGGAGGTGTAGAGATTGCACGCGTCGCTTCTTTAGCTCCTTCGTGGTTGTTCGACTTTGCTCCTTCGACGACTTTTCTTTTCCTGTCGGATCGTAAGCTACAACATTTTGATCGGAAGAAAAAACGGGAGCTCGCTGACTGTGAAGGTAACTTTCTCACTTTCGAAGCGCTGCCTCGATGCGCCTCGACGCCTCACGCGGTGAGGCGTACGCCTCCGTGGAAAAAGGCGTAAGCCTCGCCCGAGCGTTCGAGGCTTAAGCCTCAATTCGCCCGACCTCCGCCTCGATTCGAGGCGCGCCTCGAGGCGTCCGCCTCGAACGCCTTTTTAATTGATGAGTAAGAGACAATGCTGATGAAGATATTTTAACATTTGGTGATGATGATGATTCTCAAGAAGAGTAGATTACATTCTTATTTGACCTTTAAAAAAAAGATTGTAATATTTGAATTATGAGATTTTGGGATGTTTTTTAGTCGAACTTATATATGTTATGATTGTTTTTCATTATTATGATAGATTGTCTTTCATTTTGAATGATATTTCATATTCATGCTTATTATTTTATAATTCTTCTTTAGTTTACGCGCTATGTGCCATGGCTCCAAAGGGACCTTTGCGCCTTGGTGCGCCATTTGCCGTTAACAGGTATGCTCGTAGGTGTCTGAGAATACATATGACATATCATTCACAGGCGATAATGGAAATACACTATAGAGGTGATGGGTCTTACGAATATAAATGTATATCAAAGATGTTATCCACAACCAAAAATATGAGAGAATTGTAGTAAAATCAAATGCCTGATGAGAACGGAAGAATGGTTGTGTACACAGTGATATACCCATTAATCCAATCATCTTAAGGACTACAACAATTAGTTGAGGAACGTATGCCTCACATAGCTTTCTTAGACGGTCTGATGTATCCCCAATCGATGCAATTTGTTAGTTCGGGGCAGTGGCCATAACTTCGAAGTACAAGGCATCAGATGTTGCCTACAAATTTCTATATGAGTTCTGGAAAGAGAAAGCCAGATCAAATCAGTATCTTCAAAGATTGAGTGAGTGAGTCTCAGTTCAACCGGGTTATGAACATTGAGTTGGATAAGATTATTAGGGCTTGCAAGTTCTTGATGAACATTGGTCACACATCCAACATACTACCTACGGGCAAATGCAGGAGGGCTACAACAAGCACGAGCTTCTTTGAGCTGCCGTAGTATATCTGTCAGATGTCCAAAAATGTCAGAGTACACGCACTGTAATATGTATACACATATGTACACAGGGGGTAGGTGCAATCATAACACATGCATGAGCCCAGGCGAGCGTGCTATTAGTATACACGTGACATCTAGAGATGCTACGTGGGTCCATAAATGAACGTAGTTCGTGCCCGATCCTTCTATTTAGGTAGATAGGAGTCGACATGGCTCGAACTATCAAACATATATATAGTCAGGGTGTCGACCGGAATATATATTTTATGCGTTCATATAAGGCCTTCAAGGCCCCCATCAAAGAAAATTCATTAACCAAACTATAAAGCCTAGGGAACCGATCCTCTGTTGAGTAGTAGACAAAGTCAACAAGGTCCAGTCAATGAAATTCCCAAATGACCCCAGCACCCCGATGATGACTGTGTTGAATGCAAATCTCAACCGGAGGGGCTAATTTCAATTATTCAAATGCCTTCCAAGCTCCACCCAAATACCCCAAAAATCCAAAAATAAAAAAAAATCCAAAAATCCAAATATTTAAAATTGAAAAGATCCATCAAATCACTTAAAGCAACATCCATCCACCCTCCGCAAACAGTTTGCCGAGATAGGCAAATTGAAATTTATTTCTGCTCACATAGAGCTAATTTCTAGTCAAAAATATCAATATGATTTATTCTCAAATAATTTTTTGCCAGTAAGGACATGGTACGTGCCATCTAACCGGTGGTTTTATCGCCAAATGAAATCGCAGGATAAACGATTATGACACGGGGTCCTCTAAACCGAGTAGTTTTGCCGTTAAATGGCATCACGATATAACGAATATGACCAGAGCTAATACACTTCTTATTGACGTTAAATCCTTGAGATATGAATCAGTAGGATATAATCGATAGTACATAAAGCCCTATGTTAGCTAAGGGGAATTCAAATTTGTCCCATTGGGCAAATACCCACTCAATGTCTATAAGGCTCCCTTGAACGAAGCAACCCATGGCTGCCGACAAAGATCCTTCTATCAGGTTGGGTCGACTACCTTCTCTGATTAAGTAGACCATGGACCATGATGGTGCGGGACGACGGAACCATGGGATCTTGATCGGGTCCATCCATTCCCCCATCATCCGCTTTAAGTGCAAGATGGTGAAATTCCAATTTTAAATATCCATCCTTCAAATTTCCTATCCAGAATACTTATGCTGCTACTATATGCATGATACTACGTATCTACTAATATAACTGATGTGATACAATCCCATGCGAAAATGTTTTGCTTAAAGAAGTTTGCACGTTTAGGTTTAGAGGCAATAATAAGCAAGATCTTATGCGGAGTTGACGATAAGTTAAATATTAAAGTGGTACCTAGCGTAGATTATCTCACATGCATAGAAGTTAAGTTCAAAGGATAGCCAACTTAATCCAACATTGCATACATGGATAGTTCCAACAATAGATTCCAATACTAACAATAAGATTAGTTTATGAAAGATCCCTCACACAACTCTTCTAATTACTAGGATTTAGCGGAACGCATTAATATGATCTTCATGAAGATAATAAATTCACATTCAAGGATGTAACTATGAAGATAGCGAATTGGATGTTGAGTTTACCCAAAGACAATAGAGATACGCACTCCTGCAGGATGATTTGAGTGTTGGGGACGACTAGGACAGCCACCATGAGCTTCCTCGCACCACCGATTAGCCACGACAAGGTGTGGATCTTCAAGACAGCAGCAGTTTCTGTTTTGGACAGATTCTGGACATCATTTGGAACCTTCCGGATGAAGCTATGGTGCTAGGAGATTTGTATAATCAGTGGACAGCAAGTTGTAGAAGAGCGTCCAGCAGTTGGAAGGTTTTAGGAGGCAAGAATTTAAGTTTCCCTCGCTGGAATTCTTCCGGATACCGTTGGACAGCAACCAAGATTTGTGGGCAGCAATTCCGTCTTCCCAAAACAGCAATTATGGGTCTTCCACGGGTTGAGGGAGCAAGGCAATCGGCTGAATTTCAGGCTGCAATCTTAGGAAGAAGAGGGCTCCACGTTGGATTGAGTTTGGAGAAGAGTTAGTGGAAGAAAATTAGGGAGAGGGGCTTTGGAAATTTTGGCCAGCAGCAGGGAATGAGTTAAACTCTTTCCTAGAGAAGTCAGGGCCCATCAATTGAAGCCCATTAAGGTGTGGCCGGCGGTTTCAAGAGAGAGGGAGGGGGAATAAATGCTAATCCTGAAATTAAATTCAGAATTTGAGAGGTTTTGGGGGGAAATCAATTTGAAATTTGATTTCAAATTAAGTTGTAATCAATGAATTAATTGGGAATTGAATGGGGCTCCAACCAAGGGGAGGCTGGCGGCATGTGGAGAGAGGGGAAGAGTGTGGGAGCCATTGAGGGGTTTCCAAATCAGCACATGGGAGTTAGGAAAGCTTATGATGAAGTCCATTTGAATTTGAATTTCGTCATAATGCAGATTTAAGAACTTTCCTTACTAGGAATTTCCAAATATGGAAAGTTTTTGAATTTCAAATTTTGAAATTCAAAAATCGGTAACTCCTTTATTTATTGCTAGGCCACAATCAAGGAGCCATTATGATGATTGACATCTTCATCATGGCTTGGGGCAAGGTGGTGGCCGGCGGCCAAAGGAGGAAGAGGGGGCTTGCCGTCGGGTTGGGGTTTTCTTGATGGAGCTTGGGTTGTAGTGGTGGAAGCTAGTGGATAAAGCGGTGGATGATTGGATCTCGGGTAGGGCTTGGTGTGGGGAGGAGGAAAACAAGAGTTTGAGAAGAAAACAATAGGATAAAATAAACCACGAGTCGAGGACGCTTCCAACGACTGGCGGGTATTGCTTTTGCCCTCACCTTGGGCTTTTCCTAGAACTCACACAGAGATCTAGGAGAGTTGAACTCACTAAGAGATCAAGAAAATATGAACTCACAAAGAGAAGAATTTTATTTTCAATAATCATCATCCTTCAATACAAGAAAGTTAGCCTATAAATAGGCCTCATGAAAAGAAAAATAATAAAGACTAAAATCGTGGTTTAAAATTGAGCAATATGAGGCTCGTTTTTGCGCAATTCCAGTAAAAAACGCCTCGATGCTTACGCCTTGAGTTTTTTTATGAGGCTTGCGCCTCAACTTGGTTGAGGCCCGCCTCGCCTCGCCTCACTGGCATGAGGCTTATGCCTCACGTTATATATATTAAAACTTACATAAATCTTGAAGTAAATGCCCGACATTGGACTCTATAGGAGAGGAGGAAGGGGAGAGAGCAATTCATCATAATGATGCTTCAAATGAAGAACCCCTTAGTGATAACAGTGCTGATGACTTATGAGTTCTTATGTGATATGTCATTGCTATTTATTTTTGGAAATTGAAATTATATTTTAATGAAAAGAATACTGGGATTTGAGAAAGATAGAATTTTGAGTTGAACTATATTTTATGTTGTCTTATTGGGATATTTTGATTTCACTTCATATCTTATGCTTTTTTATGTTTAATATTATTCACTCATTAGTATATAAAAATTTATCATTTTATGTTTACGCAATCTTTTGATTTTGAGGCTTACGCCTCAAAACGCCTTGAGGCTTACGTCTCACCTCACGAATGAAAAACGCCTCAATACCCGAATACGCAATTTTAAACATTGACTAAAATGCCCTTCGGGCTACAACACTACATGACCACCCATAAGGGTATAAATGGAAAAACAACAATATAAAATAAACTAGTACAAAAACATATAAATAAATAACTCAAGATCGTAGCCGTTGATCTCCGATGTCCTCATCAATAACGTATCTAATTGACAACTAGCCTTAATCGAAACTTCTCTCTCGTTATCGGGAGGGGTAATTAACTATAGGGGCTTGCGCCTATAGGAAACCAGAACTCAGATTATAAAGTCCTCGCAGAATGAGAGCGAAATCTCTTGGTATTGTTTTATCTATAAGCCCATCTCTGCCTTCCCAAAATTTACCCCGAAACTTAAATCTGTTAAAACTACCCCCGAAGAAAAGCAGCGGGGGAGGTCGAGGCCGAATTTTCGGAGCCCACATTTAGGAAGGATTTTTTATGGAGTTAGGAGGGAAATTTGAATGTAGGAGCTGTTTAGGGTTTTCCTTTTGATTTGTATGCATTAAATAATTTGTTTTCCTAGGATCAGGGAATCTTGAATTTGGCTGAAATTTAAGATCTCTTAGTTTATTTAGGCTCTAGCGGCGTCTAGAGATTTGGGAGAGAAAGATCCTCCTCTTGGTTAGAGGATCAATTGTATCTTGGTATTTTTCTATTTCCATTTCATCAATTAATACAAATTATTTACTGTTTTTCTGATTTTGTTTGATTTTTGTGGAGAATTCTCACTGTTTTTCGAAGTTTGGTAGGAAATACTTGAGATCTACAAGTGTTTCCTATCAGCATTCTCACAAAAAGAGTGTTGGAATAAAAAGAGTATTGGAATGATATTAATATGTTGGATCGTTATTGCTTAGTTGAATAGGAGCTTAGAATTAGCATGTCCACGTTTTGAAGTTGGTTTCTTACGTTTTGAAGCTGGTTTCTAACATAAATGATTGCCAGGCTAAGCAAATTTAAGATGTCCTACTTCAAGTGATAATATAAGCTTTGGCTATGTGCGGCCACAATAATACACCCTCTCAAGTTGTTCAAATGATCACTCGTGGATTCACAAAGATTTTAGAAGGCTGGTGAGATAACTATTTAAATGATATAGAATGAGTAGAGCTTTTAAGAAACCATTAAATAGGAGTCTTAAAGAACTAATTTTCATAAAAGAACAAAATAATGATGTAAAAATTGATTGAAAAAATTTTAGTTGAATTAATTTTGAAGTTGTATAAAGGTAAAGTTTTAGATACTTAAGCGGTACTTTTAAAAATTGGTAGTCATAAGATATATTTAAGATTTGAATTTCTCTTGGCGTTCTCACCAAAAGAGTGTTGACGATATTAATATATTGGATCATTATTGCTTAGTTGAATAGGAACTTAGAATTAGCATGTCCACATTTTGGAGCTGGTTTCTAGCTTTTCTACAGGTACATGGAGTACTCAAAACAACGACGCTCATGTTATTTTAGTTTCCGTTCTTCTAATAAAAGTTGAAGGCCTAATGGTTTCCCTACAGATTGAGATCTTCGGTTATTGTAGAAGTTTGGATTCTCTATTCATCGTTCCTGCTTTATTCCATTTTCCTTACTCCAGTTTGTCTCATGCAGGTGAAACCAAATGCTTTCTCCGATCACCAGTCACAGGCTCCTCAAAGTTCCCCTAGCACCAGCATCACCACTGGCCATGCAGTCCCTCAACATCTTCCTTTACACCCTTATTCTCAAGCAACACTGCCTTTAGCGCCATTTGCTAATATGATTAGCTACCCATTCCTGCCACAGAGCTACACTTACCTACCTTCAGCAGCTTTCCCTCAAGCGTACACAACCAACGATCCCTTTCACCAGTCTCCAGCTGCAGTGCACAACACTGCCTTAAAATATACACTCCCTCAAAATAAAAGTAGCATTTCGGTGGCTAGCTTACCGCAGCCTGCAGCAGTAGCTTCTGGGTATGGAAGCTTCAGTGGCTCAACTAATATCCCTGTAAATTTTTCCTTAAATCCTTCCAGCACTCCCACAAGTACAACATTAGGATTCAGTGAAGCTTTGAGCTCTCAATACAAAGAAGTAGCACATTACCTCTCCCTTCAGCAGGTAAAAATTCATTTACACTGCACTTTAAATCTGTTGATTTTTTTTTTTTTTTTTTCATAACCAACATTGCCTCTGCTAGAATGAGAGTTCTCCCATGTGGGTCCATGGAGGCATTTCCAGAACTGTGTCACCTCTTCCTCCCAATACTTTCTATGGCTTCCAAGGGCAGAATCAGCATAGCAGCTTCCGGCAGGCTCAGCAGCCCTCACACTATGGGCAGATGGGATACCTTAATTTCTTCCAGAATCAGTTAAGTGGACAGTCTCAAGAACAGCAACTGAATTCTAACGAGGCAAACCTGAATGGTTCTCAGGGGAATCCCTCTCAGCAATCTCACCAGCTCTGGCAACATGGTTACTAATGCAGATTAACTTATTTTAAGCATATCAGCTGCACTTTTTCTCGAGAATGCTGGCCCGGTTGAGTGTTTCATTTTGATCTACTGTATATAAAATGAGGAAACCTTGAATGCTGCTATTCTCCATCTTGAAATCGATGTATTCTAGACAATGAGTGATTTTTTTTTTCCTTTATCGCAAGCGTGCCTTGTGGGGACTAATTTAACCTTACTTTTCCTTTTTTTTTTTTGAAGTTAAACATCAAAGGGTTCTTGTTCCTGTGTATGGTTAGTTGAAATTAATCCAACAAGTTTCTGATTTCTGATTTCTTGAGGATACTTGGAAAGTAATCCCATCCAATGCTTCTGAGGCTTCGTTTGGGACGATTTTTTTACTGCTTTTTAAAGTAGTTTTTTGATAAGTAAAATGCATTATTAGGTCCTAATATCTAATTTCTTGCTAAGGTAATCTTAGTGGGACTCTTCTTGCTTTGCTTAGGATTTGTTTAGGATAGTTTTCTTACTATTTCTTAAAGCAGTTTTTTAATAGAAAAAAATAATTTTTGTATTATAAAGTTGCTTTAAGTAGTAAGAAAGCTTTGGGACATCTTTCTTGCTGCTTCTTAAAGCAGTATTTTAGTACAAAAAGTTTTTGAGCTTAAAATTTTCATACTAAAAAGTTGTTTTATAAAGCAGTAAAAATCTGTTCCAAACAAAACATTAGTCTATCTATTGATCATATAATCACAATGCAATCTTATATGATGCATATTTATCTAAAGAGCATAAATATCAAATTAGATTAGATTTGTGGGCTTCAAAATTATGCTTAGGCTTTAATTTCATCATCATTGTTACATCATGGAATTGCTTCAATTATTTGGAGCTAATTTTATGAATTTTTTTTTCATTTGTTCAACTTATTTTTTATAAAGCATATTGAACAAACGCTAATGATGTTATTTAAGATCTACACTTTCAAAATTTCTAACACTTATTTTATGTTATTGTGTAATGGTTGCCTTTTTACCTTCACCCTTCATTCCAAATCACCTATGTATATTTTTAATTATCTCAAAAGATTCTTTCTTATTATTCCTACTTGCCTTAATATAATTTATTTTTTTTATTTTGTGAACACATCTATTTTAATATTTTGATTTTATCTTCACACAACTTAGCTATCAACAATCATTTTACTACCCTACCCAACATAGATTAATATAATATTATTAACCTAATTATAGTTTTATAGTCTACTTATAAATCTTCATGATATCATCTCATCTTATAATATTTCTAGAACACTTCTCTATCTGAACTACCTACTTTAAACTCTAAAAAAATGATCTTCACCTAAATATTCATTTTTTTATATAAATTTAAGTATACATCACAATTCATTTTTTATAAAGTGTTAATACTTTTATGGTAGTGAGAAGTTTTTTCAAGAAGAATTCTTAAGGTATTTAATTTTAGAAAATATTGATTAGCAATGTTCATTAAACCCAATGGCTCAAGAAAAGTTAGAAACTATGTCACATCAAATATTTTTATTTAAATTTTTAATTAGCAGTGAGGCTGATATCTTACCCAAATAAGAAAAATGTTTAACTTAAGCGTTTTTGGCATTAAAAAATGATGGTTAGATAATCTGTCATTCATAATAGACAACAATTATAATTCTATTTGGCTACTATTTTTTTACTATTTTTCAGAAATTTATGTTATGAAAAAACTGTTTTTAAAATAATTTCACAAAATTTTATAAAATATTATACTCATCTCAAAAGGATGTATAAATATAGTGATAAAATTTTCAAAATGGGATAGATTCCAAGGACTATTTGTAGGAGATCAATTTTGACATGTAATTTATAAAAAGAGATTTGATGAGGACTTAAAAAAATTGATCATTTATTAAGACAAGAGATACCAAGATGTTACCGCTTTGAACAATTTCATAAGCAAAATGGAAAACCCTAATATTTTTTGTAGTTTATTGTTTGTGTTGTGGAGAGTTAAAGGTCAAGTTCAAGACATAGCCATTATAAACTTATTATCATAACAGTGATGTGCGCAATTGCACGATATTGAGCCTCAGTTGATGATTGAGCAATAATTTGTTGTTTCTTTGAACTCCATGATATGTTATTGTGTCTAACGAAGATAATGTGAGAATTGATGTTTTTACTATGCATAATGTTAGCAGCTCAATAGATATTTGAGGATCCATGAAGAGACAAAGGTGAGTGAAAATGAAAAAAAATAAGACATGACGTATGGTAGCTCGGCGATAGCATATCATGAGTTTGGAGCAGTCCAATGTTCAATGTGCTAATCCTATAAGCCCATGTGAGCCATGTGTGGCTTACTATTAACTTGATGAATATGAATAAAGTATGATGTCTTTTAATATGGTTTGTTAGTGCTCCTAAAGGTTGCTTGAAGATTAGGAACCAAGTTAGGGATGATTGATGGCATTATGTACCAGACCAATTTGTAACTTTGTTTACTTGGAGATAAACTGAATAAAATATGCTAAAATACATTTTTTATATAATATTATTTTTAATAATATGCATATTATGTAAATTTATAATATTATTTTATAGTACCAATATATGTGGTGATTATGCTATCAAACTTTATTGAGAACTATAAAGCACGTTTGCATGAATTACAAGCACATGTTAAAGATATTGTACTATTTAGATCATATTGTATGATGTAATATATTTAGTGCAATACTATAAATATCATATTTTACTATTATACAATAAGATTGATAAATGGTATGGTATGATTTAAACTAGTCATGAAACTAAATATTGTAATGCATTAGATAAATATTTTATGTCATATATAGATTGTTTCATATGATGCCTATTAGCTTGCATAATATATAAAAAAATTGTTGATTATGAATTACATTACAAAAAATTTATAATTTCCAGCATTTTTTTCTTGCTGATAGACTTTGGATGGAATTTTCAGCAGAAATATCAGTGGATATTCTCACCAGAAAAATGGATCCGTTATTGGTAGAAATTTTTTAAGAATATCCAGCGAACAAAGGCAACTGAAAAATCCATCGTGCCACTTAACGTTGTAGAATTTTCACCTGTGTTTCTACCAGAAATTTGTCAAGTAGAGCCCTATTTTTGTATTACGGCCTACCTTGCCCATTTGTCATGAAAAATGAATCTCTTTTATCTCCCAATTTCATCATCGCTTGGGGCTCGTTTAACATCATTTTTCGAACAAGTTAATTTATTTGATAATTTAATGATAAATATTCTTTTTTTATCATTTGTGATCAATTAAATATTTTTTTGTTTGATTTTATACATAATTGACATAAAATTTGATGATTGATGTTGTTTCTTTTCAAACAATTTCTTTAGATTTGAGTTTTATGAGATGTAACCCAGTTCATGTGTCATTGTGACGGTAATTCCTAAGTTATAGGCTTGGTATATAATTGATCTCAATAAGTTTAAAAAAAAATTTCATTCCACATTAGCTTATAAAGTTAGATTTGTGAAATTAGCTTAAATGATTAGTTAGTTGGAGAAAATTTGGTTAAGTAAACATATATGCTTGTCCAAGTATTTCCGTATTAAATTTGAAAAACTTGATTTAATTCAATAGGATTAGTTCTAAATAAGAAAATATGTTTGTTTATATGTAATTTGAGCTAATATTCACCCACCCAATTTTGGTGCTTACACTTGTTAGATCATATTTCACATAGATATCTTAATCCAAAGGTTGTGGATGTATAATCGATTATTTTCTTGACAAAAGGCCTTAACAGATGAATTTGTCAAGGGAGTCAAAATTTTCTTTCACACTACCTGCAAATTACCTTCATTTTAATCAGAGGGGAGGTTCAGGTGTCTAATGTGCATGGGACTGGGTTACGTAGGTGTGTGTGATAGACAAATGTATTTGAAATATGCTTAAATTTTCTTTTATATAAAAGCCCACTAAATAACACAAGTGCATGTGTCGACCAAGTAATAAAAATGATATGAAAGAATGCCTATCTCATGAGGAAGTGCTATACTATAATACAAATGTTCTAATATTATCTACTCTAGCTATAATGTTTATCCTACTAATCAAAAATCAAGTATTGGATTATGCCTCTACTGAAAATTGCAAGAGAATATATAACATACCAATTGATAAAATATTTTAGACTAATGATCGCGAAGTTCCAAAACATTCCTAAATAGACTTATAAGTTGGTTGTGAATTAGAGCATATACATACTTAGAGCTCCATGGAGATTGTATGGAAGTTAAAAAGGTTTATAGCCCTCGTACAATTATTATTTCTCTATAGACTCTAGAACACTAAATATCTTATATCTATATATGCAAGAGTTCCATTTCAATACTTCTAAGTGTTCCAATATTCCTCCATCGAGATAATATATCACACTATATTTTAAATCTACATATGACCATTGTATAATTAAATTAAGAATGGAAGATATTGAAAATATAAATCAATTAATTAAAGTAAAATATTCTACAATAGTACTAACAAATGATTCATACCATTAGCCCAAAACTAGGAATAGGTCAGATATAGAATTAAAATAGAACAACACAGAATTCATTGATTGCATAAAAGAGAAAGTATAAGATTCAAAGTGAAAATAAATATCACCTAGATATTACAAGTTCACTCTCCACACTCCTTCCTTACTCCAAAAATCTGTTTGCTCACAACAAGATAGGCTAGTGATATCTAAATGATGTATTTTTCTCTCCCTTGGCCTCTCTTAGGCTTTACTTTAAGGTGGTACTTCACTGAAATGACTAAATCCCTCTGAAATGATAGGACCCACTATTGAAATGAACTAAAAAATTATTTATACTACTAAAGAAATAAACTCACACACACGACAATGTTATAAAATGAACTAGCGCATCAGTGCTACTAAGTGGGCTCTGTCGCGGTACTGAACTAACTCAGCATGGCTATTTGGCTGAATCGACGCCTCTTTTGGCTAAAGCGATGTGACATCATAGTGCTGAAATAGTTAAGAACTACAACGCTTGAATGTGTAATCCGGTGTTGTGGCATTGTTAAGTTTGATTCTTTGACACTCAAAATTTTGAGACTCTGGTACATCGTTGTTGATTTCTAGCGCAACAGGGTTATATAGCACTATAATTAACCTTGGCTTTGCTAAGGCGCTGAATTAGTTAACATTTTTTCAAGGCTCCAATACTATGATTTCCTTAGCTGGCATCAGGATGTTATGGATACAGGTATTGAGATGTCGTGAATGCAGCGATGCTAATAATTGGAGCTCTATGGCTTTGGTTCAACACTTACAAAAATTTTTCTTTTTGCTGAGACATTCATGCACAATAACACCTCAAAATAATATTTTCACTGATATATAAGATACTTAAATACTATACAAATTACAAAATTTAGTATACCTTACTCTTGGTGAGATTATGCTTAATATATATCATAAAGGATTCCTACTAGATTATTGGTTATGGACTTCACATATAGAGTGCGAGCTAAATTTTGACAAATGTGATCTCTCAACAAGTTCCAAGATAGTTAAGGAAGATAATACAAGGGCATACAAAGACATATTTGTTAATGCAACAAGCCCATAATTTGGAGAATATATATAGAAACCAACAACAAGGAACACTCAAAACATTTATGAATTATTGTTTGCCGCTCAATATATAATTTGGGATGGATGCACCCCACACTCCAAGTTATTAGTCATTGTTAGGATGTTTAGTATTAAGACAGAACATAACGTTCCTCATGAGTGTTTCAATCAATTTGCTAGTGCTACTTAAGCAATTTATTAAGACAAGAGATACCAAGATATTACCGCTTTGAACAATTTCATAAGCAAAATGGAAAACCCTAATATTTTTTTGTAGTTTATTGTTTGTGTTGTGGAGAGTTAAAGGTCAAATTCAAGACATAGTCATTATAAACATATTATCTCAATAGTGATGTGCGCAATTGCGTGATATTGAGCTTCAATTGATGATTGAGCAATAATTTGTTATTTCTTTGAACTCCATGATATGTCATTGTGTCTAACGAAGATAATTTGAGAATTGTTGTTTTTACTATGCATAATGTTAGCAGCTCAATAGATATTTGAGGATCCATGAAGAGACAAAGGTGAATCAAAATGAAAAAAACATATGACGTATGGTAGCTCGGCGATAGCATATCATGAGTTTGGAGCACTCCAATGTTCAATGTGCTAATCCTATAAGTCCGTGTGAGCCATGTGTGGCTTACTATCAACTTGATGAATATGAATAAAGTATGATGTCTTTTAATATGGTTTGTTAGTGCTCCTAAAGGTTGCTTTAAGATTAGGAACCAAGTTAGAGATGATTGATGGCATTATGCGCCAGACCAATTTGTAACTTTGTTTACTTGGAGATAAACTGAATAAAATATGCTAAAATAATTTTATTATATAATATTATTTTTAATAATATGCATATCATGTAAATTAATAATATTATTTTATAGTACCAATATATGTGGTGATTAGGCTATCAAACTTTATTGAGAACTATAAAGCAATATCATATTTTACTATTATACAATAAGATTGATAAATGGTATGGTATGATTTAAACTAGTCATGAAACTAGATATTGTAATGCATTAGATAAATATGTTATGCCATATATAGATTTTTTCATATGATGCCTATTAGCTTGCATGATATATAAAAAATTTGTTGATTATGAATTACATTACAAAAAAATTATAATTTCCAACATTTTTTTCTTGCTGATAAACTTTGGATGGAATTTTCAACAGAAATATCAGTGGATATTCTCACCAGAAAAATGGATCCGTTATTGGTAGAATTTTTTAAAGAAATCCAGCTAACAAAGGCAACTGAAAAATCCATCATGCCACTTAACGTTGTAGAATTTTCACCTGTGTTTCTACCAGAAATTTGTCAAGTAGAGCCCTATTTTTGTGTTACAGCCTACCTTGCCCATTTGTCATGAAAAATGAATCTCTTTTATCTCCCAATTTCATCATCGCTTGGGGCTCGTTTAACATCATTTTTCAAAAAAGTTAATTTATTTGATAATATAATGATAAATATTCTTTTTTTATCATTTGTGATCAATTAAATATTTTTTTGTTTGATTTTATACATAATTGACATAAAATTTGATGATTGATGTTGTTTCTTTTCAAACAATTTCTTTAGATTTGAGTTTTATGAGATGTAACCTAGTTCATGTGTCATTGTGTCAGTAATTCTTAAGTTATAGGCTTGGTATATAATTGATCTCAATAAGTTTCCAAAAAAATTTCATTCCACATTAGCTTATATAGTTAGATTTGTGAAATTAGCATAAATGATTAGTTAGTTGGAGAAAAATTGGTTAAGTAAACATATCTGCTTGTCCAAGTATTTCCGTATAAAATTTGAAAAACTTGATTGAATTCAATAGGATTAGTTCTAAATAAGAAAATATGTTGGTTTATATGTAATTTGAGCTAATATTCACCCACCCAATTTTGGTGCTTACACTTGTTAGATTATATTTCACATAGATATCTTAAGCCAAAGGTTGTGGATGTATAATCGATTATTTTCTAGACAAAAGGCCTTAACAGATGAATTCGTCAAGGGAGTCAAAATTTTCTTTCACACTACCTACAAATTACCTTCATTTTTATCTGAGGGGAGGTTCAGGTGTCTAATATGCATGGGATTGGGTTACATAGGTGTGTGTGATAGGCAAATGTATTTGAAATATGCTTAAATTTTCTTTTATATAAAAGCCCACTAAATAACACAAGTGCATGTGTCGACCAAGTAATAAAAATGATATAAAAGAATGTCTATCTCATGAGGAAGTGCTATACTATAATACAAATGTTCTAATATTATCTACTAAAGATATAATGTTTATCCTACTAATCAAAAATCAAGTATTGGATTATGCCTCTACTGAAAATTGCAAGAGAATATATAACATACCAATTGACAAAATATTTTAGACTAATAATCAATAAAGTTCCAAAGCATTCCTAAATAGACTTATAAGTTGGTTGTGAATTAGAGCATATACTTGTAAGGAAGTTAAAAAGGTTTATAGCCCTCGTACTATTATTATTTCTCTATAGACTCTAGAACACTAAACATCCTATATCTATATATTCAAGAGTTCCATTTCAATACTTCTAAGTGTTCCAATATTCCTCCATCGAGATAATATATCACACTATATTTTAAATCTACATATGACCATTGTATAAATTAAATTAAGAACGGAGATATTGAAAATATCAATCAATTAATTAAAGCAAAACAGTCTACAATAGTACTAACAAATGATTCATACCATTAGCCCAAAACTAGGAATTGGTCAGCTATAGAATTAAAATAGAACAACACAAAATTCATTGATTACATAAAAGAGAAAGTATAAGATTCAAAGTGAAAATAAATATCACCTAGATATTACAAGTTCACTCTCCACACTCCTTCCTTACTCCAAAAATCTGCTTGCTCACAACAAGATAGGCTAATGATCTCCAAATGATGTATTTTTCGCTTTCTTGGCCTCTCTTAGACTTTACTTTAAGGTGGCACTTCACTTAAGCTATTAGGACTCACTGTAATGACTAAACCCCTCTGAAATTATAGGACCCACTATTGAAATGAATTAAAAAATTATTTATACTACTAAATAAATAAACTCACACACAACAATGTTATAAAATGAACTAACGCATCAGTGCTACTAAGTGGGCTCTATCGCGGTACTGAACTAACTCAGCATGGCTATTTGGCAGAATCGATGCCACTTTTGGCTAAAGCGATGTGACATCTTATTTTGGCAACTGCTCCACCATAGTGCCAAAAAAGTTGAGAACTAGGACACTTGAATGTGTAATCCGGTGTTGTGGCATTGTTAAGTTTGATTCTCTGACACTCAAATTTTTGAGACTCTAGTACATCGATGTTGATTTCTAGCGCAACAGGGTTATAAAGCACTATAATACTAACCTTGGCTCTGCTAAGGCGTTGAATTAGTTAACATTTTTTCCAAGGCTCCAACACTATGATTTCCTGAGCTGGCATCAGGATGTTATGGATATTGGCATTGAGATGTCGTGGATGGAGCGATGCTAATAATTGGAGCTCTATGGCTTTGGTTCAACAGTTATGAATTTTTTTGTTTTTGCTGAGACATTCATGCACAATAACACCTAAAAATAATATTTTCACTTATAATTAAGATACTTAAATACTATACAATTTACAAAATTTAGTATACCTTACTCTTGGTGAGATTATGCTTAATATATATCATAAAGGATTCCTGCTAGATTATTGGTTATGGACTTCACATATAGAGTGCGAGCTACATTTTGACTCTCAATGTGATCTCTCAACAAGTTCCAAGATAGTTAAGGAAGAAAATACAAGGGCATACAAAGAGATGTTTGTTAATGCAACAAGCCCATAATTTGGAGAATATATATATAAACCAACAACAAGGAATAATCAAAACATTTATGAATTATTGTTTGCTGCTCAATATATAATTTGGGATGGATGTACCACACACTCCAAGTTATTAGTGATTGTTAGGATGTTTAGTATTAAGACAGAGCATAACGTTCCTCATGAGTGTTTCAATCAATTTGCTAGGCTACTTAAGGAAATCAATCTTATAGACAAACTAATTCTCATTGATTCATAAAGGACAAAAAAGTAAATTTTCATATTGGGTTTGATTTCTATAAAAATAGATTTTTATATCAATGATTGTATGATGTACTACAAGGATGACTTTATGGAAATAGCTTTTTGTCATTTTAGTACACCTCAATTTAAACTAAAATAAGGGATAATATAAAAATAGAAGGATGTTTCGTATAGTTGGTTATCTTATTTACCTATCATTCCAAAGCTTCAACAAGCTATATTACATAACAAAACATTTTTCAACTAGGTGTTCTTACTCATCCATCAGTTATTACAGCCTTGAAGCACTTCGACCAAACACATTCTTACTTTGTTTTTGTGCCATATAATATAAGGTTGGGATTATGTGCAGATGATTTTACTCCTTATAGTCAATTAGCCACACCTTACGTATGTTGGGAAGTTATAGTAACACCCTACAATCATCCACTAAAGATGGGTATGACTACCACTTACATGTTTCTCACCTTAATCATACTTGGGCTACATAATCGAAAAAGAAAAAAAATAAATGTGTTCTTACAGCCATTGATAGATGACAAAATATTTATGTGGGAAGAATATATGAAAGAAACTTTATTAGTGGCGAGGAATAATTAGAAGAGGTTGATATTTATACACTACAGAAAAAATCATTATTTTTGGCATACTATATGATGAATAAAAGTCTGTTAAAAACATTGGTGGCAAAAATGACAGTATTTTTGATAGAAAATGTCCGACAGGATTTTCAACATATATACCGCGAGAAAGTTTTCTGTGAAATAGTATTTGGGTAAGCTGCAGACCTATTTTAAGCTGACAAAATAAGCTACCAAAAATTTTGCTGGAAAGTTTTCAGTGGAATGGCCGACAACAGAATATCTGCCAGCCTACTTAATTCCATCAAATAATTTTTTGCAAAATTTCATCCAGATACATTTTTGGTGAAATTTCCTCCATAAACATTTTCGACGAATAATCCACTGGTTGTACTAT
The DNA here is from genome assembly GCA_016618105.1 of Dendrobium huoshanense. Taxonomy (NCBI): domain Eukaryota; kingdom Viridiplantae; phylum Streptophyta; class Magnoliopsida; order Asparagales; family Orchidaceae; genus Dendrobium; species Dendrobium huoshanense. Next base: position 62,510,735 of record CM028351.1, read on the forward strand.
TGGAACAAGCACTATTTCCCATTCCCATTACTATTTGTTATCGTCCGCCCTCTTATTACTTGATTTCTCCCATTCTCGCTCCCTTTCACTGCTCTAGTTTGCATAAGTCATCTCTTTTGGTTCACCATCTCATTTGCCATAATTTTTTGCCATTTGCTGCCTCATTCATCATGGTACCTCCACTCATTGTCTCATTCATCGCTATTATACTTAAGTTTTTTAACCTCAACCATTTCGATTTGAGCATTTTTTTTTCATTGCTTCAAAAGAAATTTCTCTAGAGAGTCACTTTACTTTAGGGATAGAATGAGAAAAGAGCATATGCATGAAAATGTTTGGCTAGCTCCAATGATATTTAAGATTAAAAAGAGCCACCTTATATAGCCTGGTCACATAAAATATCATCCTTCTAATGACCCAGTTATTAGAGTAGGTGTATAATATTTGGCCTATGTTAAAATAGATAGAGGTAGACCTAAAATGACTTGATTAAAAAAATAATAGGAATGACCTTTTTATTAGACTTAAATGAGAATTTGACTCTTGACAGGATAAATTGGAAAAAAAAAAAAAGATTCATGTTGCTGATCCCATAAAGTGGGATAATACTTAATGTTGTTAGTATTATTGTAATGATAAATGTATATATGAAAGTTCCATGTTAATGCCATTAATGTCAAGAAAAATGACTCCAGGTCTATCCATTTAAATAAAAAAAATGTGTACTCTAGGTCTATCCATTTAAGATATAATATTGAAGAAGTGAGAAAAATGCATAGTAAAGAAAATCTTACCACTAAAAAACACATAGTTAAAAAACTATAGCAAACTAAGTAATGTTAACTAGCAAATATCACTATCTGATTTTGAAATCGTTCTGAATTCTATCCAAATAACTCTAGGTCTATCCATTTTTCTTCATTATCCTCTATCATTAATTTTATTAACTCATCTAATAGCATTATTTATCCTTCATTGCATGTGTTCAAATCAATTAAAGCCTTTTTTTAAAAATCATTTTTACTTTAATAGATGCCACTTCAATCTCGAATAACTTCATATTATGCTTAAGGAGACCAACCCGGCAAATAACATAATTCCTACAGATTTATATTAAACTAAGAAGTTGGTTTCCAAACTTGGTTTGATATATATATATATATATATATATATATATATATATATATATATATATATATATATATATATACAGTTGTATTGATGAATGAATATTATAGTATAAAGATGATTTATCAGAGATTATATGCCACCATTACAATACACCAATATTTAAACCAAAATATTGGATGAAAGGAAAGTAGAAGGATGTACCAGTCAGTAGGATATTTTAATTACATATAATTCCTAGATTGTAGCATTTGTATGCATCTATAAGCTCTGCTGCAAATTTGAGATGGCATAATGAATACATCTCATAAGTAAGTGTTTTGACACATCTAGTAAAAGCAAAGGTCTAGAAATACTTTGATTGTACACATTCTACCTTCATCACAAAATCAAGAAATATAAGGTTAGATTTATGTGCATATGATTTTACTCAATTTAGCCAAACTACTTCATCTTACTCATGCTGGTCATTAATACTCACCCCTTACAATCTTTCTCTAGAGTTGTGTATGACTACACTATACATATTTTCTACATTGATCATTCCAGGGTCACATAATCTAAAAATAAAGATTGATATACTCTTGTAACCTTTAATCAATGTTTTAAATTTATTATAGAAAGAAGGAGTAAGTATATATGATATCTCTATCAAAGAAAACTTCATAATGATGATAATATTACTTTGGACAATTAGTAAATTTTTTGAATACAATATGCTTTTAGGTGGGAACCCTTCAAGCAAGTTAGCTTATCCATATTATATGGAATTCAATAAGTTATTCATTTTGAATCATGTAGGAAAGAACACTTGATTCGATTGTCATCACATATTTTTACCTATAAGTCATCCTATCAAGCAAAATATGGATTCCTTTACTAAAAATAAAATGATGATGTTGTAGCCTCCTCTGAGATTAACAAGTGAGAAAATAATTAATTGATTAAGGTGCATACCCATGATACTTGTTTCTTCAATACTAGCTGATTATAAATTGTCAAGGTATGGAGAACCATAATTGGACCAAAAACAACATTTTTTTGGTCTTTCCATATTAGAAAATAAACCTAATCAATCATAACTTAGATGTGATACATATAGAAAAAAAAATTTATAATGTATTCAACATAGTAATGGACATTAAAGATTAATCTAAAGATAGTATAAAAGTAACGATGGAGTTACAGAAGATTTGTAGTAAAAAAAGTTTTGGAATTGATGAATGATAGTGAAAATGGAAAACTTCTAAAACCAAAAGCGCCATTCACCTTAACTTTAGAGTAGAGACAAGCAGCTTGTGAATGGGTATAGACTCTAAATGTACCTACTAGATATTCATTTCATTTTAGAACATCTGACATGAGATTGGGGAGATTGAAAAATCATGATTGTCATATTTTCATGCAATGTCTACTACCCACAACCTTTAGTTTTTTGCCATATCTAATTTTAAAAACCTTGATTGAGCTAAGTATATTTTTTTAAGGATTTATGCTTCTCAAAATTGAATACGTAGCACCTGATTCATATAGAACATAATATTTCTTTTATTTTGTGTAAACTTGAGAAGATATTTCCTCCAGTATTTTTTGACTCTATAGAGCATCTACCCATATATTTATCATATGAGGCCTTAGTTGGTGGACTTATTTAGTATCAGTGGATGTATCCTTTTGAGAGGTATTTAAATAAACTTAAAAAGGCTATTAAGAATAAGACATATTATAAAGGATCAATTTGTGAAGTATATCTAATATATGAGATAACCAAATTTTACTCAGATTACTTTAACCCACTGTCAGAATCAACAAGGAGAATTGCACCTCAAAATCTAGGTCATCTCATTTATGTAAATCTTTAACTATATCTTTATTCAATAGATGTGGTGAGCCCATAAGCACTAGCACCGTATGGTATTTGACTGATAAAGAGATAAGAGCTGCTATATTGTATGCCTTAATTATATGTGATGAAGTTGAGCCATATCTCAAATAAGTATGAGTTAAATTTTCGTACATTTATAACTTATAAATCATAAATACTTAAAATTTATAGGAGTTTCATTAATGGTTTGAGTATATAAATATTAATAGAAGTTCAAAAATAATTGAAGTAAAATTTCTAAATTGGTTCAAAAATATGGTATGTATTATGACTACTCTTTTTTACTTATTTCTCTTAATGAGTTAACACATTAAACATGCTAATAACATACCTACATTTGATGCATCAATCAGGTATATACTCAAGGTAATGATTTACAGTATCAAAGACTATTGAATCTAGCTTTGGAACCTAATATATTATTAAAATGTTTGCCATTTTTTTTATTTACTATCTATAAATTCCAAACCAAATATTAGTGTGAAGGTAAAAAGATAAAAATTCTTATGTTTATGTAAGAGGGAACACCCATATTGGTGATGATTCTGAGTATTACATGGTCTTAAGGAAGTATTATGGTTGGAATATCTTGGTGATAGAAAATTCATGTATCATTTTAATTATGATTAGTTTGATCTAATGCAGAATAAAGGTATTAGAGTATATGCACTATACGATATAACAAAGTAAAGTAGGGAAGGATATATGCAAAGTTTAACCCATTTATCATTGCTATCAAGGCAAGCCAAGTATACTTTGCTAACTACCAGATAGATTATGAGATAAATAAGATTGGATTATAGTCATCAAGACCAAACTCAGGGGAGTCATTGAGAAAACAACATCAATAGCATCATCATAGTAAGAAGAGCTTATATCAAACTTAAAAGATCTTTCTAACTATATCAACAATCAAATTGCAACTAATGAGAGTGAGTTGCAGCTAGAGGAAATAAATTTAAATATTGAGAAAAATTATAAGGAATTTGTTAGTAGTGAAGATGCATTATCATTGCATGGAAGTGAATAAAAAAATGGTTAGTAAATCAAAGGTAAATATATTTAATATATGTATAAGTTAATTTAGCTTTTAACATCATAGCAATACTTATAACTTATATAAAGTGCATGTTGCTAATTAATTATTTATTTTTTTTGTAGATGGCTTTTGGCGATGAACTCCTAAAGGATCGATATCAATTAAGAACATCTTTGGTAGGTAAAAAAATGTGACTAGTGGCTTATCCACTAGGCCTATATATATTGAGGGGACCTCATCTTCTCAACCTGCCACTCAAAGCTAGACAAGCCCGCCTTACCTACTCCTCTAGCTAGTAGTCCTCAGTTTTACTCTTCAGACCCCCATTTTCCTTCATTAGAACCTACATATGGTACTCTCTTCTACCCTTACTATCCCCCACTACCTTCTCATGGAGTCCCTCCCACTTATCCATATCCACCATATGTTTCACCATTATATCACCCACCACCCCCTTTGCCCTCTGTAGGTGGACCTTCCACTCTAGTTTCTATAGAGCTGACATCAAATGGGATGTTGATTATATTTGAGGGTATATGTGCTTATAACATTCATAACACTATTAAGATAATTAAAAAAATATTTTTTACCTAATATATTTTGTGAATATTTTATCCATCAAAGCAGCCCATGTATAAGATATGGGACAACATACATAACAGTTTTAAGGCTCCTTATATTTTTTGGAAGAAATCCTAAAGGAAATGTGTAACTTGTTGTTTAAAGAGTTTGAGGTTAGTAATTAGCAAAAATATTCCATATTGTATCTTTTTAATTAAGCTAATAAAAATATTTACTATTATCTAATTTTATATGAAGAAAGATTTTTATTGGTTACCCGAGCACAATAATAAGATTATAAAAATTTTTGAGAAGCGTAAGTTAGTTCATTTAAAAGACACGTTTATGGACATTTGGAAATTAAGCTAGCGACCTCTCTGGATTGGTGGAAGTGTATGGATGAATTAATCAATGTTTGGGGTAGCCTAAATTATACTAGGAGGGATCAAAATAGATAGAACCAAGCTTTTGACATTTGGGGCATGGGTAGTTCACTCCTTACTAGGGGCTCAGTTCCACACACTGAGCACATGTAGCATTTGATATGAATTTTAATAAATTTTAATAATTTATTTAGTTATGAATACTAATGTAAGTATATTATAAAAAAAGCTGCTCGGTAGAGAATTGTTCTTTGTTGAGTTGCATAGTCATACCCACAAGCAGTAAGAAGACTAATATTGGGTGGATGAGTGAGCGAGGAGAGCCTAAGTGAATATATAAGTTTAAAATTTTAAAGTGTCATGCACAACTTGATTAATCTTATATTAAATTTTGTAGGAAGAGTATATATGACTTTGAGAGAGTTAGCTTGGTGCAGGTGAGGGTTTCTCTGGGGGATTAGCAAATTATTCTGATTACCACACTTGGTTGTAAGTGGTAGGTGGAATGTAGAAATGACGAGTTTATGGATTAGGCTTACAAGATTATGCATATGAGGCGCAAACCTCTGGTGGCTCCAACTTCTTAGTAAGCAGACATGATACTTTATACAACCAATGGGTGGCTACCCTTACAACAGAGCTTGATGAAGTCTAGAAATCACAAGTTGATAAGAAAATACAAATGTAGATGCAACAAAGTTAGATATTATAAGAGATACAAATAATGAGAGAGCAATTTATTGGAAAGCATCCAGCATCAATAGTGGAGGAGAATGATGAAATAGATTCTAATTAGACTTTATTATTATTAGACATTTTATTACTCTTTGTTTGTATATTTTATGATCCATTCTTATTGTGTGACAAATTTGATGTTTATTTTAGAACTATTTGGTAATTGCAAAATATTTCTTTGTGATCAAATGTCTTATTACATATATTATTAGTGTTTTTGTTCAATGTTGAAATGTGAGGATGATATATGTATATTTTATAAATTGTTGTGTTGTAGAATAATTTAGAGAAAGAGTTTTATTTCTTGTTGATATAGGTTTCCAACAAATTTTTAGTGGATTATCCACCAGAAACATCGATATGATGAATATCTATACTATTTTTATTGGGATAGTTCAGATGGAAATTTTGATGGCTAATCCGTCTGCTGGTTAGCTATGTGGAAATAACCTACAGCTTGATTGCTAGTAATTTCGATGACTATATTCTACAAGAAGTACTAGCAAAAATCCCTTCAAAATTAATAAGATGGAAACACCATTTCTAAGAATGTATTTTCACTAGAAGCCCATTAGTAAATCAATCAAAAATAATTTTTGCAGACTCATTTCTATCGAAAATGTATTTTTGCGCGCATTTTACCATTGACCAATTTTTTTGTTGGAAATCCACCATAAAGTCAATGTTTCCAGTGGATAACGCTCTTTAAAAAAAAATTGGCTGCCAAAAATACTAGTTTTTTTCTGTAGTGATAGTGATACCATTAGTGAGAATGACCATGCTGACAAAGAGACACTTAACTCAAGTGAAATCTAATCTGCTGATGACTCTTGAATGTTATGTCTATTTTATTATTCTCAATTAAATGTTATAAAATATTAAATTTTTCTTAGTTTTCTTTATTATATTACTAGCTTTTATTTATAAAATAAAATCTTATAATATTTAATTTGCTGACAAACAAAATTTTTAGTGCTTATTTTTTACATAATTAGCTTCTTAATATTTTTTTTATTATTATTATTTTAGATGGCATATGGGGTCAAGCCCCCTCGTGGATTGATTATATCTATGTTTGGTTGGTGTAAAAAGACCAGGGACATCATTAGGAGTAATTATAATGCTCATTATTTTCATCAAAGAAAATATTGCAAGATATTCATAAGATTTGGTTTCAAGAGTTTGAGGTTATTAGTCAATTATTAAAATAATGCATATACATTCAAAATACAATAAACAATCATGTTTTAAAATGCAAATGTCAAATAGAAAGATTTTAGGTAGCTTCCCTGACACAATGACATGATTAGAAAAAAACTTAAAAAACAAGGGTCAACTTGCATGTGAGATATATTTATAGACATTCAAAAGTCAAATGAGTGGCCTCTTTGGATTGGTGAGGGTGTGTGGGCAGAGTTGACAAGAACTTGGGTAAGTCCAAATTATATCAGGGGGAGGGAGTATGATTAGCTAAACAATGGTTCTGATGTTTGGGGCATAAGGATCTCCCACCATACTGGTGGTTCAATTTCACATACTAAACAATGGTGGCATCTGGTATAAACTTATATGTTTAATATATTTTGTGACCGATATATTTTTTAGTTCTTATGCTAACTTAATATAATTTTCTACAAAAGAAGTGTTGGGTGGAGAGCTGATTTCCATGGAGTCGCATACTCTCACCCACCATAGTCAAGAGGGTCATGATTGGGTTGATTAGTGACCAAGGAAATTCTATATGAGTATTAGACTTAGATAATTATTATATTTGTACGTGACTTTTATAGAGTTATTACATATACTACATATATTTCAGAATGATTACACATAGCTTCAAGAGAAATGGGTTGCTACTACTGAGCGATCCTCTATGTATCGACATAATACTTTAATTATAGTGCATGGTAGTAGAAGTGAGTAAGATGCATACAGAAAGTGTTTGTATATTAGGATCTCAATTCTATGCATATGAGGCATAGTTATCTGGTTCAACAGGCTTCACATATAGTAACCAAGAATAATTAATTAAATAGAAGTTGGCCACTCTAATAGAAGAGCTTGAGAAAATACAAAGAATTCAAGCTAAAATACGAATTCAATAAAGTCAGATGCATGTTGAGCAATGTAAGTTCATGGAGCAGCATCATGATGAGCCAGCTGTAGAAGTTGAGGAGAGTGAGGACACAAAGGAGGAGTAGTGTTAGTTTTAGTGAGGTTGTTGATATATGTAATACACTTATATTTGTTATTCTGAACTAATATAGTTGTTAATCTGGTAATTTAGTTTATATTAGTTTATGGTTTTAAACTAAATCAAATTTATTATAATTTTTATTAATATATTATATTTTGCATAGCATATTATGTTTAACTATAAGTAATTATATGAGAATTTAAGTGAATTACTTTTTTTTGGCAGCAAATTTTTAAAGAATTTTTATTAGAAATTAGTCGATACAATTTTTCGGAACCTTGTGTAGTAAAATTTTACCATATATGTTTTGACCACTTTTTTGGAAGATTTTTGCAAAAAATGCAAGCAAGTTTTTTGTCATTTCCAAAAATTTTTGCGACCTAGCAGCCAAAAAACTCGTCGAACCCTTTTTTCTATAGAAATATTATGTTGGTACTTTTAACTTTTTTTTGATCAGATAGTTGTGAGGGTTTACTAGGGTTTTTTTTTCTCACTGCTATGCTGTTGTGCTTCCCTTTGCTCTTCGCATCAGGGAGGGCCCTCTCCCTCTCCTAATGGAGGTTAACCCATCATATTTCCCACCCCTTTCTCTCTTGGTCACTGCCTCCTCCCAAATCCACTCCTATACCGACAACTTCTCAGCTCCTACTTCAAAGCCAATGGATTTTCCTATATCCTATATTTATCTGAGACAGAAGCTCTCCTTCTTAGCGGATGACTTTGTTAGGAAAGTTGCTATTTGCATGTTTTACATTCTTGCAACTTGTATAGTTTTGATGATTCCAAATATTATTGTTTTATTTGTTGTTATCTCCTAATAATTTTTGGAAGATTTGTTTTTGCTCTTGTGTGTACTAATATTTCAGGAAAAATCGAACTCCAGACTACGAAAACTTCAAATCAAATTCAGCATGAGATACTTTGAGAATTTGAAGCTTGTACTTTTTATTTGAATTAAATTTGAGAGGGAGTGATTGTAATTGAGTGAATAAATTTACACACACTTAAAGGAGATCTTGAAAAGTTTTTGTACTGATCGTACGGGATGAACAATGTTCGTACGGGACGATCAGATCAGTTATCTCCTTATAAGAGCAATGGAACGGACAGGAACTGAACTGGAAATTTTTTCTAAAGAATGATCATCCAGACGAAATCATTTTTCATCCCAGGACGAGTTTCTCACTGTAAAAATTTTGTCCGGTACGAACAGTTATATCAAAAGTCGGTTTTGAAAACTACAAAACATTGCCAGAAACTGGCATAGTCGGTTCCATCGTCCTGGACGAACTGGACTTCGTCTGGACGAAATTTTTACAGTGAGAAACTCGTCCTGGGATGAAAAATGATTTCGTCTGGACGATCATTCCTTAAAAAAATTTTCCAGTTTGAAATGTTTTAGTGTTTTTGTTCTGTGTTTGAAATGTTCGTTAGCATATATGAAAAACCCTTAAATTTTTTATCTTACAAGTGCTATACTTTGAACTGCAACATAAAATTGAATTCATTAGAAAATCTAATTTTTCTAAATTTAAGTTATGTTTATAACTTGATATTATTAAGATTGTCAATTTCATGTCTCTTATTTAGACTACATTAATTTTAATATTATTATTACAATTGTGATATTTACTTATTTTATATTTCACTTATCAATTAATATTTATGCACTTAGAAAGATTTGAAGTTTTAGATTATTGATTTTGGAAAGAATACAATTACTCTTGAAAATTGTACAAATGTACAAAAATCAAAAGAAATGTGCAAAGATTTGCAATGTAAAAAATACGCACAAAATAAGTCCAACAAGTGAAAAGATGTACAAAAATGTGCCACAAAATTGAAAAAGATGCGCAAAGCGCCACATGTAGTAGTTATTTCTTTCCTTAATTTTTTAATCACTTAATTCAAATTGATCTTATGTACATTTATATTACATATTAAAATATGAAATATAAAATTTTTATATCATCATTTTTACAATGATTTTCTCTATCTTAAATGTCTAAATATACTCATATTTTGATAAATTCTTTTTAGTTTCTATGTTATATCTCTTCTTAAATTCTGTGAATTTTATGATTTAGCTAATGTTTTAATTTTATTTGCATACCTTATGTAAATCACTTTAAAGGTTAAATTTTTAAATGATTTTCATATGTCTGCTTACATTTCTAGTCTTTTTCTTCTTCACTTTTTGATGTTGTCAAAAAGGGGGAGAAATTATTTGTTGTGTCTTGTGTATTCATATCGTTGTGTGTTTGTTTTGTTTAGTGTATGTGTGTTTGTTTTGTTTTGTTTTGTATTTCTAAAAAATTTGAAAACAAAAATAATTTTAATGCCTCCTTATTTTCATATGATCATTAATTCAGGGGGAGTTTAGGAGATTCTTAGAATTTGAAATTATATAAACAATAATTGTTTTGCCATCATCAAAAAGGGGGAGATTGTTAGGAAAGTTGCTATTTGCATGTTTTACATTCTTGCAACTTGTATAGTTTTGATGATTCCAAATATTATTGTTTTATGTGTTGTTATCTCCTAACAATTTTTTGGAAGATTTGTTTTTGCTCTTGTGTGTACTAATATTTCAGGAAAATTGAACTCAAGACTACGAAAACTTCAAATCAAATTCAGCATGAGATACTTTGTGAATTTGAAGCTTGTACTTTTTATTTGAATTAAATTTGAGAGGGAGTGATTGTAATTGAGTGAATAAATTTACACACACTTAAAGGAGATCTTGAAAAAGTTTTTAAACTGATCGTACTAGACGAACAATGTTCGTACGAGACGATCAGATCAGTTATCTCCTTGTAAGAGCAATGGAACGGACAGGAATTGAACTGAAAAATTTTTTTAAGGAATGATTGTCCAGACGAAATCATTTTTTGTCCCAGAACGAGTTTCTCACTGTAAAAATTTCGTCCAAACAAAGTCTAGTTCATCCAGGACGATGGGAACCGACTATGGCAGTTTCTGGCAATGATCTGCAGTTTTCAAAATCGACTTTTGATATAACTGTTCGTACCGGACAAAATTTTTCGTCCCGGAACGAATCAATTTTGTCCAGGACAAAATTGGTTCGTACAGATGAACAAATGGTTTGTCTAGGACAGGTTTTTACACAGTTCGTCCGAATTAACTCAATTTCGTACGGGACGATCCAGTCCGCAGAAAAACATGTTTTTAGCAGTTTTTTGGATGGTTTTTCATGTCCTTTCTATATAAGGAGTCATAGAAACTATTACAAGTGCCTTTGGAGTTGTTTTCTCTTGAGAGGGATCATTGAGAGTGAGAGTTTGGGAGAGATTGTAAGAGTGAAGAGTGAGAGATCAAGTGAGGGGTTTGTGAGGGATTCACAAGGTTACTTGAAGAAGAAGATCTCTTTGTTTCTTCCCATCTCCTTTGAAGGATCTCAAGTGAAGTTCAACAACATCGGTCTGGTTCTCTGCTGACACTTGGAGAGTGTAAAAGGATGACAAAGTGTATCTTTGACAGCCATTGTGTCTTCGTTCTTTGGGAGAAAACTAGAAGAGAGAACTTGAAAGGGAGAGAGGAAAGGGTGGAGTTTGAGAGGGAGAAGATCCTTGGAGGGGATTTCAAGGGAGTGTGAAGGGGATATTCACACGGATGCTCCGGCGAACTTGCACTTCAGTACTATCGGATTCAAGGGTCGTCTTGAGGGAAGTTTTGGCGAGAAGAATATCTCTTTGGTGTCAAAGAACCCGGCTACTCCACCGCACCGGGGAAGGTGAAAGTGATTTTGTACAGGCTTCTCCGTCATGTTATGGGGGCAAAAGGAGAGTCACTTTGTGATATTAGTGCAATACTTGGAGGGTGCCTCCGGGGAGTGGACGTAGGTCAAGGTTTGACTGAACCACTATAAATCTGGTGTGTTCTTTCTTATTTTTCTTACGCATTTAATTTCATTGCAAGTTGTTTACTCAAGTTAAAAAGTTTATTTTTTAAACTTTAAATTTAACTTGCATTAATAATTAAAAAGGTTTTCTAAAAATCCAAGAGTAGAAGTATAATTTTTTAAATTACCAATTCACCCTCCTCTTGGTTAGCCTTGGGACAATTAATTAGGCTTAACATCCTAATTCTTATTGAACGAGTTCCAACAGACTTAACGAAAGGTACCTCCATTTGGGCGCTTTCTATGGTGGGCTACTCGCTAGGCCTACACCCTTATTGTGAACGTCTATTATCAGCCATGAATAAACTATGGGTTCTTAAAGGTTCACTATCTCTTCTCTCTCTTGAAGATGGTTTTTTTCTTGCTAAAGTTCACATCTCCTGAAGATTTGGAGATGACTTGGATAGGTGGACCCTGGTTCCTTTTGGGAAAACCTTTCATCCTTCAAAGATGGTTGCCAAAATTTAAGTCGGTCTGGGAAAATCGGCTTATATTCTCCTTTGGGTGAAAATCATTAACCTTCCTCTGGCTTTATGGACCCCAACCAAAATCTCTAGGATCTCCACTTATATTGGGATCCCTTTAAATGTAGATCCAAAAGAATGTGCCTTACCTTCGCTCGGGTATGTGTTTAAATTTCCAAGGATTCTGCCCTCCCAGAAGAAATTCCTACCCACATTGATGGGGAGGATTTGATTCTCAAGGTTATTTAAGATTGGAAACCTTCTCCATATGAAGGTTGCGGGTCTCTTATTCATCACTTCTCTCTTTTCCCCTCCAACCCCAATCCTAAACTAATCTTACCTCCTCCTCCTCTACCTAGAGGAAGGAGTACCAGTAGGAAACCTACCACCTCCAAACCTCCACTTACCCGTATTACTCCACCTATTGACACATTTACCCCCTCCACCTCCCCCCCCCCCAACTCATTGTCATCATTGCTAACCCTGCTCCACCTAACCTCTCTACCTGGTTAAAGATCGTATTTTACTTAATCTCAAATCCATAATTGAGGATTCCTCCTCCTTGGATCTATCTTCTCTTCAAACTTTTAAACCACATCCTAGAGTTCCCTTTTTTAATAAGGTTGCTTCCTTACAAACTGATGAACCTTCTTTCATCACCTCTTTAAAAAATCCTTTAGGTAACAACATCCTAATTTCTTCCTCTACAGAGGAAGCTAGCCATTTTGACAGGGAACCTTCTTCATCCTCCAAACAGGATACCCCAAAAATCATATCCCCCCCAAATCTAAGAAAGTTAAGCCCAAAACTACCAAAAAGGAAAAACTCGCAAGGTAAAATGTCCCTTCGTCCTTTTGCTAGCTGGAATATGAGAGGGGTAATAGCCCTGAGAAGGTTTGTTTCTATAGAGATCTTGTGAGGACCTATAGTTTAAAGCTTCTTTATATTTGGAAGCTAATGTGAATCTCCAAGCTACTTTGGACCATTGGTTTATTAATTCACACTTGGTTTTTGATAATGAAGCTAGCTGCAACAATTTTAGTTATTATACTCCCAGGAGGATATGGCTTAAATGAGATGCTACTCACATCTCTTTCTCCCTTACTTTCTACTCCTCTCAAATCATATATGGTATCCTTTCAGCTGGATCCTCCCCCCAGCTTTCTTGTTTGTTATTTATGCTACCAATAGTTCTAAGGAAAGAAAGGTTCTTTGGGACAATTTAAGAGACCTTGTTCCTAATTATGATCTTCCTTGGATTATTCTTGGGGAATTTAATTGCTATAGATTTTATTTTGAGAAATTTGGTGGAACCTTGCTTCCCTCTGGCAAATGAAGATAGGAGCTCATCATCAATTTCATAAAGCGAATGATAGAGGAAAGAGGAAGATATATTAGATGAATTTTTTTTCACTCCAAGAACTAAACCAAGATGCCAAACTTCCTTGAAAAGTGTTATGAAATTTAAAGATTACATACACAGTGTTGTTTTGGCATTAGCGAGATGGTTTTATGATGCATACCATTTAATACTTTTAATTCTACCTTTGCATAGAAGGGTATTAATGCTATAGCTTCTATTAAACTTGGGTTCAAGCTACCATCATATTATGAATTGAGAGTTAATATTTTGAGGGATTATAAAGAGGAATGTAAATTGTTAATTAACTCATACAAAAGAATACAAAAAGAAATAGGATGCAGACTGATGGTTGGAGATATAGAAATAGGACATTGATAAATTTTCTTTTTTACTATCCAATAGGTATCACCTTTTTGAAATATGTCGATGCTTCAAATATTACTAAAGATGCCACTAATTTATGTTTTTATTTTGTTAGGTTATGGAGTGGGTAGGGCCATAAAATATTGTGAAATTCATACATGATAATGAACCAAACTATAGAAGGTAGGGAAATTACTATATAAAAGTTTTGGTATTATACATTGGTCATCAAGTTCTTCTTATTACTTAGTCCTCATGCTTAAAGATATTGGAAGCATGACATATATTTATGAACTTGCAAAAAAGAGCCTTAAAAGTTACAATATTCATTTACAATCATATTTTCATTTTTGCTTAGTTAAAAAAAAAGTTAGGTTGGAAGAAAATTATAAGGCCATGAGCAACTAGATTTTTCACAACATGTATTATTTTGAAAAACACATATGAATATAAGAATGTCTTGCATGCATTTATAACTAGCAAGGTTTACTCTGACTCAAAGTTATCCAACATAATGAAATGAAAGATAGTGGCCTCCATTATTTTATATACAAAGTTTTGGAATGATTATCTACTAATTCTAAATTATGTGGGCCTTTAATTAGATTATTAAGAATTATTGATTCTGAAGAGAAGCTTTCTCTATGTTTCTTTATGATGGCATGTAGAGAGTAAGAAAAGCTATTAAAACCATATTCAGAAATGTTAAAAGAATGTATAAACCATACATAAATATTATAAAGATAAGATCTGATAGCCAGCTATAATAAAACATACATTGTATAACCTATTTTCTTAATGCTCATTTTCAGTATGAAAAAGAAATTTTTTACCACAAACCTGAATTGATGCAAGGTTTGATTAGGTTAATTGAAAATAAAAAGATATAGTCTAAAATATCATTAGTAAAGAAATAGGTTAGAATTTTTTGTTATAATTTATAAAGTTTTGGTAAACTAGTTTCAATGGCAATGGCAAAAAAAAAAAAAAAAAAAAAAAAAAAAAAAAAAAAAAAAAAAAAAAAAAAAAAAAAAAAAAAACTTGGTAAGTTCAACAACAACTTCTTTATGTATTTGATATTTCGTGTATATCAATCACCTATAAACTAATTAATGTGTAATTGTTTATAGATGAATGGTGGAAGATGTTTGGCTCAAGTGTACCAAATTTATAGTAATTTATTGTTAGGATTCTTAACAAAACATCTTTATATATAGGATGTGAAAGAAATTTGAGTGTATTTGAGCAATTTCATACGAAAGGTGAAATCATCAAGAGCATCAAAGGCTCAATGATCTTGTATTTATTTGATACAACCTAGATTTAAGGTGTAGGTATGAGCTTCAACTATATTTAAATATTTTTTAAATTGAAGAATGCACAACATACTTATCATGATTCATATTAACTTTATGGTTTCCAAAATAAAATAAAAAACTATGATCTTTTGGTCTACACAAGTAGTGAGATTATTGATTTTTGGGGGCTTGATGTTAACCCAATTCTAGAGTTTATTTTAGATGATTTAGATATTATGATTTAAGTTTATTTTAGATGATTTAGATATTATGATTTATACAGAGGATGTTATTCCCACTGCTGAAGAAATGAATATTAGCTGTATTATAGAAGCTCAAAGTAAGTTGTCAATTAGATAAAATTATATCATATGGATAAATATTTAGTAAATATATAATACTTCATAATTATGTTTTACAGATGAGGATGTTTTAGAAAATGTAGGAGATGGCCATGAAATACTTGGAAGTGATGATGTCAATGCATTTGATGAGGAAGATTTTTATGAAAGAGGATTTAAGGGCTCAATGTTTGATGACAGAAATATAGGAGAAGACTTCTAAATTTACTTAGATTTTTTTTTTTTAAAAATTTTGAACTGATATTAACAGTTAATTGAGAACTATTATTTATTTTATCTCTATTTTATGAATGTGTGTTCTCATTATCTTTAAGAATTTTATAGTGTACAAGCATCTTTAAAATTTTTGTTATTTTTATTTCAAATCTAATAATGCTTTCTCCTTATTTTAGTTCAAGTTATGTTATTTATGTTTCATGTCATTGAGTTAATATTAATTTCCAATTCTTTATTTCATTTTTAGAATTTCACCCATTGGAGAAGGAGACTAGAAGATTTGATAAAAAAAAGTTATATTTAATATCATGAAAAAGAGGTCAATTACTCAAATACTTCATTTTTTTAATATAAAAAAAACTTTTTAAATAATTATATAAGTTTTATGTTTCAGAGTTTTTAATTCTGTTTAATTTTTTATCACATATTGGGAAAAATAGCTTCATTATTATGTTAAAATTTATTTTTTTAATAAAATTAGTATTTATTTCATTGTCCGGTTCGACCCCTGTTCATTCCTAATCAAACCATCAAACTGTGAATCTCTTATTCTTCTGATTTGTTGTTCGATCTAATTTTTACAATCTTTTATGGATAAGTACTTAACTTTACTATGCTTGCTTCAACTTCCACCTTTGTTTTTCTTAGCCAAAAGCACTAACTAAATTGTCACGTTATATATTTAATGTCCTAATTATAAAATCCACAAGTATAAGCCCAAAAATGAAACTTTTGAATTATATAACATGTGACATGGAATCAAAATAGGACACAAACTCGATTTCAATAGTGGAAGTAGCAGTCAGAGTCTGCTTAGCAGTCCTCTAAGACACAACTCCACCGCAAACATAAATTTGTATAAGAAGTTAATTTTCAGGAATCAATACAACCATTAAGTCCAAATTTGATTAGTTAATCACCTTTAAACTGCCAGTTCGCCATTACATGAGTATGTAATATTTGGTAACTTTGAGATACCTTAAATCTTTCTTTACAACTCCCCAGTGGTACATGCATGGATTACTCTAATATCTCCCTAACATCCTAGTTATAAATGTCATGTTAGTTCTTATGTAAACTTGAGCTTACCTAGGCTACCAACAACTAATTTATATAAAATAGTTCTTATTTCCTCCCTTTCATGATTATTTTTTGGGCTCTAACTCAAACTGAATCTATCACCCTTAATAATATGAGCTACACCTGAGGAATAATCTTTCATACTAAGTATCTCCAATAGTTTATTAATATATGTCTCTTGAGATAAACTTAAGAAAATACCTTGGAATCTGACTCTTTGTATCTTAATGCCAATGACATAAAAAGAATCATCAATATCCTTATATCAACTTTTTTAGAGAGAAATTATTTCACCTCATATAATTAGGCATTATCATTGATTGTAAATAAAATGTCATTGACATATACAAAATAAATTTTACTCATCTAACATCCTTTTAGTCTTCAAAATAATAAAAAATAGGAATCAGCACACTCATTCTTTACTCATCTAACATCTTTTTAGTCTTCAAAATAATATTAAATAGTTTAGTAAGCCAAGAAATACCTTAATCTCCTAATCATTTTCTCACCTCTATTGGAATATCATCAGATCCAACAAATTTTGCACACTTCATTTTCTTTAAAGCCTCTTCAACTTCACTTTTAATCACACATCGGCAAAAAAATTTAATTTATATAGGGTGCTAAGATCACTATAGTCAATTATATTCTCACAATCTTCTTTAAAAAGTTTAGCAAAATATCTCATCCACCATTGTTGAATGAAAAGTATACAAAAATAAATGATATTTAATAAAAAGTAATGTTACATTATCCTTTCATAATTTAAAAAACTCTGAATTTATAAGCTTACGTATGTGATGTGTGTGTGAATTTTTTTTAATTGACTTAAATGTCCAAACAAAATTTATTAGATCTAAAAGTGAGGAAATAGTTTGGCCAAAATATCAAAAAATTTGGATTACAATCTTTAATATAGTAATTTTTTTTATCTCTACATGAATATCTACATTGAAAGTGCGAGGTGCGTCAAGAAGGGGGGTGGTGGGGGGGGGGGGGGGGGGTGGTGAATTGAAAATTTTCATAATAAAATAACAATCCTAAATAGGAGTTCTAATTTTTTTTTTTGTTTTTAAATTTAAAATAAAAATTTAACTTGATGTGAAAGTGACTAATTAGAACATGATTGCAACAATAGGTAGTGAAGTTTTAAATCATGAAACATAGATCTAGAATATAATCTTCACCATGCAGTTATAGCAAATGTATGATGCAAAACATAAATAAAGTGCAGTAAATGGAAAAATCACCAGAAGATTTAAAGTGGTTTAGTCACTTGACCTACGTACACTCGCCGGAGACCTCTACTCCAAGTATTTCACTTCTCAAAAGTAATTCTCCTTTTGCCCCCACAACAAGGTGGAGAAGCCTTTACAAACCCTCACTTTCACCTTCCCCGGTGTGGCGGAGTACCAAGCGCTATGTCACCCTCTAGGTGACGGTAGTGAACCTTCTCATTTTTCTCCCTTCTGGAGAAGGCAAAGTACCTTAGAGGACACAAACCTTGAAGGATCTCCCCCTTAGAAAGCTTCCCACAAGATCTTTTCAGGCCACAGGAGGAGCAAGAATGCAACAGGCTCGGAGCAACCATGTGATCTCCCTCACACTCCTCCCTCACAAACTCACTTTCTCTTTCCTCTCACAAACCTAAAATCTTCTCGAGTAGCTCTCTCTCAAGAAGTCCTCTTCTTATCACATTCCCCTCTCATCTCTTATTTTGAAAAGATAGAAGTTTCATATATAAATCAGGCTCCAAGAAACCCTAAATTTTCAATTTAGCCATTTCTATTTGTATAATATGATCCAAGATCATACAGTACGATCAGTTCAAAATAGCCTTCATCCTGGTATGAAGGAGTATGAACAGATAATTTTTTTGAATAACACCGAACAGTACGATACAACATCGTCTAGTACGATATGTTATTTTCCTTCTATTCGTACAGGATGAACACTAGGATGACCAAAACTCGTCTATGTTCATCATCTGGTACGATCCACTTCAGAGTATGATATGTTTAAAGCTTAAGATCGTCTAGTACGATGTTTACATCATCTAGTATGTTAGTTCAAAAATCAAGGGATCGTCTGGTACGATGTTTGTGACGATCAAAAATAGCCTCGATTAATTATATAGTATGAATGGGTTATATAATATGATTACCAATCAATAATTAATCTTTGATTTAATTGACTAATCACAGGGTATAATTTAAGTAAATATTAAAATATGCGTACTGTATGATTTGATTGTATAGTATGATTAGTTTAAAATTTAGGATTTAAAAACTTACTTAAATTAATCTGGCAGCTAAGGTTTCAAAATAAAAATACTCCATACAGTACAATCATGATTGTACAGTACGATTAGTTCACAAGTAGCCGTTGAGCCGCAGTAGTTCGTACAGTACGTATACAGAGAGTTAAAAAAAAGTCCACTTAAAAGAAGGCTCTCTCCCTATCTGCGTGCATGGTTGCTCAGTTTGCATATAATTTGTAGCCTCTGTATCCATATTAAATAAAAACAAAAACACAAAAGATGAAAATTACAATGTTACACACTTCACATCCTACTCTACCCAGTATTGAGACTTCTTGTTATCTAGAGTAATATGCAATCTCCTTGAAATATTAGTACTCATAGACAAAAGAAAAATTCAAAATATTCAATGAATAATAAAGTAATTCAAATCAACATTATTTTTCATCATCAAAATCTCAAGCTAGGGGTCATTGACTGCAACAATCTCTCCCTTTTTAATAATATCAAATAATGTTGTCAACAAGCAAGTTAGCATATATTTTTGGTTTTTATATTTTTTTAAGGAAACATAAAGCATGAATACAAACATGAATAGATAAACAAATATGCATTTCATAATTAAATAAAAAAGGTAAACATAATATCTAAACCAAGCAGACTACAACAAATTATAGCAAACTTCTCTCCCTTTTGACATCACCAAAAAGAGGAGTAACAAACAAAATAGAGAAAAAAACATAAGATATTGACAAGTCAAAAAGTGGGAGCCTGATCAAGTGGTGGTGGAGGTGGTTGAAAGTAACAGTGGATAGACACGAACTGCTGATCAATCAAAGAAAATTGTTCCCCAAACCAGCGCATGTCCTCCTCGTGTTGTTGGTGTTGTTCTTGTATGTGAGTGTCAAGTCAGGTTTGTAGCTGGTCAAAACATTCGACTAGATCATCATGAGGATAAGCCGGTGCAGGTCTTCAGTGTGGTGTATGTCATCTTGGTGGAGTAGGTTCTCCTGTTGGAGCTGCCTCTCCTTCTTCATAAAAATTTGGTTCATCATGCACTTGTCCCCAATGAAACAAAATACTGAAGGAAGTATCTGTATAGAAAATAGGTAAATTGTCTGGTTCATCAGGATAAATTAACTGATATTTGTTCTGAAGAATGTAACCTATGAGGTGGCCAAGGGATAAGTTAAGTTTTCTATGAGTGGAATGAAGGCGAACTAGGGTCATGTTTTGGATATAGTCATTTGTTAGATTGGCTTCATCAAATTTAGTATTTAACATGATGAGATAGGTGACAACAGATAGGATTGGGGTCATACGAATCCTATCGCCATCCTTGGGTATGATTGATGTGCGAAGAACATGTTGAATAATACGGCCATTTTAGGTTAGAGACTGGATAAGTGATAGGTGTTGGTGAAAAGCAGCATTTCTAAGGACTAGATTAAAGACACTCCAATCAAATTCATTTCTAAGGAAAGAGTGGGCTCTAGGACCTTCAGTAGAAAGCTTGATGTATTGTGCAAGATCGACTTTTATAATTTTGACCTTTTGACGACATACAAAGGAGGTGAGGGATAGGTTTTTGACATTCATAGTTAAATTTACTAGAAATTCAAAGCGTAGCTTCTAATTATAAGGGAATGCCAAGGTGAGTAGGAATTGGAAAGTAGTGGATGAAAATAAGCTCATCACCTCAAAGTTTATGGCGGCTCGATTGAGCATTTGAGAGGGGGTAATCTTGTATGCCTTGAACTTATGTTATGCTTCTCCATCTTTGGTGAAAAAAAACAGTCGTCATGATGACAAGAGGAAGAAGAGCTTCCTAGTACAAGCCGGTCGCGCTTGCTTGAGCTTGCCATCGAGTAGAATCAAGTATATAGTGAGCGAGGTGGGTAAGGGGTAAGTGAAATGATCTTAGGATCTAGCCAATTTATAGATATCATATAGTACGATCGAGGATTGTACAGTACGATATACAATTATGTCGTCTGGATGATCGGTTGGGTAAAGGTGGTCAAATCATACAATATGATTGGTATCGTACAATACGATATGAAGGAATTGCGTTCATCCCAAGGGGTTATCGGTAAGACCTTTGATAAAAAGCATCATACAGTACAAACCATAATTATATCATATCCACCAACTTTAAGTCATCCTGATCCGTTTGAATATGTGGATCGTATAGTACGAAGAAGAGATATCGTATAGTATGAAGTGCAATTATATAGTATGATCAGTAGATAAGAAATTGAATATGAACTGTTGGTTTAATAAAGGGCTGTGATATGTACAATTTTGATAGATCGTACATTACTAACAAAAGTCGCACAGTACGATGGGAAAAAATGTTCAATTTGGGAGTTCAGTGGGGTGAGTGTGTGTTGATCAGGAAACACCTTAGACCAATTTTTTTTTAATTTACGCATGAATGTCTATGACACCAAGTTTTGTCCTCAAACTGTTAAAGGTGTCGTAGCCTAGTGATTTCATGAATATGTCGGCTAATTGATCTTCTGTAGCTATATATTGTAATTCTATATCTCCTTTAGCTATAAGGTTTCTTATTAAGTGATGTCTAATATCTATGTATTTTGTTCGAGAGTGTTGAATTAGATTTTTAGATATACAGATTGCACTCGTATTTTCACACATGATTAGGATGATTCCTATGGATAATCCATGATCTAAGAAGTTGTTGTTTCAACCATAGTACATTTGCAACATAACTTCCTACTGCTATATATTCTACCTTGGTCGTGGAGAGGGTTGTCAAATTTTGCTTCATATTGGACCAAGAAACTAAAGATTATCCTATGAATTGGCATGTGCTAGAGATACTTTTTATATCTACCATACATTCTATAAAATCAGAATCTGAGTACCCTAAGATTTCACAGGAAGTGTTATGCCTAGGATACCAAATTCCTAAGTTTGTGGTGCCTAGTAGATATCTAAGGATTCTCTTGATTGCATTTAAGTGTGACTCATTAGGATCAGCTTGAAATCGGGCACAAAGGCACACACTAAACATTATGTCTGGTCTATTGGCAGTTAAGTAGTGGAGAGATTCGATTATTCCTCTATATCTTTTTTGGTCTACTGATTTTCCATTCAGGTCTTTGTCTAGTTGAATCATAGAGCTCATTGGAGTGTTCATGGGCTTAGCACTATCCATTTCAAATTTTTTCAGAATATCCTTAATGTATTTCATTTGGCTAAGAAATATTCCTTTTTCCATTTATTTTATATTAAAACCAAGAAAATAATTAAGTTCTCCCATCATGCTCATTTCAAACTCATTACTCATTATTTTTGAGAATTCATTACATAAGATTTTATCTGAAGATCCAAATAGAATATCATCTACATAAATCTGAACAATGAGAATTTCATCTTTAATATTTTATAAAAAGAGTGTGGTGTCTACACTACCCTTAATAAATCCTCTATCTAGTAAGAATGAACAAAGTCTTTCGTACCAGGCTCCAGGTGCTTGCTTTAGCCCATACAGTGCCTTTTTTAATTTGAATACATGGTTTGAAAATTGTGAACTTTCAAATCCGGGAGGTTGCTCAACAAAAACATCTTCTTTGATTACCCTGTTTAGAAAGCACTCTTTACGTCCATTTGATATAATTTAAAATATCTAAATCAAGCAAAGGCTAAGAGCACCCTTATGGCTTCTAGCCTTGTTACTAGGGAAAAGGTTTCTTCAAAGTTTATGCCTTCAACCTAATTATACTCCTTAGCTACTAGTCTGACCTTATTTCTTTCTATGGCCCCTGAGTCATTCACCTTATTTTTAATAGCCCATTTTGTTCCAACTACACTCTACTCTTTAGGTCTCTTAACTAATTCCCAAACGTCATTCCTAGTAAATTGATTCAATTATTCTTGCATTGCTAGGATCCAAAATTCATCTCTTAAAGTTTGATCTACACTTGTGGGTTCTATCATAGAGATGAATGCAGAATGACCAACCTTCTTTCTAAGTCTATGCCTAGTTCTCACACCTTCCGATGGGTCTCCTAAGATTAATTCTTTAGGATGAATAGAAGAGTATCTCTATTCTCTAGGTAAATCTTCCTGAGGTTCTCCCCTTTCTCCTATGGTCATAGTTTCTACCCCTTGAATTGCCTCTACTACTTTTCTTCAAATCTAGGATCATAGGGCTTATCTGATTCATCAAATAGTACATGGGTGGACTCTTCAATTACTAGGGTTCTCTTATTAAAGATTCTATATGCCTTACATACATATGAATAACCTAAGAAGACACCCACATCAGCCTTGGGATTAAATTTTTCTAAGGGAAGTTTTCCATTAACTAAGATAAAACATTTGCGACCAAACACATGTAAGTGTGAAAGATTCGGTGTCCGACCCTTAAAGAGGTCATAAGGGGTTTTATTTAACTTCATCCTGATGTTTACCTTATTTAAGACATAACACGTCATGTTTACCACTTCTGCCCAAAAATATCTAGGAAGAGTGTACTAAGCTAACATTACTCTAGCAGCTTCTACCAAGGTATTATTCTTTCTTTATGCTATTCCATTTTGTTGACGAGTTTAAGGGCAGAGAAGTTATGCTCTATTCCTATCTCTTGATAGAAGG
Source organism: Dendrobium huoshanense (assembly GCA_016618105.1). Taxonomy (NCBI): domain Eukaryota; kingdom Viridiplantae; phylum Streptophyta; class Magnoliopsida; order Asparagales; family Orchidaceae; genus Dendrobium; species Dendrobium huoshanense. Next base: position 62,534,620 of record CM028351.1, read on the forward strand.
ATTCAAATTTTTATTTTAAAACTCTCCACCATGATCACTATGGATTGTTGAGATTTCACATCCTAATTTTTGTTGAATTCAACTGGAGAAAGTCTTAAGTTCCTCAAACAGCTCATTCTTTTGTGCTAGAAATCTTACTCAAGTGAATCTAATGAAGTCGTCTATAATTACAAATCCATAATTATTTCCACCTAGGCTAGTTGTGCTAACGGGTCCAAATAGGTCCATGTGAAGGATTTCTAGTGGCCTATATGTAATCACATCCTTGATTGAATGAAATGTTAATTTTATTTATTTTCCTAGTTGGAAGGCATCACATAGATGGTCCTTAGCGAAGTCTAACTTAGGTACGCCTCTAACTAGTTTTTTTCTGGGTGATATTTTTAAGTGTTTTTATATTAGCATGACATAGTCTCTTATGTCATAGCCACGAGTCATCTATTATTATTTTTAAATACAGTGAATTTGAATTTTCAATGCAATCAAGATATAACATGTAAATATTGTTCATTTATTTTCCTTCTAATACAAGTTTATCATTTGAACTAATCAAGTATTTGTCAAAAAGAAATTTTATGTCAAAACCTTTGTCACACAATTGACTAATGCTTAACAAATTATGATTCAAACCATCAACTAGCAAAACATTTTCAATTAAAATTTTTTAGCATTTCCAATAATGCCTGAGCCCACAACTTTCATGGTGGTGTTGTCTCCTAATGTCACTTTGCCTCCAGATTTGGTCTCCAGTGTAATGAACTTCTTCAAGTCTCCAATCATATGTCTCAAGTAGCCACTGTCCAGATACCACATACTCTCACTAGGTCTTTTGTGAGAGCACCCCTACAAAGTCATTCAAGAGTTAGATTTGGAAACCCAAGTGGGTTTGGGTTCCTCCTTATGCTAGCATGAATGAGATGTATGCATGTTGTGTTGTGCTGAATGCAATTTCAGTCTCCATACTAGGTGTGTCCTACGGTGAATCATGTAAGTGCGGGCTATATGACCTAGCATGCCATAAGAGAAGCACCTAACATCAGGAAATGGGTTCACTAACCTATGTGGGTGGTGATGCCTCTTCATAAAGTTGTGTGATGCATGCAATGTCGGGGGTTTGCTTGGTTCGGCTAATGTGGATGATGTTTTATCTTTTTCAAGTGCTATAATTTTTTATTTTAATGCATTATTTTCATATTCATATCATGTAACTTTTACTATTAAAAGATCTTCATTGTGATCTATTTCACATGCAATTTTCTCTAATTTATCAAACTCCTTTTCTAATTCAATATGTATTATTTTCAAGGATTCATGTGCATCACATAATTCAATATGCTTCTTATTTAATGCATAAAACTCATCAAGCAGGGACATGTGATCTCTATCTAAATCAAAATGTTCTTTAACTAAGTTAGCATGCTTAGTTTGTAAAGTACTAAACTCACTGTTAAGACTAGCATGCATTTTCTTTAACTTTCTATACTAGTCATGGATAAAAAAATGACCAATAAATCTTCATATAAAAGTTGACATACATCATCTTGATCCAATTGATCAAGATTATAGTTAGCTATTCAACACAAATTTGTTACCTCCTCCTCTGCTTCTTCTTTTGACGATTTTGAGGCAAAATCGGCCCAAAATGCCTTTTGTGTCTTCATCTTCCCTTTCTTATATTTCACCTTCTCCTCTTCTTTTTCCTTATTTGGCTTGATCTTTAAGTTAGGACAATAAGCTCGGAGGTGACCTGGTTTCATGCACTCAAAATAAATCATGTCAGATGAAACATGTAGATCTTGAGCTTTTATATTTGTTCTAGTTGTTTTAATGACGCCTTTATTTTATTTTTCAAAAATTCTTGAATTGTCGGGTCATCAAGGCTACATTATCTTCTTCTGCTGTAAAACTTTCACTTTCTAAGTTGTTCACTTTTAAAGCCACCATCCGCTCGTTTTCTTTTGCATCATTTTACCTTTAATTCACTCCTTGCTCATAAGAAATGAATGATCCAAACAAATTGTTATTTGAATAAATATTTAAATCTTTTGATTCAATAATTATAGTAATTTCAGTATCATAGAAACTAAGTAAGCATCTCAAAATATTATTAACTTTTTTAGAATTAGAAATTTCTCTACCTAGAGCAAGCAAGGATGTCACTATCTGGGTGAACCTAGTATACATGTTAGATATGGTTTTGCTATGTTTCATATGGAAGAGTTCGTAATCATGCAATAAAATGTTTCATCTGGACTGTTTAACATCACTAGTTCATTCGTACGTGATACACAATTTATCCTCTATCTCCTTACCAGTAGCATGGGTAGATACTCATATGTAGTCCTCAGATTTTAATGCATAGAAGAAACAATTTAACCACTTTGCATTTAATTGAGCTAGTTCCCTATCCACATTACTCCATTAACTAAAACGTACTTAAGTTTTCATGCCATTCACAAGTTTAAACGTTGTAGTATAACCTTCTTGAATTAACATCCACATATGATAGTCTATAGACTATAAAAATGTAGACATTATAATTTTTCAGAAATCAAATGGAATATTATCAAATAGGGGTGCACAAGTTTTAGAATAACCCTCCACAGTATTACGATTACCAAAACGTGTCATGATCAATTTTTAAGATTTTCTAAAGCACTATTTTAGAAATTCCACTTTGATACCAATTGAAAGTGCGAGGTGTGCCAAGAGGGGGGGGGGGGGGGGGGGGTGAATTTGAAATTTTCATAATAAAATAACAATCCTAAACAGGAGTTCTATTTTTTTTTTTTTTAAATTTTAAATAAAAAATTAACTTTATGTGTAAGCAATTAATTAGAACATGATTGCAACAATAAGTAGTGAAGTTTTAAATCATGAAACACAGATGTAAAATATAATCTTCACTACAGTTATAGCAAATATAAGATGCAAATCATAAGTAAAGTGCAGTAAATGAAAAAATCACACCAGAAGATTTATAGTGGTTCAATAACTTATCCTACGTCCACTCCTTAGAGTCCTCCACTCTGGGAATTTCACTACTCAAAAGTAATTCTCCTTTTGCCCCGACAGTAAGATGGAAAAGCCTTTACAAACCCTCACTTTCACCTTTTCTGGTACTGTGGTGGAGTACCAAGCACTATGTCACCCTCTAAGTGACGGCAGTGAACCTTCTCATTTTTCTCCCTTCTGGAGAAGGAAGAGTACCTTAGAGGACACGGAACTTGAAGGATCTCCCCCTTAGAAAGCTTCCCACAATATCTTCTCGGGCCACAAGAGGAGCAAGAGTACAGCAGGCTCGGAGCAACCGTGTGAACTCACTCACACTCCTTCTCCCTCACAAACGCACCTTCTCCTTTCTATCATAAACCCAAAATCTTCTTAAGTAGCTCTCTCTGAAGAAGTCCCATTCTTGTCCTGTTCCCCCCTTCTCTTATTTTAAAAGATAGAAGTTTCATAGATAAATCAGGCTCCAAGAAACCCTAAATTTTTAATTTCGTCATTTATATTCATACAATACTATCCAAGATCGTACAATACGATTAGTTCAAAATAGTCTTTTTCCTAGTATAAAGGAGTATGAATAAATAATTTTTTTGAACAACATCAAACAGTATGATACAACATCATCTAGTATGATATGTTATTTTCCTTTTGTTAATATAGGACGAATGTTGGGACAGCTAAAACTCATCTCTATTCATCATATGGTATGATCCACTTCATACAGTATGATATGCTAAAAGATTAAAGTCATATAGTATGATGTTTACATCATCCAGTATAATTATTTCAAAAATTAAGGGATCATCTGGTACGATGTTCGGGATAATAAAAAATAACCTCGGTTGATCATACAGTACAAATGGGTCATACATTTCAATTACTAATCATCCTTGATTTAAATGACTAATCATGGGGGTTAATTTAAGTAAGTATTCAAATATTCATACTGTACGATTTGATCATACAATACGATCAGTTTAAAATTCAAGATTTAAAAATTTACTTAAATTAATATGGCAGCTAGGGTTTCAAAATAGAAATACATCATACAATATAATCATGATTGTACAGTACGATTAGTTCATATGTAGCCGTTGAGCCACAGTAGTTCATATAGTATGATTGAAAATCGTATAATACGATATATAGAGAGTTACAAAAAATTTTCACTTAAAAGAAGGCTCTCCCCTTGTACGTATGCACGGTTGCTCAGTTTACATACACTTTATGGCCAGACTTAAGAAAATAAAAGTAAAAAAGATGAAAATTATAACATTATAAACTTCACATCCTACTCTACCTAGTCTTGAGTCTTCTTATTGTCTTAAGTATATGCAATCTCCCTGAAATATTAGTACTCATAGACAAAGCAAAATTCAAAATATTCAATGAATAATGAAATAATTCAAATCGATATTATTTGTCATCATCAAAATCTCAGGCTATGGGTCATTGACTGACATACATTTATCATTTATTCATATATTACAAAACCATACTATTTATAATATATCACAATAAGTCGATATAATTGAAAATAAGAGCAAGCTAATTTAATCATATTTATGGTATATCAACTTAATAAGATGACTCCCTTTTATACATAGCCAAAAGTTGCAAGTATAAAGAAATTTATTTCTCATTAAGTGGTAGCTTTGTGGTGTCTATCATCGATGATATACAAGCATGTGTGGACCTCTGAAAGGGATCCGCCACAATAGTAGATTGCAGAGGGTATACGACCGCTCCACCCTGAGGGATAGAAACAATCACAGGTCTTCGCGCTCTTAGCAAGCAGGTCAATGGAAGGGAAGATTAGATCATACATACGATCAATCATTGAGAATAGCAGCTCTCGCCAGTGCACCCTGTAGGTGATAATATGCATGACCTGATCAATGTCATAGGGTTTGCCCCACCCGATATATAAGCTCAAGTGGGATTTATTTTATTATGGAATTCTATTTTCCATGGGCGCAAGCCCCCATAGTTAATTATATCTCAAGCCTAGGGTTTGAGAATATCTCAATTAAGGATCCAACATTATTCTTACCAGATAAGAGATTAGCACAAAAGGGAGACTAGGAAATCCTACTCAAAGGAAAAGAAAGACTCAAGTGGCTTAGTCAACATGCATGATTCATCTCAGCATTCAAAGGGACTAAGATAGTAAGAAGAGAAAGCAAATCAATCACTCAAAGAATCCATAGAGAAAGGATAGAAGTGATGTCATCCATGTGATATGAATAAGTAGGATTTATAGTCCCTAAAAAAAAGGGAACTTACCCACTGATTAGGTGTACTACGTGACACACAGTGTAGTAGCCTTAAACCCTAAATCTAAGGTGGGGTTAGTGTTCTACCCAACACTAACACCCATGTTATAGCTAATGAATCTGGGCTTATATCTTGATTGAAACGAAAAGCCAGCTAACCACCTAAGTGCATAAAATCCATGCTGTCCAGTCTTTTTAAAAGATAGATAGGTAATTTAGTTTTTTTAAGTAAGTTCGACATCTAGAGAGTTTTCTAATTGGCCCTAAACTTATATAAGGTGAATGCTCCTAGGGCTAATATAATTAAAGTTTTAGTATAATTAGTTTCTAATGTAATGCTTGCTAGTTGAAAGGCTTCAAATCAGAAATATATGAAATGTTAAAAAGCAAGCTTATATAAAAATAAATTTAAAAAAAAAAAGACTAGGCTTCCCTAGGTCTGGCACCTTATCCTCATAGGCTAGATTATCCGGACTCTACCCGTAGGTGGGAAGGGTCTTAAAATAAGGAGAGAGAAGAATGCATTGATATGCATGTGACCTTGGATGATGCAGGCTATTCCCTAGGTCATTAAGTTTTTATGTTATTTAATTCTTAGAATTTTAGAATTTGGTTAAGAGTAGAAAAATAATTTTATCATAAAGAGCCTAACAAAAATAGGAAAAGCACATGCAAAAAATAAACTTACAAAAGCATATAATTTTTAATGCGCACATAAAATAAACACATCAAAATAAATAACCATCACAGTAAACTAAAGTGAAGAAAGTCCATGACTAGTGTCATATAAATATAACCCAGGATCTGTAGAAACATAATGGTGGCCAGGCCCCACCAAAAATAATCTGGATTCTAATCCTACTGAATGACGCAAGTCTTAAAAGCAAGGTATTTCATCTTCAAGTCTTCATCTTCAGATGGATCTTCCTTCTCTAGATCATCTCCCTCCAGATTGTCTCCTTCGGGCTCCATATAGTCCGTCCTCTAGAAGAGTATCCAAATAACTAAGAAATTCCCTATGAAGGGCCTTTCTTTTTCTCTTTGGGTACCTAGTGTTTGAAATGTCTCACTTTTAAAAGACTTTCACAACTCAATATGAATTATAATGAATTACATTATAAGAAAGAAAAATCTAAACCTAGACTCCTGCATGGTTATCCTAATAAAATATTCAAGCAATTGAATATAACATAACCCAACCAGTTAATAATTTATGCATAAAAGAAAATATGCTTGGCCATGCTCTTTTAATTTTAAAGGGGGGCTAAGCAGTCTTTGGAGCATCTGCAAAACATAATATTTTTTTTAAAGCTTAATGATTATTACCCCTCTTTGTTTTAGCACTGTATGAGTGTGGCCAACTGGATAATGCACACATCACATCATGAGCAAAGCAAGTGTAATAATAGAATAAACATCATCACAACAAACCAAATCAAAGCAAGCCATTTCAAGCAGTATTCATGCCACATACAAAAGCATCACATCACATAAAGTAAAAAAGGTAAACATCAACCATAATCCTAGAGCTAGATGTGGTGCCCTAGTAAATAAATTTATATGTGTTTAATAGGCTCGTGTAGATTTGGATATGTCCTATATAGGGTAGTTAGTTCTAGTTGCCTATAGTTCGAGTTTGTTGAAGGCCAAAAAGTTAAACTTTATTTAAAGTTCAAATATTAATTGATTAGGGTTCATTTTAGTTAATTTATTTTGTAGATCCATTTTAATACTTAGGATAGTGATATTTGAAGTTTATATTACATTAGCTAATTTGAGAAGATCCGGGGTCCTCTTATATGCTAGGTTGAGAGGGTCCAAAAATGTCACTATTAGAAATAGGCTAGGTTTGGGAGTTCTAGTAATTTAATTAAATATTAGGGCTTACAAGAAGTATTTAAGCTTTGAGTTTGCTAGATTTGGAGTTTTCTAGGCGAAGATATGAATTTTAAAAGTTTCAAGGCAATTAGGGAATTATCAAAATTACTTAATTAGGGGTATTTTCGGGGTTTTGATCCAAATCAACTCCAAACCTCTTAGATCTAAATAAATGTTTCCAATTATTTGGAGAAATTTTGGAATTTTAAATAATTTTTAATAATTTAATTAAGGTTAAAGGTTAATTTTAATCAAAATTAAATTAAGGTTCAAATTATAGTGCAATTAAAGAGCCATAATTCTCAAAGGTTAAGGGATAAAGTTTGAAGAGTTTGAGGTATTATGGGTAATTGTTTGAGTTAAAATGAATTTATTAGAATTTTTTGAAGTTATCGGGGCCTAATTAATGGGTAAATTAGGGTTTGTTAATTAAGGGGCTTAAAGGGTCCTAAAAATTCCTAAAAATTTTTGGGAGGTTTAGGATGTCACTAACTTTAATTTTTTAAGGTTTCATGTCAATCAGAGATCTACCTTAGCTCATAGAACTTTTTTAAGTTTGCTAGAAGGGTCTTTAATTATTTTTCTTAGAGTGTCACTACAATAAATATGTTTAAATCAATGTTTATGACTAACCCTTAAGAAAACATGAGTGGAATGCATAAAAATATTAAACACACCAATCCTAAGATCTAGGAGGGCCTAAGCTAAGTGCTCATGCATCCTACACATGCAAGAGATGACAAAATAGTAATTAAGCAAGCTTTATAATGCAATTAGTGGATGATTGGAACTCAACCACCCACTAATCAATCTCCCCCATCAATGATATTAATAAACATGATCAATGTTTAAAATTTCATGTAGTAGATATCCAAAAAATTAGGGATTTAAAATATAAGTAATTTTAAAATGATTTAAAATACTTATAATAAATTAATTAATTTTTGAAAAATGTAATTCAAAATAATTCAATGTTCATACTTATGGGAGATCTATTGGCCACCAAAGAGAAGATTCAAAATAAATTTTGAAAATATTATTTAATTTAAAAATAATCAATATATTATTATTTAAATAGCCAAATAATTGAGCAATTCAAAAGTAAACTAAAAAAAGTAAATTTTAGCTTCTAAAAATAATTTTAAATTAAAACTCATAATGTTTTGAAACAATATGAGGTATTATACATTGAAATCAGATTTAAAATGAATTAGATAATAAAATTTTAAATTTAAAGTACTTAAAAGATATTTTAAATTAATTTAAAGTAATTAATAATTAAAATAATTTTAAAATAGTTAATAATTATTAACTTAAATTATTAAAAAAAATAATTTTCTAATTTTAAAGTTAAAATAGGAATATAGATTAGAAATTATCAATAACAAATATTAATTATATATTTAAATTACTTAAATAACTTAAAAATTATTAAAAAAAAAAAATATATTTTAAAAAATAATATAATATTAAATTATTATATTTTAAACTAATCAGTTAATTATTCAAAGTATTTTAATATAAAAAAGGATAGATTTAAATAATACTTTAAATATTAATTAAATAGTTAAAATAATCATCTTTAAATAATTTAAATATATAATAAATTAAAATAATTTAAAATTTAAATTTAAGAAAATTAAATTTTAAAAATTTTGATATATTATATATAATTTTTAATTAATTATTTTTTAATAATTTTTCAAAGCTTTGTAGTTTAAAATGTTTAAAACTAATTAAATAGATTTGGTTGGGATGACACATGGTGCATTTCAGTTGCGCCATGGCCACAATAATGATTGACGGCAGACGCAATGATTGCGCCGCTAGCAATAATTTCCATAATGACCACATTCAATGATTGCCACTAACGTAACCCCGCTTAACCACGTAAGTGGGCATGGAGAACCGTTGGATGTTTACGATTTTGATACGGACGGCTGAGATTTGGCTGAACAGAGGATCTTAACCCAGATAATCCAAGGTCAAAAAGAACTGCGGAGATCACCATTAATCATAAGATCGCTCACATCCGTAGTGTAACCCGAACCCTATAACATTTTTTTCGCTATTGAATGGATTTCGGATACGACATGAAGAGACTTCCGTTCAAAATCGTGTAGTGACCTTTTAGAATAGAGATCTAACTTAGATGGCACCGTAGATCTTGTAGATTGTCTCTTGTTTTGTTTAAACGAGCCACGGATTGAATATAATTCATTTATTCATTGGAGATCTCGATGTTTGAGGTTACTAGATGGACATAGTCATTTCTAATTTTTTTATGCAAAATTTTAACCTTTTCCACAAATATGCATTTATTTTATAGTGGTTCGAAAACCCGGAGTCAACTAAAATAGCTCCTTTTGCTTGAGGTTATAATACTCCCTTTCACCAACCCGAAGTGCAAACTATCCTATTCTATCCTGTAAACGGAGTGGAGCATCCTCTCACAAATTCTTCTAGTCAGCAAGTTGGAGCAACCATTTTCAACCTATTCGTGACCCAAAAGAACTCTATCTCTCCATCGACCCTCTCTAACCATGAAAAAATATGAAAAGTTTTTCCTTCCTAGATTTCAATTCGTTACTTCGTTACGGTAAATACGATAGATTTCATCCAGTTAAGTGGTAACTTCGTGATTCTCATAACGTTGACGATATCCGGGACTCAAACATGTATGGTAATTGAGTACCATGTATCGTCCATGATGTGTTCATATATTTATATAAGATGTTCAATGCCCATTGAATCACAGTTTTTAAGTATAATAAATCATAGCAAACATTGTATGATAAAATCATTATTGAACGGCTGGCCATATGATTACCACCGACTTTCAAGTTCCTAGCTCTGATCGTATGGTACAAAATAACATCGCAGTTGATTAGAAAGAAAAACTCTGATGAGACATGCACCTTAAACAACAAAAAATACATTGAGGCATCATACTGCTTTTGATCAAATCCAATCAAATAAAATAATATTCAATGTTTTGACATCATCAGGGGTAAACACTATTCATATGGCACCTTGGAGATCCATTATTAATCTCATATAAAGGGTCTAGAAAGACACATATGTTCTTATGAGTGATAAAAGATAAAAAGGATTCTAAAAAAGGTAAAAAAATATATTTGAGCATTGGGTTGAATCATTGACTTAGTTAGTTAGGCCAAGGGATTTAGCAAGATTATTTGAACAATGGACCCATTTAGGTCAATTTGGGTAAGCCTAGGTTCACCTATGAGGTATGGGCTCAGATCCCATGATGATTGGGAGGGGTCTTGGGGTCTAATTTAACCAGGTCAATTTTAATCAAGAGTTGAGCAAAAGAGAGGTAACAGAGTATAATTTGCAAATGATATTGCTAAGAACATTACTTTATTATTCTTATAGCCTTTGTTTGCTATTATATTGAAAATCAAGAAGATGTTTCTCAAGTAATTACAACCTCCATAAGCATTTATTTATGTAGGTGAGTAAAAGTGGCATGTCATTGTTCTCATAAGTGAAAATCAAGATGAAAAACCTTCCTATAATTATTCTTATAAATTAGTTTGTTAAAACTTTGTTCTCATAACTTTGTCCCACTCATGGATTGTCAGCCATCGATGATAAATCATTATTGAATGGCCAACCACCACTTAAGTTAGCCCTAATTAAGCTTGTTAGAGACAACCAAGAAGCATGATCATAGCTTATACACAAGCCATTATTAATCATTATATTATTTAAAATAAATATTCATTTATAATTAACTAATTTTGAAAGTCCATATGAGTCCTGTAAGGAATTTTAGATTTGTATATAACACATCAAATGATGCTACAATTTATAATTTTAATGTAAGAGTCAATTATAAAACATGTGATGTAGTTATATGTCATGTCCCAAGATCTAATTAGAAGAATGATAATTAATTCTTATTTATTTCATTCATAATTAACAATACAGAGTCATTTAATTTCATCAAGATAACAATGAATATGCACATATATGTCATTATTTTATTCATCAAAGAAATTGTGTACAACAATCTTGTCTAAATATTCACTCACAATACCCCAACAAACATTAGTAATTGGATTGCCAAAATAACATCTAAAAATGAAAATATACATACAATATAAACTTTAACCTTGTCAACTTTTTTCTTCTCAGCCAGGCCTTATCCTTTCCTAAAATTAAATGTAAATAATGTAGGGTGAGCAAATACTTGCTCAATAGGCTACATAAAATACTGAATAATTCAATGTTCAACATTTACATTAAATTATAAAAGAGCTAAATATTATCTAATTAAGAAGTTAATCTATTCAATTAAAGAAAAAATGTGTTTATATAATATGCTATCACTAACATGATTATGACAGAACTACTAGTGTGAATAGTATGAACATATCAAAGGTAATAAAATAAACATTTCATTAACTTGGATGTGGCAACAACATGAACATCACTTGAACAAGAACTTGACATGTGATGTGGCCATGAAATAAGTTTATTTTAGATGATTTAGATATGTGATTTATATAGAGATGTTATTCCCACTATTGAAGGAATTAATATTAGTTGTATTAGAGAAGCTCAAAATAAGTTGTCAATTAGATTAAATTATATCGTTTGGATAAATGTTTAGTAAATATATAATACTTCATAATTATGTTTTACAGATGAGGATGTCTAGAAAATGTTGGAGATGGTAATGAAATACTTGGAAGTGATGATGTCAATGCATTTGTGGGGAAGTTATTTTTATGAAATAGGATTTAAGGGCTCAACTTTTGATGATGGAAATATAGAAGAAGACTTTAAATTTACTTAGATTTTTTTTTTGTAAAGTTTGAATTGATATTAATAGTTAATTGAGAACTATTATTTTTTTATCTCTATTTTATGAATGTGTGTTCTCATTATCTTCAATAATTTTATTGTGTACAAGCATCTTTAAAAGTTTTTTTATTTTTATTTTAAATCTAATAATGCTTTCTCCCTATTTTACTTCAACTTATGTTATTTATGTTTCAAGTCATTGAGTTACTATTAATTTCCACTTCTTTATTTCATTTTTAGAATTTCAGCCATTGGCGGAAGAGACTAGAAGATTTGATTAAAAAATTTATTTAATATCATGAAAAAGAGGTCAATTACTCAAATACTTCATATTTTTTAAAATTTTCAAAAGAATACTTTTAATTAATTAAATAAGTTTTATGCTTCAGAGGTTTTAATTATGTTTAATTTTTTGTCACATATTGGGAAAAATAGCATCATTATTATGTTAAATTTATTTTTTAATAAAATTAGTATTTATTTCATCATCCGGTTCGACCCTGGTTAATTCCTGATCAATCCATCGAACTTGAATCTCTTATTCTTCTGATTTGTTGTCCGGTCTAATTTTCACAACCTTGATTTTTTTATTTATACATTCTTTTATGGATTAATATTTAAATTACTATGCTTGCTTCAACTTCCACCTTTGTTTTTCTTAGCCAAAAACACTAGCTAAATTTTCAAATTATATCTTTAATGTCCTAAATATAAAATCCACAAGTATAAGCCCAAAAATGAAACTTTTGAATCATATACCATGTGATGTGGCATCAAAACAGGACACAAACTCGATTTCAATAGTGGAAGTAGCAATTAGAGTCTTCTTAGCAGCCCTCTATGAAATAACTCCACCGCAAATATAAATATGTATCAGAAGTTAATTTTCAGGAATCAACATAGCCATTAAGTCAAAATTTGATTAGTTAATCACCTTCAAAGTGTCAGTTTGCCGTATCATAAGTTAACTTTCAGGAATCAACATAGCCATTAAGTCAAAATTTGATTAGTTAATCACCTTCAAAGTGTCAGTTCGCCTATACATGAGTATGTAATATTTGGTACCTTTGAGATACCTTAACTCTTTCTTTACAACTCCCGAGTGGTACATGCATGGATTACTCTAATATGTCCCTAACATCCTACTATAAATGTTATGTCAGGTCTTATGCAAACTTGAGCTTAAATTAGGCTACCAAAAATTGAATTATATAAAATAGTCTCATTTCCTCCCTTTCATCATTATTTTTTGGGCTCTAACTCAAACTAAATCTATAACCCTTAACAATATGAGCTACACCTGAGGAATAATCTTTCATACTAAGTATCTCCAACAATTTATTAATATAACTACAGAAAAATCTATTGTTACCATCGGACATTTCGGCGGAACATTTTAGGTCGGTAATAATAGCGGCTATATCGGAGGAATTAACGCTGATAAATTAACGGAAATGTCCAACACAATTTTCGCCTATGAGAAACCGGCGTGTATTCCACCAGCTATTTTCCAGTGTATTAAAGATTCCAGTGCTTTATTCACTAGTAATAAGGGCCGGTATTACTGGTGTAGATTTCGTCGGACTACTTAAACTTGAGCAAATGATACCAATGTAGTTTCTATGGTAAAATAACTAGAGGTTAAGCCGCTGGAAAATACGCCGGCAAAGTCCTTATTACGACCCGTCTGCCGTCTGACTTATCATTTCATCTTGCATCCGACCAAAACCTCGCCTTCTCCTATCTTCCCCTCTCTAGGGTTTTCCTTTTATCTTCTCTTTTCATCGTTGTTGTTCGGATTCGTTGTTTCACAGGAGGTGTAGACATTGCACATGTCGCTTCTTCAGTTCCTTCATGGTTGTTCAACTTCGCTCCTTCGACTACTTTCCCTTATTATCGGATTAGAAGTTAGGACATTTTTATCAGAAGCAACAACGGGAGCTTGCTGGTTGTGAAGGTAACTTTCTCCCTTTCACTTGATTCTTCGAGGGATTTAGTAAATCCGGGATTTAAGTCGTAAATCCTTAAATTTGGGATTTACCCATCGCCAAGATTTAATGCACAAAGATCCGTTTGGACTAGATTTAGTGTAAATTCGACTTAAATCCTGTTGTAAATCTGATACCAAACAATCCTAAGCTCATATTCTTTTTCTTTTATTCATGGATGTTGCTACTAGACATTTGTAAGAGGATGTATCTTGGTATTTGCCTTTTATTGATGATATTCTTCTTGTTTATAAGATTGGAAAGGGAGTTGACTTGAATTATGGAGGTCATCCTTAGAGTCTAAATGTTTTCATCTGAGTAGATCTAAAATCTAATACATGAAGTGTAATTTTAGTAATATAGTTCTAGTGGTGGGATTGTTACTTTGGGCGATCAAGTCATTAATAAAAATATGTTTTAGATATCTTTGGTCTATTGTTCAAAGTGATGGTGAAGTAGATTGGGGATATTAGTAGTAGAATTCAAGTTGGATGGTTGAAGTGGAGGAATGCATTAGGCTTGTTGTGTGATAGAAAAGTACACCTCAAACTTAAGGGAATTTTCTATAAGATGATGGTGAGACCTGCAATGCTTTTTGGTGCATAATGTTGGCCATTAATAGGGAAGCATAAATTTAAGCTAAGTGTTGTAGAGATTAGGAGGCTCAGGTGGATTAGTGGTTTAACTTTTAGAGATAGTGCAAAATGAGTATATATATTTGAAAAAGGTTTAAATGGCTCCAGTGGCTAAGAAGATTACATAGGTTTTGCATAATGCAACCATGCTTTACTAGCGTAATGTATCCATCGGAAATACCGACAGGATAAATGTTGGAATTCACCACCTCAGATAATGATTATTTCTCAAATTTTTGCGGAAACGTAGCTGAATCATTTCCAGCATAAACATATCGCCGGTTTCGATTTTCCGACACACGAATTAACGTAGAACTAATTTTTGCCAGTAGTTCGCCGGAAAGGAAGAATTTCTGGCTGATTTATCCTGTTATCGGCAGATTTGCTCCTCCGGTAACAGCGTGTTTTCCAGTAGTGATATGACTCTTGAGATAAACTTAAAAAAATACCTTGGAGTCTGACTCTTTGTATCTTAATGCCAATGACATAAAAGGAATCATCCGTATCCTTCATATCAACTTTTTTAGAGAGAAATTAATTCACCTCATATAATTAGGCATTATCATTGATTGCAAATAAAATGCTATCGACAAATAAAAAAATAAATTTTACTCCCAATGATCATTTGGTATATACATTAATCCAGGATGTTCTCTATAAAACCAAATAAAGATATATAACCATAGAATTTTAAATATTTCTTACAAGATGCTTATTTCAATCCATATATAGATCTCTTATGCTTGCACACAAAAATTTCATCTTCACTAGAGGAGAACATTTTTTATTTCATGTAAACATTTTCCTCTAGTGCTCCATTAAGAAATGCAACTTTCACATCCATTTATCACAACTTAAAATAAAATGTAAAACAAGTGTTGTGATAATTCTGAAAGAATCTTTCTAAGATATAGGAGAAAAAGCCTCTTTATAATCAATTCCTTTTTATTGAATGAATATTGTTTCAACAAGTCTTATATATATATGTTGCATAATGAGTATCTTTTTATCTTAAGAACCTATTTACACCAAACGGCTTTTGCACCATTGGGTAGCTGAAAAAGATCCCAAACATTATTATGAGGTCATAAAATTCAACTCATCTTTCATGACATCAAACCATAAATCAGATTATTTATAACTCATGGCTTGTGAAAATAATTCAGGATCATTTTTAGCTACAATATTACAATTTAACTCTTAAAGAAACATAATATAATCATTCGAAATTACTGATCTTCTTTTCCTAGTAGATCTTCTTAATGTTGTAACAACCTCCTCTTGAAGAGTTGGTTATTAAATTATATCTACTGGCTCATTAGCACTTATTAATTCTCTGCTAATTATTATCTAACACTTATTTAGACATGAGTAGTATAATGGACAATAACAACCTATCACTTTAAATGAAAGTTCCAGCATTTATATGTTCCTTTTTAAGAACTAAGCTCTATAACTAACCACTCCCACGAATCAGATTATTCCCAAGAAATTTTACATTTTTTCCCAAAATTCTTGTATTATTAGATGGATAGTAAAATCTATATATAACACTTAAATTTTTAGCATATCAATAAAATATCCACTAATAGTCACTGGGTCTAAAATTTTTTCTATCGTGCGATTATAAATTTTCACTTCACATGGACATCCCCATATGCGTACATGTCACAAATTCAATTTCTAACCTTTCCACAACTCAAAAGGAGTTGTAGGAATAGCCTGAGTTAGAACCCTATTCAATATGTATACATCCATCCTGAAAGCTTTAGCCCACAAGAAATTAGATATTTTAGAACTTTCAGTCATGCTTCTCATCATGTCCATCAATTTTATATTCATTCTTCAGCTACACCATTCTAATTAGGCAAGCTAAGTAAAGTGTATTCAGGCAACAATC
Organism: Dendrobium huoshanense; assembly: GCA_016618105.1. Classification (NCBI taxonomy): domain Eukaryota; kingdom Viridiplantae; phylum Streptophyta; class Magnoliopsida; order Asparagales; family Orchidaceae; genus Dendrobium; species Dendrobium huoshanense. The sequence continues at coordinate 62,551,142 of CM028351.1, forward strand.
CCATTTTCTTGAAGGAGTTTTATATATGGACCATGCATTTATCCACCCTCAATATAACTTCCACAATATTCACCATATCCATTTGATTACACAATCTTAATTTATTTTTCACATTATTTCTTTACTTTTTCCTTAAACCTTAAAGCCACTAATGCTTTATTTTTTATTTTGAAGCATATAGAGATACATGTATCGTGAATAATCATCCACGAAGGTAATGATATATATATATATATATATATATATATATATATATATATATATATATATATATATATATATATATATATATATATATATATATATATATATATATAATTCTAATATGTTTGTACTCCTCTTTGCACTATAACATATTTGTTTTCTTAACATTAATGCACCCACACAAGTATCAAAGCCAGAGAAATAAAAAATATTAAGTTTTCTTTCATTCACTGATCTTTTAATCCTATTTATGGAGATATGTCCTAATATATAGAGCCACAATATAAAGGAGTTTCATTAATAATGCATCTTTTAATACCAGCTTGAACATCCAATATATTATGAGTGGTACTTACAAAGACAATATATAATTTTCAACAATTTCAAATTTATAATAAAAATAAAAAAAAAGTTTCTAAAAAGTTAAAGACATAACAAAAAGGTATAAATCTGAAAACTAAAATCAAATTAATAAAAAAATTAGGTACATAAAAATTCTTTTTTATTCTAAAATAAAATCACTATTAAGAACCAAATAGCATATTTTAACAGCTTGATCATGTAAGCTCATCTTATTTTTTGAATAGATATATTGCTCATTCTCCAGTAGCTTATTTAAGTTTTTCAATCTAATTGCTACCAAATACCCTCTAAAATACTATCATATACTAAACAAACATTTAATGTAATGTAATTAATATTTTCCTATAAGAACTGAAATTTAAAAAATAATAATAATAAATAGAAATATTTTGCTTAAACAAGCTCTTTATTATACATGATAAGATAAGCATAAAGTTGAGAGAAGTATTTTGCATATGTATGAATCTTTAACCTTAAAATCATTAGAATAAGTTTAGTATATATGGTAATTTTGTAAGAGCAAGAAGCAACCAAATAAGGAATTTCATCAATTACCGAACTGATAGTTCAATACAACCATCACATAGAAAATCAAGTTAGTAGAGACTCTCAAAGTTTAACAAAGGACTACTAATTAATCATATTATATGAAAAAATCTCTATCGTTTTAAGGAGTGATGTCAAGATTCAGTACGACACTTTAAGATACTTTATCTTCATATTTCAAAAGCTCACAGTGTCTTGGTGAAATAGGTCCTCATTTTCATAGTTTAGTTCATCTGTAGAAGCATTTAGTAACCCATTAGAAGACACCAAATTAGATATTTATTATCATTAAATCACTAATGAGCTGCAAGAGTCATATGAGCTCAAAATGTTATCAACTTAGTATTGATAAAATGATTCAAAGAATGCTGACTAAGCTTCAAATCACTTCCTACACACATTTAGCCTAGAAAAAGAATGAGGCTAACTCAAGAAAGGGTTTCTTGGAAAACTTCTATGATACCTAAGCCATTATTTGATCTTGAAGACAACAAAAATACAAAAAAAAAAAAAAAAAAGATTATAACATAATTTTTACATGCGATAACAATTTTATCATATTTAGACCCTGATATGGATATTATATGAGACCGAGGAAGGGCATTTTGGTCCTCTAGAGAATCAGATGATGGAGAATAAGACATATTATCCTTAAATGATATGTTGGACTAATGTGCCCTTTCATCATATCTATTATGGTCCATCTGCATATCAAAGAGACTAGAATGAGAACACATCGTCATCAAACGTCATTTGGGACTAATATTCCCTTGCAATAATCAAATGATCAAGCTTAGTCTTGTTGGCTTCATGATTAGAGGTGATCTTGATCTGGATTAGACAATGGAAATATGACTAATCAAAAGACCAAGATTAGTTTTGAGTGTTTCATTATTAAAGGTGACATTGATATGAATCACGCAATAGAAATGTATTTTATTGAGACCACAAATAGCTATGAACTTAGAACTTAGAAGTATTTACATATCACATCAAACAATTTGTACAATGATCTATAATGTTAATCAAGTAGCAAAAGATTCTATGAAGATCATTTTGAATGGTTGAAATTAATGTCATTGTATTTTAAAAATTATACAATTTTAATAAAATCAATTTCGAACATTCAAAATAAAATTTATGGACGAAAAGCATAACTATAATTATAAATACCAACAATTAACATGAAAACAAGAGGATGAGAATGCACCCCTTTACTGTCTTGTACCAACAATTGCTTGCTTTTAGTAAATATCAATGTTTTAAAAATCGGATCAGACCGGCCAGTTCGATAGTAGCCGGTCCGACTGTGAATCAATTCAGTTTTTAGTCCGAAGAATTGAAAAATCGAATTTGTATTGAACTAATGTGAACTGATTTGAACCGCCAGTTCAGGTAAACCATCGAACTAGTTCTAGTTAGGTTGATCCGATCGATTCAAGAAATAATATTTTTTTTTTCATATGTTTTTAATATTAATTTTCATTTAATTAGTTATAAATATATTTTTAAATTATAAACTTATGTAAATAAATTTAAAAACAATATAAAATTGCTAGCTTGGCACATCATGCACATTTACTTTTTTATTTATTGTTTGTGCTTTATATTATATAAAAAGAATAACTTAAAATTCTCCAAAGATGTAGGACAAAATCTGTGAGAATTATTCTCTTTGAGCTTAAACTATCAAATTGCTTGTGATACAAATTTGAGTTGAAAATGCATATAATTTATTAGTTAGAAACATAAATTTTGTTTTATTATATAACTATTTTTATTAAAAATTATATTTATATTTATACGATTATATCATTAAATTTTTTTATGTTTAAGACTTATTTAGTAAGCTTAAAATAATATTTGTAATTATATATATATATATATATATATATATATATATATATATATATATATATCAATTGAGCTTATTGATGAATTTTAATCAAAATAATTTTATAATCTCTATTAAAATTTTAATTATTATGTAACTTATATTATATTTAAATAATTTTAATATTAATTATATCATCTAATTCAACTCCATTCAACCCTAGTTGAAGCATAAAATTATGAACCTCTCCTTCCGATTCGTTGTCATTTTCACAACCTTAAAAAATATTTATAAAAATAGATTATTTATTTATTTTTTCATTTGATTGGATAAAATAAAAAAAAAACAATATTCATTTTAAATTCTCTAAATATCTTTGAAATTTCTCAAAAATAATTTGTAGTCATTTTTCAAATGTTTAAAATTATCCATCCAATCATCATTACTTTTTAACTAGCTGGCAGCATGCGCCAAGAAAAGATAAAGCTCCATTTCGTATTATTATTTTTAGGGCTGTCAATATTTGACTTGACTTGAAAATCCGACTCGGACCCGACCCGAAAAATACGGGTCGGACCCGACCCATTTAAAAAACGGGACGGGTTCGGGGTTGCCTGGTCAACCCGAAAACCAGTTTAAATTAAAATTTTTTTATTCTCGCTCGCTGCCGAACCCGAACCCGCTGCCGAACCCGAACCCGCCCTCGCTGCCGCGCTGCTGAACCCGCGCTTGCTGCCGTGCTGTCGCCGCCCTCGTGCCGCGATGTCGCCTCACTCGAGCCTCGATGCCGCTCCCGCGCTCGCCGCGCTGTCGCCGCGCTCGTGCCACACTCCGACTGCTCCGTTCTCTACCCCGCGGGTCGGGTCGGGTCAACCCGGCAACCTGGCCGAGTCTGGTCCGGGTTGAAATTTCCGACCCGTTTGCAAAAACAGGTCGAGTTCGGGTTGACCCGTTTAGATCTGGGTCAACTCGAGTTCAACCCAAACCAGACCCGTCAACCCGAATTGACACCCCTAATTATTTTAAGTTGTTTGTGCTGTGCAATATATTATTTCCTAATTCCTATAATATATTATAAAACAAATGACTCTTAATAAAATAAGATCATTATCCAACTCATATTACTATTCCAGCATTTTAAGAAATATCGCCCATAATTTCAAAAATAAAAGACATTATTAATGGCTCCACGTACAAATGGGATGGTTCCCCAAAGAACAAAAAAATAAAAAAACTTCTGATAAGTCCTTGGCAGGGGAAATTATTACTTCCAGATTCATATGGATACTAATTCAGATGTATCACGTCATCTAGATACATTCGGGACTCAGTATATTCGGATGATGTGACGCATCTGAATTGATGTCTGAACGATCCGGTGACCGAAAATAATAATTCGCCCTCGGCCAATGGCCACTGCCCGCTCCTTACATTATGAAAAAGCACAGCAAGAAAAAAAAAGACCCACCAAAAGTTGAGCTTCCTCTATTAGCGTCGGAAAAGTAGAACTTTTCTTAGCAGCTATCACCTAGCCTCATCAGATCTCTCAACTATTATAGTATTGTATGGGGTCTACTGCACTGATCGTTATCCTAACACCAAGCATACTAGAACAAGAAAAGATCTAAGGGGAAGAAAGCTCTTCACAAGCTGGGAGGGAAAGCGATAAGGCTAAAGCAAACAAAAGAGACGACGAAAATGTCACAGATTGAAAAGCCATTACTCAGCAAAAAGTAAGATAGCTGCTGGAGAAACAAAAATAAGCAGGCTACAAACATAGATGTCAAAGTTCAAGACTTATATATATGTGATTGTGTTAAATTATGATTAAATTCTCTCATAATTTTATGAAAAAATAAAAAAAACATGAAAGAATTCGCGACCTAGTAGTCAAAGAATTTTATTTTCCAAGTTGAGAATTTAGGTTTCGTTTGGGACAGCTTTAGACTACTTTTAAAAAATTTTTGTACTTAAAAGTAATTTTACAAAGCAATAAGAAAGCCGTCCCAAATGAAACCTTAAGCTACATATTTTGAGATTTGTTGCTCATCGTCCAAAAATAAAAGTAATGTTATGCTGACCCACCTATATTGATTTGTTGACACAACATAGAGGGATTGAGAAAAAAAAAGTCTGACAACTTAATGTAGAAATTATTCTGAGGATTTCAGACGTAAAGAATCGTTCGGATTGTCAAGTATTTGTTGCTTATTTACTGAGTATTTGTATATACGTAGTAAATACTTAGCAAATTCTGAGTTGTGAGTATTTGATGAGTTTATATTGAGTATTTACTGAGCATTTATTAAGTATTTACTGCATTTTTCTGATTTGCTAAGTATTTGTTGCTTATTTACCGTGTATCTACAATACGTGATAAATAAACAATAAATACTCAGCAATCTGGACGATTCTCTACGTCCGGAGTCAGCACAGAATAATTTCTCGATTATATCTTACGTTAAACCCCTTATGCCATCAAGCTTTCTTCTGAATGATAGGTAGGGCACTGCAGTACTCCTTGGAAGAAAAAAAAGGTAACGCAGTGCAATAATTGATGAACATGTTGATTCTCATGGTTTTGTTCTAGTGCATATGAAAGTGGCATGTAATAAAAAGGTTGAAATGCATTGCAATGAAATAAGTGTCCACATGAAAAGCAGTTTTCAGATCACTGTACATAAAAAGCTGATTTCTCCAGGGATCTCCTATTCCCAATTCAAACTTTACCTGTGAGTGATGGCAGCAAAACTACAACCACAATCCTCACAAGGACATCAATGGAATAAGCTATCAATCTTCCCCTATCCAAATGGTGGCATAACGAGGGGCCTCGCTGTCAATCAGAAATTTAAGTAACATCAGCAAAAAGAGGATGGTCATACTCAAAGGAAATAGTCATGCATGAGCCTCTGGTCCTTCTGGCTTCTTCTCAAGATCAATTGAGCTTGAGGAATCTCTCACAGAAATCTCCTTGTTCCTGACAACTTGGCTTCTGCGATTTTTTCGATCCTACATAAACAAAATGGAGAAATTACCACTTTCTGCCTCCAGGATTTATGACGGGTTAGGATAGATTTAGGATTACCTCGCGGAATGGGTAATCTTCTGCTTCGAGCAGTCTAACAACCTGACCCATTTTTGGTCTCTTCTGTGATTCCGGATCAACACACTTCAATGCAGCCAGTAGAGCAAGCTTAAGAGCCTTAGATGAAGGTTTGACCTCGAGGCTGGGATCAACAACTTCCTCAGACCTCCTGCTTCCAACCATGAATTTTATCCACTCAACAAGATTTACCTAAACATTCAGAATTAGGATAGGTTTCTAAGCAATCTGCTCGAAATTAGGAATTTTGTCGAAGGTAAAAGATTATTAAATAGAAGTTGCACATGAGGCAAATCAAAGCTTAATCTAAAGCACATCATCAGAGCTTTAGAAAATGTTTTGGGTAGAAGCTATAAGAAGAAATGACGTGAAGTCCATGCAAAATATTATGACACTCAAATATGGGAAATTATTAGGTGCGGACATTGGACAGAGATACTCATCTGGATTTCTTTTTGTCTACAGTAAAAGCGCAGCTGCTACAGTGACTGCGCTTTTACTGTAAGCCAAAGAAATCCGAACCTAATAATTTCTCCTCAAATATGCCTCAGATCCAGAAAACAATACCTCATTTGCAGGTCTACCATAATCTACAGGATCTCTTCCTGTCACAGCTTCCAATAGTAATACTCCAAAACTATAAACATCACTTTTCTCATTTAGCAGTCCAGTGTTAGCATATTCAGGAGCCACATAACTGAAATTACAAAAATATTATCATATAAGGAGTTTCCCATAATCATAGGGATGTTAAAAGTTGATCTATTGAAATAAGTATCACGTGCAAACTAATGAAAGTATAACTTACCCAAATGTCCCCATTACCCGAGTTGTCAGATGGCTTTTTCCAGATCCCAAGAGCTTGGCCAGCCCAAAGTCAGAAACTTTCCCATTGAACTCTTCATCAATTAAGATATTACTTGATTTTATATCTCGATGCACAACCTTCGGTTCAATGCCTTCATGTAAATAAGCCAGCCTGTGAGATATTTAATTGCTTTATTTCGTGGACTTATTGTGTAATCAAAATAATCCAAAGCTGGCCAAAAGAGAAATTAATCAAAACTTACGCCTTTGCAGTACCAAGCATAACCTTCATCCGTGATTCCCAAGTGAGAACTCCATGCTGACGCATTGCACCATGAAGCCATTGCTCTAAGTTGCCATTATTCACATACTCATACACAAGCATCCTGCAAGCACGTCCTTCGTTGTCAAGGGCCATTGATGGGTGGGAAGGAGGTTAGTATTTTCATCCAAGTGAGTTCTTTTAGGATTCGTTTGGGACGGCTTTCTTACTGCTTCTTAAAGCAGCTTTCTAGTATAATAAAAAAAAATTATACTAAAAAGCTGCTTTAAGAAGCAATAAGAAAGTCATCCCAAACGAAGCCTTAATCTCATCTCACTTGGCATCAAGCATTACAAGATTTTTAAAGCTATTCTTGATGCTAAGCTTCGATGTACTTGTATAAACGACCTCCAAGAGCTGGTATAAATCACTGATACTAAAAATAAAATAAACAAGCAAACCACTCTACTATGGTGATTTGGATGGAAAATTCAAAACATATACGAGCTCAGAATCACATAATCTCATGTTAGTTAATGGTCAATACACTTAATGGAAAAAATTGGCAATCTCTAACATCTAAACTATATTAAATAATTTGAAGTTCGATCCAGATTTAAACTAGTTTTCAACTTCATTCTACTTTCTAAGATTTCAAAAGATTGTGCAGCAAGTTTTTGCAAACTGGTATTCACGGATTATTCAGGGGGAGAGGGTGATCTATATGCACACAAAAATGATGCGTTTTTTTTTAACATTTCAAGAATCGTTAAATGCTCCTCTTCGAGTATTCTTATTGAAGTATATTCTCAGTTGCATTTGTAAAGGAATTTTTATTGTTTCTAGGGATTAATGAAGAGCGGAAATGCTTATATTTTTCAAATAGCAAGGTTCCCCTTTCTACATTAACTGACATTTGAATGTCATGGCTTTACTTTGCAACAAGTTCTGCATAATCGCAAGAATGATAGTCTTTTCAGCCAATTTATACAAAAATAATAATGCTGCATGAGTATGATCCATGTTGAGAAAATCTTTTACTACGTTTGCAACAAAATGGGAGCTTATGCTTCTTTTCTTACTGCAGTAGCTTATATCTTGAGTGTTATGTGCTACCTAATTCAGACTTTTCTATGCTTATCAGCTATTGGAATCTGATCTACATGCTTAGAATTTAACCGCATTGCATAAATTGTGGATTTTGACTAAGTGATCCCTAATGGATAGTAATTTGAGGCAGCAAAGAAAAAACTTCACTCAGAATTCTTGAAGTAATTTTCATAAAATGTAATAACTCAACTTGGTTCTTGGCTCATCCTTGTGAGCAACCATAATAAAGTTAAAAAACTTCACTCAGAATTCTTGAAAGCAATTTACATAAAATGTAATAACTCAATTTGGTTCTTGGCTCATCCTTGTGAGCAACCATAACCAAGTTAAAAAACTTCACTCAGAATTCTTGAAAGCAATTTACATAAAATGTAATAGCTCAACTTGGTTCTTGGCTCATCATGTGAGCAACCATAATAAACAAGTTAAACAAGAACTCCTCCCATCATGTTATAGTTCATAATCCTCCAAAAATTCTATAATAAGCTGAAGAACTTGAATTAAGTAAGTTGGTTACTGAAATTCCTCACCTGTGAATTCCTTCAACACAATAACCCAATAGTCGCACTAGATTCTTATGCCGAACATGCCCAATAGCCTCTACCTCCACTCTAAACTCCTTCTCTGCCTGTCCCCTGCAGGACAAAAAATTAAACATAAAAGAATGCAAATAACAAGAACTTAATACATATTGCCCATCTTTTGGGTAGGAAAAGAAGCTCTTACATATTGTTAAGAAGCTTTTTAACAGCAACCTCAGTTCCATTTATCAAACGACCACAATAAACGACACCATACCCACCCTCACCAATGACATTCTCTCTAGAAAAGCGACTAGTGGCGTATTCAAGATCTCTTAGAGTAAACCAATGCCCCCAGCCTAAATGTGAGAACTCAGGCAGTCCAACTAAAGGAGAAGCTGATACATGTCCTCCATATGGAGAATGAGGCCTGCGTGTTGCTCCTGAGCTACCTTCATCCCCAGAATACGAGCTACCAGCCTTGTCCTGGTAAACTGAACTGCATTGGCTAAGGTTATCAGCATCACTTGACTTGCTCACAGCCAGGTGTCCCAACTTCATCACAAAATCCTTTTCAGTAAATTTATTATGGTAGGTAGGCATGGGTCCTTCACGCTCATGTAAACAATGAGCTAAATTGTTTCCAGCAATTCGGTCAACTGTTATTTCCTTGGAAATGTCAGGGATTTGTGAATGTGGAATTCTATTGAGGATTACACCAGTTTTCCTCCGTGACATCAGCCATATTGAGAAGATAATGAGAACCAACATTATTAAAGCAAAGACACTGATGCCAATGACCACCCATAGCTTCAACCCAAGAAAAGTTTTCTGGTTTAACTGAGAATTCAGAGCATCTTTGGATGACATTTTTAATTTCTGAATCAAAAAAGAAAGTGGCAATAATTGTTTGATTTAGCATTTAAAATACATTTACTAAACAACAATGGTTGCAATCTACGCCATCTAACTAAAAGTAGAAATTAGGATCTAGTGAGGAATTCGATCATGCAAACTAGAACTCAATGAAAATTAAAAGAAAAAAACATCAACTTCCATTTCATTTGAAACTCTACAACAACATCAAGCCTTTATCCCACTATGTGGGGTCAGCTACATGAATCCTTTTTCTTTATTGTGTCCTATTAAAAGTCAAATTCTCGTTTAAATCTAATAAAGAAATATCATTTTTAATATTTTCTAACCAAGTTTTTTTAAGTCTGCCTCTACCTTTCTTAACACAAGTCAAATCTAATACCTCTACATTCAATTGAAACTCTACGTTGCCAAAAATCTTGAACACCAGTCAACTTCCTAACAAAAATGAGATAATAAGTGCATATTAAATAACTTCTCCAGTTTACAGTTCTGAGTCTATCCAAAGAAAAAGGGTTTCCTCAACATCTTTGCCCAGATCACAAGCACTCTATATCAATGCATCGGTAGTTTGAGAGTCAATACCAAATAACATATTTTGCTACCTATTCAAAAGATTTAGAAGTATTCGCCCTACACGCTACTGTTCTTGAAGTTGAGAATGTCTGCAGTGAGGTTACGAAAAATTCCAATGACTAACTAAATAGAATATGGAAAAACGAATCAAGAAAGCCCAGTCATCCAAATTCTCAAACAGATTAAAAAAAACCTGTAAGGACAAATGTAAATCTGATAGTTACTTTACCACTTTTGAGACTTTAAGTAGCTTTCCTGTGGAAGCAATGCATCAATATTCTCTCCGAAGAGACTCCTAATACGCGAATCCTCAAATACAGGCCAACATAGAAACCCAAACGTTGGCAAGAGAGTTTCTGAGCTGCAATACGCCAACGGGAAGGCTGAAAAACCATATAGAAGCAAATAAGGCAAACTGAACAAAAGAAATTGTAATAGGCTTGCTCAGAACAAAGAGAACGAATAATGGGCAACCAAAAAATACCTTTTTAGCTCCAGGATAGTTTCAGTGCATAGAAAGGGATGGTTTGGTGAGATAGTTGGTGGGTTCTTTCGCTCTTCGTTGCTGATGGTAGAGAAGAGGGGCCGACAGAAGCAAGAGAAGATGAAAACCTGTGGCAACAATGGAGGAAATCCAGAGCATCGAGACAGAGATAGACAGAAGAGAGACAGCAAGCCAGAAATATGAGAGAGAGAGAGAGAGAGAGAGAGAGAGAGAGAGAGAGAGACTTGAAGCTACAGTCAGGGTAAAGCAATACGCGAGAGACACTCGGGGACATGGACCAACTGGCTGATGGGATCTCAAGCTAATCTAAGCTGGTTCGATTCGATTTGGTATGGAGCCTCGCTGGTGGAGTGATCCTTTCGTTTCCAATTTGAGATCGATTTAAGCAAAGTGAAATATACAAAAATACTACTACTATAATAACAACAACAACATCAAATATTTATCCTACTACGTATAATTGACTACATGAATCTTTTTTCTATCAAATTTTCATTTAAATCTGATAAAGAAATGTCATTTCTAATATTTTTAATCAAATATTTTTAATTCTACATCTACATTTCTTAACATAACAAAATATAATACATCTACTTTTCTAACCGGGTCATCAAAATACCATCATTTCATGTGACCAAACTATCTAAGGTGACTCACTCTAATCGTACCTTTCATTGCAGCTACTCTAATCTTTGTATATAGATGCATATTTTGTATCATGTCTCTAAGAGTAAAATCACTCATCAATGTGAGCATCCTCATCACTGCAGCACTTAACTTAAATGCTTATGTTTTATTGGCCAACATTTTTCACCATAAAAAAACATTGCAAGTCTCACAACCATCTTATAAAATTTTCTCTTAAGTTTAATGGGGACTTTCTATCATACAACATGCCCAATGCGTTCCTCCACTTAAACCATCCAACTTGAATTCTACTAATTAAATCCCATCTATTTCACCCTCACTCTGAACAATAAACCCAAGATATCTAAAACATGTATTAATGACTTGATCGTCCAAAGTCATAATCCCTTCACTAAATCTATTAATACTAAAATAACATTCCAAATATTCTATTTTAGATCTAACTCAAACGAAATCCTTTAGAATCTAAGGATGACCTCCATAATTCAAGTTTACCTTCAACTCCCTCTGTAGCCTTATCAACAAGAAGAATATCATCAGCAAAAAGCACACACCAGGGTATAACCTCTAGTGAGAACATCCATGAATAAAGCAAAAAAGATGTGGGTTTAAGGTTGAACATTTATATAATCCAACTGAAATAGGAAAAAATACTTGGTCAAACCACCTTGTGTTTGAACACAAGTAACAGCTCCTACATACATATCCTTAATGACTTGAATATAAGCATTATTAACCCCTTTCTTTTCTAGAACTCTCCATAGTACTTCTCTTGAGACTTTATCATATGCTTTATCTAAATCAATAAATATCATATGTAGATCCACCTTATTCTCACTATACTTATCCATCAAACCGCTCAATAAATATATAGCTTCCATTGTAGACCTACCCAGCATGAATCCAAATTAATTTTGATAAACATTAGTATCATGCCACAAACTATTATCTATAACTCTCTCTCATAGTTTTATAGCATGAAACATCAAATTAATTCCTCTATAATTTGTACATTCTTGTGCAAGCATCAACACACTTTCTTCACACTAACTATTTTTATTCTATTCATTAAACAGTTTAGAAGCCAAGACATATTATCTCCTATATCCAACCAACGACTTTTCTACACTTCATTTTCTTTTAAGCTCTCCAACTTCAGTTTTACTAATACACCGGTAAAAATAAAAATATTTATTATAATTTAGAGTACTAAGATCACTATAGTCAATCATATTCTCACAATCTTCATTGAAAAGTTTAACAAAATATCTCATCCACCTTTGTTGAATGAGAAGTATGCAAAAGTAAATGATATTTAATATAATGTAATGCTACATTATCCTTTCATAATTTAACAAACTCTAAAGTTTATTAGATTACGTATAGGTTGTGTTTGTGAATTTTTTTTAATTGACCTAAATGTCCCAAAAAATTTATTAGTTCTAAAAGAGAGAAATAATCTAGCCAACACATCAAAAATTTTGGATTACAAGCTAAATAATATAGTATTTGTTTCTGTCCTATATGAATATCTACATTTGTCATTTATTCATATATAGCAAATACATGTTTTATAGATATTTTTTTCTATATAGATTTACATTATGTGGAATTTTACATTTTTTTTTCCAATTAAGGACAATGTTTTACGCAATGCAAGAATCTCGAGGCAACACAAAATTGTTGAATTAATGATTGGTTTTATTCAAAATAAAATATAAGAGTCATCATAAGCTCAAAATATTATAGAGGCTCACTATAAATTCAGTATATCACAACAAGTTGATACACCTGATAATAAGAGCAAGCTGATTTAATCATATTTATGATATATCAACTTAATAGGATGACTTCCTCTTACACATGGCCAAAAGTTGCAAATAGGAAGAAATTTCTTTCTCATTAAATGGTAGCTTTGTGGTGTCTATCAACGATGATATACAAGGGTGCATTTATTTGGCATCCTAAAATGATATTGCTAAGAACATTACTTTGGTATCCTTAAATAGCCTTTGCCTGCTCTTGTTATATTTAAAATCATTTAGAAGAGGTTTGGACTCAAAGCCATTACAACCTCCGTAAGCATTTATTTTATGGAGCTCGCAACAAAATGCTCCTCTCGAGGTGAGCAATATATTCATGTAAAAGTCAAGTCATTGTTTTCAATATTCGTGACACAAATCTAAGATGAAAAACTTTCCCATAATTATTCTTATAAATTAGATTATTAAAACTTTGATTTTCAGCACGTTGTTCCATTCAAGGAATTGATGTATATGATGTGATATATTTATATTAATGATTGAATATTTTTTTAACAACCATCGATGATAAATCATTTTTGTTTGACCATTGACCACCACATAAGTTAGCCCTAATTTAGCTTGTTAGTTGAGCCAACCTAGAGGCACCCTCATCCAATCATGTTTTTATCATAGGTAAACATAATATATACAATCCATTAATAATCATTACGAGAAATACTTCAAATAAGGCTAAAATAAATATTCTACAAAAATATATGCATAATATATTTTTTTTTAGTTTATTATGAAGAATTTTCTAATTCTGAAAGTCCATATGAGCCCTCTAAAGAATTTTAGAGTTGTATATAACACATAAAATGGTGCCACAATATTCAATTTTAATGTAAGAGTCAATTATAAAACATGTGATGTAGTTATCTGTCACTTCCCAATATCTAATTATAAGAATAATTCTTAATTCTTATTTATTTCATTCATAATTAACAATACATAATCATTTAATTTCATCAAGATAATAATGAATATACACATATACATCATTATTTTATTCATCAAAGGAATCATGTACAACAATCTAGTACAAATATTCACTCACAATATCCCAACAAAAATTAATAATTGGATTGTGAAAAAACATCTAAAAATGAAAATATACATACACTATGAATTGTAACCTTATCAACTCTTTTCTTCTCAGCTAGGCCTTACCCTTTCCTAAAATGAAATGTAAATAATGTAGGGTGAGCAAATACTTGCTCGATAGGCTACATAAAATATACTGAATAATTCAATGTTTGACATTTACATTAAATTACACAAGAGCTAGCCATTATCTAAATAAGATGTTAAAATGTTCAGGTAAAGCAAAATTGTGTTTATGTAATATTCTATCACTAACATGATTATGAAGGACTAGTAGTATGAATAGTATGAACATATCAAAGGTAATAAAATAAACATTTCTTTAACTTGAATGTGGCAACAACATGAACATCACTTGAACAGGAACTAGACATCGAACATAACACATAATGAAAGATAATATGGAACATATGAATCAAAACACATTTCACATTTCAGTATATCACATTTCACATTTCTTGATGCCTCCTTACACCTCCACTGTTACTTATACCCCTACTTTAATACATGTCCCTTCACTATTCATATTTTATATTTATCAATGTTTCCTTATATTTCTCCTTCAACTTCTAATTATACCCCACTTATATACATGTCCCTTGACTTTTCACATTTCTCATTTATTGATGCCTCTTTATACCTCAATAGACACTTATAACTCCACTTGATCATATTATATTTGTTTGAGCATATCACTGAATATAGGGACAAGTATATAAATACATAGGCTCTTTTACCTCCACTTGTATACATATGAAACATCAACACTAGCCATTAGCATAGTAATTCTCCTTTCACATCACACATAATTTCAAGTTCATGGGCACAAAGCTAGCAAAGCATCCAACATGTATAAATAGAGTATAACATATTACAAAATGAATATAATGCATATAAGCATCAAGAATACGTCACTTACACTTCCTGCTACCATAGCATAAAGATATCATTCTTTCTCTTTTTGCGCACACTTCCCGACACATAAGTACAAAAACACATATTTTCCCTTTGGTATATATTTTATGGCATATCAACATAGAATTATTTGAACATTGATATGTATATATATAACTAGTGATTGGCATATCATAAAAATATATAAAATTTCATCTATACGATTGACTAGTAGGGTTTTTGGGATGAAACTCGTGCTCACATTTCAGTGGTTATAATTCACAAAATCATTCACAAAAGAGCATCTGTAACATCAATTTTGGAGCATTTATTATACTATAACAACTTTAGAAATGTGAGCATACTAAAAAAAAAAAAAAAAACTTAAAATAGTATGTAAGATAAGTCGTCCTCTAAAAAATTACATTTTTCTAGTCAACGTCACCAGATTGTTCAATTCTACAATGCCAAATATTCTATAGTGAAAACTTTCTAAATCATCATAAATTTGTGTTTATGTCAACCCAAATCAATTCAAACCCCAAAATACCCACATAAACATCCAAATTGAAACCTATAGTAGGGCATCGATAGCCTTCCTTGAGATGAACACTCTCCCAGCTAGCCCAATGAACAAATTCGGCTCCACGATCACCAAACTCAATCTTTTCCTCTCTCATTTCTCTCTCCTCTTCTCTTATCCTCAACATATCCTCTCTCCAACACTTAGGTGAAGTAAAATGAGTTTGGTAACGGTGTATGGTATTTATATAAAAACATAAAAATTGACCTAGCACCACAGCTTTACCATCCCTAGTATTTCAATGCTCTTAAGTAAATGATGATAATAACAATACAAAAATTTAATTAAATTATAAGAACACAAATAATGGTGAAAATCAAATAAATAATAGTGATACAACATGGCACATTTTATGTTTTATTATTGTAACTCTAATTGTATATATGACATTAATATATTTATAATATAATCATATTTATTTAGATTTAATCATTGATTTTATAGCATAGATGTCTGGAAAAAAATAAAAAAGTATAGGCATATGAATAAGAAAATATTCCCCTAGATTACCAATAGGAATGGTTACAAAGCACTCTGCTTCTTTATCAATCCCCACCACAATGGTGCACAATCCCTCTATGGACACTAAATCCTCAACCCCAGTGCCTCTCACAACTTCACAAATACAACTTCACTAGTGTTCAATCCATCATCTGATTAGTAGACATGTATAATTCTTAATTATCCTGATCCACCACTATGCATGGTAGAATCCCATGATGATAGCTTAATAGTTGGCTGTGAAAATAATTGAATGCTTAAAGGACACACTAAAAGGAGGTGAATTGTTGATTTAAAAAAAAATTCTAAAATCTTTTGATTAAAGACTGAAATCAAATTTTAATGCTGAAGCATTTTAATAAACAAAATCACAATTCACAATAACAATCTAAAATAAATACTAATCTTTTTATATTTTTCTATTTTATAGTAAAAGCCAATAGTAATTTTTTATTGTTTTATCCTTTTTTTCTTTTTTAAAAAAATATCAATCTCAATTAACCATAATAATTTTTGTATCACAATGAAAATCAAACTCAACAAAGATTGCTGAAAAATAAACATGCAGGAAAGCAAAACTATAGAAAAAATAAGGAAGAAAAAAATGCAAATTAATTGTTATAGTGGTTCGGTCAACTTTACCTATGTCCACTCAATGAAGTTCCTCTCTTCGGGTATTGCACTAATCAATTGTGACTATCCTTCAGCCTACAACTAGGTGGAGAATCCCATACAAACTCTTCTCTCTCAAAGAATCTCTCAGCTCACCTCTTAAGTGTCACATCTTAGAACCTAAAGAGGAATTTAACCTTACCTATTTATTCCTGAGTTAATCATCTCATATTTTGGAATACACCAAAGCTAACTAATCATCAAGAATATATATAAAAAAAATTCAGAGTGCATAATTTATAATTTTATATCCCAAAATAATTATATATAAGAATCTAGATTTTATCATTTTTCAAAACAATATAAGTATAACCAGGACTTCCAAAATAATAAATATCTATTGACCAAACTTTCTTGCTCTTTATTGGACTAAATATACTTAACAATATCTTTACCCTTGTCTGAAATAAAAGAAGCAACATATTGAGTGTATACTCAATACGTCCATCTCATGTCCCATTATAATATTCAATTCATGTAGCATTCAGTTCATAATACTGGCAAATATTTTTAAAATGAAATCATGTAAATATTGTTTAATTCAAAACTATAGGTACTCAAATGCACTTATTAAGTGAAATGCTCACTTATTGGCTGCCCCTTATAACTCCAAATCCTTTACCACCCACCTATTCAAGAAAAGTGCAAAGTAGAGTCAACACAGAAAAGCGTGTGATTCAATATAGAGCCAATATAGAGTCAAAACAGTGTATTCATTATAAATTATTTTCACTTTGGGCCTAAGTAGAGAATATTCATATCATTTTTTTTCTTTCCAATTCAAAACTTCATGTTATGAAATGCAAGCTAATGCAAATATGATATATATTTCAATTTATGAATAAAAGCATATCAGGTATCCAACTCCGCTTTTTAATTATTAATAAACGATACTCATAAGTTTATCAAATTCATAAAGATTGCATAAAATACTAAAATAATAAGCTTTATGAACTATGATGTCAATAAAAATGGTCACCATTTTCTAAAATCGTCAAAAACTAATATAGGATAAATAGACTGGCAAAAATTTGTATTTTTAAAGTCAAATCTTTTAGAATGAAGAATAAAGCAAAACACAGAAAGTTACAAAGTAAAACCTTTTTAAACTTAAGAAAAATATACTTTTAAAAGCATAATTTTCTCTCTCTTAGCTACATGATCTCTAATGAAGTGATGCCTTATATCTATATGCTTGGTTTTAAAATGTTGAATAGGATTCTTTTAAATGCAAATGGTACTAGTATTATCACAGAAAATTGGAATTGTGCCAATAGAAAATCCTAAGTCAATAAATTATAATTTTAACCAAAATACTTGTGCCATATAGTTACCTGAGCCAATATATTCTACTTCAGCAGTAGATAGGGGCTACTAAATTCCATTTCTGACTGGACTAAGAAACTAAAGAGTTTCCTATGAATTGATAAGTTCCATATGTACTTTTCAAATCAACCCTACATCCTACAAAATCTGAATCAGAATATTCAACTATTTCAAACAAAGAGTTGTGCTTAGGATACCAAATCCATAAGTTTTGAGTTCCCAAAAGATATCTCAAAATTATTTTTACTACTGTCAAATGTGATTCTTTTGGATCAGATTGAAATCTAGCACACAAATAAATATTGAACATTATATCTGGTATGCTAGCAATCAAGTAAAGAAATGATCCAATTATTCCTCTAAATTTCTTTTGATCAATAGATTTTCCCTGGTGGTCCTTATCTAATTGAAATGAGGAACTCATTAATGTAGTCACTAGTTTAGCATTATCTATTTCATATTTCTTAATGATGTCCTTAATATACTTCGACTTACTAAGAAAAATTCCTTCCCTCATTTTTCTTTATGATAAAAATCAAGAAAATAACTCAAATCTTTCATCAAACTCATCTCAAATTCACTACTCATTTTTTTAAAAAAATCATCTCAATGAATTTTATTTGTAGATCCAAACAAGATGTCATTAACATATATTTAAACAATAAGTATGCCATCTCTTATCCTATTTAAAAAAAAAGTGGTGTCCACACTTCCTTTCATAAAAGATCTCTCCAATAAAAAAGTATTTAACCTCTCATACCAAGCCCTAGGTGCCTATTTCAATTCATAGTACCTTTTTCAATTTAAACACATGATTAGGGAATTTAGAATTTTTAAAATCTAGAGGTTGATCAAATAAACATCCTCTTATATGACCCCATTCAAAAAGGCACTTTTAACATTTATCTGGAATAATTTAAAACCTTTAAAATAGGTAAAGGATAATAAAACCCTAATTGCTTTAACTCTCACTACAGGGGTAAAAGCCTCTTCAAAATTAATCCATTCTATTTAATTATACCCCCTGGCCACCAATCTTGCCTTATTTATAATCATAACTCTTGAATTATTTATTTTATTTTTAAACACCCACTTAGTTCCAACAACTCTTTGATCCTTAGGCATTTCAATCAATTTCTAAACATCATTTCTTATAAATTAATTTAATTCTTTCAGCATTGTCAAAATCCAAAATTCATCCAAAAAAGCTTGATTTTATTTGTGGGTTCAACCATTGATATAAAGGCAGAATTGTTCAACTCTTTGTTAAATCCATGCCTAGTCTAAACACCCTTAATAGGTTCACTTAAAATCAATTCCTTATGGTGATTTTTAGAAAATTTCCATTCTTTAGGCAAAGGGTTTTCTAATCAAACATTATCTTCCAAATTTATCTTTTCAATTTCTTGGGAGATATTTTCAATATGATCCTCTTCCAACCTTGGCTCTTCCAAAATGCAAAATTCATCAAACACAACATGTGTAGTCTTTTTAACTACCAAAGTCCTCTTGTTAAAAACTCTATAAGATTTTCCAACACTAGATTATCCAAGAAAAATTCCTTGATCAAATTTTGGATCAAATTTTCCTAAAGAAGTTTTTTCATTATTATGAATGAACACCTTACATTCAAAAATATATAAATGTGATAATTTTGTGTTCTCCCCTTAAGAAGTTCATAGGGTGTCTTATTTAATTTTAATTTAGTGTTCACCCTATTCAAAAAATAACAAGTTATACTAATCCTTTAGCCCAAAAATATTTTGGAAGTGAATATTCTACCAACATGGTTATATCGGCTTTAATTAATGTTTTGTTCTTTCTTTCTACTTCTCCATTCAGCTGAGGGGTCCTAGGTGCTGAAAAATTATGATCAATTTCTTTCACTTTACAAAAATATTCAAATTTCTCATTTTCAAATTCACCTCCATGATCACTTTGAATTGATAAAATCTCGCACCCTAATTTCTTCTAAATCTAAGAGCAAAAATTTTTAAATTCCTCAAATGATTTACTCTTATGAAATAAAAATTTAACCTAAGTGAATCTTAAAAATTATCAACCGATCACAAATCCAAACACTTTACCTCCTAGACTTATAGTGCTAACCGGTCCAAAAAGATTCATGTGAATGATTTATAATGGTTTGCTTGTATTAATTTCCTTAATATAATAAAGGAGGACTTCACCTATTTTCTTAATTGACATGCATCACATAGGTAATCCTTAGTAAAGTATAGTTTGGGTATTCCTCTAACTAGTTCTTTTTGGATAATCTTTCTAAGATTTTTCATGCTAACGTGACAAAGTCTCCTATGTCATAATCATAATTCATCAGAAATTATTTTGAGACAAAAAATATTAGGATATTTAATATAATTTAAATCAAGCATGTACACATTATTTACCCTAATTTCATGTAAAACATCATTTCCTTTTTTTTCACTTATTATGCAGCTAGTGGGAAAAAAATTATACTATAACTCTTATCACATAACTGACTAATACTCAACAAGTTATGCTTTAAGCCTTCTACCAATAAAACATTCTAAATAAAAAAATTAGTCAAGTTTCTAATTATACATGTGCCTATCACTTTCATGGTGGTATTGTCTCTCAATATAACCTTGCCTCGATTCTTGGCTTTCAATGATATGAATTGTGTAGTGTCTCCAGTCATATTCTTTGAGCATATGTTTTCCATATACTAAATGCCCTCATGAGGTATTGTATGAGAGCGTTTCTAAAAAATAATCAAACATTAGTCTTGGGAACCCAAACAAGTTTGGGTTATCATATTGGCAAAATTAATTTAGATGCATGTTTAATATGCTTTGTTTTATGCATCTTTGATCTCCACACTATATATGATTTATTATGATTAGTGCAAGTGTGAGATATATGACCAATCATTCCACAAGAAAAATATTTGACTCTAGGAAAAGGATTTAGCAATCTACATGAGTTAAACTATCTTTTCCTGGGTTTTAAATTTTTTTGCTTCTGATCAAGATTGAAAAGTATTCAGGTGTGGGTGGAATCCTATTTTCCTATAATACTTTCAATTCAGCTTTAAAAAATGAGTTAGTACTTTCTAGAACAACATTATCAAATTTTAAATAGTGCTCTTTACTATCAAATTTATCCATAAATATTTTAAAATCATTTTCAAGTTTAGCGTGGGATCACATTCATGCTATTTATTCAATTCATCAAACTCATCGAATAATTTCATCTGGTTTCTATCAATAAGTGCGTGATCTTTCTTAAGGATTTCATGCTCTTTTCAAAATTCTAAAAATTTTATGTTTAACCTAACATGCATCTTTTTTGAGTTTTCTATAGGCATTATGAATTTTCTCATAAACATTAAATAACTCTTAATAAGTTAAGTCACATATTTCTTCTTGATCTGGCTGATCAAGTTTGTTGAATATGAAACACAGGTTAGTGACTTTCTCCTCTACTTTTATTTTTTAAGAATCTGAAGTTGAGTCTGTCAAAATGCTCTCTGCAATCTCTTTTTGCCCTTCCTTACAATACTTTTCTCCTTGAATTTTTCCTTGCTAGGATTAGCTTTCAGATTCAGGTAATCTAATTTAATATCTAGGCTTCCTACATTCATAATATATTACATCATTAGAAGCCTTAGTATTTTTGTGGAACTTACTTTTATTAAACTACTAATATCTCCTTTACTTCCTTTTTAGAAAACTCCTGAATTATCTTTTCATCAAGGCAATGTCATCTTTATCCTTAGGCTGAGAATGATCACACTCCGAGTCATGTACTTTCAATGCTATGTTCTTCTCCTTTTGCTTCTCACTTGCATCAATTTATACCTTGAGTCACTCCTTACTCATAAGCAATTAGTGATCCAAGAAGATTGTCAATAGAATAAATATTTAAATCTTTTGATTCTTTTATAGCAGTTATCTTTGCATCATAAGTAGCAGGCAAACAATAAAGAATTTTATTTACTTTTTTAGAATTTATTATTTTCCTACCTAAAGCATGCAATGGGGTGACTATTTGTATGAAATGTGTATACATGTTCGTGATTGATTCATTTAGTTTCATACAAAATAACTCATAATCGTGTAGCAAAATATTCAATCTAGATTGTTTCACAGATCTAAATGCACAGAAAAACTATTTAAGCATTTAGTATTTCACTGAACTAAATGTTTTTCTTTAACATTCTAGTTAGTAAACGGTGTTTTAGTTATAATGCCATCTACAAGTCTAGTAGTCCTAGTGTATCCTTTATGCACTTAAATTCACATGCAATAGTCAAGCCATTGAAGAAAAGTAGACATACATGTTTTCCAAAAATCGAAAAGGATGATATCAAATAATAGGGGTCTAGTGATCGAATTCCCTTCAGGTGTGTTATAATTTTCAAAAGTAGCCATGATTATTTTCAAAAAGTTATCTAAACCTTAATTTTTGAAACCTGTCTTTGATACCACTTGAAAGTCCTTAGAGGATGTTAGACCTATTATAGTTATCCCAATATTAACCAAGAGGGGGGGGGGGGGGGGGGGGTTAATTATTCTATTGGTAAAATATATAAAACTATTTTATGATTTTAACATAATAAAATTTTTCCAAAAAAAACTTTTCAATCACAAAAATAAAAGTGCAGAAAATTAAAAATATGGTAAAAGTAAAAAATAAAAGAACACAAAAATTTATAGTGGTCCGATATAACAAGACCTGCGTCCACTCTTTTAAGACTCCTTCTTCAGGTTTTGCACTATACCAAAGTGACTCTCTTTTTTCTCCCACAGCAAGGCGGAGAAGCCTTTGCAATTAACCTCTCTTTCACCAATCCTCGGTGCAGTAGAATACCATCATCCTTTCACACTCTCTAAGTGTTAGTAGAAATCTGTTATTCTTTCACACTCTCTAAGTATCTGTAAAGAATTGTCATCCTTTCACACTCTTCAAGTGTCAGTAGAAAACTTTCATCCTTTCACACCCTCCTGGTGTCGGTAGAGTATCAGATCTTCTCCAAAGATCTTGTCTCAAGCATTTTCAAAGAAATAAGGAAGAGATTTGGAAAACTTACAAAGAGATTCTCACCTTTGGGCAACCTTGTGAATCCTTTACAAATTCTAGTTGCAATATCTCTCTATCCACACTCTCAAATACTCTCCCAAATCACTCTCATTCTTACTTTAAAAGAAATATGAAGAAGAATCTTTTTTACAGTCAGTTTTTAGGACATTATATATGAAAGACATGAAAAGTCATCAAAAAAACTGAAATTTTAAATTTACCATCCATGATCGTACAATACGATCGCACATCATATGTATGATCAATTCAAAAGTTTCTCATACAATCATATACAAACCTATTTTGTACTCTGATTGGCATGTGTATGAATTGACATAGTGTAGTATGATCAGTTCAAAATTGAACAGATCCGCCCGGTACAATTCTGTACGAACTGATTTTGTAAACTGGAAGTCATCTGTATGAATCCAATATTATATAGTATAATCTATTTTAACCGAATCATGCTTCATTTGGTACCAAATTGGATGAGTCCATTTCGTACTCTGGAAGTCGTTTGTACAAACCCAGTATCGTATAGTACGAACAATACAAAAAATTTACCTATTTGTATGGATGAAAGGATACGCACCCATTTTGACCTCTGGACATTATCTGTATGAACTTAAGATCATTTAATATGAACAGTTCAAAAAAGTTTTTAGTTCATTTGGGATGAACTGGTATGTAGTCATTTCGTACTCTGAATATTGTCTGTACGAAGGTAACTTTATATAGTACAAACAGTACTTAGAGAAATGTTTAGGCGTGATTTGATTAACTGCTTTATGGAGGAACGATCAAGTCAAATCATCTCTTATAATCCAAAATTGTGCAGTATGATTAGTTTTTTTTTAATGCAAATTTTTACACTCCCCCAGTTTTTGTATATATAGTTACCCAATTACAATCACACTCTCTCAGACTAAAGAAAAATATAAAAAGTATAAAATTCTAATACAATAAACCCAAATTTAATCTGCCTTGAAGTCTTTAGTAGTATGTAGTATAATTTTCCCGAACATTAGTACACAAAAACAATAAAAAAAATATTTTTAATATATGTTAGAAGAAACAGTAATCAATACAATTAGATTTTAGAATCATCAAACACACACATGATATATAAAATATAGTTATAAAAACTAAGTTGCAATATCTATTAGGAGTCATAAGGGGCTAGAATCCTTTAAGATTCTATCTAAAAGAGGGGTGAATTCTATTGGAAGTCATGAGGGTCTACAATCTTATGAGATTTTGTATGGGCCGGAAGATATCTTTTATATGAACTATTATGTAAATAAATTTTAGTTTAATTAACTACTCAGTATTATTATTTAAATATTTGGATAACTACTATATTCTTATTACTTTGCTCAACATAGTGATTTATTATACTATATTTAATTATATTTAAATATTTAAAAAAATTTAATAAAAGAACTAATTTGAAATTTTAGATCAATATTTATGGCATACTAAGCTATTATAACTCACTGAGATTTTGCATTCTATTTTTAATATCTAAGAAAGATAAGGAGTATGTTAATTAGTAGTTCATGATATAATCTGAGTCTATATAGGTATTTTTTTTATAGTTATCATGAGCTTTGGTTATATTTTCCTCTGCTTCCTATTTTGTAGCCATGTACTATATATATATATATATATATATATATATATATATATATATATATATATATATATATATATATATATATATATATATATATATATATAGTAATAATAATAATAATAATAATAATAAAAGAGATTTTATGAATGAGTTTATTTTTATTATTCTAGATATTTTAGTAGCCCTATAGTCTATTATTGCTTTAAAATGTATATTGTAAGGGAATCTAAAATATTTCTAAAATTAGATCTTGGAATTTGCTTGTCACATCTTAATATGATAGGACCTATCCTATTATGTTGGACTGTGATAAGCTTTTGGTGGTATTAGAGAAATATTTTTGGTAATATATTATGAAATAGAGTTAATAGAATTGATTTGTAAGTTAAGTGGGGTATCTTTGAGTTTTTGGGTGTTTGTTATTATTTGTTTTCATGTGTGTATATGTTCAGTTATATTTTCTACATGACATAAATTTTCTAGACTCATATATGAAAGGTTGAAAAAGTTCCAATCATGCAGCTGTTATATATTGTATAGCATTCTCAATGAGTTATGATATTATTTCTTAGTTTTCTAGTCTAAAAGCCTAGATGATATGTGAAGCTTAGACAAGAGTTTCTATTCTTCAATATGATGATACAAACATCCATTTGCAAATATTTTTAAGATTGAAGCCTCTGAAGTTTGAGGGCATTGATGAGCATAAGGGTGGTGGCACAAAATTTGATGAGACTAAAGAAGCCATTTTATGGTATGCAGTGTCCTCCTGGGAGAAAAGTACATTAGTAATCTTTCTGTTATATGGTGAGGCAGAGAGCTAGTGGATGGGTTAATATGAGGATAAATTTTAAAGGAGATTGGCTTTTCTAATTAGTTGGGAGGGGCTTTTTAATGTGTTTTGAGCCTAGTTCGTACCACATTTTGCAAGTTAATAGATGAAGCAAATTTTTTTTAGATTAGTTCAAAGTAGCAGGACTGTGATGTAGTATAAGGCAAAGTTTATCACTTTGGCTAGATATGCTCTATAGCAGGTTAGCACTCTCATAAAAAGTGCTACAGGTTTTTTAGATGACTTCTAGATAGTTTGAGACAACCATTAGTATTATTTCACTTTTTTTTTTAGTTTGTGGAGAGAGACCAATTGATTGAAAGTCATCTGATAGCTACTCAATAATGGTGGTCTGATAATAGGAAGATGTTCAATGGTGAGACATCTACAATATATTTTTTTTTAAAGAATAGCATATTCGTACCTAGAGAGTCTAGAAAGGTGGATTGTTTGTGTTTATGATATCTTCGAGTATGGGTAGTGTTCCTAGATCTAGGAGTTTTATTAGTGGGGTACTTGTATGCCAGAGTTATGGCACATGACATTCTTTTCAGTATTATAGGATGATTGAATAATTCTTCAAGTGCGGGTAGGTAGTGGACCGGGTAGCTGAGTGTCTATAGGTAGGATTGGATATAAGATATGAGTCTCAATTTGAGAGTTATGTTATATTGACAGAGAGACCAAGGGCTATTCCACTTTGTACATTTTTTTAAAGACCATCTAGTAAAGTCAGTGGATTTGGTTCTATGGTAGGCTTAGTAGCATGTAAACCATCTAGCAGTGGTTAGAGAGAGCCTAGTAGTTCAGTTGCTTCAGCTTTAGTTGAATCACATGTGTATAGTTTGACTCAGGAAGAGGCATGTGATGCTCTATATATTATGATAGGTACAACCTAAATTTTTGCTAAGTTATGTCACATATTATTTAATTCTAGAGCTAACCATTCATTTATTTCTATGCATCTTTCTTCAATTATAGTTGCCTTCAATTTTCAACCTTTTTTTTGTCTACTATCTTGCCGACTAGAGATGGTATGATAGCTAGTATAGTCTATTTTTATGATATTAATATTTTTAATAGGAATTAGATATCTATTTTAATTTACCCATTTATATATTTGATGTTATTTTGGGTATATATTGGTTGAGTTTGTATGAGGCTCAGATTGATTATGTGAAAAAGCGAGCATATTATTTTTGGGTAATGAGAGTTATATGGTATACGGAGTTAGAGGAGTCCCATCATGTTGGATTTTTATTATGAAAGTAGATAAATTATAGAAGAAAGGTTGCATGTATTTCTAGCATATGTTTAGGATAGGAGAATAGATTGTAATCATCTTTTCGATGTCCCAGTAGTACAAGAATTTTTTGATGCATTTCCTAAGGAGTTAGTCCATTTACCTCTTGATAATGTAGTTATGTATTGATGTATTTTTGGGTAGTACCCCAATTTTCAAAGCTTCATATAGGATGGAACCTAAGGACCTTCAAGAGTAGAAGATTTAACTTTAGGAGTTAGTTCATTGAGGATTCATCCATCATAGCATGTCTGTGTGGGGAGAACCTATTCTATTTATGAAAAAAATGATGGTATGATGTGCATGTGTATTGATTATAGAAAATTGAGCAAAGTCGCTATTAATAATAAGTATCATCTATCATAGATTGATGATCTATTTGATTAGCTGCTTGGATCTTCTAAAGTTTTCAAGATTGATTTATGATCAAAATATTATCAAGTGAAGGCGAGGGAGGCTTTGGGATGAAGATAACTTTTGGTTTGAGGTATGGACTATGAATTTTTCAGTCATTCCTTTCGAGGTGACTAATGCAACAGCTATCATTATGGATCTAAAAAATAAAGTGTTTAAAGATTTTTTAAATATATATTTGTCATTATTTTCATAGATGATATATTTTTTTTCTTCTGAAAAATATCATGCCATATATCTGAGGATTATTTTGGATACTCTGAGGCAGCAACAGCTATATGTAATATTTTTCAAATGTGAGTTCTGGATGAGGAGTATTTCTTTTTTAGGAAACGTGGTGAGTAGTGCAGACATTTTTTAAATATCTCTAAAAAGTTCAAGTAGTCATTGATTAGTTGAGGACTACTACCATATTTGAGATATGTAGTTTTTTTTGGGTATGGCTGGATATTACATAAAGTTTGAGAAAGGGTTTTCTTGGATTTTTACACCTCTGACGAGACTAACTCAAAAGTCAGTAGCATTTTTCTGGACACCTAAATATGAGGAGAGTTTTTAGAGATTTGAAAATTATTTGACTTATGCTCTAATTTTAGCTCTGCCATCTAGTACAAAAGAATTTTAAGTGTTCAGTGCTATTTCACTAAAAAGTCTAGAATTTATATTAATGTATCTTGAAAAGGTGATAACTTATGCCTCCAGATAGTTGCTGCCACATAAGAGAAATTGTCTAACACGTGATCTGAAACTTATTGTTATGATTTTTGCTATAAAGATCTGGAGATACTGTCTATAGGGTGTTAAGTGTGAGATTTCCACTAATAATTAAAGTCTGAAGTACATATTTACTCAGAAGGATCTCAATATGAGGCAAATGAGATGACATGAATTGATTAAAGATTATGATCTAATTATATAAAATTAGCCTCGCAAGGCTAATGCATAATTGATACCCTTAGTAGGAAGTCTTCTAGTTTTTCATATATTAAGTTCACTTTTGATGAGTATTTAAATTGGGATATGGAAAGGTTACAGTTGGAGGTGGTTTCTTCTACATATTAGAATTCTAGTGTGTTGGCTTAGATAATTATTCAACCTTCTCTATAATAAAGGATTTAGGAATCTTAGAAGTCACATGTAGGATATTCAAAATTAATTAATCATATAATATATTGTAATAATCTAAATTATGATTGTCTAATTCTTATATTATTTTATATAATAATAGATTATGGGTCTCTATTTTCAGAGACCTGAGATGGGAGATTTTGCACGAGACTTACTATTCATGCTACAATATTCACCTATGAAACAACAAAATATATAATGATTTAAAAGGTATGTTTTGGTGATCTAAATTAAAAAGATATTGCAAATTGTTTTTTAAAATGTGAGGCCTGTCAATTAGTGAAGGAAGAGCATCAGCGAACAGGAGATTTTCTGCATCCATTACCCATTCTAGAGTGGAAATGGGAAGTGATGACCATGAATTTTGCTACAGGTTTTCCCAATCAAAATAAGGACATAATGCCATCTAGGTTATAGTTATTTGTCTGATAAAGTTTGCTCATTTCATTCTGATCTAATATTCTGATTTAATAAATATATTGACACAGGTATACATACATGAGATTATCATATTATATGGGATACTGAAGGTTATAATCTTTGACAGAGATGGAAAGTTTACCTCTAGACTATAGATAGATATTCATTATGGTTTGGGTATGAAACTGTATTTTAGTTTGTAATTCCATGCTTAGACTAATGTATAGTCTAAGAGAATTATATAGGTACTAGAAGATGTTTTGAGCTTATGTATTTTAAATTTTGGTGGCAGTTGGGAAGACTATATTCCTCTAATCAAGTTTTCTTATAATAAAAACTTTCAATTAAGTTTAAGTACGGCTTTGTATGAAGCCTGTATAGTAGGAAGTGTTATATACCACTGTCTTTGGTAGAGGTGGGTGAACGACCATTAATCAGGGCAACCTTAGTAGAAGATACTTCTGAAAAAATTATTTAAACAAAAATAGATTGAAAGCTGTATAAGATAGTGAAACTAGTATTTTTTTTATGCTAAGCATATGGCTGTAGAGTTTTAGATAGAAGATATTATATACGTAAAGATTAAAATAATGAAAGGCATAAGCATATTTGACAAGGAAGAAAAGTTGAGTCTAAGATATGTTGGACCCTTTGAAGTAGTTGAAAGGATCGGATAGTCTACCTATAAATTATAGTTTTTAGATCATATATGTGAAACTCATAATGTGTTTCACATGTCGCTTCTAAATAAATGGATATCATATTATTGAAATAGGATATCAGCTGAAGATATTGAAGTACATCCAAATCTAATCTATAGGAAAGAATTGGAGAGGGCTTTAGCCAATAATGTCATATAATTAAGGTATAAATATATGATGAAATTTAACGGAAGAACACAAATGAAAGAGAAACTGCCAGGGAAAAAGAGTCCAAGATAAAATAATTATATCTTGAACTATTTTAGTAATCTAATATATTAATTTTGAAATTTTGAGGATGACATTCTTCTGAGGAGGGGAGAGTTGTGACACCTCCAAATTCTTTTT
The DNA here is from genome assembly GCA_016618105.1 of Dendrobium huoshanense. Classification (NCBI taxonomy): domain Eukaryota; kingdom Viridiplantae; phylum Streptophyta; class Magnoliopsida; order Asparagales; family Orchidaceae; genus Dendrobium; species Dendrobium huoshanense. Next base: position 62,581,231 of record CM028351.1, read on the forward strand.
TCAGTTGTATTTATTTCGACCTGAATTAAAAAAGGTAAATATTTGGAATTTTATATTTTGAACCAATTTTCATGTTTTTGGAAATATTTTGGTATGTGAAAATGGTATGTATGTGTTTTGGACTAAGTCCCAAGGGTTTGAAATATATATGCAAATTTTATAACCCCCCCCCCCCCCCCCCCCCCCCCCCACAGAATGCTACAAAGCTGGGTGTTCGAGTGTCTGCAGTGGCACCTAAGTGTTGAATAGAGACACTATAGTGTTATAGTATTAAGTTTTTTGGAATTTGAACAAGCACCGTAGTGCAGGATGGTGATGTTAGAATGCTAGGCCACTTTCTGTACTTAAATATAATATTAAATATAGTAGTCCATTCATTTGCTTGATGTTGGTAGCCAAAGAAAAGAGAGAAAGAAAGGAATTTTGAGAGGAAAGAAGAACATTTTAGCCTTTTATTGTCATTTTTAACAGTCGGCCCATTTATGAAAGGTTTCCATATCAAGATACCTCATACTAGGCTTAACTCAATTTTCAAAATATGGAGAATTCTCAAATTTTCTAATTTTTTTTTTTTTTTGAAGAAATGCAATAGCATTAAAATAAGAAAAACCTAGAACAAGCAACAAACTAGTAGAGATCTTCCTTCAAACTACATTCTTCCTTTATAAGTTTAACAAAGGAAGGAGGAAGAGAGCTCTCACTAAAATTGTTCCAAATGAAGTCATACGAAAAGGAAAGGTTAGCACAAATATCAGCTACCCTATTATCTTTTATGCTAATACATTTAAAAATGACATTACTCCCATACCTTAACCCGAAGAAGTTTTCATCTTCCTTGATTCCAACCTTTTTATTTCCTTTGCTATACATTTCTTGAAGAAATTGAATAACATTTTTATTGTCTCCCTCGATGATGACACCTTTGGCATCATCCAAACAATTGTGTAACAAATACTTCAAAGAATTGAATGAATAAAGCTCCAATTGTGAAATATCCCAATGCATTCCATAGAATCCAAATGCATGAATCATTATTCCTCTATAGTCTCTTACAACTCCTCCAATTCCTGCTCCATAGTTTCTTTTCAATGCAACATCAATATTAATCTTGTACCACTCTGGTGGAGGAGGATGCCATGTATCAAAAGACAATCCTATGGATTGAATAGCATCCCAGTTGTCCGAGAGTACTTTATGTCTTCTATCAAAAGCAATCATGCTTATAACATTAGTAGTCAATGATAAAACACTATCTTATTTCTTACAGTGCTTTATTTTATTTCTATCATTCCATGAAATCCATAATAGAGTAAAGTAAAGCTTTATCATCCCAGGATTCTTCTCGTGTCTGTTTTTAGCTTCTTCCAAGCAATGTTGAAATGAATCGAAGAATGGGACTAGAAAACCCCATTCCCGTAGAATGCCAATAATCTTTAGTAGCTTGGGACATCTTGTAGTGATATGATCTACATCCTCAATTCCTCCACATCCTCTTGGACATTTATTATCAATGGATAATTTTCTTTTCAACAGAAAATCAGAAGTTGGAATAGCATTCTTACAAAGCCTCCAAATAAAAAATTCCACCTTTGAGTATAATTTCAGCTTATGAATCCATAAGTAAGAGCTCCCCTCATACACCTTAACTGAGTCTTCCTTGATCAGAGCAGCAATAGATTTACCAGTAAATTTGTATTTTAGATCCATATAATCCTCTTCTCCTTCTTTATCAATAGGAATGCTACAAATAATAAAAACCAGTTCTTCCCCAAAAAAAAGAAGTAAATTTTCAATGTCCCATTGGCCTTCTAGGATAAAAAAATCCAGAGTTAAATTATCTTCATCAAAAGGAGCAATAAAAGTAGGCCATTTGAGTAGGATTTTGTCAAAAATCCATATGTCCTTCAAAACATTAATACGCATCCCATTCACCACATTCCATCTTATAACTTTTCTCATAGATTTCCAACCACTAGCAATGATTTTCCAAGCCGTAGAACCCCCTTTAATCTCATCTTTCTTCCACCAGTCTTCACCATACTTGATTAATAAATTTCTATTTAGGAAGGAGTTAGGATTAATTACTAGATTCCAAGAGAATTTCGCTCTCAGATTTTGAATATTGCTGACAGCAGAGTGAATTCCCCAGCCACCGTTAGCTCTTGGCTTGCAAAGCTCATCCCAAGCAATATAATGAATCCCTTGTTTACCATCTTGATTCTTCCATATGTAATTTCTGCAGAATTTTTCAAATTCCCTCAACACACTAAGAGGAATTAAGGAATGAGATATTAAATACAGTGGCAAATTACAAAATACCGAATTGACAAGCACAAGCTTTCCTACAAGAGAAATATATCTATTTCCCCAAGCATTTAAAGTCTTCAATGCTTTATCCAATAGAAATTGAAAATCAGCCTTTTTCAACCTTCTCAAAGCTAATTTTGTTCCCAGATAATCCATCTCATCAACCATCTTGATTTCCATAATTTTTTTGATCTTATTTTTCATTCTTCTATCAACATTCTTACTAACAATCATGGAAGATTTTTTAAGATTAATTTTTTTCCCTGTCCATCCACAATAGTTGCTCAAAATGATCTTCATTTCCTTGATACTTCTAATCTTTTCTTTAGAGAATAAAAGGATATCATCTGCATAAAGCAAATGAGAAATAACATTTCCAGAAGAAGCCACATTAATGCCTAAATCCTTCCCCTCCTGATTAAAAGCATTAGTAATTAATTGGGAACAAAGGATAAAAAGAAAAGGGGATAATGGACATCCCTGACGAAAACCACTCTTCCCTTCAATCCACTTTGACAAGTTCTCAATGATGATAATAGAAAATCTGGGCTCAACAATACATTCCAAGATAAGCATAATGAATTTTTCAGGAAAACCCGTGCTTCTTATACCCCTTCAAGAGAACTCCAACACATGCTATCATAGGCTTGCTCCATGTCAATTTTGATGGCCACCATACCTTCTTTAGATTTAGAAATCCTCATTTTGTTAATAACCTCCTGTGCTAATAGAATATGTTCTGAGATGCTCCTCCCTTTCATGAAAGCAACTTGTTTTTCAGAGATAAGTTTTGGAATAACCATCATAAGCCTATTGAGTAACACCTTAGCAACAACTTTGTAGATGGAGTTACACAAGCTAATAGGATGGAAAGCTTCAGGAGATAAAGGATTAGTAATTATGGTATCAAAACAATAAGAGTTTCTTTCCAACTATTACACATAATACCTGATATAAAAAATTCTTTAACTGCCTTACAAACATCAATACCAATAAGAGTTTCTTTCCAACATATATTTTTCAAATTTTCTAATTAAATATCAATTTTTATTACTAAAAAAATGAGAAAAACTTTGCATTGGAAAAACTTTCATCGTAAAACTTTTTATATGTTATTGAGATTGAGATTATGAATATTTTGATTTTTTTTCAAAAATTTTCATCGAGGGTTTTGATAATTAGGCAATTTTTTATTGAATAAAAAATAATCAAAACTCTATAAAATGGTGTTATAATATGATTAAAATCTTAAAACAATGTTTTACATAATCTCTAGTAATTTGATTGTGCTTTTAAACTATGTATTTGTACTTAGTAGAATTTTTAGTTGTTCATTATAAAAAATTGTGTAATTATGAAATATGCCTAATTATGTGAAACTTGTTATAATGTGATGAAATATGTGGTTATGTTATTAAATTATATGATATTGAAGAGTTAATTGTAAAACCCGAAAGTCATCATTTGAGGGTGTCGCACGCATATCGATGCGCCGCGACGAACTTAAGTGAAATTTCGATGTCGTCGGAAATTGACGAAATAAATTTCATTAGATTCGTCTCGAAAGTTTTTATATGAAAAACATATGTTGGAAGATATATGGGGCCAAAATACTTTGAGATTTTGTCTTTGGCTGGGAATCTGAATCTAATTTTTTTTTTGAGGAGTCATAAGGTGGTAGAATAATTTGAGATTTTGTATGAAAGAGGGGAAAATTCTATTGGGAATCACAAGGAGCCAAAATTCTATGAGATTCTATCTGGGATTGGACAAATCTTTGATATGAATTATTCTATAATATAAATTTTAGTTGAAGTAGCTGATCAGTATTATTAATTAAATCATTCAATAACTATTATGTTCTTATTACTTTGCTTAACATAGTGATTTATTATATTGCATTTAACTGCATTTAAATATTTTGAAAATTTTTACATTGACAGTACAATATGATCTAGATCTTCTAGTATGAACTTCAAAAATTTAAAATATTTAATTATACTCCTCCTTATGTTTGTGCACAATTGCTAACCCAACATACATCTATTATAAATATTGACTCAAGAAAAATAAAAATTATGTACTCCTTAAGATAGATTGACTCACACATACTTTCTTAAGCTCTGATTATTAGATGGAGCTTTGTGTATATAGAACCAAAACTGTAAGTAGTGTACATAAAAAATATATACAATGTAAAAAGAAAAAAATAAATATCTAATAATTTTTATAATCATCAAAACAAATGGTTGGGCTCTCGGATTATAACACATGAGAGATCCTCCATCATATTATCATAATGGTTACCACTCCTGCCCTTTTTATCATACATCAAGTGTTAGACCATCATCCCCTACTACTAAGCCAGTACATATTGAGGGTGATGATACTCAGAGGGCAAGATATAAAGTTCATGACAACTATTATATATAATTATTTTATTTTTGGAATAAGTTTAAGCAGCATTTTATATCAAAATTTTAATACTCATAATAGCCCTACACATAGAATCGTTGAGATAATTAGAAGCATTTATTACCATGATATTTGTTATAGAATAATATAATAATGGATGTGATAGATTCTCTATTTAGAGAATTTGAGATATCTGATATATTTGACATTTAATTAATTACATTCAATATTAACAAAATTGTGTTTGTATTGTATTTAATTTTAAATATCATTAAAGTTTCAATGGTGCATTGAGCATCATTTCATGATATAAAGGAATTTTGATATAAGGGAGTTGTAAGATTGAGGGATATATTGAACTCTACATAAAACACTGAGAGAAGGACTATTGGATTAGATAAATGGATTATTTTCCAAATTACTCTAAGTTTAATGCACATATGGTAGAAATTTCATGTAATTTAGATTTTTATATTGCTCATAAAAAATCAAAATAGTATTTGAAAAAAAAATATGACCTAAGTACTAAACAAGTGCTGGTTGACTCAATTAGTGCTATCAATTGTAAATGGACAACATCAGTTCATCATTCTTGCTCACATATATGTACTTGGCTAGAGATATTATAGCATATTTCTCCCTCTATAGTGTACCAGTTGAAGTGATTTCAATTTGACCACCCCCAAAACATTAAGCGATACAATTCTTGGGGTCTAACTCACTATCTCATGGACCCAAACTTTGGGAAGACAAAACCATGCTTATGTTTCTAGGGTTTAGTTTTAATACCTATGTGGCCATAATTGCAAGAAATATGGACCTCTTACATTGAGGTATTCTCAAGGAGATTAACCCTCTTGGGGATTAGCCTAAGAGAACCTAGATTAATTAGTTGACTATCACCCCTTTATGAATGAAGGGAGCTCGATCATCTGGGTTAGCTGCAAGCTCTTAATTGGAATGAAGGCTCATTGAATTGGTTAGAGCATAATTAAGGGTGAAGAGGATGATCAATCTTATTGGAAAAGGAAGGAGAAATTTATAGTCCCTGAGCTGAGCTTAAGACATAATATCATGGCTCCTCAAGCATCCCCTTTACTTAATCAATGGTTAGGGGGCTTCTAGGGTCCTCAAGTGGTTATCCCCAATATTTTATTTGGAGGGAAATAGAAAGAAATTTATTAGGTTTATATACCTAATACTAATCCCCTTAACAATCTTTTAACTCTTGGTGAACTAGTTTAGTCCCATGATCCATCGTATATGGTGTCATTGTATTTTGATGAAAACAAAGGTTATATTGGATGTGACTAATGGTTTACATTAAGTGCATTTCAGGAAACAAAATCACCAAGCTAAACATACATCGATTTAAGACTTGAAGATTGAAGACTTGGGTATTTGTTTTCTATAGCTCAATGCCTCAAATAAAATAGCACACATATAAATAAAATTTTTAAAACTTACATGCACGATTCTTTTAAATTAATTAATGAATATTTAAATTTATACATTATCATTTTTAAGACTAATTTTATAAACTTTATCATTTTTTTATTTCTCACTTATTAACTTGCATATAACTTGATTTAATGTTCAATTATCAATCATGAACACACATTTTATCATGGCACACCATTCTACACTATTTAATTTGGCTATATAAACTAAACTAAACTAAAATTAAATTTCCAAAATTATTTAAATTATGCTTTTTAGAAATTCAAAATGATAATTTGACCATAACTTTTTATCAAGACTAATATAGTAAAAAAATATATAAACTTAATAATATATTTAGAAAAATAATTCAAATTTATTTCATAAAAATTGTATACTTAATTTCAATATTTTAATCATTTTATCCAAAAAATTATTAATATTATTAAATTGTCTTATCTAACTAATAAAATTAATTAATAAAAATTATTTTTATTTGTATACCATCTCTTTTATTACCAAAATTCATGTGCATCACATTTAAATAAATTAAGACTAAATTTATATAGGTTTAATTCAAATGAAGTAAGATTTAGGCTAAAATTAATTAATATAATAAATTGCCTTAAATTGTATAATCCATGAGACTTGATCATATTGGCTAATATATTAAAAACATGGATTAATAAATTAGAATCTGATCTAATGGCTCAAAATTGACCCCTTTCCTAGCTTCCTCATGAGATAAATCCCTCATTTAATCCTTTCCAAATTCATTTAGTCCTTATTTGGAAACTATGTGGCCAAAATTTGCTTATAGTTGGATTATTTTAATTTTGCAAATTCTCTATTGGTTGCTGACCTTTTTCTTAGATTTCACCCTGATATAATGGCTACAAATTAAATCAAATATTGTGCATCATCCCTTTCCCTCTTTTAGTCAAAATTTTCAATATTCAAATTCAAATTATTGTTGCAAAAAATGACAAGGCTCCATCCTATTTTGCATTGGTCGGTCACATGCTTTTTTCATGCTGATTTAATTTATTCCAAATCTCCTTTCAAGTTCAAATTATTTCCAAAAATATTTCTCCCTAATTTTTTCATTCCTTGGCTGAAATTCTTTTATAAATAAGAGAGTTAGGCTTAGTGTTTTTCTTACCTCTTGCTCTCACAATAAGGAAATTCTGCTAATTTTTTTTCTTAAAGTGCAAAATTATTTTTCATGCCTTGGCTTTGGGTTTCAAGGTTTCTCATCCTTGCTAAAATTGTGATTCTCTTCATGTTAGTTTGATAGTTAGGTAAATCAAAGATTAGTTGAACCTTACTTGTGATCTCTTACTATTCACATCATTTTTGTGTTGATTTAAAAGTTTGCTTGAAATCTTTTGTGTATCTCCTCTTTCAAAATACCTTAAGTTATTATTCATGTATTGCTAAGTTGTGCTTGAATTTTTCATATACTTTTGTGAAACTCATCTAATAGATTAGATTGCTCACAAGTTTAATTTGTGGTTGAATTTGCAATGATATTTAAAGTGCATAATTAAAAGAAATTATGTAATGAGCTATCAAATTTTTTGGATATTCTTGCTTATTATTTGTGAGAGTTGAATTCCTTGTTATTCCTTATTATAGTGATATTTGTATTTACTTTTTATTTTGTTCCTTATTTCATTGTAACCTTGTTGTGAGGTTCACACCCTCGTGTAAGATTGTCTCTTTCAGGTATTACGAAGATATAATTGTTGTCAAAGTTGTTAAAACTGGATTAGACGTTGAACCCGAAGAAGGAGAGGTTCACGGTTCAACCGGTTCAATTGGTTCAACCAGGGTTGAACCGAAAGATGTAATAAATAATAATGATATTTTAAATATAAATTTAATTTACATATAAGTATATATATTAATATAAATTATTATTAATTTATGTTAAAATTTTAATAAAATTTATACATATAAATCATATAACTAATTTATACTTATAATTTTAAATTTTGATATTTTATAAATGAAATAATAATGGTATAATTATCATGAAAAAAATATAAATTTATTACTAAAAAACAAAAAAAAGCAAATATAATAGTTTCTATAACTTTAAATATAAACCAATTATTTAAATTTTATTCATATTTAATATAAATTTAATTCACTTATAAATGTATAAATTTAATATAAATTATTATTAATTTATGTTATATACTTATATATATATATATATATATATATATATATATATATATATATATATATATATATATATATATATATATATATATATATATATATATATATTATGTATCAAATTTATTTGAATATTGTATCAAATTGTTTTCAAAAATATCCTCTTGAAAGTAATTCTCTATGCACACACATAACACAATTAGTTGTTTAGTCCCCAACACTTGGGAGGTTTTTCTTATGTTGTTTATATATCGCTTTCCTTCATTCCATGAGTAAAGAGCCCATATTGGGCATTACAACCATGTGGTATGATTAATTAATAATCAGTATATAATTTTTTGAGTTTATCAACTAATATATCATACTTAAATTAATTTATTATTTAATCAAATATTTTATATTAAATTAAATTATTTAAATAAATTTTGCATTGAATCAGTCGGTTCATAAAAATTGGGGGACTGATTCAACGTTTCACCTTAAAATCGATTCCCATCGATTTGATGTTGGGCTAGTTTTTCATGATGATTGAATCAACTACATGCCCGGTTTATGGTTGAACTAATCAAACTGGCCAGTTCGGTCTAGTTTTTTAAAAACATGTTTGTTGTAACCTTGGTGGTTTTAGTGGAATCCTAGTAGGTTGTTAGTGGCCAAGCATTGAGTAGGTCGGTTGTGGGTTGTTTTGACTGAACCATGTAAAAATATTTTTGAATGTTTTCAAATGAATCTATTTCTGACATGTAAACTCACTTTATGAAAACCATAAACATCTTACCGTCCTTAGGAAATAATTTCAAAAATCAAGAACAATTATATAAAATATTAAGATGTTTACCTAAAGAATGGGATGAAAAGTTTATTGAAATTAGTGAAGCAAAAGATTTAAACACTTATTCACTTGATTATTTTCTTGGCTCCTTGATAGCACATGAACATGATTTAGCTCAACATGATGGAATTGAAGGAACGCACAAGAAGGACATGTTGAGTCTAGTAATTAGGTTGTTAAGCCTAAGTAAATGTCCCAAGGCTACCAAGAGGGGGGTGAATTGGTAGTTTTAAAAAATTTTAAACCCTCTTAAAACTAAAGTTGAACCGAAATGAAATTTTCTTTTAAAGTTTTAGAAAAATGTTTTTCAACCACAGAGTTGTTAAAACAGAAATTTAAAATGCGGAAACGTAAAAGCAATAAAGTAAATGACACCAGATTTATAGTGGTTCGGTCTATAACCAGACCTACATCCACTCCTCAGAGGCACCCTCTGAGTATTGCACTAATACCACAAAGTGACTCTCCTTTAGCACCCACAGCAAGGCGGAGAAGCCTGTACAAAACCCTCTTTTCACCACTCCCCGGTGCGGCAGAGAACCGTCGTCCTTTTACACAATCCACAGTGCTGGCAGAGAACCGTCGTCCTTTCACACTCTCCTAGTGTGGGCAGAGAACCGTCGTCCTTTCACACTCTCCTAGTGTGGGCAGAGAACCGTCGTCCTTTTACACTCTCCTAGTGTGGGCAGAGAACCCTACGGCTGTTCACACTCTCCAAGTGTAGGCAGAGAACCTTCTTCCTTTTACACTCTCCTAGTGTAGGCAGAGAACCCACGTCTGTTCACACTCTCCAAGTGTCGGCAGAGAACCGGACCTTCTTGAATGATCTTCTCACAAGAACCTAAAAGGAAGAAAGAAAAGAGTGAAGAAATCCAATTTCACAAGTAGAGATTCTTACCTTAGCAATCCAAGTGAAGCCTTCTTGCTCCAATGGTAGGAATCCTCCTTTGAATGCTCTCTTCCACTCTCCCCTTGACTATTCTCTCAATAGGCACGAAGATCAAATGACAAAAAGATTGGGTGGCAGTCTAATTTGAAGTATATATACAAAAGACAAGAAAAACCGCCCAAAAACTGCAAGTTTTCAATTCTGTACGCAGTGGATCGTCCCGTACGATCCTGGATCGTCCTGGACGATTTTACTTAAACGATCTGAAACGACCCAATTTGTATATGTGTACGAAATGACTTCGTACAGCCGATCGTCCTGTACGAACTAGGTTCGTCCAGTACGAACGGTTATTACAAGGTCGGTTCTAGAAACTGCTGAAAACTGTCCTAAGTCGGTTTATCGTTTGGACGAAAATATGTTCGTCTGGACGAAAATTTTCCAGAGAGCCGATCGTCCTGGACGATAATTTATTTCGTCTGGACGAAAATTTTCCAGAGCGCCCATCGCCGGGGACGATAATTTGGTTTCGTCTGGACGAAAATTTTCCAGAGAGCTGTTCGTCCGGTACGATATTTATTTTCGTCTGGACGAAAATTTTCCAGAGCGCCCATCGCCGGGGACGATAATTTGGTTTCGTCTGGACAAAAATTTTCCAGAGAGCTGTTCGTCCGGTACGATATTTATTTTCGTCTGGACGAAAATTTTCCAGAGCGCCCATCGCCGGGGACGATATAAAAATTCGTCCTGGACGAATAGGACTTAGAAAAATTTTTCGAAGCAAGTTCCTATTCGTTCCAACTGCTCTATAGGAGATAACTGACAGATCGTCCAGTACGATATATATCGTCCTGTACGATCAGTATAGAATTTCAAGATCTCCTTAGTTTGTGTGTGTGAGATTTTATTCACTCAATTACAATCACTCCCTTTCAAAATTAATTCAAAGAAAAGACACTTCAAATAAACAAAATTTCTCATGTTGAATTTGATTTGAAGTTTTCGTAGTCTGGAGTCTGATTTTCCTGAAATGTTAGTACACACAAGAGCAAGTGCAAATCTTCTGAAATTGTTAGGAGATAACTATTCATTTGAACAATAATGTTTGGAATCATCAAAACTACATAAGTTGCACAAATATAAATAATTCAAATAGCAACTACTCAAACAATCTCCCCCTTTTTGATGATGGCAAAACAATTATTATTAGTATGGTTTCAAGTTAAGACAAAATCTCTTATCTCCTAAACTCCCCCTGAATTTATGAGTACATTAAAATAAGGAGGCATTAAAGAACAAAATTTTTTGTTTTTCAAAAATTTTAACAGAAAACACAAATCACAAACAAAACAAAAACACAAACACAAACATAATAATTTCTCCCCCTTTTTGACAGCAACAAAAAGTGAAGAAGAAAAAGACAAGAAATGTAAATAATAATATGAAATTCATTGTTAAAATTTAATCTAAATTGTGATTTGACATAGAGTATGCAATTTTAAACTAAAGATATTAGGTCAATCATAGAAATTCATAAAATTTATGAAATGATATAACATTGTAAGTAAGAAGAATTTATCAAAGACATGATTCAATTTAGACATTTTGATTATTGAAAATCATTACAAGTGAGATGTAAAAAAAATTCTATATTTCAAAGTTCAATAGAATATAAATGAACATTAGATCAACTTGAATTAAGAGATTAAACGAATTTGGAAAGAAGAGAATTACCTCATGTGGTGCTTTGCACATCTTTTCAAAGTTTTGGGGCACATTTTTGTGCATTTGTCTTTGGTTGGGCTTATTTTGTGCCTCTTTTTAACTTTGCACAATTTTTGCGAATCCCTTTTGATTTTTGTACATTTGTACAATTTTCAAGAGTAATTTGACCAATTCTTTCCAAAATCTATAATCTAACATTTCAAATATTTCTAGGTGCATAAACATCATTTGAGCATAGAAATACAAAATAAGATAACATCAAAATTGCAATAACAATATTAAATTTTATGTAGTCTAAATGAATAGACATGAACTTGAAAATTCTAACTACAACAAGTTATAAACAAATTATAAATTTAGAAAGTCTAGATTTTCTAATATAGATAATCTCATATTACAATCGAATTTGAGCACAATGTAGATTAAAAATAATATTAATGAAATTCATAAAGATTAGCCACATTTCAAAACAAATCTAAGACAAACAAACTTTCATTGATTAAAAAGAAAATTACATAAAAACATTGAACTTAAACAAAAAACATAACAACAAAAACAAAAAATACAACAGACACACATAAAAAAAAACTTCTACTGTTCTGGAGGAGGAGGAGGAGGAATGCCGCCAAAGAGATTGAAGTAGGAGGCCATTAACATTACATTGGTATTTATTTCATGAACTTCATCTCTAATATTACCAATGTCATGTTGCTGCTGCGTAAGATGAGCATCAAATTGATCAAACCTTTGATCAATGTGAGTCTCTAGTCTATCAAATCTCTCAATCAGATTCTGGTAATCTGATTGAGAAGCAGAAGCTTGCACTCCTTCTTCTTCTTCTTCTGAAGCACTATCATGTGCTTTTTCTTTTTCTTTTTCCTCCCTGAAGAGCAGTCTGAAAGATGCATCGTTGTAATAAACTGGCTCTTCATATTCCTCATCAGGATGGACTATATTGTACTTCTTCTCCAAAACATAAGTAATCAAGTGCCCTAAAGAAATATTCTTCTTCCTCTTCTGATTAGGATGTCCTATTTCTGAAAGCCCATAGATATGATCTAGGATGAGTTGGGCTTCATCAATAGGATGTCTTTTCATGATTAAAAAAGTTAGACAAGAAAGAAGAGGAGTAATGTTAATCCTATCACCAGCTTTAGGAATAATTGAGGATCTAAGGATATGCTGGATGATTCGGGCATCTTGGGTCATACCGGCCACTCTAGCAACATGATTGTCAATTCCATTTTCTCTAATTACCCTATTGATTTCATACCAATGGAAGACGTTTTCTGACATTAGGGTGTGAGCTCTATATCCTTCAGTCCTTAAGTTTAAAAATGCACCAAGGTCGTGCTTGGTGATCTCAACTTTTTTCTTAAAAACAAAAGAACTAATGATAGAGTGGTCAGGATTGAAACTCATGTTGGCTAGGAAGTAATGGTAGGTTTGCTTATTGTAGAGGTGGACAAGAGAGAGAATGAAATGAAATTGGGTTGAGGCAAAGAGGTGTAATACCCTAAATTTCAACTCCGTTTGGATAAGAATGCGAGACGGAGTGATTTTCGCAGAAGCAAAACGAGGAAAAGATTCCTCATTTGCTTTGGAAAGGAAGTTGTCTGGAGCATTCCTGTTGGGTTTCTTCACCAAAACTTTTTGTCTCTTGCTAGAGGAGGCCATAGTTGATTTGATGTAGAAAGGGATTGAAAAAGATGTTTGAAAGTGTGATTTTCAAGTTTGAAAGCCCTCATATTTAAAGAAAAACGATATGTTCGTCCTGGACGAAAATATTCGTCCTGGACGAAAAATTATCGTTCGTCTGGACGAAGTAATTTCGTACAGACGATCCAATTCGTCCAAAATGTAACGGCTTTTCGTATTCAACACAACTTACGATGCGTCCCTTCGTACAGGCTTTTTGACTTGACCGATCGTACATACGAAAATATTTCGTACAGACGATCAAAAAGCGTTTCGTTTTAATGACTCTTGAAAACCGTCCCCTACAATGAATCGACACATGTTCGTACATACGAAAAAAAATTTCGTACAGACGAAATTCGTATTAAAAACTGTCTTATCCACTCAACCGCTGCATTCAATCGTCCCGACGTTTGAGAAAAAGAAAAAATCGTACTGGACGATCACAGATCGTACAGACGATCCAATAAAAAACTGCTCTCAAAACGGTTTAAATTCGCGCAAACTGTTTCTTAACACATCGTCCTGTACGAAAAATTTCGTCCTGGACGATTTCCTCCAAAAAAAAATTTTTGATTTTTAAATTTTTAATTTAACAAAAACAACAAAAATAATCAACAACACAGAAAACATAAGACAAAAACATAAATTCAAAAACAATTCATACAAAAACACAAAATTCACAAAATCACAAAAACAAAACACAACAAGTATCAATGTTGCAAAGACATTTTGGTTAAGCATTCAAATCAATAACTCCAAGCCTTGTTCTTAAAGTACTGAAGGTATCAAAGGCTAAAGGTTTTGTAAAAATGTCTGCAAGTTGATTTTCAGTTGAAACATGTATGAGTTCAATTTCTCCTTTGGATACATGATCCCTTATGAAATGATGCCTTATATCAATGTGTTTGGTTCTAGAATGTTGAATAGGATTTTTGGAAATGCAAATAGCACTAGTATTGTCACAATAAATTGGAATAGTGCCTATAGTTAATCCTAAGTCAATCAACTGTTGTTTTAACCAAAGTACTTGTGCCACACAACTTCCTAATGCAATGTATTCTGCTTCTGCAGTAGATAGTGCCACTGAATTTTGTTTTCTACTAGACCATGAAACTAATGAATTTCCAATGAATTGACATGTTCCAGAAGTGCTTTTCCTATCCACTCTACAGCCTGCAAAGTCAGAATCTGAGTAACCAATAATTTCAAATGAAGAGCTAAACTTAGGATACCAAATTCCTAAGTTTTGAGTTCCTAGTAGATATCTTAAAATCCTTTTCACTGCTGTCAAATGTGTTTCTTTTGGATCTGATTGAAATCTAGCACATAAGCAAACACTAAACATAATATCTGGTCGGCTAGCAGTCAAGTAAAGTAAAGATCCAATTATCCCTCTAAATTTCTTTTGATCAACAGATTTTCCCTTAAGGTCTTTATCTAACTGAACTGAAGAACTCATTGGTGTACTAACAGGTTTAGCATTGTCCATTTCATATTTTTTGAGGATGTCCTTAATATATTTGGTTTGACTAAGAAAAGTACCTTCCTCAAGTTGCTTAATGCTAAAACCTAGAAAGTAATTTAAATCTCCCATTAGACTCATTTCAAATTCACTACTCATTGTTTTAGAAAAATCATCACAAAGATGTTTATTTGAAGATCCAAAGATGATGTCATCCACATAAATTTGAACAATAAGTATATCCTTTCCAATTTTCCTTAAAAAGAGAGTTGTATCCACACTTCCTTTTTCAAAAGATCTTTCAAGTAGGAAGGTGCTTAACCTCTCATACCAAGCCCTAGGTGCCTGTTTCAATCCATATAATGCCTTTTTTAATTTGAAAACATGATTTGGAAATTTAGAGTTTTCAAAACCTGGAGGTTGTTCTACAAAAACATCTTCTTCAATTACTCCATTTAAAAAGGCACTTTTGACATCCATTTGAAACAATTTAAAACCTTTAAAACAGGCAAAGGCTAGTAAAACCCTAATTGCTTCAAGTCTAGCTACAGGGGCAAAAGTTTCCTCAAAATCAATTCCTTCAATTTGGTTATACCCCTTAGCTACTAATCTAGCCTTATTTCTAATGACTACTCCTGAGTCATTCATTTTATTCTTGAACACCCACTTGGTTCCAACAACACTTTGATCTTTTGGCCTTGTAGTTAGTTCCCAAACTTTATTTCTTACAAATTGATTCAACTCTTCTTGCATGGCCAATATCCAAAATTCATCTGAAAGTGCTTGATCAATGTTAGTGGGTTCAACAGTAGAAATAAAGGCTGAATGATTGACTTCCTTGTTTAATCCACGCCTAGTTCTAACACCCTCACTTGGTTCACCTATGATTAATTCCTTTGGGTGGTTTTTAGAAAATCTCAAATCTCTAGGCAAAGGGTCTTCTCTTTCTAAATTTTCTTCCACATTTTCTTCCAAATTTAATCTATCTATCTTTTGGGAGTTTTCTTCAATTTCTTCTTCAACAACTTTTGGCTCTTCCATGTTTCCAATTTCATCAAAAACAACATGTGTGGTTTCTTCAATAACTAAAGTTCTTTTGTTGAATACTCTATAAGATTTTCCAACACTTGAATATCCAACAAAAATTCCTTCATCTGATTTTGGATCAAATTTTCCTAAGGCAGATTTTCCATTATTATGTATGAACACCTTGCAACCAAATACATGCAAATGAGACAAATTTGGTGTTCTTCCTTTTAGCATCTCATAGGGTGTTTTATTCAAATTAGATCTCACATTCACCCTATTCAGAACATAGCATGCAGTGCTAACCGCCTCAGCCCAAAAATACCTAGGAAGAGAGTATTCTGCTAACATTGCTCGGGCGGCTTCTATTAATGTTCTGTTCTTTCTTTCAACTACTCCATTTTGTTGAGGAGTTCTAGGTGCAGAAAAATTGTGATCAATCCCCTTTTCTTTACAGAAATCTTCAAATCTTTCATTTTCAAATTCTCCTCCATGATCACTTTGTATAGAAATTATTTCACATCCTAGTTTTCTTTGTATCCAAGTTGAAAAATTTCTGAATTCCTCAAATGATTCACTCTTATGAAAAAGAAATTTAACCCAGGTGAATCTTGAAAAATCATCTACTATAACAAATCCATATACCTTTCCTCCTAGACTAACAGTGCTTACTGGTCCAAAAAGATCCATGTGTAGAATTTCTAAAGGTTTACTTGTCCTAAGATCTTTAATGGACTTAAATGAGGACCTTACTTGTTTTCCTAATTGACATGCATCACACAGATGGTCCTTAGTAAAGTCTAGTTTAGGTATTCCTCTCACCAAATTCTTTTGGGTAATTTTTCTAAGATTTTTCATACTAGAATGACAAAGTCTCCTATGCCAAAGCCACGATTCATCAGAAACAGTTTTCAAACAAAAAGCAGTAGGAGATTGAATACAATTTAAATCTAGCATGTAAACATTGTTCACCCTTTTTCCATTTAAAACAATTTTTCCATTTAGGCTAATTATGCAGCTAGTAGGTAAAAATTTTACATTATAGCCCTTATCACAAAGCTGACTTATGCTAAGCAAATTATGTTTCAAGCCTTCAACTAATAAAACATTATCTATGAAAAAGTTTTTCAAGTTTCCAATCATACCTGATCCAACCACTTTCTTTGTGGTATTATCTCCAAGTGTAACCTTGCCTCCACTCCTGGCTTCCAGCGTTATGAATTGAGCAGTATCTCCAGTCATGTGCTTAGAACATCCGCTGTCCAGGTACCATATACTCTCACGAGGTCTTGTGTGAGAGTATTCCTGCAAAATTCTCAAATGTTAGACCTGGGAACCCAAACTAGTTTGGGTTCACCTTTATGAAATTTATAATCAGATGCATGTGTGATATGTCTAGATTTATGCATCTTAGTTCTCCACACCAGATTAGGTTTCATCTTTAAAGTGCAGGTGTGAGATATATGTCCTAAAAATCCACAATTGTTACATTTAACATTAGGAAAAATATTCCTATGTTTTCTCTCATATGATTGTCTTCTAAGGGATTTCATAAATTTAGGATAATACTTAGGATTTGTAAAATCTTCATGTTTAGGGGGGTTCCTATTATCCTCGAGAGCACTTATAGTAAGTTTATAAAATGAATTCATTTCTTCCAAGATTCGATTTGTATAATTGACTCTATATGTCTTGTGCTCAGATTCATCCTTAAATTTCTCAAATTCTTTTTCAAGTTCAGCATAGGATGATTTTAAATTCTCAAAATTTTTATTCAAGTCATCATATTCATCAAGTAGTTTCATGTGGTTGCTATCAATTAAAGCATGATCTTTCCTAAGGATTTCGTGTTCCTTAATAAGCTCTTCCAATTCTAAAACTAAACTAGCATGCATCTTTTTAGTTTTCCTATATGCATCATGCATGTGTTCAGAAACTTCATACAATTCATTATAAGTTAAATCACATACCTCTTCTTGATCTGATTGTTCAGCTTTATCTGCCATCAAGCAAAGGTTGGTGACTTCTTCTTCTTTATCAGTCTCAGATGAGTCTGAAGCTGAGTCCGCCCAAAAAGCCTTTTGAAACTTCTTCTTGCCCTTCTTTACCATTGGTTTCTCCTCTACCTTCTCCTTGCTAGGAGAGGCTTTGAGTTTTGGACAATCAGTCTTTATATGACCTGGTTTCCTGCATTCATAACAAATCACTTCATTAGAAACCTTGCCATTTCTATTATACTTACCTCTATTCCATTGCTGGCGTCTCTTCTGCTTCCTCTTTAAAAAGCTTTTGAATTGTCTAGTCATCAGTGCTATATCATCTTCATCCTCAGGTTGTGAGTGTTCACTTTCTGACTCTTCCACATTTAGTGCAATATTCTTGTCCTTTCTTGGTTCACCTGTATCAATCTTTCTTTGACTTACTCCTTGCTCGTAAGCAATGAGTGAACCAAGAAGATTGTCAATAGAATAAATGTTCAGATCTTTTGACTCTGTAATTGCAGTAATTTTAGCATCGTATGCAGTAGGTAAACAACGAAGAATCTTATTAACCATTTCAGCATTAGTTAATTCCCTACCAAGTGCATGCAAAGAGGTGACAATTTGAGTGAATCTTGTGTACATGTCAGATATAGATTCATTAGGTTTCATGCGAAATAGTTCGTAGTCATGTAACAAGATATTTAGCCTAGATTGCTTAACCTCATTTGTCCCTTCATAAGTAATACAAAGTCTATCCCATATGTCTTTTCCGCTTTTACAAGTAGAAACTCGCATGTAGTCTTCAGATTTTAAAGCACAAAAGAAACTATTTAAACATTTTGCATTTAATTGTGCTAACTCACGTTCTTCTATAGTCCAATCTGCATAGGGTGTATCTACCCTAATTCCATCAACTAATCTAGTTGGTTTTGTGTAACCTTCCTGGACTAACATCCACATGCGATAGTCAAGTGACTGTAAGAAAGTAGACATGCGTGTTTTTCAAAAATCAAAAGGAATATTGTCAAACAGTGGAGGTCTAGTGATAGAGTAACCCTCAGGTGTGTTTCGGTTTCCAAATGTAGCCATCTACGTTAATCAAAAAGTAGTTCAAACTTATGATTTTGAAACAATGCTCTGATACCACTTGTTGAGTCTAGTAATTAGGTTGTTAAGCCTAAGTAAATGTCCCAAGGCTACCAAGAGGGGGGTGAATTGGTAGTTTTAAAAAATTTTAAACCCTCTTAAAACTAAAGTTGAACCGAAATGAAATTTTCTTTTAAAGTTTGTAGAAAAATGTTTTTCAACCACAGAGTTGTTAAAACAGAAATTTAAAATGCGGAAACGTAAAAGCAATAAAGTAAATGACACCAGATTTATAGTGGTTCGGTCTATAACCAGACCTACATCCACTCCTCAGAGGCACCCTCTGAGTATTGCACTAATACCACAAAGTGACTCTCCTTTAGCACCCACAGCAAGGCGGAGAAGCCTGTACAAAACCCTCTTTTCACCACTCCCCGGTGCGGCAGAGAACCGTCGTCCTTTTACACAATCCACAGTGCTGGCAGAGAACCGTCGTCCTTTCACACTCTCCTAGTGTGGGCAGAGAACCGTCGTCCTTTCACACTCTCCTAGTGTGGGCAGAGAACCGTCGTCCTTTTACACTCTCCTAGTGTGGGCAGAGAACCCTACGGCTGTTCACACTCTCCAAGTGTAGGCAGAGAACCTTCTTCCTTTTACACTCTCCTAGTGTAGGCAGAGAACCCACGTCTGTTCACACTCTCCAAGTGTCGGCAGAGAACCGGACCTTCTTGAATGATCTTCTCACAAGAACCTAAAAGGAAGAAAGAAAAGAGTGAAGAAATCCAATTTCACAAGTAGAGATTCTTACCTTAGCAATCCAAGTGAAGCCTTCTTGCTCCAATGGTAGGAATCCTCCTTTGAATGCTCTCTTCCACTCTCCCCTTGACTATTCTCTCAATAGGCACGAAGATCAAATGACAAAAAGATTGGGTGGCAGTCTAATTTGAAGTATATATACAAAAGACAAGAAAAACCGCCCAAAAACTGCAAGTTTTCAATTCTGTACGCAGTGGATCGTCCCGTACGATCCTGGATCGTCCTGGACGATTTTACTTAAACGATCTGAAACGACCCAATTTGTATATGTGTACGAAATGACTTCGTACAGCCGATCGTCCTGTACGAACTAGGTTCGTCCAGTACGAACGGTTATTACAAGGTCGGTTCTAGAAACTGCTGAAAACTGTCCTAAGTCGGTTTATCGTTTGGACGAAAATATGTTCGTCTGGACGAAAATTTTCCAGAGAGCCGATCGTCCTGGACGATAATTTATTTCGTCTGGACGAAAATTTTCCAGAGCGCCCATCGCCGGGGACGATAATTTGGTTTCGTCTGGACGAAAATTTTCCAGAGAGCTGTTCGTCCGGTACGATATTTATTTTCGTCTGGACGAAAATTTTCCAGAGCGCCCATCGCCGGGGACGATAATTTGGTTTCGTCTGGACGAAAATTTTCCAGAGAGCTGTTCGTCCGGTACGATATTTATTTTCGTCTGGACGAAAATTTTCCAGAGCGCCCATCGCCGGGGACGATATAAAAATTCGTCCTGGACGAATAGGACTTAGAAAAATTTTTCGAAGCAAGTTCCTATTCGTTCCAACTGCTCTATAGGAGATAACTGACAGATCGTCCAGTACGATATATATCTGGACAAGGGCAAAACCATTGCTTTATAGGCTAAAAGGTCAAGTGAAGGAATGTTATCATCATCAGAAGTCGACAAAGAGGAGATGGAAATGCTAGCTCAAAGACTTGAAACTCTCGTAAGGAAAAAGAAGAAAAAGTATGGAAAATATAAAGTTTATAAACCTTACACTAAAAATATTTCTGCAGGAGAGAATATCATATGCTACAACTGTAGCAAACTGGAATACATGAAAGAAGAATGTCCAAAAAATAAAAAGAAAGAGAAGGTGTTTGAAAAAGGAAAGAATACTAGGTAGATCAAAAAAGAAGAAGAAAGAACTTTAGGCAAACATTGAATCAGAAGAAACAAGTGAAGAAGGAACTGAGGAAGAGGCAAACATATGTTTAATGGCTAATGGAGAATACTCTTCATACACAAAAGAGGTAAGTGGTGAAATTTATTATGAAGAATTAGATGAAGCTTTTAATAATTTCTTTATTTCTTACAAAAAGTCAAATAAAAGGTACAAAGTCTTAAATAAAGAACTTAAAACTTAGACATGAATTTTAGTTCTTTAAAATGTCAATATGATGAGCTTAAGAGTAAAAACACAACTCATTGAAGGAGCAAAATATGTTGATTAACTAGAAAATGAAAATATAATTTTGAAAGTTAAGTTAAACTTTTTTGAGAAATCACATGTTTATAGTTTTGTTCAAATAGAAATAGAAGTGGATCTTTTACTAGTTCACATAATAAATTGCATAAACATAAACCACATGCAAACATAAAGATTTGATGCAGTTCATGTTGCATGAAAGGACATCTTTCTTTTGGTTTTTATGCTAGGAAATTACATGCAAAATTCTAGGGATTCCAAAAACTAAAATATTACACATGTTAATTTTATGCCATCCTTATCATATTATGACTATGGACCCAATTTTAGTTGGGTTCCAAAAGTTAGCCTATAATTTATTTTTGTAGGAATGCCTTCAAAGCTATATCAAAGAAGGCATGTGATATTTTGACAACAGATGTTGAAGACATATGACGGGCGATAAGGAAAGGTTTACAAAGTTAGAAGAATATGATGGTGTGGATACGTCATTTATGGTGAAAATGCTAAAGAAAAAATAATTGGTATTGGCACAATTGGTAAGAATTCATTTTTTTTAAACAACATGTTTCTAGTTGATGGTCTCAAGCATAATTTAAAATCTATTAGTCAACTATGTGATGTAGGACTAAATTTTTTATTTCGTGCTTCATATTGCATAGTTAAAAACAATGAACATGTTTTGTTAGTTGGACATAGACATAAAAATATTTACCTACTTGATTAGATAGTCCTTGTGATAAAAACATAAATTTACTTTGTCTTAAAAGTAATAATGATGAAATGTGGCTATGGCATAGGAGACTATGTCATAGTAACATCCATACACTTAATAAATTATCTAATCTTGGACTAGTTGATGGATTACCAAAACTTAAATTTTATAATAGTTATGTTTGTGATTCTTGCATTCATGGAAAGCACATAAAACATTCATTCAAATCTTAAAATATTTTTTCTCTAACAAGACTTTTGGAGCTATTGCATCTTAATTAAAATATCCCATGGGCCTTGGAGTTTGTAATAACACCACTGCTATCAAATTAACTAAGAATCCAATTTAACATTCTCATACCAAGCATAAATAGATTAAACACCATTTCATTAGGGATCATGTTTGTAAATGTGACACTAATATTGAATTTATCTCAAATGAACATTAAATTGTTGACATTTTTACTAAACTTTTACCTGATGAACGTTTCTGCACTTTAAGGAGAATGCTTGGTATGCAATATCCAACTCTTTAAAGATTGTTCTACGCTCTGATTATATTTTTCTTTTTTATATTGTCAAAAGGGAAGAATAAATATTATGTTGGTTTCAAATTTTCATGTTAACTTTGAAATTTTTATCCATGTAAAGATTTAGATGGACCTTTATTACATGTTGTTACCATATATTTGTCATGTTTTACTTTTTATAATTATTAAAGATGATGAAAGGTCACCTTGAACCTTCATCATAAAAATCCACCAACATAAATTTTATCATCATAAAAAAGGCGAAGATTGTTAGCCCCTTGATCCATGGTGTATAGTGTCATTGGATTTTGATGATAACAAAGGTTATGTTGGATGTGACTAATGATTTACATTAAGTGCATTTTAGGAAAATAAAATCACCAAGTTGGACTTACATTAGTTTAAGACTTGAAGATTGAAGGCTTGGGAATTTATGTTCTTTAGTTCATAACCTCAAATGAAATGGCTCACATATAAATAAAATTTTCTAAACTTATGTGCATGGTTCTTTCAAAATTATTTCATGATTATTTAAATTTATACATTATCATTTTTAGCACTAATTTTAGAAACCTTATCATTCATGTATTTCTTACTTATTAACTTGCATCTAACTTGATCTAATGTTCAATTATAATTCATGAACTCACATTTTATCTTGGCACACCATTCTACACTATTTAATTTGGCTATATAAACTATAATTAAAATTGAGTTTTCAAAATAATTCAAATTATTCTTTTTAAAAATTCAAAATGATAATTTCACCATTCCTTTTTATCAAGATCAATATTATCAAAAATTTTATTTAAATTAAATAATATATTTATTAAAAAAAAGTAAAATCAATTCCATAAAATATGGATACTTAATTTCAATGTTTTAATCATTTTATCCAATATAATTATTAATATTATTAAATTATATTAACTAAATAATAAAAGTAATTATTAATAATTGTTTTTAATTATATAACATCACATTTATCATTGAAATTCATTCATATCACAATCAAATAAATTAAGACTAAATTAATATAGGTTTAATTCAAATGAAGTAAAATTTGGGCTAAAATTAATTAATACAATAAATTGCCTTAAATTGTGTAATCCATGAGACTTGATCCTTTTGGCTAATATATTCAACACATGGATAAATAAATTAGAACATGATCTAATGGCTCAAAATTTACCCCCCTCCCATCTTCTCCATGCATTAAATCCCTCAATTAATGCTTATCAAATTCATTTAGTCCTTATTTGGAAACTATGTGGCTGAATTTTCTTATAATTGGAGTTATTTTAATTTTGCAAATTTTCTATTGTACATTGACCTTTATCTTGGATTATACCCTAGTCTAATGGCTACAAATTAAATCAAATATTGAGCATCAGCCCTTTCCCTCTCTTGGACTAATATTTCAGCATTCAAATTCAAATTATTATAGAAAATAATTGCATGGCTCCTTCCAATTTTTCCTTGGCCGGCCACAAGAATTTCTTGAAGGTGATTTAATTTATTCCAAATCTCCTTTCAAGTTAAAATTATTGCATAAAATGTTTTCCCCCAATTTTCCCATGCCTAGGCAGAAATTCTCTTTAGAAATAAGAGAGGAAGGCTTAGTATTTTTCTTCTCTTGCTCTCGCAATAACTAAACTCAACTGAAAATTTTCCTCTAAGTGCTAGATCATTTCTTTCCTTGGCTATGGGTTTCAAGGTCTCTCATGCTTGCTAAAGTGTCTTCCTTGATCTCTCACTCTTCGCCATACTTCAAGAAGATAATTTGGTGAGTTCTATCTAATTGTGATGTTTTAATTCTTTTAATCTTGTGCAAGATTGTGAAGTCTTTTTTATCTTTGATTCAACTTATAATTTTCTTCATGTTAGTTTGATATTTTATCATAATCATATTCTTCATGTGGTAAATCAGAATTTAGTTGAACCTTACTTATGATCTCTTACTATTTAGATATTTATCGTGTTGATTTAAAAGTTTATTTGGAATCTTTTGTCTGTCTCCTCTTTCAAAATATCTTAGGTTCTTGTTCATGTGTTGCTAACTTGTGTTTGAATTTTTCATATACTTTTGTGAAACTCATTTATTAGATTAGATTGCTTGCTAGTTTAATTTTTGCTTGAATTTGCATTGATATTTAAAGTGCATAATCAAAAGAAATTACTTTTTGAGCTATCAAATTTCTTGGATATTATTATTTATTATTTGTTAGAGTTGCATTCCTTGTTATTGTGAGATTTGTATTTACTTTTTATTTTGTTCCTTGTTTCATTGTAAGCTTATTATGAGGTTCCCACTATCATGCGAGGTTGTATCTTCAAGGTGTTAAGAAGATACTGTTATTGTAACCTTGATGGTTTTAGTGGAATCCTGGCTAGTTGTAGGTTATTTTGGTCAAACCACATATAAGTGTTTTGTGTTTGTTCTTGCTTTCTTTCTTTTTTCTTACTTACTTGAACTAACTAGCAACCAACTTAATCACCAAAAATTTTTTTCTTGGCCAAAATTTGCATAAAAATCAAATATAAATTTCAAGTGGATCTCTTGCACAAATTCTTTTGATTACATTAATTCATTGTCACTATAAGTTTTCTGCAAACTTAAATCTAAGTTTCTCTAACCTAAGTCTAATTGTATTTTTTGTAACACCAAATTCATGCCTCCCCCCCCCCCCCCCCCCCCCCCCACCTTCTTGGGTACCTTAGCAAATCTTAACTATGGTTTAAGTGTTAGGAAAAGTTTTAAACTTATTGGAGTGTCCAGTTTGGATATTAGGCCATTAGCTATATTAATTTGACCCAATAATTTAAAGACTTAGCAAGACTAAATCCAATAGTGCCACCTTTAATTAAAATGGGTCATGCTAAACCTTGAATTGGGGAAAATCCATTAGATTAGTTAGCATAAAATTAATTTTATTATGTTTGTAACATCCCTAGTAAAAATCACTCTCAATAATTTGAGTTGATTTGGACAATTGGTTAGTTCAATTTCATAGGGAAGATAACCCTTCCTATTTTGATTTGAATATGACATATTGGGTTATTTTCTTAAACAAAATAACAAGGAGTTATCAAGTTGACTTGGATCCAACTAAATTTCATCTCGTAACATCATTTCCTAGATTCCTCCTAAGGATTTTGATGTAACACGTAAAGGTGTTCCTTTCACTATAGTAAGCACAAAAGCATATGCAGAGCATGCCATGAAGAAATCAAGAGGATTTACATCATTTTGTGTTTTTATGCTTTTGATGTTATATTTTTATGTAGTTTCATGCATATTGTATTGTAAGTACTGTGTAGACTTTGTGATATTGTTTTTTCTTTCTAGTGTTTAATGTGTTAATCCTAAGTCATGATAAAAAATATCGACTGGCTATACTTTCACAGCCCGACCCGAACCCCATTACTTCACAAGTCATGCCATGTCCAATTGTTATAAGATTAGCTCTAAGATCCAGTTGGAAAACTTTTGAAAAAAATGTCCAATTTATATACTACATAGAGCCACTATTGGATACAATATAAAGTGGAAGACTACTGAATCTCAAAAATTATTTATATATATCATCCAAAAATACATGTATAATATGATGTATTTACAACAGTGCTTATCAATAGATAATATAACCAAATAAAAGATAAGCATACAAAATAAAACTAACAAAAAAAAAGCATACTTATAACATAGATTATCGCTATATATCAAAAATTACTCAGCTCACTCCTTACCCTTTCCCCTACCTACAAATGAAAACAAAAGTGGGAATGAGCTAATATGACTCAATAGGCTATCATATCCTAAAACAAAAATATATAATTTAAACCAATACTAAAAGTATTTTTCAATAATAGTAAACTAATGGAAAGATGAAACATAAACATATACTGAAATTGAATGCATTTAAATAAAGACTAAAACTAACTGAATTATAAGTAAATGTTTCATAGTGATTATCATAATTGCTCTCAAGACCAATTTTTTTATATATATCTTTGTTATTAGAATCCCTCTTGGTAGTCCTCAGGCTCTAGCATTATAGAATTGCACATCGATAGCCCACTAGCTTTTGCATAATAGAATCCCATATCGGTAGCCCACTAGTTCTCACATAAAAAAATCACACCTTAGTAGCCTACTAGATTCGACATAACAAAGTATCACCTTGGTAACCCATTAGATATGATATAACAAAACCTCACCTCAGTAACCTGAAAGTTTGTTAGGGATGTTAAGCCCTTATGAACTAGACCCAAGGCTAACCAAGAAGGGAGGTGAATTAATATTTTAAAACTTCTTTCAATCAAAACCCAATCAAAACCAAAACCAAGATTCGCCATAGAAATCAAAGTGTTGAAATTAAATGTGGAAATAATAAAGGAAAGAACACACCATATTTATAGTGGTTCGGTCAAACCTTGACCTACATCCACTCGGAGGCACCCTCTGAGTATTGCACTAAACTCAGTGTCTCTCCTTTAGCCCCCACAGCTAGGGTTGAGAAGCCCTTACAAAATCACTTCCACCTTCTCCTGTGCCGCGGAGTAGCCAAGTCTTTTGACACCAAAGATAACTTCTTCTTCCCAGAACTTTCCTCACGATGAGCCTTGAATCTGATGGTATTAAGGTGCAAGCTCGCTGGAGTAACCATGTAGAACCCCCTCCACACTCCCTTGAAATCCCCTCCAAGGATCTTCTCCCTCTCTTGAACTCCACCCTTTCATCTCTCCCTTTCAAGCTCTCTATTCAAGTTTCCTCCAGAAGAAATGAAGCCTCAATGGCTGCCAAAGACACATACTAAGTGCCTTATAAAAGTCTAAATAGAAGAGCTCAAAATAAGCTCGTTAATTGCAACTTACCGACTTTATCGTTCAGGATGATATCAATATCGTCCTGTACGATTAGTGCAAAATAAGCTCAATCAGCCAGGATGACTTGGGACAATCAGAAAAAAATTGTTCATATCATCCCGGATGATAAGATATAGTTCTGGTCGATCAGTACAAATCATGGAATATCATCCTAAATATCGCCCTGAATTAGAGCTATCCGATATCCAATCGTCCAGTGTATCGTCTCGACTCATCCTGCGATCGTCCAGGACGATGTGACCATGCAATCAAATCTTAATTACCAGATTAATTTAGGCATAATTGTACTGCATCGTCTAGGATGATGTCCAAAAATAACTAATACCTAAAAATATCTAGCAGCTGATTCTTTCTAATTTGAGCCTATTGGCTCGGTCAATACTAATATCATCCGAGACGATGAGCTTAAAGATGGCTGCCTTAACCAGGATGTCTTAATTTGGGTTTCTATTTTCAATTGATCATCCAGGCCGATGTTGGGATCATCTAGGATGATATGAGAAAAAAATAGAGAACTCTAAAATAGAAATAAGTGAGCGGTTAAAAGCAAGCAAACACCCTTACAAACCAAAACTATATTAATGAAAATTACAAATAGAACATGTTTTGCCAAAACTTGAGCCTTGTAAGGTGTACTGTAATCCTAAAATATTAGTAAATATAGAAAGAAAAATATATTGCAAGTATAGGTAGATAATAGAAAGTGAGCCCTAATATTTATTATTATAAAAAGCATAAACTCATAGGCTTGAGTTGTAATAATCTCCCCCTTTTTTATGATGACAAATATTGCAGGTTAGATTTACAAAAAAAGAAAAAAAAATATTTTTTCCAAATCTTTCCCTTACTAAAATAAAACTTTAAAAAATAGGGGAAATTAAAAATTTTGTTGTTTTTAAATTTTTGAAAAAAAATTCAAAAAAAGATACAAATACAACAGTATGTTCTCCCCCTTTGACATTATCAGAAAGAGAAGGGGCACAAAAAAGTCTTAAAAAATGAGAAAGTTACATCTTGATTTTATTCAAAAACTTAGTAAGGAATGGATTGATGATGCATAATCCAAAAAAGGTAAGAAATTCAAAAATTATTAATTAAGCTCAAGTTCTTTTAAAGGCTCAAAAACTTTTTAATCCAATATTTAAATCAAGGAATAAATTAGAAAAAGAAACACTAACTTTTCAAAACTCCTTTCATAAAACATATATAATAGAAGATTAATACAAAAATTGGTGAGTCAGGAATCATGATTTTCAAGCTCAATTATCGAAAATATCAAGGGTTTTCTTAAGTTTGAAGAAGTACAAGAAAGGTAAGCATTACTTTTTGTGGGCTCATTTTATGCCTCTTGTCAGTTTTTTGGCGCACTTTGCATATCTTTTAATTTTTTATACACTTTGTGCATCTTTTGATTTGGCCTCATTGCGCATCTTTTGATTTGGCGTCATTGGCCACTTTTTTTATTTAGAGCCATTGTCCATTTTTTTTTCAATTAAATATGCTACCTTTTTGAATTTTTAAAAATTAAAGCAAACCCATACTATTGACAAAATAAACTACTTGATTAATAAAATTTATGAGGTGGATTCAACAACTTGTAAAAGATACTTATGTGATAGATAAAATGTAGGGAGTTGAAAAAGATCTGTTTTAAAATCCAATTTAAAATATGATGAAGATTTTGAATCAAAAGTAGAATAACTACTTTTAGGAAATAGAGATTGAGAGTCAAAATCATGAGTTTTCTTCCTTTGACTGTTTTTAGAGAAGTCAATCACAACTTACATAAGAATATAAGAAAAAATAGGAGGTAGATTTTTTATTTTCATTTTTTTTAAGTGGTGATGTGTGTGCGTTGATTAGAAAAAACACTATAGAAAGAAAAAGTAAAGATAAATTAAAAAAAAATTAACCAAAAAGAATGAAAAAGAATAAATCCAAAGAAAAACACTTAAAATAAAAAAAAAGAACAAAACATGCACATAAACACACAAATAAGGGTCTAAACATCATCTTGCTCCTAGTCTAATGATTCAGAAGTTAGGTCTGCTCAGGAGATTTTTTGCTTTTTATTATTTTCCCTTTTTACGATTTGCTTAGCTTTACCCTTTTCTTTTGTAGGAAGAGTTTTCAAATTATGGCACTGATTTTTTATATGTCCCAATTTCCTACATCTAAAGTAAATAACATCATTAGTAATCTTAACATTCTTACAATTTTTACATTTATTTCACTTTTGTTGATGCTTATGTTTTAGTGAGCTTTCCAATTTACTTAATAAGTCATCGCTTTCGTCACCAGCTAAGCCACTTTTCTCCAAGTCTTCAGCGTTTAGTACTATCGTTTCACCTACATCCAAAAGTCTTTGACCCAAACTTTGCTCGTAGGCAATGAGTGAGTCAATCAAATTATCAATAGAATATTCATTCAAATTTTTTTATTCATAAATAGCAGCAACTTTGGCATCAAACTTATCAAGTAGACAACGTAGAATTTTGTTAACTTTTTTAAAGTTTAAAAATTCTTTACCTAAGGCATGCAATGATGTCATAAATTGAATAAACCTAGTATACATGCCTAAGATCATCTCATAAGGTTTCATGCAAAATAGTTCAAAATCATGCATTAAAATATTCAATCTGGATTGCTTGATTTCACTAGTGCCTTTGTATAAAGTGTGTAATTTATCTCAAATTTTCTTTCCATTAGAGCACGTAGATGCAAATATAAAATCATCAAAATTTAAAGCACAGAAAAAATAGTTTAGTTATTTTGCATTCAATTGAGCATTGATTTGTTCTTCTCTACTCCATTGATTAAAAGGAATATCAGTTTTAATTTCATCTAAAATACATGATTGTATAGAATAACCAGTTAAAATCATTTGCCACATTCAGAAATTAATTGATTGCAAGAAAGTAGACATACGAATTTTCCAAAAATCAAAAGTAATATTTTCAAATAAAGGTGATCGAGTGTTTAAATAACCTTCCACAAAATTATGATTATAAAAATTAGTCATGGATCAAAATTCAAAAGTTTTCAAAAACTAGATTTTATGAATCCCGCTCTGATACCACTTGAAAGTTCGTTAGGGATGTTAAGCCCTTATGAACTAGACCCAAGGCTAACCAAGAAGGGAGGTGAATTGGTATTTTAAAACTTCTTTCAATTAAAACACATTCACAACCAAAATTAAGATTCATCATAGAAATCAAAGTGCTGAAATTAAATGCGAAAATAATAAAGGAAAGAACACACAAGATTTATAGTGGTTATATCAAACCTTGACTTACGTCCACTCCTCGGAGGTACCCTCTGAGTATTGTACTAAACTCAGTATCTCTCATTTAGACCCCACAGCTAGATAAGAAGCCCTTATAAAATCACTTCCACTTTCCCCGGTGCGGCGGAGTAGCCAAGTCCTTTGACACCAAAGAGATCTTCTTCTTCCCAGAACTTCCCTCAAAATGAGCCTTGAATCCGATGGTATTAAGGTACAAGCTCGTAGGAGCAACCATGTAGAACCCCCTCCACACTCCCTTGAAACCCCCTCCAAGGATCTTTTCTATCTCTCAAACTCCACCCTTTCCTCTCTCCCATTCAAGCTCTCTCTTCAAGTTTTATCCAGAAGAAATGAAGCCTCAATGGCTGCCAAAGACACATACTAAGTATCTTATCAAATTTTAAATAGAAGAGCTCAAAATAAGCTCATTAATTGCAACTTGCCGACTTTATTGTCCAGGATGATATGAATATCATCATGTACGATCAGTGCAAAATAAGCTCAATTAGCCAGGATGATTTGGGATGATCAAAAGAAATTTGTTCATATCATCCCGAATGATAAGATATCATCCTGGCCGATTAGTACAAATCATGGAATATCATCATGAACATCACCCTGAATAAGAGTTGTCTGATGTCCAATCATCCATTGTATCATCTCGTTCGATCCTATGATCGTCCAGGATGATGTGATCATGCAATCAAATCTTAATTTCTTTCCTTAATTACAAGATTAACTTAGGCATAATTATACTGCATCATCCAGGATGATGTCCTGGATGATGTCCAAAAATAATTAATACCTAAATAGATCCGGCGACTGATTCTTTTTAATTTTAGCCAATCGGCCCGATCAATACTAATATCATCTGGGATGATGAGCTTAAAGATGGCTGTCTTAATCAGGATGCTCTAAATAGGGTTTCTACTTTGAGCTAATTGTCCAGGCCGATGTTGGGATCATCCCGAACGATGTAAGCAAAAAACAGAGAACTCTAAAATAAAAATTAGTGAGCAAGGTTACAAGTAAGCAAACACCATTATAAACCAAAACTACTTTAATAAAAATTACAAATAGAACATCTTCTGCCAAAACTTGAGCCTTGTAAGGTGCATTGTAATCTTGAATTATTAGTAAATACATATAGAAAAATATATTGAAAATACAGGTAGACAACAGAAAGTGAGCCACAATATTTATTATTATCAAAAGAATAAACTCATAGGCTCGAGTTGCTACAATCTCCATCTTTTTGATGATGACAAATATTGCATGCTAGATTTGCAAAAAAAAGAAAAATAAATATTTTCTCCTAATCTCCCCCTTACTAAAATAAAACTTTTTAAAAATAATGAAAATAAATATTTTTTTGTTTTTTAATTTTTGAAAAAAAAAATAAAAAATAAGATATAAATACAACAATATGTTCACCCCCTTTGACATTATCAAAAAGAGAAGGGTCACGAAAAGGTCTTAAAAAAATGAGAAAGTTACCTCTTAATTTTATTCAAAAACTTAATAAGGATTGGATTGATAATGCATAATCCAGAAAAGGTAATAAATTTAGAAATTATTAATCAAAGCTCAAGTTCTTTTAAATGCTCAAAAACTTTTTAATCCATTATCTAAATCAAGGAATAAATTAGAAAAAGAAACCCTAATTTTTCAAAACTCCTTTCATAAAACATATCTAATAGAAGATTAATGAAAAAAATAAGTGAATCAAGAATCAAGATTTTCAAGCTCAAGTATCAAACATATCAAGGGTTTTCTTAAGTTTTAAAAAGTACAATAAAGGTAAGTATTACTTTTTGTGGGCTCATTTTATGCCTCTTGTCAATTTTTTGGCTCATCTTTGACTTTTTGATACACTTTATGTATCTTTCTCAATTTGGCGTCATTACGCCTCTTTTGATTTTTTGTCATTGGCCATTCTTTTTCAATCAAATATGCTACCTTTTTGAATTTCTAAAAACTAAAGCAAACTCATACTATTGACAAAACGAACTACTTAATTAAGAAAATTTATAAGTTGGATTCAACAACTTGTGAAAGATCCCTATGCGATAGATAAAATGTAGGGAGATAAAAAAGACCAGTTTTAAAATCTAATTTAAAATATGGTGAAGATTTTGAATTAAAAGTAGAATAACATCTTTTAGGAAACATAGATTAAGAGCTAAAATCATGAGTTTCTTTCCTTTGACTATTTTTAGAGAAGTCAACCACAACTTACATAAGAATTTAAGAAAAAATAGGAGGTAAATTTTTCATTTTCATTTTTTAAAGTGATGATGTGTGTGTGTTTATTAGAGAAAACACTACAGAAAGAAAAAGTAAAGACAAAAAAAAATTTAACCAAAAAGAATGAAAAAGAATAAATCTAAAGAGAAATACATAAAACAAAAAAAACGAACAAAACATGCACATAAACACACAAATAAGGGTCTAAACATCATATTGCTCCTAGTTTGATGATTCAGAAGCTAGGTCTACCTAGGAGATTTTTTGCTTAGCTTTACCCTTTTCTTTTGTAGGAAGAGTTCTCAAATTAGAGCACTGATTTTTTATATGTCCAAGTTTCTTACATCCAAAGCAAATAATATTAGAAGTAATCTTAACATTCTTATAATTTTTACCTTTATTCCACTTTTTTTATGCTTATGTTTTTGTGAGCTTTTCAATTTGCTTAATAAGTCATCGCTTTTATCACCAGCTAAGCCACTTTTCTCCAAGTCTTCAACACTTAGTACTATCATTTCAACTATATCCAAAAGTTTTTGACCCATACTTTGCTCGTAGGTAATGAGTGGGGCAATCAAATTATCAATAGAATATTCATTTAAATTTTTTTATTCACAAATAACAACAACTTTGAAATCAAACTTATCAAGTAGACAACGTAGAATATTGTTGACTTTTTCAAAGTTTGAAAATTATTTACCTAAGGCATGCAATGATGTCATAATTTGAATAAACCTAGTATACATGTATAAGATCTTCTCATAAGGTTTCATGTAAAATAATTCAAAATCATGCATTAAAATATTCAATTTGGATTGCTTGATTTCACTAGTGCATTGGTATAAAGTGTGTAATTTATTCCAAATTTCCTTGCCAGTAGAGCACATGGATACAAATATAAAATCATCAGAATTTAAAGCAAAGAAAAAATAGTTTAGTGATTTTGCATTCAATTGAGCATTGATTTTTTCTTTTCTACTTCATTGATTAAAAGGAATATCAGTTTTAATTCCATCAAAAATATGTGATGGTATAGAATAACAAGTTAATCATTTGCTACATTAGAAAATTAATTGATTGCAAGAAAGTAGACATGCAAATTTTTTAAAAATTAAAATTAATATTTTCAAATAAAGGTGATCGGGTGATTGAATAACCTTTCGCAAAATTATGATTATAAAAATTAGCCATGGATTAAAATTCAAAAGTTTTCAAAAACTAGATTTTATGAAACCCACTCTGATACCACTTGAAAGTTCATTAGGGATGTTAAGCCCTTATGAATTAGACACAAGGCTAACCAAGAAGGGGTGGTGAATTGGTATTTTAAAATTTCTTTCAATCAAAACACAATCACAATCAAAACTAAGATTCACCCCAGAAATCAAAGTGCGGAAATTAAATGAAGAAATAATAAAGGAAAACACACACCAGATTTATAGTGGTTCGATCAAACCTTGACCTATGTCCACTCTTCGGAGGCACCCTTCGAGTATTGCACAAAACTCAGTGTCTCTCCTTTAGCTCCCAGAACTAGGTGGAGAAGCCCTTACAAAATCACTTCCACCTTCCCCGGTGCGACGGAGTAGCCGGGTCCTTTGACACCAAAGAGATCTTCTTCTTCCCAGAACTTCCCTATAGATGAGCCTTGAATTCGATGGTACTAAGGTGCAAGCTCGCTGGAGTAACCGTGTTGAACCCCCTCCATACTCCCTTAAAACCCCCACCAAGGATCTTCTCCCTCTCTCAAACTCCACCCTTCCCTCTCTCCCTTTCAAGCTCTCTCATCAAGTTTCCTCTAGAAGAAATGAAGCCTCAATAGCTACCAAATACACATACTAAATTCCTTGTCAAATTTTAAATAGAAGAGCTCAAAATAAGCTCATTAATTGTAACTTGCCAACTTTTTTCATCCAGGACGATATGAATATCATCCTGTACGATCAGTGCAAAATAAGCTTAATCAGCCAGGATGATTTAGGACGATCAAAAGAAATTTATTCATATCATCTCGGATGATAAGATATTGTTCTAGCCGATTAGTACAAATCATGAAATATCGTCCTGAACATCACCCTGAATAAGAGCTGTCCGATGTCCAATTGTCCAGTGTATCATCCAGGTCGATCTTACGATCGTCCAGGATAATGTGATCGTGCAATCAAATCATAATTTTTTCCTTAATTACCAAATTAATTTATGCATAATTATGCTGCATCGTCCAAGATGATGTCCAAAAATAACTAATACCTAAATAGTTCTAGTGGCTGATTCTTTCTTATTTGAGCCTATCGGCTCGGCCGATACTAATATTATCCGAGATGATGAGCTTAAAGACGACTGACTTAACCAGGATGCCCTAATTAGGGTTTGTATTTTCAGCTGATCGTCCAGGCCGATGTTGGGATCATTTCGGACGATGTGAGCAAAAAATAAAGAACTCTAAAATAGAAATAAGTGAGCAAGGTTACAAGCAAGCAAACACCCTTACAAACCAAAACTATATTAATGAAAATTATAAAGAACATGTTCTATCAAAACTTGAGCCTTGTAAGGTGCACTGTAATCCTGAAATGTTAGTAAATACAAAAAGAAAAATATATTGCAAATATAGGTAGACAACAGAATGTGAGCCACAATATTTGTTATTATCAAATGCATAAACTCATAGCCTCTAGTTGCAAAATAACCCACTAGCTTTGACATAACATAATCCCAACTCGATAGCCCACTTGACTCAATTTAAAATTTACCAAATACTTAATAGTTTACACCAACAACACTATTTTTCATATTATGACACTATTTTTTATATTCTAAATTATTTTATATTCAATAAAAACCACACAAATTCCAAAATCACGGGGAAGAAATTTTTTAGAAAATATTCAGAATCACATACTCTATAACATATAAAAAATTATGCTATGAGTTTTATCAATACAAAGTTATCCTCAAATTTTCAAAATAAAAAATATCAATTTTTTCAAAAAAATAAAAAAAAAATCAAATTATTGAAAACTAAGATAAATAAAATGTAACCTACCACAAGTTAAAAAAGTTTAGCAACTAGCCAAATGGCTAAAAATGACCCAAAGCAGCTCAAAATCCCTCTTCTTCTTCCCTAAATTTTTCTATTTCTCTCTCCTTTTGGCTAGATGTATGTGATCGAATGAATGGAATAGTGGTTTTAAAATATATTTAATGTGTAGTTAGTGGCCTAATGCTGCGATGCTACCA
This sequence comes from Dendrobium huoshanense, assembly GCA_016618105.1. Lineage (NCBI taxonomy): Eukaryota > Viridiplantae > Streptophyta > Magnoliopsida > Asparagales > Orchidaceae > Dendrobium > Dendrobium huoshanense. Next base: position 62,617,436 of record CM028351.1, read on the forward strand.
CCAAGCATTTCGACTCTAGTTCATTTTCTAAATATTCAAAACTATAGTTCTGAAATGTCAATATTTAACACCTTGGCATTATTGTAGCACTGCGATGCTCTAACATCCAACACTTAGGTGCTTAAATAGTAATACTTTTTTAGATTTTGCCAAAGTGCACTCTAAACCCTTGGGATGTGGAGCATTTTTCTAGAGAGAGAAGCTCTGCAATTTTTTTAGAGAGAGAAACCCTTCGTGTTTCTTCGAATTTTCTATTTGGCGGGAAAGTTACGTCGCCTGGTGATGGGCAATCCGGACCACCGGCAGCCTCTTGCCGGCGAGATTGCGCACAAGAATGTTGGTTTACGATCTTTATCGCCGGTCAAGAAAAGATCGAATCTGGTAAGCCGGGAGAGGGATGAATCTCTGGTTCATAAAGAAATTCGTGTGGATGGGAAGGGAAAGAACCCTCTTTTGCCTTCTTTACCTGAAATTGAATCTGAGATATCTGGTGATGGTGAAGCATCTGCTTCTGATCTTTATTTGAGAAGGAGTAGCAAATTCTCGAGAATTCATGATGAAAGCAATCAGAATTTGATAAACAAGAATCTGAATGATAAGGTTGAAGGGAGTGATCTGAATATTGATGGTGGTTCAGAAATTTTAGAAAAGCCTGTTTCTAAAAATAGTTTCGTCTCTACCTGAGGGAAAACGCAGCACATTATAAGATGGAAAATATGCAGATGACAGAAGATGGTTTGGCGGTGAAGATGAACCTAGATCGGGAAATTGCTAACACTCAGATTCTTGAAAAATCTCTGGTGGTAAAAGTCTTAGGGAAAGATGTTCCTTTCTATGTTTGCAGTCTGGAATTACGAAGACAATGGAGTAGATATGGGAAATTCCATTTAATGATGCTTGGGCTTGACTGGATTCTGTGCTCTTTCAGTACTATTGAATCTATGGAAGAAGTTTTGAGCGGAGGACCTTGGTTTATTGGTAACCATATTATCGAGATTGATAAATGGTCTACTTCCTTCTCTCTAGAGTCGCTGAAAGGTTTGACATCACATGTATGGATTAGATTTCCATTCTTGCCTCAAAGCTGTTGGGATGAGGAAAACATAGCCCAAATTGCTTCAATTATTGGAACACCATTGTTCCTTGATGGGAACTCTCTTAGATGGGGGAAGAGAGAATATGCACGTGTATGTGTGCGTATTAATCTTAACAAGAAATTGCCTAAAGGTGTATGGATAGAAGGAATTCAAGGAAGAATTTATCAAAAGGTAGAATATGAGAAGATGACTTCTCTATGCTACCACTGTGGTGTTATTAGGCATAGCAAAATCAGTTATCCGGAGATCAATTTAGTTAAAACTTCTAAACCATCGATGTCCCAGATTGTTAAGGAAGTTCTTAATGAAGCTGAAGGAACATTGAAGCCACTTGATGATAGTGATGAATACGGACCCTGGATCCATGCTAAATTCAAAAACAGGCGGTTAAGAAGATATAATAATAATGTGGGAGCTAACAGCTGGAAGCAACAGGTTTATAGACTTGTAATGAAGAACGACCGGAAACAAAATGAAAATATAGAGAAGAATCAAATTGTTAATGACAGTCTCAAAGAACTACTAGTACATAACGAGGACCGGAATCAGAATGAAGAAAGTCAGGCGAATCAAATTGTTGCTGCGAAGGATCGTGTTGATAAAATGCCAGGAAATTTAGAGTTTAACATGGATATTAAAATTGCTAACGTCTGTGGTAATAATAAATTCCAAGTGCTGCTCGAAGAACAAGTGGAGGGAGAAATAACTGAAGTGGTTGAAACAGAGGAAATGAATTACACAGGAAATGATGTTGAAACAACTACAGATGCAGACAAGCCATCTAGTTTTGATAGATGTCGGAGCTCAGGAGATCAAACTGAAAATTCTAAGAAATCTAAACTCTCAAAGGAGATTAGATCTCTGGGTTCTGTTGAGGCAACTCACAAAAAGAGGAAATGAGATAGAAGAGTTGGTAAAAAAGGTGTGGACTCTTCCCCTCTTCATCATTAATGTCTTCATTCATTTTCTGGAATTGTAGGGAGGCAAAGAAGTGTGAAGCCTCTCTATATCTTAAGGAGATAGTAAAAGATAATGGTGCCTTTTTTGTTGGTCTTAGTGAAACCAAGATGACTAGTATTGAGAGGAAAGATGTAGATATGTTGATAGGTAAAAATTGGGATTTCTTTCATCATCCTACTGAAGGAATTTTGGGTGGTATCCTGATTCTCTGGGATAAGAATGTTGTTTCGTTTGATGTAATTGAGAACATCTCCCAAACTATTGTGGGAGTTCTTTCCAGCACTAATATGGGCAATTGGAATGTTGCAACAGTATACGGAGGCAGAGACGTTCATACCAGAAGATCATTATGGGAGACTCTGGAAAGGTGTATGTTTGATGATGTACCTTCAATCATTGGAGGTGATTTTAATTGTATCCTTACTAAGGATGATAAGAGGGGAGGTAAGAGGTTTCAATTTTCCAAATGGCCTAAAGAAAAGAAGTCTTATATGGTGAATAATGATTTTCATGAAATTGCTTTTGTTGGACCAAGATTTACTTGGTGTAACAACAAGGATGGTGCTTCTAGAATTTGGGAGAGACTTGATAGATGTTTGATGAATTCAGTTGCTTTACAAAGAAATCCTATGGCTTTGGTTCGGCATCTTCCACGGGTTGCTTTTGACCCCTTTCCGATATCATGTAAGGTGCTTGAGTCAGTTAACAAGCAATCCATAATCATTCGGTTTGAAGACATGTAGAAAACATATCCTGTGGCTTGGAAGATTGTCCTAAAAAACTGGAAGAAGAAGGATTATGGGAACAATGCTGAAATTCTTCAAAGAAAGTTAAGAAGAACCCTTAAATCCTTATATTTTTGGAACAAAAATAAATGCAAGGAGTTAAATGTGCTAAAGGAACAGCTGAAGAAAGAAGTTCTGGAGCTTCAAATGGAGGAAGAAGCCAACTCGGGTCTTTCACAGGAAAAATTGAATTTTCTTAGAGGCAAAGTACACGAGCTTAATGTGACTTTGGGAAGACTATCTACATGGTGGAATCAAAGAGCAAAGATTAAATGACATGAGGAAGGAGACACAAACTCCAATTTCTTTCACAATTATGCTTCTACAAAAAAAATGGGAATCCTATTAGGCAAATTAAAGATGAGAATGACAATGTTCTGGAAAATTTGAATTAAATTGAAGATGTTTTCCATGATTTTTTTGTGAAAAAATGGAAAGCCAGAGAGATTACTCTGACGGGCTGGCCTAGCATTCCGGAAGAACAGAATATAAAAAGGCAGGAGCTGAGTTGATGAATGCTGATTTTACCAAGGATGAACTCACGAAGGCTATTTTTCAACAAGGTAATAACAAATACCCTGGTATGGATGGCATTATTGCATCATTCTTTAAATTTTATTGGCAAATCGTTGAGGATGACACATGGAAGGCGGTTGACAACTTTTTTAAAACCAGTAAAATGTATACTGAATGGAAAGACACATTGATTGTTCTTATTCCCAAGATTAGAAATCCTTTAATTCCTGCCAATTATAGGCCTATAAGCTTATGTCAAACAACATACAAGCTTGTGGCAACAATGATCATGAATAGACTAAAGTGTTGTATCAGCAAAATTATCACCGAAGAACAGGTAGCTTTCATTCCGGGTAGATCAATGTCGGATCATTGCCTTCTTGCACAAGAGATTTTTAACAAGTTCAGAATTTCCAAGAACAAGAAGGGAATGATGACGGTGAAGCTAGATATCGAGCAAGCTTACGATAGCTTGAGTTGGGATTCATTGAAACAAATTTTAAATATGTTTGTCTTCCCTAGAAAGATCTCGTCACTTATTATGGAATGTGTTTGTGATGTTAGATTTTCTTTCCTCCTCAATGGAAAGGCTTCGAAGTGGATCAATACTCAAAATGGATTCCGCCAAGGTTGTCCTCTTTCATCGTATATGTTTATCATGTGTTCTCAACTACTGTCAAATGCTATGGAGCAAAGGGGAAGTGGCTTAGGAATACAAGTATCAACAAAAACACATAAGATATCTCATATGTTGTATGCTGATGACGTTTTGATCTTTGCTCAAGCAACAATAAAGATGGATAAAACTCTCCATTCAATTGTTACAGGATTCTGCTCTTGGACAGGTCTTAATGTGTTCATTTCAAAATCTCAGCTTTTGTTTAGCACTGCTACTTGTCGTTCAAATAAACGTCGGGTTAAAATAATTTTGGGATACAAGGAAACGAAGGAACTCCAGTACCTTGGAGTTAAAATCACGTTGAGAAGAATGCTGAGGCGGATTTTCAAGATGTCATCGATAAAGTTTTACACAAGCTGAATTCTTGGGGGAGCAAGAGTTTATCACTGGCTGGCAAGATAACACTGGCCAAAACATCCTTATTAGCTGTCCCAAAATTTTTATCATCTCATATGATGGTCCCTAAGAAGGTCTTGTATGAATTTGATAAATGTTGTAGAGTGTTTGTGTGGCATAGAAGCAATGGTAATAAGGGTCTACATTATGTCTCTTGGTTGGAACTCTGTAAACCAAGGGCTGTTGGCAGGTTAAACTTCCATTCAGCAAGCATAAGAGCAGGGCCACTTAAGGCAAGATTGGCATGGAGTTTCTTGAATAATCCGGAGTCTACTCTAAATAAAATTATGCTTACAAGATACGGGAATACTATGTTTGATATGGGTGTCAAACAAGGAGCGTCTATTACTTGGAAAGTTTTAAAAGGAGGGAAATTTTTGAAGCCTTTGCTGAAATGGAGAGTGGTTAATGGGAGGAAGATCAATGTTCTCAAGGATGTCTGGATACTTGATAGAAGTTTAGGTTCGTGGCCTACTTTTGTTGACAGCATAAGGTTGGAGGAGACTATGCTTGATCAACTCATATCCCGGGCCGGTGACTGGAATATGGAAAGGCTACAGGAGGTGTTTAATGAGGACCTCATTTTACTTATTTTGCAAATCCCAATTAATAAAAATGCAGATGCAGATTATATGGAAACAATCAAACAATTTTCAGGAAAAACTATTACAGCGTTGTCTTATGAAAATGTTATGGATGATCATAGGGAAGAGGGAGACTTTGGTTTTTCAATGTGGCTCAAAAAAGCTAAACTTCAACCCCGTGTTGAGTTGTTTTGGTGGAGATTGAGTAAGTTTGCAATACCTACTAATGAGTTTCTCCATTACAGGAAGCTTTCTAATTATGTTATATGTGCACAGGACTGTCAACAAGTGGAGAACATAGAACATATCACGATTCATTGTAAGTTTTTGAAGGAGATTTTACTAAAACTATAAAACTGAGGGTTCGTGATCCCAGTTTTCTGTTGATTGGAGGAATGTCTATTGGAGCTGAGAAGGCAGTCGTCTACCTGCTCTAGCATTGTTAGTGTATATTGCTCTGCGGTTTATGAATGCTGGAAGGAAAGGAACAGGAAAGTAGATGGAAAGCAAACTCTTGGCAGCTCCATGATTGCAGTGAATATCTTATCTATAGCTATGACAAAAGCTAATCTAATGCTAGATAGCTGGGGTGCTAATCTCCCTAGGGAGTCTCAATTGAAGTGGCATCCTCCACCTCTAGATTGGATCAAGATTAACATAGATGCATTTTTTTTGAAGACTAACAATGCAGAAATTGGTGGAGTCTGTCGAGACTTCAAGGGCAGGCTTTTGCTTATGTTTGGGGAGAGAAGAGTCCACTGGGATGTGGGACAGCTTGAAATGGAAGCTATTTTGATGATCCGAAAATACATTCAAAGGTGGATGTTAGAGAGCAAAGGTATTATAATCGAATGTGACAATTACAACATTATAAAATACATTCAAAATTCATTGAATAAAGATGCTTGGAGAGTTAATAATTGGGAGGACAAGGATTTCTTCTTCCTAACCGACTTCAACAAGGTAAGCTTCCATCATGTTCATAGAAATTGTAACATGGTAGCTGATTGTTGTGCTACTTTGGCTATTAAGAATAATTTGTTTTTTGATAATTCGTCTTTTGATAGCATACCTTCTTCCTTATCTAGTTTACTGAAGAAGGAATGTGAACTTTACATTTAGTTTGTAACTAGTTTTTTTACCTTTGCTTTCTTAATGCAATTTGCAATTCTCAACAAAAAAAAACCCTTGGGACTCATTCTAGAACACATGCAAACCTTTTTTAACACACCAAAAAACTTCCAAACACATTTAATTTGGCTCAAATACCAAAAATATAATAGGAAACCTAACTTCTAGTCAAGTCAAATCAGTTTAAACATAACTCTGAATCTAGAGGTCCCAACTCTCCCCACCGAAAAAAATTACATCATAGATATTTCTAAATCAAGACAATTTAAAATAAAATTGGATATAGCTTTCGCATCTCATTCCTTTTCCTAAGTAGTTTCTCTGGCAGTCATGTGCTTTCACCACACCATGACCATCAGTATCTATTTACTTCTCAACTTTGTGAAGTTATATGTTATAATCCTATTGAGTGCTTCCCTATACTGTGGATTCAAATAAATCTTAACATTGTCAGCACATAACATCTTCCCAGAATCATATACTCACTTCCTTAAAGAATATAAATGAAATACATTATCTATATATAGCATATATTCTAGAAATAAAAACTTGTAAGCAGAACTACCAATCTGCTCAATCCCCGCAAAAAGTATAATATACCTGACACTTAACTTAATGATTCTTCCAAATCGTTTGACATCTTTCATAGGACTAAATTTGATATAAACAAATTACCAACTTAAATATAAGGTCTCAAACAATCTTCCAGTACTTGAATAGTCTTTTTGAACTATCCATCTATCAACAAATGAAAAGTCATACTAAAGTAAAATTTTGTACTAAATACCTCTCTATAAAATGGAGGTAGACTAAGCATTATGATTAAATTCAATCACCTTTAACACTATATCTAATCTAATTATATCTCTGACATATATCTTTGTTAACCTATCTACCAAATCAATATATCAGATCATAATGAAATGCACATACTTTATTACTTGATCAATAATAACCCTCACGACATCATGCCTCTGTCTAAATCTAAGAACCCTATAGAAAAAATCCATTATTATCTATTCCCAATTCTACTATGAAATAGGTAACAACTGTAAAAGACCACTTAATCATTGATGCTTTAACTTCACCAACTAGCATGCCTCACATTTTGAAATAAATTTTTATTTCCTAATCCTAACCACTAGAACATATCTTTTAAATCTCCATATATCTTGCCACTTTCAGGATGAATAGTATAACCTGAATAATATGCCTCATGTAAAATCTCAACCCTCAAACCCCCAATAGAAAGAACCCATAATCTATCCTCGTAAAAAATAATATCATAATCATATAAGAAAAGTTTAGGTCTCTTACCAGACTTAATCTAACTACTCAATTTCAAATACTCTATATAAGATTTTTTGGCTTCCTAAATTCTTTCTTGTAAAGTAGGATGAATAATCATCTGAGTTAAAAAATTTAAATCTATATCAACAAATTCTACCTTTATCTCCATCTTCTTTAAATCTTGAATAAGAAAGTATATATAAGTAATAAAAGAGAAGTACATGATAACTTCTTACTCAAAACATCTGTTATAATATTTGCCTTTCTAGGTTGATACTAAATAAACAAATCATAATCCTTAATCATCTCCAGCAATATTCCCCATAAAGATACACTAGGATAGATAAAGCCTCGATCCACCAACTTCTGAAGCTATACCTTCAACTCTTGAAGTTCCATAGGTGACATCCAATACAGAGTCTTAGATATTAAAGATGTAATCAAAAAAATATTTATACAAATCTTTACCTCTATGTCTGATTGTAAATACACTAACACCTCAGGAAAGACATCCAAAAACTCCTGAACTATAAGGACACTACTCATAAATGCATAAGAGAGGCTTGCATCTCTTATAAAATCTAAATATACTATGATAAATTACCTCTAAAGTTTACCCACTTCAAAAGAAGAAATCTGATAAGAAAGAATATCCCTAATTCCTTAAAATACAAAACTCTCACCATTCTAAAATAGAGTCACTTTGTATTCAGACAATCAATCTAATCCCTATACTAACTAATCCAATATATACCCTATACAACAAGCCTGATGCATTCCTGCACTTTAATCATCCAACTTGAATTCTACTGATAATATCCCCATCTATTTATCCATCACCCTGAACAATAAATCCAAGATATCTAAAATGTGTGCTCTTATTAATGACTTGATCGCCCAAAGTTGCAATCCCCTTACTAAGTCTATTGCTACTAAAATTAAACTCCATATATGCATACATACATATGAAAAATAAATAAAATGAGCACCCAAAACTATCCAAAATTATATTACTCTTCTACAGATTAAATCATATGGCTATGTCATGATTTGATTCTCCAACTAATGCTTTGATACTAAAAATATTGTCACTACTCGACCTAATATGACCTATTATTATATAAGTCTTACCATATCTGATGGTTACAAGGCTGACCATACGATCCAGTTGGAGAAATATTGAACTAAAATATTCTATTTATATACTATTGTGGACACATTTAATTTAATGTCCAAATGATGAGACACAAAATTTGCTTTAAATTTATATTTTGAGTTTCTTTAGTCAAATCTTTATAGATTGACATTATACCATCCCTAATGATAGACTAATGCGTCACTATCAATTTAAAATGAAAAACTTTACATTCATGATTGAATATTGCATATAAAATATTCAATTAGTATTAAAGGATGAAAGAAACATTCACCTATCATTTCAGTTATGAAATTAATCCAATGTTTACAGCTTACGTCTATATTTCATAAATCTTTTTCCTATCATAGAAAGAAACTACGATAGAGTTTATTTTATCAGGATTGTAGACTCTCTATAGGGGAAAGCCCCTATAGTTAGTTACATCTCTCAATAGAAAACTCGCAATTAAAATGAAGACTATATATATATATATATATATATATATATATATATATATATATATATATATATATATATATATATATATATATATATAAAGAAATATTTGGACTAACAATATTTATTGTATAGGCTTTAGAATATAAATTTTTGTACTTGTCCTCTGAATTTTAATTTTAAAAGAATTGAATATAAATGTGCCATAAACTAAAGAGATATTTGCAATATGGACTTATACTTACTTGGAGTGAGTTTCAAGCTACCAAATTTAATTCACAATAAATCACCTTAGATGTAATGCATGATTGGTGGAGTTTTATCCTAAGAGATTAAAGAATGAATCAGACTCTCAAATTTATGACTCAATATAAGTAATTTAAACTAATAATTTTAATGACACTAGTTAGAAGAGTTACTAAGAAATATAAATTTTATATTATTTAATTTGCATAACTAAATTTTCTAACTCTCAAAATTTCTTAAAAATTTTGGCAGCATGACTACCATATCCAAAGAAAAAGCAAAGCATCCTCCAAGTACAATGTGGACCCCGCTACCTTACCCACCATGGGCATAAAAGTTTGGCTGTACATTCTTTATAGAAATTAAAAATGCATGTATATATGCATGATTGGGTGAAGGGGTTGTTTATAAAGTGCCAAATATTATCATCTTATAACTTGTATACATATTCTTACAAAGTCTATAATATATACACCTAAAGAAACCTAAGAAAATTTTTACCCACTAATGCAAACTACAAGCCATATGAACATATTGCATAAAGAAAATGTAATAAATGGAAGGCTGAATATATATAAAATTTATTTATTTATTTATTTATTTGATAATTTATAATAGACTCAAACTCTAAATAAAAGAAAGATGGCCATGCTCCTCCACAACAAATATGGGTTTCTAATCCTGTCATATATATAGATTCAAATATACTTACTTATGATTTTCAAGCTTCAAGTATTTTATGGAATTCCAAAAGAGAGTAACCTTTAAGAGAAAAGATACCATATTTTGGAGCTCCATTTGTATGTATAAAAGAGTAGGTATATTAAAATCTTTTACAACTCAAGATATTGTTCAACACAAAATATATACATTTTTCTTTTACAATAACTCATACTTGTATACACCATTCTTAGTTACATTTTAATTTAACTCTTGCATGAATTTAAAGGCAATATAAAATTATATAAAAGCATGTAAGGTGCAAAATAATTGTGTAATAACCTGACGCTTCTAATGCAACCTTTAAAGAGCCTAAGTGCACCAATTGAAATTAAAAATATATGGCATCCAGATTGCTAAAAATAAATAAACATTATACAAGGTAATCTCTGTTGAGATTCGTTCACAATGAATTAGGTTGTTAAACCTAAGCTTATGTCCTAGTGGCTAACCAAGAGGGGGGTGAATTGGTAATTAAAAAAATTTGAACCCTCTTTTAAACTTTAGAAATTAAAACTTAATTGTTAGTGAATTTTTTAGAAAAAGATATTTTAACCACAAGTTGTAAATGATAAATAAAATAAAAAGCGAAAAAATAAAGAACACCAGATTTATAGTGGTTCGGTCAAAACCAGACCTACATCCACTCCCTGGAGGCACCCTCCAAGTATTGCACTAATACCACTAGTGACTCTCCTTTAGCACCCATAGCAAGGCGGAGAAGCCTTTACAAAAACTCTTTCCGCCACTACCCAGTGTGGCAGAGAACCGTCTTCCTTTTACACTTATCCTCTGTGTTGGCAGAGAACCGTTCATCCTTTTACACTCTCCTAGTGTGGGCAGCGAACCCTTCATCCTTTCACACTCTCCTGGTGTGGGCCGAGAACCCTTCATCCTTTCACACTCTCCTGGTGTGGGCAGAGAACCCTTCGGCTATTCACACTATCCAAGTGTCGGCAAAGAACCAGATCTCCTTGACAGATCTCCTCACAAGAAATCTAGAAGGAAGAAAGAAAAGAGTGAAGTAATCCCAAATCACAAGTAGAGATTCTTACCTTTGAACACCAAGTGAAGCCTTCACACTCCAGTGGTAGGAATCCTCCTTTGAATGCTCTCTCACACTCTCTCCTTGACTCTTCTTTTAATATGCACGAAGATCAAATGGCAAAAAGATTTGGTGGCAGTCTAAATTGGACTATATATAGGAGAGACAAAAAAAACTGTCCAAAACTACAAATTTTCAAGTCAACATGAAATTGATCGTCCTAGATGATTTTATTTAAAGTGTCGAAAATGATCCTGATGTATATTGGTACGAACTATGTTCGTACATGATCATTGTCCCGTACGAACTAGGTTCATCCGGTACGATCGGTTATACCATAGGTCGATTCCCAAATAACTGCAGGACGTAACCAACATTGGTAAGTCAGTTCACATCGTCCTAGGAGGAACAATACTTCGTCCGGATGAAATTTTTACAGAGAGAAACTCATCCTTGCACGATAATGAACTTCATCTTAATGAAATTTTTACAGAGAAGAATTTGTCCTGGGACGATTTGGATTTCATCTGGACGAAATTTTTACAGAGCTCAAGTCATTCTGGCACGATTATAGATTTCATCTGAACAAAAATTTTATAGAGCCTAACTCATCCTGGGACGAAAATAATTTCATCATGGATGATCAGGACTTAGAAAAATTTCCTCCAACTCCTGTTCATTCCATTGCTCGTATAAGGAGATAACTGACCTGATCGTCCCGTACGAATTTGATTCATCCCGTACGATCAGTATAAATTTTGTAAGATCTCCTTAAGTGTGCGTGTGTGTTTTTATTCACTTAATTATAATCACTCCCTTTCAATTCAAAGAATAATTTTAAGGCTTCAATTTACAAAGGATTGTATGTTGAATTTGATTTGAAGTCTTCATAATTTGGAGTTCAAATTTCCTGAAATGTTAGTACACACAAGAGCAAAAACAAATCTTCCAAAAAAATGTTAGGAGATAACTACACATAAAACAATAATATTTGAAATCATCAAAACTATATTTGCAAGAATGTAAAACATGCTAATAGCAACTCTCTTAACAATCTCCCCCTTTTTGATGATGGCGAAATAATTATTGTTTATAGGATTGCAAATTCTAAGAATCTCCTAAACTCCCCTTGAATTGATGAATGCATTAAAATAAGGAGACATTGATTCAAAAATTATTTTTGTTTTTCAAAAAATTTATATAAAATAAAACAACAACATAATCACAAAAATAAAATAAACACAAACTACAAGACTCACAAGACACAAGACACAATTCAACAAATAATTTCTCCCCCTTTTTGACAATAGCAAAAAGTGAAGAAGAAAAAAAAAGACTTGAAATGTAAGCAGAGATATGAAAATCATTTGATAATATAATTTAACAGTGATTGAAATAAGTTATGTAAATAAATATTAAAATATTAGGCAAATCATAGAAATTCATATAATTTAAAAAGTGATATAACATAGATAATAAAAAGAATTTATCAAAGACATGAGTCAGTTTAGACACTAAGATAGAGAAAATCATTGCAATAAGGATGAATAAAAAATTGTATATTTCAAATTTCAATATCAATTATAAATAAACATAAGATCAATTTGAATTAAGAGATTAAAAGAGTTTGGAAAGAAATAACTACCACATGTGTCGCTTTTTGCGCATCTTTTTCATAGTTGTGGCACATTTTTGTGCATCATTTTTACTTTGAGCTTATTTTGTGCCTCTTTTTCACATTGCGAACCTTTGCGCATTCCTTTTGATTTTGTATTGTACTTTTACACAATTTGCAAGAGTAATTTTATTCTTTCCAGAAACAATAATCTAAAATTTCAAATCTTTCTAAGTGTATAAATAATGATTGATAAGTGAAATATAAAATAAGAAAACATCACAATTGCAATAATAATATTAACAATAATACAGTCTAAAGAAGAGACATGAAATTGAAAATTCTAATAATATCAAGTTATAAGCAAAACTTAAACTTAAAATAATTAGATTTTCTAATGAATTTAATTTTTCTTGCAATTCAGGTTATATCACGATTAAGATTAAAAATCTGATGATTTACATAAAGTCTAACAAACATTTCAAAAGTAAATTCAAATCAAAATACAAGAACTTATATTGATATCATTTTAAATATTACAAGTATTCATCAAGGAGATCTGGTTCTCTGCCGACACTTGGTGAGTGTGAACAGCCGAAGGGTTCTCTGCCCACACTAGGAGAGTGTGAAAGGATGAAGGATTCTATGCCCACACTAAGAGAGTGTGAAAGGATGAAGGGTTCTCTGCCCACACTAGGAGAGTGTAAAAGGACGGACGGTTCTCTGCCAACACTGGGGATAAGTGTAAAAGGAAGACGGTTCTCTGCCGCACCGGGTAGTGGTGGAAAGAGTTTTTGTAAAGGCTTCTCCGCCTTGCTGTGGGTGCTAAAGGAGAGTCACTAGTGGTATTAGTGCAATACTTGATATCAATACAACAACTAAAATAAAGAAGAAATACATCAAACTACTAAAAGTAAATAACAATTAACACATAAACAACAATACAAACACAAAACATCAAGTGCAACAATCACTTAGATGGTCCCTGATCTGGAGGAGGAGGAGGAGGAGTAGTACCAAAGAGATTAAAGTATGTATTCAACATAAGTACATTAATACTAATATCATTCATTTGTCCCCTTAAATAACCCATGTCATGTTGATATTGAACATCCTGCTGTTGAAGATGAGTCTCAATTTGATCAAAGCATTGATCAAAATGAGTCTCTAGCTGATCAAATCTTTGAACCAAATTCTGACAATTTGGTTCATTTGTAGGACCAGGTGCACCTTCAGGCTCTTCTTCTGTATCACTAATGATATGTGCTTTATCTGATTCTTCCTTAAAGATCGCTCTAAATGATCCATCATTGTAATAGAGTGGTTCTTCATATTCCTGATCAGGATGAACCAAGTTATACTTCTTTTTCAAAATATAGGAAACTAAGTGTCCTAAAGCAATATTCCTCTTCCTTTTCTGATCTACATGGCCAATTTCAGACAGCCCATAAAGATAGTCAAGGATAAGTTGGGCTTCATCTATAGGCCTTTTTGACATGATTAAGAAAGTCATCATGGAAAGAAGGGGGGTAATATTGACTCTATCACCAGCTTTTGGAATGATTGAAGTTCTAAGAACGTGCTGGATGATGCGTGCATTCAGGACAAGACCGGATACCTTAGCCACATGCTCAGTTAAACCATTTCCTCTAATTACCCTATTGATTTCATACCATTTCTATGTATCATTAGTGATTAAGGTATGGGCTCTACTTCCCTCAGTCCTTAAATTTAGAAAAGCTCCTAAGTCGTTTTTAGTGATTTCAACTTTTTGTTTGAAAACAAAGGAGCGAATCACAGAGTGGTCAAAATTGAAGGATATATTAGCTAGAAAGTAGTGGAAGGTTTCTTTGTTATAGAGGTGGACCAAAGTAAGGATAAAGTGAAACTGAGTTGAAGCAAATAAAGGCATTACCTGAAAGGTAATATCTTCTTGAATTAAAATTTGGGAAGGAGGGATTTTGGCAGAAGCAAATCTAGGAAAAGAATCCTCATTTGCTTTAGACAGAAAGTTTTCGGACGAATTCTTATGTGGCTTCTTCGCTAAGACCTTTTAACGCTTACTTGAACTGGCCATTTGAAAATGATCTAGAGTAAGAAAGGAGTTGAAAGTGATGTTTAGCGTGTGACAATTGAGTTAAAAAGCCCGCCTATTTATTGAAAATGACATGTTCGTACCAGACAAAAAATTTTTGTCCAGTATGAAATTTCATTTGTCCTGTACGAAAAAAATTCATACATACTATCCAATTCATTTAAAATAAAATGGCTTTTTGTAATTAACGCGACTTACAAAGCATCCTTTCGTATAGACTTTTAACCTAACTGATCGTACAGGCGAACACATGTTCGTCCCAAGATGATCAGAACTTATATCATTTTAATGACAGTTGAAACCGTCCCCTACATCGAACCGACATGTGTTCGTCAAGATGAACCAAAGGTTCGTACAGACGAAGTTCATATTAAAAACTACCTTATCCATTCAACTGCTTTATTCATTCATCCCGTTGTTTGAAAAATATTTCATCCTGGAGGATCGTGTCGATTGTACAGATGAAGTACATTAAAAATTGCACTCAAACGGTTCAAAATCCGACAGTTTTTCACACTACACAAATTGTCCCATACAAAAATATTTCATCCCGGACGATGATGACTTAAAAAATTTTGATTTTAGCACTCAAACAAAACTAAAATTCAAAAACACAAGAAAATACCCAAAAAAAATATGAAACACAGACTCTAAAAGGAAAAATCACACAAACAAAATCATAAAAACATAAAAAAATATTTAATAATCAAACATCAATGTTGCAATAACATTTTTTTTTAAGCATTTAAATCAATCACACCAAGCCTTGTTCTTAATGCACTGAAAATATCAAAGTCTAAAGGTTTTATAAAAATGTCTGCAAGTTGATTTTCAGTTGTAACATAAATGAGTTCAATTTCTCCCTTAGATACATGATCCCTTATGAAATGATGTCTTATGTCTATGTGTTTGGTTCTTGAATGTTGAATAGGATTTTTTGAAATGTAAATAGCAATAGTGTTATCAAAATAAATTGGTATAGCGCCTATAGTTAATCCTAAATCAATCAAATGTTGATTCAACCAAAGTACTTGTGCCACACAACTTCCTAATGTAATGTATTCAGCTTTTGCAGTAGATATGGCTACTGAATTTTGTTTTCTACTGGACCATAAAACTAATGAATTTCCAATGAACTGATATGTTCCAGAAGTGCTTTTTCTATCCACCCTACAACCTGCAAAGTCATAATCTGAATAACCAATTATTTCAAATGAAGAGCAAAACTTAGGATACCAAATTCCTAAATTCTAAGTTCCTAACAGATATCTTAAGATCCTTTTCACTGCTGTCAAATGTGATTCTTTTGGATCTGATTGAAATCTAGCACATAAGCAAACACTAAATATGATCTCGGGCCGGCTAGCAGTCAAGTAAAGTAAAGATCCAATTATCCCTCTAAATTTCTTTTGATCAACAGATTTTCCCTTAGGGTCCTTATCCAACTGAACTGAGGAACTCATTGGTGTACTAACAGGCTTAGCATTGTCCATTTCATACTTTTTGAGGATGTCCTTAACATACTTTGATTGACTTAGAAATGTTCCTTCCTTAATTTGCTTAATGCTAAAACCTAGAAAGTAACTTAAATCTCTCATAGACTCATCTCAAATTCACTACTCATTATTTTAGAAAAATCATCACAAAGATTTTTATTTGAAGATCCAAAATTGATATCATCCACATAAATTTGAACAATGAGTATATCATTTCCACATTTCTTCAAAAAGAGAGTTGTATCCACACTTCCTTTTTCAAATGATCTTTCAAGTAGGAAGGTGCTCAATCTCTCATACCAAGCCCTGGGTGCCGATTTTAATCCATATAATGCCTTTTTCAACTTGAAAATATGATTTGGGTATTTAGAATTTTTAAAACCTGGAGGTTGTTCTACAAAAACATCATCTTCAATTACACCAATTAAAAAGGTACTTTTGACATCCATTTGATACAATTTAAATCCTCTAAAACAGGCAAAGGCTAGCAAAACCCTAATTGCTTCAAGTCTAGCTACAGGGGCAAAAGTCTCCTCAAAATCAATCCCTTCAATCTGGTTATACCCCTTAGCTACTAATCTAGTCTTATTTCTAATGACAACTCCTGAGTCATTTATTTTATTTTTGAATACCCACTTAGTTCCAACTACACTTTGATCTTTTGGCCTTGTAGTTAATTCTCAAACTTTATTTCTTACAAATTGATTCAACTCTTCTTGCATGGTCAAAATCCAAAATTCATCAGAAAGTGCTTGATCAATATTAGTGGGTTCAACAGTTGAAATGAAGGCTGAATAATTGACTTCCTTATTTAATCAACGCCTAGTCCTTACACCCTTACTTGGTTCACCTATGATCAATTCCCTTGGGTGGTTTTTTATAAAATCTCAAATCTCTAGACAAAGGGTTTTCTATCTCCAAATTTTCTTCCACATTTTCTTCCAAGTTTTATTCCAAGTTCAATTTATCAATCTTTTGAGAGTTAATCTCAATTTCATCTTCTATAATATTTGGCTCTTCCATATTTCCAGATTCATCAAATACAATATGTGTGGTCTCCTCAATTACCAAAGTTCTTCTATTGAATACTCTATAAGATTTTCTAACACTTGAGTATCCAACAAAAATTCCTTCATCTGATTTTGGACCAAATTTTTCTAAGGCAGATTTTTCATTATTATGAATGAACACCTTGCAACAAAAACATGCGAATGAGACAAATTAGGTGTTCTCCCTTTTAGAATCTCATAGGGTGTTTTATTTAACTTAGATCTCATATTCACCCTATTAAGAACATAACATGCAGTGCCAACAGCCTCAGCCCAAAAATATTTAGGAAGTGAATATTCTGCCAACATTGCTCGGACGGCTTCTATTAATGTTCTATTTTTTCTTTCGACTATCCCATTCTACTGAGGGGTTCTAGGTGCAGAAAAGTTGTGATCAATTCTTTTGTTCTTACAAAATTCTTCAAATCTCTCATTCTCAAATTCTCCTCCATGATCACTTTGAATAGAAATAATTTCACACCCTAATTTCCTTTGAATCTAAGTCAAAAAATTTCTAAATTCCTCAAATGATTCACTCTTATGAAATAGAAATCTAACCCATTTGAATCTTGAGTAATCATCCATAATCACAAATCCGTATACCTTCCCTCCTAGACTCACAGTTCCAACTGGTCCAAAAAGATCCATGTGTAAAATTTTCGATGGTTTACTAGTTTTAAGATCCTTATTAGATTGAAAAGAGGACTTCACCTACTTTCCTAATTGACATGCATCACAAATGTGGTCCTTAGTAAAGTCTAGTTTTGGTATACCTCTCACTAAGTTCTTTTGGGTAATCCTTCTAAGATTTTTTATACTAGAATGACAAAGTCTCCTATGCCAAAGCCATGACTCATCAGATACAATTTTCAAACAAAAAGTAGTAAGAGTTTGAATGCAATTTAAATCTAGCATATAAACATTATTTACCCTTTTTCATTCAAAACATCTTTACCATTTAGGCTTAATATGCAGCTAGTAGGAAAAAATTTTACACAGTAACCCTTATCACATAGCTGACTTATACTTAACAAATTATATTTTAAGCCTTCAACCAATAATACATTGTCTATAAAAAAATTCTTTAAACTTCCAATCATATATATCCCAACCACCTTCCTTGTGGTATTATCTCCAAGTGTAACCTTGCCTCTACTCCTGACTTCTAGCATTATGAATTGAGCAGTATCTCCAGTCATATGCTTTTAATATCCACTGTCCATGTACCATATGCTCTCATGAGGTCTTGTGTGAGAGCGACCCTGCAAAATTATCAAATGTTAGACCTGGGAATCCAAACAAGTTTGGGTTCTCCTTTTGGCAATTTATAATCAGATGCATGTATGATATGTTTAGGTTTATGCATCTTAGGTCACCACACAAAATTAGTTTTCATCTTCAAAGAACAGGTGTGAGCTATATGTCCAAGTAATCCATAATTATTATATTTTACTTTAGAAATGGATTCCTAAGTCTTTTAACATTCATCTGTCTTTTCAGGGATTGCATAAATTTAGGATAGATAATAGGATTAGTAAAATCTTTAAGTTTAGGAGGTATCCTATTATCCTTGAGAGCTTTTATCGTTAATTTGTAAAATGACCAATTCATATCTTCTAAAATTCGATTTGTATAATTGGTTCTATAAAGTTTGCTCTCAAATTCATCCTTAGAATTCTTAAAATCTTCTCGAGTTCTACATAGGATGATTTAAAATTCTCATGATTTTTATTCAAGTCATTAAACTCATCAAATAATTTCATGTGGTTGTTATCAATCAAAGCATGATCTTTCCTAAGGATTTCATGTTCCTTTTTAAGCTCTTCAAATTCTAAACTAAGGCTAGCATACATTTTCTTCATTTTTCTATATGATTCATACATGTGTTTAGAAACTTCAAAAAGTTCATCATAAGTTAAATCACATACCTCTTCTTGATCTGATTGATCAAGATTGTCAGCCATTAAGCATAAATTAGTGACTTCCTCTTCCTTTTCTATTTCTGACGAGTCTGAAGCTGAGTCCGCCCAAAAAGCTCATTGGAATTTCTTCTTGCCCTCCTCTACCTTCTCCTTGCTATGATTGGCTTTGAGTTTTGGGCATTCCGTCTTTATATGTCAAGGTTTCCTCCACTCATAGCAAATAATTTCATTAGAAACCTTGGCATTTCTATTGAATTTACCTCTATTCCATTGTTGTCATCTCTTTTGCTTCCTCTTCAGAAAGCTTCTGAACTGTCTAGTCATTAATGCTATGTCGTCTTCATCCTCAGGTTGTGAGTGTTCACTCTCAGACTCTTCCACATTCAGTGCTATGTTTTTCTCCCTTCGTGGTTCACATGCATCAATCTTTATTTAGCTAACTCCTTTCTCGTAAGCAATAAGCAAACCAAGAAGATTATCAAAAGAGTAAATGTTTAAATATTTAGACTCTATAATTGCAGTAATTTTAGCATCATTTGCAGTAGGTAAGCAACGAAGAATCTTATTAACCATTTTAGCATTTGTTAACTCCCTACCAAGTGCATGCAAAGAGGTGACTATTTGTGTGAATCTTGTGTACATGTCAGAAATAGATTCATTAGGTTTCATGCGAAACAATTCATAATCATGCAATAAGATATTAAGTCTAGATTGTTTAACATCATTAGTCCCCTCATATGTTATACAAAATCTATCCATATGTCCTTTCCACTTTTGCAAGTGGAAACCTGCATGTAGTCTTCCGATTTTAAAGCACAAAAGAAATTATTCAAGCATTTGGCGTTTAGTTGTGCTAAGTCACGTTCTTCTACTGTCCAGTCTGCAAAAGGTGTTTCAACTCTAACTCCATCAACTAATCTAGTTGGTTTTGTATATCCTTCCTGGACTAAGATCCACATACGATAATCAAGTGACTGTAAGAAAGTAGACATGCGTGTTTTCCAAAAATCAAAAGGTATATTGTCAAACAGTGGAGGTCTAATCATAGAGTAACCCTCAGGTGTGTTTTTGTTTCCAAATGTAGCCATCTACGTTAATCAAAAAGTAGTCTAAACTTATAATTTTGAAATAAAGCTCTGATACCACTTGTTGAGATTTGTTCACAATGAATTAGGTTGTTAAACCTAAGCTTATGTCCAGTGGCTAACCAAGAGGGGGGGGGGGTGAATTGGTAATTAAAAAAAAATTTGAATCCTCTTTTTAAACTTTGGAAATCAAAACTTAATTGTTAATGAATTTTTTAGAAAAAAAATTTTCAACCACAAGTTGTAAATGATAAACAAAATAAAAAGAAAAAAAGTAAAGAACACCAGATTTATAGTGGTTCGGTCAAAACCAGACCTACATCTAATCCCCGGAGGCACCCTCCGAGTATTGCACTAATACCACTATTGACTCTCCTTTAGCACCCACAGCAAGGTGGAGAAGCCTTTACAAAAACTCTTTCCACCACTACCCAGTGCGACAGAGAACCGTCTTCCTTTTACACTTATCCCGAGTGTTAGCAGAGAACCATCCATCCTTTTACACTCTCCTAGTGTGGGCAGAGAATCATTCATCCTTTCACACTCTCCTAGTGTGGGTAGAGAACCCTTCATCCTTTCACACTCTCCTAGTGTGGGTAGAGAACCCTTCGGCTGTTCACACTCTCCAAGTGTCGGCAGAGAACCGGATCTCCTTGACAGATTTCCTCAAAGGAAATCTAAGAAGGAAGGAAGAAAAGAGTGAAGTAATCCCAAATCACAAGTAGAGATTCTTACCTTTGAACACCAAGCAAAGCCTTCACGCTCCAGTGGTAGGAATACTCCTTTGAATGCTCTCTCTCACTCTCTCCTTGACTCTTCTTTCAATAGGCACGAAGATCAAATGGCAAAAATATTTGGTGGCAGTCTAAATTGGACTATATATAGGAGAGACAAGAAAAAACCATCAAAAACTGCAAATTTTCAAGTCAACACGAAATGGATCGTCCCGTACAATCGTGGATCATCCTGGACGATTTTACTTAAAGTGTCAGAAATGATCCTGATGTATATTGGTACGAACTATGTTCGTACATGATCATCATCTCGTACGAACTATGTTCGTCATGTATGATCGGTTATACCATAGGTCGGTTCCCAAATAACTGCAAGATGTAACCAACTTTGGTAAGTCGGTTCACATCGTCCTGGGACGAATAGTACTTTGTCCGGACAAAACTTTTACAGAGAGAAACTCGTCTTGGCATGATAATGAACTTCGTTTGAACGAAATATTTATAGAGAAGAATTCGTCGTAGGACGATTTGGATTTCGTCTGGATGAAATTTTTATAGAGCTCAAGTCATCTTGGCACGATTATAGATTTTGTCTGAACAAAATTTTTACAGAGCCTAACTCATCCTGGGACAAAAATAATTTCTTCCTGGACGATCAGGACGATCAAACAGTCGACCTAGCCTAGGCTAGAGTTGGTTGTCCTATAAAACCATCTAAGTGTGTGTAGAAAGTTTGTGTGGCTTAGATAGTTCTTAGGATTTATTGATTTAGAGTATTATATATATAAATTTATTTATTTAATATCTTTAAAAGATTGTTTTAATTTAAGTTTTAGTGGTTTAGAGATTTAAATTTTCTTTTAAAGATATTTTGATTGTTGAAGTTATTTATCATTAGGATTCAAAGAATATAACCCTCAATAACTTTTAAGTGCCAAAAGCTATTTATCATCAAGTCTTATGCCCATATTTTTAATGCTACCAATCCTTCAAGATTGGGGTAGATGGATAGCATGGAGTCCATTATTTTAATCAAATGTTTTAATCCTAAAAGTTTTTTAATCCAATACACATTTGCCCTCCTAAATGAAATCAAGCACAAAAGTATGAATAGCTGCAACGTCTATATTTTTATTAGTAATTTTTTTAATAAAATTTAGTTTATTATTTAATAATTTTAGTAATTTATTTAATTTTATATACTAATATTTATATTCTATAAATTTTTTTTATAGCATTATCATGATGAGCATGAGGAACCAAGGCCTCCTTAAGACACATACCCCCGTAGCTTGAGGTAGTCTAGCCTAAAAACATCAATGATAGGAATGTTGGTTGTTCATTTAATGTTGTTTATTGAACTAATTTCATTGAATTAATGAATTACTAAAGTTTTAATGATTTATTGATTTTCCATATTTTAATATATTAAACATATAATCCATTTCTTGAATTTTTAATTTATATTAGTTTCTATAATGTTTATATTTATTATAAATACTACAAAGAAGAGTCTAATGCCTTTAATTTGACTAAATTAATACTTTTTTTAATTAGTTATGAATTTTACAAGTTTAATGCATTTTACGAACTAAAATTGACCAAATTATAGATTTTTTTATTTACAGTAAATTCTTAAGATTTTTATATTTTTAATAAACACTAGACCCATAGATGAGCCCAATGCCTTTAAGTTTTCTCAATTCAAAGTTTTTTATAATTATTTATAGTTTTTACAAGTTTTTTAATTTAATGGATTTATTTAATTATTTAATAAAGGGTGCTTTTCTTATTTCTGCACCAAACCAACTACAAATCTCTTGAAATCATCCCCAAATGTAAGAAATAACTTCTAGGGATGAATTTAGATGTTCAAAATTATTTTTATATTTTTTATATATGTTTAAATATTTATTTTAATTAAATAGAGAATTTTTTATTTTATTTTTGAAATTAATATTATTTTTGGTTGATTCTGATGGGGCTTTTGTTTTCCTCTATTTTAGTTTTAATTCTGAGCAATTTTATATATTATTATATTTGTAGATTTAAAATAAATTTATTATAAATTTTTAAAGATCCTAGGTTAATTATGTATATGAATCTTGGGTTCACTAAATGAAAAACCAAATGACCTTCAAATGCAATAGAATTTGCATATGCTTCCAAGCCACTTAATTTGGGCTCATTAAAGTCCCCTTGTTTGAGATATCAATCATCAAATATAAGTGCATTTATAGGTTTGATAATTTCTTTTAGGAGCTGACTCACTAAAATAAATGGCTAACTAACCCATGCAAAAATATAAACACACTACAGAAAAATAAAAATCTAATTCTAAGTGCATGAAGAATTATAAATTTTCAAAGTTATAGATCCAAAATAGACTAATAAACTTTAATATTCAAATCACAAAAAATTTTATCAAAACAAGATCCAAGCAAATTAGAGTAGCTCAAGGATGCTTCCTAATATATACCATCCAAATTTGAGGTCAATTTGACCATTGATTTTGAATAAATAAAAAATGGAAATAATTCATCTCTATTTTTTCAAAATCTAATGGGAAAAATATTAAATTTATTTAAAAAAAAATAGTATAACTCAAAAGCTTCCCAACAAACCCAATAGTACTCAATTTGAATGAAAAATGATTTTTCTATCAGTTTTGGAAGTTATAGGGTATTTATTTAATTTTTTAAATCAATTTAACCATCAGTGCTTTATTATCAAATCATTAGTAATGATTCGAGATGTGAAGCCACACCGTTGTGACTTGTGACATGCATCACACACTAAATGGGCCACTTAATCACGTCGAATTTGATCTGATGTCGTTGGATCGATGGTGCGGGAATGGACGGATTGGATGGGGCCACCTTACCTATTGTTCTAAATCACATGTGGTTATGTGACCCATCAGACATGTGATGATGTCTGACACTCTATGGACCATATGGTCATGCATGTATCACGACAAGATAGTTATGATTTAACCCTGATTTTATGTTTAAAAATAAACTATATATTTAAATGTCCATATATAACTTTCGATCCAACCATCAAAATTTGTAAAAAATTAAAACATAGGATCATGGCATCCTAATCTTTCAATCAATGGCATTTTAAGACTTGATGCAATGAAATTCGAGTGAAATTTGAGTTTCTTTTAAGAAGATCAAATCAAGATATCTTGTTAACCTGCTGGTGGTTTTCTATGATCTTGGACTTGTTTGAAAAGTCTTGAGATCCTCTTCAACTTGCTAGAAGACTTTATAAGCTTAATTCAGTTGGATTAGAAGATGGACTACAATTATCATTTCTCTCTCTCTTGATGGTTTAGGATTTTCTTGAACTAGAGGTGGCTGGGAAAGACTTGGAAGAGCCTAGGGAGGATGCTAGGGGACTACATAAATTATTCAATCAACCTTTGAGCCTTTGAATGGAGTCATTGATATGAGAGATAAAATGATATGTAGGCCATATGCATACCATATCATTGATCCAAGGAACCTTAGGACTGACCAAAAGTGTTAATATTATCTACCTCATGATCGATTCTAGTGATTTTGATGATAACAAATATATGTTTGGATGTTCTAGTTCATGTGCTAAGTATTTCAGGTGTAATGGCTAAATGAATGTGCAAGATAATAACTTATATGGGATGTACAATTGCACAACTTAAGTTCAATCAAAATTTGAGTTCAAATAACTCAAGATGGACCAAGATGGAAAGCTTGAAGGTTTTTATATTGACGTAGGAGTATCTTAGAGGTCCATTAATATTTATTTGCATGGATTGATTTGTTCACAATCTAATTATCTATTTAAATGGTTTACTTATTATTAATTAAAGATAATAAGCTTAATTTAGAAATCTATAAGATTCCTTCATTAAATAAATTTTATATGCTTCATATATTATATAAATATTATCAAGTTTGGAGAGATAACTAATCAAGATATTTAAATGTAATGAGTTTATATGGCAAAAAAAAATTTATGTATTCATTTTGAATTGAACTTGTTTCACATAAATTTTCTGATATATAATTAATTTTATCCAAAGTATATCATATTGTTGTATGAATATTCAATATTTCTTTAAATGCATTAAAATGTGCATAAGTTTTTATTTTGTTGTATGATATTATTTGGTCCGAAATATGACATAATTTTTATTGCATTAGATTTCTTAGACTCCATAGATAAAATTGGATAGGCTATATGACTCATTTTAGAACTAAATTGAATTTATAATAATTTTTCAAACATTATCCAATTTTAATATTATATTTTGGGTAGTCATTTTTGCCTTATTTTTTATGTATCTAAAGAATTTTTTACTTTTTCATGTTGCTAACTATTTTATAACCATTTTAAACTTATATTTATTTAATATAAATATATTATTTATTAAATATTATATTATTAATTGATAAAATAATATTAGATTATTAGTTTTATTCAAATTTGACTTTACTCGCCCTTTTCCTTTAAATATTTATTTTTTACTTTTGTGAAGGTTGCTCAAAATAAAAATAAAACTCAATTATTTTTTTCATTCCTCTTTCCTTCCTTACATGTTAAATCTTGAGAGTAGAAACTTTGATCTTCATTCTAAGAGCTCTTTTTATTTGTAAGATCAAATTCATAGTTGGAAAGCTTTAATGCACTAAATCATGTAACATCTCTTGGAGTTCTTGAGTTTACCTTCTTTCTCTAATGCTTATTTACTATTCTTTAGTTTTCTCCAATTTTTTTTTGAAAATATTTATTATTTAGTGAAATACTAGTTGAGAATATTATATTAAATTTTCTATGTTAAATCTCTTAAATCCATAAAGATAGCAAGCAAACATTTTTATTTTCCTTTATGAGGCATATATTTACATTACAAATATAATTTAATAGTTTAAATCAACAAGAGAAATATTTTTATTTAAAATATTATTCATATTTATATCAAGATATAAATCTATCTTAAAGTGAGCAAACTTTTTGTTCCATTTGCAAGTAGTGAGGCCATTAAAATTAAAATATAAAATTAACCTAATATATACTGGTCGTTTTATTGCAAGATAATTTGAGCTTATATAATTAACATCAAATAATATTTTTCATTTTCTTAATATAATTCATTTGACTTAGTGAAATTTAAATTATAATTAGATTATAGTACTGAGCCGTGTACATGAGTATTTAGATTATAAATAACTTCTTTGGTTTAAAGAAGTGAGATTTGCAAGGCAAACCTGAGATTAGTATATTCTAGCCCAACAGTAAGTGAGAATGGAATTTGGGTTGAGCCACGTAAAAATATTGTGCCAATTATTTTCTTTTTTTTACATCTATTTTCTTTATCATTTTTATAAAAATTTATATGATTATTTATTCTTTGTCAAATAACATCAAAGTTATATAAATTACTTTCTTTTAATAAAACACAATTCACCTCCCCCCCCCCCCCCCCCCCCCCCCCCCCCCCCCCCCCCCCCTCTTGGGTTCCATAGTCATCCAATAATTGGTTTAAAGCCTTAACTCTTTTTATTTTGGCTTAACATCCTCGAGTAGGTCTACTTATAAACTATGATACAATATTTTCCTAAGGGTTCACTTCCCGATGGATAATCCACCCATCGATCACTATTATTAGATAAAGTTCCTTCTGATTATTAAAATAAAATAACTATTACTTTCTTAGGTGGATAAGACTCTCGTATGTGGCACTTGCTTACACACTATTATCATACATACACTATAGAATTTAATGGAATTAAAATTGAAAAACCTTTTGATGAATGTACAACTTTAGAGAGGGAATTAGATGAATTAAAAGCTAGGGCATGTAATACTTTTCATTGTGCACTTCTTCTATATGATTAAACAAAAATTTCCATGTTAAATTTTACAAAATAAATTTAGGATAAATTAATTATAACTTATGAAGGAACTAGTGAGGTTAGAGATACTCATATAAATAGCCTTATTCATGAATATATATATTTTGTATGTCTCTTTTTGAGTCTATATCTTATATGTATACTAGATTTATGAAATAAATTAATATATTACATTTTCTTGGAAGAACATATAAGAATAAAGACTTAGTTTATAAGATTCTTAGTTGCCTTCCCAAAGAGTAGGATGCTAAGTATTTGCAATTAATGAGGCTAAATATTTATCTACTTATCCACTTGATTAGTTTTTGGGTTCTTTGATAGCATATAAATAGATTATAGCTCAAAGGGATAAGTTGGATAGCTCCTCTAAGAAAGAGAAAGAGAAAGGTAAAACCATTGCTTATAGGTTAATGATAATGATGAGCTTAGTTCCTCAAGCTCTAATGAAGAGAGTGATGAGGTGGCCATGCTTTCAAGAAGACTTGGAAACTTACTATGAGAGAAAAATCAAAGGTATAAAAAATATAAAAATTATAAATTTTAATCGAATAAATTTCTTGTAAGAGAAAGGATTATTTGCTTCCATTGCAAGAAGCTTGAACATGTAATAGAATATTGTCCAGATCTTATTAATTTAAAAAAAAAAAAGAGATGATGTAGAAAAAAAGAGTGACAAGAAAGAAAAAAAGCATTTCAAGAGAAAGAAAATGGCTCTATAGGCCAACCCAGATTCAAATGGATCAAGCTCATCAGATGAAGCGGTAAACATTTGTCTTATGGCAAGAGGAGAATCTAATTGTCATTCTTAATAGAAATGCCTTCAAAATAAAATCACTGAAGGCATGTGGTACTTGGACAATGGATGTTTACGACATATGATGGATGATAAAGCAAAACTCTTTACATTAGAACCAAGTGATAGAGGATATGTAACATATGGAGATAATGCGAAGGGAAAGATTATTAGCATTGGGTTCATATGTAAGAACTCTGTTAATTTAGAAAATATTTTATTTGTTTTGGTTTAAAATATAACTTAATATCAATTAGTCAATTATGTGATAAAGGTTCAAATATTTATTTATATGGTTCACATTGTATAAATAGAAATAATAAAACTAGTTTATTTATTGGAAATAGACATAAAAATATTTATTTAATTGATTTAAATAAAACAAATGATATTAATTTAAATTTACTTTGCATGAAATATAAAAATGATGATACTTGGTTATGGCATAGAGGTTATATCATGCCAATATCCACACTTTAAATAAAATTTTTAAAGGTTGTTGGTTTATCAAAAATTAATTTTAATTTTGATTCTATATGTGATGCATGCATTCATGGTAAACATATGAAAAGTTCATTTAAGAGTAAAAATATAGTTTATACTAGTAAACCTTTAGAATTATTGTACATGGACTTATTCTGGCCAATTAGCAAAACTAGTTTAGATTGTAAGAATTATGGATTTATTATTATAGATGATTATTCAAGACACATTTGGGTGATATTCTTAGCTAATAAAAATAATACTTTTTGGTGATTTTAGAAAATTTGCTAAGTATAATCAAGTGGAACATGGTTATTTGATTCATAGAATCCAAATAGATCATGGTGGAGAATTTAAAAATAAATTATTTGAAAATTATTGTAATAAAAAAGGAATTAGACATAATTTTTTAATTCCTATGAATACTTAAAAAAATAGTTTTGTTGAAAGAAAGAATCATACAATGGTAGAATTAGCAAGATCAATGTTAGATGAATATAAACTTTCCAAGTATTTTTGGGTAGAAGTAATAAACACTGCATGTTATGTTACAAATAGAATTTGTTTAAGAGCTCTTCTTAAAAAGACCCCTTATGAAATTTTTTTTTAAAAGAAGCCTAAGATTAGTTATTTTCATGTTTTGGATATAAGTGTTTTACTTTAAATAATGACAAATATCCTTTAGATAAATTTTATAATAAGTCGGATTATGGTGTATTCTTAGGATATTCAATTTTAAGAAAATCTTTTAGATTTTTTAATAAAAGAAAATTAATTATTGAAGAATGTGTTCATGTAATTTTTATTAAAACCCTATAAATTTACTAAAAAATAATACGAATGATGATTATATTGAGAATATAAAGAAAATAAATTTGGAAGAAAAAGAAAGAATGAAGATATAATAGAAATCACCCAAAAGAATTAATAATTGGTGATCCTTCTCTAAAGGTGCTAAGACTAGTAGAAACCTACGGGATGAGGTAAAACATTCTGCATTTCTATCAGAAATTGAACATAGAAATATAGATGAAGGATTACAAGATAATTTGTGGATAAATGTTATGGAAGAGAAACTTAAGCAATTTAAGAGAAGTGATGTTTGGGAGCTACTCCCAAGAACACTTGATCAAAATATAATTTAAACTAAATGGGTATATAAAAAGAAGCTAGATGACTCAAAAAGTTTTATTAAACAATAAAAGAAGGAATAGACTTTCAAGAATCTTTTGCACCTATAGTAAGATTAGAGCCATTTGATTGCTCCTTGCTTTGCTTATTTTAAGGACTTTAAACTTTTTCAAATGGATGTCAAAAGTGCATTTTTGAATAGGTGTATTGATCAAGATGTATTTGTAGAATAATCATAAGGTTTTGAAAGCCTTAATTTTCCTAATCATGTTTATAAATTGAAGAAAACACTATATGATTTAAAATAGGTTTCACGTACTTGGTATAACAGGTTAAGTAATTTTTTAATTGAACATAATTTTAGAAAAACTAAGATATATATAACTCTTTTTATTAAAAATATTGGATATGAATTGATTATTATATAGTTTTATGTTGATGATATACTATTTAGAAGTATGAATAAAGGTTTGTGTCATGATTTGTTTTCATTAATATCAAAGGAATTTGAAATAAGTATGATGGTAGAACTCACCTTTTTCTTATGACTTCAAGTAAAATAACTATGGTATGGCACCTTCAAATGTCAAACCAAATATACAAATGAATTATTAGAAAATGTTTATATGAAGAGATTCAAACTGAGTAAAACCCCTATAAGCCTATCAACTAGACTTTATATAAGTGAATCAAGAAAACCAATAGATTAAAAGCTTTATAAGAGAATGATAGGTTCAATTTTGTATCTTACTGTTAGTAGGCTCGATATTATATTTTTTGTATATTTGTGTGTAAGATTTCAAGCTAATCTTAAGAAATAACACTTAACAATAGTTTAAAGAATATTTTATTATTAATAGGAACTCCTAAGATAGAATTATGGTATAAAAAATTCTTATAATGTAATTTAGTTGCATATTATGATGTAGACTATGTTGGTTGTAAAATTGATAGAAAAAGTACATATGGACTTATCATCTTTTAGGATTATCGCTTATTTCTTGGTCTTCTAAAAAACAAAATTGTGTAGCTTTGTCCAGAGCTGTAGTTGAGTATATAGTAGCATGTAGTTGTGTTGCTCAAATTTTATGGCTAAAGCAACAATTAGGAGATTTTTGAATTAAGCTAAAAAAATATCCCTATTAAATATGATAACACTAGTGCTATTAGTTTAATAAAAACCATATACAACACTCATGAACTAAGCACATAGAGATTAAACATTATTTTATTAGAGATCATGTTAATAAGAGTGATATGGATATAGACTTTGTAAACATAGATTCTCAAATATCAGATTTTTTTACAAGACCATTAGTTGAAGAGTAATTTTACATGTTAAGAAGTATGTTGGGGATGTTAGACCCTAATATTTAAATTTTTAAAATATTTCAATTATCCTTTTCTATGTTGACAAAAGGGGAGAAGAATTATATGTTGGTCATAATTATTTTCACATGCATATATTTAGAGGGAGAATTATTTTTTAGCAAATTAACATTCAAAAATATTTCTCAAATTTTATATGTGTATTTCTTTTAACGCAAATAATTTATACCTTTGTTATAACTATACCCAACATAAGTTTGTCATCATAAAAAAGGGGGAAATTATTAATATTATCTACCTTATGACCTATTCTAGTGATTTTAACAATAACAAATATATGCTTGGATGTTCCAATTTGTGTGCTAAGTATTTTAGGTGTGGTGACTTGATGAATGTACATGATAAGTACTTATACGGGATATACATCGCACAACTCAAGTTCAATTAAAATTTGAGTTGAAAGAACTCAAGATGAACCAAGATGGATAGCTTGAAGGTTTTTATGTTGACGTAGGAATGTCTAAGAGATCTATTGATATTTACTTGTAAGGATTAATTTGTTCACAATCCAAATATCAATGTAAATGATTTACATATTATTAATTAAAGATAAAAAGCATGATTTAGAAATGTAATAAAAAATGGAAATATAATTAATGAGGGAAATTAAATGTAATAAGCTTATATATTAGAGCTTTTATTATGTATTTATTTTGAATTTAACTTGTTTCATATAAATTTATTGATATATAATTAATTATATATAAATTACATCATATTGTTGTAAGAATGTTTTAAATATCTTTAAATGCATTAAAATATGCACAAATTTTTATTTTGTTATATATGATATTATTTTGTTCAAAACATGGTATAGTTTTTATTGCATTAGATTCCTTGGATTCCTTAGATAAAAATTGATAGATTACATGACCCATTTTGGAGCTAAATTGAATTTATAATAACTTTTTAAATATGATCCAATTTTAATATTTTATGCTCGGTAGCTATTTTTGCCTTGTTTTAGATGTATATGAAGACTTTTTGACTTTTTCAAGTGGCTAGCCATTTTATAGCCATTTGAAACTTATATTTATTTAATATAAATGAATTTTTTTATCAAATATTAAATTATTATTTAATAAAATATTATTATATTATTAGTTTTATTCAAATTTGACTTTACTTCCCCCTTTTTTAAATACTTCTCTTTCTCTTCTTGGGAGGGTTGTTCAAAAGGAAAAAAAAATCCTGAATTTCTTCATTCATCTTTTGTTTCTGACATGCTAAATCTTGAGAGGAGAAATTTTGTTTTTCATTCCAAGAGCCCTTTTTATTTACAATATCAAATTCTTGGTTGGAAAGATTCAACGTGCTAAATCGTGTAACATCTGTCGGAGTTCTAAAATTTGTCTTCTTTCTTTAAATATTTAGTTGTTGTTTTTTTTAAAATATGCATCATTTTATGAAATACTAGTTGAAAATGTTATATTAAGTTTTCTATGATAAATCTCTTAAATCCATAAATATATAGCAAGAAAGTATTTCTATTTTCCTTTATGTGGCATAGATTTACATTTCAAATCTAATTTATTTTAAAAGTATTATATTATTTCATGAGTTATAATTTAAATCAGTAAGAAATTTATTTTTATTTAAAATATTATTCTTATTTTTATCAAGATATAAATCTATTTTAAACTGAGCAAATTTTATATTCCATTTGTAAGTAGTGAGGTGATTGAAATTAAATTATAAAAATCACCTCAAAATTTTTGGTCATTTTATTGAAAGATAATTTGAGTGTGTATTATTTACATCAAATTATATTTTTTTTTCTTAATCTAAGCCATTCGGCTAAGTAAAATATAAATTATAATTAAATTGAGTTGTACTCACCCGTATATGACAGTGCTTAGGTTGTAAAAAACTTCTTTGATATGAAGAAGTGAGGTTTGCAAGAAAAACATGTGATTATTGGATTCTAGCCTAAAAGTTAGCTAGCGTGGATGTAGGTCATATTGGAATCCGGGCAGCCGAACCACCTAAAAATATTGTATATGTTATTTTCTTCTCTTACATCTACTTTTCTTTATCAATTTTATGATGTGATAATTTATTCTTAGCCAAATGGATAATTCTGGAAAGTTTTAGCTCACTACTCCAAATGACAAGGCAGTTATACTTGAATAAATCATAGGAGAGAAAATTTTAATGAAGGGTTAGATCTTATCACCTAAGCCATGACATACAGTCATTTTAGTTGGGGACTGACCAATAGGATCCAAGTGAAGATTCTATGGAGTTTGAAAGCACATGGCTGATTGATGATGAAGTTAGGCTTAAACTAATCATTAAAGAGAGATTGTTTTGGGAAATATTGCCACCTCAGCTCCTTAGGTGTCAAGGGCATGATGTGGGCTACTGTAGGAAAGTTTTAAAGTGCACCCAAACCTTTGATTGGGTTCAATTTAGACTGAGTTGGGTTGGAGATCCATTTAATGTGTTTTGGGAGGCTTGGTTCAACCTATATTTTTACCAGGTTAAATCATGGGTTTAAACTCTTGGGTGTATGCATGGGGTTAATACACACATGCTACAATAATTTTAAAATTTTATTTTGATAAGGGTGATGATTTAGAGCAAGAATTTAGGATTTTTTTTGTCAACGATGGTCAACCAAGGTTCAATGTTTGTTTAGTGCATCATATTTAGGTCAATGGTGATGTTCAATGAATTTGGTGAAGCTTCTAAGATCAAATTCCACAATATGGTATGTACAGTGGCATGGGCTATAAAAATTTAAAGGTTTGCAGCCTATGAAAAATAATTTTAGTTTATGGAGTTAGGGGCTTGTAATGCTCTCAAATTTATGTGGTTGGCCCTAGGGACATGTCTAATCAATATTCAAGTGATAGCTTAGGAATCCAAGGTTATTTGGTTAGGTTTTAGGGTAATGTAAATTTTTCCAAAAATAAGTTATTGACCAAGGGATTTTGAGTTTGGTTTTGTACTGAATTTTATAATTTTGAGCTTTCAATTGGTTTGATCAATGAGTTCAATTTAATTAATAATTTAGAAGAATTTAGGGTTTATAATGCGCATATGATTAATAATCATCGATGATCGTTAGTGATTGAATAGATGGGGAGCTACCTATCACTGGGGACTGCATCTAATGGATTTAAGGCTTGATTTAGATTTAGGTTTTAAATTGATCAATGAAGATTAATTATTTAGGAAATTTTAGTTTTATAATGTTAATATCACTCACAATAATTTGGTAATTGTCAGGTGATAGATCAGATGATCACATGACATTTAGGGGAGATTGTCAAGTGATGATTTATGTATGTCAATGATCAAGGCATTATGCAAATGCACAATATAAAGTTTGATTTAGAGTTTCAAGTATGGTTCAATGACTAATGCATGGAGATTGAATTTTTATTTTGATCATTGACCTCATCCAAAAATGAGGTCAACAACTACATAGAGCCCTACCGAATGCATTATAAAGCGAATGACTAGTGAATCTCATAAATGATTCCTATATATCATCCAAATATATATGTAAAGTCTAAGGTACTTATAATAGTGCTTGGTAATAGATAATATAACTAAATAAAAATTAAGCCTATAAAATAAAATTAATCAAACCAAAAGGCAAACCTACAACATAGATTGGAGCTTGATATCCAAAACTACTCAGCTCGCTCCTTACCTTTCCCTGGCCTGAAAATGAAATAAAAATTAGGAATGAGTTAACATGTATGACTTAGTAGGCTATTATAGCCAAAACTAGAAATCAATTATTTAAACCAAAAGACTAAAAATATTGTACTGTAATAATAAACTGAAGTATTATATGGAAAGCTAAAACTAAAACATATACTAAAATTAAATGCATTTAAATACATATTGAAAATAAATGAATTATAAGTAAACATTTCATAGTCATTATCAAATTAGCTCTCAGGCCTAAATTTTTTTATATATCTTCATTACCATAATCTCTCCTCTATAGCCCTTAGGCTCTGACATAACAGAATCCCAGCTCGATAATCCACTAGCTCCAGCATAAGAGAATTCCAACTTTGTAGCCCACTAGCTCCGGCATAATAGAATCCGACCTCGGTAGCCCTCAAGCTTAAGCATAACATAATCCACCACGGTAGCCCACTGGGTTGACATAACATAATCCCACCTCAATAACCACTGGCTATGGTATAACAGAATCCCACATGAATAGCTCACTAGCTTTGGCATAACATAATCCTACCTCGATAGCCCATTGACTCCAGCATAACATAATCTTATCATGAAAGCTCACTGGCTTCGGCAAAATATAATATCTTCTCACTTTTAGAATTTCACAATTCTTTTAATATTATTATACATATTTAGTGTAATTCATTAAATAAAGAATAATTAGACTCAATTCAGATATTACCAATGCCTTAAGTAAATCATAATTAAATAGATTTAATGATAGTTTGATCATAAGTCAAACCAATGTCCATAACTTCAAAAATTCTGATAATCAATCACATTTATTGAATAAATGAGAAAGGGAAATGATACTTTTGACCTTTGATTGCTTTCATAAAGTCAATCAGAATTGATTAAGTTAAAGACTTGCTTTGATGAGAGGCAATTATTTTAAATGAAGGGTTTTCTTCTATGGTTATTTTTAGTTTAGAAGGTTATGGATAGAATTTCTAACTCATTGAGTTAAAAAAAGGATCCTACAATATAATCTAGAATTGTTTGATTTAACAAATCATCAAGCATAAAAGTTGAATGGTTCGCTTTGCTCCTTAAAATTGGATGATATTATTATAAATAGAAATATATGAACATTATTTTTATAAATATATAAACTTAGATGTTATGCATACACATATTTATTATTATTATTTATTTGTAATAATAAAATGGGTTATGTTGAGTCTAGTAATTAGGTTGTTAAGCCTAAGTAAATGTCCCACGGCTACCAAGAGGGGGGTGAATTGGTAGTTTTAAAAATTTTAAACCCTCTTAAAATTAAAGTTGAACCGAAATAAAATTTTCTTTTAAAGTTTGTAGAAAAATATTTTTCAACCACAGAGTTGTTAAAACTGAAATTTAAAATGCGGAAACGTAAAAACAATAAAGTAAATGACACCAGATTTATAGTGGTTCGGTCTATAACCAGACCTACATCCACTCCTCAGAGGCACCCTCTGAGTATTGCACTAATACCACAAAGTGACTCTCCTTTAGCACCCACAGCAAGGCGGAGAAGCCTGTACAAAACCCTCTTTTCACCACTACCCGGTGCGGCAGAGAACCGTCGTCCTTTTACACAATCCACAGTGCTGGCAGAGAACCGTCGTCCTTTCACACTCTCCTAGTGTGGGCAGAGAACCCTACGGCTGTTCACACTTTCCAAGTGTAGGCAGAGAACCTCCTTCCTTTTACACTCTCCTAGTGTAGGCAGAGAACCCACGTCTGTTCACACTCTCCAAGTGTCGGCAGTGAACCGGACCTTCTTGAATGATCTTCTCACAAGAATCTAGAAGGAAGAAAGAAAAGAGTGAAGAAATCCAATTTCACAAGTAGAGATTCTTACCTTAGCAATCCAAGTGAAGCCTTCTTGCTCCAATGGTAGGAATCCTCCTTTGAATGCTCTCTTCCACTCTCCCCTTGGCTATTCTCTCAATAGGCACAAAGATCAAATGACAAAAAGATTGGGTGGCAGTCTAATTTGAAGTATTTATACAAAAGACATGAAAAACCGCCCAAAAACTGCAAGTTTTCAATTATGTACGCAGTGGATCGTCCCGTACGATCCTGGATCGTCCTGGACGATTTTACTTAAACGATCTGAAACGACCCAATTTGTATATGTGTACGAAATGACTTCGTACAGCTGATCGTCCTGTACGAACTAGGTTCGTCCAGTACGAACGGTTATTACAAGGTCGGTTCTAGAAACTGCTGAAAACTGTCCTAAGTCGGTTTATCGTTTAGACGAAAATATGTTCGTCTGGACGAAAATTTTCCAGAGAGCCGATCGTCCTGGACGATTATTTATTTCGTCTGGACGAAAATTTTCCAGAGAGCCAATCGCCGGGGATGATAATTTGGTTTCGTCTGGACGAAAATTTTCCAGAGAGCTGTTCGTCCGGTACGATATTTATTTTCGTCTGGACGAAATTTTTCCAGAGGACTGGTCGCCCAGTACGATGGTAAAATTCGTCTGGACGAAATGTTTACAGATAACCCATCGTCCGGGACGATATTAAAATTCGTCCTGGACGAATAGGACTTAGAAAAATTTTTCAAAGCAAGTTCCTATTCGTTCCAAGTGCTCTATAGGAGATAACTGACAGATCGTCCAGTACGATAAATATCGTCCTGTACGATCAATATAGAATTTCATGATCTCCTAATTTGTGTGTGTGAGATTTTATTCACTCAATTACAATCACTCCCTTTCAAAATTAATTCAAATAAAAGACAAACTTCAAATAAACAAAATATCATATGTTGAATTTGATTTGAAGTTTTCGTAGTCTGGAGTCTGATTTTCCTGAAATGTTAGTACACACAAGAGCAAGTGCAAATCTTCTAAAATTGTTAGGAGATAACTATACATCTGAACAATAATGTTTGGAATCATCAAAACTACATAAGTTGCACAAATATAACTCATTCAAATAGCAACTATTCAAACAGGTTATATGTAGCAGCTTGTCCCATTGCACTAGGGGTACAACCAAGTCAAGCAGGCTCGGGCTCGACTCATTAATAGGCTTGACGAGTCAAGCTTGCGAGTCAAGCTCAAACATGATTTTGAGCTCGACGGCTTAACGAGCTCGAGTTCAAACACCCCGCTGCTCGACTCGCGAGCTCGTCGAGCATCTTGCATAACTACAGTGGAAAAATGAGATCGTAGACTCTCATGCCAGCAAGAAAATGAAAATGTGGGGCTCGTTTGGACGACGCATGCGAACGATATTAGCATGACGGATGAGGCTGGAAAATGATGTTGTCATGGTGGACGACTCAGGCAGACTATACTAGCGCGGGGCTTGTTCAGATGATGTAGACGCGGACGCTGACAAACGATGAATGCAGACGACGACATAGGCACGACGTGTGACGCCCCAGGCATCCATAGTGAAAGGATTCGTCGATAGTCTTGATCAATCATCACTTTTTGCTCTATTGCTCTGACCTGAAATTGTTAACCACATATAATGAGCTTAAAAAAACCTAGCAGGTCACCTAATACCTACAACTGAAATTAAAGCACGGTACTGAAACAATATGCATGTCAGTCAATGAAATCCATAACAGTCAGTTGCACATGATCAGTGAATCTATGTAGCATATACGAAAATCAGTAATCAATGCATAATCGATACAATCCACAATCATCGGTAAAAGAATCGATAAACAGTAGGAAGAAATCAAAAAGTTCAATAAATCAGTACATACGTCAAATCTCGGAAGAATCCATAAACAGTAGTAAAATCTATATTCGGAAGAATCTCAGTTAAATCGATCAGTTACATTGATAGAGAAAAATCATCGTCTCGATAATATCAGTTAAATCAATATCGTATCAATAGAATCAATCATCTCTGGTCAATAATATCAATTGGTATGAAATCATATAAACAATCAAACCAATACATCGCAAGAACGGTTGAAATCAAATCAATACATTAAAACCTATTTCATATCAGTCAATGAATCACATGTAGCAGTTCAATACGGTGTATCAATGAAGCGACAGTATCAATGAATTAATAGTATCCATGTCCATAGTATCAATAAGTCAATACAATATCGATATTCATATCAGTATCAGTATCAATGCTCAATGACTCGATGCGAATATCAATGAAATCCTACATTAACAATAAACCCGTAAATCCGTTAGTAAATACATTCAGTAATAAATCAATTCAATACAATAAATCTGTCAATAAAATCCGTCGATATCAATCATGCGTAGGGTAATCAATAAATCAATCAGTAATCAATAGATCAATTCATATCAGAAAATCCATACAAGTCAATGTCAATAAAATCCATAATGAGATCAATAGATCAATACCGTACACATGCAATTCAATACAATAGTCTTACTGAACAAGTACAATCACTGGATGTATCGTTGTATCCATTGTGTTGTTATATCCATATCCATATATCCATTATGCTGTTGTAGAAATATCCATATATCCATTGTGCTGTTGTAGAAATATCCACATATCTATATATACATATATCCATATCCATATCAGTAACTGTATCCAGTGACATGTACAAGTATCAATGAATCAATATCAATAAAATCATGCAGTAACAATATTAATAATTCAATCATATATCCACATTTATATGCAAATTCAATCATTCAAATCATCAATTCAGAAAAATCAGAATTCGTACGAGAAATCGGCGGCATAACAGCAGTACACAGAATGTACACATAAATCACAAATTCCGAAATTTACCAAATTACCACAGATCATGGAAAACAACAATATAAGACTTTTATCGTACTGAAGCAATATTTTTCAACAGTCAAATAATTTTATATTCGATAAAAATTGCACAGAACTCAAAATAACTGGTATAAATTTTATAGAAAATACTCAAATCATGTAAAAATATCATATCAGAAACATATCAAAAGTTGTGCGGTAAAACTTTCGTCAATACAAAATTATGCGTGTTTTTTGGTAACGAAAACACAATTCTGAGCACAGAATTATCAAAACTCGAAATCTTTGAAATCAGAAATAGGATTCGGATTCCTTACTGCGAGATAAACAAATCTTCCAACTGCGTCGACGGACGAAAAGCGCTCCGCGGCCTCCAAAACCAAGCTTCTTCTTTCTCTTTCCTTCTCTTTCTCTCTCCAGCTTTTTCTCTCTCTTCTAAATGATCCAAAATATCTCCAATCCGATACTTATCAAACAGGATCGTCCAGGACGATGCCCAGATCATCCCGAGACGAACTCCTCTGGATACGGATCGTACAGACGAAAATTAATTCCAATTTATTTCGTCCCTGGACGATGCTCTCTGTTACGTTCATCCCGACGGTTTGTCCCGACCCTTACAGGTTCGTCCAGATGAAATTGATAGATTCTTCACAATTTTCTTCAGTTCGTCCGGGACTAAGGTCAGTTCGTCCGGACTAACAGCACTAAAAAAAATCAGCTTCGGAGGGGTTTTACACGACGCTCGTTAACAATCTTGAACTATGGCTTGACAGTCTCATTTTACCTTGCTGAGTTCAGCTCGAGTTCAATATTTGATAGTCAAGCTCGGTTCGAACACCCCCTGACTCGACTCTTTTTCACCCCTCCATTGCACAAAAGCACAATCCTCCCACTTAGACCAAATTCACATTTTTCCCCATTTGAACAAATCTAGAATTTTGTTCAGAATTAATTTCTTGAAAATACTTCAAAATTTGAATGGTTTAAAGCATAATTTTAAGTTTTGATGTCTTTTCAGTTGAACTGTTTAAGTTTTGATGTTTTTTTCAGTTGAACTGATTCATTATTGGTTAATAATTTTTATTTTGATAGAATATTAAATTTTGAATCATCTGATATCGTAAAAAATTTGAGTCAAATTTTACTATAATTCTTATGATGATCAAAATTTTATAAAAAAACATCTCTTTAAGATTTTCTCAAAATAGTAAATCTATCAAAACTAATAAAATTCAATATTTTAGGATGTGATGGAATCTAATTCAAAATTGAATTTTAAATATTATCTTGAAATCAAATATTAGAAGTGATCTTGATTATCCTAAGGATGTCAAAACGAGTTGACGAGTCAGGTTCAGGTTCGACCTAAAATTAATATGACCAGAACACAATTAAATCAAACATGACTTGTTTAATAAACTGATAAAAAAGATGGACATAAACTGACTCACTAGCAACCTGAATGACCAAAATTTGACTCGTTGACTTGTTTTGG
Organism: Dendrobium huoshanense; assembly: GCA_016618105.1. Lineage (NCBI taxonomy): Eukaryota > Viridiplantae > Streptophyta > Magnoliopsida > Asparagales > Orchidaceae > Dendrobium > Dendrobium huoshanense. The sequence goes on from CM028351.1 coordinate 62,658,122, forward strand.
TAAATTCTTTATAACTTAACGACTATAAAGATTATGTTATTTGATAAAAAAATAGGAATATTATACCCACACGAAAAAAAATAATAAACTAGCCATTTTCAAGTCAAAAGCAAGTTCATGAGTTAACCCAAATTCAACCCATTTAAAAAAAGTTGGAATTCTAAATCCAAATCCAACCCATTTATTAAACGAATCAATCCAACTTCAAATTTTTATTTTTGAGTAACTAGGTCAGGTTATTTATTGACACCGATAGATTATCCCAAAGTAACTTAGTAATGTGTAATTCAATATTACTAAATTCATGTTGTTATATTAGTATTACAATGACAAATGTTTTAAGTAAAAAAGTTCATAAAATGTTCATATAACACACGCATATGTTTTAAGTGAATCAATGATTTTTATAAATAAATGTGGTTGGCACACTTTCAAAATTTTAATATATCTTTTTGCGAATATATATTATTGCGAGCTAGAACATACGTGGCCTATAGAGTTAGAAATTTTTTGTTGAATCTAGTAATTAGGTTGTTAAGCCTAAGTTCATGTCCCAAAGGCTATCAAGAGGGGGGTGAATTGGTAGTTTAAAAAATTTTAAGCCCTCTTTTAAGATTATGTTGAACCGAAATAAAAATTGTTTCTTTTAAGTTTTGTAGAAAAAGTTTTTCAACCACAGACTTTTTAAGACTTAAAAAATAAAATGCGGAAACGTAAAAACTGTAAAGTAAATGACACCAGATTTATAGTGGTTCAAGCTATAACCAGACCTACATCCACTCCTCGGAGGCACCCTCCGAGTATTGCACTAATACCACATAGTGACTCTCCTTTTGCACCCACAGCAAGGCGGAGAACCCTTTACAACACACTCTTTTCACCACTACCCGGTGTGGCAGAGAACCGTCATCCTTTTACACAATCCAAATGTGTTGGCAGAGAACCGTCCGTCCTTTCACACTCTCCTAGTGTTGGCAGAGAACCCTTTCATCCTTTCACACTCTCCTAATGTGGGCAGAGAACCCTACAGCTATTCACACTCTCCAAGTGTAGGAAGCGATCCTTTCGGCTATTCACACTCTCCAAGTGTCGGCAGCGAACCGAATCTCCTTGACAGATCTTCTCACAAGAAATCTAGAAGGAAGAAAGAAAAGAGTGAAGTAATCTCAATTCACAAGTAGAGATTCTTATCTTTGAACTCCAAGTGAAGCCTTCACGCTCTAGTGGTAGGAATCCTCCTTTGAATGCACTCTCACACTCTCTCCTTAGCTATTCTCTCAAGAGGCACGAAGATCATATGAAAAAGAGATAGGGTGGCAGTCTAATTTGTACTATTTATTCAAAAGACAAGAAAAACCGTCCAAAAACTGCAATTTTTTTAATTCTGTACGCAGTTGATCGTCCCGTACGATCGTGGATCGTCCTGGACGATTTTACTTAAATGCTTTGAAATGACCCTATTTGTATGTGTACGAAATGTCTTCGTACACACTGATCGTCCCGTACGAACTAAGTTCGTCCGGTATGAACGGTTATTACTAGGTCGGTTTAGAAAACTGCTGAAAACTGTTATAAGTCGGTTAATCGTCTGGACGAAAATTGGTTCATCTGGACGAAATTTTTACATAGAGCAGATCATTTTCTGACGATAATTAATTTTGTCTGGACGAAAATCTTACAAAGACCAGATCGTCCTGGACGATAATTAATTTCGTCTGGACGAAAATTTTACAGATAGCAACTCGTTTTCTAACAAAAATTAATTTCATCTGGACGAAAATTTTATAGAGACTAGATCGTCCTGGAAGAAAATTATTTCGTCCCGGACGAATAGGACTTAGAAAATTTTTCAAGCCAGTTCCTATTGTTCTATGTGCTCAATAGAAGATAACTGTCTGATTGTCCCGTACGATCTGATATCGTCTCGTACGATCAGTATAACTTAAATATGATCTCCTTATGTGTGTGTGTATATTTTTATTCACTCAATTACAATCACTCCCTTTCAAATTTAATTCAAAGAAAAATACAAGCTTCAAATTCACAAAGTATCTCATGTTGAATTTGATTTGAAGTTTTCGTAGTCTGGAGTCTGATTTTCCTGAAATGTTAGTACACACAAGAGCAAATACAAATCTTCTAAAATTGTTAGGAGATAACTACACATCTGAACAATAATGTTTGGAATCATCAAAACTATACAAGTTGCAAAAATGTAAAGCATGCAAATAGCAACTATTTTAACAATCTCCCTCTTTTTGATGATGGTAAAACAATTATTGTTTGTATGATTTCAATTTAAACAAATCTCCTAAACTCCCCCTGAATTGATGAATACATGAAAATAAGGAGGCATTTTGAACCAAAATTTTTATTTTTATTTTTTTTGGCTTTCAAAAAAAATTTAACAAAATTACAAAGTTAAACACAAAACTAAAATGCAAACAAAACAATTAAAAAACAAAACATACAAACACAATAAAAACAAAACATACAAACACAATAAAAAACATACAAACTTAATAATTTCTCCCCCTTTTTGACAACAACAAAAAGTGAAGAATAAATAGACAAGAAATGTAAGTAATTATATGAAATTCATTTGCAAATTTAATCAAAATGGTGATTGTCATAAGGTATGCAATCTAAAACTAATAACATTAGGTCAATTATAGAAATTCATAAAATTTAAGAAGTGATATAACATTGTAAGTAAGAAGAATTTATTAAAGACATGATTCAATTTAGACATTCGAATATAGAAAATCATTACAAGAGAGATGTATAAAAATTCTATATTTCAAAGTTCAATAGAATATAAATGAACATAAGATCAATTTGAATTAAGAGATTGAAAGAATTTGGAAAGAAGAGAATTACCACATGTGGCGCTTTGCACATCTTTTTCAAATTTTTGGGCACATTTTTGTGCATCTTTTGACATTGGGCTAATTTTGTGCCTCTTTTTCATATTTGTGAACCTTTGCGCATTCCTTTTGATTTTTGTACTCTTTGTACAATTTTCAAGAGTAATTGAGACCAAATCTTTCCAAAATCAATAATCTAAAATTTAAAATATTTTCTAAGTGCATAAATATCACTTGAGCATAGAAATACAAAATAAAAAAATATCTATATTGCAATAATAATATCAACTTTTATGTAGTCTAAATGAATAGACATGAATTTAAAAGTTCTAATTATAACAAGTTATAAACAACTTTTAAAATTAGAAATACTAGATTTTCTAATATATTTAATCTCAAATTACAATCTAATTTAAGCACAATTAAGATTAAATAAGACTAATGAAATTCATAAAAATTAACCACATTCCAAAAACAAACCAAATTTGAATCAAATACAACATGTATTAATATTAATGAAAAGGATTACATATCAATTTCATAATATTAAAACAACTAAAAAAATACACTGAACTTTTTAATAAAGACAAACTAAAACAACAACTAAAAATAAACACTAACACAACAAAACATTTAAAACAAAACACGAGTACAACAAACACAAAGAAATTCATCTCTCATTTTTTTTTCTTCTGGAGGGGGAGGAGCAATGCCACTAAATAAGTTGAAGTTGGAGACCATCATCATAACATTGGTATTGATTTCATGAACTTCATTTCTGATAATACCAATGTCCTGTTGCTGCTGCAGGAGTTGAGCATCAATTTGATCAAATCTTTGATCAACATGAGTCTCAAGTCTGTCAAATTTCTCAATCAAATTCTGATAATCTGATTGAGGTACAGAAGTTTGCTCTCATTCTTCTTCTTCTTCGAAAGCACTGGCATGTGCTTTCCCTTTTTCCTCCTTGAAAATTGCTCTGAAAGAAGCATCATTGTAGTAGACCGGCTCTTCGTATTCATCATCAGGATGCACTAAGTTGTATTTCTTTTCCAAAATGTATGTAACTAAGTGTCCTAATGAGATGTTCCTTTTTCTCTTATGTTCTGCATGTCCAATTTCTGAAAGCCCATAAAGATGGTCTAGGATAAGTTGGGCTTCATCAATAGGCTTATCATCCATAATCAAAAAGGTCAAAATAGAAAGGAGTGAGGTAATATTAATCCTATCACCAACTTTGGGAATGATTGAAGATCGAAGAATGTGCTGGATGATTCAAGCATTTCTGGTCATTCCTGAAACTCTAGCAATATGATATGTTAGGCCATTTTCTCTAATCACCCTATTGACTTTATACCATTCGAATTTGTTTTCATTCATAAGGGTGTGTGCTCTATAGCCTTCAATTCTTAAGTTCAAAAAGGCACCAATGTCGTGCTTGGTGATTTCAACTTTTTGTTTAAAAATAAAATAACTTATGCATGAGTGGTCGGAATTAAAACTCATGTTGGCTAGAAAGTATAGAAAGGTTTGTTTGTTGTAAAGGTGGATAAGAGAAAGAATGAATTGAAACTGGGTGGAGGCAAAAAGGTGCATTACCTTAAAGTTTATCTCGCTTTGAATCAGAATGTGAGAAGGTGTGATTTTGGCAGATGCAAAACGGGGAAAGGATTCCTCATTTGCTTTTGAAAGGAAGTTTTCAGAGGCATTTCTGTGAGGTTTCTTTGCCAACACCTTTTGTCTTTTGCTTGAGGAGGTCATTGTCGATTTAAAGTTGAAAGAGATTGAAAGTGAAGTTTGGAGATGTGATTGTTGAGTTAAAATTTGTTCATATTTAAAGAAAACGATATGTTCGTCCTAGACGAAAACAGTTCGTCCTGGACGAAACTTATCGTTCGTCTGGACGAAAAAAGTTCGTACAGACGATCCATTTAGTCCAAAATGAAACGGCTTTTCTGAATCAACACAATTTATGATGCGTCCTTTCGTACATACTTTTGACTTGACCCAATCGTACAGACGAAAAAAATTTCGTACAGACGATCAAAAATTAATTCATTTTAATGTCAGTTGAAAACCGTCCCCTACAATGAAACAACGTCTATTCGTCTGGACGAACAAAAAGTTCGTACGGACTAACTTCACATTTAAAACTGCCTTATCCACTCAACCGCTGCATTCAAACGTCCCGACGTTTGAGAAAATAAATATTTTGTCCTGGACGATCATTAGATCGTACAGACGAACTACATTAAAAACTGCTCTCAAAACGTTTCATATCACGCAAACTGAATTTAACACACATCGTCCAGTATGAAAAATTTCATCCCGGATGATTTCCACACATTTTTGGATTTTTAAATTTTTATTTAAGAAAAACAAATAAACAAAATATTCAAAACACAGAAAACAAAGGCAAAACCACAGACTCTAAAATAAACTCAATCAAAACACTCAAAAATCACAAAATTCAAAACAAAAATCAAAGACAAATAAACTAAGAAAACATAAATATCAATGTTGCAAAAATATTTTTATTTAAGCATTCAAATCAATAACACCAAGCCTTATTCTTAATGTACTGAATATATCAAAGGCTAAAGGTTTTATAAAAATGTCTGCAAGTTGATTTTTAGTTGAAACATGTGTGAGTTCAATTTCTCCCTTGGATACATGATCCCTTATGAAATGATGCCTTATGTCAATGTATTTGGTTCTAGAATGTTGAATAGGATTTTTGGAAATGCAAATAGCACTAGTATTGTCACAATAAATTGGAATAGTGCTTATAGTTACTCCTAAATCAATCAACTGTTATTTTAACCAAAGTACTTGTGCCACACAACTTCCTAATGCAATGTATTCTGCTTCTGCAGTAGATAGTGCCACTGAATTTTGTTTTCTACTAGACCATGAAACTAATGAATTTCCAATGAATTGACATGTTCCAGAAGTGTTCACTACTCATTGTTTTAGAAATATCATCATAAAGATTTTTATTTGAAGATCCAAAGATGATGTCATCAACATAAATTTGAATAATGAGTATATCCTTTCCAAATTTCCATAAAAAGAGAGTTGTATCAACACTTCCTTTTTCAAAAGATCTTTCAAGTAGGAAGGTGCTCAACCTCTCATACCAAGCTCTAGGTGCCTGTTTCAATCCATATAATGCCTTTTTTAACTTGAAAACATGATTTGGATTTTAGAATTTTCAAAACCTGGAGGTGTTCTACAAAAACATCTTCCTCAATTACCCCATTTAAAAAGGCACTCTTGAAATCCATTTGAAACAATTTAAAACCTTTAAAACAAGCAAAGGCTAGTAAAACCCTAATTGCTTCAAGTCTAGCTACAGGGGCAAAAGTCTCCTCAAAATCAATTCCTTTAATTTGATTATACCCCTTTGCAACTAATCTAGCCTTATTTCTAATGACTACTCCTGAGTCATTCATTTTATTTTTGAACACCCACTTGGTTCCAACAATACTTTGACCTTTTGGCCTTGTAGTTAATTCCCAAACTTTATTTCTTACAAATTGATTTAACTCTTCTTGCATGGCCAATATCCAAAATTCATCAGAAAGTGCTTGATCAATATTAGTGGGTTCTATTGTTAATTCTCTTGGGTGGTTTCTAGAAAATCTCAAATCTCTAGGCAAAGGGTTTTCTCTTTCCAAATTTTCTTCCACATTTTCTTCCATATTTAATCTATCAATCTTTTGAGAGTTTTCTTCAATCTCTTCTTCAACAATATTTGGCTCTTCCAAATTTCCACATTCATCAAATACAACATGTGTGGTTTCTTCAATAACTAAAGTTCTTTTGTTGAATACCCTATAAGATTTTCCAACACTTGAATATCCAACAAAAATTCCTTCATCTGATTTTGGATCAAATTTTCCTAAGGCAGATTTTTCATTATTATGTATGAACACCTTGCAACCAAATACATGAAAATGAGACAAATTAGGTGTTCTACCTTTCATCAACTCATAGGGTGTTTTATTCAAATTTGATCTCACATTCACCCTATTCAGAATATAACATGCAGTACTAACCGCCTCAACCCAAAAATATCTAGGAAGTGAGTATTCTGCTAACATTGCTCGGGCGGCTTCTATTAATGTTCTGTTTTTCCTTTCAACTACCCCGTTTTGTTGAGGGGTTTTAGGTCCAGAAAAATTGTGATCAATCCCTTTTTCTTTATAGAAATTTTCAAATCTTTCATTTTCAAATTCTCCTCCATGATCACTTTGTATAGAAATTATTTCACTCCCTAGTTTCCTTTGAATTCAAGTAAAAAAATTTCTGAATTTATCAAACGATTCACTCTTATGAAAAAGAAATTTAACCCATGTGAATCTTGAGAAATCATCCACTATAACAAATTCGTATACCTTCCCTCCTAGACTTACAGTTCCTACAGGTCCAAAAAGATCCATGTGTAGAATTTCTAAAGGTTTACTGGTCCTAAGATCTTTATTGGACTTAAAAGATGACTTCACTTGTTTTCCTAATTGACATGCATCACAAAGGTGGTCCTTAGTAAAGTCTAGTTTTGGTATACCTCTCACTAAGTTCTTTTGGATAATTCTTCTAAGGTTTTTCATACTAGAATGACAAAGTCTCCTATGCCAAAGCCATGATTCATCAGAAACAGTTTTCAAACAAAAAGAAGTAGGAGATTGAATACAATTTAAATCTAGCATGTAAATATTGTTTACCCTTTTTCCATTTAAAATATTTTTCCCATTTAGGCTTACTATGCAGCTAGTAGATAAAAATTTTATATTATAGCCCTTATCACATAGCTGACTTATGCTTAATAAATTATGTTTTAAGCCTTCAACTAATAACACATTGTCTATAAAAAAGTTTTTCAAATTTCCAATCATACCTGATCAAATCACTTTCTTTGTAGTATTATCTCCAAGTGTAACCTTGCCTCCACTCCTGGCTTCCAGCGTTATGAATTGTGTAGTATCTCTAGTCATATGCTTTGAACATCCGCTGTCCAGGTACCATATGCTCTCACAAGGTCTTGTGTGAGAGCATTCCTGCAAAATTATCAAATGTTAGACCTGAGAATCCAAACAAGTTTGGGTTCACCTTTATGAAATTTATAATCAGATGCATGTATGATATGTCTAGGTTTATGCATCTTAGTTCTCCACACCAAATTAGTTTTCATCTTTAAAGTGCAGGTGTGAGATATATATCCCAAAAATCCACAATTATTATATTTAACATTAGGAAAAATATTCCTATGTTTTCTTCCATTTGATTGTCTTCTAAGGAATTTCATGAATTTAGGATAATATTTAGGATTTGTAAAATCTTCAAGTTTAGGGGGGTTCCTATTATCCTCGAGAGCTCTTATTGTGAGTTTGTAAAATGAATTCATATCTTCTAAGATTCGATTTGTATAATTGATTCTATATATCTTGCTCTCAGATTTATCCTTAAAATTCTTAAATTCTTTTTCAAGTTCAGCATAGGATGATTTTAAATTCTCAAAATTCTTATTCAAGTCATCATATTCATCAAGAAGTTTCATGTGGTTGTTATCTATTAATACATGATCTTTTCTAAGGATTTCATGTTCCTTCTTAAGCTCTTCCAATTCAAAACTTACACTAGCATGCATCTTTTTCATTTTTCTATATGCATCATGCATGTGTTCAGAAACTTCAAATAATTCATCATAAGTTAAGTCACATTCCTCTTCTTGATCTGATTGATCAACATTATCTGCCATCAAGCAAAGGTTCGTGAATTCTTCTTCTTTTCAGTCTCAGATGAATCTAAAGTTGAGTCCGCCTAGAAAGCTCTTTGAAACTTCTTCTTGCCCTTCTTTACCCTTGGTTTTTCCTCTACCTTCTCCTTGCTAGGAGTGGCTTTGAGTTTTGGGCAATCAGTCTTGATATGACCTGGTTTTCTGTATTCATAATAAATCACTTCATTAGAAACCTTGCCATTTCTATTATACTTACCTCTATTCCATTGCTGGCGTCTTTTCTGCTTCCTCTTTAAAAAGCTTCTGAATTGTCTAGTCATCAATGCAATATCGTCTTCATCCTCAAGTTGTGAGTGTTCACTCTCTGACTCTTCCACCTTTAGTATAATATTCTTGTCCTTTCGTGGTTCACCTGCATCAATCTTTCTTTGACTTACTCCTTGCTCATAAGCAATGAGTGAACCAAGAAGATTGTCAATAGAATAAATGTTTAGATCTTTAGACTCTGTAATTGCTGTAATTTTAGCATCATAAGCAGTAGGTAAACAACGAAGAATCTTATTGACCATTTCAGCATTAGTTAATTCCCTACCAAGTGCAAGCAAAGAAGTGACAATTTGTGTGAATCTTGTGTACATGTCTGAAATAGATTTATTTGATTTCATGTGAAACAATTCATAGTCATGTAACAAGATATTGAGTCTTGATTGCTTAACCTCATTTGTCCCTTCATAAGTTATACAAAGTCTATCTCATATGTCCTTTTCGCTTTTGCAAGTGGAAACCCGCATGTAGTCTTCAGATTTTAAAGCACAAAAGAAACTATTTAAATATTTGGCATTTAATTGTGCTAAGTCACATTCTTCTATAGTCTAATCCGCATAAGGTGTTTCTACCCTAACTCCATCAACTAATCTAGTTAGTTTTGTGTAACCTTCCTGGACTATCATCCACATGCGATAATCAAGTGACTGTAAGAAAGTAGATATGCGTGTTTTCCAAAAATCAAAAGGAATATTGTCAAACAGTTGAGGTCTAGTGATAGAGTAACCCTCAGGTGTGTTTCGGTTTCCAAATGTAGCCATCTACATTAATCAAAAAGTAGTTCAAACTTATGATTTTGAAACGATGCTCTGATACCACTTGTTGAATCTAGTAATTAGGTTGTTAAGCCTAAGTTAATGTCCCAAAGGCTACCAAAAGGGGGGTGAATTGATAGTTTAAAAAATTTTAAGCCCTCTTTTAAAATTATGTTGAACCGAAATAAAAATTAATTCTTTTAAGTTTTGTAGAAAAAGTTTTTCAACCACAGAGTTTTTAAGACTTAAAAAATAAAATGCGGAAACGAAAAAACTGTAAAGTAAATGACACCAGATTTATAGTGGTTCGGTCTATAACCAGACCTACATCCACTCCCCGGAGGAACCCTCCGAGTATTGCACTAATACCACAAAGTGACTCTCCTTTTGCACCCAGAGCAAGGCGGAGAAGCCTTTACAACACACTCTTTTCACCACTATCCGGTGCGGCAGAGAACCGTCGTCCTTTTATACAATCCCCAGTGTTGGCAGAGAACCGTCCGTCCTTTCACACTCTCATAGTATTGGCATATAACCCTTTCGTCCTTTCACATTCTTCTAATGTGGGCAGAGAACCCTACAGCTGTTCACACTCTCCAAGTGTAGGAAGTGATCCTTTTGGCTATTCATACTCTCCAAGTGTCGACAGTGAACCGGATCTCCTAGACAGATCTTCTCACAAGAAATCTAGAAGGAAGAAAGAAAAAAGTAAAGTAATCTCAATTCACAAGTAGAGATTCTTACCTTTGAACTCCAAGTGAAGCCTTCACGCTCCAGTGGTAGGAATCCTCCTTTGAATGCACTCTCACACTCTCTCCTTAGTTATTCTCTCAAGAGGCACGAAGATCAAATGAAAAAGAGATATGGTGGCAGTCTAATTTGGACTATTTATTCAAAAGACAAGAAAAACCGTCCAAAAACTGTAATTTTTCAATTCTGTACGCAGTTGATCGTCCCGTACGATCGTGGATCATCCTGGACGATTTTACTTAAATGCTTTGAAACGACCCTATTTGTATATGTGTACGAAATGTCTTCGTACACACTGATCGTCCCGTACGAACTAAGTTCATCCGGTACGAATGGTTATTACTAGGTCAGTCTAGAAAACTGCTGAAATCTGTTCTAAGTCGGTTAATCGTCTGGACGAAAATTGGTTCGTCTGGACGAAATTTTTACAGAGAGCAGATCATTTTCTAACGATAATTAATTTCGTCTGGACGAAAATTTTACAGAGACCAGATCGTCCTGGACGATAATTAATTTCGTCTTAACAAAAATTTTACAGAGAGCAACTCGTTTTCTAACGATAATTAATTTCATCTGGACGAAAATTTTATAGAGACCAGATCATCCTGGATGATAATTATTTCATCCCGGACGAATAGGACTTAGAAAAATTTTCAAGCCAGTTCATATTCGTTCTATGTGCTCAATAGGAGATAACTGTCTGATCATCCCGTACGATCTGATATCGTCCCGTACGATCAGTATAACTTAAATATGAACTCCTTATATGTGTGTGTATGTTTTTATTCACTCAATTACAATCACTCCCTTTCAAATTTAATTCAAAGAAAAATACAAGCTTCAAATTCACAAAGTATCTCATGTTGAATTTGATTTGAAGTTTTCGTAGTCTGGAGTCTGATTTTCCTAAAATGTTAGTACACACAAGAGCAAATATAAATCTTCTAAAATTGTTAGGAGATAACTACACATCTGAACAATAATGTTTGGAATCATCAAAATTATACAAGTTGCAAAAATATAAAGCATGCAAATAGCAACTATTTTAACAATCTCCCCCTTTTTGATGATGGCAAAACAATTATTGTTTGTATGATTTCAATTTAAACAAATCTCATAATCTCCCCCTGAATTGATGAATACATGAAAATAAGGAGGCATTTTGAACCTTTTTTTTTTTTTTTTGCTTTTCAAAAAATATTTAACAAAATTACAAAGTTAAACACAAAACCGTTCAGAAGCCAGACAGAATTCCGACTTCATTCGGAAGTCGGGCAGAATTCCGGCTTCATTCGGAAGTCGGGCAGAATTCCGGCAGCGGTGGTTGAGGAGGAAATTCATCCCTCCTAATCTTCATCTCTTCTTTTCTTCTTCTTGCTTGGGTCCACTCTAACGAGAAATGCGGAACTATTTATAGTTTTTTGAGGATGACATGACCCGTAAATAGGAGGAGGATCAAGGGCAAAGGTGGAGTGATTCATATGGATGGCCGATACTGAATCCCTTTATCATGCACCATTCGTTAGATATTTGAAGGTCTTAAACAATCTTGGGCTCGTTGGATTTGTCTCGTCGAGGCACTCGATTTGACTATAAGAACTTCATATTTGAAAATCATTTGGTAACTCAAATTGTGGTTCGAACTCTCCAATAATGCTTCAGGTGCTTGATATGGACTAATTTGGGCTCAGATTGAGTTGATTTTGGTGTCATTGAGTTTGTATTTTTGAGACCCTCAATTTGATTGTAAGTTCACTAAAATCAGAGTTTAGGTGATCCTGGATTTAATTTTTGAAGTTTACGGCTTGATTTTGCATCGAGATTCCTGCCCTATCAATATAATTTTTTGATGATATATCAGTTGCCCCCTATTTTTGGATGTCGAAGCTTTAGGCATCCAAAAATATGCATCACAAATTTTGGAGAATTTTTCATGTGATTTGAAATCCAATCTTACATGTAGGAGCCCTAAATAGCTTTAAAAGTGTCGAAATTGAGTATGAAACATCAAAAAATGGTCTTGGGGACCCCAAAAATGTTCAATTTTGCCTTTCTAGGGTGAAAATTGGACCGAAAATCGAGTGGGCAGCCGAACCGGCCGGCCAGCCGCCATTGCCAGTGGTATGAAACCTTATGCCAGGCCTGTTAGCCCGTGTCATGTCCTGCATGGTCCCGGCCTGCTCCGCGCACTACTAGCCTGCTCGAGGCCTGCTCAGACCCGTGCAGGCCCGCCCACGGCCTGCCTAGCCAGCGTGGTTCCGCGCGACTACTATCTGCCTAGTGCCATTTTGGACTAGCGGTATGTAAAACTGCTGGATTTAAATAATTAAATGTTTTTTAATTATAAAAAATCTAAAAAAAAATCCCAAAAAATTCTGAAATTTTTTATGGAAGCTTTTCCTTCTCCAAAAAAATTATAAATATCCCCTAGGGCCAGGGAGAAACCTGCACATTCTCTTCTTCTTCTTCGAGCTTTCTAACAATTGAGAGTTTCTGCTATTTTTTAGTATGTGACTTTCCCTACTTAACTCAGCGCCCCTCCTCTTTTACAGAAGTTGAAGATTTTTCCTCTTTTTCCTTCTTTATCCCCTGTTTTTCTTCTTGCTCTGGAGGCTTTCCGCTTTTTTTGTTGGTGAATTTCCCTACTTAGATTTAGCCCTTCTATTTAGTATCGAAGTTGAAATGCGTGATCACACGTCCACAAGAAATCTCCCCGCCAAAGAAGATCGCCTTGTTGCTCGATCTGAGGGTTTAAAAAAGAGTCACAAAGAATGAAGACTGATGATGTTATCTCCACCATCACTGGAGATTATTTTATCTCTTTTAGGAAAATTTTTCATTTTCATAATGATCTGGTGATGAAGGTGCTGACAAGATCTGATCGTACCCGTTATCCTCCCCTGGGATATATTATTGTGTATAAATTTAGTTTACGAGCGGGGCTATGATTTTCACCATCTCCTGAATTGATTGCTATTATAATGATCTGTGAAGCGAGTTTATCTCAACTCTCTTATAGGGCCATGTCAATCATAATGGTACTGGTCGTACTTGTGGACCTCCGAAAGAGCACCGCGTGAATGGGTCAATTAGAAGGGACAGATTGGATCGTGCATATGACTAACCATTGAGGATAGCGGCTCAAACCAGCGTAGCCAGATGGGTAGTAATATACACGACCTAATCACGGGTTTCCCCCATTCGATACAATAGTTTGAATGGGGTTTAGTAGATGTGGGGCCAAGTTTCCCACAGGCGTAAGCCCCCGTGGTTAATTACATCTCAGGCCGGAGCCCGAGAAAACTCTCGATTAAGGATCATACATTATCCCTTCCCAAAGTGAGATTGGCACAGGGGTATACACTAATAAGTCTTACTCAAAGGGAAGAAAGGTCCCAAAAGGCTCAGTCAACATGCGTGGCTCATACCAGCATTCGAAGGCTCTAGGGTACTAAAGAGAAACTGGATGAAAGAAAGTCAGGCAATCAATCACATGCTTGAGAGAAAGATGGAAGTGATGTCATCCTGTGGTGCGAATAAGTAGGATTTATAGTCTCTAAAAGGAAGGGACCTACCTACTATTTAAGGCATACTACGATACCAAATGTAGTAGCCTCGAATCCTAGATCTAGATTGGGCTTAGTGTTCTACGCAACACTAAGACCCATGTCCTAGTTAATATAGTTCAAAACCTGGTCTTACCCCGACCTGGATTGGGGAGCCAGCTAACCACCTAGTCGCTTTAAAACCATGCTATCAAGTCAGTAATGAAATATGGGTGGGTGGTACAGTTATTGGAAATATGACCGATATCTAGAGAATTTCATAATTAGTCTTGAACTTATATGGGGCAGATGCTCCTAGCTAATGCAATTAAATTTTAATTAAGTTAGTTTCTAATGCAATACAAGTTAATTGAAAAGGAAAATCATGAATGCCATAGAGTTTTAAAAACAGGCTTATAGAAAATAATTTTTTGAAAAGACTGAGTCTCTCTGGGTTCAGCACTTCATCCTTATAGGCCAGATTATCTGGACTCTACCCGTAGGCAGGGAGATGTCTTTTAAGAAGGAGAAAAAGAAATGCAATAATATGCATGCGACCCCGGATGATTCCGGTAATTCCCTAGATTCATTAAATTTCTATGTTATTTAAACTTAAATTTTTAGAAATTAGTTATAAGTAGAAAACATTTTATAGTCCTTAGGGAGCCTAACGAAGTTCAGGCGAAAACAAAAGCGACATACAAGAAAGAAACCTAAGAAAAACAGGCAATTTCTACTGCGCACATCAGAAAAACACATCAATATAAATCCAGAATAATCAGCTAAATATCCATAGGTAAACTTCCCTTATTATAACCCAAGATATGTAGAAAATAAAGTGGTCGGGCACCACTGCCAATAACTCAGATTTCCGAGCCTATGACAGACACAACCAACTTTGAGTGGGATATCGGGTCTTCAATCTTTTGGATGTCTTCTCCTTGAACTCTTTGGATCTCTCCTCTTTGGACTCCTTGGATCTCTCCTCCTTGGACTCCTTATATCCGTCGTGGTTTGAATATCCAAACGAATAGATAATTCTCCCATGTAGGGAGCATTGCCTTTTCTCTTTGAATATCTAAAGCCATCCAACTCGATCTTCCAAATGGAAGAAGTCTCTCTCCTTTAGGGATGCCTTCTTATTTTGGAATCCAAGTTGGATAAGAATATCCTAACTCACAGTTATTTTTACAACTCTTAACAATTATTACAAATTTTACATCAATTGGAAATCAAAAATTCTAGACTCCCTACATGGTTATCCTAATAAAATCCCAAGCAGTTATAATATCTTAAGCAGTTACATAAAATAAAAATAATTCATTGAAGTTGTGCCAAGCCATGCTCTTAATTATGAGGGCTAAGTAGTTCACCAGTATCACCTATAGTAGTTATAAATTTTTTTATTTATTTAGCCCTCATTTATTTAGGGGGACTGAGCAAGCACCTGCATAAAATATTATTAGAAATCATGATAGTGCCCCCCCCCCCTTTTATTAGCATGAGCATGGCCACCTGCACAGAAGAATAGTATATATATATCGTTCTTAACCTAGGGGTAGATCTAGCGCTCATCACATCATATCCATAGAGTATAGAAAAAGTAAGCAAACACATCAATCATTTTCAAATAGCATGCAATGAAAACTACAGAAAAGCTCCGGCACATAGCAGAAAAGGAAATAAACACCAGCCTAGCCTAAGCATAGAAGTGGTTCCCTAGCAAATAATTCTATGTGTGTGTATGGCTGGTGTGGCTCGGATAGATCTTAAGTCGGGTAGTTAGTTAAAATTGCCTACAATTCAGGTTTGTTATAGGCCAGAAAAAGAGATTTTTAAATTAAAGTTCAAATATTAATGAATTAGGATCCATTTAGTTAATTTAGTTGGTTGCTCAATTTTAAAAGCTTAGGGTAGTGATATTTGAAGTTAAAATTGCATTAGCCAATTTTGGAAAGTCCCGGGTCCTCCTAGGTCTGTTGAAGGGGTCCAAAAAGCCACTATGGCCAATAGGATAGGTTTTGGATCTCCTAATATTTAAAAAAAAAAATACTAAACCCTAAGATGAGTAGTTATCCAAGTAGTACACTGAAATTGGAGTTATCTATGCAAAGTTATGAATTTTCTAAGTTTTGGGCCCTAAATGAACTATAGTTGACCAAAACGTTGACTTTCTAATTTAGGTGATTTTCTAGAATCCTAATATTTTTAATAAATACTATATCCTAATAAGAGTCTAATTCAAGTGAGTTTTCCTAATTTGGAATTTTTTTTAATTAGTTATGAATTTTCTAAGTTCAGGGTATTTAATGAATTATCAAAAATATCTAATAAAGGGCTGATTTTGTGGCTTTGACCCAAATCAGCTCCAAAAAGATTGGAATCACCTCCAAAGGTCATAAATGACATAAGGAGGTGTTTCCAAGTGTTTGGAGAAAATTTGGGATTTTTAATAATTTTTAATAATTTATTAAGAGCAAAAAGGTAATTTCAACCTAAGGTCAAATTAAGGGTCAACCTAAAGTCAAATTGAGGAGGCCTATTTATCTCAGGTTGGGGATCAGATTCTGGTCAGTTCAAGCTACTGGGGGTAATTTCATAACCTAAAATTGATTTATTGTAATTTTCAGAAGGTCTCGGGACTCTATTTAACAGATTAATTAGGGTTGGTTAATTAAGGGGTCTAACAAGCCCTAAAAATTCCTAGAAAATTCTGGGATGTTCAAGATGTCTCTAAGTTCAAATCTGGAAGTTTTCATGTCAATCAGTGATCTATCCTAGCTCCTAAAAAATTTCTAAGTTCGCTAGGCGGGTCCTTAATTATATGGGTTTAAAATAAAGTTTTCACTAACCCTCAAGGTAATAATGCAAGGAACACTTAAAAACAGTAAACACACCATGTCCTTGGATCTAAGAGAGCCTAAACTAAGTACTCGTGGTGCATCCTACACATGTAAACTACAAAAATCAAGAAAGTAAGTACACCTAAAGAAGGGATTAGTGAATGATTGGGAGTCAACCATTCACTAATCCACACCCCCATGATTGTCCTTCACATGTAGGATCTATGTTTAAAATTTCATGAAAGTGAAAATCTCCCAAAATTAGGGTTTAATAATATAAGTAATTTTAAAGAATTTAAAAATACTTATAAATATATATAATATTTGGAAAATAGGTAATTAAAAATAAATCAATTTGTAATAAATAAATATATGGGAGACCCACTGACCACCTAATCGAGGTTTCAAAATAATTTGAAAATAATTTGTAATTTCAAAATAATTATTCTAATAATTAAATAAATAATATTAAAATACCTAAATAATCAAATCCAAACATAAATATGCCAGGACAGTCAAAAATAGCTTTTGAAAGTAATTTTAAAATAAAATTTTTATTTTTCTGAAAAGAACGAGGGGTTGCACGCTGAAATCTGATTTAAAATTGAAAAGATATGAATTTTACAAGATTAATGCAATAAAAAGGATTTAAAATAATTTAAAAATGATTAATACTTTAAAAATAACTAATAAATATAATAAAATAACATTTTAAGGTTTCTGAAATTTGAAGTAATAAAAAAATAGTTATAATAATAATATTTAATGCTATTTTAAGTTATTTAACAATAATATTTAATCATTAAAAATACCTTTTATGTTTAAGTAAATATAATAATAATAATAATAATCATAATAATAATAATGATAAAATAATCAGTAAACTAATAATTCAAAATAGTAGTAATTATAATACATGACTATAATTAAATAGTAATATAATAATAATTATTTTAAAATAATGATTTAAACAATAATAAAAATAGGAGTTTTCACTATTTTTCAAAATAAATAAAAATATAATTACAATTTTTAAATAAAAATAATTTTAAATTAAGGAGGGCGCAAATACGAACAAAACGAGGTATTGTGCATCAAAAACAGATCGATTGAATTTTCTACGCATTTTGGAAGAAATCTGATTTAAAATATATTTAAAAATAATTTTAAAATGATTTTTTAAATAAAATAACAGCGGCGGCTGTCGGTGCACCACATGGCAAGGCTGGATTGGCCAATGAAACCACGACCAATCATTGATTGGTGGCTCAATGATTGCACCGCCGTCCAATGATTGCGGCAATGATGTCGTAATCACATCTCATCCACATAGGACGAGCCCTTCGTGTCGTCTGATCTCCCGTGATCTTGAGTGAACGGTCCTGATCGAGTCAGATAACTCAACCCATCAATCGAGCGGGTAGATAGGCGGATCGAGGGACTCGTGCAATGTGATCTGGGCCGTTGATCGCGGATCCAACGGCCCTAGATCGGTCCTTCACGCACGCGGAACCGGACCAAAACCCTAATGGGTTTATTTGGCAAATTCTCTTGATTTGGTTGATGAAATTGCACAAATTTTTAAACGTATAATCTACTCATGAACAGAAATCATGGTGGACCGTCCGTTTGGCTTAGAAAGTGCTTTTCAAAAAGCTATTTAGATCCATGTGATGTGAGCTATTGTAAGGGTTTTCAAGTGATTTTACCTTTAGATCTTTGAATCTTTGACACGGTTGCACTTGTAGATTGTCCTCGTATATTTCCTCTCTTCAATCCTCAATCAAACGAGCTCCAGATCGGGTAAATCGAAGCCTTGGATGTTTAGACCTTCGGGTCGCTGGAGGATCGTCGGCGGCGGCTTGAGCTAATCAGGATCTACTTGGAAAGTGTGGAGGAGGGTTATGGGAGTGCTCTCCCAAAATCTCAGAGGCTATGATCATCTCTAGAGAGGGCAAGAGCAAAAAGATCCTAATAATAACCTAATTCCTCCTATTTAAAAATCTTAACCCTATCACCAACGGCTGGGATCTAATCTAGAGCTCAATAGAAGGGAAATTAGATAGATTCCATGGTATTTTGAATTTTTAAAATGCCAATGGGCTCTTAAATGCAATAAAGGGGCCTTAATGAGCTTTAATATGTCAAAATTGACCTATTTAAGACTTGGGTTGACCAAGTTAATGGCTGACCTGGTCAACCTAGTCAAATAGATCAAAGGGGAAGGGGTGATTGAGCCATAGAGCCATGAAATTAATTATGATTGAAATTAGGACTTAAAAGGACCTAATAGGTCAACCTAGGTTGACTTGGTCAACCAGGTTGACCCTGGGCCCGAGTCTGGGCTCAGTAGACTCAAATCGACTCACTGAACCCATTGGAGAGGGTCTTGGGGTCTGACTTGGTCAATTTGACCAAGTCAACCTCTTTGACCAAGAGTTTGGGAAAAATCAAAGTCAACAGTACTTTTCAAAGATCATGGAGTGGTGTTATCTTCAGAATGCCTTTCTCGAATGGTGCGTCTTATCAGTGATACGCAGGGTTGTATTTCTTTTAGATCTAAGTGGTTGGATATTCATACTCGAGATCCGTCAAAATGTTGGAGTAGCGACTTCATTTTCGTGCAAAATGATTGGAGTCTTTAAGAAAATTTGAGAAAGTTGAAGGAGTTACCTGTTCCCCTTCATATTGGAGTAGACGATTTATTGAAGGTACTAAAACTTCTTAATTTTGACACCCTACATTATGAGGTACAATATTTGAGCAGATATATAGAAGAAGAATACATGTTCAAGGTGGGATTATCTACTCAAGCAGGAAGATCGCATGCACAAATATTAAAGAAGTCTGTGAAAGTTCCATAGGCAATTCTCTAACCTTCAAAAAATCATTCTAAGCAACTAGGGAGTGAGGGAGATTTGCAGGCATCAAAAAATAAGAAGATAGAGGAAATTTTGGTGGTCGCTAGCAAAGGTCCGCGTATCTCTCCATCCAATTAATACATTCTAGAAGATGTTCTAAAGCATCAGTTTGTTGGCCATCGACAGGATGTGGAGTTGGTGAGTTTACCTTTCCTTCTCTCCTTTTGTATTTTTTTTTCAAAAGATATATTTCTTATACAATTATATTTTTATTGCTTTAGTCGGAGCAGCACACGAATTTCAAACTTGAGATGACCAAGACCTTGAATGACTAGAACAACGAATTTGTAAATATTAAATACCTTCATGGAGAATACAAGAAGAAATATGATGGCAAAGTCAAGGAGATGAAGGCGGTGGAGCAGCAGCTAACAGAGTGTAGAGCAGAGCTGGCAAATATGATAACTTCAGCCTCGTCACATAATGAATAGATGGATCGTCTATATATAGAGTTTGTAGATGCACAGGCGACGATCAACCAACATATGAGAGATTAGCAAATCCTTGAAACTGAGAATAAGAGAGTCTATTGTATGCTATCAGAGAAGGAAGCCCAGCAGTTGTTGTCTACAGTCATAAAAGAATTTAAGAAATCTTTTGCCTTCAAGATAATTGTTGAGGATCACGTTCAGGAAGCTCGCAATTATATTTATGATGTGGAGGTGAAGGCTTTAGAAGTAGAGTGTATTAAGGATGGATTCATAAAAAGTTTTATGAAGGGCGTGCGTGTGGTGCATCGTAAGACTAGAGCAGATATCGAGGGGTTGACACCTAGCCAGGCTTCTGGTGACCCTTCTTCAGATTATGGCGGTGAAGAATTAGAGAGTGAATTGTAGAAGCTTTTTCCCTGGAGGAGGATGAGGATGATATTGAGATCATGTAGGATTGTTTTGATGTTGTTTTGTACCATTTTATTTTCTTTCTAATGATTATATGTAGAGATAGGTCGAGGTTTCACCCTTTGGTTGTTGTTACGGGTAATCATTTGGTGTTATGCAATGGTTCTGAATGAGGCTTCATCTCTTACTTCTAGGAGTAGATCCAAATTTTTTCTAAGCCTTTTCTCATTATAACTGAAGTCAAAAGTCTGAACTTTGTTGCTCTAGACTCCAATGTCAACTGGTATGACTACTTATGTACCAAAATAGAGATTATACAGGGTTTCTCCTATAGGAATTCTGGTAGTGGTCTAATAAGCCCAGAGGACATTTGGGAGTTCTTCAGTCCATTGCCCCCCAACCTTTCCTAGGCGTGTCTTGAGCCATTTCAGAATTGTTCGATTTGTAACATTTATTTGCCCATTTGCTTGAGGATGGGAGATAGATGTGTGGATGAGCTGAATATGAAAATCCTTACAAAAAGATGTAAAGATCTTTCCAGTAAATTATGTCCCGTTGTCAGTGATGACTCTTGAAGGAATGCCAAAGCGACAAACTATATTCTTCCACAAGAACTGCTTTAAATTTTCTTTAGTAATCTTTGTCAAAGATTCGGCCTCCACCCATTTGATGAAGTAGTCTACAACAACGATGATGAACTTTTGTTGCCTAGTGGCTATAGGGAAAGGTCTTATTATATCAATTCCCCATTAGGCAAAAGGCCAAGGACTCTGAAGTGATGCAAGCTTCAGAGCAGGTGTATAGGTGAGATTGGAATGAAATTGGTAGTTTTTGCACTTTTGAGTAAACTCAAGTGCGTCATGTTTCACTATAGGCTAATAGAATCCTTGTCTCATGATCTTGTAAGATAACACTCTTCCTCCCAGATGTTCTCTACATACTCTTGAATGAACTTCTCGAAGTACATAATCAGCTTCTAAATGTGGGAGACACTTGAGATATGGTCCAGTGAAGGCACATTTATACAACTCATCACTAATAATGGTGAAATTTGCTAGTTGTCTCTAAAGTCGTGCTACAGCTATGGGCTCTTCAGTAGTACCCCATCATGTAAAAAGACAAGATGTGATCCATCCAAGATGTGATCCATCCAAGATGTCTCTCTTGGTTCATTGATTGATTGTATGACCTATGGACCTTGAATAGTTAGAAAGTGGATCTCATCAATACACTTTCTTTTGTAAATCCCATTATTGATGTAGCAAGTTTAGAAAGAACATCTGCTCTGTCATTTTGCTTTCGGAGAATATGGATGATCTGATATTTCTTTATACGAGTTAAGAGTAACTTCACGAAGCTGAAATACTATGCCAGTTGAGGATTATGGATATCAAACTCTCCCTCAACCTAAGAGGCAACTAATTATGAATTAGTGTGGATTACTAGGTTCTGCACCTAACAGTCAATTGCTAGTCTTAATCTAGTAATAAGGGTCCTATATTCTATTGTGCTGTTTATTGTTGGAAACTTAAGTCGGAGCCCATACTCAAGAGTAACTTTCTCCAGAGAGATTAATAGAATTCCAGCCCCAGCACCAAAACTTCTAAAAGCTCCATTGACATATAATGTCCAGCATGGAGGAGAAGGCGAAGCACTTGGTTAAACATCTAATACTGTGATGGTGCATTCAACTACAAAATCTACAAGTGTTTGAGATTTAATATCGGGCCTAGGAAAGTAGTCGATATTGAATTCTTCTAGTTATACAGACCACTTAATGAGCCTACTCGATGCTTCTAGTTTTTACAATATACTTTTCAGTGGCATATTTGTGTAAACCCCAATTGTCTGGGCTTGAAAGCAAGGGCATAGTTTTCTGGCAGAATAAACTAACGCTATTGCTGTCTTATCTGCTAGAGGATAATGTCCCTCTATTTTAGATAAAATTTTACTGACATAATAGATGGGACATTATACAACATTTTCTTCTCGTACTAAGATCGAACTAATGGCTTGGGCAAAAATAGCTATATATAGATACAACTTTTCTGCTGGAATTGATTTAGAAAGTACTGGTAGGGATGCCAAATATTTTCGTAGTTGTTTAAAGGCTTCTTGACATTCATCGGTCCATTAGAATCCCAAGCTACGAGCACCTCTCTAAGTATCTTGAAGAATGGTAAATATTTATCTCCTAAACGTGCCAGGAAATGAGATAGTGCTGTAATTCTTCTATTTATCCATTGGACCTCCTTAATATTCTTTGGTGGCATCATATCCCTTAGTGCCTTGATCTTCTTGGGATTATATTTCAATCCCTCTGTGGGTCACCATAAACCCCAAAAATTTTTCATAAGTGACTCTAAAAGTACATTTAGCGGGGTTGAGTCACATATTATAATATCGCAACAAATGGCACTGTTCTAAGTCTGAGATATGTTAAGATTTTTGAAAACATTTTACCAACATATCGTCCACATACACCTCCATAGTACACCCAATAAGATTTTTGAAAACCTTATGCATGAGGCGCTGATATGTGGCTCTAGCATTTTTGAGCCCAAAGGGTATCACCCGATAGCAGTATAACCCGTTATCTATTTGAAAAGTTGTCGCCTCTTCATCAGCAGGATTCATCTTTATTTGATTATAGCTAGAGTAGGCATCTATAAAGCTCAATATATAATGTCGAGAGGTGGTATCGACTAACTGGTCAATATGAGAAAGTGGAAAGCTGTCTTTTGGGTAGGCTTTGTTGAGATATGTGTAATCTATACACAATCTCCAAGTTCAATTCGTCTTTCATACCATGACAACATTCGCCAACCAAGTGAGATAGTGCACTTCCCGTATAAATTTGACTTCCAAAAGTTTATCCACTTCTTGCTTGATCACTTGCTGACGATCTGGTGAAAAATTTTGTTTCTTTTGGATAATCGATTTGCATGTCAGATTGACTTAAGGGAATGTACGATCACTTCAGGGTCGATTATGGGCATATCTGCTGGACTCCATGTAAAAACATCCTGATTTTCACATAGAAAATCCATGAATTTTTTCTTCTTATTGTCAGAGAGAAGTTATCTAATATGTACAGTCTTTGAAGAATATTCTTCAGATATAGATACTGTAGTGAGGTCTTCTATAGGGGAAGCTCTCTAAGGGATATCCTCTCTCCGGATATCAAAGTTCTCAATGCTCAGGGTAACTGTTGAACGTGGTTTAACATGCCTAAGATAGTAGGTTTGTGCTATTTGTTGATCTTCGCATATTACACTGACTCTTATCGGGGTAAGAAACTTCATCTTAAGGTGAGGGATAGAGGCGATGATCCCAAAAATTGACTGGAGCGACTTCCAAAAAATAGTGTTATAATCCGATTCTGACTTTACAATAATGAATTGAATAGAGTGTGTAATATGTTGAGGAAATTCTATAAGTACAACTAGAAGACTGATTGTCCCTTCTGCTCGTACAGGTCGATTATAAAATCTATATAATGGACCTATAGCAGGTTGAAGCTTTTCCCTTGAGAGACCCTTATTGAGAAAAGTAGAGTAGAATAGGATATCTACGGAGCTTCCATTGTCCACAATAAATCTTTTGATGTTGTAACACGGATCACCTATCCCCGCATTAATAACAAGTGGATCTTAATAAGGGGTTTTTACTTCCTCTAGATCATAATCATTAAATGTGATAAAATGATTGATATGAGTCTTTTTGGTGTTAGGTTTTCATCTACAACCAAAAAGACTTGATTAGATAGCAAGGGGCCTCCAGCTATTATTTTAATTTCACCAACTGTTATCCGGCTATTCATCGGTTGTCTCTATTATTGGCTTTGCCCTCTAGCGGGATGAGCTTCCTCTCGGGTAGGTGGATCCTGAATAAATTGTTGAAGATAGCCCTGGCGGATAAGTCTTTCAACCTCATCATTAAGTTTCCTACAGGCTTAAGTAGTGTGGCCACGAGTACGATGAAAGTGATAGTATTGATCTTAATTTCATGTGTTCATCTACAAAGGATTCAATCATTTTACTATATCTTGATCTCGAACAACCATCAATACAATTGCTCGAGATGCATTGAGTGAGGTATACTACTCCAATCGATGTTTCCGTTGCGACAATGAAGGCCTAGGAGGTAGTTTATTCTTCCCCTGCTTCTTCTATTGTGATGATGAATTATCCATCCCAGGTGTACCTTTGCGCTTCCTATTCGTTTGCTTAAACTATTTTCTGTGAGAGTTTATGACTTCATCAGCTGATATTTGTGCCTCCACATGATGAATCAGGTTGGCATATAAATGAACAGTAACCCGCATGAGTGCCGAATAAAAGGGGCAAGGACGAAGGACTCCGAGAAAGACCCCTCTCACTAATTCAGGGTCTACTCATGGAATTTGTCGAGCTTTGGTGAAAAATCATTGAAAATACTCCTTCAATGACTCTCCTTCATTTTGACAGATTCCATAGAGGTGGGAAGAATCCTTAGAAATTCTTCTATTGGCTATAAACTGTTCAAAGAACACTTTGGCCAACTTGACAAATGAAGGTATCGTTCTAGATGGAAGCGAATATAATCACGTTCGAGCCTGTTCTTTAAGGGTGGCAGGAAAAAAACTAACATGAGAGTGCATCTGAAGCTCGCTTTATATGCATAATAGTTCTATAGTGATCGATATGCTCATATGGGTCGGACGTCCCATCGTAGGATTCAATGCTCGGTAGTTTGAAGCCAACCGGAATGGGGTGCTAAAGAATGACTTCAGTTATAGGTGATGACTCCTAGAAGTTTTACTATCGAAGAGTTTGCCTCACATCTCCTCCGGGGAACTCTTCCCGCACTAATCTCCGTAGTTCATGACGTAGGGCGTTGCGAGGGAGCTCAGCAATGTATGGTTGGGCTAAGTCTTTTGGGAGATCTGGAAGAATGCGAGGTTGCCAAGTTTGTGGGCGAAGGATGGGTAGAACTTGTTGTATTGGCAAGTTCGTTATCCTGGTTTAATTGCGGATGTCTTCTTGGTGGAGGAAGATGAATCTCCGCTTGAAGATATTCAGGATGAATATCTTCGACTAGTGGTGGAGCTCGAGGAAAAGGAACCTCCTCTCATTGTGACAATGCTGACTGCCGAGTCTCTCACATGAGTTGAAGGATCTCATTATAAAATTCTTCCATCTTTCAAATTCTCTCTTCTAAGAAAGGTCATGAGGTTCCTTCTCCAGCAGCATTTTGCCCCCCATAATAAAAAGAGGTAGATATCGGACGTTTATGATTCATATAATGGTTTTTAGATTGGTGGGAGTTGGAATGAGAAGCTCCAAGAATACGAATGCTATGCCGATTGACCATCATAAAAACACTTAAAATTATGGGATAATGGTTCCAACAGACGGTGCCAAACTATTGCGGGCTAGAATATACGCGGCGATAGAGTTAGAAAATTTCTGTCTCAACGTTGTACATATATTCAACACACAAACATGAGAGAAATAGAAAGTCCAGGATTTTTATGTGGAAACCCTGGAAAGGGAGAAAACCATGGGGCCACACCCAGTTGAAAAAGTTTCACTAGTGTTTACTTGAGATACAAGAGTCTGGCTCGTTCGTAAACGTTAGGACGATTAGATTACAATGATCACTTCTAAATTGAACTCCAATTACAACGTCGGATAAAATTCTGGCATCACTTGGATATCGAGCAAAATTTTGGCGTTGTTCGGAAGTTGAAAGAAATTCCAGTGTCGTTTGGAAGTCGAGCATAATTCCATCGATGTTTGGAAGTTGAGCGGAATTCCAACATCGTTCGGAAGTCGGGCAGAATTCCGACGGTGGTGGTTGAGGTGGAGTTTCTTCCATCCTAATCTTCTTCTCTTCTTCTTCTTGCTTGGGTCCCCTCTCAAGAACAATGAGGGGATATTTATAGTTTTTTGAGGATGGCATTGTTGAATCTTATTGTTTCTAGAATAGGTTGTTAGACCTAATCTAATGTCCCAAGGCTAACCAAGAGGGAGGGGGGTGAATTGATAATTTTAAAAACTTGACCCTTTCTTAGATTTTAAAATTATAGAAATTGATTAATAAACTTGAGCAAGTTGATTTAAATTTTTGTTTAAAATAATTTTTCAACCACATAAAAATTAAAAACTTGCAGAAAATAAAAAGCAGTGGAAATAAAAAGACACAAGAGTTTATAGTGGTTCGGTCAAACACGACCCACATCTACTCCTTGAAGTCTCCCACATCGGGTATTGCACTATATCAAAGTGACTCTCCTTTTACTCCCACAGTAAGGCGGAGAAGCCTTTACAAAAACTCTCTTCCACTAATCCCTGATGCAGCAGAGAAACGTCATCCTTTCACATCCTCCAAGTGTAGGCAGAGAACCTTCATCCTTTCACACTCTCCAAGTGTAGGCAGAGAACCTTCAACTTTTTATACTCTCCAAGTATAGGCAGAGAACCTTCGGCTATTCACACAATCCAAGTGTCGGCAGAGAACCAGATCTTCTTGAAAGATCTTCACTCGAGCAATCTAGAAGGACAAAATAAAGAGTGAAGAAAACATAAATCACACAAAGAGATACTTACCCTTGAGTAACCTTGTGAACCCTTCACGCTCCAATGGGAAGAAATCTCTCTCAAATACTCTCTCCTTCATTCACTCTTCACCAGTCACGAAGACCAAATCACAAAAAGATTAAAGGTCAGTTTTAAGTGGACCTTTTATAGAAAAGAAACAAAAAACCGTCTAGAAAACTGAATTTTTCAATTTTGACCGTCCACGATAGTCCCTGTATGATCGCATTTCATACGTACGAACATTTTAAAAACTGTTGCGTACGAACCCTTTGTGCATTGGTACGAAAAGCATTCGTATCCGATCATCGTCTGGTACAAAATATGTTCGTCTTGTATGAATAGAAGAAATTCAAAGTTAGTATGTATGAACCATAGGACGAAATGAACGAAGCTAGTCCAGAGCCCATCGTCTCGGTACGAAAGAAAAATAGTGTTTGGGGACGAACCAGAGGAGATCGTCCTGGGATGAATAGAAAATATAATCCATATGAATAGTGTTTGGGGACGAACCAGAGGATATCATCGTGGGACGAACGGAAAATATCGTCTGTCCGAACTTCACATTTTGCAAAAATAGAGAAGATCGTCCTGGGACGAAAGAAAATTATCATCCGTACGAACAGAACATTTGGTGAATCCAAAGAGGATCGTCCTGGGATAAATGGAAATTATCGTCCATACAAACTTCACATTTGGAAAATCAAGAGAAGATCGTCCTGGGACGAATGGAAATTATTGTCCGTACAAACTTCACATTTAGAAAATCTAGAGAAGATCGTCATGGGACTAACGAAAAAGATCGTCCGTATGATCTTCACATTTGGCAAAAACAGAGAAGATTGTCCTGGGGCGAATGGAAAATATCGTCCGTATGAACTATACTTAGAAAAATTTTAACCCTCTATGTACGTTCCATTGCTAATTAGGGAATATAACTGACCAGATCGTCCCGTACGAACAGGGTTGTACTGTATGATCAATTTAAAAAATGTGAATTTTAAAACTCTTCCTCCAATGTGTGTGCTCAGTTACTCAATTACAATCACACTCTCTCAGACTCAATAAAATGAAAAATACAGACTTTAAATTACAATAACTCAAAACTTATCCTGATTTGAAGTCTTCAACAATCAGGAGTATGATTTCCCTAAAATGTTAGTACACACAAGAACAAAATAATTCTTCCAAAATGTGTTAGGAGAAAATAATAATCAAAATAATAACATTTGGAATCATAAAAAAACATACAAGTTGCAAGAATGTCAAACACGCAAAGCTAAGTAGCAACTATCTCAACAGGCATGACCCGTAACTAGGAGGAGGATCAAGGGTAAATGTGGAGTGATTCGGATAGACGACCAACATTGAATCCCTTGACTGTATACCGTTCGTTAGAAGTTTGAAGGTCTTCATGATGTTGGAATTTGGCGATCTTAGGCTCGTTGGATTTGTCTTGTCGAGCCGCTCAATTCGACTATAAGAACATTATATTTGGAAACCGTTTGGTAACTCAAATTGTGGTTCGAACTCTCCAATAGCGCTTCGGGTGCTTGATTTGGACTCATTTGAGCTCAGGTTGAGTCGATTTTGGTGTCGTTGAATTCATATTTCCGAGACTCTCAGTTTGACTATAAGTTTACTGAAATCAGAGTTCAGGTGCTCATGGATTTAATTTTTGAACTTTCCAACTTGATTTTGCCTCGAGATTTGTGCCCGATCAAGAATTTTTTTTATGATATATTAAAGTATATTAAAAAATAATTTATTTTAAAAAATTTATATTAATAATATTTTTATTAATTTAAATATTACAGTATTATATAAATAAATATATAAGTTTAAATATTAGAAATAATCCAACGGCATGTACTTTTATCCCACAAAGTTTTTTTTTTCAGAGCTTATCATCATATATTATAGTATGAATATAACGAGCATGGCCAAAAACACGCGTCCAAATACAATTTGGAGCGTGCTCTCTCACTCAGTCCTCTCTCTCTCTCTCTTAAACACGCACTTAAGAACTGCTAAGCTACGATTTTCTTCTATTCTGTAGAAGAGGAAACAAAGAACGATGGCGCTTTTCCAATCTCACTTCAACGCTTCGGTTCTTCTTCCCAATAACGCCTATGGATCTCCTGCTCGCTCCCTTCGCACGAGCAAGCACTTCAGCGGCGATACATCTTCTCTTAGGTAATCCATAAATAGGAGGGTTTGGGTCCCTAGACCGGTGCAGAGTCTTACATTTTCAATCCTCCTTTTCTATACATTGCTATTTACAGCAATCTATGGGTGAATGATTTTCTTAAAGAAATACATTATTTGATGGATTATTGTATACACAACATTGCAGATTTGGGTGGCAGACAAGTGTCTTCAGGAGACAAAAGCATTGCCGGGGTAACACCTGCTATACTAAGTCTGCTCTTAACCATGGCACTCTGCAGTGGGTTTCTACTGTTGCTACTGCGTGAGTTTTCTTTATTATTTTGCAATTATCTGCATTTATCGTTTGACTTTTGCTTATGTTACGGAAGCTGGGGGTTTTCCTTGATAGCTTGAGAAAGGGCCTTGTATTGACTTCCAATTTATTGATTTGAGAGAAATGTTGTATCTATCGAAGTTAGAGAAATCATTGGAAAGGGCGACTTAATCAAAAGAAATTGATTTCGTTTTGGTGGATCAGAAATTAGAAGTCTATACTTGTGGGAGCTAGAGGTGTAGCAGCATGGATTTGATGCGAGCATGAATTGCATATTTATGCTTCCAAATATCACCTAGTTTAGATTCAAGTTTAGTTGACCAAGTTAGAAGGATCAACTCTATGAAGTCACTAAGGGGCTGTTTGATTGACTATAAAGAGAGTGTAAAATATTCAAATGCATGAGTTTTGAAAATATTAATGTTTGGTTTGAAGTAAAATAAACTCAAGTGTAAAATATTGTTGTATTTGTAATACAACAATTAGTTCATTTTTAGTGTATCTGAAATTCCTCTGATTTGACAAATTCCAAATATGTTTAAATTCATTGCAATTGCCGCAACTCGCCGCCGCCACGTGTCAACCGCTGACCACCACAGGCTACCCATAGCCGCCGAACACCACCACCAGCCAACCGTCACCGTTGGTCACCCACCGCCGCCCACCACTGCCACTAGCCACGTCGCCGCCAATGTCAGCCACCGACCACTACCTTTTTGCACTTTGCATTGTATTCATTTTACTTTTATATATATAGGCACACACACACATGCATTACTTTTACAATCATACAAACAACTCACAAATATTCCTTTTACACTGCATTCCTTATATACTGTATTTATTTTTCAGGCAACCAAACTGCTCCTAAGAGAATAATTGATTTTCCTCCGAGTTCAAGTCGGTCATTAGTACAATTAAGGTGTATTGGGCCCTATGAACAACTAGGGGGAAGTCAATCCAATTTTTCAAGGCTAATCATCCAAAAACCATAGCTCTTTGTTCAAATTGCCTAGCTGAATTTGGTTAAGCATCTAAGGTCACTTGCCAACTCATTTTGGTAATTTGCCAGAGCTAGGTAAGTCATGGTGAAGTCAGCCAGGGACTTTAAATGGACTTGCCCTTCACTTAGAAGCCAATGTGTACTCTTGATGTATTGCTTAGCTACATGCTAGTTAGATTTATTTTACTATAAGCATTTGTAAGTCTTATTATATAATTTTATTTGTATTTCTCAAATGTAGTTTTTATTGTTGAATCGTGCTTTGACATGAATCTCTAAATAGGAGATTAGATGTTGAGCATGACACATTCGAAACATTCTCAAAGTCTTGTACTTTCTCATAAACTAGCGAAATCTCAGAGTATCTAATTTCAAATTCTTTCTTCCTTTAACTTTTCATTTTTTGGCTAATATGATTAGTAAGGTTCTGGTGTTACAAACACTTATGGATCCAAAAGCATCATAGTGGGAACCCCTGGAAGAGATCAATC
This sequence comes from Dendrobium huoshanense, assembly GCA_016618105.1. NCBI lineage: Eukaryota > Viridiplantae > Streptophyta > Magnoliopsida > Asparagales > Orchidaceae > Dendrobium > Dendrobium huoshanense. The sequence continues at coordinate 62,689,266 of CM028351.1, forward strand.
CTACTTTTTGAGGATGGAAGAACTCTCAAGATTGTCAACCACGTTATTTGCTATTTGAAAGATCATTTTTCAATTGGGACCCATACTCTATGAGTGGATCTCTGTGGATGGCACCCAAATGTCACACCCTAAGCTTCAACAACGACACCCTTTCTACAAGGCATTGACATCCATTCTTGCTTCATCTTTTGTCGAGGCCTTATGATGATGGATCCCTTGGCATGGGTCCCAAGTGGAGATTCGGTCTTGTAAATTATTACAGTAGATAGCTGCTTCTTAAACTTTGCTTCCTTAGTGCCCACAACAATTGGCCTTCTATTGCACTATGCCCTTGTCTTTCAGAGCTTTGAGAAATCTCTATGCTTTAAAAGATGAAAGTTTTGGCTCTCTCTTCTAATGCTCTCAGGGCATGGACTTAGAAACTTCACAAAAAGGTTTTGTAATTATGCTGCTGGGTTGTTGTACTTATCTTTAGATTTTGAACTTTTTTTCAATGTGGACAACCACCTCCGATATTAGAGTCCACGACTAATTTAGGTGATTGTATTGTGGTTATTGAACTTGCAGTTTTTCTCTTGTCCTTTCAAACCTACCTTATGTGCAGTCTCTTTCCAGCTGAAATAGCTTTAGTTTTGTGCCTACCTGGTGTGAAAGACATAGTGGGAAGCATGGAGGAGTTGGTTAGTATCATGATAGTCTTCTTAGAAGAGGCCACTCTTTTTGCAGCATGAGAAATAGCCACGGTAAGTCATTTCCATTTGTGTGAAATTTTAGTGGCAGTAGTAGAAATAGGAGTCTTTCCGAGCTAGTGCCTTAACTCATTTGGATCGACCACATTCAGCGTATTTCCATAACTTGGGATGGGAATGCAGTGATAAGGAGTTTCACTCAGTTGAGGTGCAATCCTTATATGAAATATTGCCCATTGTGGCTTGACTACAAATAGCCTCCCCTTGTGTGATGGGCATAGAAAAGGAAACTGGTTTGAAAAAATCAAATAGGATGGTGTTCTAGTTGCTGTAATATTCACAATAGCATTCGAGAAATGGACGTGAGATCCATTCCCCAAGTTGAATAGTAAGGGGAATTCTTTGGGAATTCATTCTGCATAAATGAAAGACGGGAACAATAATCAAATTTTAATAAAAATCCCACTCTCTCAAAATGTAGAATCATAATGAAGAAACATGTCATATGCATAGAAGCGTGACCCTAGGAAACAATGTGAAGCCATGGAATTGACTCTCACATGCAGTGAAGTCACACTCAATGCTTCTTGAGCTAAGGCTTAGAAAATTAGAAAAATTAAATGCTTGGTACCTATAAAGGAAATTTAAGATTTTAACCATCAAGGGCATTTTAATTTCAATTTTGATTTAAAAAATTTTGGGATGTTATGGAAAACTTGTGTTCCTAGATAATAGACTGCTACTCATGCAAAATTCGTATGATGCTTCCACATAATGGATTAATAATGGAATGTCTTAGCTATAGGACTCAATAGATCCATCAATTAGTGCTACCTGCATGTTCTTGACTATTATTGCTAAGGAGATTTTAGACTTAACTGGCTGCACTTATTCAAAAACTCATAATGCAGTTCAATTGAGTGAAATCAAAGTAATGAGAGGAAAATCAATGATAAAATATGCTAATTTATTGAAAAATTTGTGGCAATAGATGGGTTACTATTGAGTATTTGAGATGAAGTGCCTATAGGATGGTACCATTTTGAAAATTTCATTGAAAGAATTAATTACATGAATTCTTAGTTGGACTTAATCTTGAATTTGATCAAACTTGGGTTCAGATTCTTGGATGAGAGAAACTCCTTTAGTAGAGGAGGTGACCTTTATAATTCTAATAGAGGAAAGTATAAAATGCATAATTATTGGTTGGTAGAACTCATAAGATTCAACCTTAATATGTACAGGATCAAACCCTAGTGGCAAGAAAGAAAGAGTAGACTTATCCAAATTCTCTGAAAGTGGCACCAAAGGCAATCAATGGAAGGTCAACAAGGACAATCTATGGTACATCGACAAGAACTTAAGACTTATAAAGGTGAATTGCTAGAAGTTGAATAGCCAACCACCAGGTTGAGAATGAGGAAAGGATGACTAAATAAGGAGAAAAAAAAAAAAATCTCGCATAAGAAAATCCCTTAATGAACCTTCTATTATCTGTTCATTGACACTCTTAGGAATGTCTTCACTTTTTTTTTAGGTTACATGTCTTAAAAAAGTATGTGGCTAACTATTGGGTCATTTACTTAGGAGCTACAAATCACATTTTCATACTTCCCAATACTTTCAATGGTAGAAAAGTCATTCTAGCAAATGTTCTCTTCATATAGTTGAAGGGTTAGGTGATGTAGAACCAAGTTAGCCATGATTGGGGTGGGATTATTGATTTAATAGAGTTGCAAATTATGATCTCTCAATTAAGGAAATATGAATTAAATTAAATCCCAAATTTGAAGTTAATTTGTAGTAATTGATTGAGAGACTTAATTGGGAGGAGCAAAAGGGGAAAGAGAGAGAGGGAGGGGCCGACCCCTTTGATGGGGACTTGATTGGAGTGTTTTATGACTTGCCAATCCTAGGTTATCAATTATGGGAGGAGAGATTAAAGAAAATCTCCCATTAAATTCAATTTGGCATGATTGGAGGAGGTTTCCTAATATAGCTCATGTTATTTTAGGAAAGGGATTTCAGATTTTGAATAAATTAAAATCTAATTGAATTTAATTATGCGTTTGAAATTTAAAATTTGAAATCAAAGGGGAGAGGTGTGTTGTTTAATGACTTGCCAATCTTGGAATATTAATTAGGAAAAGAAATCATGGTAATTATCTATTTGAATTTCAAGTATCATGATTGGAGGAGCTTTCCTAATATAATTCTTTTCTTTTAATAAAGAGATTTTAAATTCAAAAATATTTAAATTTGAAATCTTTTGACTTTCCAAATTTTCAAGAATTTAAATTTGGAAAGTAATGAATGTTTGGTTTTAAAATTTTGGAGCTAAAGGGAAGGGGAGGGGGCTGGTGGCCGGTGGTTGGGTGGGGCGAGGGTTTGGCCAAAAGTTGGGGAAAGTGGAGGCCGACGGCTTGGTGGAGGTGGTTGGGCCGAGAGGTGGGGAAGGATTGAGGGAAGAGGAATGGTATCAAAGTGAAATGAAGGTGGTGGCTAGGGGAGAAAGGAGGAGAGGGAGTCAGTGGAGAAGATAAACCATGAGCCCGGATGCTTCCTGCACCTGATGGACTATGATGCACCGACACGGACACGTCGACACGGACACGACACGACACGGACATGGGACACGACATTTTTTTAAAATATAGGACACGGGTGCGGCGTGGACACGACATAATAATTTTTTAATATAATATATAGAAATTAAGATGACATTATATTAAAAATGACAAGCAATAATAAATCAATTTCATGATAACTTATTTAGCTTATAACATAAAGATGTTTAGTACAAAATGTCTAGTACAACTACAAAAATATAAGCAAAAAACCATTTAGTACAACATGAAGGTCCAACTACTCAATAGAGGGAATAATAAAATTAAATTCAGAGGTAGATCTTTGGTCTTCAATATCATCATCATTGAATATCATTGCTTCCAACTCTGGTTCATCTAGAGAAAGATTTGCAACCTCCAATAATCACATATCATCAAGTCACTCGACCCATCTCTTACAACATCCCACATCTTATTATCACATGTCATATAAAATGAGATTTTCCTTGATAGAAGACGAAGATTTATATTCCTCCTAAATCATAATGGATATTATCTATTTGAACTACTATCCTTCAACATAGAAATTATAATTGATATGAAGTGAAATCAAAATATCTCAATAATAAGACAACATTAATACAACAATATACCGGTATGTCGGGGGTCCAAGGGGGCGCTGCCCCCTGGCGGGGTTCGACTTGCCAGGGTAAGAGTAATTTTGAAGTTTCGTTTGTTTTTAAAGTTCGTAAGTTATTTGTATGGAAAGAGATCAAGTGGTACCGAGCATGTACCGAGCGGTACCGAGCATGTACCTAGCGGCACTGAGCATGTACTGAGCGGTACCGAGCTTGTACCTAGCGGTAACAAGCATGTACTGAGCGGTACCGAGCATGTACACTAGCTTTTTTTGTAAGTTTCAAAATAGAAAAATTAATATTTTAGGTGTCGAGAGTCAGGCGTCGATGCCATTTATCAGTCACCGAGAAAGGAGATGAAAATACCTTCACTGCCAAAAATAAATGAAAATGAGAATATTCGATGATTGGATATTAAGTGCGGACGTTGATTTGGTGTTGTGGATAGGAAATAAGAAATTTAGTTTAAATCCCGCAAAATATAATAAATTATATTTAAAAAAATTCATAAAATATTTAAGATACGCGTGTCGGACACGCGTGTCCAATTTGCATTTAATATTTTTTAATCGGACACGTTTTTGGCGTGTCCGACACGTGTCGGAGGAGTGTCGGACGAGTGTTGTGTCGGACACGGTGTCGGACACTGCACGCCTCTTTGAGGAGAAGTGTCGGTGCATCATAGCTGATGGATAATACTTTGCCCTCACTTAGGGACTTCAAACTACGAGCTTGGATGCTTCCTGTGGCTGGTGGGTAGTACGTTGTTCTCACATAGAGACTTCAACTCTCATAATTACTCTCAATGCTCTTAAGAACAAAGTGCAGAATTTTCTCTTAATAATCATCCATCCTCTCAAAAGGAAGAGGCCTCGGCTATAAATAGCCAAAATATAATAATAAGATAAATGAAAAAGTGCCCCCTGAGGTCACATAGGCTTACTCCCTCAAGTGAGGGTAAAAATAAAAAATGGCATAAATAAATGAAAATACAAATAATAACGCAAAATAAAATGCTACAATTATGGTCGTCGATCTTCGGCTCCTTTTTTGATAAACTTTCATGGTCGGATGTCCTTATCATTCTCGTTGGGTGAAAAAGAGCTCGACTATGTCGAATACGCATCCTAAGAATGCAACTATACTCTGATACCAAAATGATGTAGAACCAAGCTAGCCATGATTGGGGTGGGATTATTGATTTAATATAGTTGCCAATTATGATCTCTCAATTAAGGATATATGAATTAAATCAAATCTCAAATATGAAGTTAATTTGGAGTAATTGATTGCGAGACTTAATTGCGAGGTACAAAAGGAGAAAGGGAGAGAGGGAGGGGCCGACTCCTTTGATGAGGACTTGATTGGAGTGTTTTATGACTTGTCAATCCTATGTTATCAATTATGGCAGGGGAAATTAAGGTCAATCTCCCATTAAATTCAAATTGACATGATTGGGGGAGGTTTCCTAATATAACTCGTGTTATTTTAGAAAAGGGATTTCATATTTTGAATAAATTAAAATCTGATTTGAAAATCTTCCTAATTTAAAATGTGCTAATTATGGAAAGTAGTGACTATGCGTTTGAACTTTGAAATTTAAAATTTGAAATCAAAGGGGAGAGGTGGGGTGTTTAATGACTTGCCAATCTTGAAATATTAATTAGGGAAAGAAATCATGGTAATTATCTATTTGAATTTCAAGTAGCATGATTGGAGGAGCTTTCCTAACATATCTCCTTTCTTTTAGGAAAGAGATTTCAAATTCAAAATTATTTAAATTTGAAATCTTTTGACTTTCCAAATTTACAATAATTTAAGTTAGGAAAATAATGAATACTTGATTTTGAAATTTTGGAGCTAGGAAGGTAGTGGAGCCGATGGTTGGGTGGGGGAAGGGTTCGGCCAAAGCTTGGGGAAAGTGAAGGTCAGCAGCTTGGTGGAGGTGGTTGGGCCGAGAGATGAGGAAGGATTGAGGGAAGAGGAATGATATCAGAGCGAGATGAAGGTGGTGGCTAGGGGAGAAGGAGGAGAGGGAGTCAGAGGAGAAGATAAACCACAAGCCTGGATGCTTCTTGTGGCTGATGGGTAATACTTTGCCCTCACCTAGGGATTTCAAACTACGATCCCGTATACTTCCTGCGACTGGTGAATTGTATGTTGCCCTCACCTAGAATTCAACTCTTATAAGAACTCTCAATGATCTTAAGAACAAAGTGCATAATTTTCTTTTAATAATCATCCATCCCCTCAAAAAGAAGAGGAGGGGGCTATAAATAGCCAAAATACAATAGTAAAATAAATGGAAAAAGTGTCTCCTGGGGTCACATAGGCCTAGTCTCTCAAGTGAGGGTAAAAACGAAAACAAAAATGCATAAATAGATGAAAATACAAATAATAACTTAAAAATAAAATGATACAATCATGCCCGTTGATCTTTGCCTCCTCCTCTGATAAACTTTCACGGTTGGATGTCCTCATCACTAGGAGATATCTGAGGACACCCTTTCTTATCCTTAAGAATATTCTTCATGTACTAATGTTGTTAGCAAATCTTTTTTCAATTAAAAAATTCATGGAAGATCTTAAATGTTTTCTAACTTTCTATCATTCTTTTTTGATTTTTTAGGACAATATTTGGGGAGGAAGTTTGAACATGCTAAGGAAAGAGATATGCTCTACCATCTTGAAATATTGAATGCTTCAAATAAAGTCATGAGTAACTTGTCTTTACCATTTCTAAGTTCTTCAAATGAGGATTCCATTTGGCTTCATCTTTTTTGTCTTCGTCACCCTTCTTTCTTAGTTTTTTAAATAATGTAAACTCATGTGCCCTTTCCCATTAGTAATAAAATAAATTCTCATCCTTTTTAATTAATCCATGGTGGTATATGGGGACCATACATCATCGTAAATATTTTAGGAGCTTGGTATTTTCTCTTTAATTGATGATAGTACTAGGGTTACATAGATAGTCTTGATTAAATAAAAATCCTACCTTAGCAACATTAATTCCTAAATTCCACTCCATGATTCAAAAATAGTTTAGTAAAAATTAAAACTCTTGGCAAAAAAATATAAAAGATTATTTTAATCAATCATTGACTTCCTACTTACAAAAGGAAGACATTATTCACGAATCATCCAACATAAATATACTACACCAAAACTGTGTTGTTGAAAGAAAAAATGACCGTGTAATATACCCAAACATTATTGTTCTAAGGAGTGTTCCTCCATCTTATTGGGAAGAAGTTGTCCTTATGTCACACACATGATAAATAGACCACCCTAACGGGCATTGGAATATACATCTCTTTTGAAATGTCATATTAAAATCTATTTACATGCCAAAAAATCTAATGGCTTTATATGCACTTATTTTGTATATATTCATGGTCAAAATAGCGATAAATTAGACCCTTAAGCTATGAAATGTGTATTTCGTAGCTATTCTTCTACACAAAATAGGTGTAAGTGTTATTATCTTCCTAGGATATTTTATATATTTGTTGATGCAAACTTTGTTGTAGACAAACCATACTTCACAAAATTTTATCTTTTGGGAGGATTTCACTTATGGAAGACAAAATTGTGACAGTCTTTTTTGCCCCTCTTTAACTATCTTTAACTCATTTTTCTTTTTCAAAACAAAAGGAGTCTGTTATTGATCTTAAATCTTAACTAGAAACTATGCCTACTGCTGATATTCAAAAACCTGTCCAAAGTTATGACTCTTGAGATTTCCTCGGATTTACTTAAAAAGAAGAATTGTACTAGGTTTAACATAAGTTTAATATACCGCTTGAGCCCTGCAAATGAAAATATAGTACTCTTTGAACTTCCTTTGCATATACAATCTATTGAAACACCACCAAAAGTTGACCTTGATCCTCTTATTAGAAAATATGGCATAACCAACAAAAAAACATTCTTTGTATTCATTATCCTATTATATGCCTCTTGAACTCCTTTCTGCACTCCATAGAAATTTTATTGTGAGTTTAATCACTATTTATGTTCCAAACACTTTATTTGAGCATTATCAAAACATGGATGAAGGAATATCATTAGAAAAGAAATGAATGCATTGGAAAAAAATACGACACATTGGAGAGTGCTAGTAAACTTAGAGGAAACAATGTAGTATGTTGCAGTTAATTTTTACTTTGAAAGACAAAAATGATGGCTCTTTGAAAGATATAAAGCAAAACTAATTACTAAATTTTATACGCAAACATAATGGAGTTGATTACCAGGAAAGCTTTTGCCTCTGTAGCAAAATAAAAACCAAGAATTTCTTATCTTTGGCAGCTCACTTTAATTAGCAACTTCAGCAATGTATGAATAATGCTTTCTTATTTGGATTCTTAGGAGAAGAAATTTACTTGAGCATTCCTCTAGGATTTGAAAGAACTGGATCAACTAACAAGTTGTGTAAACCAAAGAGAGCATCATATGAACCAAAACGATCACTTATAGCTTGGTCTTTAAGGTTTGCAGTAGTGCTCAAGGGAACATAATACAAATAAAATCAAGGAGATCATACTCTCTTGAACCAACATTTGGATACGGGGAAGTTACAACCCCCTTAGCATATATTGATGATATCATTGTTACCAAAATGATGAGGAAAAACAAAATTTGATCAAGGAATTTAAGATAAAAGAGCTAGGAAGATTGAAAATATTTTCTTGAAATTGAATTCTCATACTCATGATAGGGCATTTTTATCTCACAAAAGAAATACCAGATTAAACCAGGAGAAGCAAAAAGAAGAAGCATCAATTGATAGGGAGATGTGTCAAAGATTGGTTTGAAAACTCATTTATCTTTTCCTTGCTTGGCCGTATTTTGCATACTCAATAAGTTTAACTAGGCAATTCACCCACAATCTAAGATAAACAAATTTGTAAGCTGCCTATCATGTGCTACACTACTTGAATGGTTATTTTGGAAGAGAAGTTTTATTTAAAAGAATTAATGAATTCACATTAGAAGCTCACACAGCTGTAGATATGTAGGCTCAAATATTTATGGGGGATCAACATTTGATTACTGCACATTTTAAGTGGAAATTTTGTAAAAAGGAGAAGTATAAGGTAAAGGCGGCTATTTCTAGTATTGAATCAACATTCTAGGCCATAGCATAAGGATTTTGTGAATTATTGTGGATGATTTAAGAATTAAATGGGAAGGCTTAAGTTGCATTGTGACCATAAGTTACCATAAAACATCACACATAATCTAATACAACATGACAAAATGAACTTATATCAACATTGACAAACATTTCATCAAAGATAAGCTAGAAGGTTTTATTTATAGGCCTTATGTGCCCTTGGAAAGTCAATTTGTAGATGCCTTTATCAAGAGATGACTGAGTGGTGCAATTTTAATGGAAATATTTTCAAATTGGGAGTGGATGAAGGGGGGGGGGGTTATCAGAAGTCTTGACTGCCTCAAAAAGGAAGCCTATGAGTTCCCAAGATTGTATCCGTGCCATTAAAGGACTCAACAAACCCATTTTGGTAGGTCCTTGATGCTTCAACTTGAATGGAATTCTTTAATAGGGAATTCAGGAAGTCAAATCTTGTTTTATATAGTACATTATGAAAGTTGTCATGTCTAAATGTAATTTTTGCCCAGAGGTGTAATGATATATATATATATATATATATATATATATATATATATATATATATATATATATATATATATATATATATATTCAGGAAATCAAATCTTGTTTTATATAGTACATTATGAAAGTTGTCATGTCTAAATGTAATTTTTGCCCAGAGGTGTAATGATATATATATATATATATATATATATATATATATATATATATATATATATATATATATATATATATATATATATATATATATATATATATATATATATATTCTTTCCATTTTTTATGTAGGCTAGTTTCCTTTTTCTTTCTAGAATAATTTATATATATTGACTGCCTCAAAAAGGAAGCCTATGAGTTCCCAAGATTGTATTCGTGCCATTGAAGGACTCAACAAACCCATTTTGGTTGGTCCTTGATGCTTCAACTTGAATGGAATTCTTTAATAGGGAATTCAGGAAGTCAAATCTTGTTTTATATAGTACATTCTAAAAGTTGTCATGTCTAAATGTAATTTTTGCCCGGAGGTGTAATGATATATATATATATATATATATATATATATATATTCTTTCCATTTTTTATGTAGGCTAGTTTCCTTTTTCTTTCTAGAATAATTTATATATATTGACATTTATCTATTACCTAGAATCAATTTTATTTTGCCTTCTTTTCTTTACAATGTCACTTAGATGCATGAAACATCTAGAAGAGCCTAAAAAACTAGCCAAGGAAAAAAAAGCATTCCCTAGCAAAGTCTTTGGTCCTTAATTAAATATTCAAATAATCTAAGGTTTATTTTTTAGAAGACATTGCATATTAGAGAACACATTACCCAAAGATTTGGCCATATTGCGATGACTTTATGATTTATTTTGAAGTTTTCCAAAGGTGCAAATGCTATGGTTAATTACTCTTGATTAAGAGATTATAAATATTCTATAGGTTCCATGATGCTTTGCTTTGGTAGTAAATAATTTGGATTAGATAAAAGAATGATATACCATAGTTGGCTTAGAATAGATGATAGGAGAATGATAACAAAACAAAGCCAATTAAGATACTATAGTTCCGTACTACTAGAATGTCATGAACTTTCGTTTAGTTAGTTGAGAGAGGTAGTCAGCCTAACTCGATCAAATGATCATTGGCAATGTTGGCTTCATGAGCCTACTAACTCTTGTGCGACTCCTTATTAATTTGATGGTAACAAATTTTGTATGGTGTCATTTAATAATTTTTTATGTATTTTGTTTCAGGTTAATTATTTTTTAGTATTTATAAAGAAGATCATTTTCACTAAAATAACTTGAAGGATTGTTTGCTTGGAGGATAAATTTGAGTGCTCAAGTGAGGATTCATAGTTTCCAAGGTCATTCATTAACTTAGTTCACAATATATTAGATTCCATTATAAATTAATTATGTTTTACCATAGATCTCAAGGATGGTGAAAACATAACTAAAGTTAATTTAAATTTTATATATATATATATATATATATATATATATATATATATATATATATATATATATATATATGGAATTTATTTATATTTATTTTCTATTTATCCAATTTACTGGTATTTATTATTTATATAAATTATAATAATTAGTTATCATATTCTAAAGATATGTTTCAACTTGTAATGATTATTAATATTATTATAAAATTTATTTGAGCTTAAGTTTCTCAATTATGTTATTAAATTTATTGTTTATATGTTATCATGATTAATTATTTTAATTAAGATGGTTATATTTAGTTCAAAAATAAGAGCCATGTGACATGAAAAAAATGGGCACAAAAAGATTCAATAATGCTCAACATATTTTCTTGAATTTCTCTTATTTTTATTGCTTTTTCATATTTTTAATGATTTTAAAATTTAATTTTCTTATTTATTATTTTTTTATTATTATAATTTTTATTTTGAAAAATGTCTTGAAATATTAAAACATTCAATGACCTCTCGATCCACTTGAGCACACTTGTATGTGATGCCATGGGATGGGATTCTGTTTCTGAGAACAAGTTTAATACCATTTGGAGTGACTCATATGCTTTTCAGAGCAAAGTGATTTGAGTCCGCCTTGCTTGGAGAGTGTGTACAACAATTTGGTCCAACCTTGCTTGAAGAGTGTGTAAAACAATTTGGAGTTGCACTAATTTAAATCCTCAGAGCTTCATTGATAATGGCATTTTTATTGGATTATGCAAGTGGTTTTACATTTTGATTCTTTAGTGTACTTTTTGGTAAAATGCTTTGCACGCTTTTTGACATATCATATAAGATTTTAGTAGCAATTCTTTTTATTTTGACTCGTCATTTATTTCTATTTGTGCCGTTCTCGGTATTAAGTTTTTGAAAATTCATGCAATATAATTTTTTAATATTTTTATGGCCAAATTTTCAAAAGGATCATGATATTAAAATGTATTAGAAAAATGATCTTAATAATAAAAAAATTTAAAAAGGATCATCCAAGTGAATAGGGATCACATTTTTGAAGAAAATGCAAAGCAATGGCACGTTTTACATTGAAAATGCGAAGCAGGCATGTGTTTTACTTGTAAACGCAAAGCATCTATGCATTTTCAAGAGAAAACGCAATCCGCCGCTGTGTTTTCTTTGAAAATATGTTTGAAAATATTACATACAGCAGCCGGAGCTTCTTTTCAATCGATGTTTTCACTAGAAAACGTAATGTTTTCTAAGAGTCGGGGTGTTGAAAGTTGTATATGTATAAAGAGCAACATAAATAGGATATGAATATAGAGATTTCTAAATATTTAATTAAATTTAATTACTTTAAAATTCATAAATAGTATTAGTAAAATAATGTTTAGTTATATTTAATATTATATTTTTTTAAATCTATCATAGAATAAATATAATATTAGAAAATATAAAGTGTATCAAATATGATATAAACATACATATTAATGAATAATATCAAATCAATAATGTTAAATACATTACATCATATTAAATTTGTTTTTAAATTAAAAATAAGATTATTAATTAAATTTTTTCTCGTACATACATCATTTGATTAATATACATGATTTAATATAATATATAATTATAAAATTAACTAAAACTAAAATATAAAATTGAATTAGAATTATTCTGATTTAAATTGAGAAAAAATAAAATAAAATGAATAAAATATAATAACTATTAGCCTATAAATAAATTAAAATTATTATAGTATGCCCTTTAAAAAAAATAATTATTATATTTATATAATAGTTAATGGTAAATTTGTTTAAAAGGTTTTTAAATTTAAATGAAATTATAATTATTTTTCAAATATTTATATAAATTCTATTAATGTTATATAAGTACAAATAATTATATTAATAGTTAATCTAATGTATAAAATTTCATAATAAATAATATTAATAAAAATAAAGTCATATTAGTATATTGTAATAAACATTATAATATAAACAGAATTAATATTATTTATTACAAAATTTTATACATTAATGAATGTATTCGTTTGAGTGTTGTATGACTAAGTTTATATTGATGGATCTATTCGTTTGAGTGTTACTAAATTTAATATTAAATTTTTTCATAATTTTTACTTATAATATTAACTTATATACAAGTTTAATAGAGATAAAATAAAAAAATGAGAAGATAAGATCTCATTTTTCAAATAAATTTAATATAATAACCATTATATAGGTTTCTTCATAATTATTGAAAAAATAGTAAATATATTATGTAATATATTAACACATATTTTATATATAAAGATATTATGTACATTAATTTTAATATAATATATATACATTTTAAATAAACATGTATTATATAAAAATTATATATATCAATAAATTTTTTATAAATTAAATGATATTAATAGATAGTTTAATACATATTATTAAATTTAAATAAAAAATTTATATTAAATTTCTGAACTCATAAACAATATTTCAACAACTAAAATCATAGATTTAGAATCAAATTAAAACATACATGAATATATAGATCATTAAGACATATTAACTTCAATGATAATAAATAGCCAAATACAAATGACATTGACATCACATTCATTTAAAACATAAGTAGGAGCTCGCTATGAAGTTTTAAAAGCATAACAAATTCAACGATTCTTTATCACGGTGCATGTTCGAGCTTGAAGTTGGGCAGCAACCGAATTTCTTTTGATACCAATGTTGGATGCATTGTCAATCCGATGCATCGAGAAACTCCTTCCTCTTTTTACCTAGCCAATATATCAGATTCTTATGTCTTAATGAGGAATGCATCTGTTGCGGGATGTCATTTTCGGTAGAGAATATAGTGACATATATCGGCCGTTGGATTGCCCACAATCACCTTAATCGATCGATCTTTAAGCTTTCTTGTTTCAACATGTTTTGCCTTCAGAATCTTTATCGATGTCAGATGTTCTCCCATTTCCATAACCCTCATTTGCACATATTGTCAACCTTCTTCATTCAAATCAGTTTCATCCATATAAGAGCGGATCGTCATAGATACGCCGTATTTATTTCATAGTATGCAGTTTTTCATGTTGGACCAAGATTGCACATAACAATGATAAAGCTCATTCATTTTAACCTTCTCCTCTAATGTATCATCAGTGGAATATGCTAAACATTCCTTTAACTTAGTGCTGCCCTCTATAATCAAGTTCTTTAAATTTTTTTTTTCTTTCCGATACATTGCACTAGAAAATAAAACAAGTACATAGAAATCTATATAAAAAGTTTAGAATGAAGGGAACGACCTGCATACATCAATTTATAATCGACATCCATCAGTTTTCATGATTAGTTATGAGTTGCTAAATAATAAAGAAATAACACAGGGTGATTTGATAGCACATGCTTGTTTGATTGATCAAATATAACCTGATTTGACAATACACAGTGACTTGACAACAAATGCTAAGTTGATAAAACTAGTTAATTTGATAATTTAGTCGAATTTCAAAACAAAAATTTATATATAATTAAAGAACTAAATTATAAAATTAATATATAATAAATCTTAAAAGCTAAATAATTTATATTTTTTTATAAAAATTTATTATAAAATATAAATTATAAAATTTAGAGAAATCAGATTATTTAATTTGTAAATGCACATCAAAAGACTACTTTTATTATAAAAAAGATATTATATAATATGAAATCTTTACACATTAAAGTTTAAACATATTATATCATTCATTCATCATGAATTACAATTACCTCCTCTTATTGTGTTTGAGAGCATCTATTTCATGGGTGTATCTTAAGAGTTTCCGCCTACTCTTCTGGAGCTGTGGTTCTTCTTCTTGCTCACGCTCCCCTTCCTCCTACGTAGTGCCCTTGTATGGTTGTACTTATTCAATAATCATGTTATGCTGGGTTGGAGTTTCAGGCAAGCTAAATAGGGTCATCCATATGAGATTATTCAAGTCATATGGAGCTTGTGAGCCGTAGGAAGATGTCGTACCGGCCCATTATGATTCTGGAATAGTCCACTGCCCTTCTCATTCTCTTGCTTGAGATGAACTCTCTTCTCTCCATATTATAGATGGGCTGCTCCCGTTATTCCAAAAGGTATTGTAGAATCAACTGATCTTACGTACATTGAATGTCTCAGAGGGCTTATAGGATTTGACTGTAATCCTAAAGCATAAGATGTTGATCTCCTAGCAGATTGCTCCATCTGTGCACTTCATCCTCGTCGAGGTTATTGGCTGGTGGTGTCTATATACACAGATTACTCTACTTGTCTTGCAAGTTCAAGAATGTCAGCATATCCTTGATACTTGACCCTCCATTCTACATCTGACCCGTAGCATATGACTCAGCGATGTCTTTGCTACGCAAGAAGTAATCGACCTGTAAATAAATGCGAACTAAATATTAAATATCATATACTTGTCAATTAAACAACATTGAAATGCATACATAATCACGTACCACTATCCTCTCACCCGGTGACCGTGGGTACATTATTTCCGGTGGAATTTTTGGTGCTTTTAGTAAGTGGAGGGAGACCCATGATTTGTATCTTTGCAAATAAGCTACTAACTCCTTTCTACCATCTCTTAATAACTGCCTGATGGTCATAAGAAGTGCCCGTTTATTATTTTACAACTCAATATGTCCTTTGTGGTTCTGAATCCAGTCTACCCCCGCTCGACCTCTATCATCAACACGACAAAATGATCTCTCCATGGGCTCAATGGTGCGAGATTGGCTCAATGGTGCGAGATTGTATGCCGCCAAATTGCTATATCATCCTATCAGGCAAATGTCACTCGACACGTTTCTAGATAATTAATAGGACACGAGCAGTTCATATGTCGTTGGCTTCATGGCATACTGGAAGCATCATACTCATTATAGAATTAGAAAACAACATAAATATGACCTGTAATGAGCGATGCACAGTGTTATTATTTGTCAAAATATTATTAACTGATATAAATCTATAGTATGCTTAATTTAAAATCAAAATATATGGCTTTCTAGTATGCTTAATTTAAAATCAAGATATATGGCTTTGTGAAGTCCATCTAACTCATCTCAGTATGTCATTATGTTTCCAGTAAGAACATCCCTCACCTTTTCTCTACCCACCTACAATGACTTAGTGTTACTGATATAGTTCATGAAGTTTTACACATCATAAAATGTTATGTGAATACAAAATTACTTTAAAGAAAGAGGCTTCCCGATGATATCATACGGGAATGGAACTCGAAGGGTCAGTCTACCAACATGTATCATCTCCCAAGCCCAGACCTGCAAGAGGGGAAGGCATCCAACTATATACATTCGAGAAGGTCGTATCACAAGATTTAACTGTCTATACAGACATGCCAAGATAAACAAACCAGTGGAGTACTAGGCAAAATTCTCAATATGCTCAAGCAATGATTGATATTTCATAGGATGTACGACCCTAAGGTATATGACAATAAGTAACAGCTAAGCATATACATAATGTATGCTCTAACATGTCAGAATATTACATATCGGGAAACTCATCATACGATTCTAAAACAAAAAGTCCATCTAAGCCATTGAAGCAATAATATTGAGTTGGCTTGCGAATGATTCATTTTAAAGATAATCTCTACATCATGGTTTTCTGGTTCATGATACGTAGCATTTGGGTATGGGTGGGAACCCAAAAGCTCATTGCAATATTCAATCCATGTGGACCAATGTAACACTTCTCCGATCATCGTACTACCAATCATGGAAGCACCATCAATCCTAATGTCCAAGATCACCTGTACGTCTTACAATGTGATTGTCATCTCCTCTACCGGTAAGTGAAAGATGTTTTTCATTGGACACCACCTCTCAACCAAAACAGCTATCAAGGAGTGGTCTAATTGTATGAAGTGCTGGTGCTTAACAGAGTCCAAGCTCGTAATCTGTCGTGAATGGATCAATCGTGGGCAACGAACTGGCCACTCACATACCATATGTAAGTGGGTTGAAGCCATAAGATGCACACAGCTTGTGAAATTATATTGCAATGATAAGTTAAAAAATTATAAAGTAAGTTATGATAATTTATGGTGTTAAGTAAAACATAGCTCATTATTCATTAAGGCTTGAAGCTCTATGAGCATCTCCTAATAGAGCTATTCTTGGTTGCTCATCTTGACTCTGTTTAGCTATTGAAGGGGATGGAGGGTTGAGGTGACAGAGCTCGTCCACAACGGTCCAGACGAGCTAGTAGCCGTGCACAGACGTGACAGAGTTAGATGAGAAACAAAGCATAGCTTTATTGGTGGATGCTCATAGAGTTTCAAGCCTTAATGAGGTATGTTTTAGTTAACACCATCAATTATCATAACTTCATAATTTTTTAACTTATCATTGCAATATGATTTCACATGCTGTGCATCTTTTGGCTTCAACCTACTTACATATGACATGTGAGTAGCCAATTCGTTGTCCGCGATTGATCCATGCACTACATATTACGGGCTTGGACCTTATTCGACACCAGCACTTCATACAGTTGGACCACTCTTTGATAGCTGCTTTGGTTGAGAGGTGGTGTCCAATGACAAACTCCTTCCACTTACTGGTTGGGGAGATGACAATCACATTGCAGGACGTACACGTGATATTGAACATCATGATTGATGGTGCTCCCATGATTGGTAGTACGATGGTCGGAGAAGAGTTACGTTAGTCCACATGGATTGAATGCTGCAAAGAGCTTTTGAGTTTCCACCCAAACCCAAATGCTACATACCATGACCTAGAGAACCATGATATAGAGGCTATCTTTAGAATGGGTCATTCATTAGCATACTCAATACTACCACTTCATTGGCTTAGATGGACTTTCTTTCAGGAATCGTATGATGATTTACCCCGGCATGTATTCTTCTGACATGTTAGGGCATACATTATGTATATGTTTTGTTGTTACTTATTGCCATATACCTCAGGGTCACACATCCATATGCAATATTTACTATTGCTTGAGCACAATAAGAATTTTTTCTAGTACTCCTTTGGTTTGTCTGTCTTAGCACATATGTATAGAGAGTTAAACTTTGTGAAAGAAATTCAACAACAATAATAAAAAGTGCGGGAGAAATAGGATCACCTTGACTTAATCCATGAGAAGATGTGAAAAAACCATGATTAGAACCATTGACAATTATGAAGCCAACAACATATGGACTGCTCATGTCCCATTGATTAGCTGGAAGTGTGTCGAGTGACATTTACCTAACATGGTGATGATGCGGCCATTTGGCAGCATACAATCTTGCACCATTGAGCCCATGGAGAGATCATTTCATCGTGTTAATGGTAGAGGTCGAGCGGAGATAGTTGGATTTAGGGGTGTCAATTTTGGGTTACTGGTCGGGTTCGGGTCGAACCTGAAACTATTTAGGTTCGGGTCTACCCGACCCGGTTTTGTAAATGGGTCGATTTTCTGGACTCGAAGTCGACCCACGGACGACGCGAACGCGACATGACCTTTGGACGCCGACGACGTGGAATTGCTAAACGCCGACGCGGACGCGGCACGGAACTGGCCTGGTCTCGGGACGCAACGCGGAACTGACCTGCCCTCGGGACAGTGCGAAACTGGCCTGGCCTTGGGATGCCGACGACGTGGAACTGCTGGACTCGATGCGAACGCGGCACGGAACTGGCCTGGTCTCGGGACACAACGCGGAACTGGCCTGCCCTCGGGACAGTGCGGAACTAGCCTGGCCTTCGGACGCCGACGCGGACGTTAAAACCTGGTCACCTGGCCTTGGGACGCAAGTACGCAATGCGTGAATGCGATGTGATGCATCAGGGCAGGCAGGGTAGCCGGGAAGCGGGCAGGGTCATTCCGGTCAGGGGTTTGTGTGCATTGCGGGTCATTTTGGGTTATTCTCGGGTTTCCGAGTCAACCTAAACCCGAAATTTTTGGGTTGAGTCTGGGTCGGGTCTAATATTGACAGGTCTAGTTAGATTCAGTACCACAGATGATATATTAAGTTGTGGAATAATAGACGGACACTTCTTACGACTATCAGGCAGTCATTGGGAGATGGTATAGAGAAGTTAGTAGCTGATTTGCAATGATACAAATCACGGGCCTTCCTCTACTTACTAAAAGCACAAAAAACTCCACCGGAAATAATGTATCCACGATCACCGGGGGAGAGGATTGTGCTACGTAATTATGTGTGCATTTAAATGTTGCTTAATTAACAAGTATATGATATTTAATATTTAGTTCGCATTTATTTACAGGTCGATTACTTCTTGCGTAGCAAAGACATTACTGAGTCATATGCTACAGGTCAAATGAAGAGTGGAGGGTTAATATATCATGGATATGCTGACATTCTTGAACTTGCAAGACACGTAGAGCAATCAATGTATATAGACACCTTGGCCAACAACCTCGACAAGGATGACAAAGTGCATAGATGGAGCAGTCTGTTAGGAAATCAAAATCTCATGTTTCAGGATTATAGTCAAATTCTGTAAACCCTTTGAGACATTCATGTACGTAGGATCAACTGATTATGCAAAACCTTTTAGAATGACAAAAACACGCTCATCTATAATACAGAGAGAAGAGAGTTTATCTGAAGCAAGAGGAGCAGGGCAGTGGACTATTCTAGAATCACAATGGGCCGGTACGACATCTTCCTATGGGCCACAAGCTTCATATGACTTGAGTAATCTTATGTGGACGGCCCTATTTGGCTGGCCCATAACTCAAATCTAGCATGACATGGTTATTGAATAAGTACAACCAGACATGGACACTATGTAGGAGGAAGGGGAGCATGAGCAAGAAGGAACTATAGCTCCAGAGGAGTAGGCGGAAACCCTTAATATGCACCCCTAGAACAGATGCTCTCAGACACAAGAAAATGAGATAGTTCAATTCAGGAAGAACTAATGATGTATTATGTTTGAACTTTAATGTGTAAACATTTCATATTATGTAATATATTTTTTCTAATGAAAGTAGTCTATTGATGTGTATTTACAAATTAAATAATTCGATTTCTCTAAATTTTATAATTCATATTTTATAGTAATTTTTTATAAAAAAATGTAAATCATTTAGTTTTTAGAATTTATTATGTATTAATTTTATAATTTAGTTCTTTAATTATATATAATTTTTGTTGTGAAATCCGGCTATATTATCAAATCAATTAGTTTTATCAACTTGACATGTGTTGTCAGGTTACAATGTGTTTTCAAATCAGATTTTGTTTGATCAATTAAACAAGCATGTGCTATCAAATCACCTTGTGTTATTTTTTTATTATTTAGCAACTCATAATTGATCATGAAAATTGATGAATATCACTTATAAATTGATGTATGTATGTCATTCCTTTCATTCTAAACTTCTTATATAGATTTTCCTGTGCTTGTTTTATTTTCTTGTGCAATATATCAAAAAGAAAAAAATTCTTTTGAAGAACTTGATTATGGAGGGTAACATTAGGTTAATGGAATGCTTAACATATTTCATTGATGATGCATTAGAGGATAACACCATAATAAATGAGCTTTATCGTTGCTGTGTGCATTCTTGATCCGACATAGAAGACTGCATATTATGGGACACATATGGCGTATCTATGACAATCCACTCTTACTGAGATGAAGCCGGTTTGAACTAAGAAGGTTGTCAATATGTGAAAAGGGGGGTTATGGAAATTGTAGGACATTTAGCACCGATGAAGATTCTGAAGGCAAGATAAGAAGGCTTGAAGATGGATCGGTTGAGGTGATTGTAAACAACCCAAGGGTTGATATATGTCATTGTATTCTCTACCAAAAATGACATATTGCGACAGATGCATTTCTCATTAAGATATATAAGAATCAGTTATATTGGCCAGATAAAAAGAGAAAGGAGTTTCTATATGTATCAGATTGGCAATGCGTCCAGCATTGATATTAATAAAAATTCAGTTGCTTCCTAACCCAAACCCAACTAAAAGCTCAGACACGTATCGTGATAAAGAATCACTGAATTTGTTATGTTTTTTGAACTTCGTAACGAGCTCGTACTTATGCTTTAAATGAATGTGATGTCATTGTCATTTGTATTTGTTATCGTTGAAATTTGTATGTCTTAATGATCTGTACGTTCATGTATGTTTTAATTTGATTCTAAATCTATGGTTCTAGTTGTTGTTGAAATGTTGCTTATGAGTTTCAGAAATTTAATATAAATTTTGTTATTTAAATTTACATAAATTTTTATTGTTTAAATTTAATATTATATATCAAACTATATAATAATATCATTTAATTTATAAAAAGATTATATATATATATATATATATATATATTATATTAAAATTAATGTATATAATATCTTTATATATAAAATATGTGTTAATATATTTTATAATATATTTACTATTTTTTAAACAATTATGAAGAAGCCTATATAATAGTTATTATATTAAATCCATTTGAAAAATGATATCTTATCTTCTCATTTTTTATTTTATGTCTATTAAATTTGTATATAAGCTAATATTACAAGTAAAAATTATGAAATTTAATATTGAATTTTGTAACACTCAAACGAATAGATTCATCAATATAAACTTATGTCTATAACACTCAAACAAATACATCCATCTATGTATAAAATTTCATAATATTTATTACAATATATTAATATGACTTTATTTTTATTAATATTATTTATTATAAAATTTTATACATTAGATTAACTATTAATATAATTATTTGTTTTTATATAACATTAATATAATTTATATAAATATTTGAAAAATAATTATAATTTCATTTAAATTAAAAAACCTTTTTAAACAAATTTACCATTAACTATTATATAAATATAATAATAATAATAATTATTTATAAAGGGTGTACTATAATAATTTTAATTTATTTATAGTATAATAATTATTATATTTTATTAATTTTAATTTATTTTTTCTCAATTTAAATCAAAATTTTTAATGCAATTTCTTAAGAAACCGGATTACCATCATTCGGTTCCGCCACTTTTTAAATTTAAATTAATTTTATATTTTAGTTTTAGTTAATTTTATAATTATGTATTATATTAAATCTAGTATATTACTTAACCAAGTTTTTTTATAATAGATTGATAAATGATGTATGTACGAGAAAAAATTAAATTAATAATATTAATTCTATTTTTAAAACAAATTTAATATGATGCAATATATTTAACAATATTGATTTGATATTCTTCATTAGTATTTATTCTTATATCATATTTGATATATTTTATATTTTCTAATATTATATTTATTTTATGATAGATTTTAAAAAATATAATATTAAATATAACTTAATATTATTTTACTAATACTATTTATGAAATTTAAAGTAATTAAAATTAATTAAAGATTTTAAAAATCTCTATATTCATATGCTATTTATGTTACTCTTTATACAGATACAACTTCTAACACCCCGATTTTTAGAAAACATTACATTTTCTAGTGAAAATATCGAGCGCTTTTGTATGTATTGTTTTCAAAGAAAACGTAGTGGTGGATTGTGTTTTTTATTGAAAATGCATAGATGCTTTTGCGTTTACAACGAAAATGCATACCCGCTTCACGGTGATGTGACATGCATGCTGTCTAAGTAAATTCACTTTTCATGGTGATGTGGATGCTTTTTGAAGTGATGTGCTAGTTTACCTTATTTCTTGATAGCAGGTCAACTTGTGTGCACATATATTCGTTTATGAAATTTTGTTGATCATTTAAAATAACATTATTTTATGTTTGCATTGTCTACTTAGCCAGGTCCCACAAGGGATAAATTCTTGGCTTTAATTAGGGGCACCTGACATAGTATTCTCATGTTTACTTTGAGTTAATAATTTGTGAAAAGGAGAGGCATTTATGTTCATTTTTATTGGCGAGTTCAAAATTTGTTTTTATTTTTTGCTCTTTTAAGCAATTTGAGGACTTGTTTTCACACTTAAAAAGTTCAACTAATTATTGATTTTTTTATTTGGTTGAAGCTCTTCTCCCCCACTTTCTATTAATGCCACCCCAGTTCTAGGGTGGCATGAACAGGGCAAGTATTGCCTCATAATTTTTTTTTTTTGCTTTTTAATGTTTTAACATTTTTGTATTATTGCTTTTATTATATATTATTTAAAATTGATTAATTAATTATTTGAATATATATATATATATATATATATATATATATATATATATATATATATATATATATATATATATATATATTAATGATTTTATATTAATATTTCAATAATAATAATAATAATAATTATTATTATAATTATTATATTTTTTTGTATATTTTTATTATCATATATTTTTGTTCTTATCATTATTTTATTTCCTTTTTTGTTTTTATTTATATTTAGTATTATTTATTAGTTATATTATTATTATTATTATTATTTTATTTGATTTTATTCTTTTATTCTTTTTTTTTTTTTTTGAATGATGTGTATGGGAATGAATGTTGGTTTACAAGGTTTTTAGAACTAGATTATATATTGAACTAGTTCAAGGTTTAAAGGATCAACTAGGGGTTGAACCGTGTGATATTAATATTATTAAAATGATTTAATTAATGTAATATTTCTAATAATGTTTATAAGCAAGTGATAACATGTATATGTATAATATATATCACAAAATATAAACATATACATGAAATAAATCCAAAAAAAAAAACATTCCAACACAATCCCTCCATTACAATTTCTGCTCAAATCATTTTTACCACTCTTGATTCAAGGGTTGAGCATTTCAATTGTCAATTTTTTCAGGCTGATCCCTATTCATTATAAATTTGCTTTTTAATCGAACCAAACTGGTTTTAGGAGTGGTTGATGCTTTGACTGGTTCAATCATCGTGTTTGATATGGTTTTTACAACCATGTGCATGTGTGCACAGTTTAGTGTACTTGTTTGCGTGCGAATTTTCTCGTCTTTTTAATGTGTGGCTTTCACCCTGTCTTGTCCTCCAAACAAAATGGAGGGTTATGATCCAAGTCATGACCTAATGGTATATAATCATGTATTCCTTTAGGATTTTGGATAGGGTCTGTTTTATTGAACCGTGGCTTGCTCTAACCCTGACTCTGTGACACATCCATTGAGGTCAACCAGTATTAAAAAAATTTCATTGGCTGAGTTCAAGGAATATATGATTTTTCCAGGGATTTAATTTTCTGAAAAAGTTTGTTTTTTAGCAGTTGTGTTTGCTGACATTCAACATTGATGTATAAGTGTTTGTAATCCATGACTCTGAATCTAAAATCTCAGGCATGGAATGAGTTAAAATCAACAATAAAAAAGTGAGCTCCTTCCATATTTCAGCCATCTGTAGATCTCAATAAAATGTTTTTCATTTCTTAATAAAAGGGTCCTATAGTTCTATCCTGCAGTAGGCTTATTTCACTTACTATATAATTTTTTACTTTTGCAAGTGTTATGCTCTTTCTAACTAAAGTTCATGTTCTTAGGGCTTTAATGTTTTCAAAAGGCACGGCTATCCAGAAATCTTTCCTTGTCCCTATATTTGCTTTGCAAGCCCCTCCTGCCGTGATTTCATGGATTAAGTAAGCTTGTCATTAAGTGACACTAATGCTGAGTCATGTATAAGAACATTTAACGTTAATTCATTACAAATATGATGTTAAGTGGATCTAAGGAAATTTTTTATATGACGCTTCTTGAATTGATATATTTGCTTTCTTCTGCTAACTCATTGGGTGCAGGGGTAGGTATGGCACTTGGGCAGCTTTTATAGTACTCTTGGTTCGTCTATTTTATTTAATCCCAGGCATGTTACTATTTTATCCACTTTTTCTTGAATTTGAGCTGCACCAAAAAGCATTAACTCTTAGTAATTAAATTACATTTACCCCAGTCTCTTGCTATGGTAAATTATGCAAAATTTAGTTCAGCATAATTTGACTTTTTTGTACTTCTCAGTGAAGTTTGATGACTGGGAGATATTGGCTTGTAGGTGAACTGGAATTGCCCTTCTTAGCATTGTTGCTTGTGATTTCTGCACCTTATGAAGCGATAGACCTTCGGTAAGCTGCTGTTTTTTATCAATTCCTTTGATTTATTATTTGAAAGGCTGGCAATGAGTTGATTTTAAGTGAGCCCGCCTCCGATTGAGTTTGATGTTTTCGAGCTATGTCAAAAATCAAATGAGCCAGACTAAATTTCATTGATCAAAGCATACCTTTTAACCAACATGAAATGCATTCCAAATACTACGGAGGCACGAAAATACACAATGCTGTGTTTCATCATGATTAAGAATGATGTGTTTGAAGTAAACAAACGAGAGAAGAACAACACAATCATAAAGACACAAAACTTACATGATTTGGCTTCAACTACATCCTAGAAAGAGGAGAATGGGTCTATTCCACTACTAAAAAAGCCGCAATTGTTGTGTCCAAAATGAAGAAAAACTCACTAGGCCCTTCTTAAAAGCCCAGTTCACCCAACTTCTAAAAAAAAAGAAGAATCGCAAAAATAAACCTAACAAATAAATAGAAATTGATTAGATTCAGGAGACAAACTGAGCTTGCAATCTTCCTGGAAACTGAGAGCTTCTGATTTTTAGTTGCAGCTGAACTCTATACCTAACTGAGAGATTACTACCCTTAACGAAATCATCCAATATATATATATATATATATATATATATATATATATATATATATATATATATATATATATATATATATATATATATATATATGATAAACGTGCTCCTGAATGTTCACACTAAATCAGGAAATAAAGCTCTTGTTTCCAAGAAATATTCAAAGCACAAAATCTTTTTGCGAAGCTGAGTTGCAGAACAGTGAAGAATCCGTTAGCATGGAGAACCGGGAACATGGTTTAAAATTGCGCTATCAGAGGTGCGCCTTGTAACTCCTTGCAGCGCGTTGAAGCGGACTCAATTTTCTCACTTGGTGAGGCATACGCCTCAAATATGCTGAGGCGCTCTTCGCCTCAATTGTGTGAAACATTCACCTCAAAATAAGACGAAATTAAAGTATTAAAAGCTAAACATAATCAAGCGTCGTCCATACCTCATTCGCTCCTGTTTGACCTCAACTACTTTTCAACTTTGTACCACACAATCTTCTTTGCCTTCTTCGTTTCTATTCGACTTCTGCTTCTTCGTTCATGTTCAACTTCGTCTGCTTCTTCGTTTCTATTCGACTTCGTCCACAGTTCGATTGTGTATGTTGTTTTTGTTCGACTACGTATGCTTCTCCTTCTTCGACGATGTTCCATGGTCTTTTGTTGTGTACGCCATCCTATTTTACTTCATCTGCTTCGCCTTCTTCGACGACATTCCAATTCGACTTCGAATGATGGGTTTGTTGTGTATGTTGTCTTGTTCGACTGCATCTGCTTCACCTTCTTCGACGACATTCATGTTCGACTTCGAACGACGACAACAACAACAACATCATCAAGCCTTTATCCCACTACGTGGGGTCGGCTACAAGAATTCTTTTTCTCCATTGTCTTATTAAAAGTCAAGTTCTCGTTTAAATCTAATAAAGAAAGATTATTTCTAATATTTTCTAACCAAGTCTTTTTAGATATGCCTCTACCTTTCTTAACATAAGTCAAATCTAATGCCTCTACTTTCCTAACTGGTCTTCGGAAGGCCGCCGTTTTATGTGACCAAACCATCTAAGGCGACTCTCTCTAATCTTATCTTCTATTGGAGCTACTTCAACCTTTTCACGTATATACTCATTTTGTATCTTATCTCTAAGGGTAAAGCCACTCATCCACCTGAGCATCCTCATCTCTGCCACACTTAGAAGACATAGTATAATGCTTCTCTTTTAATGGCCAACATTCGGCACCATAAAGCATTGCAGGCCTCACCACCATTTTATAGAATTTTCCCTTAAGTTTGAGGGATACTTTTCTATCACACAACAAGCTCGATGCATTCCTCCACTTCAACCATCCAACTTGAATTCTGCTGATAATATCCCCCATCTATTTCACAATCACTCTGAACAATAGATCCAAGATATCTAAAACGTGTACTTTTATTAATGACTTGATCGCTCAAAGTCACAATCCCCTCACTAGGTCTATTATTACTAAAATTACACTCCATATATTCCGTTTTAAATCTACTCTAGGGAAAACCTTTAGACTCTAAGGTTGACCTCCATAATTCATGTTTACCTTCAACTCCCTCTCTAGTCTTATCAAAAAGAAGAATATCATCAGCAAAAAGCATACACTAAGGTACATCCTCTTGCAAATGTCTAGTGAGAAGTGAGAACATCCATGACTAAAGAAAAAAATATGGTCTTAAGGCCGGTCCTTGATGTAAACCAACCGAAATAGGGAAATACTTGGTCAGACCAACTTGTGTTTGAACACAAGTAATAACTCTTGCGTACATATCTTTAATGATTTGAATATAAGCATTATTAACTCATTTCTTTTCAAGAACTCTCCATGGCACTTCTCTTGGAACTTTGCCATATACTTTTTCTAAATCAATAAATATCATATGTAGATCCTCCTTATTTTCTCTATATTTCTCCTTCAAACCTCTTAATAAATTTATGACTTCCATAGTTGATCTACCCAGCATGAATCCAAATTGATTTTGAGAAACATTATTATAACGCCGCAACCTATGCTCCATAACTCGCGCTCCCATAGTTTTAAAGTATAACACATTAACTTAATTCCTCTATAATTCGCACAATTTTGTACATCGCCTTTATACTTAAAAATAGGAGTTAACACACTTATTTTCTACTCATCTAACATTTTTTTGGTCTTCAAAACAACATTAAAAAATTTAGTAAGTCAAGAAATGCCTTCATCTTCTAAGCATTCCCACACTTCTATAGATATTCAGGTCCAATAGCTTTTTCACCTTTCATTTTCTTTAAAGCCTCTCTAACTTCGGTTATACTAATACGCCGATAAAAACAGAAATTTTTATTTTTATTTAGGGTGTTAAGGTCACCACAGTCAATCTTATTTTCACAATCTTCATTAAAAAGTTTAGCAAAATATCTCATCCATCTTTGTTGAATATCATTTTCTAAGAAAAGTTTTTTTTTTATCTTCATCCTTAATACACTTCACTTGAACTAAATTCATACTACTCCTATCTCTTTGTTTGGCTAACTTATACATATATCTTTCTCCCTCCTTAGTATCTAATCTATTATATAAATCACTAAAAGCTAAGGTCTTTGCATTGCATAAGGCTTTCTTAGATTCCTTACGAGCCTCTTTATATATTTACCAATTATCAGAGTTTTTATAATTAAACCAATTTTTATAACAAATCTTATTATTTTTAATCTTTTCTTGCACATTTGGATTCCACCACCAACTATTTTTACTATTAGGAGATTTTCCCTTTGATACTTTAAGCATATCTTTTGTAATATTTTTAATATAACTTATCACTTTTTCCCACATAACATTAGCATCCTCATGCACAGACAAAATCTTAAGATCTAAAATCTTACTCTTAAAATTTTTTTTGTTAATATTCTTTAAATGCTCCCATCTAATTCTAGAATATTATTTTACTTTATTTTTAATTTTTTTCCCCTTTATTATAAAGTCAAAAACTAATAATTTATGTTGGATACATAAATTTTTATTCGGAATAATTTTACAATCTTTGCAATGTAAACGATTTAATTTTCTTATAAGAAAATAGTCAATCTGAGCTGTACTATATCTATTTTTATGAGTGATGAGATGTTCATTCCTTTTTTTAAATAAGATATTAGCAATTAAAAAATTATAAGCTAAACAAAAATCTAATATGGTCTTGCCACCTTCATTTGTCGTTGCAAACCTATGGCCGCCATAAATGCTTTTAAAATCATTTACCTCTCTACCAACATGCGCATTTAAATTTCCTCTAATAAAAACTCTTTCTTCAAGAGGTATATTTTGTATTAAATCTTCCAAGTCATTACAAAAATTTAATTTTGAACTCATATCCAAACCTACTTGAGGAGCATAAGTACTTATAATATTAACAATCTTTAAAGCTATAATTATACTCAAATCCTGTTAATTTTTATAACGTTATTCTTCAAACTCTTATATATAATAACACCTACACCATTTTTAGTATGACTTTTACCTGAATACTAAAGTTTAAATCCTGAACTATCAACCTCCTTAGCCTTCTCTCCAACCAATTTAGTTTCCTGAATGCACATAATATTTAACTTCATATGAATCATAATATCTATTAATTTCATTAATTTTCCTGTAAGGGAACATATATTTCAAGTTCCTATCTTAATTTTAGTTTCATGGACTAGCTTCTCTTCCCACATTCGTCCTTGATGTGGGAACCCTTGCTTATTTAACA
Organism: Dendrobium huoshanense; assembly: GCA_016618105.1. Taxonomy (NCBI): domain Eukaryota; kingdom Viridiplantae; phylum Streptophyta; class Magnoliopsida; order Asparagales; family Orchidaceae; genus Dendrobium; species Dendrobium huoshanense. The sequence continues at coordinate 62,718,739 of CM028351.1, forward strand.
CTGCACTCGGGTGTCGGTGTAGCGGCCCTTGCACACTTGTCACTGTATTCAGGCCATACAGCGCATCGCTTTCAGGGAACGCCCTAGCATTAATACAATTTCTTAAAAATCAATGACAAGTGTGATGAGGCAGGGGAGAAAAGGAAAACAAAAACAAAAAAAGGTATATAAAAAATTGTTTTGTTATAACTTATTAATCTTAAAGTATTACTCTTCTTTATATTGATTAAAAATATTCAGTGAAGAGGAAGATAATTAATATAGAGGAGGAAAAAGTAGATTGAGAGGCACTAAACTCCATAGGTGACGAGGCAGGGGAGACAGCAGTTTATTATAACGATAATTCAAATGAAGACCCCCTTAGTGATGACAGTACTGATGACCTCTGATTTGCTATGCCATTAGGCCCATTACTATTTCTTTTTTAATTTAAATGTTAATGAACAAGATATTGGGAAAGAGAGAATTTTGAGGTGATGCCATTAGACCCCCTCAGTGCTGACAGTGCTGATGACCTCTGATTTGCTATGCCATTTGGCCCGTTACTATTTCTTTTTTAAATTAAATGTTTATGAACAAGATATTGAGAAAGATAGAATTTTGAGTTGACCTATATTTTATGTTGTTTTATTATTGTGATGTTTGAGTTTCAATTCAATTTTACACGGTTTATTACTTATCATTTTATATTTTGTGCATTTTTTGTTTCATATATATGACAATTTATTTCTTATGTTCACATTTAATATATTATTTGATTATTATATACAAAATACTCATTTTAAATTTATGTAATTTTCTAATTTTGAGGCTTACGTCTCAAAATGCCTTGACTCACAAACGAAAAACGCCTAAAAACCCAATTGCGCAATTTTAAACATTGACCGGGAATATTTCATTTCAAGATGACTTACAAATATGGAGAGAGAAGAGTAGAATGATCCAGTGAGTGCTTACTCCCATTTAAAGTGCTACTCCCAGGGTGCAAATGCAACTGGGATCTTCTAATTTGGTTGTTAGAGAAGAAGCAACCATATCACACATGAGCACTGACATTGATGAAACATATAACTCGGACAATGAAGATAGGACACCCACATCTCTTCGAGAGGATAGATGAATAGAGAAATGAAAACTACATCTGACTAGTGCATTTTCTAGGCAGATTATGGAGGCAAAGCCTCCTACAAATTCAAAATTCCACATCTTTATTCATATGAGGGAAAGCTGATCCCACATATCATGTTGCCTAATTCGAGTTGTGGGTGTCATTACTTGATATTAAAGATTCTTTGAAATGCAGGTTGTTCTTTACCACCTTCAAGGAATAATAATTGAGGTGAATCTCGAGGTTGCTGGTGGTGTCAATTAACTCGTTCAATGAGACAAAAAGCAAATTCATCATGTAATTTGCTAATGCACGAAGGCTGTTGAAGAACTTACAGGCCTTGTTGAAGATGAGGCAAGAAACTAGCACATCTTTGAAAAAATTTATCACTAGATCCCAAAAAAAAAATGTTAGATGTGAAAGATTGAAGCCGGCTATGGCTAAAACTGCCCTCACCCCTGGTCTGAGAGAAGTACCTTTTTCGTTATGTGCTTGGCTTATCACAACCGAAGGCTTTAGCTGGGTTATTAGAACTTGACAATAGTCATATCAATATAGAAGAGTATAATTGCGAGTCAAGTAGTTTGACTTTGAGTTGACTAAACAACTTCAATTTGATTGGGAATTTTTGGTGATTTCCCAAGGATCATCGAAGTCACCCAAGAAATTCAAAGGTAGAGAAGTACTGTTATAAGCACAAGTAATGACTATATCACAATCGATCATGCCATCATGAAGGGAGAGTATAGAAAACAATGTATTAATGAAAGAAGAAAGTAGAGGTTGCCTCCTATTCACCATTACTTGACAATAATCCTGTTGAAGGTTTTAGTGTCTGAGCTTATAGAGGCCATCCGAAAGAGAGATTTCTTCAATTGCTTAGTGTCGATGTGTGCTAGAGCTCATGCGCGAGATCCATCAAAATATTACATCTATCATAGAGATCATGATGAGGATTGTTGGCACCTTCAAAATTTAGTTGAGGAGCTGATCAAAGCAGGCAAACTTGAGTTTTTTTTGTAGATCATGGAGAAAGGCAAAGAAGGCACAAATAGAAGAATAAAAAATTAACCAGTTCTAGGAGAAATAATTCATATTGATGGAGTGGTTCCATCCATAGTTAGAGTAGGTGCAAAAACTTTGCGACATGCTAGTCTCAAACAATTTTGTTCAGGAGATGTAAATTCGTCCAGCACATCAATAGCTCCAACCATTGAAGTAGCACCTATCATCTTTATTGGAGTTGGCAGGACAACAAATGGAAATACCTATAATGATGCTATTATTGTAAACTATAAGGTTGGTAGTATATTGTTTGACATATGGAGTTCCATCAACATCACTTTATAAGTAATTTTGAGAGCTTATCTCCTAACCTTGCTACGGGACCTGATTTTGGTTTCTCAGGAGAAAGAAGAGAAACAGAAGACACGATTGCATTACTAATACCTAGGAGAAGGAGATAATTAATTTATAGCTATGGCCGGCTTCATGTCGACTACTTACAATGATCAAGCATGTACGCAAATTTTAGAAATGAATTTTAAAATGAATTTTAAGAATTCAACTTTAGGAAAACATGATCGCCAAAGGCATTAAAGAATTAAATGATCTCTGGCACCTTATATAAATGAGCATATCTAAACTCAAAAGAAAATTTTAGAAGGGATAAGTCAATTGGATACTTAATTCTACATTCTTAAGAATGTACGTAAAATCAAGAAGTATACCTTATTATGAGGGATAAAAAAGTTGGAAAATTTTCTATCTTGTGTACATGAGCACGTGCAAGGTCAAGAAAAACCCTCAAAGATGTCAAAGTGATTGAAAGGTTTTTTAGTTTTATGCTCAAGAGCATGCATAAGACCAAGAAAAGGATTGCTAAAGATATTAAGGGACTGTACCATTTTACAACTTCATGTTCAAGCATGTACGCAAAGTTTAGAAATGAATTTTAAGAATTCAACTAGATTTTACCTAACTTTGTGTTCAAGTACATAGCAAATGGCTCGCATTGAGGGGTAAGACAAATTGAAAACTTCCTCGTTCTCTGTACAAGAGTGTGCATGGACCCTAGAGGAACGTTCTTATTACAAAAAGTAAGATATCAATGGCATCAATTAAAGAACGGGTTGATAAGATTTTACACCATAAATGTTACAATATAAACCTTGGTTGAACTAGATTGAAAGATAACAGCCAGAACCCAAAGATAAGATCAAATTGGAGTATTGGACTTAAACTCGAATGAAATTAATGAGTTCTGATAATTTGGACCAAGTCATAAGACCAAATTTGAGACTTTAGCTAGATTAAAACTACTCTGGCTTTATAATTGAACCCAGTCAAAAAATCAAGCTAGAAAGTTGAGAATTGGATTTATTGGAAGATCTTGAGGATGAAACATCATCAAGGTGATTTAGAGAATTTAATCTTAAGATAAGTGTTATATTTGTTGTGAATATTGTCTATTAAGATGAAGATTTGTCCTATTAGAAATAATGAAATTAGCTTCTTAAAGATATTCTAAAAAAAATGTATTAAATATTCTGTCAAAATTGTTGATGCTATTAACTTCTCAAAGATTTTCTTAGGAGAAGATCTTCACTAAAAGCTTCAAGATTAAGAGAATTGAATAGTATCAAGGGGAGCTATCTGTTGAAAGAACAAATAGAGGTAGCTATCTATCAATCAAATGGCATCCATCGAAGGCGCAAATAGAATTTACTTCTCAAAAAATTTCATGGAAAAAAAATATTCATTGACAAGCCTCAAACTTAGACTTGATAAATCAGATTTATCCATAAACACCTCAAGCTAACATTATATCAATCGGAGATGATAAAGTTAGTCTTCGAAAAGAAAGAAGATCTGTAGAAGACTTATGATGAAGAAAAGGCTATCTTGTTGGGGATAACAAATGCAGCATTTTAAAATCTATGGAGGAATAGATTTTTTTTCAAATAAAATATCATCGAAAGAGAAATGGAATCAACTTCTCAAAGATCTTCTAAAGAGAAAATCAATTGAAAAATATAAAAAGCTGTAGTTGGATAGATTGAGTATAAACACAATTGCATGTAAAGGGAAAATAACGCAGTTGTGGATCTAGAGGATTATCCTCTTGAGGGTTTTGCCCTGAAATTAACTTCTCAAGGTTTTTTTAGGAGGAGAATCATTTGAAAAAGCTTCGAAATATGCGAGTAGACAGTTGTAATTTTTCAGCTGTTATAATTAAAATAATGCTATCTTTTTTTATAGAATAGGATAGTTCCTTACACCGGAATAGTTGTACTTGACAAAGAAAGAAAAAAATAACTTAGAACTAGCCATGATCGGTCTTCTTGAATGCTAAAAGAAGGTTTTGACAGATCATTGTGATAGGAAATACTTGAGTTCGCAAGTAACTCTAAGGTAATACTTGAGCAGCTCCGCAGCAGGAAATGCACCCAAACAGAGAAAAAAAAGGAAAATAAACAAGGTTTCCACTAGTAGATGCAAGAAAACAAAGAAAGATACAACGTCCTTCGATTCGAGAGGAAAAACAACTCTCCACAAGTCTCTAGCAAACCCTAGAGCCCAAGCACACAAGGAGATCTCAAACTTTTCATTCAAATTCAAGATGAGGATCTAATTCCCCCCTTTCCCCCTCTTTAACTCTCATCCCCATACAAAATCCCTAAACAGCCCTTCTATTCAAATTTCCCCCCTTTCCATTCAAATTTTCCCTCAAACCCTTGAATTAACTCCATGTGGGGCCCGCCTAGAGTAAGTAAGGACCGGAGGGGCCCGCCTAACATTACTCCCCTCCCAAAGACTCACCTTGTCCTCAAGGTGAAATGAAGGGAATTGATCTTTCATTCTTTCAAATGGCTCCCACGTAGCATCAAATTCGGGGAGCCCTTTCCATGCGATCAACACCTCTTTGTTTTATTCCTGGTCAAGTCTCACATCTTATAGCTCCAGAGATTCTAGGATCACTTCCATCTCCTCAGTTAATGTTGTTGGCAGTTCAGCACTGGTTGCATACTCCCCAATGGCTTTTCTCAGCTGTGATACATAAAATACTGGATGTATAGTGGCCGAAGGGGGTAATTTCAAACGGTATGCCACTGCCCCAATTTTATCTAATATCTCATAGGGGCCAAAATACCTTGGGGATAACTTCTCATTTCTTCTATTGGCCAAGGTCCTCTGTCTTTAGGGCCGCAGTTTTAGAAATACCTTCTCACCTACTTCAAATTGGATATCCCTTCTGTGTGCATCAGCCTGTTTCTTCATGATCTGTTGTGCCATCATCAGATGTTTCTTCAACTCCTCCAGCATCCTATCCCTTTCTTCCAAATGCTGCTCTACTGAAGATACGTGTGTGCTGCCCCTTCCATAATGCACCAAATGTGGTGGATCTCTTCCATATAGCACTCTAAAAGGGGTCATCCTGGAAGCTGAGTGGTATTGTACCAATACTCTGCCCAGGCCAACCATTTGGCCCATACCTTTGGTGTTTCAGAAGCAAAACACCTTAAGTAAGTTTTCAAGCTCCGATTTACAACCTCTGTTTGCCCGTCTGTTTGCGGATGGTAGGTTGTGCTCCTTTTGAGAATAGTCCCCTGTAACCTGAACAGCTCCTTCCAAAACTGGCTGAGGAACACCTTGTCGCGATCAGACACTATCGACTCTGGAATTCCATGTAATCTAACCACTTCCCTGATGAAAGAAGCCGCCACTGTCACTGCAGTGTAGGGGTGTCGAAGGGGTGTGAAATGTGCATAATTGCTCAATCTATCAACCACCACCATAATAACAGTGAATCCCTCCGATCGTGGTAGGCCATCCACGAAATCCATGGACACTTACTCCCATACTCTATTTGGAAGCGACAAGGGCTGTAGTAACCCCCCTGGAGCCATCGCCATATACTTGTTTCTCTGACACACTTCGCACCTCGCCATTGTCTCCTGCACTTGCTTATGCATTCCTTTCCAGTATAATTCTACGGCCAGCCTCCGGTATGTCTTTTCTACTCCGGAATGACCTCCAATGGCGCTCCCATGAAACTCCTGTAATAGCTGGGGAATGTGGATGGAATTTTGTGGTATCACAAATCTTCCTTGGTTCAATAATCTCTCCCCCTCAAGGGTGTAGCTTGGGTTGCTGCTCTTATCCTTCAATAGATCCAATCAGATCTTCTTCAATTCTTCATCATGCTCACTCTCTCTCTGGATTTCCCCCCAATCCACCATTAAGGGTACCAACATGGTTACCGCCTGTAGCTCGCCCCCACACCTGGATAAGGCATCAGCCGCTTTATTCTCCAACCCTGGTCGGTACTGGATCTCAAAATAGTATCCCAATAGTTTAGACAGCCACCTCTGATGTTCCTCTGTCACCATCCGTTGTTCCAACAGGTATTTCAGGCTCCTCTGATCCGTCCTGACGACGAAATGCCGTCCTAGCAGGTAGGGTCTCCACTTCTGAATTGCCAATACTATGGCCATCAATTCCCGTTCATACACAGACTTCAGTCTTGCTCTTGTTGCCAACACCTGACTGAAGTAGGCAATGGGTCTTTGCTGCTGCATCAGCACCGCCCCCAACCCATACTCGGATGCGTCTGTCTCCACCACGAACGTTTGACTGAAGTCTGGTAGGGCCAAAACTGATACTGTGGTCATTGCCTTCTTAAGCTTCTCAAAAGCTTGAGTAGTCGCTTCTCCCCACAAGAAACTATCCTTCTTTAACTGCTCTGTCAAGGGCAAGGCTATGTTGCCGTACCCTTTCACAAACCTCCGGTAGTAGCCTGTCAGTCCTAGGAATCCCCTCAGCTCCCTCAAGTTCCTAGGTAGAGGCCACCGTTGCATGGCTTCGATCTTGGCTGAATCAGCTGTCACCCCTTCCTTAGATACCAAGTGTCCCAGATACTCCACACTCTTCTGGGCGAATCTACACTTCTTCAGATTGGCTTTAAACTCGTGCTCCCGTAGCACTCCAAAGACCACCTTCAAATGCTCCTGGTGCTCCTCCTCGGATTGACTGTACACCAGTATGTCATCGAAGAAAACTATTACAAACCTCCGCAGGTACGACCGAAACACCCTGTTCATCAAGGATTGGAAAGTGGCTGGAGCATTGGTAAGCCCAAATGGCATCACCAAGAACTCATAGTGCCCCTCGTGTGTCCTGAATGTCATCTTCGGAATATCCTCCCCTTTCATCCTGATTTGGTGGTAGCCCGACTTCAAATCCATCTTAGAGAACACTACTGCTTCATACAGCTCATCCAGTAGCTCATCGATCACCGGAATGGGAAACTTATCCGGCACAGTTTCCTTATTCAATGCCCTGTAATCCACGCAAAATCTCCAGCTACCATCCTTCTTTTTGACCTGTAGTACAGGACTAGAGAAAGGACTCACACTTGGTCTGATGATCCCCGCGTCTAACATCTCCTTAATCAGCTTCTCGATCTCGTCCTTCTGAATTTGGGGGTAGCGGTAGGGTCGCACACTAACTGGTGGCACCCCTTCCTTCAGAATGATTGCATGCTCTTGTTTCCTGAGTGGTGGTAAGCCTTGAGGCGGTTGGAACACCTCACTGAACTGTTGTATGAGCGGTTGTACTGCCAGAGGAAGGCTTCCCTCATCCCCTACACTGACCCTCTCCAAGCGCTGCAGTTCCACCAAATATCCACCTCCCACCTCCTGTATGGTTCTGATCATGGATTTGAGAGACACGCCGGTCCTGGATAGCCCTGCGTCGTCTTGGATCACCATCTTCTTTCCTTCCACCATTAGCTCCATCCTCAAAGCACCCCAATTTACTTTGGTCTCCCCTAAGGTCTGCAGCCATTTCATACCCAGGATGACATCAGTGCTCCCCAACTCCAAGGGAAGAAATTCTTCCCTCACCTGGATCCCCTGAATCATCAGCACTACTCCTCTACAAACTCCCCTTCCCATTTCTACCTTTCCTGTGCCCAACATCACTCCATAACCGCCTGTATCCTCCAGTTTCACCCCCAGCAAGTCAACCATCTGAGTGTAGATGAAATTGTGGGTTGTCCCACTATCGATCAACACTATCACCTTTCTATCAGCCATCTCTCCCCTCACTTTCACAGTGTGATTTGGAGTGAATCCCACCACAGAATTTATGGATACTTCTGCTACATCCAAATGTAGTTTCTCCTCATCCTCCATCTCTAACCCACTTCCACCTCCCTCCTCAACTTCCTCGTCATCACAGACGGTAAGAACCTGAAGAGTTTGGTTCTTACACCTATGCCCTGGCATGTATTTCTCGTCACATCTAAAACACAACCCCTTTGCCCTCTTCTCCTGTATCTCCTTCTCAGTTAGCCTTTTGAAATTTCCCCCTCCAGTTCTCTCTTTGGGTATTTCCCTCAACCCCCCTGTTGCCGGTGCCTTTGGAGCTAAAAAAGTAGTGGTCATCCTGTAAGATCCCCCAGAATTGCTTCCCCTAATCCCCTTCTCCAGATGCTTCTGGTCCTCCACCAGCTGAGCTAGCTCCATTGGCCTCTCCAAGGTCTCGTGGCCTCATCACTCGAACTGCTGCTCGGATCTCCGCTTTCAGCCCCTTCATAAAGTTTCCTTCTAACACTGTCTCTGAGAGCCGATCAAGTCTGCTGGCCAAATACTCAAACCGATCACGATCTCTGCCACTGTCCCTTCCTGTGTCAAGGCAAAAAACTGCTCATAGAAGTCTCCTCCCCTGCTGGTTCGGAAGCGTTCTAGTAGACAGTCCTTGAACTCCCTCCAGGTGCGAATGGGTCGCCTCATGTCCCGCCATTGATACCATGCCAAAGCCTTCCTTTCTAAGCACAAGCCTGCAGCTGTCAACTTCTCCTCCTCATTCAACCCATTGACTGTAAAATATCTCTCCACCTTGTAGATCCAGCCATGTGTGTCTTCGCCCTCAAAGATGGGCATCTTCAATTTCCTCACTCTCGAGTCACCACCGTGTCCCCTAACTCCTCCATAACCTCCCATTTCTCTAGGAGGAGGTGCTCCCCAGTAGTCACGATCTTCCCTCCTACGATCATACCCGATCCCTTCATCACATTCCCCTCTTCTTCTTTCCAAATCAGCACCACGGCGGTAAGCATCGTCCCTTCTCCCAAAAAATTCTGCACCCCTCCTTTCATAGCCCATACTCATCTTCTACCTAGAAAGCGGTTCTAGAGGAGGTATTCCATCATCTCCCTCGAGGATCTCCACTTCCGGGTTCTCCCTCCCCCTTAATGGGTTCGGAATTCCTCCTCTTGAATGGCCGCCTGTGGCCTCTCTTGTTTTCGATGTCGCCGGATTTTGTTTGTCTTCAAGCATCTTCTTCATCATATTCTCCAAAGCAGTGAACCTCCCCTCCATCTTTTCATGAATGGAAGCGAATTGGTTGTGAAAATCAATGGTTCTTTCCTCCAAATCAGCCTTCAGTTGGCCTACTTCTCCCTCCAGTGCATCAACCTTCTTTCCGGCCATCTTCCCTCCACGGTTTTACAAGAAGAACTTCTTGAGGAGGAAAGAAAAATTGCTGAAAATTTCAGATTTCCGCCTCCAACAGTCCCAAGACAATGCTCTGATACCAATTTGATAGGAAATACTTGAGTTCGCAAGTAACCCTAAGGTAATACTTGAGTTCGCAAGCAACCCTAGTCAAAATCAGCCAAAAACAGTGAACAAAACTGCTGTCCCAGCAATTTTACAGCAGCTCCGCAGCAGGAAATGCACCCAAACAGAGAAATAAAAGGAAAAGAAACAAGATTTCCACTAGTAGATGCAGGAAAACAAAGAAAGATACAACGTCCTTCGATTCGAGAGGAAGAACAATTCTCCACAAGTCTCTAGCAAACCCTAGAGCCCAAGCACACAAGGAGATCTCAAACTTTTCATTCAAATTCAAGATGAGGATCTAATTCCCCCCTTTCCCCCTCTTTAACTCTCATCCCCATACAAAATCCCTAAACAACCCTTCTATTCAAATTTCCCCCCTTTCCATTCAAATTTTCCCTCCAACCTTGAATTAACTCCATGTGGGGCCCGCCTAGAGTAAGTAAGGACCGGAGGGGCCCGCCTAACATTACTCCCCTCCCAAAGACTCACCTTGTCCTCAAGGTGAAATGAAGGGAATTGATCTTTCATTCTTTCAAATGGCTCCCACGTAGCATCAAATTCGGGGAGCCCTTTCCATGCGATCAACACCTCTTTGTTTCATTCCTGGTCAAGTCTCACATCTTTTAGCTCCAGAGGTTCTAGGATCACTTCCATCTCCTCAGTTAATGTTGTTGGCAGTTCAGCACTGGTTGCATACTCCTCAATGGCTTTTCTCAGCTGTGATACATGAAATACTGGATGTATAGTGGCCGAAGGGGGTAATTTCAAATGGTATGCCACTGCCCCAATTTTATCTAATATCTCATAGGGGCCAAAATACCTTGGGGATAACTTCTCATTTCTTGTATTGGCCAAGGTCCTCTGTTTGTAGGGCCGCAGTTTTAGAAATACCTTCTCACCTACTTCAAATTGGATATCCCTTCTGTGTGCATCCGTCTGTTTCTTTATGATCTGTTGTGCCCTCATCAGATGTTTCTTCAACTCCTCCAGCATCCTTTCCTTTTCTTCCAAATGCTGCTCTACTGAAGATACGTGTGTGCTGCCCCTTCCATAATGCACCAAATGTGGTGGATCTCTTTCATATAGCACTCTAAAAGGGGTCATCCTGGAAGCTGAGTGGTATGAGGTATTGTACCAATACTCTGCCCAAGCCAACCATTTGGCCCATACCCTTGATGTTTCAGAAGCAAAACACCTTAAGTAAGTTTCCAAGCTCCGATTTACAACCTCTGTTTGCCCGTCTGTTTGCGGATGGTAGGCTGTGCTCCTTTTGAGAATAGTCCCCTGTAACCTGAACAGCTCCTTCCAAAACTGGCTGAGGAACACCTTGTCGCGATCAGACACTATCGACTCTGGAATTCCATGTAATCTAACCACTTCCCTGATGAAAGAAGCCGTCACTGTTACTGCAGTGTAGGGGTGTCGAAGGGGTGTGAAATGTGCATACTTACTCAGTCTATCAACCACCATCATAATAACAGTGAATCCCTCCGATCGTGGTAGGCCATCCACGAAATCCATGGACACTTCCTCCCATACTCTATTTGGAAGCGACAAGGGCTGTAGTAACCCCCCTGGAGCCATCGCCATATACTTATTTCTCTGACACACTTCGCACCTCGCCACTGTCTCCTGCACTTACTTATGCATTCCTTTCCAGTATAATTCTACGGCCAGCCTCCGGTATGTCTTTTCTACTCCGGAATGACCTCCAATGGCGCTCCCATGAAACTCCTGTAATAGCTGGGGAATGTGGATGGAATTTTGTGGTATCACAAACCTTCCTTGGTTCAACAATCTCTCCCCCTCAAGGGTGTAGCTTGGGTGGCTGCTCTTATCCTTCAATAGATCCAATCGGATCTTCTTCAATTCTTCATCATGCTCACTCTCTGGATTTCCCCCCAATCCACCATTAGGGGTACCGACATGGTTACCGCCTATAGCTCGCCCCCACACCTGGATAAGGCATCAGGCGCCTTATTCTCCAACCCTGGTCGGTACTGGATCTCAAAATAGTATCCTAATAGTTTAGACAACCACCTCTGATGTTTCTCTGTCACCATCCGTTGTTCCAACAGGTATTTCAGGCTCCTCTGATCCGTCCTGACGACGAAATGCCGTCCTAGCAGGTAGGGTCTCCACTTCTGAATTTCCAATACTATGGCCATCAATTCCCGTTCATACACAGACTTCAGTGCAGCGCCGGAGAGAGGAAGTGGCAGCACCGGAGCTCCTGCACCTTGTTGGGATGAGAATCAGCAACTGGGAGGAGATGGAGTCGGCCATCACCTGGAAGAATTCAAGACATAGGAAAACAACAGCTCTAGCTATTCACGTAAAACCCAAAATCTGATTTACAAGGGTTAAGGATTATATGCCCAGGACAAGAATAAGTGAACAAATAATAATAATAATAATAACCAAGGTTTTCAAAGGCGAAATTATGAATAGAGGCATTTTTTTCTAAACGAGGCGAGGCGGATCGAGGCGTAAGCCTCAAAATGATTAAAATAAATTAATTTAAAATTATAAATAATGATAAAAAATAATAAAATATTATGTCAACTATGAATTTGAAGATTTGTTTTAAGATAATATTACTGGAATACAAGATTTAAAATAAACTCACTTAAAAATAAAACATCCCCTTAGGATCAAGACCCAAAGCAGGCTCATCATCACTTTGATTGTCTTCAGAAGAATCTTCATAATTAATGTCAAAGTCATCCTCAAACTCTTCTTCATATAATATTTTTTCCTTTATCTCCTATATCAGCTAATATTTCATTAGCTCTAAAATGAAACAATAGTAACATACAAAATAATTCATTATATTTAAGAATACCTTTGAATGTTTTTGAAGCTTCAATCTCACTTTGTTTTTTTCTTTTATATACGTGGGTAGTTGCTTCATTGTCTTCTTCATTGACATGAGTTTCTCCTTCTGCTTCAACTTCAGAAACATCAGCATTATTAGGAGTAACCCATTCATCATCAGATTGTAACTCATTAACAAGCAAAGGGTCAATTTCATTCTCAATATTTCCTTGATTCTGCAATTTGAGATATCTATCTTTTAATTTTTTGTTAAACATAACATAAACTAGTTTGTTCATTCGATCTGCCGCCAATCGATTTCTTCTCTTTGTATGAATTTAATTAAAAATGCTCCAATTACGCTCGCATGCAGAAGCTGAACACGTTAGACTAAGAACTTTAACTGCAAAAACTTTCAATTCAGGAACATCTTCTCCAAACTGAGCCCACAAACGTTCTATATGAAGAGAAACATAGTATTTTATGAATATTGGTTGAAGTAGAATACTTGAACATAAATATTAACATTAAAATTATAAATACTCAAACTATAAACATACCAGGAGATCGTGTTTTGTAGCATGTTTGTGCTGCTCTAAATCCAAACATTCCCTTCTTCAAATGAGAATCCTCAAGTTGATCATTTACTTTAAGGTAGTCTTCTTCAGAAATGAGTTTGTCCATACATGCATAAAAACCAATTTTCACCTCTTTGTCAACATGAAAATTCTTATCATAATAAAATTGGGGATTTAAATAGTACGCAGCAGCATGTAAGTGTTGGTGTAATTGTCGATCCCACTTTTCATCTATAATATCTCATATTTCTTTGTAGGCACTTTCTTGACCTCTCAATTCTTTTGCAATGTCTTCTTTAGCTCTATTCATTGCTTCATAAATAAATCTCATAGCAGGGCCCTCTCACCATCAACCATTCTAAGCACCTTTACTAGTGGTTCTGTTATCTTCAAAGCATAATTTGTACTGCGCCAAAATGAATCGTCTTTCATAACAATCTTTTTAACTTGTTTTCCTTCTTGTTTTTTGGCCCATGAACTTTTATCCCACTCTTCAGAAGCAAACATTGCTTCCAAAGGTTGTCTTAACTCCTTGAATCTCTGCAATGTTAAATATGCAGTAGCAAATCTTGTAACAGCAGGTCTAATAACTTCCTTGTCAGTGAATTTTCTCATCAAGCTGAGTATCCAAGAATGATTGTATATAAACTTACTAACGAATTTGGCCTTTAATATGGCTGATTTATGTTGAGGCAACTGTCCCAACCTCTCAAGCATCAAGTCAATACAATATGCAGCACAAGGAATCCAGTAAAGGTGAGGCCTCTTCTCCATTAACATTCTTTCTGCAGCTTTGTATGCACTTGCATTATTTGTAACACTAAGGTATCTCCCACTTCCTCCACAAATTCATCCAACATTTCAAACAATAATTGTGCTTCCTTTACAAAGCTTGAAGCATCTACTGATTTGAGAAAAAATTGTTTCATATGGATTGTTGACCAAGAAATTAATAATACTTCTATGTCGAATATCTGACCAACCATCTGACATTATTGTCACTCCTGTCTCAATCCAAGTCTTCTTAATATCATCCATCATTTTTGAAGTTGTCTTAACCTCCTCATTCAGTATCCAAGTCCTCAGCTCATACATGCTTGGAAGTTGTAATCCTCTTCCATAGCTTCCAACAGATCGTAACATATTAATCCATGACGGACTCCTAACAACATTAAATGGAATTCCATTTTCATAGATGAATCTGGCGATATCCAAATAAACTCTGTTCCTGAGTTCTTTTGTAGCTGTAGGAGGCTGAATATCCTGAGTATTTATGTTTTCGTCTTTATCAATATTTAGCATAAATCTCATGGGCCCCCGACTGCCTCGGTCAGAAGAAACTAGATGGCTTCCTGTACTGGAACCTTCATGTTGTGATCCATAGTAAGAAGAGTTTCCTATCATCTCTTACATATTTCTTTGTGTGACCTCCTTTGTGGTGGCAAACTTAAATAATTTGTACATTCCTTCTTCACCTCATCAGAAACTTTTGCACATGGTCCCACATTAACATGAGTGTAGGCTAGATGATCCTTCAATCTCTTGACGCTTCCAGTTATGCGTTTTTCACAGAAATTACATTTCATGTAAACATATCCCTTCTTTGCACCTTCACCTGACACTTCAACTTGAGTTCCATATTTTCATGCAGGATCTTTCCTTCTTGTGCCACTAGTCATGCTAACAATAGATATATTTTAACAATTATTTGTACTACCAAATACCAATAATAAAACAACATGAATACAAAAATATACCAGTCTGTCGGGGGTCCAAGGGGGCGCTGCCCCTTGGCGGGGTTCGACCTGCCCGGAACAAAATTATATTATAAGAGTAATTTTGAAATTATGCTTGTTGTATATGCTCAATACCGAACTGTGGTCGTCGAAGTCGGCGGAGTTCTCCTTTCAGTTCTCACCCAAAGTAGAAGCAGGTATGTTACCCTAATACTCGACTCTTATACGACTCTCACCGCTCGGTCTATATACTTACAAATCGAAGCGGTGCCTCGTTTCGCTTCGAGGCGTTACGAACCGAAGCCTATGCCCCATGCGAAATAAGCACACGCTCCGCCGAATCCAACGAGGCGTAAGCCTCAACGCACAAATGCTTCGCCTCGCCTTGAGTCGCGCCTCAGTGCGTACGCCTCTTCCGCCTTTTTAATCGTTGATAATAACTAAAATAATAAAAAAAAATGCGGGGAGGAATAGATAGTTTGTTGCTAAACCGGTCCAAGACCTGTGTCATTCTCCCCAGCTTGGAGAGGCTTCGTTATAATTAGAAGCTGATCTTCTTCGTAATGAGGGTTTAAGTCTGAAATGTTAAAGGCAATAGAAATTTGATAATCATCCGATAGTTCTAGTTGATAATCATTGTTATTGATGCCCTTGATAATGCGAAAATGTCTGTTAACTTTTGATTTTAATTTGTTATGAAAGCCGGGTGCAAGTTGTTCATTTCGTAGTTTAATCCAGACTAAATCATCCACTTTGAAAGTTCGATGTTTTCTATTTTTGTTGGGTTGTGCTTCATATTTCATATTATATTTCTTAATGTGATCTTGTACTTGTTCATGAAGTTTTCTTATTTATTGAATTCGTTGTTCAACATATGGGTGGCAATCTGTGAGTGTGATAAGAGGCATTAAATCGATAGGGGATATAGGATTTCGATCATACACAAATTCAAATGGGCTTCATTCTGTGGTTTGACTGTGGGACCGGTTGTAAGCAAATTCTACTTGAGGAAAATTAGATTCCATTGATGATTTTTTTTTTGATGAAACATTTTAGCAAATTGCTTAGATTTTGATTGACAACTTATGTTTGCAGATGTGCAATGGAGATAAATTGTTATTTAGTACCATTTTACCCCAAAGAGTTTTCTAAAGTGACTAAGAAATTTAACATCTCGATCTGATGTGATGGTTTTAGGGAGGCCATGTAACTTTACAACCTCTTTAAAATATAGTTGGTGATGTGCGTAACATCTAACGTTTTGTGGCATGGTATGAAATGTGTCATCTTTGAAAATCGATCAACGATAACCTTTATAAAATCTTTATGACGTTGTGTGTTGGGAAGGCCTACCACAAAGTCCATACTAACATCAGTCCATAGAAATTCGAAATTCTAGAACATGTAATGATATATGGACACCAGATCTGGGTTAAAATGTCATTACCAGATGACTTACCTTGCACTTCTTCACATAAAGATCCACATCTCTGACAAGTAATGGCTAATAAAACTTTTCTTGGACAATGGCCAATGTTTTTCCTCTACTGAAATGTCCTGCTAACCTGCCTTCATGACTTTCATACAAAATGTCCTCTATGAAGGAACATTGTGGCATACATAGTCTGTTGCCAAAGAATAGATAATCATGATTAATATGAAAAAAAAATTATAGGGTCCCTGTTGACATACCTCTCATATTTTCATAAAATCTGGATCTTGTTGGTACAGTTCTTATATGGTTTTGAATCCCACAGTTTTGACTTGTAAATTATTGATTGAAAGTAGTCTCATACTTAAAGTGTTAGCCACTTGATTGCATTGTCCCGATTTGTGTTGGAGTGTATATAGAGGGAAGCTAGGTACTCCATCCACTTAGTGTGTCTCCCTTTTAATTTGTGTTGATTGTGTAGGTGCTTAAGAGCCTCGTGATCCAAAAAGAGTATAAATTCTTGTGCTAAGAGATAATGATTCCAATGTTGTAGAGCCTGCATAATTGATTAGAATTATTTTATCATAGGTAGAACACTTTTGTTGGGCATCGTTAAGTTTTTTGCTTAAGTAGGCTATAGAATGTTTTCCCTGACTTAGAATAGCCCTAATTCTTATTTTGGAAGCATCTCAATCAACTTGAAATGCCTGATTGAAGTCTGGAATGGCCAAAACTAGGGCGGAGGTCACCATTATTTTAAACGATTGAAGATAGATTGTGCTGCGTTAGTCCAATGTCATTGTGTACTTTTGAGTAATTTGTTAATGGCGCTACTATGCCATTGTGTACTTTTGAGTAGTTATGTTAATGATGCTACTATGGTGTTGAAATTTTGTATGAAGCGGCGATAGAAAGAGGTTAACCCATGAAATTGGCATCTTTTTTATGGATCTAGGAGTGGGCCAATTGATAATGGCCTCGATCTTTGTGGGTTCTATCTCAACGCTCTTGACAAATACCTCGTGCCCCAAGAATTTGATGTTGGTCATGAATTCACATTTGGTAGGATTGGCAAATAATTGTTTCTATTGTAGTGTTTTGAAAATTTGGTGAAGGTGTGGTAGATGTTTATCTGCATTTTTTGTAAAGAAAAATTTGGACAACTCAAAAGTTTGTATTTCAATAATTATGGACAACTCAAAAGTTTGTAATTTCAATAATTTTTTTTCATTCAATACAAACTTTTGAGTTGTCCAGCCTTTATCTTTTTTATGATTTCTTGTAAGTCAATATCTCGAGAGTACGGGTGTCAATTTTTGACCCGACCCGGAAAAATTCGAGTTCGGGTCAACCCATTTGTGAAACGGGTCTTTTCCAGGTTCGGGTCAACCCGTTTGTGAAACAGGTCGGGTTTGGGTTCAATAAACTAACCCGTTTCAAAAATCGGGTCTAATTCGGGTTGACTCGAGAACTCGAAAATGACCCGGAAATGGTCCCTGCCAGGCTGCCCACGTTGACTGCCGGGCTTCCCTCGTTGCCCGACGCGTCAAGTCGCATCGCTTCACCGTTCGCGAATCGCGATGCGAGTCACGTCGCGACATGTACTAGGCTGCCAGCGGCCCAGCGCCCTGTTGCCCTCTTCGCCGTTCGCACCGCCGCGCCTACTGCTGCTGCGCTTCGATTTTAAATAACCGGCTCAGGTTGTGTCAACCCAGCAACCCGCGCAAGTTGCATCTGGGTTGAGATAGCCGACCCATTTAAAAACAGATCGGGTTTGGGTTGACCCGTTTAGAATCGGGTCAACTCGGGTTCGACCCGAACCCGACTTGTTGACCAGAATTGACACCCCTACTCGAGAGAAAGAATTATATATTCGATCTATCAATGTTGATTGTATCGTTAGTTGATTTAATAATATGAAATTTGTATCTTTCCAAACTTTTCATATCCTTAATTATTTGTTTCTGTTGAATGAGTATCCAATTTGCACTTCCAGAAGTCTTTCTAAAATCAAATGTTTCTTTTCCATATAATATTATATATCTAAATCATAATATTTAATAAGCTCTAATCATCATCTCTGCTTTAAATTAAGTTCTTTCAAAATTAAATATAAATTTGTGATTTTTATGATATTTAAAGATTTCATATTTAACTCAATATAAAGTGTCTCCATATCTTGAGTGCAAAAATTACTACTGCCAATTTCAAATCATGGATATGAAATTTTTTTCATGAGCGAAAGTGTCTTGAAATATATGCCACCACTTTATCATACTGCGTCAACACATAACTGTTGACCTGTTAGGGGTGCAACCGAGTCAAGCCGGCTCGCGAGCCAGCTTGGACTCAACTTGTTAACAGGCTCGACGAGTCAAGCTTATTAAGCTCGAACACAATTTCGAGCTCGACCGCTAAACGAGTTTGAGTTCGAACACCTGCTCTCACGTAATTGCGGCAGACAAACGTAAATGACGCCATAGCCCCTAGTCGGACATCTTCTTCCCGTCTCTTGCTCTTTCGCGACTCCATAGCCCATCGTCTCCATCACTTGCTCTTTCGCAATAGAAAAAAGTCGGAGAAGCCGGAGAAGCCGAGAGCGGATCTTTGTCTTCTCTTCCTCCAATGGCTACTTGATTCATTTCACGGGGTATGCTTTTGACCTGATGCCTCGAACTATAATCCATATGTATGTTTTCTTTTTCTTGTATCTTCGTGAATGGCATCTAATAGCAGGTTGTTTCTCGAAAGATTGTTTGAGATATGGAATGCTGTAATGTTTTTAACTTGTTTTGTGTTAAGTATTTAAGTTCCAGTTTTTTAGCCACTATGTTTTCCTGCTTTTCCCATTATTGATGCATTTAGAATCACAATGAGTTTGCTTCAAGTGGCAGGTTGTTTCTCGAAAGATTGTTTGAGATATGGAATGCTGTAATGTTTTTAACTTGTTTTGTGTTAAGGATTTAAGTTCCAGTTTTTTAGCCACTATGTTTTCCTGCTTTTCCCATTATTGATGCATTTAGAATCACAATGAGTTTGCTTCAAGTGGAATGCAAGTGAAATTTGCGTTCGAAGCGTAGGGCTCGAGCTCGAGACCAACGTGTGAGGTTGGGACTGTCTTTGGGTGAGATTCGCGGTGAAGTGCCGCCAGATGTCTGATCGCAGGTGGAATCGAAGGCTTCGTCTGGTTTGGGAAGGCTGGACGGGGAAGAGGAGCGGACTACGCAGACGTTGACCCGCTGATGAACTCGAACAAAATTGCATACGCGAGGCTCGTTAATTGTCTCGAACTGCGGCTAACGAGCTCATCTTCCCTTGCCGAGTCGAGTTCAAGCTAGATTTTTAGCAGTAAAGCTCGGCTCGAACACCCCTTGACTCGAGCTCGACTTGACTCGTTTGCATCCCTATGACCCGTGCGGCATAACAAAAAAAAAAAGAAATAATAAAAAAATTGTTGGAATCATTTCCTCTGCCGCAAAGTCATGTCGAATCCGCCGCGTCTATAGTCGCTCATTCCTGCTAACGACGCTACAGTCACGTCGACTGAGAACGGGCAAATCGTTGTAAACCTTACTCAATCGTACTCGATTCATGTTGTTAAAATGAGGCAGACGGGCTCCCATTCGAGTTCTTGTTCGCTTCTTCTCACACCGAAGCCACCGCACTGATACCTCTCGTGATCGACGAAGCTTGTAGCTGAGCAGTCAAACCCATCCCTCCATCGCACGTCAAAGCCCTCCTACCTTATTAAAGCCCTTATCCTCTGGGATTTTTCGATTGCAAGCTAGGCCAAAGCCTCCTAAGTCTCTCCCGATCACAGGCTGTCGCAAGGAGCTCCTTGCTCCGGCTGTTTCCTCTTCCTTGCTTCCGGTTTGTACTCCCGACCCCCTGTCCTAGTCGACACCAGGCCGACTTTTTGCTCCCAACAGCAACCTCACGGCCTTCCCCACTCCTACCCAGGCCGACTCCCTCAACCTTCAAACCCACACCCAGTAGCCAAAGATCCCTCCCTATTGACGTGAAATTTCGTCGATCTCACTAGCCTCTCTGTAGCTTACTGTCAACTCGTTCACACGCACACTTTAGGAACTCCTGTACATAGAGTTGTCGAATCACTCCCTCCTATTTCTCCAGTCGGCAACCCTCACCCAACCAACCCAGCTTCTCCCGACCCATTGCTCGTCCCTGACCTCAGCCGCACACGCTTGATCCCTACCTTTTATTAGACACAAATCGCACACCCTCACTGTGCCGACTTCAGCCCTTATTTCCTCTATTAAAAAAAAAATCCATTCATACACCTACTAACTCAAACAGCTACCCGCACTCAAACCCATCCAAAAGACCAAAACCCAAATCAACTCGAACAAAGAGTTTCTTTAATTTTATCCTTATTTATTCAGTATATCATTAGCATTACTCATCATTACTAATTAGTGTGTTTAATATTATTAGCATTTTATTAGATGATTATGCTTGTTGTTGTTAAATTTAGGAAAGGAAAAAGGGGAAGTGAGGAAAAGAGTTTTAGGAGAAGAAAAGCAATGTTGGAATGAATGAAAAAGAATGTAATTGAGGTTGTTTACAAAAAGAAAAGGAATCAAGGTACTTTAGTTGAACCAGTATACCCAAATTTTATGTAAAACAAGGTGAAATATTTAAACAATATCATAAAAAAATTGTAAATTTTATATATTTACAACCTTACAATTATATTGTTTATGATAATATTTCATTCCAGTTTATTTATGTGTACATTTTTGATTTATTAAGTAGTGATCACAATAACATTTTATGATTGTTAAAAGGAGATTGTAGTGAAAAGTAAAATAAGTTATATATGGGGGATAGACCTGCACAAGTAAAGATAGGTAAGCCTACACTCTTAAAATTCTAAACGTTGGGAATTTTGGACCCAACATTGAATAAGAGAGTAGCTAAAATTCTAAAAATTAGGAATTCGGACTCAACCTTGAATTAGAAAGCTGGAATGGTACAAAAGCCTATAGCCATCATATGATTTATATAAAAGTGTTGAACAATAAACAAAATAGAAAGTGGAGTTATGTATTTCTTATGTTTAGTATGGAAAGATACATTAGTATGGAAAGATACATTAATTTCCAACTTGTTCACTATTATTTAGTATACCTTGCTTGCATATTTTATTGAGCTTTGGTTCAGTAGCAGTGATTATACTGCAGGCAAGGGGAAGACGCCAGTGGGGTAGTAGTCAGGGCAGTTGACTATTCTTTTATGTACAAATATTTCTTGGGTGTATCTAAGTAGGAGCTGTATAGACTTTTGAATATATAATTAATTTTTAAAAGTTTTATTAAATCTTTATATTTCAATTGGGATGTGTATTTTATTTGAGGTATATTACATATGCTTCCTGTTATGAAGTATAAAGTTTGATATGATATATTAGGATATTTTGAAATAGACTACTTCTTACTCTCTGATTATGATAAAGGTATTTCAGAATAGTTCTCCTTCTCTCTTACACTCTAGGTTGACATGGGGGTTGTAAAAATAGGTGTGTGGCATCTTGAACGTAAATTAATCTTAGAAAAGACTGCAACTCTTGCAAGCCGATTAAATAAATCATCAATTCTTGATAATATGTACTTTTTTTTTAATATGTGAGTTTATTTAAGTCTTGATAATTAGTGCACATTCTCAAACTTCCATATTTTTTCTTTACAAATAATACTGAAGCTTCTCATGATGATGAGCTAGGATTGATAAATCCTTTTTCTAATAATTCCTATAACTAACTTTTTAATTCTTGCAATTCTTTAACTATCATTCTGTACAATATTTTTGTTACTGGTTCTAAACATGATAATATTTCAATAGTAAAATTTATTTATCTTTTTGGTGGCAAATTATGTATGTCATCTAGAAACACTTTTAGATATTTTTTTTATCATTGATATGCCTTTCAACTCCTTTGACTTCTTTAATTATATCCTTTATTTGAGCAAGAAAAATTTTGATATTCACTATTTAATAATTTTCAAGCTTTCAAATAAGTTATCAATAATGAGGAAAGTCTTCTATCTTCATAAAATTTACATTTTTTCTCCTTAATTTTTAATTTAATAATTATTAATGCAATCTATAGTGATGAAATGATTAGATAGCCAATCCATTTCTAAGATCACATCAAACTCAAGCAAAGGTAGCATATTCAGGTTTTCCTCAAACTTCCTCTCATTTATATTAAATTTTATTTGATATACATTGTGAACATTCATCTTAGATCCATTTGACATCAAAATCTTTTAAGTTGTAAGCACTTTGAAAATATTCAATCCAACTAATTTTTTAAATTCTTTTGAGATGAAGGAATGTGAGGCTTTAATATCAAAGAGAATTTGTACAAGTCTATTTTAAATTGTTATCATACCTATAATGATTTTTTTTATGCATAACATAAATATTATTATTAATTTATTTGACAATTCATTTAATATTTAACTATCCATAATAAGTAAATAAAAATCTTCATATATCTAATAAAAGATATTCATAATTATTTCTGTTGGATCAATAAAAAATAAAGAAATACAAATAAGTAAATAAATAAAATAATAATAATAAAGGATAGATTTTAAATTTGAGGGTTCCAAAGTTTGTCTCAAATTATATAGCTTTTTATTATGAAATTAAAGAAAAGTGTGAAGGAAATAATGACTTAAATGTATCATAATTAATTTAAAAAATTATCCAAATTAAGCTAAATCACTAGACAACTTCTAATTGAAACAATAAGTCCTATCATCTATATTGCACCGATACGGATATGGCGACACAGATACGACGAGATACGGATACGAGACACATCAATTCTTAAAAATACATGATACGGGTATGGCGTAGACACGGTATTATAATTTATAAATCATACATAAAAAATTAAGAAAGTAATCAAAACATAGTATTTGAAATTACAAAAAAAAAAAAAAAGTAACATCATTTGTAGTCTTGTAGCTTATAATATCAAAATAAAAATAAGCATTAAATGTCTAGTGCAACAACAAAAGCATAAACATAAATTGTCTAGCAGATGAAGTTTTAACTATTTAATAGAAGGAATGATATGATTAGCTTTTTTAGTGGTTTGTCTTTGAACTTCTAAATCATCTTCAATAAATATCGTAGCTTCTAATTCAGGCCCATCAAATAAAAGATTAGTAATTTCTAATATTTCCATATCATCAAGAGACTCAAATCCATATCGAAAATGAGAAAACCTTGCTCACAACCGCGGAAGTAAATATGAAGTGTCTTTTTCGGATTTTTTTATTTTTTCAATGGACACGCGTATCGGGTGTCCTTTTGAAATTAAATAGTATTTTAATTGGATACGGCAAAGCCGTATCCTACACATATCGGTGTCGTATCAGAGTCGTATCCGTGTATTGGTGTATCATATACAACATGCCTTCATAAATGGGTGTATCGGTGCAACATAGCCTATCATAAACCAAATTACTTGGCAACTTTTAATTGAAGCAATAAGTCCTATCAAATTACTAGGAAACTTCTAATTGAAGTAATAAGTCCTATCTTAAACTAAATTACTAGGCAACTTCTTATTGAAGCAATAAGCCGCCCTGAAATTTCAGTGGATAATCACAGTTTGTAGTATAATAGTTAATTATACATAAAAATGATCATGTTTATTTGCCTTTTTTTATAGTTAGCATATACATAATGTTTTATATAATGTAGATTATTATTATATTTCTTTTCAACTAACTTATTTCGTTTTCTATTTCATTTGTTTCTTTTCCATTTTTATTTATTTATTTTTCCTCACTCATTTAGTACATGAGCACCGTCTAAAATTATATACCAATAAAAGTACACTCATATCTTTTCTTTTTTTCATTTAATGTGCATGAGTACATTGTGTCCCCTGCCAGTACCATAAGGGGGTGAACTTTTTATATTTGCATACATGCACATTTTCCCCTTTTATACTTTTCATTGTTATATTACTATTCTTTAATATATTTCATTTTTTCACAAATGCCATAAAATCTATAAATTTTCCTCGCGCGCGCGCGCGCACACACACACACACACATATATATATATATATATATATATATATATATATATATATATATATATATATATATATATATATATATATATATATATATATATATATATATTATATTATGAACTTCAGTTGTTCGGTCATTCTTATATTTTTTGCATATTAACAACTTACTATAGCAAATACTTGAGCATTATATAATATTTAGCAATAAAATAAAGAAAATGAATTTGCTATAACTAATAAAATCATCAATTTTATTTTTGTCAGTTGATTCATTTTTTACATTAGGCACTCAGACAACATATATGCTATGAGATACAATAATTGTAATAAAAAAATAAAAGGAAATTATAATTGTTATTAAATAATTATAATTATACCTTTATTTGCTTTCGTTTTTCAATTTCTTCTAAATGCTCTAGTTTTGATATAGCCTTTCTTAATACAACATGTAAGGTCACATACAAAATTTCATTAATCTGCATTGAAATTTGATAACTACACTTTCATAAATTTTCAACTAATTAATTATTTACAATTTAAAATCTTTTCTAAATTCCTCAGTGATTTTTGTTTGATTTTGATGTTTTATCCCAATATAACAAATTAAATTTCCTTCCCTGTCAAATATATAGTACCATTTATTTCCTTTTTCTAATTTATTATAATCTAGAAATTTGTTGAAATAAGATTCATAAAGTTAATATTTGTTACCTTTAATTTCCTTCTTCCCCATTGAAATGAAACTTTCACCCACTTGATTTCTATTGGACAATCACATACTATTGCTTCAGTCAGACGAATCAAATTTTATAAATTTTCTTATCTAAATTTGAACACAAAAAAATAAGAAATTGAAATCACTTGCACTTCCTTTGTCATTAGAAATGAAGAAACTTGCAAACCCAAATTCCTTCTCTTTCTCTCCCAATTTCCTTCCTTTGCCTTTCCTTCACCTTCTTCTTCCTTTCCTTCTTGCAAGTTGTCGACTTCTTTCAAGAAAGTCGACGACTTCTTTTAAATAATTCAGTAAGTTTGTTTATTGATCTAATTTGGCACCTTCTTCCAGATAAGTTGATGATTTTCTCCAGTTAGGTCAGCGACTTCGATTTATCAAACTAGCAAAGGAATCATCTAAGGCTACATGACTTATGTGGCGAGCTATGTAATTTTCCTAATTCTTATAACTCCTTATGTGGCCAATCCTGTAGCACTTAAATCTCAACCCAAACATATAAATAGATGCTTAAGGGTAGGACTCAAGATATGTAAATCCCTATTCTCGAACTTAGTGAAATCCATAACTTCTCACTCTTAAATTTCTCTCTCTCTCTCTCTCTCTCTCTCTCTCTCTCTCTCTCTCTCTCTCTCTCTCTCTCTCTCTCTCTCTCTCTCTTGTGGGCTCTCTTTCTTTCGATTATGTTCATTAATGAGGTTTGGCATGATCCACTAGCAAATTGGATCCAACAATGAATATCTTTGGAAATAAAATCTTTTGTAATGATATTTGGATCCCGTGCAAGGTAGGTTAAACCAAATGCATAAGAAAATTCAGCCAAAATAGAACATATATATATAGTAATTGACATATGCATCCTCCATCATAGACATATGGATAAATATGCATGCATATACTTTGAATTGAGACCATTGTTATTTGAGTTTCAAGTTCTATTAAAACTCAAGCAATCATCCAACAACTTTGAGTTATGAGCTTAATGGCTAGTCGTAATTGTGGAATGGGAATGATAAAATGTTTTCTGACATAAACTAATGGAGGTTTCCTCAGCTGCTTCTTATTTTTCAAATTATGACGGGCATTGAAAGTCTCTTCAGAAAGTTTGTAACATCAGCACCATTGGAGTGGAATGTATCTTAATTTTATGTATAGAAATCTCATAAACGTTATGCAAGTCTATAGTTCCATGAAATTTTTTGCTTTCTCCCATTCTCTTTCTAATTTCTCTGAGCAGAGGAAGTCAAGCTGGCACGATTGTTGCCTTGGCCGCCGTTATATATCTGGCTTTTCAGCATTTCTCAAAGTCGGGGAGCTTGGAGAAAGCATTTGATCAAGTATCCATTATTGCTACCTTGGCCATCATCAGCCTAGCTTCTGCGAGCTGCTTACTTTTGTTTTGATCATCCATACCTCTAGGAAGTTATGGCAGAGATGGGAACAGAAAGCTGAGGAAACACTCGTAAGGGACAACAGACCTCTTATATATTTGCCCTGTTGAATTGAATGTTAAGGCATGTACAATACAACATGCTGAATGCTGCTCATCAATTTAAGAACCTCAGTTTTCATGTCAGTGAAAATGTTGTACTATCATCAAATAATCTTGCTTCTCACTCTTTCTTATGCCATATACTAGTATCTTCTCAAAATCCTAGCAGAGGATTTCTAACTGTTGCTTATAAATATGTTCTGCGTGAATTTGCTTTCTTTCTTCTTCATTCTATCTGTCGTTCAGCAAATCTTCCTGCATTCTGCTTAGCATTCAAATGACATAACTGCTTTTGGCTTTCTGCATAATGTGGTTAACATGGTCAATGTTGCTACTTTCTGTTTCTACGGAAGGCTTTTCATATTGTATAGTTGCCTGAACAGCCATGTTGATGTTAAGAAAGTTAGTGCACCATGGATGTTAATTATATCAGATTTACCCCTCTTTCTGTGGAAGATGGTGCTCTATTATTCAAAATGGAAGCCTAGATATGATTTACTG
Source organism: Dendrobium huoshanense (assembly GCA_016618105.1). NCBI lineage: Eukaryota > Viridiplantae > Streptophyta > Magnoliopsida > Asparagales > Orchidaceae > Dendrobium > Dendrobium huoshanense. The sequence goes on from CM028351.1 coordinate 62,745,849, forward strand.
TGTAATTTGTATACATGTTTATAGGCATATCAACAGAAATTCCTCTTTCCTGACTCCGGAAATAGATGGAGATAGATTTGAACATCAATTAGAGGACAGAAGCCACAAAACAGAAGAAATGAAAGAATTTATTCTTCTAACTCCTAAGCTTACAATATATGAAAAAGTGATTCGGGTCCTTGCTACTAGTTATATCAAAGAATATGACATGCCTTGGTGATGGAACTTTAGGATACATCTTCAGATATGATGCAATGGCTTGACGTGGATTTTAGTATGCCATTACGGATGGCATGCATTTCCTTTTACCTTCTGTTGACCAATATAGTTGTCTCATTGAACAAATGATCATTCGTAGCTTTGGTTGTTTTATCACACTAGTTTATATTCATTGACCCATTAGTATTAGGAAGCACGCCAGGGTGACTGTGAGAGGTACAGTTCTTAAAATGTGCTCGCTGCTTGCGGAATCAGGAGGAACTGATCCATAAATTGATGATCCTGTTGGGATGGTTGTGTTGGGAACCGATGAACTCATGCTGTTGATGGAAGCATCAGTGATTCATTTCATGTCTACCTCACATTATGTAAAACCAATGGACACATTTCTGTTGTACAAGTACTATTTAGATGTGATTATAAAAATCAAAGTTTACCTTGTTGATGGATATTGACAGGTTGAAGTACCTGCATCAATGGGGAGGAAGACTGGTGAGTATAAATCATTTACAGTGCATATAGAAGTTGAAATGATTTTTGATCAATCACTAACACTCATGATATGTTTTTTCTCAAGTTAATGATACATTATAGGATTTGTTAACTTTATGTAGCCATGTTAAGCAATTTAGGAATTCCCTGTTCATTTTTATATGACAAAGTAAGCACAACTTTAGATTTTTCACTTAGTTGTGAAAAGCGTGTTATTTAATGATAGAAATTGGAAGCAACCTGAGAAGGCACAATAAAGGAGGAAGATTTATTAGAAATGAGATTTTATCTTACCCTTTTTATTCACTTTGAATGTCTGATTTGATTATCTTTCCATTAGCACTTTTCTTAATCTGAGAAGGATTTGTTTCACTCAATGTTTTCCCCTCAAAGGTTAATTTTATTTAAAAATCATAAGACTAAGTTGTATAGATTAGAGTATTATGCAACAAAAATTTAGTAGTAACTAAGCTAAATGTGGTTGAGTGGAGATGTTTGATAAACTTTTGAAGGATATACTGCAAAATGATTTGTATTATAGAGGTTGTTGAAATTGCATATATTGAGGACTAGCGGTAGAAAATAGATTTATGTTATTATGTTATTTGACATGTACAAAGGGTAGTAGATGTACTGTGGATTAAAACAGTGGATTCAATCAATGTAAAAGGCCAAATGGCACAAAGAAATTGTTAGAACAAAATTAATTTGAATAAAGTAATGAGTTAAAGACTTAAATAAATTAAAGTTAGTGTAACATGTAGTACCCATTTGGCTTGATGGAGAATAAGGATTTATAATGCAAGATATCTTAGGGTTTTAAGTTTCCTATGTGACTATGTGATAATTTTTATAGAAATCACACTTATGGAATCCAAATTCATAGTTCACAAACCATCAATTTAAACAAGTATTCATCCCTTTTTGTGAAATTCAGAAATATTCTAAATTCTCCATAAATGATGATTTAATGGTTGCAAATAGAAAATCAATATAAGAAATTAAGATCAATAAAACTGCATTCCAATCAAAAAAGAAATCTGAAATTTTTTAGTTTCCATTTGCGCCGAACTAAACAAATCCAATTAGCATAGGGAACCAAGCCAAACCAGAGAGAACACAACCTATTATTGTATGAGATCATCATAAGCTTGTATAAAACTACTAAAATTAAAATTAAAATTTTTGAAAATAAAAGAAGCTACAAACAGAACATCTACTAAAATAAAATTAAATTTCACAATGTTGATTTACATAAATTTTGGCTGGCTTTGAATCATTGTTTAAAATTGCGTAATATGAGGCTCGCCTCAGTGCAATTCTAGTGAAAAACGTCTTGAGGCTTACGCCTTAAGCTTTTCTTATCAGGCTTATGCCTCAGCTTGGTTGAGGCATTCCTTGAGGTGTGCCTCGACTTGCTAGCATGAGGCGTACGCCTCAACCAATTTATATATATTTTTATTAAAAAATATATAAATCCTAAACTAAAGCTTCTAATAAATCATGCATTCATGATCCCCCAAGCCGCAACAATTTCCTCTCAATAGCCACGACCTCTAGCCCACCACCTTGGTCGTAGCCTCCACCATCATAGCCACCGTTGAGAACCACTTAAAAGGCGCACACCACCACCACTACCTCATCCTCTAAAAATTTTGGAGTATTATTCTCATCTTTATATTGATGAAAAATATTTATGAAAGAAAAAGATGATTTAAATAAATGAAGAAGAAACAGATAGAGAGACATTGAACTCCACTGGATGAGGCAGAGGAGAGATCGATTTGTTATGATGAAGACTCAAATAAAGACCCCCTCATTAATTAGAGTGCAGATGATTTATGAGTTGCTGTTGTCACATGTAAATTTTTTTTTAGCAATTGAATGTGGATGAGTAGAAAACTAAGAAAGAAGGAATTTGAAACTGAACTTAATGTTATAGGATACTTTTATGTGATTTCTATATTTCAAGTTGTTTTGTTCTTGTAATATTTTAATTTTAATTCTATTTCACACAATTTATCACTTGTCATTTTATGTCTTGTGCAATTTTTTTTTTATATGTATGTCAATTTGTTTCAATAGAAAGTTAATATGTCATTCTTTAACATATTATTTGAGTATTATAAAAAATCACTTTTAACATTTATTTTTACTTTATACAATTTTTGAATTTTGAGGCTTACGCCTTAAGACTAATGCCTCACCTCACGAAAGAAAAACGCCTCAATACCCAATTGCTCAATTTTAAACCTTCCTCGGAATTATTTGGCTCCAAAAAATTGTGCATTTGATCATCAAACATATCTTGGCATGACTGATGTGCTTTCTATAATGTAATACATGAATCATCACATACAGGTCTATCACATCAATGCACAAGATGTCTCTAATATCTACCATCAATAATGAACATAATCATATCTTCTAATATCACTTATGGATTAAGATTTGTATAACCACCCGAAAAAGCATTGGATGTTAATTCCTAAGATGGTGGAAAGAGAGAAAAATCTAAGATATTTGTGTCCAGTAGTTGAAATAAAGTTAAATTTGATATCATGAAAATTGTAATAATATAATAACTTCCTGAAATTTTCAATTTGTTTGCATTCATCCCATGCATTCCATGATTTTATTTGCCTTGCCTTCTGTGGGCTCTGAAAAATTTCAATTTTAGGATGTGTGATCCCGGGGGAATTTTCAGAAGGCAGATTGGGTTTGTAGATAAGACACTACCCAGAGATTTCGCCCTCATTTAGTGAGGACTTTTTGATCTGAGTTTTGGTTTCCTATAGGCGCAAGCCCCTATAGTTAATTACCCCTCCCAATAATAGGAGAGAACTTTCGATTAAGGCTAGTCGTTCAAGTGTTCACATAGGTAATGAACCTATCGTATAATAGCAATAATTTAGGGTTTTCTCTTGAATTTGGATTTGAATTTTGAAATTAGAAATTTGGAATTTGGAATTTATCACCATAAACTTAAAACTGGTGGTGGGGGGAATGAAGACGAGCCCGATCAAGATCCCATGGTTCCGTCGTCCCGGGCTGTCATGATCCCTGGTCTACTTAGTCAGAGGAGGTAGTCGACCCAACCTGACAGAAGGCATCTTGTCGGCAGCCATAGGTTGCTTCGTTCAAGAATACCTTGTAGACCTTGGTTGGTATTTGTCTAAGGGGATATATCTGAATCCACCTTAGCTAACAGAGGGCTTTATGCCTATTAGATATACCCTATGATCCATCGCTCAAGGGTTTGACGCCTTTAGGGAACATACGGGCTTTGGCCGTGATCGTAATATAATGGTGTCATTTTGCGGCAAAACCACCCGATCAGAGGGCACGTGCCACGTCCCTGTTGGCAAGAGACTATTTGAGGATGAATCAAAGTGATACACCCAACATGCATTCGCTCTTTGTGAGCTGAGGTTAATTTCAAATTTATCACCCCCGACAAACGGTTGCGGGAGGTGGATGATTTTTAGTTTTGAGTTTTTTAGATGATAGATTTTATTTCAGAGATTTGATTGGATTTGAGATTTGGGATTTGACATTTGATATTTGAAATTTGAGATTTGAGATTTGAAATTTGACATTTGAGATTTGAGATTTGAAATTTGACATTTGAAATTTGACCCCTCCGGTTGAGATTTTCGATCAACACGGCCATCATCGGGGTGTCATTAAGGTCACTTGTATTTTCGTAGGATTTTGGGATGCATTTTGTTATTCAAGTCGTGTCGACTCCAGTCCTTTACAGGAGGAGGATGAAACTTTAATATTTAACCCGCGCAGCATTCTCGGATCGTTGGATTTGACATTTATATTTGATGATCGGAGCACATGCGGGTTGCAGCATTTGACCATGCGCAGCATTCTCGGTCATTGATGTATTTTTTAGTATCAAGGATCATATTTAACAGATAAGGGGGGTATTTTAAAATATTTAAATATGATCCATTTGCGAGTGGATTTATTTAGGAAATGCCCAAAATTTCGTTTAAGGGGCCTACAAACGCCTTCTGTCCGCTTGCACACATGTTGCGGATCCGGTGGCGTTATAGCTTTCTAGATTTCAGTTATTACATTTAGTTTGTTTTAACTCTTCTAAGTGTCATTTAGCATATATTGAGAAAAAAAAATTTTCTCAATAGGCATTAAGAGATCGTGCTAATATTCGTAGGAGAATTATCTCGCTTGATACAAGTTCTCCTATTCTTTCCCGTAGGAGATCATGTTTTGTTCGTTGCAAGTTTCTTGTCCTTGCTTGCAAACTAGTTGTTGTGGGCACTACGAATTCCCTATTCCATCTTATAGGTGAATTGTAGTATGCTTGAGTATCATGTTCATAACACATTTATTTTGTAATCATATGAGACTATTGAACAAGTGCTAAGAGTGTCTTATGGTCCATAACTGATTACTTACGTGATAATGGATAATATTATTATCTATCACTAAAGCTATAAGATCATTTTCTTTCTGCCATTGTTACTTGTAACAGATGATCTTGTAGGTTTGGTTTGAGTGCTTGACTCAATGGTAATCCTCATATTTCCTTCATCTTGAGCAGACTTGCTTATCAGTACTAGGTCAACTTCTCTTCGACATCAAACTTTCTAAGATAGCACTGAAAGTTTTAGAGAAGTATAGAATGGAAAAATTATACTAGCATTAGATATTCAACATTTAAAATGCTAGATGTGCACCCATTTAACTTTTAAATCAATATAAGTATCTTTATGTTGATTAACATACACAACTTTTGAAGCAAGATGCTCATAATCACTTTTCAATTTGAAGTTAAAATATTCTCAAGTTTTCTCAAATTGTTTATGAAATTAACACCCTTCATGATTTAATAATGGATCAAATAATTTTATTATTCTTGAAATGCGAGGTATTAATGAAAACCTCTATTTGAACCACATATCAAGCCAATTTCGAATTAAATTAGATTTGAGTTCATTTTGAGTGTAGGTCAAAAATTGATTTTAAATTTGAATTTCGTTCAAATCAATTTTTTTAATTTTAGTCCAAGTCCTTTTGTTGTTCAATGAAAATTTTGGCAGCCTCCCGGCGTCTCCTCCCCACCGAGGGAGAAATCGGGACGGCACTGCCGTAGTTCTTCCCGCCCGGATCAAAGATCGACGGCGCGAGGTCTTCAATTTTAAACCATCCTACCAGGATCAAAGATCGACTGCATAGGGTCTTCAATTTTTAAACCATCATACCCGGATCAAAGATCGACGGCGTATGGTCTTCAATTTGAAATCATCCCGGTCGGACCTAAGGTACGACGGCCGGGGTCTTCGACACCTGTTGAAAATCCTTCTCTTCTTTTTTTTTTTTAATTTAATAGTTATATATTATATTACAATAAAATATATATCATAATATAACATTATATTATAATATAATATAACATTATATTATAATCTTATAATGTTATATCAATATAATATAATAACATTATATAATACTGTTATAACATTTGTATTATAACAATATATATTATATTATTATATTATATATATATAAAATAGAGTGAGAGGCGGATCAGGTAAATGGGAAGAAGCCCGATCGGGCTAGGGCAGAGGCGGAGGGATCACGCACGGCGTCGGCGGAGACGGAGGCTGGTCTGGCCGGAGGCAGGCGGGTCCGGCGGCGAGTCCTTCGTCGACGGCAGGCGGCGGCGGGTTCTATGGCGTCGACAGGCAGCGGTCGATTTGGCGTCGTCGGCTCAGACGGGAGGACGGCGGGATGACGGGCTGCAATCGACGTCGGCAGTCGGTCGGCGGCTGCAGGCGATCGATTTGCTTGACGGAGATAGAGAGCACAGGTATGCTTCCTAAATCCTTCTTCTTCTATGTATTTCTGAGAGCGTGAGTGTGCGTATCGTTCTAACCGTTCGAATGAGATGGATTTATGTCGTGAGTAAGTCGGTGGGTGAAGCGTCGTGTCCGATCGTAGGTGAGTCGGTGATTTTGGTCGGTTGAGTCGTGCACTGACGTGGAGTCGGTCGTATGCTACGGTTATAGTCAACAAATGCCCCCCAACAAATATTATATGCGCTCTATAGCAGATCATGTTTGTTGTAAACTGGTTGACCCTATAGATCTCTAAAACTAAATTTTAGATGTCATATAGAGAGTCTTTTAGATATCCCTGATTTATCTTCCCGATTTGTCAGGAATTAACATTTCTTCTGCCCTAGCTTTGTGCTTTCATGGGCTTGATGAAGAATCCATATTGGTGACCTAAATCTTTTAGAATGATATTAGGTCGGTGGCAAATAGTCATCTGTCCAAAGCTTTTTGCATGGCGGACTTTGATGATGACAATATTCCCTTTCTTTAGCCTATGGCTTTATAAGAACTGTGGGATAACTTCTTCGGTCCAAAGCTTTGTGCTTTGACGGATATGTTGAAGAAAAGAAGCTCCTTCGATCTTAGCTTTGTGCTTGACAGATTTATTGAAGGATAATGCTTCTAAATTTGAAAGGAGTTTTTTCATTGTGGCTTGGTGCCTTTGAGTTGATTGAGAGATTTTTTTTTTTCTGAATTTTATCTCAATCCATTTGTTAGTTGAGAAAATTTTTTGAATCTGAACTGCTTTGATTTGCTAAATTGGACAAATATTAAACTTGATAGTATTTGTCATCGGGCTAACAAAACAGACGCTTTCCTACTACGGCCTCTTATAACGGCTTGTTGAGTAGGTAAAGCTGTCAGTGGCTCAGCCACATATAGGCTTGTTGAGATTGATATTATATCTGTTTGAGCACTAGACTTGTACTATGACAGTTTATACTTGTCGAATTTGATTTGTTGAAGTTGCAGATCAAAATTTCTTTTCAATCTGAACTTCAAGATTTTTGGCAAAATTTTTGCGATGATCGTATATTTGCTTGCTTGAAGGAACTAGCTTCTGCCCCATATATATGCTGTGATAGCTTCATGAATGATTTTAAATATTTATTTGGGGTTCGATGATAACCCAAATAAATATTTAAAATGCCCCCTGTCTTGAAGGGAAATTTCATCCGTCACCAGATTTTGGCATTTTTAAACTTAAAAATGCCCCCTGTCTTGTGGGAGAATTTCTAAGACATCTTAGAAATATTTTCTTTATTTATAAGAGAATAATCTTCAGCTTGTTTTTCTTAAGAATGATACTTCTTCAAGTATCTCCCATTAATCGGGGGCATAGGTCGTCGACCTTCTAAATCAATAAGTTGATATGCTCCTCCTTGGTACACCTTTTCGATAACAAAAGGGCCTTCCCAATTTGGTTCAAATTTACCACCAATTCTTCGGTGTGGGATAATTGGTCTTCTTAGCACCAGGACCAATTCTCCTTCTTGAAATGCTCGATGACGTACCATACGGTCAAAAGACTTCACCATTCTTGCTCGATAAATCTCTAAATTTTGTTGAGCCTGGAGTCGGACTTCATCCAACGCATCAAGCTCTTCCATTCGTAGGCGAGCATTTTGTTCTTCTGTGAGATCATACTGAACAGCTACCCGAAGTGACGGCAACTCAACTTCGAGTGGCAACACAGCTTCAGCTCCAAACACCAATGCATAAGGAGTTGCTTTCGTTGGTGTTTTGTATGTAGTACGATATGCCCATAACGCTTCTGCCAACTTAGTATGCCATTCTCTTTTATTTTTTGTAAGAATTTTCTTGAGCAGCTTTACGAGCGTTTTGTTGAAGGCTTCTGCTAATCCATTTGCCCTTGGATTATAGATTGATGAATATCTCCAATCAATTTTATGTTGCTCAATGAATTTATAAATCTTGGTATTTTTGAAAGCTAGACCGTTGTCTGAGATTATGCGGCGCGGAACACCAAATCTGTAGACAACATTATGAGTGAAGAAGTTAATCACATGATGAGCAGTGACTTCTTTGAATGGAACTGCTTTAGCCCATTTAGAAAAATAGTCTGTTGCCGCTAATATGAAGCGATGCCCAGCAGATGATGGTGGATCAATTGGCCCTATTACATCTGTCCCCCTGCATTCAAATGGTCAGGACGCTATAGTGGGATGTAAAGGATTTGGAGGTTGATGTATGATATTGCCATGAATTTGACACTCGTGACATATATCTGCATGATTTGTGCAATCCTTTACCATTGATGGCCAGTAATAACTCATCCTTTTAACTTTGATGGCCATTTTAGGACCTGATTGATGTGCACCGCATAGTCCTTCATGAACTTCAGAAATAACCTTATCAGCTTCATCCCTCCCTAAACAACGCAGCCATATTTGTTCAAATGACCTTCGATATAGCGTATTGTTGACAAACGCATATCGCAATGCTCTCTTCTTGATTTGTGTAGCTAATGATTTATCTTCAGGGAGTTTGTTTTCTCTGAAATAGTTGATAAAATGCTGTCTCCAGTCATTTTGCTCTTCAACTTCTAGGCATTCAAGCCAAGATTCAGATGCTCTACCAAATTTTCTTCCTGTAAACATCTGAGGTTTATCTTGTTGATTTTCAGGAACAATTTGTTGGGGAGATTGAGGAACAACCGAAGTTGTGTCTTGCTGACTTGGATTTATTGACCCCTCTACCTGCAGGGAACACAAAATTGCTGGTTCTAGTACTCGACGTGTGTTGACACTGATTAGTACTGGCTCGTCATTCATGCTCGCCATTTCTTTAGCAAGTTTTGCTAAAGAATCTGCTTTACTATTATGAGCTCGAGATACTTGGATTAATGTAATATTTGCAATCTGCTTCATGAGCTCGAGGACTCGCCTATGATAGTGAATCAATCCGATTCTGCCAATCTTATAAATACCCATTACTTGATTTATAATGAGTTGAGAATCACCAAAAATTTTGAGATTTTGAATTTTCATTGAAATAGCGATCTCAAGACCCGCCATTAAAGCTTCATATTCTGCTTCATTGTTAGTTCTAGGTTCAGTTAAACCAAATGAGAATCTCATTATCCCTCCATTTGGCGCTATGAAAATGAGACCGATGCCGGCTCGAGCTTTGGGAAGGTTTGGGGGTCGGACAGGTTTAATTGACGATGCACCATCAAAATACATTTCCCACATTTGTGATTTCTCTTCTTCTAGAACAACTAGAATTTGTTCATCGGGCAGATCGTCATTGAGCGGCGAGTCTGCAGAAACGGCATGTGAGGCCAGAAAATCTGCTAATACTTGCCCTTTCACTGCTTTCTGGAGGACATATGTGATATAAAACTGCAGAAGTATCACCGCCCACCTAGCTAGGCGACCTGTCAACGCTGGTCTTGTCATCAAGAACTTCAGCGGATCGATCTTTGATATCAGTGTAATTTTATGAGACAACATATAGTGGCGTAGCTTTTGGACTGCAAAAATTAACGCCAGGCAGTGTTTCTCAATTGGAGAGTAGCGTATTTCTGCCCCGAGCAATCTTCGACTGATATAATATAGTGTATTTTCTTTGCCTTTTTCATTATGCTGAGCTAGCAATGCTCCAAGGGACTCTTCCAACGCTGCGGTGTATAGGATAAGAGGCTTCCCTGGAATTGGTGCTGCAAGGATGGGTGGGCTCAGAAGATATCTCTTGATACTATCAAAAGCTTCTTGGCATTCATCATCCCATTTAAAACGAACGTCTTTCTTCATCAGCTTTGCAAATGGTTGACATCTGCCTGATAAATTTGAGATGAACCGTCGTATAAATGCAAGTTGTCCTTGTAAAGAACAAAGTTGTCGGAGACTTTTCGGAGGTGGCATTTCTATGATTGCCTTGATTTTGTTAGAATCAGCCTCAATTCCTCGGTGCCGTACAACGTACCCAAGAAATTTTCCTGAAGAAACTCCGAAAGCACATTTGAGTGGATTCATTTTGAGATTGAATTTTCTGATTCTTTCAAATACAATTCTCAAATCTTGGAGGTGATCTTTTCGATCTATACTTTTCACAACAAGATCATCCACATAGCATTCAACTTTCTGGTGGATAAGTTCATCAAATATATGCGTCATAGCTCTTTGGTATGTAGCTCCAGCATTCTTCAAGCCAAAGGGCATGACTGTGTAGCAGAATATGCCAATAGGAGTCCTGAAAGATGTATGCTTTTCATCTTCAGGCGCCATTTTGATTTGGTTATATCCCGACGACCCATCCATAAATGAGAATATATCATAATTGGATGTATTGTCAACTAACAGTTCTGATATTGGAAGTGGGAAGTCGTCTTTTGGACATGCTTTGTTAAGATCACGAAAATCAATGCATATACGAATTTGTCCATCTTCTTTTTCACCGGGACAATGTTGGCTATCCAATCAGCATATTTTTCTTCTCGAATGAAACCTGCTTCGATGAGCTTCTTGGTTTCTGCAATCACTTGTTCTTCGATCTCCAATCTCATTCGTCTTGGAGCTTGCTTAACAGGTACTGCACCTGGTTTGATTGCTAATTTGTGAATAGCTATATCAGGTGATAAGCCTGGCATTTCATCGTATGTCCAAGCAAAGCAGTCCCTGAATTCATTGAGTAATGCTTTCATCTTTTCAACTTTATTCTTGGAGAGAAGAGCACTAATGAAGGTTGGGCGAGGATCCTTATCAGTTCCCAAATTTATTTCTGTCAGTTCATCCATGGTAGTGGCCTGTCCTCCATCTTCAAGTTCTTCTGGTGCAGGTTTAGCTTCCACATCTTTCTCTTCACTTATATCCATATTTTCATCAATCGGATTTTTGTCATTTATCGCATAACATACATCTCGCTTAGTATGTTCTGCTTCAATAAATCCCAAGCCTTTTGTATCACGATTACCCATTTTTGATAATTCGTTACACCACATTCTTTGAAAGAAACGTGCTCGTCGTCGAGTGACCATATTATGAATTCCAGATTTTTGTATCATTTGCTGAATTCTTTTGGGACAATATCTAGGCATCTCTATAGGAATTATCTCTTCATCTTCATCAAAATTCTCAAGCTCATTGATATTATCTTTTTGATACTCTCCAAATTTATAAAATAAACTTCCCGGTCCACTACTTCCACGTAGGGGAGATACATAAAATGTTTTAAGCTCTTCAAAACTATGAACCTCAAGGGATACGATTTCTCTAAAATGTTGTGGAGGGATCAGTGTAACCACAAAAGTATTCTCCATTGGCTTTTCTTTAATCAAAGGTTTGTGGATTTCAGAGATATCATCATCTTCCTCCGTGTCACTTCCCAGGTGGAGTACAACTTTATTTGATTTAGGTAATGTGTTAGCCCCTTTAGGAAAATTTTGTGACTTTCTTCTTGTCTCATTTTCTTCAATTCCTTTGGATTGTTTTGTGCTCATTGTGGTAGATGCTTTACTTGCAGAAGATTTCATCGGCTCTACTTTATTTGGAATGAAGTATTTTGCATCATCATAAATTTTTACTTCGTGGACTGCAAAGGGTTGTATATCTCCAGAAATTCGGAACTCTTCCCCATCCTTCAGATATTTCATACATTGGTGCATAGTTGATGGAACAAGACCATTCTCATGGAGCCAAGGTCTACCTAAGAGTGCCTTGAACGAAGTGTCTGCATCGATGATATGAAATTTGGCCTCTGTGTATAATTCTCCAAATTTCAGTGGAAGAACAAACGAACCTACAGTTTTTTGTCCTTTCTCGTTGAAGCCATGCACCATAAGTTTATCTGAACCTAGATGTTGAATATCTAGGGATAAAGACCTTAGTGTGCGCAAGCTCATGAGGTTTATTGAAGACCCAGGATCAATCAAAATTCGCCTTATTATGATGCCATCACTTTCTACTGTGACATATAAAGGGCGATTATGTTCTGTAGTCCCCAACATGAGATCTTCTTCAGAGAATGTAATAACAGGTTCATTTCTGGCATGAAGAACTTCGCTCAAACATCTTTCTGCGAAATATGCTTCATATCTCTCTGGATTTTTTAGAGTCTGTATCAAAGTTTCTCGAAGATCTTTTGACATCAGAAGAGCTTCATAGATGCTGAGTTGTGCTGGGATCTTCCTCAAATGAGAAATGATATTATACTCTATCCCTTTATTCGTATCAAATTTCTTCTTATGATCTTTAGGGATAATTTCTTTATTGACGACTATATCTTTTCCCTTATCTTTGCTTGATAACCCCTTTTTTAGTGGTGGTGGTGGCAACACTTTACCACTTCTTAATTGTACTTGAGCCACTTCGTTTGATTCAACATCATCTGATGGAGTTTTTGTTGAATGTTCAGAGTCTTCATTTAGCTTCACACGCTCCATTCGTGAAGCTATTTGCTGATCTGACTCATCTTCACTTGGGAAACACAACTCTTCTTCTGAGTTATAGTCTGTCTGCAGTACCATCAGACGTGACTTAGACGTCAATTTATCAGTCATTTTTGTATGAGACGTTGTTATATGACCCCTATCATGATTTTTAACAAAATCTCTTTGGGCTACATTCGATGTCGTTGAGATGACTCGACATGTTTCTGCATGGAGTTGATCTTCATTTTCTTGTTCATCATCATCTTCCACTTCTGATTGATCTATTTAAAGCTTGGACATAAAATCCGCAAGTGTTATAGGTCGCCTCGATGGTTGATGATAATCCTCCAAATTGTTGATGATCTTTTGAAGTTTTGTTGTTTTCTTCTTCTGCTTGATGCGCTTATTTGAATTATTGGACTTCTTGGAGGATGTCTTATAGAACCTCTTCGTATTAGGACGTCTCCGAGTTAATGACCTGGAAGTGGATGCACCTGAATTTGGATTTATTTTTAATTCAAGCACTGGTTCCGTAGAGGATTTCCATTTGATACTAGGAACTCCTTCCAACTGTTTGATCATCTTCATTGTCTTCTTGGATATTGCGGTCTGCCATTCATCTTTTTCTGACATCATTTTTCCTTTCATTTTATCTCCTTCCTTAATCAGAGGTATAGAAGAAGACATAATCACCTTCACAGACTCCTTTTTTGGGTGAACTAAAACGCTATTTGATAGCGTGAATTCACCATTTTTGTACTTTCTTTCAAGCCAGTCTTTGAAGACGTAACAATCTTCAATAGGGTGACTGATAACTCGGTGATACGGGCAATAACTTGGATCATCTTTTTGATCAGCTTCTTCGGGTCTTTTACACTCCGGTAATTCAAGACCAGCATTAAGCGCTTGTTTGAATAGCTTTGCCACACTTTCCCTTTTAAAAGAATATTCTCTATTCATTTTCTCTTTAAGGGATGTGATTCGATCACCAGTTCTTGGCTTCGAACGTTCTCCTCCATTACGGAAAGTTTGAGATCTATCATTTCCTCCCAAAATTAGTTTTTGCTGGGGTTTATTGTACTGCTTCCCATTATCATCTTTAGGAGTAGATTGTTTTTCTTTCTCAATTCTTAAAGATGATGTGGAATATATTTCATCTCTTCTATTATCCACAGCTTTATTCTTTCGGGGTCTATCTGAATGATATTCAGACTTAGACAAGTTCAACTTTTCAAACTTAGCTACTCTGTCCAGTAGCTCTTGGTAAGTGTTGATGGAGGCCATGCATAAAAATGGTAACATCTTATCATCGATGTTTCCCATCAGTAGTTGAACGGCGTGCTCCTCTTTCAATTGTTGTTCGCATTTCATACTCATGTTGCGCCAGCGGGTGATGTACTTTGTCACCGACTCGCCTTTTTTTCGTTTCTCTAAGGCAAGGTCAGCGATAGTAGTCTTCTCGGTGGCACTAGCGAACCTTTTCACGAACATATTTTCTAATTCTGCAAATGTCTTGACAGAATCATTAGGAAGCTCGGTGTACCATTCAAAAGCAGTCGCAGTCAAACTACTAATGAATTGGCGGAAGAGTAGAGCATCAACACCCCCAGTATTTCCACAGGTCGCTTTAAATTGGGCCAGGTGTTGTTTTGGATTACCGGTGCCATTAAAAGTGTTGAACTTAGGCACTGAGTAACCCTTAGGGTAGGGCACCTGATCGTACTCAACTGGATACGGGCGACCCTTGCTCACAAATTTTTCAACATGTTCTGAGGCAATGACAGCTTTAATCTTTTCATTGATGATTGATTCTAGCTGCGGAGTCATCATCGGCTCAGAAGCACTTACAATATTTTGATGAACAGGTTGATTAGCCTCATTTCCTTCTTCATTTCTTGCTCGTATTCTGGACACCTCGGGTATTGGGTCCATTGGCAGATTAGTAGGAATACTACTTGATATCTGCTGATGAACTGACTGGTTTGTTATCTGATGATCAATTGGTTGAGCAAGTGCATGAGACGTAGTGATGTTCTTTTGCATTAACTGCATCATCGCAGTCATCTGTGTCATCATTTCTGTCATCTTGCTATTCAGCTCTGATATCTCCTTATCCTTTTCCTTTATTTGAAGTTTCAAACGCTTTTGTGCTTGTGCCAATGTTTCAACAAGTATTTCTTCTTCCTGATCATCATTTTGTCCATCATCTGAAGGGACTTCTTCTTCTTCTAACTGCTCATACTGAACTTGATCTTCTTGAGAGGTTGTTTTAGAAGAAGTGGGCACTGCTTCATTGCGTCGTCTATAGACACGTGTTTGATGTGGCTCATCACCATGTCCCACCATGTAGACTACCTCAACCTCCATGGTGTCTTTATCATCATCTTTTTCTTGTACAGAAATTTCAGAGCGACGTTTCCAATAGATTTCTGGCTCTTCATGTGGTACATGAACTTCTTCGATTGGAGGAGTGCGATCAAAATTGACCTTCTTCTGAGAGGTTGAAGTTGGCTGACAATAGGATTCCTTGGCAGATTTTTCAAGGTGTCGACTATTGCGAATGTCAGTAATAGGCACCTTTTCCTTGGGTACCCATTGTTGACGATTTTTATGAAAGGCGGATCTCTGGGATGCTGCACCAGATGTCACGCCCATATTAGTTCTTTTTTCATTTCCATCTTCTCTATGAGGCTTTGGCCTCCAAATTTCTTTTCCTTTTCGCTGGGACCTTTCGGCGGCGGATCCCTGAACCCGAAGTTCAGGTGTCACGCCCCAATGCTCACCACGCGAGGTATGGTTTCTTTCTTTTCTTTCCGCCGCAAGGGATAGGTATTCCCTCGACGGAGTTCTTCTAGCTTCAATTATTAAGGGCTGCTGATATTTTTTCTTCTTCTTCAGACCTTTCTCTTTTACGGTCTTCAAGACTCGATAGACTCGAGCTGAAAGAGTCTCGGGCTCTTTCTTCCTTGGAGGGATTGGGGCTTCAGACCGTTGATCCCAGAAAGATTGCTTTAGCTCCCCAGTAGAGCTGTTTCTTTTAACCCATTTTAAATTTGCAAACCCATTCCGGGTTGGAATGGTAGCTTCAGGCTCTTGGGCTGGTAGGTTGGAGGGATGAGTTGGCACCAGTTGCTGCTGAGTTCGGAGTTCAGCATTCTTCTTCCTTATCTGCCTCCTTGTGGGCCTTCCTCCAGATGAGGAGGCTTCAGCATCGTCCTTCCCAGGTGCAGATAACCTGGTCGGCAGAGTGGTACCCCTGGCATGTATCACAGATATTCTTCCTCCAACTACGACTCTCTCAGTGGCTGAGGCCTTGGGCTGTGATAGCCTTTCGAATACTGAGGTCCTATTTTGTTGAACTGCCTTTGCAGTAGCAGTTTTATCAGCTCGTGGTTGTTGCACGGAATAAACACGTCGTGCATTAGTATCAGCAGAATTAGGCCTCGCAGGATGGCCTTGAACAGTCATGCCTTGAATAGGTACAGCAGCAGCCTTTGCAGTAGCTGCAGAAAACTCTAAGCTACCAAATCGGATGGTGGCTTTAGAATTTCCAGTGTTGATGATGGCGTTAGCTAGCTGAATGCTAGCACCTTGTCCCAGTTGGACGGTGAATGGTGTATTCTGTAGTTCCATTCTGCACAAATGAAAGGAAAGGGTTAGTATTCGAGAGTTGATACATCACCCCACACTTTCAAAGTGCATAGACTAGACAGAATAAAATATATGCATGATACTATATTTGATTGCACATTTTTAACCCCTAAATTTGATGAACTTATTAGAATTTTAATAATTTTATTGCTATTATATTTTGTATATAACTAGCCAAAGATGGAAAGAGAAACCATCCCCAGTGGAGTCGCCAGAAATCTGTGGGCTCCGAAAAATTCCAATTTTAGGATGTGTGATCTAGGGGGAATTTTCAGAAGGCAGATTGGGTTTGTAGATAAGACACTACCCAGAGATTTCGCCCTCATTTAGTGAGGACTTTTTGATCTGAGTTCTGGTTTCCTATAGGCGCAAGCCCCTATAGTTAATTACCCCTCCCAATAATAGGAGAGAACTTTCGATTAAGGCTAGTCGTTCAAGTGTTCACATAGGTAATGAACCTATCGTATAATAGCAATAATTTAGGGTTTTAACTCTTGAATTTGGATTTGAATTTTGAAATTAGAAATTTGGAATTTGGAATTTATCACCATAAACTTAAAACTGGTGGTGGGGGGAATGAAGACGAGCCCGATCAAGATCCCATGGTTCCGTCGTCCCGGGCTGTCGTGATCTCTGGTCTACTTAGTCAGAGGAGGTAGTCGACCCAACCTGACAGAAGACATCTTGTCGGCAGCCATGGGTTGCTTCGTTCAAGAATACCTTGTAGACCTGGGTTGGTATTTGTCTAAGGGGATATATCTGAATCCACCTTAGCTAACAGAGGGCTTTATGCCTATTAGATATACCCTATGATCCATCACTCAAGGGTTTGACGCTTTTAGGGAACATACGGGCTTTGGCCGTGATCGTAATATAATGGTGCCATTTTGCGGCAAAACCACCCGATCAGAGGGCACGTGCCACGTCCCTGTTGGCAAGAGACTATTTGAGGATGAATCAAAGTGATACACCCAACATGCATTCGCTCTTTGTGAGCTGAGGTTAATTTCAAATTTATCACCCCCGACAAACGGTTGCGGGAGGTGGATGATTTTTAGTTTTGAGTTTTTTAGATGATATATTTTATTTCAGAGATTTGATTGGATTTGAGATTTGGGATTTGACATTTGATATTTGAAATTTGAGATTTGAGATTTGAAATTTGACATTTGAGATTTGAGATTTGAAATTTGACATTTGAAATTTGACCCCTCCGGTTGAGATTTTCGATCAACACGGCAATCATCGGGGTGTCATTAAGGTCACTTGTATTTTCGTAGGATTTTGGGATGCATTTTGTTATTCAAGTCGTGTCGACTCCAGTCCTTTACAGGAGGAGGATGAAACTTTAATATTTAACCCGCGCAGCATTCTCGGATCGTTGGATTTGACATTTATATTTGATGATCGGAGCACATGCGGGTTGCAGCATTTGACCCTGCGCAGCATTCTCGGTCATTGATGTATTTTTTAGTATCAAGGATCATATTTAACACATAAGGGGGGTATTTTAAAATATTTAAATATGATCCATTTGCGAGTGGATTTATTTAGGAAATGCCCAAAATTTCGTTTAAGGGGCCTACAAACGCCTTCTGTCCGCTTGCACACATATTGCGGATCCGGTGGCGTTATAGCTTTCTAGATTTCAGTTATTACATTTAGTTTGTTTTAACTCTTTTAAGTGTCATTTAGCATATATTGAGAAAAAAAAAATTTCTCAATAGGCATTAAGAGATCGTGCTAATATTCGTAGGAGAATTATCTCGCTTGATACAAGTTCTCCTATTCTTTCCCGTAGGAGATCATGTTTTGTTCGTTGCAAGTTTCTTGTCCTTGCTTGCAAACTAGTTGTTGTGGGCACTACGAATTCCCTATTCCATCTTATAGGTGAATTGTAGTATGCTTGAGTATCATGTTCATAACACATTTATTTTGTAATCATATGAGACTATTGAACAAGTGCTAAGAGTGTCTTATGGTCCATAACTGATTACTTACGTGATAATGGATAATATTATTATCTATCACTAAAGCTATAAGATCATTTTCTTTTTGCCATTGTTACTTGTAACAGATGATCTTGTAGGTTTGGTTTGAGTGCTTGACTCAATGGTAATCCTCATATTTCCTTCATCTTGAGCAGACTTGCTTATCAGTGCTAGGTCAACTTCTCTTCGACATCAAACTTTCTAAGATGGCACTGAAAGTTTTAGAGAAGTATAGAATGGAAAAATTATACTAGCATTAGATATTCAACATTTAAAATGCTAGATGTGCACCCATTTAACTTTTAAATCAATATAAGTATCTTTATGTTGATTAACATACACAACTTTTGAAGCAAGATGCTCATAATCACTTTTCAATTTGAAGTTAAAATATTCTCAAGTTTTCTCAAATTGTTTATGAAATTAACACCCTTCATGATTTAATAATGGATCAAATAATTTTATTATTCTTGAAATGCGAGGTATTAATGAAAACCTCTATTTGAACCACATATCAAGCCAATTTCGAATTAAATTAGATTTGAGTTCATTTTGAGTGTAGGTCAAAAATTGATTTTAAATTTGAATTTCGTTCAAATCAATTTTTTTAATTTTAGTCCAAGTCCTTTTGTTGTTCAATGAAAATTTTGGAAGCCTCCCGGCGTCTCCTCCCCACCGAGGGAGAAATCCGGCACTGCCGTAGTTCTTCCCGCCCAGATCAAAGATCGACGGCGCGAGGTATTCAATTTTAAACCATCCTACCAGGATCAAAGATCGACTGCATAGGGTCTTCAATTTTTAAATCATCATACCCGGATCAAAGATCGACGGCGTATGGTCTTCAATTTGAAATCATCCCGGTCGGACCTATGGTACGACGGCCGGGGTCTTCGACACCTGTTGAAAATCCTTCTCTTCTTTTTTTTTTTTTTATAATTTAATAGTTATATATTATATTACAATAAAATATATATCATAATATAATATATTTATTATAATATAATATAACATTATATTATAATCTTATAATGTTATATCAATATAATATAATAACATTATATAATACTGTTATAACATTTGTATTATAACAATATATATTATATTATTATATTAAATATATATAAAATAGAGTGAGAGAGGCGGATCAGGTAAATGGGAAGAAGCCCGATCGGGCTAGGGCAGAGGCGGAGGGATCACGCACGGCGTCGGCGGAGACGGAGGCTGGTCTGGCTGGAGGCAGGCGGGTCCGGCGGCGAGTCCTTCGTCGACGGCAGGCGGCGGCGGGTTCTATGGCGTCGACAGGAAGCGGTCGATTTGGCGTCGTCGGCTCAGACGGGAGGACGGCGGGATGACGGGCTGCAATCGACGTCGGCAGTCGGTCGGCGGCTGCAGGCGATCGATTTGCTTGACGGAGATAGAGAGCACAGGTATGCTTCCTAAATCCTTCTTCTTCTCTGTATTTCTGAGAGCGTGAGTGTGCGTATCGTTCTAACCGTTCGAATGAGATGGATTTATGTCGTGAGTAAGTCGGTGGGTGAAGCGTCGTGTCCGATCGTAGGTGAGTCGGTGATTTTGGTCGGTTGAGTCGTGCACTGACGTGGAGTCGGTCGTATGCTACGGTTATAGTCAACACCTTCCTAGCATTTAATGTCTTAAATGTTACCATTCAAGATTTGTATGTATCATTGCCTTATCAACCATTTTGAATTCCATATAACTCCTGTTCACATCAACAATAGGAATATAATTATTTTATTTAACAATCAATTTTTTCGTGAATATATCTACATGCACATCATGCAAATGAATGATGCATGTTGCAAGAAAATATGATACAAGTATGAAGTACTAAAATATTAAAAAAAATTCTAATGATTACTAATAAAGGCACCTTAACTAATTCCTAATAGAAGAGATAATGAAGAAACTTGATTACAAACAAACCACAAAAATATGATATCTATATTGATGAATATCCTCTTTAAAGAAAACTAATATGAATGGCTTAAATATTAGTCGCAATGAATTATACTTTTTTAGATTTTGACTAAATATATAATGTTTTAAATTATCAGTGTGATATTAAAAATTATGCTATGTTAAAAATAAAGAAGTCCTAAAATTTTTATATCCTAATTTTTACACATTAAATAAATGATTATTATTTTTTGCTTGACAAATCTATTGATATCTAGATCACATATATGATTATAAATTATACAAACGATGTCATTGTTTATACAATTAATCATATAGACAATTAAATAGTCGTTGAGCACAATTTAGTTGTTATGCAAACTATCTATTGGAGATTTGCCTCAAAAATTTCTTGCTGCCAAAATTGACTTTGCCATGTTTAATTCATCATGCATACTATCTTGGATTGCATGTACCACCATGCATTAATATTTTAGGATTTGAACTAATCCTACATATGATTCATGATTTAGCATACAATCAACCAATAATTATGAAATCTCTTCAGAAATGGTTAGAATTTGGTTATGGAATTTTGAAGTAATGGGTATACCGTATGTTGGCATATATTTTGGTGCCCAAACACTTAAATATCTCTTAAAGGATTTTTAGCTAGTAAAAAAGAAGCATTTTCTCTAAGCAATTTCTCTCACACTCAGGACCACATTCTTTCACTTACAATTCAAGCCACACAAGTTACTTTGCCAATTTTTTTTTTTTTTTTGGGGAAATTTTGGGGCTAGGCCCGTATATTTAAAACAAAAAGGTTACAAGTAAAATGCCTACAAAACAAGGCATCCAGAAAAACCAAAATTATACATCATAAAAAAATAACAGCAACCAGAGAAACAAAATATGACCAAACCAGGCTCAGACATAAAATTGGTACTTTGCCAATTCAGTCCACTAATTTTGGAACACTTTTTGACTGTGGGCTCCAAAAATTTACATCCGACTCTTATAAGGGAATATGCTTTAGGTCAAATTTTGAAGACAGATTATATTACATATAAGATATTACATAGAGATTTCAATCTAATTTTGTAAGGATTTATTATCTACTTTTAGGTTTCTTGTATATGCAAGCCTTATAATTAATGGGTATAACATATGTTGGCATATATTTTGGTGCCCAGACACTTAAATATCTCTTAAAGGATTTCTAGCAAGTAAAAAGAAGCATTTTCTCTAAGCTTTTTATTACAATTTCACTCACACTCAGGACAACATTCTTTCACTTGCATTCAAGCCATACAAGTTGTTTTGCCAATTCATTCCACTAATTTTGGAACACTTTTTGACTGTGGGCTCCAAAAATTTGCATCCAACTCTTGTAAGGGAATATGTTCTAGGTCAAATTTTCAAAGGCAGATTATATTATAGATAAGATATTACATAGATATTTCAATCTAATTTTGTAAGGATTTATATCTACTTTTAGGTTCTTCGTATATGCAAGCCTTATAGTTAATAACTCAACCTCCCTCATCGTACTTTTGTGATTCATTTGAGAATAAAACACCTGGTCGAATGACACATACAACAACATCACCTATGTAGAGATCTTTGTGCGTGAACATAGATTACCTTCAATGTTCAATGTGATATTTACTATGTTAGCTTGGGTAGTATTGAACACTCTTAATAAATTGTTGTGGAGGATGGATGAATTTCATTGCTTTAAATTTATAGCAATAGATTTTGCTTGTTTTTTTTTTTTTTTTTTCTAATTATTGGATTTTTTTATATTTTGGACCCAAAATAATTCTCATTAAGATTTTAGGGCATTTTGATTAGATAATCCCCTCTATTTGATATTTCTACCAATGCAATTATCATCAAGATATATTTAAATGATTTTATATTGTTGTTTTGAATTTTGTCAATTCTGCTTGCTTATTTGTAGAGAATCAGTTCTATATAAGGACTAAACTTATGATTTGCCATATAGGTGGGATCGCCTTGAGATTTTGCATTTTTGAAGTAAATTTTATTTGTTGAAGGCATTGCGACCTTATGCAAATGAAAAGCAAAATATTTTTGTGAATTTTGCCGTTAATTACTTGATCATAGCGTCAGTTTGATTAAGATAAATAAAAATTAGAAATTCTCTTTCAATTAGCATTAGAGTGATTTATAATTCTGTACTTCTTTGTAGTCATATTGTTGTTTAGAATCACATCACACCAAATCTTTTTTAAATTACATCATTTTATTATTTTGTTGATTAATGTAGTTATTATGTTCTGCTTTTAGTTGAAATAATGATGCAACCTTAAACTCTGTTACTGAATCCTATGCAATATGGCATAGGGTCTAGGATTTCCTGATGCGATTTTATGATTGACGTAATGCATGCAAATCATGCACATGAAATAAAAACTCACAATTCAAATATAATCAATGTAAGCACTCATCATTTTTGATGAAAAGTGAAAACACATACAAAACCTCAAATTATAATGTAATTGTATCCAAATGTAAATTTAACATTACAATTTAAGATTAACAAATTGTGTTAATTGGAAATTTAATTCCAATTGTAAACCCATGTAGTTTAAGTTTTGACCAAATTAAATCACACAGGCAAGTTAATAATGAAAAATAAAGATGATAAAAGCTCACAACAACAACAACATCAAGCCTTTGTCCGACTGCATGGGGTCGGCTACATGAATCCTTTTTTCTCTATTGTGTCATGTTAAAAGTCAAATTCTAATTTAAATCTAATAAAAAAATATCATTTATAATATTTTCTAAACAAGTCTTTTTAGTTCTACCTCCACCAAATAAATAATCGAAGTGTAAATTCATGCCTCATATTGGTAGATGACTTCATGGAATTTTGTAGTAACTACTTGCAGAACACTAGAGAAATTCACATTCAACTAGCACAGTGAATTGAACCAAACCAAGACACAGAGAGCACAACCCATTCTCTTAGGAATCATCATAGGCATTGGAAGAAGAAAAAACTAAGTTAAACCAGAAAATTCAGAAAATATTAACATAATGTCAATTAAAGTAAAATCAAAATTCAAAATCTTGATTTGCTTCAATTTATAAAGCTAACTATAAATAGTTGGGGTGTGGCTAATGATGATGTTAACATTTATCTTACCATCGCATTATATGATTACTAATTTAGGTAGTCAGGATTTATGCTAGTTGAATCTATGAAAATTCTAGAGTAAACCACATGCCAATTACCAAAAGTCTAGTTTTGGAAATTCTGGAATGGACCTGTTAAGAACTTACTTGGATTCACATTTGTAATTATAGCAGTTCCCCCAAAGTCACAACTAGTAGGTATAGGGTTCTTCTGGTAGTAGCTGTTGAAGGCATACGATGCGTGGTCTTTCACTGTGTCTGGGTTATAGCAGTTTGCACCGGCCTGAATCTCCGAGCAATCTGCGCCGCCATAACCACATGCATAATCCAGAGCCACCTGTAGTGCTGTCTGTGAAGTGGTCGGGCTTGCAACACACCAGCTCTGACCTGACGATGACATTGGTGTCCCCATTCCTGGTACTGTGTAAGGATTCCCAGGCATCATGGTTGGCGTCGATGGTGTCATCGTTGGAGCGGTAGGATTTGGATTGTATGTTGGCATGGTTGTTGCAGCTGGGTTTGATGGGTTGAATACTGGAACTCCTGCCATAGGAGTGGAAATATCCATATTAGGCATGGCGTCGAAGGGTTCCATCTCATTGTCATGGAAGAGCATTCTTCCGGGCATTCTGGAATTCTCCTCTCTAGGTAAACCAGCTGCTGAATTTGTTAAGGGGGTCAATGTTGTTGCAGAATCAGCTGCGCTGCTTTTGGAGAGTTTTTGTTCTTTAGATAAGGTTCCTGCCGAACTCATATGTGAGATCATTTGGAGGAAAATCTTAGAATTCAATTTCGGCGTCAATAAAGTTGAAGATTTTAGACAAAACATAACATAAAATATCTGACCATGTCTGTTATAGCATATCATGAAATGAAAATTTAGAATATGTATAATACAGAAGATCGCTTTTAATGGAAGTGAGCACTTGTGAGAAGTCGCAGAGCACTAAGGTTTCGTTTGGAACAACTTTCGTACTGCTTTCTAAAACGGTTTTTTAGTACAAAAAATTCAAATTCAAGAAATTTTTGTACTAGAAAGCCGTTTTAGAAAGCAAGAGTAAAGACGTCCCAAACGAAGCGTAAATAACCCAATGCATGGAAGTTGAGTTCCTAGGACTTAAAACTTACCAGATAAGAGGAAACTTGTGATGAAGATGAGGCTCTTGACATCTATGAGACCCATCTGCCCCCTGAAACTTTCTTCTGGACCCCCTCTCCACTCTTCTCTTATCGCTCTCCAACTATCTGTCTTAAAGGCTGCAGGGCTTCTGCTGGTGCTAAAACATATATGAGAACTAAAAGGGGTGATTTGCTCCACTTTTGCATTTATATCACTCTGAGGAATCATAGCTTCCTTCCAAAGGAGAACAAAAGGAAATGGAGAGGGAATAATAGGAAACTTGGGAAGTGAGGTTGGTAGCTTGGAGCTGCACGCAAATGAGGTTAAAGTGGGAAAAAAAATCTGGAAAATAAAGAGAGCACAGTAATAGGAGGTAACAGCTGCAGCAGAATGAGTTTATGGTTTAGAGCTGAAGGCTTGTGTGAAAGAGACTTGGCACGAATGATTGCTCTACTGCTGATGGGCAAATTATTGGTTTCGGACACAAGACGTGTTCGGAGCCCAATGAAAATGCGTCACATCACCTACTACTCGGTACTGAGCTCGGTACCAAGCAGTACCGATCTAGGTACTGCTCAGTACCGAGCTTAGTACTGCTCGGTACTTAGTACTGCTTAGTACTGTGAATACCGAACGTAAACTGTGTCAGGTGTCCGAACCCAATAATCTTCACTGCTTATGAGCTGGGTGTAAAGATATTGTGTTAGCTCGAAGTAAAATCTTGATCTATAATGTAAAGAGTTTATAATCATTACGTTTCAGTTTGATAGAAAAAAACAAGAAAGTTGGAAATCCGGCATTGATTTGGATCCTTTGAGCAGTCTAAAGTTTCGTTTGGGACAACCTTTTTGTTGTTTTTTAAAATGGTTTTTTAGTACAAAAATTTTTTGAATAAAAAATATTTGTTTTAAAAATAATTTTTAAAAGTAGTAAGAAAGCTATCCCAAATAAAACCTAAGAATTTGATTCTTGCTTTCCGGATTTTTTTAATCCAATTTCCTTAACCCTGCCTGTCATTTGTTTGTTTTGACCTTGTAAATTCAGTTAGTTGTACGAGATTATAAAAATACATACGGTCTATTTAAAGCAGCTTCTTATAGAAGTTGTTACGGAGGTTTTTTTTTTTTTTTTGAGAAGTGATTGTAGTGCTGTTACGGGGAAAATATATATTTTTTTTAATTATGTTGAAGATTATAATCTTTTTCGTAAAATTTTGATAACAATTTTATTATTTTTTATAAAAAACGGTATTACAATAAAATTTTTGAAAGGAGCAATCAAGTCAAAGTGCGGTGGTGATTTGAAAATTAAAAAAAATAAGAAAGCTGCTCAAAACATATATTTTTTTATTTCTATAATTCAGAGAAATTGTAATTAAGATTTGGTGCATAGGTTAATAGTTAAAGGTTTTTATTTTTGTTTTTTGTTCTTGAATAATGAAGTCGTCTTGGTGAGAGCTTGAATAATTATATTTATATAATTTTTAATGGCAAAAAGTGCTTATCAATTTTAGATTGTATGAAAATTTTACGTACGCACAGATGGATGAAGGGTGTTAATATTTGACTCGACTTGAAATTCATCTTGAATTCAGCCTGAAAAATCTTGGGTTTGGGTCAACTCATTTGGCATATGGATTGGATTTGAGTTTGAGATTCCGAATGTTCTCAATGGCTTCGAAGAAGATTATATATAAATGATGGTCGACGCAATCGGAGGATTGGGTGAGAAAGATACTTCTGCCTCACAAGTCCTTGGCCTTGAACAACCTCTCAAAGAGCTCCATCGAGTCTTTCGTGAAAGCGAGTAATATAATTAAATACATTGTGTAGATGTGTTATTGTTAGGGAATGATAAACCAAATACAAAGAGAAATAATAAATCAAAATTTGTTCCGGGGGTGCTGCCCCTGGAAACCCCCACAGGGGCGCTGCCCCTTGACCCCGTGACCTAACCGGGCAGGTCGAACCCCGCCAGGGGGCGCTGCCCCATTGGACCCCCGACATATTTGCGAACAATTACTTATAAGTTTGCCCTCCTCTGAAAATTATGACTGGTTCCACCACTGTTCATTTCATTTGTTTCTTGTCAAGCTGGATGTTCTGTTGGATCTCGTCAGAAACGACGATGAAAGTCGCTTCGAAGGCATTGAAGAGGAGCTAGCACTGTCGCGGGTTTATGCGAATCTCTTTGTAGAAGACCATTAGCGTTCGGATGCTTCCAAGCACCTCTCCTATGTGCGGGAATTGCTCCATGTCCTGATTAATTTTGAATAAATCGATCAAAATTTCGTCTTTATGCTATGGATTCATTAATTGTAAACTAACCACAACGAGATCAGCAAGCTCACTGGGCGGATTGGTTCGGATAGAGATAACGAAAAGAAAGGCTTTGGGAACGAAAAAAGGCCTCGATGAAGAGGAGAGCAGAGAGCTATAACACCTCACCATACTCCTTAACAATATTATAGAGTGTCACACACATAAACATAATATTTTTTATCATTGAGTATATGATATTTTTTATCATTTGAATATTTATCTAAAATATCTAACAACATTTCATTGACTATATAAACGAAAGCTTTCAATAATTCCAATTACATCAAATAAATACTTACATAGTTACTAATATAATTCTAAAATATTTCACCATTAAACTGTTTATATACCTCAGCTGTAGATTTACAAACATAGCTAAACACTAGTATATAAAATGAAATAACTTACAACTTAGTTTACATCGATAATTTTCTTTTATTTTTCTGTAACAACAGACAATATGAAATAACTTGTGAGTTATAAGACTCAATAAGTTATGTAAATTTAAATAGTAGTTAAATTATATGATTATAAAATTCACAATATTAAAATCATAAATAAAATAAACATGACATTATTTATAAACAAAATAAAATTACATTTGTCTTTAACCTTTTCTTCCGCTGAAGTCTATATTGAATATTAATTTTAGTCTTTAAAAGATTTGGCTACACTTTCATATGTTAAGATAGTTGTTATTTACATGTTTTACATTTTTGCAACTTGTATAGTTTTGATGATTCCAAACATTATTGTTCAAATGTGTAGTTATCTCATAACAATTTTAGAAGATTTGTATTTGCTCTTGTGTGTACTAACATTTCAGGAAAATCTAACTCCAGACTACGAAGACTTCAAATCTAAATTCATCATGAGATACTTTGTGAATTTGAAGCTTGTATTTTTCTTTGAAATAAACTTGAAAGGGAGTAATTGTAATTGAGTGAATAAAAACATGCACACACACATAAGGAGATCAGATAAAATTTATACTGATCGTACGGGACGATATCAGTTCGTACGAGACGATCAGACAGTTATCTCCTATTAAGATCACATGGAACGAATAGGAACTGGGCAGAAAAATTTTCTAAGTCATATTCGTCCAGGACGAAATTAAATATTGTCCAAGATGATATGCTTTTTGTAAAATTTTCATCCAGACGAAATTAAATATCATCCAGGACGATCTGCTCTCTGTAAGATTTTCGTCCAGACGAAATTAAATATCATCCAGGACGATCTGCTCTCTGTAAGATTTTCGTCCAGATGAAATTAAATATCGTCCAGGACGATCTGCTCTCTGTAAAATTTTCGTCCAGATGAAATTAAATATCGTCCAGGACGATCTGCTCTCTGTAAGAATTTCGTCCAGACAAAATTAAATATCGTCCAGGACGATCTGGTCTCTGTAAAAATTTCGTCCGGACGAATCAATATTCGTCCAGACGATACAACTGACTTAGAATGGTTTTTCTGCATTTTTGGAACCGACCTTGTAATAATCGTTCGTACCGGACGAACTTTATTCGTACGTTACGATCAACTTGTACAAAAACATTTCGTACACATATACAAGCATGTTCGTTTCAAGGCTTTTAAGTAATATCGTCCAGGACGATCCACGATCGTACGGGACGATCAACTGCGTACAGAATTGAAAACTTGCAGTTTTTGGGCGTTTTTTCTTGTCTTTTGTATATATAGTCCAAATTAGACTGCCACCCAATCTTTTTGTCATTTGATCTTCATGACTCTTGAGAGAATAGCCAAGGAGAGAGCTTAAGAGTGCATTCAAAGGAGGATTCCTACCACTGGAGCGTGAAGGCTTCACTTGGAGTTTAAAGGTAAGAATCTTTACTTGTAAATTGGGATTACTTCACTCTTTTCTTTCTTCCTTCTAGATTCTTGTGAGAAGATCTATCAAGGAGATCCGGTTCGCTGCCGACACTTGGAGAGTGTGAACAGCTGAAGGGTTCTTAGCCCACACTAGGAGAGTGTGAAAGGACGAAGGGTTCTCTGCCCACACTAGGAGAGTGTGAAAGGACGAAGGGTTCTCTGTCTACACTAGGAGAGTGTGAAAGGACGAAGGGTTCTCTGCCCACACTAGGAGAGTGTGAAAGGATGGACGGTTCTCTGCCAACACTAGGGATTATGTAAAAGAATGACGGTTCTCTGCCGCACCGGGTATTGGTGAAAAGAGTGTTTTGTAAAGGCTTCTCCGCCTTGCTGTGGGTGCAAAAGGAGAGTCACTATTGGTATTAGTGCAATACTCAGAGGGTGCCTTTGGGGAGTGGATGTAGATCTGGTTTAGACCGAACCACTATAAATCTGGTGTCATTTACTTTACTGTTTTTACTTTTCCGCATTTTATTTTTGGTTTAAAAAACTTTGTGGTTGAAAAACATTTTCTATAAAGATCTAATAAAAATTTTCATTTCAGTTCAACTCATTTTCAAAGAGGGTTTAAATTTTTTAAAAATACCAATTCACCTCCCCTCTTGGTAGCCTTGGGACATTAACTTATGTCTAACAACCTATTTACTAGACTCAACATCATAAACATATTCAATGGAGCTTAGATAAACCTGACATTATCGGCAATAAATTACATAGATGTCTATTTTGCCTCTTTAGGAGTCCGTTTTGCCCCACTTGTTGTGCAAGAATCGTGTCTTGGAGTCTATTTTGCCCCATTTACAAAGTAGTGTTATATGTTGGGACCCTTGCCCCATCTACAATTATAAATTATACATCATTTTATAATTAAATTTTATTAATTTGATATTCACTAAATTTCACATCTTCATAATTCATACATGCTTATTATGGTTGTATACATTCCATAATTTTTATACTCATATATTTAGTACATAAAGAGAAACCATATTTAATATCTAAATAATTAAACTTCTTTTCAAAATTTTACCAACCAAGAAAAAAATTTAAAAAATCATGTTTGTTCATAATTCAAACTTCAATTGTCTTATGAATATGCAGATTTCTAATACAAAAACAATTGATTGTATTCTCATTTTAACTTTTGGAATCTTCACAATGCATTTATTTACTCAACCAATTCAAATAATTATATAAATATATCTAGAATTAATAATTCTTAGATTTGTAAATTACATTTACACAACTTACCTTCCTAACAAGCAGTCTCTTCCAATTCTCTATTTCTCACTCTTCTACGCTTGTAAGTTACCTACAATCACCTCTCTAATTCTACAATTTATAATTCAATTAAATTGCATAGAATAAATTTCTAACATAACCATTTACCTCGTACCTTCCTTGTGCATATAGTCAATGATGCCTATGACACAATGAGATACAACATATTTAAAGACTTTCACTATTCTTTGGAAATTCATTTGACAATTATGTATATACCAAAATTGTTTACCATGATTTCCTCTTCCTTAAATTTTCTTCTTCATTTATTCATTATTTTCTTTATCGAATAAAGATTTACAGAAAATTAGCCAAGTGAATAGAGAGATTTTACTGAGAGAAGCTCTGTTCTAGTGAGAGAAAATTTGTTCAGAATTTTGACTTTTGGATTCCGCGTTTTTTATGGCGGCTGACGTTCGCCGGCTGGTGAACAAACGGCGAGTCGACGTGTGATTCCGACTCCTTCCATTTATTCGAGATCGATCATGAATTCTTCTTCTCCACCTGCTTACGGCGACAAATTTCCTAACAAGGTGGATGATAAAGCTCGGTATGGAAAAGCTTTGGTTATCAATGAAGGTGGTCTCTTAAATCTGAAGAAACCAGTGGAGGTGATAGGAAAAGGGAAAGTCGTAGCTACTAAAAATCATGAGATTTCCAAAAACTTTAAATCTCCTATCAAGACAATGATGAATGCTAAAGGATTGTTTGGTGAGACGTCCTCTTCCAACTTGATGAATTGCCTCAATCATTCCAGCACTAGCGAAAATGCAGAAGTAAACGAATATCTGAAAAATCCTATTCAAAAGGAGGTATTTTCAAAAAACTCTCTGAATTGGAATCCTAATGTTTGGACAAAGAAGAACAACATTAATGTTTCAGAACTGGATTTCGGGAAAGACTTCACTGATGAAGACAATGTGGTTAAAATTCATATCCCCAAGGAACAGGAAAATGCAGTGAATCTGCAAAATTCTCTTGTGATTAAGGTGTTCGGTACCAATACTCCTTTTCATATAATCTTCTAAGAATTGAGAAGACAATGGTCTCAATTTGGAAAGTTCAATTTAACAATTCTTGGATTGGGATGGGTTCTATGTGTTTTTGATGAAAAAATGCCTTAGAATCGGTTTTAACAAGTGGTCCATGGTATGTTAAAAATAATATCATAGGTATGGATAAATGGTCCCCCACATTCTCTCCTTCTTCTTTGAAAGGACTTACATCTCCAGTGTGGATCAGATTACCAAATCTCCCCCTCCACTGTTGGGATGAAATCAACATATGCAGAATTGCATCTATAGTGGGAAAACCGTGTATGATTGATGGCAACTCATTCCAATGGAATAGAAGGGAATTCGCCAGGATTTGTGTTCGGATAAACCTGGATACAAAGCTTCCTCTTGGAATTTGGGCTGAAGGATCTTCAGGTAAATTCTATCAAAGAATTGAATACGAAAAAATTCCCAATTTTTTCTTTTGCTGTGGAAGAATAGGACATTTACTGGATCAATGTCCTAAAAAAAAAGTTGAAAGACAGTCCTCAGTTCAAGATTTTAAAGTGTCCAACAACTCGGTTAATCCTCAAAAAGAAGACATATGTCAGGAGATTAATAAGGAAGAATACGGTCCATGGATACATGTCAATTTCAAGAAGAATAATTTCAAAAAGCAAGGTCCAATTCACAAGGATAATTCCCAGAATAATGGTAGAATTCAAACAGGAGTTGGTGACAGAAGAGAAAATTCCAAACTGATTTATAAAATTGTGGAGAAAAAACCTGATGGAGACAATGATAAACAAATCAACATTCAGGATTACTCTTTGGCTGAAAAAGAGAATGAAAATTCTAAGAAAGAAGATATATATATCTCTGTTCTGGAGGAAGCAAACAATCATATGGGTATGTCAATTTATTCTCCACCTATTCCCAATGATTTTAATAAATTTTCTGTTTTAAACAGTGTTATTGAAGATGGTGAGATTGTGGAACTGCCTGTTAATAATGTTAATACTTCTATTGGCTGTGATTTTTTAAATTCCCTGAGCACGGTGGAAGGGAATTGTAATAACATTACTGAATCGATCAAAGATTCTAGTTCTAAGAAGAAAGGAGTCAAGCAACTCAAAAGTTTAGGCCCTATCGATTTGAATTTAAGAAGCAGGAGATTGGGAGGTCCTCAAATTAAAAAACTGGGGAACTCTTCCCCTCTTTTTAAATAATGTCTACATTTGGTTTCTGGAACTGCAGGGGAGCTAGAAAGAGAAGAGCTTCCTTGTATTTGAAGGAGATTGTCAAAGGAAATGGAATTTTATTTATGGGGTTGCTAGAAACTAAAGTCACTTCATTTAATAGAAGTGATATTGATAAATTATTGGACCTGGATGGGATTTCTTCCAAGTTCCCTCTATAGGGAAATCTGGTGGTTTATTAATAACTTGGAAAACTGCTATATCTTCATTCTCGGTTTTTGAATCTTCAAACCAATTTATAATTGGGGAGATAGATATCAAAAACAAAGGGAGATGGAGAATTGCTACTATCTATGGTAGCTTGGATGCTTACAAAAGGAGAAATCTATGGGAAAAATTACAGCTTTATACCTCCAATAACATTGCCATGGTTATTGGAGGAGACTTCAATTGTATTCTCAACAAAAATGACAAAAAAGGAGGCAGGAAATTTGTTTATTCAATGGGTGCCAAAGAGATGGAGGCTTTTCTCACCTCAAATGATTTTCATGAAATAAGGAGCATTGGACCAAAATTTACTTGGAGCAATAATAATTTTGGAAATAACAAAATTCTTGAAAGGCTGGATAGGTGTTATCTGAACTCGATGGCGTTAAGCTCTCATCAACATATGGTTATCAAACACCTTGCAAGAATAGCCTCGGACCACTGCCCAATCATCTTGAAATTTCAAAATTTCAAATCTTACACTTCCAAAGTGATTAAATGTGAAGATGTATGGGTTAATAACCCGGCTACACAGGCAATTGTTAAAAAAATCTGGAGCAAAAAAATTGAAGGAGATTTCGGCCAGATTCTCAACAAGAAACTGAAAAGAACCTTGAAGTCTTTGTTCTATTGGAGTAAATACAAGCATAAATCCTTAATGGAAGGGAAAGAATCTCTCAACAAAGAAATTTTAGATTTGCAGGAGAAAGATTGCAAATTTGGGCTATCAGAGGAGGAATACTTGTTACTTAAATCAAAAGTTGGAGAGCTTAATTCCATTTTAGCTCGTCTTGATACTTGGTGGAGGAAACGTGCTAAGGTGAAATGGGCTTTGGAAGGGGACATCAACTCTAAGTTTTTTCATTCTTTTGCTAGTGCAAGGAAGAATGCAAATTTTATAAACAAAATCAAAGATGATAATGGAGAGGAGACGGAAAATCAGCTTTTAATTGAAGATGTTCTATTCAAAATTTTCAAAATTAAATGGAAATTCATAGCCTGCAAACTAGAAGGTTGGCCTAATAATTGCTTTCAAATGGAAGAAGAAGACCTCAGCCTTTTAAACAATGAATTCTCTCTTGAAGAAGTTGAAGTCATTATTAAGAAATCAGGGAATTTTATTGCTCCTGGATTTGATGGTGTTACCTATTCTTTCTTGAGAAAGTATTGGGAAATTATCAAAGAAGATGTTTGGAATGCTTTGAATCAGTTTTTTACTACTGGGAAAATGAATTCAACTTGGAAAGAAACTCTTATTGTATTAATTCCAAAGATCTCCAATCCTATTTACCCCTCCAATTATAGGCCTATTAGTTTATGCAATGTTGTTTACAAAGTGGCGGACAAGGTTATTTTAAATAGAGTGCTTTTAGTTATTCACAAGATAATCTCTCCCGAACAAGCAGCATTTATTAAAGGAAGAACTATGAATGACCATATCATGATTGCACATGAGATATTTCATAAGTTCAGATTCTCTAAAAACACTAAAGGATTGGTTTCATTCAAATTTGATTTGGAGCAAGCTTATGATTCAATGGGATGGCCAACATTAGAAAAAGCATTAAGGTACTTCGGTTTTCCATCTATGTTATCTTCCTTAATTAATGAATGTATCTATAATGCCAAATTTGCTATTATCACTAATGGGAATTATTCAAATTGGATTGAGGCTAATTGTGGATTTCGGCAAGGATGCCCATTATCACCTTATATGTTTATTATCTGTACTCAATTACTCTCCAATGCTCTTAATCAAAGAGGTGATAAACTTGGAATTAGTATTTCTCATAATGGACCTAGGATATCACACTTGTTATATGCGGATGACATCCTCTTATTTTCTAAAGCAAATGTGAAGGAGGTCAAGGAAGTTAAATACATTATTAATGATTTTTGTGAATGGACTGGTCAAAAAGTCAACACAAACAAATCTTGCATTATCTTTGGGAAAGCTGTCAATAGAAGTTTAAAGAAGAAAATTATGAAGATTTCAGGAATTCGTAGTGTTAATGAATTCCATTATCTTGGAACAAAAATTTGTTTGAGGAGATTAGTTGCTCAAGACTTCCATTGTATCATTGAGAAAGCAATGAAAATGATAAATGTTTAGGGGAGTAAAAATATTTCCTTAGCTGGAAAAATAAATCTTGTCAAATCTGTTTTGTTATCTTACTCCATTTTTCATAGCACTCATTCATTGATTCCTAAAAGCACTCTTGAGGAGTTGGAAAAGTTATGCAGAAACTTCATTTGGAGCAAATCATTGAATAAGCATGGTATGCATTATGTCAATTGGAAGACTCTATGTTGTCCAACTAGATGGGGAGGGAGAGGTCTTCATTCATGCCATGAGAAAAACGGGCCTTTAAGAGCTAAAATTGCATGGAGATACAATCAAGAAGAAAATTCTTTGTTTCATAAAGTTTTATTTCCTAAATATGGCTCTTGCTTTGAAAATCAGGATTCTTTAAAAAAAGGCTCTGCAGCCTGGACCATTATCATAAATGGTAGTGAATTCTTGAAACCAATTATTAGATGGAATGTGGGCAATGGGATTTCTATTAACACTCTTAATGATATTTGGATTTTGGATAAAAATTGAATAATTGGCCAACCTTTATTAATCCTCAAGTCCTTGAAGATGTTTCTCTTGATAAATTCATCATCAACGATACATGGAATGTTGATTTACTGAATGAATCTTTTGGCCCCGAACTTGTTATTCTTATTCAACAAATTAAAATCAGTGTTAAGAAACCTTATGATGAACTGGAGCTAATTTACAGTAGATCTGGAAAATCAATTTCATCTTTGGCTTTTGTAAAATCAATTCAAACTTCTCAGCATGAGGTTTATTGGAATTGGATTAAAGCAGCAAAACTGTCTCCTAGAATTGAAAATTTCTAGTGGAGAATTTTTAATAAATCCATTCCCACATTTCAGTTTTTACATTATAGAAAACTACAAACATCTGCTGTTTGTCCTAGAGGATGCCAATTGATAGAAGACATTGAACACATCTCTGTCAAATGCAAAAAACTGGAAGAGGTTTTCAATCATTTAAACAGATGGGGTTTCGGTATTTCTAAGCATAGCTCTTTCTCTGATTGTATTTCTTGGTTATCTATGCAAAATACTTGGTTAATCAATTTGTATTGCAATGCTGTTTACTATAATTGGAAGGCTAGAAATAATTTAGTCCACAATGGGAAGGAATCAGGTGCTATGTTTGTAGCCATGGAAGCTATTGTAATGGCATCAATTTGCTTCAATAATGCAGCCTATATCTCAGGTAAATGGGATGTCAACCAGCTTATTAAGCTGTCAAAAGATCATTGTCATCCCCCTCCACCCGGTTGGATCAAATTTAATTTTGATGCATCACTTCTTCAATCATACAAAGGAGGCGTTGGAGGAATTTGTAGAGGTTCCAAAGGGAGATTTTTATTAGCATTTGGTTATCCAATTACTCATTGGGATATTTCTAAACTTGAAATGCTTGCTGCTACTTCTTTCCTTAATTTTTTTAAAGAAGATTTTATGATGTATGAAGGCATCATCATTGAGGGAGACAATGCAAATATTATCAAAGCTTTGCAAGAAAAGTTGGTTGACAAGATAGATGATTGGAAAGGTACATACAAGATCTTTAAAAACATTCTTTTCAATTATATAGATAGAAAATGTAATAAGTTAGCGGATCTTTGTGCTAACTATGTTATTGTATCTTCTTTCTTTTGGAATGATTTGCTTCCAAATAAGGTTCCTCCTTTTTTTTTTTAATTTGTTAAAGGAGGAATCTCATGGGTACATTTAGTTTTTTTGTTCTCTATCTTCAATAAAATTTAAATGCTCTTTGCATTTTCTTCAAAAAAAAAAAAGAATAAAGATTTTACACTTAGGACAACAACTTTAATATTAACTGAATTCTATTAGTAAGAAAAATAAAAACTTATGTAATTTACTCAATCTCAAACCTTCTTTCTCTCCTATTGATGTTGCTCCACTTCACCTGAACTCACTGTCACTCTCAGAACATTGTGCTGAAATCCATATTCGTACTCAGCTACAGGAATATGCACTATACCAAATTCTACTATTGGATTTTTTGAACTGTGGTGAAATTTGTGTAATGGTCGATCATTGTTATAGTGTTTTATGCTCTATGTGATATTTTCTTCAGAGAACTATAGCTGAATTCCTTTCTATGGCTTGCATGAAACTGTTGATTGTGAATTCCAAACATAGGAAAAAATGTGAGAGAGGCCCTCACACACAAGAACATATAACATTCCTTATGCATATAATCAATGATATCTATGACAAATAAGATAAAACATAATTAAAT
Organism: Dendrobium huoshanense; assembly: GCA_016618105.1. Taxonomy (NCBI): domain Eukaryota; kingdom Viridiplantae; phylum Streptophyta; class Magnoliopsida; order Asparagales; family Orchidaceae; genus Dendrobium; species Dendrobium huoshanense. The sequence continues at coordinate 62,782,987 of CM028351.1, forward strand.
ACTTTCACTACTATTTGGAAATCCATATGACAACTATGTTTGTACCAAAATTGCTTAACTTGATTTCCTCTTCCTTAAATTATCTTCTTCCTTTCTACATTATTTCCTTTATTGAATAAAGATTCTACATTTATGACAATAACTTCAATATTAATTCAATTCTATTAGTAAGAAAAATAAAAACTTTTGTAATTTAATCAGTCTCAAACCTTCTTTCTCTCTTATTGTCATTACTCCACTTCACCCAAACTCACTGCCAAACTCTTAGAACACTGTTGAAATCCATAGCCATACTATGCTACAGAAATCTACACTATACCAAATTCTGATACAAGATTTTTTTTTTAATTGTGGCAAAATTTGTATAGTGGCTGAACACTGTTATAGTGTTTTCTACTCTATGTGATAGTTTCTACAGAGAATTGTAGTTGAATTCTTTTCTCTGGCTTAAGTGAAACTGCTGTTTGTGAATTCCATACAAAGGAAAAAATGTGAGAGAGGCCCACACACACACCAGAGCCCTGCATTAGGTACCCATACCCACACTCACCCACGTACCCACCCATACCCAATGGGTATGGATGGGTATGGGTACGTCCATGACCTTATGGGTGGGTATGGGTGGGTACTAAATATCGAGGGATAAATTGATTTACATTGCCAATCACCGTATATCTTACTTATACTACTGCAATCATCTCTATGTATTGTGTAGCACTTAACCACGATACGAGTACAATAAATTTTGATATGCGACTTGAAAGTTTGCCATCATAGCAAATGACAACAAGCATCAAGGCCATCAGTCCATGGCATACTGCATTCAAAAAACATGGAAAGTTGGTGGGTATAGGTGGGTACGAAATCCCAGAAGTCACCATGGGTGGGTGTGGGTGGGCGAAGCCCGTCCGAGTAAAACATGGGTACCCAACTAGTACCTCATGTAGGGCTTTGACACACAAAAATAACCTTCCTTCTGTATATAATCAATGATACCTATGAAACAATGAGATACAACATCTTTAAAAACTTTCACTAATATTTAGAAATCCATATGAGTATATACCAAAATTGCTTACCTTGATTTTCTCTTCCTTAATTTTTTTTCTTCCTTTCTATGATATTTCCTTTATTGAATAAAGATTCTACACTTAAGACAACAACTTCAATATTAACTGAATTCTATTAGTAAGAAAAATAAGAAAAACTTTTGTAATTTACTTAGTCTTAAGCCTTCTTTCTCTCATGTTGTCGTTGCTCCACTTCACCCAAACTCACTATCGAACTCTCAGAACACTATGTCGAAATTCATAGACGTACTATGCTGTAGGAATCTGTACTATACTAAATTTTGCTACAGGATTTTCTTAACTATGGCAAAATCTGTACAGTGGTCGATGTGGGCTTCGAAAAATTTCAGTTTAGGTGTGATCCCAGCCTCTCCATGCCATCCATCAATTTTTTTTTATTTAAGTGTTTGTGATGACGACATCAGAGAGTTTTAACGAGATTAGATTTCGGGGGAATTTTCAGAAGGCATATTGGGTTTTAGATAAGACACTACCTAGAGATTTCGCCCTCATTTTGTGAGGACTTTTTGATCTGAGTTCTGATTTCCTATAGGCTCAAGCCCCTATAGTTAATTATCCCTCCTGATAATGAGAGAGAATTTTCTATTAAGGCTAGCTGTTAAGGATGTCACATAGGCTATGAACCTATTGTATAATAGCATTAGTTTCAGGGTTTGAATCTTGGTCTTATGATTTGGATTTTGCAATTTGGAATTTAGAGTTTATCACCATAAACTTAAAATTGGTGGTGGGGGGAATGAAGATGAGCCTGATCAAGATCCCAAGGTTATGTCATCCCGGGCTATCATGTTCCCTGGTCTACTTACTCAGAGGAGGTTGTTGACCCAACTTGACATAAGGTACTTTGTTGGTAGCTATGGGTTGCTTCATCCAAGAATACCTTATAGACCTGGGTTGGTGTTTGTCTAAGGGGATATATTTGAATCCACCTTAGCTGATAGAGGGCTTGATGCCTATTGAATATACCATATGATTCATAACTCAAGGATTTGAAGCCTTTAGGGAACATACAGGCTTTGGCCATGATCGTAATATAATGATGCCATTTTGCAACAAAATCGCCTGATCAGAGGGTACGTGCCACATCCATATTGGCAAGAGACTGTTTGATGATAAATCATAGTGATACACCCGACACAACATTTGTTATTTGTGAGCTGAGGCTAATTTCAAATTTATCACCCCCGACAAATAGTTGCAGAAGGTGGATGGTTTTAGTTTCAAGTTTTTAAGTGAAAGATTTCATTTTAGAGATTTAGACTTTTGTTGGATTTTAGATTTGACCCCTCCGGTTGAAATTTTCTATGAACACGGCCATCATCGAGGTGACATTAAAGTTGCTTATATTTTTATAAGATTTTGGGAGGCATTTTGCTATTCAAGTGGTGTCAACTCCAGTCCTTTCGAGGAGGAGGATGAAACTTGAATATTTGACCCGTGCAGCATTCTCAGATCGTTGGATTTAAGATCTATATGCGACGATCGGAGCACATGCAGGTTATAGTATTTGACCCTGCACAGCATTCTCGGACATTAGTGTTTATACTTTTTGCACGTCGACCGAAGCACATGCAAAGTGGATTTCATTTAAGAGATCATATTTAATACATAAGGGGAGACATTTTAAAATATTTAAATATGATCAATTTAAGCCAGTGAATTCATTTAACAATGCTCAAGATTTCATCTAAGGGCCTAACACCTTCTGTCTGCTTGTACACATGTTGCGGATCCCGTGGCGTAGCTTTCATCTTTTTAGACCAACACAATCAAATGAATGGTCTAGTATATTTGAATCAAAGGTGACATCTGCTTCCATTAACATAATCCTTTGAATAGATCTTCTTAAAATTATTATTTATCTGTTAGGAGATATTTATCCAATAGAAAGAGTCTAAAGACAGCTTTAAGGTTCTTAGTTTAAATAAAATTTCTCAATTTTCTTAAAGAACCATCTTCAATCATACATTGCTAAGACAGATGAGATGCACGATAAATATTTTCAAGCAAAGACTATAGTGGCATGATCTTGATTTGGCTGAAAGATGCATCAAATCAATATGCTTTGATTTCATGTAATCTTAAAAGTTTGTTGCCAAATTTTCCTTGAATAATCAACTAAAGTCAAAATCAATTGTTAATTTTCTTGAATTTTTAAAACAAGATTGTGTTACTTGCCATTAACACAATCTACATTGTTAGATTTGGATTGATTTAATTTTATTGTTTTGATTGAATAATTTGAGTCATTTTGACTTATCATTCATCGCCTACATGCCATTTGAAGTTTTGTTCTCCATTTATCACATCAACTTTAAATAGAGCCAAATCTTAGTTCAGATTGAGTTTAAGTCCAATATTATTTGATTGAATTTTAATTTAAAATTGATTTTATGTTTTAATTTTGTTCAAATCAATTTTTTAATTTTTTGTCCAAGTCCTGTATTGTTCAATGAAAATTTCGACAGCCTCCCGACGTCTCCTCCCCACCGAGGGAGAAATTAGGATGGCATCTGCCAAAATTTCTTCTTACCCGGACCTAAGGTCGACGGCGTAGGGTCTTTAATTTTAAACCATCCCACCAGGATCTAAGATCAACTGCGTGGGGCAATTCAATTTTGTTTCATCCCGCGCAGATCTAAGATCACAGTGCGGGTCTTCGAATTGTGAAACCATCCGCCCATATATAAGATCGATGGTGCGGGTCTTCAACACCTGTTTGAAAATTATTTCTCTAGTCTTTCTTTTTATTTTATTATTATTATTATATATATATATACATATACATATATCATATGATATATATGTTATAGTATAATATATAATATATATTATTATATAATATATATTATATTATATTATATAAAATATATCTTATATAATAAATTAGAAGCAGAGAGAGGGATCGGGAGAAGCAAAGCCCAATCGGGCTAGGGCTAAGCGGCGGAGCCACGCACGGGTAAGGGATCCCTTAGTCGGCGAAGGAGGCGGCAGGTCGGCGACGGAGGGATCGGGTCGGTGAGTCTGGCCGGCGCTGGCATAGGGCAAGGCAGTGGGATTCGACTATATGAGTTAATGTAGGCCGGCATGAGAAAGAGCAACAAATGGAGTTGTGTTGGCTGGAGGAGTTGATGCCAGAGCAGGAGGAGGAATTATAGACAACGGTCGATCTCTAGAGTTGATGGAGGCGATAATTAATGCGGTTAGTGTTTTTTACGTAGACGAATGGGAGAGAGGTAAGTCTCTCAACTTCCTTGCCTGTGATTTTCTTCCAGTTTTGAGAGTTTCTATGTGCGTGCGAGCAAATGAGGGGAAGGAGTATTTTTATACCGTGAATGGTGGTTCGAGGGTCAGTTGGAGCGATTGCGAGTGAGTCGGTGAATGAATAGTTATGTCCGATCGTAGGTGAGCTGTGGCCCATGGGGTGGTTACAGTCAACAAATGCACCCCAATAAATATGATATGTGCTCTATAGCATATCATATTTTTTGCAAACTAGTTGACCCTACGGATCTCTAAAATTTGATTTTAGATGTCACATAGAGGGTCTTTTAGATATCCCTGATTTATCTTTTTGATTTGTCAGGAATTAACATTTCTTCTGCCCTAGCTTTATGCTTTAATGGGCATGATGAAGAATCTATATTGATGACCTAAATTCTTTAGAATGATATTAGGTCGGTGGAAAATTGTCATCTGTCCAAAGCTTTTTGCATGGCGGACTTTGATGATGAAAATATTTCCTTTGTTCAGCCTATGACTTTATAAGAACCAACGGGATAACATTTTTGATCCTAAGCTTTGTGCTTTGTCAGACATGCTGAAGAAGTGAAGCTTTTTCGATCTTAGTTATATGCTTGACAGATTTATGAAGGATAATGCCTCTAAATTTGGTAGGAGTTTTTTATTGTGGCTTGATGCTTTTGAGTTGATTGAGAATCTTCTGAATTTTGCCTCAATCCATTTATTAGTTGAGGAAATCTTCTGAGTCTGAACTGATTTGATTTATTAAATTTGACAAATATCAAACTTGATAGTATTTTTCATCGGGCTAACAAAACAGGTGCTTTCCTACTACGGCCTCTTATAACGGCTTGTTGAGTAGGTAAAGTTGTCAGTGGCTCGGCCACATATAGGCTTGTTGAGACTGATATTATATATGTTTGAGAACTGGACTTGTACTATGATAGTTCATACTTATTGAATTTGATATGTTAAAGTTGTCGGATCAAAATTTCTCTTCATTTTGAACTTCAAAATCTTGGCAAATCTAAAGAAGAATCTTCAATTTTTGCAATGATTATATAATTGGTTGCTTGAAGGCACCAGCTTCTGTCCTGTATTTATGTAATGGTAGCTCATGAATGATTTTAAATATTTATTTGGTGTTTGATGATAACCTAAATAAATATTTAAAATACCCCTTGCCTTGAATGAAAATTTCATCTATCATCAGATTTTTGACATTTTTAAACTTAAAAATGCCCCTTGTCTTGTGGGAGAATTTTTAAGACATCTTAAAAATATTTTTTTTGCAAGGAAATGATTTTTATCTTACTTTTTTAAGAATAGTACTTTTACAAGTATCTCCAGTGATCGGGGGCATAGGTCTTTGACCATCCGGATCGATGAGTTGATAGGCTCCTCCTTTGTACTCCTTCTCGATGACGAAAGGTCATTCCCAATTTGGTTCAAATTTACCACCAAATCTTTTGTGTGGGATAAATAGTCTTCTCAACACCAAGACCAATTCACTTTCTTGAAATGCTCGAGAGCGTACCATACGATCAAAAGATTTCACCATCCTTTCTTGATAAATTTCTAAATTTTGTTGAGCTTGGAGCCTAACTTCATCTAGTGCATCAAGATCTTCCATTCGTAGGCCAGCATTTTGTTATTTTATGATATTGTACTGAACAGCCACTTGAAGTGACGGCAGTTCAACTTGAAGGGGCAATACAAATTCAACTCCAAACACCAATGCATTAGGAGTTGCTTTCGTTGGTGTTTTGTATGTAGTACGATATATCCATAATGCTTCTCCCATTTTAGTATGTAATTCTCATTTATTTTTAGTAAGAATTTTCTTGAGCAGCTTTACGAGCATTTTGTTGAAGGCTTCTGCTAATCCATTTGCTCTTGGATTATAAATCGATGAATATCGCCAATCGATTTTATGTCGCTCAATGAATTTGCAAATCTTGGTACTTTTAAAAGCTAGACCGTTGTCTGAGATGATATAACCGAGTATATCAAATCTGTAGACAATATTATGAGTAAAGAAGTTGATTACATGATGAGCAGTGACTTCTTTGAATGGAACTACTTTAGCCCATTTAAAAAAATAATCTGTCGCCACTAATATAAAGCGGTGTCCAGCAAATGATAGTGGATCAATGGGCCCTATTATATCTGTCCCCCAACATTCAAATGGCCAGGATGTTATAGTGGGATGTAAGATTTGGAGGTTGATGTATAACATTACCATGAATTTGCATTCATGATATATATCTGCATGATTGGTGCAGTCCTTTACCATTGATGGTCAGTAATAACCCATTCTTTTTATTTTAATGGCTATCTTAGGACCCAATTTATGTGCACCACAGTCATTCATGAACTTCAGAAATAACTTTATCAGCTTCATCCCTCCCTAAACATCGCAGCCACATTTGCTCAAATGATTTTCGATATAACGTATTTTTTACAAATGCATATCGTAATGCTCTCTTCTTGATCTATGTAGCTAATGATTTATTTGTAGGGAGTTTGCTTTCACTCAAGTAGTCAATGAAAGGTTGCCTCCAATCATTTTGCTCTTCAACTTCTGGGCATTCAAGCCAATACTCAGAAGCTCTACCAAATTTTCTTCCTATAAATATCTGAGGTCTATCTTGTTGATTTTCAAGAATAATTTCTTGGGGAGATTGAGGAATAATCAAAGTTATGTCCTGCTGACTTGGATTTGTTGACCCCTTAGGTAACATAAAATTGCTGGCTCTAATACTCGATGAGTGTTGACACTGATTAGCACCAGTTCGTCATTCATGCTCGTCATTTCTTTAGCAAGTTTTGCTAAAAAATATGTCTTACTATTATGAGCTCAAGATACTTGAATTAAAGTGACATTTGTAATTTGTTTCATAAGTTCGAGAACTCATCTATGATAGTAAATCAAGCCGATTCTGCCGATTTTATAAATACCCAGTACTTGATTTATAATGAGTTGAGAATCACAAAAAATTCTAAGGTTTTGAATTTCCATCAAAATAGTGATCTCAAGACCCGCTATTAAAGCTTCATATTCTACTTCATTGTTGGTTCTGGGTTCAGTTAAACCAAATGAGAATCTTATTATCCCTCCATTTGGCGCTATGAAAATAAGACCGATACCAGCTCGAGCTTTGGGGAGGTTTGGTGGTTGGTCAGGTTTAATTAATGATGCTCCATCAAAATACATTTCCCACATTTTTAATTTCTTTTCTTCTAGAATAACTAGAATTTGTTCATCTGGCAGATCGACATTGAGCTGCGAGTTTGCAGGAACGGCATGTACGACCAAATAATTAGCTAATACTTGCCCTTTTACCGCTTTTTAGGGGACATACGTAATATTAAACTGCAAAAGTATCACTACCCACCTGGCTAGACGACTTGTCAATGCTGATCTTGTCATCAAGAACTTCAGCGGATGAATCTTTGATATTAGTATTATTTTAAGAGACAACATATAGTGGTGGAGCTTTTGAATTGCAAAAATAAGTGTCAAACAATGCTTCTCAATTGGAGAATAACGTATTTCTACCCCAATCAACCTTCAGCTGATAAAATAGAGTGAATTTTCTTTGCCTTCTTAGTTGTGCTGATCTAGTAACACTCCAAGGGACTCTTCTAACGCTGCGGTGTATAGGATAAGAGGCTTCCCTAGAATTGGTGCTACAAGGATGGGCGGGCTTAACAGATATCTCTTGATACAGTCAAAAGCTTCTTGGCATTCATCATCCCATTTAAAATGAATATTTTTTTTCATCAGCTTTGCAAATGGTTGACATCTGCCCGATAGATTTGAGATAAACCGCCGTATAAATGCAAGTTGTCCTTGTAAAGAACAAAGTTTATGAAGACTTTTTGGAGGCGGTATTTCTATTATTACCTTAACTTTGTTAGGATCAACCTCAATCCCTCTATGCCGTACAACATACCCAAGAAACTTTTCTGAAAAACTCCAAAGGCACATTTGAGTGGGTTCATTTTGAGATTAAATTTCCTGATCCTTTCAAATGCAATTCTCAAATCATCGAAGTGGTCTTTTTGATATTTACTTTTGACAACAAGATCATTCACATAGCATTCAACCTTCTAGTAGATAAGCTCATCAAATATATGCATCATAGCTCTTTGATATGTAGCTCCAGCATGCTTCAAGCTAAAAGGCATGACTGTGTAGCAAAATATACCAATAGGAGCCCTGAAAAAAGTGTGCTTTTCATATTCAGGCGTCATTTTGATTTGGTTATATCCCGATGACCCATCCATAAATGAGAATATATCATAATTGGATGCAATGTGTTAGCCTTTTTAGAAACATTTAGTGCCGTGCACTTTCTTCTAGTCACCTTTTCTTCAACTCCTTTGGGTTGTTTTGTACTACTTGAAGCTGATACTTTAGCTTCAGAATGTTTTATTAGCTTTACTTCATTTGAAATGAAATATTTTGCATCATCATAAATTTTGACTTCGTGGACTGCGAACGGTTGTATATCTCTAGAGATCCGAAACTCTTCTCCATCTTTTAGATATTTCATACATTGGTGCATATTTGATGGAACAAGACCATTCTCATGGAGCCAAGGTTTACCTAAGAGCGCCTTGAATGAAGTGCCTGCATCGATGATATGAAATTTGGCCTCTGTGTATAGTTCTCTAAATTTCATGGTAAAAATAAATGACCATATAGTTTTTTGTCCTTTCTCGTTAAAGTCATGCACCATAAGTTTATCTGACCCCAGATGTTTAATATCTAGGGATAATGACCTTAGTGTGCGCAAGCTCATGAGGTTTATTGAAGACCTGGGGTCAATCAGGATTCACTTTATTATGATGCCATCACTTTTTGTCGTCACATATAAAGCGCGATTTTGTTCTGTAGTCCACAACATGAGATCTTCTTCAAAGAATATAATAACAGGTTCATTTCGGGTATGAATAACTTTGCTCAAACACCTTTCTGCAAAATATGCTTTATATCTCTCTAGATTTTTTAGAGCCTATATTAAAGTTTCTTGAAGATCTTTTGACATAGAAGAGCTTCATATATGCTGAGTTGTGTTGGGATTTTCCTCAAATGGGAAATGATATTATACTCTATCCCTTTATTTGCATCATATTTCTTCTTATGATCTTTAGGAATGATTTCTTCATTGATGACTATATTGTTTTCCTTATCTTTGCTTGATAACCCCTTTTTTAACGGCGGCGGTAGTACTTTACCGCTTCTTAACTGTATTTGAGCCACCTCATTCGATTCAACATCATAGGATAAAGTTTTTGTTGAACGTGTAGAGTCTTCATTCAGCTTCACGTGCTCCATTCGTGAAGTCATTTATTGACCTGACTCATCATCACTTGGAAAATATAACTCTTCATCTGAGTTATAATCTATCTGTAACACCATCAAACATGACTTAGATATTATTTTATTAGTCATTTTTATAGGAGACATTGCTATCTGACACCTATTATGATATTTTATAGAATCTCTTTGGTCTTCATTCATTGCCACTGAGATGACTTGACATGTTTCTACATGGAGTGAATCTTCATCTTCTTGTTCATCATTTTCCACTTCTGATTGGTATATTTGAAGCTCAGACATAAAATTCGCAAGTGATATAGGTCTTCTCGCTGGTTGATGATAATCTTTTAAATTGTTGATGTTCTTTTGAATTACAGACCTCTTCTTTTTCTTCTTAATGTGTTTATTTGAGTTATTGGACTTCTTGGAGGATGTCTTATAGAACCGCTTCGTATTAGGATGCCTCCGAGTTAATGACCTGGAAGTGGATGCACCTGAACTTAGATTTCTTTTTAATTCAAGCACTGGTTCCGTAGAGGATTTCCATTTTATACTGAGAACTCCTTCAAGTTGTTTGATCATCTTCATTGTCTTCTTGGAGATTGTTATCTGCCATTAATCTTTTTTTCAGCATCATTTTTCCTTTCATTTTATCTCCTTCTTTAATCGGGGTATAGGAGAAGACACGATCATCTTTACAGACTCGTTCTTTGGGTGAACTAAAATGCTATTTGATGGCGTGAATTCACCATTTTTATATTTCTCTTCAAGCCAGTCTTTGAAGGCGTAACAATCTTCAATAGGGTGGCTGATAGCTCAGTGATACGGGCAATAATTTGGATTATCATTTTGATCAGCTTCTTCGGGTCTTTTACACTTTGGTAATTCAAGACCAGTATTAAATGCTTGTTTGAATAGTTTTGCCACACTCTACATTTTAAAAGAATATTTTTTATTTATTTTCTCTTTAAGGGATGTGATTCGATCACCAGTTCTTGGCTTTGAACATTCTCCACCATTACGATAAGTTTGAGACCTATCATATCCTCCCAAAACTAGTTTTGGCTGGGGTTTGGTGTATTGCTTCCCATTATCACTTTAGGTGTAGATTGTTTTTCTTTGTTAATCCTTAAAGATGATGCATAATAGATTTCATCTCTTCTATTATCCACAACTTTATTCTTTCGTGGTTTATCTGAATGATATTCAGACTTAGACTAGTTCAACTTTTCAAACTTAGCTACTCTATCCAGTAACTCTTTATAAGTACTAATAGAGGCCATGCATAAAAATGGTAACATCTTATCATAGATGTTTTCCATTAACAGTTGAATGGTATGCTCCTCTTCCAATTATTGTTTGCACTTCATACTCATGTTGCACCAACGAGTGATGTACTTTATCACTGACTCGCCCTTTTTTCATTTCTCTAAGGCAAGATAAGTAATAGTAGTCTTTTTAGTAGCACTGACAAACCTTTTCACGAACATATTTTCTAGTTTTGTAAATGTCTTGACAAAATTATTAGGAAGCTCGGTATACCATTCAAAAGCACTCGCAGTCAAACTACTAATGATTTGGAGAAAGAGTAGAGCATTAATGCCCCCAGTATTTCCACAGGTTACTTTAAATTGGGCCAAGTGTTGTTTAGGATTGTCGGTGCCATTAAAAGTGTTGAACTTAGGCACTGCATAACCCTTAGGGTAGGGCACCTGATCGTACTCAGTCAGATACGGGCGACCCTTACTCATAAACTTCTCAACATACTCTAAGGAAATGACAGTTTTAATCTTTTCATTAATGATTGATTCTAGTTGTGGAGTCATCATCAGCTCAGATGCACTTGTAATATTTTGGTGAGTTTGAAGATGGACAAGTCGATCAGTCTCATTTCCTTCTTCATTTTTGGTTTGTATTCTAGACACCTGAGGTATTGGGTCAGTTGGTAGATTAGTATGAATACTACTTGCCATCTGCTGATTAACCGGCTAATTTGTTATCTGATGATCAATTGGTTGAGCAAGTATAGGAGTAGTAATAATGTTCTTTTGTATTAACTATATCATCGTAGTCATTTGTTCCATCATTTCTATTATCTTACTATTCAGCTCTGATATCTCCTTATCATTCTCCTTAATTTGAAGTTTCAAACGTCTTTGTGCTTGTGCAAGTGTCTCAGTAAGCACTTCCTCTTCTTAAACATCATTTTGTCCATCATCTGAAGAAACTTCTTCTTCTTTTAATTACTCGTACTGAGCTTGATCTTCTTAAGAAGCAGTTGTTTTAGAAGAAGTGGGTACTGCTTCATTGCGTCGTCGGTAGCGACGTGTTTGATGTGGCTCGTCATTATGCCCCACCATGTAAACTACCTCAACTTCCATGGTGTCTTCATCCTTATCATTTTCTTGTACTCGAATCTCAGAGCGACGCTTTCAATAGATTTCTAGCTCTTTATGCGGTACAGGAACTTCTTCAATTGGAGGAGTACGGTCAAAGTTGACCTTTTTAAGAGAGGATTAAGTTGGCTGGCAATAAGATTCCTTGGAAGACTCTCCAAGGTGTCGACTATTACGAATGTTAGTGATAGGAACCTTTTTCTTAAGTACCCATTGTTGATGATTTTTATGAAAGGAGGATCTCCGAGAGGCTGCACCAGATGTCACGCCATATCAGTTCATCTTTCTCTTTTAACTTCTCTATGAGGCTTTGGCCTCTAGATTTCTTTTCCTTTCGCTAGGACCTTTCGGCGGCGGATCCCTGAACCTGAAGTTTAGGTGTCACGCCTTGATGCTCACCACACGGAGTATATTTTCTTTCTTTTCTCTCCGCTGCAACAGACAAACATTCATTCGATGGAGTTCTTCTAGTTTCAATTATCAAGGGCCGCTGATATCTCTTCTTCTTCAGACCTTTCTCTTTCACGGTCTTTAGGACTCGGTATACCCGAGCTGAAAGAGTCGTGGGCTCTTTTTTTCTTAGAGGGATTGGGGCTTCAGGCCGTTGATCCCAAAAAGATTGCTTTAGCTCCCCAGTAGAGCTGTTTCTCTTTACCCACTTTAGATTTGCAAACCCATTCTGAGTTGGAATGGTAGCTTCAGGCTCTTGAGGCGGCAGGTTGGTTGGATGAGTTGAGAATTGTTGATGAGTTTGATGTTCAGCATTCTTCTTTCTCCTCTTCCTTCTTGTGAGCTTTCCTCCATATGAGGAGGCTTCAGCATCGTCCTTCCCAGGTGCAGATAACCCAGTTGGCAGAGTGGTACCCTTGGCAAGTATCACAGATATTATTCCTCCAATTATGAATCTCTTTGTGGCTGAGGCCTTTGGCTGTGATAGCCTTTCAAAGACTGAGGTCTCATATTGTTGAACTTCCTTTATAGTAGTAGTTCTACCAGCTCCTGGTTGTTACACAGAATAAGCACGTCCTATATTAGTATCAGCAGAACCAGGCCTCGCAGGATGTCCTCGAACAGTTATGTCTTGAATAGGTACAGTGGCAGCCTTTACAGTAGCTACAGAAAACTCTAAGCTACGAAATCAGATGGTGGCTTCAAAGTCTCTAGTGTTGATGACGGTGTTAGCTAGCTGAATGCTAGCACCTCATCCCAGTTGGACGGTGAAGGTTGTATTATGTAGTTCCATTATGCAAAAATGAAAGGAAATGGTTAGTATTTGAAAGTTGATACATCACCCCACACTTTCAAAGTGCAGAGACTAGATAGAATAAAATATACGCAAAAATTTTTATTTGATTGCATATTTTTAAACCCTAAATTAATGAACTTATTACAATTTTAATAATTTATCGCTATTATGTTTTATGTATAACTAGCCAAAGATGGAAAGAGAAACCAATCCCTAGCAGAGTGGCTAGAAATCTATGGGCTCCAAAAAATTCCATTTTAGGTGTGATCCCGGCCTCTCCGTACCATCAGTCTATTTTTCTTTTATTTAAGTGTTTGTGATGACAACAACAGAGAGTTTTAATGAGATTAGGTTCTGGGGGAATTTTCAGAAGGAAGATTGGGTTTTAGATAAGACACTACCCAGAGATTTCGCCCTCATTTTGTGAGGACTTTTTGATTTGAGTTCTGGTTTCCTATAGGCGCAAGCCCCTATAGTTAATTACCCCTCCCGATAATGAGAGAGAACTTTCGATTAAGGTTAGTTGTTAAGGATATCACATAGGCTATGAACCTATCGTAAAATAACAATTGTTTTAGGGTTTGAATCTTGATCTTATGATTTGGATTTTGCAGTTTGGAATGTAGAGTTTATCACCATAAACTTAAAATTGGTGGTGGGGGGAATGAAGATGAGCCCGATCAAGATCCCATGATTCCGTCATCCCGAGCCCCTATAGTTAATTACCCCTCCCGATAGTGAGAGAGAACTTTCGATTAAGGCTAGTCGTTAAGGATGTCACATAGGCTATGAACCTATCGTAAAATAACAATAGTTTTAGGGTTTGAATCTTGATCTTATGATTTGGATTTTACAGTTTGGAATGTAGAGTTTATCACCATAAACTTAAAATTGTGGTGGGGGGAATGAAGATGAGCCCGATCAAGATCCCATGGTTCCATCATCTCGGACTGTCATGTTCCCTGGTCTACTTAGTTAGAGGAGGTAGTCGACTCAACCAAACAGAAGGTACATTATCGACAGCCATGGGTTACTTCGTCCAAGAATACCTTATAGACCTGGTTTGGTGTTTGTCTATGGGGATATATTTGAATCCACCTTAGCTGACAGAGGGCTTGATGCCTATCAAATATACCCTATGATTCATAACTCAAGGGTTTGAAGCCTTTAAGGAACATTTGGGCTTTGGCCGTAATCGTAATATATTGGTGCCATTTTGTGGCAAAACCACCAGATCAGAGGGCACGTGCCACATCCCTATTGACAAGAGACTGTTTGAGGATGAATCGTAGTGATACACCCGACACAACATTTGTTATTTGTGAGCTGAGGTTAATTTCAAATTAATCACCCCCGACAAACGGTTGTGGAAGGTGGATTGTTTTAGTTTCAAGTTTTTAAGTGAAAGATTTCATTACAGAGATTTACACTTTTGTTAGATTTTAGATTTGACCCCTCTGGTTGAAATTTTCTATCAACACGGCCATCATCAGGGTGATATTAAAGTCACTTATATTTTTATAAGATTTTGGGAGGCATTTTGCTATTCAAGTGGTGTTGACTCCAGTCCTTTCGAGGAGGAGGATGAAACTTCAATATTTGACCTGCGCAGCATTTTCGGATCATTGGATTTAAGATCTATATACGACGATCGTAGCACATGCAGGTTATAGTATTTGACCCTGCGCAACATTCTCGAACATTAGTGTTTATACTTTTAGCACGTTGGCCGGAGCACATGTAGAGTGAATTTCGTTTAAGGGGTCATATTTAATACATAAGGGGGCATTTTAAAATACTTAAATATGATCAATTTAAGCCAGAATTCATTTAACAATACTCAAGATTTCATCAAAGGGCCTACGAACAGCTTATGTCTGTTTGTACGCATGTTGTGGATCCGGTAGCGTAGCTTTCAGCTTTTTATACCAACACAATCAAATGAATGGTCTAGTATATTTGAATCAAAGGCGACATCTCATTGCAATGACATAACCCTTTGAATAGTTCTTCTTAAAACTATTATTTATCTGTTATGAGATATTTATCCAATAGAAAGAGTCTAAAGACAGCTCTAAGGTTCTTAGTTTAAATAAAATTTCTCAAATTTTTTAAAGAACCATCTTCAATCATACATTGCTAAGATAGATGAGATGCACGATAAATATTTTCAAGTAAAGACTATAGTTGCATGATCTTGATTTGGTTGAAAGATGCATCAAATCAATATGCTTTGATTTCATGTAATCTCAAAACTTTGTTGCCAAATTTTCCTTAAATAATCAACTAAAGTCAAAATCAATTGTTAATTTCCTTGAATTTTTAAAACAAGATTGTGTTACTTGCCATTAATACAATCTACATTGTTAGATTTGGATTTATTTAATGTTATTGTTTTGATTGAATAATTTGAGTCATTTTGACTTATCATTCATCGCCTATATGCCATTTGAAGGTTTGTTCTCCATTTATCACATCAACTTTAAATAGAGTCAGACTAAGTTCAATTTGAGTTTAAGTCCAATATTATTTGATCGAATTTTAATTTAAAATTATTTTTATGCCTGAATTTTGTTCAAATCATTTTTTAAATTTTTTGTCCAAGTCCCGTATTGTTCAATGAAAATTTTGGCAACCTCCCGGTGTCTCCTCCCCACCTAGGGAGAAATCGGGACGGCATCTGCCGAAATTTCTTCCTACCAGGACCTATGGTCAAAGGCGTAGGGTCTTCAATTTTAAACCATCCCACCATGATCTAACATTGACTGCATGGGGTCTTCGATTTTTTTTTCATCCCACCCATATCTAAGAACAATGGCGCGGGGGCTTTGAATTTAAAACCATCCGCCTAGATCTAAGATTGATGGCTCGGGTCTTCGACACTTGTTTGAAAATTATTTCATTCTAGTCTTTCTTTTTATTTTATTATTATTATTATTATTATTATTATTATATATATATATATATATATATATATATATATATATATATATATATATATATATATATATATATATATATATATATATATATATATATATATATATATATATATATATATATATATATATATATATATATATATATATATATATATATATATTATACATATACATATATCATATGATATATATGTTATAGTATAATATATGATATATATTATTATATAATATACATATAATATATATCTTATATAATAAATTAGAAGCAGAGAGAGGGATCAGGAGAAGCAAAGCCTGATCGAGCTAGGAGGCGGCGGAGGAGGCGGCGGAGGCGGCATGCCGGGGACGGAGGGATCGGGTCTTCAAGTCTGGCCGGCGACGGCTTAGGGCAAGGCGGTGGGATTTGGCTATTGGAGTTAATGGAGGTCGGCGGGAGCAAGAGCAACAAATGGAGTTGTGTCGGTCGGAGGAGTTGACGCCAGAGCAGGAGGAGGAAGTACAGATGACGATCGGTCTCTGGAGTCGATGGAGGCGATAATCGCTGCGGTTAGTGTTTCCATCATAGATGAACAGGAGAGAGGTAAGTCGCTAAACTTCCTTGCCTGTGATTTTCTTCCAGTTCTGAGAATGAGGGGAAGGAGTATTTTTTATATCGTGAATGGAGGTTGGAGGGTCGGTTGGAGCGATTGTGGGTGAGTCGGTGGTTGAATCGTTGTGTCCGATCGTAGGTGAGCTGTGGCCCATGGGGTGGTTACAGTCAACAGCCGAACTCTAGTACAGTGTTTTCTTCTTTATGCGATATTTTCTTCAGAGAAATGTAGCTACATTCCTTTCTCTGGCTTGCATTGAACTGTTGTTTACGAATTTCAAACATAGGAAAAATTTTGAGAGAGGCCCAAACACACACATATAATTGCTTTCATTCTCATTGAATGGAAATACCCATTCCCAAATCAGTTGGCTTGCGTGAAACTACTCTCATAATCACGAACAATTATTTAGTCCGGTGAACGTACGCTCCTCTACGTTCGGCCACCAATGTTTTAATGCCACGAAGCATGAAGAAAAGTCGCCGACCCAACCCGCTGTGTTTTGGGTTATCGCACATGTTAAATTTTAAATGGCAAAAAAAATGGAAACACTTTGAAGTGCGAAGCTACACCTTATTACGGAGTTTCGAATCCCTGTCACTTTTACTTCGTTTTTTCAGATTTCCAGCAAATCCTTTGGAGTTCTCCAGCATTTCCTTCGTAGTTCTGCAGCATTTCATTCATAGTTCTCCATCATTTCAACTCGTAGTTCTTCGTATTCTCCATTCGAAAACCATCGCTGATATAATGCCTGAGGTTCGAAACGATTTACCGAGAAAGTTTGTTTATCTCGTTACTAATCTAAAAGTACCGAGTTTTAGCGATATGGTAAACATTTCTGGGTGTTTTTAAAACTCGGTACACATTCTAAAACTCGGTACTAATCGGTATTCGGTATTAGGTTTTGTTCGATTTTCTCGATATTTGATGATTAAAACTCGGTAAACGTCGTTACTGGTTGATAAAACTCAGTACATATTTCGTAGAGATGTTTAGTTTTCCTTAGTAAATCGAACAGAATCCTAAACGACGTGTATTTAGGGGTTAGGGTTTGGTTTTACCGGATTACTTGGTACTCGGTACTCGGTACTCGGTACTTGGTACTCGGTACATGGTACTCGGTACATGGTACTCGGTACTCGGTATTGCTTGTCAAAACTCGGTATTTTCTTAGTATTTTTTACACTTATTTATTTCACGTAGTTTTTCACGGAATATCTCTATAAAACTGTTATTTTCTTAGTGTTTCTTACACTTTATTATGCAGGGATATACCCCCAAGATTCATTTCAGATGTCGGACATCAGGATTTAGGGAAGTTTGTAATGAATTGGTTGAGAAATTTGGGGATCAATTTGTTAGTAGCCTAAGTGAGCTACAAATTAACCAATTTCTATTACTACCTCGGTTCCCATAAAATGTTCCTATGGTT
The DNA here is from genome assembly GCA_016618105.1 of Dendrobium huoshanense. Lineage (NCBI taxonomy): Eukaryota > Viridiplantae > Streptophyta > Magnoliopsida > Asparagales > Orchidaceae > Dendrobium > Dendrobium huoshanense. The sequence continues at coordinate 62,801,259 of CM028351.1, forward strand.
TATATGTTATTGTCAATGTGGGATAACGAATATGAAAGTTTTGTTATTAATAGCCGGAGTCTAACTTTCACTTCTAAAGAAATAGCGTTGATTATTGGCTTACCGAACAGAGGTATTAAATTTGAACCTGAGACTGGTACAATTGCTGGTAAAACAGCAAATGACATAAGGCATGACATTCTGAAATTGGAATCCTCAACGCCTATGGAGATTGTTAGGAAACAATTTATTGTATACCTTTTGTCTAATATTTTCTTTCCAATGGCCAACTTCCGAGTGCAATCAACGATATTGGACGTTGCAAAAAATGTTGGGCAGTTCAGAGCATACAATTGGCCCCAATCCATTTGGGATTTTCTTGTTATGGAATTTAATACAATAGCAAAAAAACAATCAAAAGGTCAATCATTGGGATATGTTAATGGATTTGTTATGATAATAATTGTGAGTAATTCTTACACATATTACATTTTTTTGTTTATTTCACTGTTTTAATAGGTTCTATATTTCATACACTGATTTATATTGTTTTATTTTATGTTTTAGATTTGTTTTTTTGAGCATACAAAGTTCCACCCAGTAGTGGATAACTTGGCTCGCCCCCGTCTACTTCGTTGGGATGCAAAATTTAATTATAGAATTAAAGATGTTGATAATTTACTAAAAAGCCTTCAGGATTCTGAGGTACAATTTCATATGCATTCATTTAACTTTATTTTGTACTTATAAATTTTTGGTATTTATAAAAGATTTGCTCCAGATCTTGACAGATTTACAAGAGATAACAGATAATGAGAAGACTTTAATTCGGACTAGTAATCCAGCAAATGGTTTGGATATAACACCACTGAGTAGTGTATATATGTCTAGCAGCAAGACAACTCCATCTTTACAAGCAACTTCATCTCCAAAAAGTCCAAGCCCAACTGTTTCTCCTATTCAAACTCCAGCGGAAACTGAATGTCCAATTGAACAGCCTTTGAAGAGTGATCCTATAGTTCCTATTGTTAGTCCCACTGATTGTCGAAGTCCCATTGATTCTCCCTTACGAACAAAATTTAGAGAAGAAAGTGATGCGCAACGTGGTGTACCTGATGAAACAAATTTGAGGATTATTAATCAATCCATATATAAACTGATTACACAGCATGAATATATGGTTAAAAAAATTTTCATCACTCGAAATGGAGAAAATTCTGCTGCAAAAATGGGTGGAAGCATTGGACAATGAAGTATTTCAGTTAAAATCTGATAACAAAGAAAAATTTTGTGGTATATATAAGATATTAAGTTATCATTTTCCACACTATTTCACGTCTGAGAAAATCGGTTCTCCGGTTCAATCAAGTTCAAGAACGGAATCTAACAACAATTTTGAGGAAGTATCGAAAAACTGTAGAGAAAATTGTTGATGAAATAGATGGTAAGAAGGAAACATCCGAATATGAGGATAACTGACTTCCTGATTCTGTAGGTGTAAAATAAATTATTGATTAGGATTATGCACGGTTGGTTTCACGTTTTTGGCCTTCCTCTTCTCCCAATGATCCTTTAATTTAGCATTTGAAACTCCCTTAGGCCGGCGCTTTGCAAGATCTCTAATTGTTTTGTGGAGCCCTTCAGTTGCTGATTTATTTCTTTTTCCTTCCATAATGTTTTGAACATTTAATGCCAATGCACTCATACCATCTATCATACACTGTTCTGCATCCTCATTACCTTGAGCTTCACTGCTAATTTGATAAGCAAATCGGCAAACATAATTTCTAAAAATCATGTTTCGGGAACCTTGATTCAACGTGCACAAACTCGGTATTGTAAGCTGGACATTCAATCCACTATAAAGATCATTCCTAGCAGTTGTTGACCATCTTGGACATAAGTATTTCTGAGGTATATTAGTAACATCCAACTGACTCATCACTCTTCATGCAATGAGAACACAGGATTCCCATCATCTTGAACTTTCCGCAGCTGCATTTTATAGTTCCTTCAGCTGAACTAAACAAAACCGTCCACTTGTGTTAATCAAAAGTCGGGTCTATATTTTTCACAGAAAATGTTGATGAGTCTGGTGAAGAGTGATCAATGCGTAGTCCACCTAAACCATTCAAAAACTCCTCTTCAAAAAATGAATATAACTTTCTTGAATAAAATTTGGCTGCTTGGTTTAGTATCGGACTTCTTTTCATGTAAGGTTGTATCTTAGTTTGAGAACATTTAAAATTTCATCTTGTTCATTCCGACGCCAACTGTTTATAAATTTCTCCAATCCAAGAAAACATTCGGTTAGAGAACTTGTAGCCTTTGAAATACCATGGTAAACAAAATTTGTAGACTCACTACGTTGTGTAGACAATATTCCAAGGTTAAAGCAATCTTTGTTGAAAGCTGTAGACCACCTATCCCTTATTTTGTACAGATCATTTAACTACTGATGGTTGTGTAAGTCTCCTTCGCTAATCATCTCATTCCACAAACTATCAAATTCCTCCGCTGAATCACACTTGTTGAAGCAACTATAAAAAAGGCCTTTAACTTTGTTGTTACTATTAAAACACCAAACTTTCGAAGGAGCCTTCTTGTGTATATGCCATTGGCATAACCGATGTCTTGTATTAGGGAATACAAGCTCTATTGCCCTTGCCATTGCTTGATCCTGATCAGTGAATATAATAATTGGATGTTTATTATCCATAATTCTTAAAAAGGTTTGAAATAACCAACATAATGAATCAATTGTTTCATCAGATAGAAATGTCATCCCTAATATAATATTTTGCCAATGATTATTGACTCCAATAATAGGGGCACATACTAAATTATATTTGTTCAGACGGTAGCTAGTATCAAAAATTATTACATCCCCAAAGCAGTCATAATCCACTCTCCCCAAACCATCTACCCAAAAAAGTTTACCAACCTGTCTTTCTCATCAGTTTGCACATCCTATGCAAATAGATTGTCTTCAGCTGACCTGTTTTTGAACAATTTGATTAGCAAATTGCTGTCCCCATTCTCAATTTTTGCTCTTCTCTCCTTTTGAATATAGTTGTATGCATCTCTCTTGGTAAAACCCAGATTTTCTACTCCTCCAACCTCCTCAGATAGATAGGAAAATGCATTTATTATTCTTATTCCCGCATCTGCCATTGATTTCAGAACAGTGGCATTCTCTTCAGTGATGTGCCTAGATGATCTCAGCAAATGTTGATCATCCGGTTTTGCCAATTCATGGTTGTGTGATTCTACCGAATTTTTCGCCGTCCATATCCCTTCTTCACTAACAAAAAATCTCACCATAGCAGGGCATCCAGTTCTTGTAGTTGATTTTCTAAATTTAACCTTCTGTATATTTTCTGTTTCCTTCTTTGAATCTAGATTTTGAACAGACAAAAACCTTTGTTTTCAACTTCATGGTACCAGGCCAGTAAGAAAGATGTTCTTTCCGAACACTGAAGCCATGCTTATGTGCATATTCGCAATATTTAACATATGCTTCCTTCTCAGATTTGTAAACCCCCTATTAAAATAAATTACATTATTCATTAAAAAAATGGAAAAATTCCGTTATAAATACATGAAAATCTCGGTACAAGTTCAATACCGAGTTATAAATAACTCGGTACAAATATATGGTATTTCAATTCTAGGGGTATATAAGTCATAATTAACGTAAATCTAATGAAAACTTATCAATACCGAGTTTTAAATACGAATACCGAGATATTAAGAGTTATCAAAAAACTCGGCACAAGTTCTACATAAGTACAATATCTGTACAAAAATCAATTTCAAGTAATAGAAATTAAAATCTAGTTATGTAGAAGACATAAATTACGTAAAAAATATTAAAAAATACCTAATACCGGGATATACTTATAAATACCGAGAAATACCGAGTTGTCATAAAACTCGGTATTTCTTCTTCGTAGCTATAAAAAACAAATTGAAGCAATATAAACAAATATCGAGCAGTACCAACTTATAAAAAATCAAGTTACATTTAACTAACGACCAATACCGAGTTATCTAAAGGTTAGATACAAACAAATATGAGAGGATCAGACGACGATGGAGGACAACTTACTTGTAAAAAATAGGAAAAATCGTCATCCAAAGTATAAGTGCCAAATGTTTCGTCGAAATCGTCTAACTCTTCCAAAGTAGGAGTTCCCAGAGTAGGTTCCTTTGAATCCATCTCGTGGAAAGCTATGCGAAAGTTTTGATAACCCTAAACACTGTATAACGTTCTGTGTACAGTAAAGATAATCGGCCAGAAGTTTATATACCCGCGTCTTTTAAAGTTTTCCCGCCCATTTAAGCGAAAAATAAACGTCAAATATCCAAAAAACCGCGGGTTTGGGTCGGGTCGTCGGGCTGCTACGTGGCGTAAATTTAATGGTGGCCGAACCTATAAAACCATTCGGTTAGAGGACGTAATAATTGTATCACACATTTAAAGAAGGAACCTTTTTAGATTTATGAACTTATCTAATTAAATTGCTTAACAGTAAATTATTACTTAAAATTTTACTATTATTTACTTGACTAATTTATTAATATTAATTATTGTTAATATTAATTTAAGAACTAGTTATCATTAAACTTTAAAATAAGTTTTAAATTATAATTAATTAATTTAAAATTCTTATACCTAAATATTGGATCTTACAAATCTTCCCTCCCTATTAAAATTTCATCCCTGAAATTCAATTTTTATACATCTTCAAATAGATGCGGAAACTTCTATCTCATGTCGGCCTCTTTTTCTCAAGTAGCTTGCTTTGCTGATATGTGTTTCCATTTAACATTCACATAAGAAATTATTCTACTTCTCAATTTATGAACATCTCCTTCCAATATCATTTTAGGTTCTTCTACATAAGTTAAATCTTTCTCAAGTTTAATTTTATTCTGAAGAACTCTCTGAATTTTATTTGTAATCCACATTATGAGCATTGAAACATGAAAAACTTTATTCACATCAAACACGTTTGTAGGTAATGCTAGCTTGCAAGCAACTTGTCCCACTCTTTCAATAATCTCAAATGGGCCAATATAACGATGACTGAGTTTTTCACCTTGAGCAATCTAGAAACACCCTTTGGTCCCACAATCAGGAATACAAAAGCTCCCACTTCAAATTCTACAAATTTATATTTGGGATCATAATATTTCTGTTGGTGATCTTGAGCTGCTTTTAATCTGTTTCTAATTACTCTCACATTTTTAGTAACTTGGTCAACTAACTACAAACCCAATAATTGCCTTTCACCAACTTCAAACCAACTCAACAAAGTTCTGTATTTTTTGTTATATAAAGCTTCATATGGCGCCATATTGATATTATATTGATAGTTATTATTATAAGTAAATTCTATCAATGGAATATGATCTTCTCAGATACCTCCAAAATTCAGAATACATAATCTTAACAAATCTTCCAGTGCTTAAATTAGTTTTTCTGATTAACCATCTAGTTGTGGATGAAATATAGTACAACTTCAATTTTGTGCCAAAACTTTCATGTATATTCTTTCATAACTTAGATGTAAAACATTCATATCTCTACCTAACACAATAGCCTTAGAAATTCCATGAAATCTCTTGATTTCCTTCAAAAATAACTTAGCCAATTTCTCCATTGAATTAGTCTAACGAATACGTAGAAAGTGTGCTGACTTTTGTGAGTATATCAATCATAAACCATTATACAGTCATGTCTTTCACTTGACATGGGAAATCCTACAACAAAATCCATAGTTATTTCTTCCAATTTATATTCTATAATTGGTAAAGATTATAACATGCCATGAGATTTTTAATGCTCTGGTTTAACAACTGTGGGCTCTGAAAATTCGGCCCCAGCCTCCATCGCTTGCTTTATTTTTTGGGGTAGTTTTAACAGATTAATTTTTGGGGTAAATTTTAAAAGGAAAATGAATTTTTAGATAAGGCACTACCCAGAGATTTCACCCTCATTTTGTAAAGACTTTATGATATGTTTTGGTTTCTTACAGGCGCAAGCCCCTATAGTTAATTACCCCTCCCGATAATGAGAGAGAGAACTTTCGATTAAGGCTAGTCCTCAAATGAATATATAGTATTCATAGATACATGATATTCAATATATAGTAGTAGTATAGGAATTAGGAATAGTTAGAAGATTGATATTTAAAATTTGAAATTGCAGCATCTTTCACTTAAAGCGGATTGTGGGGGAATGGATGCTGGACCTTATCAAGATCCCATGGTTCCATCATCTCAGACTATCGTGGTCCTTGGTCTACTTAATCATAGGAGGTAGTCAACCCAACCTAATAAAAGGATTCTTATCGGTAGTCATGGGTTGCTTCGTCGAAGGGTACCTTATAAAATTGGGATAGATGTTTGTCTAAAGGGAAAAATTTGAATCCACCTTAGCTAACAGAGGGCTTTGTACCCTATCGATTATATTCTTATTGATTCATATCTCAAGGATTTAATACCATTAAGAAATATATTGGCTCTGGCTATAACTATAATGTAGTGGTACCATTTAGCAGTAAAACTACTTGGTTCAAAGGGCCTTGGGTCATAATCATTTATCCTGCGGTGTCATTTGATTGAAAAATTGCCGGTCAGAGGATGTGTACCATGTCCTTACTAGCAGGAGATTATTTGAGAATAGATCATAGTGATAATTTTGACTAGGCATTAGCTTTATGTGAGCTGAAATAAATTTTAATTTTTCGCCCAATAAACTGTTGTGGAGGGTGGATAAATTTTGCTTTAAGTATTTGATGATTTAATTTTAATTTTAAATATATGAATTTTTCAATATTTTTAGATTTTGAATGTGTATTTGGGAACTTGGAGGTATTTGAAATATTTGGAGTTAACCCCTCCGGTTGAGATCTACATTCGACACGGCCATCATCAGAGGGTTTGGGGCCATTTTTATTTATGAATTGAATCTTATCGATTCTATCGGGCTGTCGATAAAGGATCAGGTTTCTAAGGCTGTATGATTTTATTTAATGAATTTCTCTCTTCATATATCTTGAAGGCCTTATTGAACGTATAAAATAGATATTTTGGTCGACACCCTTATTATATATCTATTTGATATTTTGAGTTTTATCAACTCCTATCTATCTATATAGAATGATCGAGTTTGAACTGCATTTATTTATTAACTTGAACAACATTAGACATTATATGTATACCATAACACGTTCTTCGGGGCCCATATGGGTGTGTATCTACATATGCTCTTCTGTGTACCTATGTGCATACATATTACAGTGCATGTATGAGGGCATTCTTAAAATATTTTGATGCTGGTCAGTTGTGCAAGGGATCGAAATTTGAATGCATTATTCCATTTGGATGCTGGTAGACGCCTTCTGTCTGTTTGTAAGGATGTTGTGGATCTAGTGGTGTGGCATTGTACTATAGCAACCCTTGGTCTTTTATTACTGATTCCACACTTTTGCTTATAGGTGGATCGTTGCATTGTCACCTGATTGTAATGAGATCTCTTAGTTCTTATGTAGACTGCCTTTTCTCATTCACCGGGAGGTCTTTTTAGGGCTCGTATAGGAATTAATAAGCAGCCTTTCATTATGCCATCATCATTTTCTGTTATTGGTTTAAATAAAGAATCAATCATTTCAACCTTGGAAGATTACGTCTTTATTGGGGTCATATGCTTTTAAATTAGGGGTTATAGTCTTCAACTAACCATAATAATTAGATATGCAATAGACCATTCACTGCATAGATATTGCCTTTAAGTACCGAAGACATGTTGTGTATACATCTACATCGTAATTGTTGATTATATGGTATTGCTATGATTTCTTTAGGTGGGTTGGTAGGATAACTACCCTATTTGTGACACATCCAACATTATCACTTCTTGATAAGTTGGGAGAATTGATGTGTTCTCTTAAAGTTGAAGCATTGTTGATTACAATTATGAGACACTGGTCATATGCAGATCGTATGGACCATCTTTCTTTATGGACGTTGCATTGTAGGCATTGCACATTCTCCATACTTTATAGAGATGTTTAGATCTCCAAACTTTCCTCATGATCGTATTACTGCACCACTCATGGATAGATCATTGTATGCATTGGAGCTCCTCTATTGCTTAAGGTATTTGCTAGCAATGGTTCAAATGTTGTAGGTTTATTAATCTTCATTGACTTCCACAATCAACCATAAATGTTTACAAGCTTCCTATAACTTTTGTAAATGAATTGTTGTATATATAGCGGGTTCATGTTATCTCTTGCAAGTACATTATTCTATCCACTACAAGTCCTAAGCCTTTGCTTGTATATTGGTTTTCATGTTTGGGAGAGGTTTTTACATATATCAGCAAGACCGCTAGTATTGATTGGAGAGATACCATTATATTCATTGCATATCTCTTGAGTTCATTTGTATGTTTGCAAGAAACTTCATTGTTTGTCTTCTTGTAAGATTCACATAAAGACTTCCCTCAATTTCAATCTTCATTGCTTGCAGATTTGAATGCATTTGTTAATTGAAGTCGATCATAGAACATTATCACATTCACCTGTATATGTCTCATAGTTATCCATAAACATTCATAAGTTTCTTGCAGTTGCTTATAAGTGGACCATTTTATGTGCAATAGATTCATGTTCATGCTTATAGGTGCATTATTCTATCCAACACAAGTCTTCAGCATATGCTTGCATGTGAATGGTCACGATCATTAAGTATTATTTGTATATGGCCATTGGTAAGTCATCAAGTTTATTAAGAGCTTGCATTATTCCTTGTGAATGAATCAACAATTTTATGCCTTTTGAAATATAAGTCTCTTATTCATTTATTGATGCATTTGGAAGGTTAAAGTTGTATCATACTCTTTTGTGATTTTTATTTAGATTCAAGTATCTCAAGTCCCTTATAGTCCATTGAGTTTAAATCCTGTTGAGTTCAAGTTTATTTAAGTCTTTTGTTGTTTGTCAAGTTCCCAACTGTTCAACTTGCAATTTCAAGTTCATTTAACTCAAGTTTGAATTTTTAATCATTTAAATTTACATTTAGCTCATTTAATGTTCAGTTTGTGTACCTTACTATCCAAATTTTGTTCAAGTCTAAGTTTTCAATTTTGCTAAAAATTTTGGCAGCCTCTCGACGTCTCCTCCCTTTAAGGGAAACAACGAGATACTAGGCCATCCCACCATGCTACTAGAACGTGTATGGTAGATTTTGGGGGACATCGGGTTGTATATCTTTTCATCCCACCACGCTACAAGAGCGTGTATGAGGGCTCCAAAGCACCTGCATGAAAAATAAGTGGCTTTCCTACCACATCACAAGGGCATGTACAAGTACTTAAGGGACATCCTCATCACACTATAAGAGTGTGTATAGGGCTTACCCACCTAGCCGTATGCGTCACACCGAGCTCCCTCATACCGTACTATAAGAGTGTGTATATGTGGTTCTCCGAGCCGACGCAAATGTGAAAAATGAAATTTTAGGCGACTATTCGTCTCTTTGTAAGTGTCACATCGAGTTTCCTTCCACCGTGCTAGAAGAGCGCGTATAGGGGGTTTGTCAGTTCGCCGCAAATGACGAGAAAGGGAATCTAATGAAATGAGCAAAAAGGATCCCCTCTCCCTTCTTCTTTGATTTTTTTTCTTTTTTTTTCGAATTTTTCCTTTTATTGTCTCTTTTCTTCCCTTCTTTTTTTTCATTTCTTTTTTTTCTCTTTTTTTTTCTTCTTTTTTCTTTTTTTTTTCTTTTCTTTTTTTTAATATCTTTTCCTTTCACTATATATATATATAATAACCTACCTGTACCATTTACCTGTGTATACTCATAACTGTTTACAAGATTAGCTTAGACTTAGCTTAGTATAGCCAGCTCATACACGGGCAACGATAACAAACATCTACATATACCCGTTCCCTCTTTTACTTGCTCAAATCAAAAGGTCTCCAAAGGCCATATGATCACATGCCTCTCTCGGTTCTCAATTTTAAATCCCATCTGTATCTTCTATTCTAGCGATTACCTAACTATTCAGTATTTGGTTTCGCCTGTTTTTCGTGGCTTCCATCCACCAAACAAAATAAATTCGAACCTTGCACCTTATCTTGTGTGTTCCTCGGTTACTCCAGCAACTAAAAAGGATACAAATGCCTTGACATTACCACAATTGGCATGTATCATTTGATGAAACAACTTTTCCATTCAAACCTCAACATTCTTTCACATCCACTCCCAACTCCTCGCCACTTCAATCCAATCTTCTTCACCCCGTCAGCACGCTTTCTCTTCCTGCTCAGCAAACCCCTTCCAACTTTACAGAATCTAATGCTCTCACATCCCAATTGCGGCGGAGAATATTGAATCATCTCAGATATCTCATAGCAAGGCTATCAACATAACACCTCTTCTCCTAGCCCTCATGTACCAAAATCCACTCAACTTTCCTTGCCTCCCATTCCCATTCATCACATGGTTACTAGGTTCAAAACAGGTTCTCTCAAGCCAAGGCAACAATTGAACCTTCTTCATTTTCATCAATCACTCGAATCCATTCAGACACCTGAACCATCTTCATATTTTGAGGCTAGAAAGCTGCCCCAATGGAGAACTGCTATGGTCGTGAATTCCTCGCTTTACAAAAACAAGGTACATGACAACTTGTACCCCATCCAGCTAATATACCAATTCTTGGAAGTCGATGGATGTTTAGAACAAAATATAATTTAGATGGAAAAGTTGCTCAATTCAAAGCAAGGCTAGTCGCTCAGGTAATAATTAACAATATGGCATAAATTACTTGGAAACATTCAGCCTGGTTGCGAAGTTTTCGACCATTCGTGTACTAATAACGCTTGCTCTCAACAACAAATGGTCTATACATCAATTAGACATGACAAATGCTTTCTTGCATGGTAACCTGAATTAAATCATATACATGAAACAACCCAAAGGCTTTGAAGATGAAACACAGCCCAAATAGGTTTGTCGACTCAAGAAAGCCATCTAGGGCCTAAAACAATCACCCCGTCAATGCTTCAACACATTCTCTACATATCTTCGGTCTCTCTGCTTCAAACATGGCAAAGTAGATTCGTCCCTATTCATATTTCATAAAGATAATGATCTTATATATCTCATAATATACATTGATGACATTCTTTTGACAGGAAATAACATTACCCTGATATCTTCCATCATCAGTTAACTAAGCAGCAGGTTCGACATGAAGCATTTGGGGTCAGCCAACAACTTCTTAGGCCCCCAAATCCAATCAGCCGCGGATTCCTATTTTATGTCACAAACGAACTATGATGCACCGACACTTCTCCTCAAAGAGGTGTGCAGTGTCCGACACGACACTCGTCCGACACTCCTCCGACACGTGTCGGACACACCAAAAACGTGTCCGATTAAAAAATATTAAATGCAAATTGGACACGCGTGTCCGACACGCGTATCTTAAATATTTTATGAATTTTTTTAAATATTATTTCTTGTATTTTGCGGGATTTAAACTAAATTTTTTATTTTCTATCCACAACATCAAATCAAGGTCCGCACTTAGGAGAAATAGAGAATATCCATTATGATTTAGGAGGAATATAATCTTCGTCTTCTATCAAGGAAAACCTCATTTTATATGACATGTGATAATAAGATGTGGGATGTTACTGGAGATGGGTTCGAGTGCCTTGATGATATGAGATTATTGGAGGTTGCAAATCTTTCTCTAGATGAACCAGAGTTGGAAGCAATGATATTCAATGATGATGATATTGATGGTCAAAAATCAGCATCTGAACCTAATTCTATCATTCCCTCTATTGAGTAGTTGGACCTTCATGTTGTACTAAATGCTTTTTTACTTATATTTTTGTGGTTGTACTGATATTTTGTACTAAACATTTTTATGTTATAAGCTAAACAAGTTATCATGAAATTGATTTATTATTCCTTGTCATTTTTAATATAATGTCGTCATAATTTATATATATTATATTAAAAAATTATTATACCGTGTCCACGCCGCACCCGTGTCCTATATTTTTTAAAAATGTCGTGTCCCATGTCCGTGTCGTGTCGTGTCCGTGTGAGGTGTCCGTGTCGGTGCATCATAGCAAACGAACTATGCAGGTGCCATCCTACAAATCGCTGGAGTGACACTATGCAAACCCCTGTTGAATCTATCTTGCACTAAGATACCTAAAGACATCAAGGAAACAACACTCCTATATGATCCTAAGCTCTACCGGCAAATCACTAGCTCGCTCCACTTCCTTACCATTACCCGGCTGGACATTGCCTATGCAGTCAATCAGCTATGTCAACATATGCATAACCAGACATCTCAACACTTCTATCTTCTAAACAGACTATTGTGTTACATTAAGGGTACCTTACATTTTGGTTTTCCTGTCTTACAAGGTCCGTTGGTTCTTCAAACATTCTCAGACGCTGATTGGGCCGGTGATAAAGCAACACACCATTCAACCTCAGGCTATTGCACATTTCTCAGCAACACGCTCATATATTGGAGTGTCAAAAAGCAACACACTGTGGCACGCTCATCTACAGAGGCAGAATATCGTTCCATCGCGGTAGCTGTATCAGACACTTTTTGGTTAAGAAGACTTATGCAAGACTTCAACATTTCAAGTTCGTCGCCTACACCTCTCCATTGTGACAGCATATCTGCGATTGCTCTAGCCAACAATCCAGTTTTTTATGCCCGCATCAAACATATCGAAATTAATCATTACTTCATTCGTGATCACATTCAATCTCAAACAATCAACATAGTACCGGTTTCTACCAAGGATCAGATAGCAGATATTTTTACCAAAGCGTTCTCCACACCACGTTTTCACTTAATTCACAACAAGCTTACTGTTCGCTCTACTCCATTAGCTTGAGGGGGCGTAATAACCTACCTGTACCATTTACCTGTGTATACACGTAACTGTTTACAGGATTAGCTTAGACTTAGCTTAGTATAGCCGTGCTCTATATATACAATCCTCTGTACTGTATTGAATATAATGAAATTCATTTGCTTTTAATATATATACACGTACATGAAATTAATGGCAATATTCATAACCCTTACTTACTAGCTAATAGGATCATTAGTACATAGACTATGCTAATTAAAAGAAAGAATAAATAACAAGAATAATAAATAAAAACTCACTCTTGGGTTATTTTGGAATGTAGGTTGAATGACCATGTTGGGTTTTGGGCTTGGTTTGAGTGGACTTGGATTGAATGAAATGAAATGGGTTGATGTTTTGTTAGTTTTAGTGAAGGACAGCAAAAGGGACAACTGGTGGAGGGTTGATTGATTGAAGTGGGCTGGTTTGAATAGATTTGGATTATGAGAAAGTGGTGGGCTGCTACAGGTAATGGAATTGAGGAAATGTTGGGCCAAGCGGTCTTGGAGGGGATGTAATAGGACTGCTTTGGGCTGGGGTTTAAGGGAAAAATTGAGCTGCGCTATGGCTCAACCTGTTGTAAACAGCAAACCTCCATGCAAGTGGGAATGGATTTTTTTTTTGTACCACCTGACGTGAACATCAAACTTTCACGTTAATGAAAACAGGCTAAGCGAAATTAGGCTTCGATATTTGAATAGAAGAAGGCAGAGCTGCAGTTTGAGCAAGGCTTATGCTCTCACGCGAAAGGTGAAGAGGAAGGCTGAAGGTTGAGCTTCTGTGATAAGGTCGAATAGGGGTGAAGAGCTTGTTTGAAGCGAACTGGTTAGAAAATAGTAAGTGAAGCTATTGAAGAAGGCTGCGTGAGACTTGCCGTGAAAAAGATCTACAGGGAGATCTCGTGTGGAGATGAACTAAGGTACAAGCAAAGTGGTCTTCACGCAGTTTGGAGGGTCAAGAGAGAGCAATGGAGATTGATTGGTTTTGCGTGATTCAGCAAAGAGAGGATGGCTTCGTGAGGTTGAGATCAAAGCAATGCAAAGGAAAATGATTTGATGACAGGGTTGGCTTTGGAGCAAATGTGGGAAGCAGGTTTTTGATTTTGGTGAAATTGGGTCTATGAAGGGGCTGGGGAATTGGATTACAACAAGATCTCCAATGGATTAGAGGCAGGATAGCAAGAGATATTGGGAGCTTGACGACATGCAATAGGAAGAATCGTGTGGAGCTGCTTGGATTGTGCGCGGGGGGGGGGGGGGGGGGGGGGGGGGGGTTTGGCTGTGTGAGAGGAGGCGAATTACTACGTCCGCGGTCCGGTCCGAACACCCAATCCAGGTGCCACGTCACCCGAATACACTAGGTCCCGATATATTTTGATGATGTGGCACATCTGAATTGGTGTCGAGACTAATCCGGACACCAGACATAATAATTTGCCGCGAGAGGAGTTTTGTATTGAGTTTTTATTTTATTTTATTCTGATGACAGGCAGCTGCAGCAGGGATAAAGTAATATTTTGGATGGCTGATAGTTGATAGGATATGATTTGTGTGGGATTTCTCTAAGACCACAAGTAATGATTCAAAACACATTTTTTATTATGGTATACTTCTTTTTTTGCCGCTAGAGTCAACAACAATTTGACACTTTTCACATTTAGCCACATATTTTATCACATATCTTTTTATTTCTATACATCAAAATAAATTCTTTAAATCTGTATACTTCTTCGTGCTTCCTGGATAGATTAAATAATCTGAATAATAAGCTTCTTATTAAATTTCATGAATCAAATCTAATTCATTTGGTATCCATAAATATCCATTGCTTATGATTATTCCCTGATCATCTACACTAAAATCATTTCTTTTTCCTGATTGTCACTATTCAAAATGTTTCTGATATTCAATACTAATCTTATGAGCTTTAGTGATTCTTTCTTCTAAAGAAAGATAAACTGTCATTTGATTATGGCCAACTGAATGTTGATCTAGTGAGAGAATGTCTGTGATTCTAGTGAGAGGGTGTCCATGATTCTAGTGAGAGAGTGTCTTTTTTAAAAAAAAAATTCGTTAGAGCTATTTTCATAGGTGGTTCGGCTCCCGCCGCCGCAACTATAGTGGGAGTTGATCGGAAGCTACCTCTGGCAGTCATCCCTCCTGCCCATCATTTGGTCAGAATTGTTTCTCGTAGGAGTTTTGATTTGCGAAAGTCTCCTTCGGGAAATCCTCTGTTAATAAGAAAAGTTTTAGAATTTCCCAAATCTCCAATGGTGGTTTCTTGTTCCGGCAAGGGTAAGAATGTTTTGGTGGGTGACTCTGTAGTTCTTCCTGTTGAGTCTAGTAATTAGGTTGTTAAGCCTAAGTAAATGTCCCACGGCTACCAAGAGGGGGGTGAATTGGTAGTTTTAAAAATTTTAAACCCTCTTAAAAATAAAGTTTGAACCGAAAAAAATTTTCTTTTAAAGTTTGTAGAAAAAATTTTTCAACCACAGAGTTGTTAAAACTGAAATTTAAAATGCGGAAAACGTAAAAGCAATAAAGTAAATGACAACCAGATTTATAGTGGTCGGTCTATAACCAGACCTACACCACTTTCAGAGAACCATCGTCCGGGACGATATTAAATTTGTCTGGACGAATAGGACTTAGAAAAAAATTTTTCAAGCAAGTTCCTATTCGTTCCAAATGCTCTATAGGAGATAACTGACAGATCCAGTACGATAAATATCGTCCTGTACGATCAGTATAGAATTTCAAGATCTCCTTATTTGTGTGTGTAGATTTTATTCACTCAATTACAATCACTCCCTTTCAAAATTAATTCAAAGAAAAGACAAACTTCAAATAAAAAAAATTTCTCATGTTGAATTTGATTTGAAGTTTCGTAGTCTGGAGTCTGATTTTCCTGAAATGTTAGTACACACAAGAGCAAGTGCAAATCTTCTGAAATTGTTAGGAGATAACTATACATTTGAACAATAATGTTTGGAATCATCAAAACTACATAAGTTGCACAAATATAAATCATTCAAATAGCAACTATTCAAACAATCTCCCCCTTTTTGATGATGGCAAAACAATTATTATTAGTATGGTTTCAAGTTAAAACAAATCTCTTATCTCCTAAACTCCCCCTGAATTTATGAGTACATTAAAATAAGGAGGCATTAAAGAACAATATTTTATTTTTCAAAAATTTTAACAAGAAAACACAAAAACCACAAAAACTCACAAAAACACAAACACAAACATAATAATTTCTCCCCCTTTTGACAGCAACAAAAAGTGAAGAAGAAAAAGACAAGAAATGTAAATAATAATATGAAATTCATTGTTAAAATTTAATCTAAATTGTGATTTGACATAGGGTATGCAATTTTAAACTAAAGATATTAGGTCAATCATAGAAATTCATAAAATTTATGAAATGATATAACATTGTAAGTAAGAAGAATTTATCAAAGACATGATTCATTTAGACATTTTGATTATTGAAAATCATTACAAGTGAGATGTAAAAAAAATTCTATATTTCAAAGTTCAATAGAATATAAATGAACAGTAGATCAACTTGAATTAAGAGATTAAACGAATTTGGAAGAAGAGAATTACCTCATGTGGTGCTTTGCACATCTTTTCAAAGTTTTGGAGCACATTTTTGTGCATTTTTTCTTTGGTTGGGCTTATTTTGTGCCTCTTTTTCACTTTGCAAATTTTTGCGATCCCTTTTGATTTTTGTACATTTGTACAATGTTCAAGAGTAATTTGACCAATTCTTTCCAAAATCTATAATCTAAGATTTCAAATATTTCTAGGTGCATAAATATCATTTGAGCATAGAAATACAAAATAAGAAACATCAAAATTGCAATAACATATATTAACTTTTATGTAGTCTAAATGAATAGACATGAATTTAAAAATTCTAAATACAACAAGTTATAAACAAATTATAAATTTAGAAAGTCTAGATTTTCTAATATAGATAATCTCACATTACAATCGAATTTAAGCACAATGTAGATAAAAACAATATTAATGAAATTCATAAAGATTAGCCACATTTCAAAACAAATCTAAAACAAACAAACTTTCATTGATAAAAAAAAAAATTACATAAAAACATTGAACTTAAAAAACACATAACAACAATCACAATAACACATATAGAATAAAAAACAAAAAACAAACAAAAATACAACAGACACACATAAAAAAAAACTTCTACTGTTCTGGAGGAGGAGGAGGAGGAATGCCGCCAAAGAGGTTGAAGTAGGAGGCCATCAACATTACATTGGTATTTATTTCATGAACTTCATCTCTAATATTACCAATGTCATGTTGCTGCTGCGTAAGATGAGCATCAAATTGATCAAACCTTTGATCAATGTGAGTCTCTAGTCTATCAAATCTCTCAATCAGATTCTGATAATCTGATTGAGAAGCAGAACCTTGCACTCCTTCTTCTTCTTCTTCTTCTGAAGCACTAGCATGTGCTTTCTCTTTCTCCTCCTTGAAGAGCAGTCTGAATGATGCATCGTTGTAGTAAAATGGCTCTTCATATTCCTCATCAGGATGCACTATATTGTACTTCTTCTCCAAATATAAGTAATCAAGTGCCCTAAAGAAATGTTCTTCTTCCTCTTCTGATCAGGATGTCCTATTTCTGAAAGCCCATAGATATGATCTAGGATGAGTTGGGCTTCATCAATAGGATGTCTTTTCATGATTAAAAAAGTTAGACAAGAAAGGAGAGGAGTAATGTTAATCCTATCACCAGCTTTAGGAATAATTGAGGATCTAAGGATATGCTGGATGATTCGGGCATCTTGGGTCATACCGGCCACTCTAGCAACATGATTGTCAATTGCATTTTCTCTAATTACCCTATTGATTTCAAACCATTGGAAGGTGTTCTGATATTAGGGTGTGGGCTCTATATCCTTCAGTTCTTAAGTTTAAAAATGCACCAAGGTCGTGCTTGGTGATCTCAACTTTTTCTTAAAAACAAAGAACTAATGATAGAGTGGTCAGAATTGAAACTCATGTTGGCTAGGAAGTAATGGTAGGTTTGCTTATTGTAGAAGTGGGACGAGAGAAAGAATGAAATGAAATTGGGTTGAGGCGAAGAGGTGCAATACCCGAAATTTCAACTCTGTTTGGATAGAATGCGAGACGGAGTGATTTTTGCGGATGCAAAACGAGGAAAAGATTCCTCATTTGCCTTGGAAAGAAAGTTGTCTGGGCATTCCTGTTAGGTTTCTTCACAAAACTTTTGTCTTTTGCTAGAGGAGGCCATAGTTGATTTGATGTAGAAAGGGATTGAAAAAGATGTTTGAAAGTGTGATTGTCAAGTTTGAAAGCCTTCATATTTAAAGAAAAACGATACGTTCGTCCTGGACGAAAATATTCGTCCTGGACGAAAAATTATCGTTCGTCTGGACGAAGTAATTTCGTACAGACGATCCAATTCGTCCAAAATGTAACGGCTTTTCGTATTCAACACAACTTACGATGCGTCCCTTCGTACAGGCTTTTTGACTTGACCGATCGTACATACGAAAAAATTTCGTACAGACGATCGAAAAGCGTTTTCGTTTTAATGACTCTTGAAAACCGTCCCCTACAATGAATCGACACATGTTCGTTACAGACGAAAAAAATTTCGTACAGACGAAGTTCGTATTAAAACTGTCTTATCCACTCAACCGCTGCATTCAATCGTCCCGACGTTTGAGAAAAGAAAAAATTCGTACTGGACGATCACATATCGTACAGACGATCCAATAAAAAACTGCTCTCAAAACGGTTTAAATTCGCGCAAACTGTTTCTTAACACAATCGTCCCGTACGAAAATATTCGTCCTGGACGATTTCCTCCAAAAAAAATTTTAATTTTGAATTTTTTTTTAATTAACAAAATCAACAAAAACAATAAAAAACACAGAAAAACATAAGACAAAATCATAAATCCAAAAACAATTCATTAAAAACACACAAATTCACAAAATCAAAAACAAAACACAACAAGTATCAATGTTGCAAAGACATTTTGGTAAGCATTCAAATCAATAACACCAAGCCTTGTTCTTAAAGTACTGAAGGTATCAAAGGCTAAAGGTTTTGTAAAAATGTCTGCAAGTTGATTTTCAGTTGAAACATGTATGAGTTCAATTTCTCCTTTGGATACATGATCCCTTATGAAATGATGCCTTATATCAATGTGTTGTTCTAGAATGTTGAATAGGATTTTTGGAAATGCAAATAGCACTAGTATTGTCACAATAAATTGGAATAGTGCCTATAGTTAATCCTAAGTCAATCAACTGTTGTTTTAACCAAAGTACTTGTGCCACACAACTTCCTAATGCAATGTATTCTGCTTCTGCAGTAGATAGTGCCACTGAATTTTGTTTTCTACTAGACCATGAAACTAATGAATTTTCAATGAATTGACATGTTCCAGAAGTGCTTTTCCTATCCACTCTACAGCCTGCAAAGTCAGAATCTGAGTAACCAATAATTTCAAATGAAGAGCTAAACTTAGGATACCAAATTCCTAAGTTTTGAGTTCCTAGTAGATATCTTAAAATCCTTTTCACTGCTGTCAAATGTGATTCTTTTGGATCTGATTGAAATCTAGCACATATAGGCAAACACTAAACATAATATCTGGTCGGCTAGCAGTCAAGTAAAGTAAAGATCCAATTATCCCTCTAAATTTCTTTTGATCAACAGATTTTCCCTTAAGGTCTTTATCCAACTGAACTGAAGAACTCATTGGTGTACTAACAGGTTTAGCATTGTCCATTTCATATTTTTTGAGGATGTCCTTAATATATTTTGGTTTGACTAAAAAAGTACCTTCCTCAAGTTGCTTAATGCTAAATCCTAGAAAGTAATTTAAATCTCCCATTAGACTCATTTCAAATTCACTACTCATTGTTTTAGAAAAATCATCACAAAGATGTTTATTTGAAGATCCAAAGATGATGTCATCCACATAAATTTGAACAATAAGTATATCCTTTCCAATTTTCCTTAAAAAGAGAGTTGTATCCACACTTCCTTTTTCAAAAGATCTTTCAAGTAGGAAGGTGCTTAACCTCTCATACCAAGCCCTAGGTGCCTGTTTCAATCCATATAATGCCTTTTTTAATTTGAAAACATGATTTGGAAATTTAGAATTTTCAAAACCTGGAGGTTGTTCTACAAAAACATCTTCTTCAATTACTCCATTTAAAAAGGCACTTTTTGAACATCCATTTGAAACAATTTAAAACCTTTAAAACAGGCAAAGGCTAGTAAAACCCTAATTGCTTCAAGTCTAGCTACAGGGGCAAAAGTTTCCTCAAAATCAATTCCTTCAATTTGATTATACCCCTTAGCTACTAATCTAGCCTTATTTCTAATGACTACTCCTGAGTCATTCATTTTATTTTTGAACACCCACTTGGTTCCAACAACACTTTGATCTTTTGGCCTTGTAGTTAGTTCCCAAACTTTATTTCTTACAAATTGATTTAACTCTTCTTGCATGGCCAATATCCAAAATTCATCTGAAAGTGCTTGATCAATGTTAGTGGGTTCAATAGTTGAAATAAAGGCTGAATGATTGACTTCCTTGTTTAATCCACGCCTAGTTCTAACACCCTCACTTGGTTCACCTATGATTAATTCCTTTGGGTGGTTTTTAGAAAATCTCAAATCTCTAGGCAAAGGGTCTTCTCTTTCTAAATTTTCTTCCAAATTTAATCTATCAATCTTTTGGGAGTTTTCTTCAATTTCTTCTTCAACAACTTTGGCTCTTCCATGTTTCCATTTTCATCAAAAACAACATGTGTGGTTTCTTCAATGACTAAAGTTCTTTTGTTGAATACTCTATAAGATTTTCCAACACTTGAATATCCAACAAAAATTCCTTCATCTGATTTTGGATCAAATTTTCCTAAGGCAGATTTTCCATTATTATGTATGAACACCTTGCAACCAAATACATGCAAATGAGACAAATTTGGTGTTCTTCCTTTTAGCAACTCATAGGGGTTTTATTCAAATTTGATCTCACATTCACCCTATTCAGAACATAGCATGCAGTGCTAACCGCCTCAGCCCAAAAATATCTAGGAAGTGAGTATTCTGCTAACATTGCTCGGGCGGCTTCTATTAATGTTCTGTTCTTTCTTTCAACTACTCCATTTTGTTGAGGAGTTCTAGGTGCAGAAAAATTGTGATCAATCCCATTTTCTTTACAGAAATCTTCAAATCTTTCATTTTCAAATTCTCCTCCATGATCACTTTGTATAGAAATTATTTCACATCCTAGTTTTCTTTGTATCCAAGTTGAAAAATTTCTGAATTCCTCAAATGATTCACTCTTATGAAAAAGAAACTTAACCCAGGTGAATCTTGAAAAATCATCTACTATAACAAATCCATATACCTTTCCTCCTAGACTAACAGTGCTTACTGGTCCAAAAAGATCCATGTGTAGAATTTCTAAAGGTTTACTGGTCCTAAGATCTTTAATGGACTTAAAAGAGGACTTCACTTGTTTTCCTAATTGACATGCATCACACAGATGGTCCTTAGTAAAGTCTAGTTTAGGTATTCCTCTCACCAAATTCTTTTGGGTAATTTTTCTAAGATTTTTCATACTAGAATGACAAAGTCTCCTATGCCAAAGCCACGATTCATCAGAAACAGTTTTCAAACAAAAAGTAGTAGGAGATTGAATACAATTTAAATCTAGCATGTAAACATTGTGACAAATCTTTCCATTTAAAACAATTTTCCCATTTAGGCTAATTATGCAGCTAGTAGGTAAAAATTTTACATTATAACCCTTATCACATAGCTGACTTATGCTAAGCAAATTATGTTTTAAGCCTTCAACTAATAAAACATTATCTATGAAAAAGTTTTTTAAATTTCCAATCATACCTGATCCAACCACTTTCTTTGTGGTATTATCTCCAAGTGTAACCTTGCCTCCACTCCTGGCTTCCAGCGTTATGAATTGAGCAGTATCTCCAGTCATGTGCTTAGAACATCCGCTGTCCAGGTACCATATACTCTCACGAGGTCTTGTGTGAGAGTATACCTGCAAAATTCTCAAATGTTAGACCTGGGAACCCAAACTAGTTTGGGTTCACCTTTATGAAATTTATAATCAGATGCATGTGTGATATGTCTAGGTTTATGCATCTTATTTCTCCACACCAAATTAGGTTTCATCTTTAAAGTGCAGGTGTGAGATATATGTCCCAAAAATCCACAATTGTTACATTTAACATTAGGAAAAATATTCCTATGTTTTCTCTCATATGATTGTCTTCTAAGGGATTTCATAAATTTAGGATAATATTTAGGATTTGTAAAATCTTCAAGTTTAGGGGGGTTCCTATTATCCTCGAGAGCTCTTATAGTAAGGTTGTAAAATGAATTCATTTCCTCCAAGATTCGATTTGTATAATTGACTCTATATGTCTTGTGCTCAGATTCATCCTTAAATTTCTCAAATTCTTTTTCAAGTTCAGCATAGGATGATTTTAAATTCTCAAAATTTTTATTCAAGTCATCATATTCATCAAGTAGTTTCATGTGGTTGCTATCAATTAAAGCATGATCTTTCCTAAGGATTTCGTGTTCCTTATTAAGCTCTTCCAATTCTAAAACTAAACTAGCATGCATCTTTTTCGTTTTCCTATATGCATCATGTATGTGTTCAGAAACTTCAAACAATTCATTATAGGTTAAATCACATACCTCTTCTTGATCTGATTGTTCAGCTTTATCTGCCATCAAGCAAAGGTTGGTGACTTCTTCTTCTTTTTCAGTCTCAGATGAGTCTGAAGCTGAGTCCGCCCAAAAAGCCTTTTGAAACTTCTTTTTTCCCTTCTTTACCATTGGTTTCTCCTCTACCTTCTCCTTGCTAGGAGTGGCTTTGAGTTTTGGACAATCAGTCTTTATATGACCTGGTTTCCTGCATTCATAACAAATCACTTCATTAGAAACCTTGCCATTTCTGTTATACTTACCTCTATTCCATTGCTGGCGTCTCTTCTGCTTCCTCTTTAAAAAGCTTTTGAATTGTCTTGTCATCAATGCTATATCATCTTCATCCTCAGGTTGTGAGTGTTCACTTTCTGACTCTTCCACATTTAGTGCAATATTCTTGTCCTTTCTTGGTTCACCTGCATCAATCTTTCTTTGACTTACTCCTTGCTCGTAAGCAATGAGTGAACCAAGAAGATTGTCAATAGAATAAATGTTCAGATCTTTTGACTCTGTAATTGCAGTAATTTTAGCATCGTATGCAGTAGGTAAACAACGAAGAATCTTATTAACCATTTCAGCATTAGTTAATTCCCTACCAAGTGCATGCAAAGAGGTGACAATTTGAGTGAATCTTGTGTACATGTCAGATATAGATTCATTAGGTTTCATGCGAAATAATTCGTAGTCATGTAACAAGATATTGAGTCTTGATTGCTTAACTTCATTTGTCCCTTCATAAGTAATACAAAGTCTATCCCATATGTCTTTTCCGCTTTTACAAGTGGAAACTCGCATGTAGTCTTCAGATTTTAAAGCACAAAAGAAACTATTTAAACATTTCGCATTTAATTGTGCTAAGTCACGTTCTTCTATAGTCCAATCTGCATAGGGTGTATCTACCCTAATTCCATCAACTAATCTAGTTGGTTTTGTGTAACCTTCCTGGACTAACATCCACATGCGATAATCAAGTGACTGTAAGAAAGTAGACATGCGTGTTTTCCAAAAATCAAAAGGAATATTGTCAAACAGTGAGGTCTAGTGATAGAGTAACCCTCAGGTGTGTTTCGGTTTCCAAATGTAGCCATCTACGTTAATCAAAAAGTAGTTCAAACTTATGATTTTGAAACAATGCTCTGATACCACTTGTTGAGTCTAGTAATTAGGTTGTTAAGCCTAAGTAAATGTCCCACGGCTACCAAGAGGGGGGTGAATTGGTAGTTTTAAAAATTTTAAACCCTCTTAATAATAAAGTTGAACCGAAATAAAATTTTCTTTTAAAGTTTGTAGAAAAATGTTTTTCAACCACAGAGTTGTTAAAACTGAAATTTAAAATGCGGAAACGTAAAAGCAATAAAGTAAATGACACCAGATTTATAGTGGTTCGGTCTATAACCAGACCTACATCCACTCCTCAGAGGCTCCCTCTGAGTATTGCACTAATACCACAAAGTGACTCTCCTTTAGCACCCACAGCAAGGCGGAGAAGCCTGTACAAAACACTCTTTTCACCACTCCCCGGTGCGGCTGAGAACCGTCGTCCTTTTACACAATCCACAGTGCTGGCAGAGAACCGTCGTCCTTTCACACTCTCCTAGTGTGGGCAGAGAACCCTACGGCTGTTCACACTTTCCAAGTGTAGGCAGAGAACCTCCTTCCTTTTACACTCTCCTAGTGTAGGCAGAGAACCCTACGGCTGTTCACACTTTCCAAGTGTAGGCAGAGAACCTCCTTCCTTTTACACTCTCCTAGTATAGGCAGAGAACCCACGTCTGTTCACACTCTCCAAGTGTCGGCAGAGAACCGGACCTTCTTGAATGATCTTCTCACAAGAATCTAGAAGGAAGAAAGAAAAGAGTGAAGAAATCCAATTTCACAAGTAGAGATTCTTACCTTAGCAATCCAAGTGAAGCCTTCTTGCTCCAATGGTAGGAATCCTCCTTTAAATGCTCTCTTCCACTCTCCCCTTGGCTATTCTCTCAATAGGCACGAAGATCAAATGACAAAAAGATTGAGTGGCAGTCTAATTTGGACTATTTATACAAAAGACAAGAAAAACCGCCCAAAAACTGCATATTTTCAATTCTGTACGCAGTGGATCGTCCCGTACGATCCTGGATCGTCCTGGACGATTTTACTTAAACGATCTGAAACGACCCAATTTGTATATGTGTACGAAATGACTTCGTACAGCTGATCGTCCTGTACGAACTAGGTTCGTCCAGTACGAACGGTTATTACAAGGTCGGTTCTAGAAACTGCTGAAAACTGTCCTAAGTCGGTTTATCATTTGGACGAAAATATGTTCGTCTGGACGAAAATTTTCCAGAGAGCCGATCGTCCTGGACGATTATTTATTTCGTCTGGACGAAAATTTTCCAGAGGACCAATCGCCGGGGACGATAATTTGGTTTCGTCTGGACGAAAATTTTCCAGAGAGCTGATCGTCCAGTATGATAATTATTTTCGTCTGGACGAAATTTTTCCAGAGAGCTGGTCGCCTCGTACGATGGTAAAATTCATCTGGACGAAATTTTTTACAGAGAACCCATCGTCCGGGACGATATTAAAATTCGTCCTGGACGAATAGGACTTAGAAAAAAATTTTTTCAAGCAAGTTCCTATTCGTTCCAAATGCTCTATAGGAGATAACTGACAGATCGTCCAGTACGATAAATATCGTCCTGTACGATCAGTATAGAATTTCAAGATCTCCTTATTTGTGTGTGTAAGATTTTATTCACTCTATTACAATCACTCCCTTTCAAAATTAATTCAGAGAAAAGACAAACTTCAAATAATCAAAATTTCTCATGTTGAATTTGATTTGAAGTTTCGTAGTCTGGAGTCTGATTTTCCTGAAATGTTAGTACACACAAGAGCAAGTGCAAATCTTCTGAAATTGATAGGAGATAACTATACATTTGAACAATAATGTTTGGAATCATCAAAACTACATAAGTTGCACAAATATAAATCATTCAAATAGCAACTATTCAAACACTTCCTTCTATCTCCAATAATTTCAAGAATATTTCTATTCGTGAAGATCGGTTTTGATAAGGAAGCAATTTCGTCGACAGGTTCGATGTTAAAAGTTAATAGATTTTCAAATTCTGTCAATAATAGTAAAGTTTCTTTGCTAGAAGAAGGAGAAATTAGTGAGATGGAAAAGGATTTGGGTCAAAATATAAATTTCTTTGAAGCACCTAAAGATGTTTGTGGAAATGCTTTGGAGAATTCTCAACATAATGACTCTAACGATGCTGTAGCAAAACCAATCAATGTGTGGAAGAAACCTCCAAATATTAAATTGGTACCTTCAGAGGTAAATGTTGAATTGATCGATGATGGAGTTGCAGTCAAAATAGAACCTCAAATGAACTAGCAAATATTCATAGACTTAAAAATTTTGTTGTTTTAAAGGTGTTTGAAAACTCAGTTCCGATTTCAGTGATTAGCTCAGAATTAAGAAATCAATGGAATAAGTTTGGTGCATTTCACTTTACTAGCTTGGGAATGGATTGGTTTATCTATTCTTTTCATTCTCAGGAAGCAATGGAAGCTGTGCTGAGCGGAGGACCTTGGTTTATTGGTAATCATATCATTGATATGGATAGATGGAATACTCATTTTTCTCCATTAACTATGAAGGGTCTATATTCACCAATCTGGATTCGTTTGCCTCATCTCCCTTTAAATTTTTGGGGTGAAAACAATATTGCTCGTACTGCCTCCAGGGTCTATGTTTCACTTTAATTGGATGATAATATATTTAATTGGGGTAGGAGGGAGTTTGCCAGGATTTGTATCCGATTGAAATTGGATACTCAGTTTCCATCTTGAATTTGGATTGAAGGTTCTTAGGTAGATTCTTGCAAAGAATTTAATATGAAAATATCTCATCATTCTGCTTTAACTGTGGTAGAGTTTGCCACAATCATATAAGCTGTATGAAGAGCAATGGCGATCAACTTCAAGTGCATTATGAAGTTATTCCACAAAACAGTATTGATAATATTGTTAAGAAAATGTCTGATGATTTGAAGAATATGCCTGCTAAAACCATGGGTAATAAGGCTAGTGCAGAAACTAACTCTTATGGTCCATGGATTCATGTTCCTTACAGAAAGAAGAATTTCAAGTTTGCTAACATATTTAAGCCTTTTTATCATCAGAAAAATGCAGTTGAATTTATTTCTCTATTTAGGAAAATGGATTCAAACACTAACTTTGCTACTTTAGAAGAATTAAGATTGAAGAAAGAATGTGATAAAAATGAGGAGGGTGTTTCTGTTGTTGCTGAAACGATTAATAGCCTGGTTGTAGATGTAAATGATTTCAAAAATTGATGCTGATTTCTCTGGGTTTGTTAATAATGTTCATGTACATCAAATTCTAGCTAAAATAGAATTGGTTCTTGTTGTTCAAATTGAAGATATTGAGGAGGATGTCGGAAGATTGGATATAGGCAGAGGTGGAAAAGATGATAATGTCTTAGATGGAGCTAGTGGAGTACATTCCAATTGTACTCTCTTAATGTGGGTAATCATATAGAATTAAATCTTGACTCATCTATCCTAGATTAAGAAATGAATGGTAACTTAGTAAACCATTATGACGCTGGTAATTATGGGTCTTTAGATGCTGGGAAATAGAAGGTTAAGTTATCAAAAGAATTGAAGAGGTTGGGACTAATAAAGGCATACCAGAGAACAAGGAAAGGTGAAGGAGGTATTGATAGGGCTAGGGCCTCATCCCCATTTCATTCTTAAAATTTCTTCTATGATTTTTTGGAATTATAGAGGAGCAAATAAAAAGGAAGCTTCTCATTACTTGAGAAGATTAGTGTTTGAGAATGATGTTTTATTTATTGGTTTATTGGAAACTGAGTTAGTAAATGTGGATAAATTTGAAGCTCATAGAATTATTGGTGATGATTGGGGCTTCTTCCATTTTGCATCTAATGGAACTTTGGGTGGTATTCTAGCCCTCTAGAAAAATAAGATCTCTTCCTTTTCCATTGTAAATTCTTCTAATCAATGTTTGATTTGGAATTTAATTTTCCCTAGAGGCCTTTAATGATGATTTCTATTGTATATATGAATAAAGATCTTTATGAAAGAAGGGATTTGTGGAAAATATTAGAAAATCATACTTCTAGTGATACTCCTTATATTATTGGAGGAGATTTCAATTGCTTGCTTTCTAAAGAAGAAAAGAAGAGTGGTGAAAGGTTCTTATTTTCTCAAGGACCTCAAAAAATGAAGGAGTTCATTACCAACAATGATTTCCATGATATTGGTTTTATTGGTCCAAAGTATAGTTGGTGCGCGCAATAATAAGGAAGGCCTTGCTTGTATTTGGGAGAAACTTGATAGTGTTTTATTAAACTCTAAACCTTTAGAGAAAATTCCTTCTGCGTTAGTAAAGCATCTTCCAAGAGTCGCTTCTGATCATTGTCCTTTGTTATTCAATCTAAATAATTCAAAGGCTTATAAGCATAAGGAGATCATATTTGAGAATATTTGGTGTTCGTTTGAAACTTTGAGAGGTATTGTGACTAAAGCATGGAGTAAAAGGGATTATGTGCCAGCTACGGAGGTTCTTCAAAGGAAGGTTAGAAGGTCTCTTAAATTTTTATTTTATTAGAGTAAAAATAAGCTAAGGGAATTGAATGATCTTAAGGAAATATTACAAAATAAATTCTTATTATTATAAGAAGAGGAGGCTACATTGAAGGTGTTGAGTCATGAAAAGCTACTTATTCTTAGGAAAAAGGTGAATGAGATGAATGTCACACTTGTTAGACTTACAACTTGGTGGAGGCAACGTTCTAAGACAGAATGAATGGAAGAAGGAGATCAAAACTCTCATTTTTTTCATGCATATGCAATGGATAGAAGAAATGGTAACATGATTAATCAAATCTCTTATCCCAGTGGAATTATTGAGACATTATTGAGACGGATCCTAAAATTATTCATTTAGCTTTTTAGGAGTTCTTTATGAATAAGTGGAAAAGGAGATATTGTGATTTAACTAATTGGCCAAAGTTTGAAGTTCAAAATCAGTTAACCGAAGAAATGAAGGTAGCTGTTAATTTTGACTTTACCAAAGACGACCTTTTTCATACTGTTATGAAGATGAGTAATAACAAGTCACTGGGAACTGATGGTGCTAATGAATGTTTCTTCAAATCTTTTTGGAGTATTGTGAAGAATGAGATGTGGAATGCAATAGATGATTTCTTTCCTTCGGTTATTATGCCAGATTATTGGAAGGAGACTATGGTTGTTCTCATCCGTATAATTCCTAATGCTTCTGAAGTTTCCAAATTTCATCCCATCAGTTTATGTCAATCAATCTACAAAATTGCTACAGGTATGATATTAAGTAAATTAAAGGTTTGCCTTCCTAGTATCATATTTGAAGTTCGGTGCCTTTGTTCCTGGTAGAGATATTTCAGATAAATGTCTTGTGGCTCCTGAAGTCATCAATAAAATGAGATTTTTGGTTGCTAAACCAGGTTCTATGCTTGTGAAACTTGATATGGAATAAGCTTATGACAGCATGTGTTGGAAAGCACTGAATCAAGTAATGAACCTAATGGGATTCCCAAGTAAGATAATAATTTGATTATGCAATATGTTAGCTATGCAAAATTTTCCATTAAGATTAATGGGAAAATGGGAAAATGGAAGGTAGCTGAATGCAACTTCAGGCAAGGGTGTTCACTTTCACCGTGTCTATTTATATTGTGTTTCAAACTCTTTTCGAAGGCCTTTAAAGAGAAGGGTAATTGTCTTGGCATTAGAGTGGCTGAAAATTCAGATAATTTATCTCATCTTCTTTACATTGATGATGTTTTAGTGTTTGATGAGGAATTTAGGAGCAATGCAAGAATCTTGAAGCAGATTTTATCTGATTAATATAATTGGACTGGTCAGCACATCAATTATAAGAAATCCATGATTCTTTATGGTAAAGTGGTATCAAAGAAAAGGAGAAGAAGATTAAATAAACTAATGGATTTTTGTTGTTGATGAGATAACAAATTTGGGATTCAAAATGTGATTGAGAAGAATGAAGGCTACTGATTTTCAAAGAGTTTTGGATAAGACAATGGTGAAAGTTAATACTTGGGGCTCTTGAAATTCTTTCTCTTGTAAGAAGAATTATGCTTATCAAAATTGCTTTTTTCTTCTATTCCATCTTTTTTAATGTCTCGTTCTTTGGTTCCTAATAGCATTTTATTAGAAATTGGCAAAGTTTGCAGAAATTTTCTATTCCATAAGGAGCAAGGAAGACAAGGATTGCATTATATTTCATGGAAGACTTTGTGTTCTTCCATGAATATAGGAGGTTTTGGCATTCAAGGAGCTGAAGAAAGGCAAGGTCCTCTAAAGTCTCATCTTGCATGGAAATTTATACAAAATTAGAATTCACTTGTTGGTAGAGTTTTGAAGGAAAAATATGGAATAGGAGTTTGAGATGAAGAATTTAAGAGAAATGCGTCTCCTTCATGGCGTAACATCAAAGATGGAGCTCAATTTTTGAAGCCAATTGTTAGATGGAATGTATCTTCTAGTAATAATATTGACATTATGAATGAAAATTGGTTGCTTGATAGATGTTTAAGTAATTGGCCAGCTACTTGCAATCTGACAAAGCTCCAAGATAAAAATGTGTCTACACTTCTTGATGATGAGAAAAAATAGGATATGAAGGTTTTGAAAACTTATTTTTCTAAAGATATGATAAAACTCATATTGAATACTCCTATTTTTATTGGTAATGAAGAAGATGGTTTAGAGTTGATCTGTTCCAATTCTGGTAAGTCGATTGCTTCTTTGGCTTATGAAGCTATTTCTCCTATCCAACAAGACAGCTTGATTGATTTTAAGTGGATAAGAAAATTGAAAATTTCTAATAGGGAATTTTTTTTTGTGGAGACTATTTAACAATGCATTGCCTA
Source organism: Dendrobium huoshanense (assembly GCA_016618105.1). NCBI lineage: Eukaryota > Viridiplantae > Streptophyta > Magnoliopsida > Asparagales > Orchidaceae > Dendrobium > Dendrobium huoshanense. Next base: position 62,831,978 of record CM028351.1, read on the forward strand.
CTAATGATTGGTTGCATAAGATAAATCTACAACATAATTTCTGTTGTCTGAGAGGTTGTGATGGAATTGAAGACTTGGAGCATATTTCCACTCAATGTATTAAATTATCAAAGGTTTTAGATATGTTGAGACAATGGGGTATCAATGTACCTAAGTTTAAAGTTTATCCCAATGCCATGAAGACTTGAAGAAAAGAGTTGGAGTGAAGTCAGGCCTTACCATAATTTACATTTCTATAGTTTATCAAAACTTGAAAGCCAGAAATTTGTGTAAACATGGTAAGCTGTCACCTGTTGCTACAAAATTCTTTCATCCTATTCGTTTTTGCACTTGTTTCCAATTGAAAAGAGCTAGGATATCAATTAGCAAGAGCTGTCGAATATTTGGTGCCCCGCCCACTCCCTCCCCCCCCCCCCCCCCCCCCCCCCCCCCCCCAACCTAAAGATTGAATCAAACTGAACGTGGATGTTGCTTTTGACAAAGTTCAATATGGTGGGTATTGAAGGTGTTCTTAGAGATTTTAAAGGTAGATTCATTTGTGTATATGGAAAGCAAGTTATTCATTGGGACATTGCCTACTTAGAATTGGCAGCTATACTAGATTTCAAAAATTATATAAAGGATTAGATGTCAGTGAGTAATGGGATTATTATAGAAGTTAATGTAAATATCATAAAGTTTCTTCAGAATTCAATGAAGAAGTCTCCTAACAGGAATAATTAGATGTAAAGATTGGATCTCTCTTTTCTTGAAATGTTTAAGAATGTTATTTTTCATTTTGTTCCTAGAAAGTGTAATAATGTGGCAGATTTTTGTTCTCATCATGCCATATTGGGTGATTTCTATTGGGTCCTTTTTTGGGTAGTTAACTTCCATCAACATTTGTTCAGTTGATTAGAAAACATTGTGATAGGCTTCTTGTTCCTTAGTAATTTGAATCTTTCTTTTTATTGATTAATACAATTTGCAGAGTTTCAAAACAAAAACTAAATCTTGATATCTCTACATTAAGACTTCTAATTATAATGCTTTATTTTCTTTAACTAGCCATTACTCTATAGTAAATAATACAATTCACTTGTTTTCTAGACTTTCTGCTCAATGCATCAGCCAATATATCAGCCTTGCCCCAAAAGTACTAAATGCTAATATCATAATCTTTTTCAATTATAACCATATTCTCAGTCTCATATTTTATTCCTTCTGAGTGAAAATATATTTTAAACTTTTATGATATGTATATATTTCACATCTCATATTATACAAGTAGTATTTTTAAATCTTTAATACAAACACCACTATCGCCAATTCTAAATCATGAGTTGAATCATTCTTTTCATATTGCTTGAACTATCTTGAAGCATAGGAAATCTCCTTTTTATTTTGTATCAACACACAACCCAACCCTTTTAGAGAAACATCACTGAACAATTGAAATCCTTCATTTCTAGATAGAATTGTAAATACTGGCGAAGTTGTTAAACACTACTGTAACTCTTGAAAACTCTGTTCATAATCCTTATTCCATTCAAATTTAATGTCTTTCTTGGTCAACTTAGATAAAGGCAAAGCAATTTTGGAAAAAAAAAATCTTTTACAAATCTTCTATAATATCCTACTAATCCTAAGAAACTTCTGACCTCTATAACATTAGTTTTTCTTGGCCATTCTACCACTACTTTAATCTTTTTTGGATTCACTGATATATATTCTCCACTTATAATATGCCCCAAGAATAAATTTTTCTTTAACCAAAATGTATATTTAGAATATTGAGCAAATAATTTATGTTGCTTTAAAAATTCCAACATAATTTTTAAATGATATGCATACTCTTCATCATTCATGGAATAGATCAAAATATTATCAATAAAAGTAATTATAAATTTATCAAGGAAAGATCTAAAAATTATGTTTATCATATCCATGAATATTTCTGGGGCATTGGTTAGTTCAAATGGCATAACCAAAAATTTATAGTGCACATACCTGGTACCAAAAACAATCTTTTCAACATCGCATTCTTTCACTATAACCTAATGGTAACCTGATCTCAAATTGATTTTGGAGAATATAGAAGCACCTGCTAATTGATCAAATAGATCATCAATCGTTGGAAGAGTGTACTTATTTTTAATAGTAATCTTATTTAATTCTCTGTAATCAATATAGAGTTGCATTAAACCATCTTTCTTCTTGACAAATAATGCAGCTGTACTCCTGGGAGATGTACTGGGTTTAATAAAACCTTTTTTAATATATTTTACTAATTAACTTTTAATTCTTATAATTCCTTGGTTGTCTTTTCGTAAGATATTTTTACCATTGGATTTGTTACAGGTTGTAAATTTATTAAAAATTCAACCTCTCTTTTTGTAGGAAAATCATTACATTCCTATGAGAAAATATCTATAAATTCATGCACTATAGGAATATAATTTATATCATCACCCCTCTTGTTAGTTTCCTCTAACTGTGCTAAAAAAAATAATTCACCCACTTTTAGACTTTTATTCACATGACTAGAAGTGATGAATGAAGAAATTACTCCCCTTTTATATTGAAAATAAAATACCTCTTCCCCAAACAAATTAAATCTGACCCTTTTCTTCCAACATTCAATGATGGTAAAATATTTGACCCACGAATTCATTCCCAAAATTATTTCAAACTCCACCAATGGGAGTACTATCAAGTTTGCTAGAAATTTCCTACTAGCTATCATAAAATTAACTGAATATATTTTATTATCGTTTAAATAATTACTCTCAAATAATCTAATACTTAACCCAAGAGTAAAAATAATAGGTTTCACATGTAATTGTTCACAAAATATCTCAGATATAAATGAATGAGATGCACCATAATCAAAAAGCACTATTGCAAGTAAATATGAGATATTTAAAGTACTTAGCACCACCTCAGGAGAATCCTTGGCCTCTTGGGAAGTTAAGAAAAATACTCGAGCTAGTGATGATTTGACTGCTTCACTTGAGGCTTCTCATTTTATCTTCAAAGCAAGTTGATTGAATTGTGACCTAGCACCTCTAGATTGATTTATCCTCTGAATGACTTTATATTCTTTTCCTCCTTGAACATTCTTTGGATAGTTTCTCTTAATATGTTATGATTTTCCACACAAGTAATGTTTTCTTGAGTTCATAAGACATCTTCCTAGATGAGACTTTTCACAATTTGCAAGAATTGGTAATGTAGGGAATCTTATATACTATTGTTATTGAATATGATGGAATTTCTTCCTTCTTGATGATTCACCCCTATGATCACTTTGTCTCTTTCTACCATCACAATCTCAATTCTACTTAACTACATCTATATCATACTCCAGCAATCTAGCACTTTCCACTAATTCAGCAAATTCTATCATGTGAAGATAAATTGAAGGCTGTCTCAATGAATCCCTTATACCCTTAAAAAATCTATAACATTTTTCATTAGCTGTATTGATAACCTGGGGATCATACCTTGATAAAGATGTAAATTCTACTTTATATTGAATAACCATCTTGACTACTCACTTTAGATTTATAAAGCTTTCAAGCATTGCCCGTCTTGCTGATGGAGGAGCATACCATTCCATGAAAACTTGCTTAAATTCCTCAAGGGAAATTTGATCCAATCTCTGGATGCTAGGCCAATTTGGGATCAAGATAATGGGCACTTCCAATCAAAAATAAATTTGAAACCTGATCATTAAAAATTTGAGAGTAAATAGACTTTAAATGCCAACAAATTTATATTTATTACTCTCAAAATGTGCATGATCTTAGGTTCAAATTTGGAGGGCAAATATTTGATGATGTTATCTACATCATTAAATATTCCTAGCCTAATTTGGTACATATATTTTGTGTAGTTGAATTTTCAAGTTTATTGGTCACTATGTGACCTATAACTTTGAGAATTCATTGCATTTAATCCATAGAGCATTAGGAAACCAATTTGTTATGGTTTGATTATATATGTACAAGGGTTAGGCACATTGAATTGCAAGCTCATTTGAATAGTACTGACACCCACAGAAAATGATTAAGGATTGTGTCTAGTGAACTTATTTAGGAGTTTATACACACATACAATAGACGTGCAACTTTAAATTAGCAAACTTAGAGTCACTATAGACTATAAGAATTAAATTTACCTTCATTTGACATTGATTGATCATTAAAAAAAAATTAATCCAAAATCTACCCTTAATTAATGGTTGGATTTTTGAAATATAACAATAAATCAAGGGAAATTCATAAAAATACAAAGTCACCTTCAATCAACTTTAAATCAATCCAAGAGTCATTAAAAAATAAAAAAAAAACTAAATTTTATTAAAATTTAATTAATAATTAATTAATCCTTAATTAATTACTAATTTAATAAATTCATTGAAAATAAAATATAAATCAATTTATTTTAAAACTTTCAAACATAGATATGTTGGTTATTCCTAACATATTATATCAATTTCATAAAGTTTGGAGTTGATTTGATATCAAAATCAAATTACATCTTTATCTTTAAAATTAAATCATTAAAATAATTCATCAAAATCTTAATTTGAAAAATAATTAAATAAATATAATTAAAAAATATATAAATTATGAAATAAAATTTAGAGATTAATTATTTTAATTTAAATAAAATAATCATAATTAATTAAAAATAATTAAAATAATTAAGAATTTCAAATAATTCAATAAAAATTATAAAAATTAAAAATAAAATTAATTTGATAATTTATTATATTAAATTTTATTTTAATAAAATAAATTTTAAAATTAATACTAATTAAATAATTAGGCTTTCCACTTGAAGGACATTTTAGCTTTACATTTTGAAGCATTTAATACACCTAAATCACCTTATAATCTCCTTATGTGATGCATGACTCGTTTAGAAAGGTATTCGCATATTTGATTAGGAGATTTTAATAAACTTTATTGTGTCATTAAGGGTTTCTGTTCCATGCTGGCCTCCACTTGTGGAAGGAATGGATGTATAAATTTGAATGACCATTATCAAACACTAATAAATCATTGACCCTATACATTATGCTTGACTCCACTTGAAGAGCATATGCATTGGAATAAAGGGTCCCTTCTCTATCCATAATAAATCATTAATAAATCTTCAAAGGCTTCATGTGGTTATCTATTTTAATTGGGGGATAATTACATTTCATTTATAAGCCTTAGGATCTATAGATTAGTCGCCCTTATATTTCGGGGTTATTAATCTATAAATTATTTATAACTAAATAAATAATTCCAACCCCTTAAATTTTAAATAATAAAATCAAAACTCATGCAACATAAACTTCAATTAAAATAACCCCTTTTGGCCTTTAAATGAACAAACATTTTAAATGCATGCAATTTAAACATTAAACTCCTATAGGACATACCAAAGTCACACAACCTCCTTTATACACTTAGAAGGTTTTCTAGAACAACTAACTCTAACTAGCCTAGGTTCGGCCGTTGGTTTGAATTATTTTTTGGGTACTTTCTTGGAGAGTGCCCTTGATTTATTTATTTATTTTTATACAATCTGAATGTCATACATTTAATTTATGTTGGTATACTTAGGCTCTTTAAGAATTGCATTAGGATATTACATAATTCTACACTTTATTTATATGGTAATGCTTTTCCTTTTAGTTCTTTATATTCTTGCAGGAGTAAAAGCATAATGCACCTAGGAATGATATGTACAAATAAAAGAGCCTATAAAAGTAGTTTGTATATAGTTTGAGTTGTACAACATCACGAGTTGTAAAAGAGTCAAATATACATACTTATACATACCAGTGGGCTCCAAAAGATGATGTCCTCTCCTTTAGAGAATAATCTCTTTTAAAATGTCATAGAAGTCCTGGAGCTCAAAGACTTTAAGCAAGTGTATATGATTTTATATACATGATAGACCTAACAACCAAGTTTTTTTTATGGTGGAGCATGGACACAATGGACCTCCCAAAGGGATCCACTCATGGCTCTATAGTGCAGAGGGTGTACGACTGCACCACCCTAGGGGATAGAAATGATTGTATGCCTCCGTGCTCTTCTCAAGTAGGCTAATGGGAGGGTATATTAGATCCTATATACTATCAACCATTGAGGATAGCGGTTCTCTCAAGCGCACCCTGTTGGGTGATAATATACACGACCTGATCATTATTACAGGATTTCCCCCACCCAATATATCAGCTAGAGTGGGGTTTATTTACTGTGAAATTCCATTTCTCACGGGCACAAGCCCCATGGTTAATTATATCTCAGGCTGGAGCCTGAGAATACTCTCAATTAAGGATCTGATATTATTCTTCCCAAAAAGGGGGATTGGCACACAAAGGGAGACTAAGAAATCCTACTCAAAATGATAGAAAGGTTTTAAATGGGATTAGTCAACATGCACATCTCATCTCAACATCCAGAGGAATTAAGATAGTAATTAAAGAAGAGAATCATATACTCATAGCATACAGAGAGAAAGAATGGAAGTGGCATCATCTACATGATGCATATATGTAGGATGTATAGCTCCAAAAGAGAAGAAAACTTACCCACCATTTAGGCATATTACAAGACACCAACGTAGTAGCCTTGAACCCTAGATCTAAGGTGGTTTTAGTATTTTACCCAACATTAACACCCGTGTCCTAGCTAATTCAATATGGGCTTATATCTTTCCTAAAAACAAAAGCTAGCTAACCACCTAAGCACATAAAATTCATGCTGTCTAGTCTTTATGAAAGATAGCTATGTAGTTTAGCTTTTTTTTCAAGTAGGGCCGATGTCTAGAGAGATTCCTAATTAGCCTTAGACTTATGTAGGGTGAATGCTCTTAGATCTAATGCAATTAAATTTCAATTTAAATAGTTTCTAATGTGATGCATGCTATTTGAAAAGGCTTATAAATTATGAATGCTTATAATTTTTTATATAAAAAAAAGTCTACAGAAAATAATTTTTGAAAAAGACTAGACTTCCCTAGATCTGGCACCTCTTTCTCATAGGCCATATTATTTGGACTCTACCTAGAGGCGGGGAAGTATCTTATTAGAAGGAGAGAGAAAATGCATTTAATAAGCATACAACCCCGGATTGCTCCGACTATTCCCTAGGTCATTAAGTTTCTATGTTATTTAATTCCTGAAAATATTGAAATTTCATTACGAGTAGAAACAATTTTTTATCCTAGAGAGCCTAGCAAAAATAGGCCAAGCATATATAATAAAGAAACTTAAAAAATATATATATAATTTCTAATATGCAATCAATATAAACATATCAATATAAATCCATAAAAAGTAAAGTAAGAAAGTCCATGACAAGTGTCATATAAGTACAACTTAAGGTCTGCAGAAAATTAGTGGTGGCTAGGCTCCACCGATAATAACAAGGATTCTAATCTTACTAAATGACGCAAGTCTTAAATACCGGACATTTCATCTTTAAGTCTTCATCTTTGGATCTTCATATGGATCATCTCCAGATCGTCTTCCTTTGGATCACCTTCCTCTATAAGGATACCTAAATGACTAAAAAATTCTTTATAAAGGGCCTTTCCTTTCCACTTTGGGTACCGAATGTTTGAAATGCTAGACTTTTAAAGACTTTCACAACTCAATAATAATTACATCAAATTACATTAAAAGATAAAAATCTAGACTCAAACTCTTATATAGTTATTCTAATAAAAATCATCCCAAGTAATTTATAATATAAAACACAAGCAATCTATATTATACAGGAAAAGGAAACACACTTGGTTATGCTCTTTTAATTTTAATGGGGGCTAAGCAGTCTCTAGAGCATCTACAAAAAATAATGTTAGTTTTAAAGCTTTATGATTATGCCCCCTGTTATTTAAGCGCTACATGAGCATGACCACCTGCATAAGGACTGGATTAGTATCAAAGCGGACCTAGCCCATGGGTAGTCTAATGCACGCATTATATCATAATTAATATATATAAAGTATAGTAAAGTAAAGCTCAATGACAGCACAATAGAGTAAAATACATCAATCAATCATATATGCCACACATAATTGTATCACATCACATAGAATAGAAAAAGTAAACACCATCCCTAATTCTAGAGCTATAAGTGGTTCCTTAGAAAACCTATGTATATTTAGTAGGCATGTGTGGCTCTGGATAGATCCTATATCGGGTAGTTAGTTCAAGTTGCAAAGAGTTTAGATTTGTTGATAGTTTGAAAGGGAACTTTAATTAATATTTAAATATTAATAAATTAAGATCAATTTTAGTTAATTTAGTTTGTTGATTCATTTTAATGCTTCGGATTATGCTTTTGAAAGTTTAAATTATATTAGCCAATTTTGGAAGGTCCTAGGTCCTCCATATGCTAAGAAGGGGGTCCAAAAGGTCACTATTAGAAATGGGCAAAGTTTGGAGGTTCTAGTATTTTAGTTAAATATTAGGCTTTAAAGAGAGTAATTAGGTTTTGAGTTTTTTGGATTTGGAGTTTTTACGTAAAGTTATGAATTTTAGAAGTTTTGGACAATTATTGAATGATCAAAATTGCTAAATTAGGGGTAATTTAAGGGTTTTGATCCAAATCAGCTCCAAACTGGTTGGAATCACCCCTAAAGGTCATAAATAACCTAAATAATTATTCCCATGTGTTTGGAAAAAATTTGGAATTTTTAATAATTTTAATAAGTTAATTAAGGCAAAAAGGTGAATTTAAATTAAATTTAATTAAGGCTTAGATTGACATCTAATTAAGGGGTCATAAGTATTTAAGATTAAAAGTTAAATTCTAAAGAGTTTTAGGTATTATGGGTAATTTTTTGAGTTGAAATGGATTTATTAGAATTTTCTAAAGCTATCGAGGTCTAATTATGGGTTAAATTAAGGTTTGTTAATTAAGTGGTTTAAAGGGTCCTAAAAATTCCTTAAAAATTTTGAGGGGTTTAGGATGTCATTAAGTTTAAGTGATTGAAGTTTCAAGTCATTCAGGGATCTATCCTAACTCCTAAAATTTTTCTAAGTTCGCTAGATGAGGCCTTAATTATTGTCCTTAGGGTGTCACTAGGTTAAGTAGTTTTAAAATCAAAGTCAATGACTAACCCTTGGGGTAACATGTAAGGAGTGAATAAAAATAGAAAACACATCAATCCTAAGATCTAGGAGGGCCTAGGCTAAGTGCTAGTGCGTCCTATGCATGCAAAAGATGCTAAAAGAAAGAGTACAGCACGCTTTACGATTAAATTAGTATATGATTAAAACTTAATCATCCACTAATCTACCTCCTCATGAATGCTACTCATAATTAAAATCTTTGTTTAAAATTTTATTAGTGAATATCTCAAAATTAAGGTTTTTAAAATATATGTTGTTTTAAAATAGTTTAAAATACATATATTAAATAAAGATTTTTTTAGAACATAATGTAATATAAAATAGTCCAATGTAAATAAATATGTAAATAGATGGGAGATCCATTCGTCACCCAAACAAAGTATAAAAAATAACTTAAAAATAATTTTTAATTTGAAAATATTAAACATATTATTTATATAAATAATAGTTAAATAATACAAATAATTAAATAATTCAAAAATAATTTCAGAAAAATATATTTTTGGTATCTAAAATTATTTTTAAATTAAAATACATATTTTTCTAAAAAAATGATGTATTTTATGTCAAAAATAATATTTAAAATGAAATAGTTAAGAATTTTTTAAATTTAATGTATTAAAAGGTATTTTTAAAAAATTTAATGTAATTAATATTTAAAAAAAATCATTAAATTAAAATAAATTAATTATTAAATTATGAATTCAAAGTATTTTAAAATAATTTTACTTAAGTTAAATTATTTATATTTAATTTAATTAATTAGTTATTTAAATATTTAAGCATGTAATTAATAAAAGATGAGGAAAATGTTTAAAATAATAATAACTTTTTAATTATTAGGTTTAAATTAAAATTAAATAAAAATAAATAAGTTTTCTGATTTTAAAATAAGTAAATGTATTTTATAAATAGTAATAATAATCATAATGATAATAATGATAATATAATAAAGGTAATTCGAATAATATAATAAAATAAAATAATTAAAATAATTTAAAATAATTTAAAATATAATTTTTTGATTTTAAATAAAATATTTTTATTATTTACTTAAAAGTAATAATTATTAATAATATGTATTATTTAAATATTTATTATACCTTAATACATAATAACTTTTTAAAATAATTAAATATTAAATAAGAAAGTATATCATATATATTAAAATATTGTTTTAAAATGTAATTCCACATTTTATGAAATATTTTTATCATTTATACCTAATAATTAATATAATTTAAAATATTCATAATATTTTTAATTGAAACTAATTTTAAATTTAGGAGGGTAAAAAATACAATCAATTTGGTATATTACACTTAATTTTTTATTTATATTTAATTTATAATAATTTTTGAAGAAAATAAGGATTAAAATTAGTTTAAAATGAATATTAATAAAAAAGGCGGCGGCGTCAGTGGCAGGCCATACAACGCTCTCTAATTCACTCTGAGATTTTGGGTAATCATTACCAATAATTGTGCTACCGCGCAATCATTGATAATGATTGTCGCAGCACTTAAACACATCGGACGGTGAGCGAAATTGTCGATCTTCCATAGTTTCGAATCAACATTCCTGATGGAGTTGGACAGTGAGTGGAATTGTAAGATTGATTCCGTGGTTAATACAAACTACATAATGACGAGATCTCGTCAACTAAAATAGCGTAAACTGAAACCTTTGAACGATAATCGTCTTGTTCTTGCAATTGGATCTTGTACACTATTGAAATAGCGTAAACCAAAATTAATTGAGCGATCAATGGCTGAGATATTGTACACTATTGAAATAGCATAAACACAAACCCTAGAATGATAATCGTCTCATTCTCTTAATTGGATGCATTAAATCAAACGAAACTTTAAACATAGAGTGTATACATGAAGAGCATTCATGGGGGATAATTTTTGCGGTCTAAAATATGCTTAATGCAAATCTAATTAACCCTAAGTGTCCTAGACTAGGGTTAGAATTTATACCTTGGTTTATGGCCGAATTAGTTTTTAAAAGGGCTTGTTGCACTTGTAGACTGTTTACGGTCCTTTTTGTAGAAAAACTCATGGCTTGAAACACACTCGATCGAACATAAAAAGCTTTGGAAGATTCGAGGTCTCGGTTGGCCGGAGATCTCACCATCGACGACCCTTGATCGGTGGATTTGACTTGGACGATGTGGAAGGAATTGGGGAGAGCTATCAAACCAAATATGCTTAGGATCACTTGGGGAGAAAGTTATGAGCAAAAAGATCCATCAAACACCCTAATTTTTCTTATTTAAAGCCCCTAGATCTATCATGGATGGCTAGGATTGAATCTAAATTCAAATAGGAGGGAGGGGAGGTGATTAAGATTGAATTTGCATGAGGGAAGCAATATGAAAGATTTAAATCCCTTTAATGGAGAGATTTTGACCAAAATAGGCTAGGTTTGACCAACCAAGGATTGTGTTGACCAAGCCATGAACTGACCTGGTCAATTTGGTTAAATGGGTCCAAGGGATGGGGGAGTTGAGCCAAGGGTAGCCTTGAATTGATTTCTATTAAATTTAGACCCATCTAAGCTAATTGGGTCAACCTGGTTAAGCAGGTTGACCCAGGATATCGGTCAGGGCCCAATGGGTTGGGTCTGACCCACTGAGTTCAAAGGAGGTTGGATCTAAACTTGAGAAGCTATGAAATTGATTTTAGATCAAATAGAATTAGTTTGGGTCGATTTGGGTCGACCAAGGTTATCCTGGTCAACCAGGTTAACCCAGGATTTGGGTTTAGGTTCTACAGAATAGGTTTGACCCAACAAACACAAGGGAGATGGTCTTGGGGCTTGGCTTGGTCAGTTTGACCAAGTTAACTCCTTGACCTAGAGTTTGAGCAAAAGAGAGGTCAACAAATGGACCCCCAATAAGGGTGGCGAACAAACTAGTGAACCGCGCGTGTTGGCATTGACAGAATATGATATACAAAGTAGAGTAAAGAGTAACGGTAAAGATCACCCAAAGGGTGAAAGAAGTAGGGGGGCTCCTCTCCTTGCCTTACACTATAGTAAGGGTAGAGCAGAGGAGAGAGCAAAGAGCAATAGTGAATATCATCAAAAAATGAAAAAGGTAGAGAGATCCTCTCCTGACCTTACCTTATAGAAAGGGCAGAGCCTAGGATAGGAAAAAAAACAAAGTCGAGATCACCAAAAGGTGAAAAAGTAGTGGGATTCTCTCCTTATCTTACCCTATAGCAAGGGCAAAACTGAGGAAAGAACCAAAGTAAAGTAGAGATCACCAAAAGGTGAAAATGTAATGGGATTCTCTCATGGCCTTACCTTATAGCAAAAAGGCAGAATTGAGGAAAGAACCAAAGAAAAGTAGAGATCACCAAAATGTGAAAAAGTAATGGGATTCTCTCTTAGCCTTACCCTATAGTAAGGACAGAGCCAAGGAAAGAACCAAAGTAAAGTAGAGATCACCAAAAGGTGAAAAGGTAGTGGGATTTTCTCCTGGCCTTACCCTACAGCAAGAACAGAGCCAAGGAAAGATTCAAAGTAAAGTTGTAGAGTAAACCAACTACCTGCCTAGTCGCATCAAAATAATAAGGTAGAAGGTGAAAGGGGTGGTGATGAATGCCTCCCAGTGACTCTATGGGGCTCTCTCAACTAGTTAATTTTCTACATCTATCTGATCAGATTGGCCTAGCAAATGAAGAGAGGCTCAATACTCACTTGATTATATCGAAGTAGTGAGTAAGGAGTCAAGGGGTAGTGGGGTATGCCTCATAGGGGCTTTATCAAGCACCATTACCCAGGAAACCCGATGTACACCCACGCATATGCCTACAATAGGACGAAAAGGAAAAAGTGACATTTGCCTAGTGTATGTTCCTACAACAGGGCCCCTACCTAGCATATATATCCAAAGTAGGATAAAGAAAGAATATTCAACATAATTACCGGACGCATATGCCTACAATGATGCTATGAGGAAAGAGTGGTGAGGAATGCCTCTCAGAGACTCTGTCGGGATCTCTCAACCAGGAAACCTGAAATCCACCTGGCGCATATGCATGCAATAGGACAAAAGGAAAAAATTCACCTCTGCCTAGTGTATATGCCTGCAGCAGAGTAACTATCCAGTGCATATACCTGTAGTAGGATAAAAATGAAGCACTCAGCATAATCACCCAGCGCATATACCTGTAATGAAGTGAAGAGGAAAGAGTGGTGAGGAATGCCTCCCAGGAACTCTGTTGGGCTCTCTAAACTAAAAAACTTGATGTCCGTACGACACATATGCCTGTAGTAGGACAAAAGGAAAAAAGTCACCTCTGTTCGGTGTATGAGCCTGCAGCAGAGTACCTACCTGGTGCATATGCCTATAGTAGGATAAAGATGAAGCACTCAACATAATCACCAGATACATATGTCTGCAATGATGTAAAGAAGAAAGAGTCATGAGGAATGTCTCTTAGGGATTCTGTTGGGCTCTCTCAACCAAAAAACCTGAAGGCCACCCGGCGTATATGCCTGTAGTAAGACAAAAGAAAAAAAGTCATCTATACTCAGTGTATGTGCTTGCAGCAGAGTACGTACCTGATGCATATGCCTACAGTGGGATAAAAATGAAGCACTCAATATAATCACCTACGCATATGCCTGTAGTGACGTGAAGAGCAAAAAGTAACCTCAGCACCAACCTAATATAACTCTATGTAGGGATGTGAGGGAAAAAAGTAAAGATAACTATAAGAACTTTTAGGGAAAAAGTTATTTAAGAGTTTCCAAACCAACTTCTAGTTACCTCATGGTAGAGGATAAAACATCGTGGCCACGGGTATCTAGATGCCAGCAGAATTCCTTAAGCAACTTTATCAAAGGATTTAAAGTAGCAGAAAGAAGGGGGAATTTGCTCTCTCTAAGAGTAAAGCCGGGTTCCACCCGTGAAAAGGAAAACCAGTCTCGCTCAACTGAGAGTTTCTTTTTTTTATTGTCACGTCAAAATAATAGAAGATAAGAGAGGGGGAAAATTAGGCCCTTAGAGAGTAAAGTCAGGTTCCTCCTATGACAAGGGCAACCGATTTTGCTCAACTAAGAGCTACCTCTTTTTTTTATTATATATTTTTGTATGCTCACAATCAATAATTGAAGCACAAAGAAGGAGAGATAAGATTGTCTTTAATAACCCAGACTATGTTTGCCATATGAACAAAATTGGGGAGAGCGAGATCAGATAGGATTTTGCAATGAATTAAAATATTGGCTTTGATAATCCAGACCACATCTATTATATGAATGAAATTAGGGAGCATAATCACAACTAAATTTATATAATAATGAAATTTATATATGGATAGTGAATCAATATTACCACACCTGATTAATCTAAGTGGGCATGGACCTAGTATCACCTCTAAAAAATGGATTTAAATTAGGGATATTGGGACAACATCACCATACATGATTAACTTAGGTGGGTATGGACCCAATATCACCTCTAAAAAATGGAATTAAATTTGGGACATTAGATCAACATCACCACACCTGATTAACCTAGGTGGGTATGGACCTAGTATCACCTCTAAAAAATAGATTTAAATTAGGAACATTGGATTAACATTACCACACTGGATTAACCTAGGTGGGTATGGACCCAATATTACCTCTAAAAATATGGATTTAAATCAGGAACATTGGATCAACATCACCACACTTGATTAACCTAGGTGGGTATAGACCCAGTATTACCTCTAAAAAAAGATTTGAATTATGGGTTTTGATATCCTAGACCACGATTGGAGTGACAAGCAAAATTGGGTAAGAATAAATCCTCATAAAGGGAGGATAAATCAAAGGTTTTATATACTAGCACCAATGTGATTGGTGTGCATAGATATAAACACAAATATCCCTACAACATATCAGCTTATCCCCTTTAAGGATAGCTTTATACTCTTCATAACGAATATTATGTGGTAGAGGACAAATCTTTGTGGCCATACAGACTACCAAAAAGTAAGAAGGATCCTTTCAGGGGGTATAAATATAGAGGGATATTTGCAGGAGGTAGGGAGATTCCTCTTGTGACGTTTTAAACTCAAGCATAGTAATTAATTCAGGTATTCTTCATCAAAGAGAGAAATAACCATATGAGAATGAGAGACATCATGAATGATAACATTAATAAATTAGCTCTACCCCATATAACCCACACCTTCTATGGTTTGAGGGAGGTTAGTTTTCCAATCACGGGCTTGCTGTAAAGCTTGTTCATCGGACCAAGTCGAAGGAATGACACCCTGATCTACATATCCCTCTATAATGGTGGAAACGTATTGAGTGACGCTCGTAACCTCTATTTCTATAGCAGTATATGCCAAACTCTGACTCTTAAGACCCAGTGGTACACCTATATGATGGGATAAAGAGGCACACTCCTTAGACCTTATTGGTCCAAATGTCTTATATAGTGGAGGTATAGGGTGCTCACTAGTCTATAGTGAGCTACCACCACTAGTGAGAGGAGTGTTAGAAGGTCTTTGATGAGAATCCTTAACTCTTATTCCTTACATCAATGGGGAATAGATTGCTTGCTAGTATTCTGATGTCAGAAATCTTCTTTATCGTTTGAGCTAATATCAACAACTAATTTGCCCTCGGGTATCAAATACCTGTGGAAGGTAGGAAGTGAATCATATCTAGTGGAATCCATGATTGATGATAGAACCGAGCAATGAGGAACATTGATCATCTCATCTCTGAAGAATTATGCTCAATAGTCAAAGAACAAAAGTAAAGGCATGAGGGAGGAGGAATCAGAGTGTTGTAGTTCTACTGTCCATGGGTCAACTCTCTTCCTCTACCTCATCCTCCCCTACATCTATTAGGAGGAACATTGTGCCTCACTACAAACTAAAAAGGAGCTTTATCAAAATATGTAGTGGAAACACCTGCCTCATTACTAACCTATGATGGACCCTGTACTAACATTTGTATAGGATCCTATACAGGTGACTGCGTAGGACCCTGTATAATATTAGCGTGCATCACTGGTGATTGGGCAAGAGGAGGTCTATAAGTCTTTTGAGGTACATAATACTCGGTGTCAACGTATATAGATACCTCATGCACAGAAAGGATTGAGTATCTCTAGGAATGGAATACTCGACATCATTTCTCATATACTTCATACACTGGTACAAGGTAGAGGGCACCATTCCATACTTGTTGAGCTAAGGCCTTCCCAAGAGAGCCATGTATGAAGTATCAACCTCAATTATATGAAACTTTGCCTCAGTTAAGAAATTTTCAAACTTCAAAAGTAAGGTAATAGACCCTAGAGCATGCTGTCCATGATCATTAAAGCCTTCCAACATAATCTTGTTGGAAGTGAGCTTCAAGTGACCTAGGGAGAGGCTATTTAAAGTTTCATAAGTAAGAATGTTTACTGAAGCCCCTTAGTTGATGATGACCCTATTCAACTCATAACCATTGACTTCAACAGTGACATATAAGGGATGGTTGTGCTTAGAAGTTCCTAAAAGAAGGTCATGATTTGAAAAGGTAATGCATGGAAGATATCTCAAGTGTCATGCATCCCCAATAGAATCAGAAGCAAAGAATACTTGATAGGACTCTGGTTCGAGTATGACTTTTACCAGTGTCTCTCTCAAATCAGGGGACATCATTAAAGCATTATAAACACTGAGAAGGGAGGGAATTTTTCTTAGATGAGCCAATAAATTATAGTCAACCTCCAGTTGAGGGCCTTTCCCTTTCTCCTTAGATTGCTCTTGAGAGGAAGGGGTAGGATCATCCTACTAGGTAATGATATTTTTATCTTTTTCTTTTGTATTTTTAGCCATCCGAGGTGGAAGTACCTTCCCGGAATATAAGTGAACTTCCTATATTTAGTCATCCTCAACAAGAGGTTCACTTGGCTTTGGGGGATGGCTTGTGCTGGCTCTAAGGAGAGTGCCTTGAGTGGGTTTTCGGATTTATCTTCTAAATCCATGTAACAACCATTCTCTAGAATGGTAAAGACTGGTTCATCTTCATACTCAGACTCATCTTCATATATATGATCATTTATATTATTAGAAGTACGTACAATATGAAAGAGGTAGTATTAGAAGAAGTAGGAGTAAAAGTAGGAGCAAAAAACTAAAAGTAGTCAGAATCACCTTCTTCTATTATTTCATTATCAATCAAAAGGAGAATAAAATGCTTCAATGTAAGTGCTGGAAGGAGTCCCATCTTCCCTTCTGAGGTTATAATAAGATTTTTTTTCTCATACATCTTTTTATTACATAAAGAATAAGAATAAATGTACTCAGTAGGCACTACAATAGAAGAAGAAGGAGAAAAAGGTCATGGCGTAATAACTAGGGTGGCAACTGTCGACTCGGTCTAGAGAGGCCTCCTCTCAACTGCCTCTAAAATCTAAATTGCCTAGTCAATCATATTCTTTATATTTTGAGAGAGTTCTAGCTACCACTCTACCTCAGAACCTCTGAATGACCTGCTACTTCTGCCCTGATTGTCACTATGATTGCCACTACGACTGGAACTAGAGATCATCTAAATTGCCTAAGTTATCTTGCCCTGTGGCTGTACTAAATCATTGTCCTACAAATGGATATCTTTATTAGCCATAAGGCTCTCCACCTTATCCTTGAACACAAAACAATCTTCAATGATATGCTCAATATGTTGGTGAAAGGGGAAATATAGTGGATGCTCTGTTTTCCCTTCTTCATATGCCTTCTTATTAAATGGGAATGTCAAGACATTTTTTTTAATAAGGAATTTAAATATCTTTCGTATACTTTCCCTTTTAAATAGATATTCCTTATTAAATCTCTTCTATAAAGACAGTTGACTCTCTGAGGTCTTATAAGAGGGTCTTGACTGTCGAGTCTACAGTCGTGGTGGTGGTGAATTGACTGCGGGCTTCTTTCCCTTATCTAGTGGCTGAAAGGTACTATGTACCTCCCCTCTCCTAGAATGAGGTGCCCTTGAAGACTTCTATTATTGAGGTATGCACGAAGGCTGACTCTCAACCTTAAGAGAGACTGCATCGGGTATGTTGTCCTACAAGCTAATAACCTTCTTCAAAAACTTTTGGAAGGTTCTAATACTGAAACCCTTCATTGGGGAGGTCAGTATACCAAGCAAAGGCCACCCCAATTAGGCTAATATTAAAGAGTCTCAGTAGAAGTGCATCGTTCCCCCCTTTGTTGCAACACACGGCTCGGTATTGAGCCACATGCTTTCTTAGGTTCCCAAACCCATTAAAAACTCTAAAATATGGGGGAATGAAGAAAGGGAGGTAGGGATCCCTCTCGCACTCAACCGGGTAGGGTCTCCCCCTATTAATAACCTCTCCAGCCTTCCTAGAGGAAATTGCCTGCTCAACCTTCTAGGCTATCAAATCCTCAATCTATCCCACTAACAATTATGCTAACTGACTCTGAACTAAGGTAGCAGCTATTGTAGGTTGGCATGGTTCTAGTGGTTGTACTGTGGGCTCATTCCTAAATGTAGTAGGAGTGGCTACGCCCATAATCTGGGGCATCGCCCCCAAAGCTGTCAACTGCACGGTCATTGCCACCATGGCTTTGGCCATCTCTACCATCTGAGTTTGAAGGTGCAAAATGGTAGCCTTTATATCAATTGATCTAGGAGACTCTCCCACCTCAGGCTCTCCCTGCTCATCTTCATCCTTGGGCTCTCTTTGCCTGTCCGAGTGACCTTGATGGGTAACCACACAAACTCTATGTATGGGTAAGTCTTCAGCTAACACATCCTTGAGTATATCCTCATCAAAGAAGGTTTGACAAAGTTCCTCTATGCACGAATTTGGTGAACTGTTAGGAGGAACTATAATATCTACATAGCAAAGCATTGGAACTGCCTCAAACCTAGTAGGAGCAACTGTCTCTATCTACTCAGCTTCATCTACCAATTGTACTATCTTGACAGGGATATCCTCCTGTCATCATCTCCAAACTCACCTAGTATGGTGGGACCTAGTGGGGGCAACTAACTGCTAGGAGTCACAACTATTGAATGGATCTGATCTATGGTATTCTCCAACCACTGTCTTTATCTATGACTATGTGAGGGTCGTCCAACTCTATGAGCAACTATCTGTGGTCGAACTGTCGGAACTGAACTAACTAGCAACCTAGGTGATTGTCCTCTCTACCACATGTACCTCTACCTCTATAATTGAATGGATGCCTGAGAGATCTAACATATTAACCTCTCTCGAATGACAGGACCTCAACCTCACACTAGGCAGATGATACTCTAAATCCTCTGAGAGAGGGTTCGGGCAGCATCATCCTTGGGGGAACTAGCTCGGGGTAAAGTAGTGGTAACAGGAGGGGTCATCACAATGCGAGTGATGTCCTCCTCATCACTACTATATTCTAGTGGAAAGAAGCATTCTCACTGGACTGCTTCTATCTTAGGTGCTACTATAACAACTGGGTAGGTGGAACAGAAACTAGTCATAGCTCATACTGTGCATGGACAACTCTCCTCTGAATAGGTTCCTAGTGAGCCACTGCCTCTATCATCCTCTATCTATCTATCTATCTATCTCAAATGCAGCTAATCTCAATTTTCTATTTATATTCCCCTGGATCCTTCTCCCAAGGCCGGAGGTGGAGGAGGAGGGGACATCTAAACCCACTGCCTGGGTGACCAGGAGAATAGGAACTACATGAAGTGTCGGGGTCTACTCAATTGTCGCAAGGTGAGAGAGCTAAGAAAACACAAAAGCCTGACGGGTAGAAGGTGAAGGAGCCTTGGTCTGGGCACCCCTCTTCCTGGAGGAAGGAGGAGGAACACAAACTCGAGCTATCTCTGCCGGAATAATAGGAGGAGCAACAACTGGTTGTTGGCACTAAGGGGCCGGAGTAGCCTACACAACAAGTATAATAGGTAAAGGTCTCCTAACAACTGGATAAGTAAGAGGGACCGGGAGTGATCTAGGTAATGGCTGCCTAACCATAGGGTGCATTGGCTGTGCATGAAGGGGAATGAGACGAGCAGGTGCTCGAGCAATCTGCTGATCCACTAGTCCTTCGAAGGGGCACATAGCTATATGTCTTCTCCTTTGAGGAGGAGAGAATATAGCTACCTCAGCTGGGGTTAGCCCGCTAAGAGCGACGAAAGTTGAGTCCATGAAGGAACCAAAATTAATCCCTCTAATGGGCGGATTAGTCAGCAGGGACTCGGGGAGAGTCACCTATGCATTCGAGCCAAAATAGAAAGTCACAAAAGAAGTATGAAAAGCCATGGCACTGTTGCCAAAAGAACAAAGAATTTGAAAGGATTAGTAAGATTGGAAACCACTAGAGAAGAAGAGAATTAATAAGGTATGAAATGGCTTAAAAGACTGGAAGGAAAGGGACCATAGCTAGGGGAAAACTTAGCTAAGAAGGAAACCTAACTAAGAAAAGGATCCTAACTAAGAGTAGGATGAACTTAATCTAAGGAGTACCAATCATAGAGTACATACAAGAAAGAATAATATGAGATCTAAGATGGAGACAGAAACGAGTCCCACCGTGGCTGCTAAAAACCTGTGGACCTCTAAAAGGGATCCGCTCATGGCTCTAGAGTGTAGAGGGTATATAATCGTATCACCCAGGGATAGAAATGATCACATGCCTTCATGTTCTTTGTAAGTGGGACAATGGGAGGACAGATTAGATCCTGTATAAGATGAACCATTGAGAATAGCGACTCTCACCATTGCATCCCAATGGGTGATAATATATAGGACCTAATCATTATTACAGGGTTTCTCCCATCCAATATATCTGGTCGAGTGGGGTTTATTTATACTGGAATTCTATTTCCCATGGGTGTAAGCCCCTATGGTTAATTACATCTCAAGCCATAGCCTAAGAATACTCTCGATTAATAATATGATATTATTCTTCATAAATCTAGATTGGCACACAAAGGGAGATTAGGAAATTCTATTTAAAAGGAAAGGAAGGTTATAAATGGGCTTAGTCAAAATGTACGGCTCATCTCAGCATCTAGAGGGACTAAGGCAGTAATTAAAGAAAGAGAATCATACACTCATAGCATATAAAGGGAAAGGATGGAAATGGCATCATATACGTGATGTGGATAGGTGGATTTATTGTTCTTGAAGAGAAGGAAACTTACCCATCGTTTAGGCATACTACGAGACACCCAATGTAGTAGTCTTGAATCCTAGATCTAGTATGGGTTTAGTGTTCTACCGAACACTAACACCAGTGTCCTAGAAAATGTAATTTGGGCTTATATCATGCCTGAAAGGGAAAGCCAGCTGACCACCTAAGCATATAAAATCCATATTGTCTGGTCTTTATGAAAGATAGGTAGGTAGTTTAATTTTTTTTAAGTGGGATCGATATCTAGAGAGTTTTCTAATTAGCCTTAAACTTATGTAGGGTGAATGCTCCTAGAGCTAATGCAATTAAATTTTAATTTAGTTGGTTTCTAATGTGATGCATGCTAGTTTAAAAGGCTTTTAAATCATGAATGCTTAGAATTTTTCTTAAAAAAAGCTTATATAAAATAATTTAAAAAAAAAAACTAGACTTCCCTAGATTTGGCCTCTCATTTTCATAGGCTAGATTATCTGGACTCTACTCATAAGCGGGGAAGTGTCTTATTAGAAGGAGAGAGAAAATGCATTTAATATGCATGCGACCTCATATGACTATGGATATTCCCTAAGTCGTTAAATTTCTAAGTTATTTAATTCCTAAAAAATTGAAATTTCATTATAAGTAGAAAAAAAGTTTTTATCCTAAAGAGCCTAGTGAAAACAGGCCAAGCACAGCAAGAAAGAAACCTAAGAAAAATATGTAATTTTCACTGCGCATTCAATATAAACACATCAATATAAATCCACAAAAAGTAAAGTAAGAAAGTCCATGGTAAGTGTCATATAAGTACAACCTAGGATATGCATAAAAGTAGTGGTGGCCAGGCTCCACCGATAATAACTTGGATTCTAATCCTACTAAATGATGCAAGTTTTAAAAGTCGGGCATTTCATCTTCAAGTATTCATCTTCGGATCTTCATATGGATCATCTCCGGGTCGTCTTCATTCGGATCGCCTTCCTCTACAAGGGTACCAAAATGACTAAGAAATTTCTGATAAAGGGCCTTTCCTTTTCTCTTTGGGTACCTAATGTTTGAAATGGCAAACGTTTAAAGACTTTCACAACTTAATAATAATTAAATCAAATTATATTTAAAAAAAAATCTAGACTCAAACTCCTGCATGATTATCCTAATAAAAATTATCCCAAGTAATTTATAATATACAACACAAGCAATTTATATTATGCAAAAATAGGAAACACACTTGGCCACTCTTTTAATTTTAAAGGGGGCTAAGCAGACTCTGGAGCATCTATAAATAGCATTAGTTTTAAAGCATTATGATTATACATCCTCTTATTTAAGCACTGCATGAGTGTGGTCACTTGCATAAGACTGGATTAGTATAAAAGTGGCCATAGCCTATGCCAAGTCTAACACACACATCACATCATAATCAATATATAGAAAGTATAATAATGTAAAGCTCAATCACAGCACAATAAAGCAAAATACATCAATTAATCATCAATGCCATACACAATTGCATCACATCACAGAGAGCAGAAAAAGTAAACATCCGACCCTAATCTTAGAGCTAGAAGTGGTGCCCTAGCAATCTTATGTGTGTGTAGTAGGCTTGTGTGGCTCTAAATAGGTCCTATATCGGGTAGTTAGTTCAAGTTGCTTAGAGTTCAAATTTGTTGAAGGTCTTAAAGGGATCTTTGATTAATGTTTAAATATTACTTAATTATGATATATTTTAGTTAATTTAGTTTTTTGATCTACTTTAATGCTGAGGGTGGTGATCTTGGAAGTTTAAATTATATTAGCCAATTTTCGAAGGTCCCGGGTCCTCCTATATACTTGGCTAAGGGGGTCCAAAAGGTCACTATTAGAAATGGGCTAGTTATGGGGGTTCTACTATTTTAGTTAAATAATAAGCCTTAATATGAGTAATTAGGCTTTGAGTTTGATAGATTTGGAGTTTTCTACATAAAGTTATGAATTTTAAAAGTTTTGGGAAATTATTGAATTATCAAAATTATTAAATTTGGAGTATTTTAGAGATTTTGATCCAAATCAGCTCCAAACTAATTGTAATCATCCTCAAATGACATAAATGACCTAAATAAGTGTTCCCATATGTTTGGGGAAAATATGGAATTTTTAAAAAATTTTAATAATTTAATTAAGACAAAAAGGTTAATTTTAATTAAAGTTAAGTTAAGGCTCAAATTAAAGTCCAATTAAAGGGCCCTAAATATCTAAGATTAAGGGTTAAATCCTAAAGATTTTGAAATATTATGGGTAATGTTTGGAGTTGAAATGGAGTTATTAGAATTTTCTGAAGTTATTAAAACCTAATTTTGGATTAAATTAGGGTTTATTAATTAAGGGGTTTAAAGGGTCCTAAAAATTCCTTAAAAAAATTTAGAGGTTTAGAATGTCACTAAATTTAAGTGATTAAAGTTTTAAGTCATTCAGGGATCTATCCTAGCTCTTAGAATTTTTTTAAGTTTGTTAGGTGAGTCCTTAATTATTATCCATAGGGTGTCACTACATTAAGTATGTTAAAATGAAATTCGATGACTAACCCTTGAGGTAACATGCAAGGAATGCATAAAAATAATAAACACATCAATCCAAAGATCTAGGAGGGCTTAAGCTAAGTGCGCTTATGTCCTATGCATGCAAAAGATGATAAAAAAAGAGTAAAGCTTCCTTTACAATTCAATTAGTTGATGATTGAAATTCAATTATCCACTAATCCACCTCCCCATGAATGTTATTCATAAGGAAAATCAATGTTTAAAATTTTATTAGTGAATCTCCCAAAATTAAGGGGTTTAAAATATATATAATTTTAAAATAGTTTAAAATACATATATTAAATAAGGAATTTTTTTTAGAAAATAATGTCATTTAAAATAGTTCAATATAAATAGATGGGAGATTCACTGGTCACCTAAACGAAGTTTCAAAAATAAATTGAAAATAATTTTTAATTTGAAAATATTTAACACATTATTTATTTACATAATAGTTAAATAATATAAATAATTAAATAAAATACAAATAAAATAAAATAAATACATTTTGGTATCTAAAAATATTTTTAAATTAAAATACTTATTAAAACAAATAAGGTATTATACATCAAAATAGGATTTAAAATGAAATAGTTATAAATTTTTTGAAATTTAATGTATTAAAAGGTATTTTAAAATAATTTAAAGCGATTAATATTTAAAAATAATCATAAAATTAAAATAAATAAATTATTAACGTTTTGAATTCAAAGTATTTTAAAATAACTTTACTTAATTAAAATTATTTAAATTTAATTTAATTAACTAGTAACTTAAATATTTAAGTATGTAATTAATAAAAGAGGAGGAAATAAATTAGGTTTAATTTAAATTTAAATTAAAATAAATAAGTTTTCTGATTTTAAAATAAGTAAATGTATTTTATAAATAAAAAGAATAATCAAAATGATAATATAATAAAGGTAATTCAAATAATATAATAATTAAAATAATTCAAAATAATTATAATTTAAAATATAATTTTTTTGATTTTAAATAAAATAATATTATTAATTATTTACAAGTAATAATTATTAATAATATGTATTATTTAAATACTAACTATACCTTAATACATAATAACTATTTAAAATAATTAAATATCCAATTAACTTAAATATTGAATAAGAAAGTATATTAGATATATTAAAATATTATTATAAAATGTAATTCCATGTTTTAAGAAATATTTTTATCATTTATACCTAATTATTAATTAAATATAATTGATATGTAATAATTACTACAATTTAAAATATACATAATATTTTTAATTGAAACTAATTTTAAATTTAGGAGGATGAAAATATGATTAATTTGGTATATTACACTTAATTTTAAGATTTATATTTAATTTATAATGATTTTTTAAATAATATAGGGTTTAAAATTAGTTTAAAACTAATATTTATAAAAAAAAGGTGGCAGCGATGGCAGGCCATGCAGCGCTCTCTGATTCACTTGTGATTCCAGGAAATTATTGGTAATGATTGCACCACTATGCAATCCTTAGCAATTATTATCACGACACTTAAACATGTCGGACGGTGAGCGGGACTGTCCGATCTTGCGCTGTTTCGAATCAATGTTCCTGATGAAGTTGGACGGTGAGCAAAATTGCAGGATTGATTTTGTGATTAATACAAACTGCAAAATGTTGAGATCTCGACTGTTGATCGAGCAATCAATGGCTGAGAACTTGTATACTATAGAAATAGCATAAACTGAAACCCTATAATGATAATCATCTCATTCTCATGATTGGATGCATCAAATCAAACAAAACTTTAAGCATAGAGTGTATACATGAAGAGCATTCATGGGGGATAATTTTTGTGGTCTAAAATGTGCTAAATGAAAACCTAATTAACCCTAAGTGTCCAAGACTAGGGTTAGAATTTATACCCTGGTTTATGGTTGGATTAATTTGTAAAAGGTCTTGTTGCACTTCTAGACTATCCAAAGTCCATTTTGTAGAAGAACTCATGGCTAAAAATGCACTGGATCGAACACAAAATACGTTTGGAAGATTTGAGGTCTCAGTTGGCTGGAGATCTCATCGCCAGCGACTCTTGACCAGTGGATTTGACTTAGAAGATGTGGAAGGAATTGGGGAGAGCTCTCAAACCAAATATATCGGCTTGGGAGCACTTGGGGAGAAAGTTATGAGCAAATAGATCCATCAAATACCCTAATTTTTCCTATTTAAATCCCCTAGACCTATCATGGATGGCTAGGAATTAATCTAAGTTCAAATAGGAGAGAGGGGAGGTGATCAAGATGGAATTTGCATGAGGGAAGCAATAGGAAAGATTTAAATCCCTTTAATGGAGAGATTTTGACCAAAGAAGGCTTGGTTTGACCAACCAAGGCTTGGGTTGACCAAGCCATGAGCTGACCTGGTCAATTTGGTCAAATGGGTCCATGGGATGGGGGAGTTGAGCCAAGGGTAGCCTCGAATTGAATTGAATCAAATTTAGACCCATATAGGCTAATTGGGTCAACTTGGGTTGACCTGGTCAACTTGGGTTGACCTGGTCAACTTGGGTTGACCTGGTCAACTAGGTTGACCCAGGGCATGGGTTAGGGAGTAGTGGGTTGGGTCTGACCCATTGAGTCCAAAGGAGACTGGATCTGAACTTGGGAAGCTATGAAATTAATTTGATATCAAATAGAACTAGTTTGTGTTGATTTAGGTTGACCCTGGTTGACCTAAGGCCTAGGTCTGGGGTCCACATACTAGGTTTGACCCAACAAACACAAGGGAGTTGGTCTTGATCCCTGGCTTGGTTAGTGTGACCAAGTCAACTCTTTTGACCTAGAGTTTGAGCAAAAGAGATGTCAACAGAAACCTTTCTTTTCTATAGAGTCTGAGTCTTATAAATATTCGAATCAATGAATAAATGAAATTTATTTTATATACCACACTTTCTTTTATTATATTACATACATGCATTGCATCATATGGGTGATAGATTGCATTATCGGGTAGAATTTTTCTTGGCATATGTGTTTTGGACTTTGTATGAACACATATATTAGTTATAGGATGATATAGTATTGGGTACTGTATACATAAATACATTTACCTTATCATGCATACATATATAAATTTTATTTCTACAATATACACAAACCCATCACACAAGCCTACGAGAAGGTAGTGTGGTCCTCTTGCACCTGGAGAATGATGCGCTATTCCTGTTGGTACAAGGCCATTATGCTGTCAAAATTTTTAAGAAATTATGATGGCTAGAAAATTTAGTTAGGTTATTAAATAACATAAAATATAGAGTTCTTAGCCAGTCATTTGGATATAAAGTTAAAATTATTTATCTTGAGTTACTAATTCAAATTCTAATTCATTAGTAATAAAATAAACCTTTTGACCTGTCATAATTTGATAAGAAAGGAGAAAATCTCTAGACATTGACAAAAGCCTATCCTGGCTTAACTTCATACTTAAAATGATAGGTGAAAGTGTCTTTTATCCTTCAGGATAACTATTGCATTCCCTATGCCAAATTTGAATATAAAAATAATTTGTTTCTTTCCTCAAATCGATAACATAGTGTTAAATTATCTCTCGAAATAATTAACACTAATTATGCAGATTTGTCAAAAAATATTAAATATTAAACCAATATCATAATTAACATTAAATTTTCCACATATATTGTATGATCAATTAAAATAGAAATTAATTAAAATATTTAATTTAAATAAAATAAATCAATAAAATTTGAATTATAACTATTCATATGGTATAAACACCATATCGTATCGGGTAATTAGCTATAACCAGAAATCTTGATGTCGAATCCAACTTACCTAAAATAGATAAATTTGAAGTTAAAAATTTGAATTATTCGTATTGTGTGAACAGAGTTGTACTATATGATTGTTTAAATTATTATCTAATTTAAGTAAGATAATTAAGGAATCAAACTGTGTATTATTAATTATAGATCATATTGTATGATCATATATCATAATGTACCAATCAGCCGATGACACTCTGGATGATGTTTGGTTCATCCTATATGACTAGATATGTGATTTTAATTAATCATAATATAATATTGTCCATTCATTTAATATGATATGTGAAGAAATCAAACTGATCATACTATATTATTATTAATCGTATTATACTAACAATGAGCTAATTGAACTAATTGTATTATACGATAAATTTATCATATTATATGAATAGAGTTTATGGAATTAAATTATTAGGGTTTTTAAAAGCCTGCTATTTAATATTTCTTAATAGACTTTGCATAAGTCTTTGACAATCTAAGGTTTGAGTCTTCTATACATGAGAGTTTGGAGATAGGACTTTGAGCAAGGGAGAGAAAGGGTGAAGTTATAAGAGAGGGAAAAGATTCTTATGGGTTTAGGGTGTGTGAGAGGGCGTTTTACATGGCTGATTCGGCCAACTTACATTTGAGTTCCTCCACGTGTTAAGCTTTGCCTTGATGGGAAACTCAAATGTCTTTGTCAGATTACCCTAGAGTAGTTTGAATCACATCCACTAACTACTCCACCATATCGAAAAAGTGAAAGTGATTAAGCTACTCCACCTCACCAAGAGGGTTAACGTGATTTTGGCAACTATGTCTCACCAAGAGGGAAAAAGTGATTTGGAACACTCCATCTCACTAGGAGGGTGAAAGTGATTCGGGCTACTCAGCCTCACTAGGAGGGTGAAAGTGATTCGGGCTACTACGCCTCACTAGGAGGATGAAAGTGATTCTAGTTCTCAACCACACTAAGGAGGTGGAAGTAATTTTGTAAGGGTTTATCTGCCTAGCTTTGGAAGCTAAAGGGGAGTCGCTAAGTGTTTAGTGTAATACTGAAGAGGATGACTTTGGGGAGTGGGTGTAGGTAAAGTTAACTAATCCATTATAAAAATCTGGTTTATATTTTTTTAACTTTTTGCCCTTTATTTTATGTGTTTTACTTTCTTGCACTTTTACTTTTTGCAATTTGGTTTTTCTATAGTTGGTGTTATGATATGAAGATCATCTTGGTTAGTTTGGATTAATTCTTATTTTTGAGAAAAATTTAGAAAAGTGAAAAGAACAAAAAAGTGTTATTTATTTTTTCTATAAAACAAAAAAAAATAAATATATTTTGAGTTATAATTTTGCTTCTGCTTTAAAACTATGTTTGGTTATATATAATAAATGTCATATTTTTATAAATATGACTATATGAGCATTATGAGGCATATAATCAAATTTCTTTTAATTTCCCTTAAAATTTGATTAATAATGTGATTTTCTATCAAATAATTAAAAAAATATTATTATAAATAAAAACTTTTATAGTGGTTATTTAGTATATGAGATATACACAATTTGGCATTATCTTGTTGGAATATGGAGGGAAATTGTAAAATAGCTTGCTACATTGGGTGCCCATTGACTGTGGATAAGCACACGGTGGAGAAAATTCATCTAACATTTGCATGGGTATGTGTTCTAGTTAAAAATGGCTCCCCTCTTTTGGAGGAAATTATTATTTTTATAGTAGGGAAATAGTAAGTTCTTAAAATTCATTATGATTGGAAACCAATTGCTTTTGATGGTTGCGTGTCATTCATCTACTCTTATAACCTTGGCCATTATAAACCCTTAACCAATCCCCCATATATTCCCAATTGTATAGGTAGAAGCACTAGATGAAAACCTCAGCACTCGATCTTTCATCTACTCTTCTAATCCTTGTGAGGAGCAAACGCCTAGTTCATGTTTCCCTCTTGATGAAGCAAACCTTCACCTTCAAATCCCACCTCTTAGAGAACAAATTTAGCTCTTTATCTACTTAAGATATAGATTAGAAACCAATTGATCCCACATCTATACAAACAATCTATCAAAACATAAAAAATACTAGAGCTAAGAATCCCAAAAAGACACCCAAACCCTCTTATAAATCCCAATGACCTAACATAACATTGCTATTTGGAATGTGAAAGGCTTCAACAACCCTGAAAATGACCTTATTTGCAAAGATTTTTTCCATCTCCATAACCTTAGCATGCTCTATATCCTTGAAACCAAAATTAGTAGTTCTTATACTATTAAACTTTGGTTTTAGGCCACTCACATAATTATTTAGTCTAAAGCAAACTGCTACAACTTTGATATTTTAAATTCAGACTAAGTTTGATCATGTGGAATGCTTCTAAATGCTCCTTCAAACCTTTTTCTATCTATAACCAAATGATACATGGAATTATCTTTTTTAGATATTATCCCCACTTCCAAATCTTGATAGTCTATGCTTCTGTTTTTAAGTCTGATAGAGAATTGCTTTAGCTCATATCAAAAGCAAATGTGATGATACTTCTTTAACCAAGGCCATTATTGGAGACTTTAATTTCTACAGTTATACTAATAAGAAAGTTGGGGTCAACAACATCCTTGATAGCAATCTTTTGGCTTTTAATAGTCTGATTTATGATATTAGCACCAAAGAGCTTGCCTTTGTCAGTCTCTTTTACATGTTGGATAATAAAAAGATTGATAACCTTATCTATATCAAACTTGGTACAACTCTAGTTAATCATTAGTGACTTCAACACCACTCTTTATACAGAGTTGGTAAATGTAATCATCTAATATTCTCCCATTATTTTGAGTATGAATGATACCCCCCTCCTCCCCCCCCCCCCCCCCCCCCCCCAAATCCTTTGTGAAAAGCACACATTCTTATTTAAACATTTTTGGACCTAAAGCCCAAGATATTGTGATGCTCTTATAGCTGTATTTTTTAAAGCTTCCCAGGCAATGCTATTACCTCTATATATAAAAAAAATGCATATACTTAAAATTGAAATTAAAATTAAACATTAGGCCTTCTCCCAGTTTCTATCCAATGCTATAAAAGAGAAATACCTATAAAAATACACTTATATCCAACTCCTTAATGAATACCACTCAAACCCCACTTCTTGGATTATTCAAAGGTCAAAATCTAAGTGAACCTTTAATGGGGAAGATGACCTTAAGTTCCTAAACAAAAAAATCAAAATCAGGAAAAACTACAATCACATCAAAGAGATCACCACCTTGCATGGGACCTTCTGCTCACATTATGAAACACGTAATATTATCATCCACCACTTCACAACTCTCTTCAACCTCAATCCACCCATCGCAATCCATAGTCCTCGTAATAATCAAAAGATATAAAAAATATTTTAAAATGAAAAATATGAAAATCTAAATTTTTTTTTATGAAGTTGAGTGCAACGACATTATGTTAGGTAGCGCTTTAGCACTATGCATTAGAGTAAGCGACACCAAAAAATGTCATTGTGATGTTTGTCTTCGTTCTACATTAACTATGAAATTGACATGTAGTGTTGTAGTACTAGGCCAATAATAATATTTTTTAAATATATTTTATTATAAATATCCCTACACTGCCTCCATCACTTCTTCACTCTCTTGCTTAGCTAGGAAGAAATAGTAAAAGAAAAAAGGGAGAAGGGAGAGGAAGAAAAGGGCAAGAGGAGAGAGAAAGCTCATTTATAGTCTTTTTCATATGTTGTTCTTTTAACAAAAAATATTATAAGTATTATAAGTAACTATCCTCTCATTTCTATTTTTATGAATCTATCTCTCTTACATCTGTCAAATATATATTACCTCTTGATTTTATAAGCTTGCATCATATAACTTTTGAAATGTTATAGATTTGATTATTATGAATAATTTAATATAATTTTATTATATTTTTATTGGTTAAATATCTGTATAAAAATTTTGGTTAAAATGAGCAGGGAAAATGTATATTGTAAGTGAATTGAAAATGATGTACATTGATTGGATATATCATGTGATACTCTTAAGATCCACGTGGTCCATTAATAGGAGTTAATGGATGGGAGTCATAATGAGTTGGAGACTAATAAAGTTATAAGGAGTTGTGGCGACTGATTCATGTAATTCAATGGGAGTTATAAGGTTTTCATTTATTGGGAGACATAAGGGGCGATTAATTGAGCGTCATAAATGCATAAGCAATATATTCTCAAGATACCCTTATATAAATATCTGACAAATTATTGCTCATTGTATAATGATAAGAGTATGAATGATCATATTGATACCTCAATGATAAAAGTATGGATGATCATATTAATACCTCAATGGTAAGAGTACAGATGATTGTACCAATGCCTTAATAATAATAGTATAAATAGCACTGATTACATCAGATATATGATGAGAGTATTGCTAGTATTGATATATTATAGATAGTATTACAGTATTGATAAGCATATTATAAATATCTGAACACTTATATGATTAACTTATTGATAAGTTAAAGCAAATGCTATAATTGAGATTGATAGAATGATAAAGATGAAATGAATGATTGATTAATACGAGGGACCAATATATATAGCATATTTATTAATTTATTTAATTTACACCATACTATTTCTCTTTTATCTTGTATTGATTTTAGTTGTAAGACTTTAGTTATTTGCTAGGATTTTATGAGGATTACGTAGTTTTATATGATTTCATGTAATTTTAAGGATCCTACTGATGAAATCAAGCAATTCATTTTCTCTCCTAATTTTGACGATTTTTCTTTTAAGCTTTTACAAAACTTCCTAGAACAGTATTGGTTATCAAATGTAAAGTAGTTAAGCAGTTTTTTCATAGCTCTCATATCCTCAAAAGTGCAAAATCTATGATTATTGCCTTATTCCCAAAAGTTCTCATGCCAATAATATTTCAAAATTTAAATCATTATCCCTTTGCAACACATTATATAACTTTATTGCTAAAATCTTGGCTATTATGCTTAAATAATTCATGCCCCATATCACTCATGCAAGTCAAGCATGATTCATTCAAAAATATATATCCACTAACAATGTTATCCTTGCTACTAAACCTTTAGGGATGTTCAATAAAGCTAGGAATTCCAAGTTTGTTTTATACAAAGCTTGACATATATAAAGCATTCACCATGGTCACAAGGTAATTTTTACTACTTATGCTGGAATAAAAAGGCTTTCATTCCTCTTATATATCTTGGGTTAGAGTGTGAATTGAAGTTGTGTATTTTTCTATTTAAATCAATAGATCTCTTAAAAGTTTTTTTCTGTCTTCTTTAGGATTAAGTCAAGGTTAGTCGCTCGCCCCTTATCTATTTTGTAGTATTATGGATTCAATCTCTAACCTACTTGAATCTCCTAATTAATACTACCCAAGTTTTCACTAGTACCTTACTTACCTTCTTCATGATGATGATCTATTCATTTTTTGCAAGGCCACTTATTAATGCTAACATTTTGGTTGAAACCTTAAAAACCTTTGGTTTTCTTCCATTCTATAAATTAATCAAGCCCAAAGCACCATTCTCTTCTCAACCAACACATCTAATGCCTCTTAAATATACAATGCACTTAATTTTAATTTGGAAGGTAATTCTTTCAAATAGTTGGGAATCCCAGTCTTTACCAAAGGTTGTGCATATCTAATTTTCACCCTATTTTACAAAAAAATGTATCTAGTATTTTGGATGACTGGAATGCTAAGCTTATGTATTTTACCTGTAGTTTATAGTATATTCAATTTACAATGTGAAACTCCATTTCTTACTTGATCTGAGAGTCTATTCTTCCTAAAACTTGTTGTAAATTCATTGATAAACTTTGTGCAAGATTCATCGTTTATGGAAATATCAATGATAAGAAGCTTTACCTAATATCTTGGAAGAAAACATGTTTACCTAAGAAGATTAGTATGATGTCACTCCCTTCCATTCAGGTTCTCATTTATGCTTATACCTCCTTGTATATCTTGAGAATTGATGCTTATGATGGACTATTGGCTAATTAGATTAATTAATTGCATTCTCCCTTAGGGGCTTATAAATAAATAAGTCTTTGTGCACTAGAAGCCTCAATGTAATGTTAAAAACTTGGTTAAATCAAAATTTACTTTTAACATTTCTCCTAGCATCACCACTTCTTTATTTTGGCATCCCTAGTTTCATAATCGATCCCTTTATGAGCTCATTGATCCCACATTCTTCAACTCTCTCCTTATTTCTCACATATCTAATGTCATTCTTGATAATAGCTAGCACGTTCCTTCCTTCTTTCCTATACACTTACAGTCACAATCCAACTTAATAAGACCCATTGATAAGATATGTTCTATCGTACTAGCTTGCCATAGGCAAATACCAAAATCTACTTTTTGAATTTTTTAGATGTCATCTTCTAATTTAAAATTTTAAAATAAAAATAGACTAAAGAGCTACTAGAAAATCTAAAATTTTGAAATAAACTCATCCATGAAATCTCTTTCATTTCATCATCAAAATGTATATAAAATATACAATATAATACATGTATACATAATATAGAGTAAAACAAAACATAATGAAAGCTAGATATGATTGTACAAAATCCAAAGAAGAATATCTATACAAACTCAGATCAGATCCTTAACAGCTACTCAACCTGATCCTTCCCTTTCTCAAACCTTAAAAATAAAATACAAAATCACGGTGAGCTAAAATAGCTCAGCAGGCCACAATTACAAATTTAAATTTCCAAACATTTCTTTTATTAAACATTTTTCAAAATCATTAAATACAATATAATGATTCACTGTGTGGAGCAGAGTAATAAAAGCATTAATGTTGTCCAAAGATTTAAATAAAAATAACGAGCAATTAAATAAATTGAATTTTATATGCACTCTATTTCACAAAACAAAATGTAACAAATCTCCTCCTCTTTAGACAGAATCTAAGATTCTGAAACCTTATGACTCCCAACAAAATTTCTCCTCTTCCAGATAGAATCTATGAATCTAGCCCCTTATGACTTCCAACATACATAAATATTTCGAATGCATATTCCTAATTTCAAATAGAATCTAGAAGGATTTCGGCCCTTTATATCTCCTAGTATATAATTTCATATCAAAACTATTCAATATCACATAAATACATTTTTTATCACATTATAAAAATTAAAGTATAATTGAGCTTGTTTCAAAATTTCATAATTTTATATAATAAAGTAGGTAACAACTGCGTAAAAATTAACACTTTCAAAATAAAACCAAATTACTAGAAATTATGCATAATATTATTATAAGACTTTAATCATACTATAACACTATTTTTTAGAGTCTAGATTTTTTTTATTCAACAAAATAGTATAAATTTCAAAACCCTTAGTGTAAAATTTTTAGAAAACATTCAAAATATTTAGAATCTCACTCTCTATAATATATAAAAAGTTACGTGGAGAAAGTTTTACCAGTGCAAAGTTATCTTCATTTTTTGTTAACGGAAATATAAATTTAATCAATAAATTTAAAAAAAAATGTATTTTTTTTTTTAAAAAAAACTAAGATAGGCATATTGTGACTTTCCTATCAAAATCCTTCTCTTTCGCTCTCTAACTTTCAAAAATATGCCCCGAGAAGATCTCTGCAAACCGATATGTGATGGAGGCCGAGGGGTCCATTCAGCAGTACAGTCTTTAGGACCTTTAAGAGCTAAGTTCACTTGGAATTTCTTCAAGAATCCGGACTCCTTACTTAATAAATCTTTATCAGCAAAATATGGAAGGAATGTAATGCATGTTGATGTTAAGA
Source organism: Dendrobium huoshanense (assembly GCA_016618105.1). NCBI lineage: Eukaryota > Viridiplantae > Streptophyta > Magnoliopsida > Asparagales > Orchidaceae > Dendrobium > Dendrobium huoshanense. The sequence goes on from CM028351.1 coordinate 62,867,466, forward strand.
GGTTCAATTCTCCTACATGGAAGATTTTAATCTGCGGAGCTAAATCTTTACAACCGATTATCATATTCAAAATTGTTGTAGGAAATTTTATCAATATTCTAAAAGACTGCTGGATATGGGATAGAAGATTGGATCTATGGCCTACTTTCATTGTAACATTTGAAGGTGAGTTTCCAAGAATGGAGAATTGTATCTTGAATGGTAGTTTGAATCAAGTTGAATTTCTGAAATTCTTTGGAAGAGAGTTGGTTGATGTAATTTTACAAATCAAATTGCACTCGAAATAGCCTGATGATGAAATGGAACTTGTTAAATCTTTTTATGGTAAGACTATAGTTGCATTAGCCAGGTCTTACGTAGAAGATAATTCAGATTCCTGGAGCCGGTTTAAGAAACTGAAATTGATTCCACGGGTAGAATTGTACTGGTGGCGCTTGTTGAGGAATGCAATTCCATCAAAAGACTTTCTTATGTACAGGAGATTAGCAAATGATAATCTTTGTCCTATAGGATGTGTTTCGGTTGAGAATTCAGAGCATTTAGCAGTTAAATGTGGAAAGCTGAAACAAGCAATCATTTTTGTGAATATATGGGGTTTCTCTATTCCTACATTTAGTTCATGGACAGAATGCATGCTGAAGCTAAAATATATGTCGAAGGTAAACATGTTTGCTACAAATTTATATTGCTCGATAGCTTTCTTCTCTTGGAAAAGTAGAAATAAGTTGATTCATGAGGGGAAAGAGATTGGGCTATCATCTGTAGTCTCAAATGCCATTAGTACTACTTCTATTGCTATGAATTTTAGTTCAATTTGGGATCACTGGGGTGCTAATCGGTTGTTAAGACCGCTATCAAATACTTGGCATCCCCCACCCCCCGAATGGATTAAAGTCAACATAGATGCAACTTTGTTGAGATCTAATGAAGCCTGAATTGGTGGAGTTTTTAGAGATCATAAAGGTAGATTTATCCTTGCTTTTGGAATCAAATGTACACATGGGGACAATGGATTTCTGGAGCTGTTGGCATTCCAAACTTTAAATAAGGTTATCAAGGATTGGATGATGGATTCAAAAGGTATTATTCTTGAGAGTGATAGTTACAATGTTGTTAACTATATGAAGGCTGCAGTTAAGGAACCTTTTCCGATCCATAATGCTAGGTATGAAGATTTCTCATTCCTCAAAGAGTTTGATTATTTTTTATTTAATTGGGTAGATAGAGAATGTAATAAGTTAGCCGATTGTTGTGTTAACTTGGCTTTGTTGGGTGATTTTATTTGGGAAGATCTTTGTTCAAATATGGTTCCTCCTAATTTCTTGTTATTATTAAAGGAGGATAGTGATAGAATTCCTATCACTTAGTAGATTGTATTAGGGGTTTTCTTTACTTTGTTTAATGGATTTTGCAATTTCAAAAAAAAAAATTCAAGACTAGGTCGACGGCTAAAAATTGCCCAAAGTTTCTCAAATCTCCTTCTTTCCCTATCAAAATCCTTCTTTTTCTCTCTCTTACTTAGATGACAAATCATTTGAATGAATGAAATAGTTGAAATATAATATATTTAAGTGCAGAAGATGGCCAATGCTTAGACACCGCTGTTTAAGTGTCACAGCGACTAGTTAAAATTTCAAAAATTCGAAACCACGACACCAAGGTGCCCAAATACTTAGACGCTCTGGGGGGAACATTTTTTAGATTTCATCAACATGCATTCAGACCCTTGGAACTCACTTCAGAATACATTCAAACCTTTTTTATACATACCAAATACTTTCAAACACATACCAAACACATAAAAAAGAGTTTGAAATACATAATTTTAAGCCATTATCTCTTTCAAATCAAGTCAGAGCATGTTGAACTGAACACTAAATATGAAGGTGTCGAACTTTCGAACTTCATTTCTTCTATGGTAATCTTTGCTAAAAGCTCCCCTGGACAACTTTGGTGTGCATGTGATAAGCTAGCTTTTAAGTCTTTCATGAAAGACTTTTATAAAAAATTTCACAAGGTTAACTAATATAGATATATTTGGCATGAAAATTTCTCTGTTTGTTTCTCATCTTTTGCTTGGATCTCAGTTGTTGGTGGCTTAAAAACAATTGATGAATTGCTTAGACAGAATATTCAAATACAAATTTTATGAAGTTTTTGCAATGCCAATGCTGAAAGCTCAAATCATCTATTTTTCAAACATAATCTTGGTTTCAATATTATTCTACTCTACTGCCTTAGACTTGTGGATTTTTTTTTTCAAGACAAACTTACTTCAAATTTTTTAGCATATTAATGAGTTGGTAAATTACAAGCATGGTGCGAAGAACCTACTCTACCTTACCATCTATTGCTCGGTTGCTCCCTATACTACATTTGGCGACAACAAAATGGCAGGAAGTTTGGAGGAAATTATGGAAGCACTACTACTATTTGTATTAAAATTAGAAGAGCAATATTTGCCAAAACCCTCAAGTGGAAGAGTTATGATGAGACAAAATTCTTTATATCTTCATGGTTGGTTACATTAGATTTATCGTATGTCCTCTTTTTTAAGTTGCGATTTGGACTGCAAATGAGTTGAGTCGAACTCAAGTTAGAAGGTGTTCGAGTCGAACTCAACTGTCAAATACCGAGCTCGAGCTTGAGTAGAGCTCAAAAATCGAGCTCGCGCTCGATTCATTCCACCATAAACAAGCTCAATCCGCTCGCCAAGCCTCCAACACGATCCGATTTGCCTTCCAAGACGTGCGGTCCACAAAAAATTAATTTGTGGTCTTTTATAACTACAGCGGGAGGAAGGAAGAGAGAGAGAGAGAAATGCGATTAAGATTGAGAATCAGGATTTGAAAATTTTTGAAATACACGTCGGATTTTAAAATTGCAGCAGGCAAAAATTTAAAATACAAGCATGGATTTTTATTAATAATTTTTAATTTTTAAATTTAATAATTTTGAGCCGGCTCGCGAGCCGAGCCTCATTAAGCTCGAACTCGTGGCTCAATTGGCTCGGCTCGTCAGCTCATAAATGAGTTGAATTTGAGCCAGCTCGTGAGCCAACTCGGCTCACTTACACCCATAGTTGCAGCCCATAGTTGCGATTCTACTGCTTTATACTCTTTGTAGATTATCTTTTGGACAAATGCCTTTTGCCGCTATGAGATTCTGAAGTCTTCTAGCTAGACTCTGATGAAAGAATTTAACATTCACGAGCCTGCACTTCCTTGGACAGTTCATGTGGCAACCAAGAAATACTCCTTATATGTCGATATGATTGCTGGGTATAATTTTTGCTCATTTTGAGTCCTATTTTTATTTTTTCTGAATTTTGGCATTCCTCTTTGTATCCTTACCTATGAGCTTTGCTCTTTTTGCTATTGTTCACAGTTCTCTCTCACTGTTTTTTTCTATAACGGAAATCTCAATCTCGTTATAATTATGTTCTTTATTTAATGAAATTTGAACATGCCTCTAATTGCCCCTCCAAAAAAAATTGAGATATATTAGAATAAAACTATCGTTTATTTATGTAAATTTAATATACAAATACTTAGTCCCAGCTCTATTTTTTAGTGAAGCTTGATGGTTTTGTAAATCATTAAGGTTTCATTTTGGACATCTTTGTTGCTGCTTTTTTAAACTATTTTTTAACACGCAAATTAAAATTTTTTATATTAAAAACTTTTGTTTGGGAGAATTTGGGACCAAAGCTCATATATTAAAGACAAAACCTAGTACAAAAGTATGCTAAACCCAAAACCAAAAGCTAAAAAAGAAAGGGAAAACTGAAGAAAGAAATAAGGAAGAAGAACCAAAAGAGAAAATCAACATCATACTCAATTTGCCTAAAAAATGGCAAATGGAGAAATGTTGGCCAAATGGAGGACTCAGAAGTTAGAGGCCAACACCCAATCATCATAACTCAGATACTGAAACTGAGAAGAGGCAGCAAGGTAAGCAAACCGAAGGTAGCTCAGATTGCCACAGGGCCAATCAAAGATGGCAAGAGGACCCTCACAGTGAGAATCAAAATACCACAAGCAAAAGGCCTGTCACGACCCGACCCGGCCTCCATTTCCACCTCGCCTATGTGAGGCGAAGGGTTGGCCACCCTCATCATAGTCCATAATCCAAAAAATCATCAGCAAAAAACCGAATAGCAGCAGAGATCCCAGTAATGACGTTAGAGAATTTCATCTTTTAGATTTGAGACAAATGACCAATTTAATGGTATTATGAATTGAGGAAGGACTTTCTCATGAATTTGAGAACTCCCAATTGTTTCTTTTTCTTCAAATATAATAAGTGGGAAATATCTTCTCCCACTGAGAATATTTTTATCAAAATCAAGCATTAAATAATTTAGATATTTTAGTCCAAGCAGACGTGACATTAAATGAATGATTCACGCATCATGTACGTGCATAATAAATTTTTTCATACTTCTATTGCATAATAATATTCTACTAAACGTGATTGTCTGCCCCGTGTTTTTCCCTCACACGTTTCTCCTTTCTTTCTCATCACCTCCTATTTAATATCTTTATTTATAGTTGACATTAACTCGTCATGTCTTCTTGATAAGGACATTAAAAACTATTATCAAGGCATTATTAATTCTAACCTCATTTACACAATTTAAAAAAAAAAATTTACCTTTAAGATTTTTATAAAATGTGCTGAAAATTAATATAAAAATTTATATAATATTTTTTACGCAACAAGTGGATATATATATATATTTATTTTAAGCACATGAGTAAATAATTATACATTCTTTCTATGAAAAGTCACTTCATTTTTTTAAATGAGATAACCAAATGAACTGGCTAATATTCTCTTGAAAATAACTCTCATGACACTAGATTCTTTCAACTACAACCACGTAATGTGTAATAGTCCATATTTTAACTCATGCAAATAATTTTTTTAAGGAGTCAATATAAGTCAAAATTATAAATCGTCTTCGTCATAACATTGATATTGTAGGTTTTAAATTATATAAATTTTTTTCATAATTTTAAAGCTCCAAAATACTTTATAGTACTATTTTAATTATGTGATACTAATTGGTAGTTCTAAGTAAATGATTATTGTGTTGACGAGCAAATCGGGATGACTCTGTTTACTGAGTCAATGTTTTACTGATATTAATATGATACCAAAAAAACATCATGATATACATGATATATTGAGCATGTGATTAAAATACTGATTTGATAGTGATATAGAAAAACTGGATAGTATGTGTAAAATCCTATATAATTTTACTGCATTAATATGATTTTGCTAGTCTTTATCGATGATTTGATTTTATCACTTTATATGATTTATTTACTAATTGATAGTACTGATACGATGATTATATTATAAATTTGACACCCATACTAATTTATTGGCTTTCATATCATTCTAAATTTTATTACTACTACATATAAGTTTTATTCATTTTGCGCTGATTTATGATCATATGAATACTAGTACTATGATTTGACCCCTAACATGCATATTGCTCCTTTATTATACATTAAATTTGGTTATAGTTTTTGATGATTTGTTGGTCTTTTAAGCTCATTATGTGATTAAATATTTTCAGGTCATGGCAAGAGAGCTAGAGTGTGAGATTGATCAGTATCTCTCTTATTCAGATTCTTATTATTTAGCTATTTATACTCAAAATAGAGTAATTATGATATAATTGTTTTGATTTTAAGTAATGTACATAATTTTTAGAAAATGAATAGAGATGCATATACTGATATTTTGATCAATAATTTTATTTTTGCTACTATTTAAATTGAAAAAAAAATTAGATAGCTTTAGTTGTAAATTAAAAGATAAAAAAATAATTCTTCCAAATTATATATTGGGGCATCACATAATGTGACTGTTATAATATATATTTTGTTGCATTGAGTTTAAGCCTTCCCTTGAAAAAGAATCTCATTTGTAATTAACAATAAACACTAGTGGACTATTTTTAGTTAGGTCATGCCCCATAGTTTTTCATATTTTCAGGGGTTTCACATAAAAATCTTAGTGTCTCTTATGACTCTTACACCCCACTTTATTATCTATTTATCTGTTGGATCTTCTTATAAAGCTTGCATATTAAACTCTATATATCTGCACCATTGTGATTGTTTAAGCCCGCAACATAGAGTTTTCTCAACATAAAGTGCTAAACTATAATCCACTATAGGAAATTCATTGTTTGACCACTAGAATTATCGACAGTTAAGAAGGTAGTTTGACCACCGCTATAAACCGGTGGTACTTAATAGGAAATCGTAGAAAATACTGGAGTAAACTGACCGCCGGATATACCGCTTGTTTTTTTTCTATTGATGTCGACTGTTACCGACGATTTGGCCATCGATTTTAAGTGATTTTTTTTGGCAGACTAAACCGCCTAAAAATTGACCTAAAATTGGCCACCCCATACCTTCCTCCTCATTTCTTCATGTCATTAATTTTTGTCCAGACGCGGTCTCTCGCCCTCGCTCAAGTTGCATCTGTAGGACTCTAGCTGCTGAACTACAGCGCCTCACCTCTGACTCACGTCCGCAGGCTCTGACCACCAACGCCCTCACTCCAGCCTGTGAACTCCCTGAAGGTGATCTCCTCCATGCATTTCCTTTTTTTCCTTAGTCATGGATGTTCTTAGTCAATATTTACAAGAGGATGTAGCTTAATTTTTAATTTTTGCAGTTGATAATATTCTTGCTGATAAGTCTAGAGAAGGAGTTGAAGGTAAACTTAAATTATGAAGATCAACTATTGAATCTAAATGTTAATTTTGAGAAAGCCTTAAGCCCATATTATTTTGCTTTAGTCATGGATATTCTCAGTAGACATATGCAAGAGGTTATACCCTGATATTTTTTTTTCTTATGACATTATTCTTGTTGGTAAGAGTAGAGAGGGAGTTGAAGGTAAACCTAAATTATGGATGTCTACCTTAGAGTGTAAAGGTATATGGAGTGTAAATTTAGTAGTAATATACTTAGTGAGGGGATTGTGAATTTGGGCAATAAAGTCATTAAGAAGAGTACACATTTTAGATTTATTGGATGAGAATTTTATCAACATAAATCAAGTTGGATGGTTGAAGTGGAGGAATGCATCAGGGTTGTTATGTGATAGAAAAGTCCCCCTCAAACTTAAGGGAAAGTTCTATAAGATGGTGGTGAGACCTGCAATGCTTTATTAAAAGAGAAGCATAATACTAAGTTACATTTTGCAGAGATAAGTCGCCTTAGATGGTTTGGATGCATAAAATGTCGACCTTCCGATTTCCCAGTTAGGAAAGTAGAGGTATAAGATTTTACTTATGTTAAGAAAGGTAGAGGTAGACCTACGAAGACTTGGCTAAAAAAATATCAAAAATAATATTTCTTTATTATATTTAAATGATATTTAAGGTTGCATCTTTTTTAATAAATTATTTTATAAATATGTAGGAAACATTTGCTTTAACATCCAAATGACTATCTAAGAAGAGAGACATTGGATATATAATATATTATTATTGGGTCGAAGAGGATTGAAAGACAAATTTATGCAAGTAGTTGAGACTTTTATTCAAGTTGCATCTCCATAACCTTCAATTAAGTTCAATGGAATATTTAAATGTCCATATTCAAAGTACAAAAATAAGCATTCTTTTGGACAACTTTTGAAATGGTTGATGAAGATTAAATGAGTATGCCATATGAAGAACTTATTTTTGATGTAGAAAGTTTTAATTTAAGGGCTAGTATGACAGATACATCAAATGTAGAAACTAAAAAAAATCTTTGAATTACTACATGCTACTAAAAAAATCGATTTAGGATGGTTACAAAACTTATTTAGAATTATCAATTACTATTAGGATGCTAAGTATCAAAACTGAATATAATATTCCTATTTTGTTTCTTATGAAAATAAATCCAGCAAATAATTTAATCCCCATAGATTTACATTGAAAAAAGAAATTAGTATCCAAGTTAGGTCTTACTATTATGAAAATTGATTGTTATATAAATTGATGTATGTTATACTACAAGAATAATATAATAAAAGTTTATTATCGCACTTGTAATTCACCTCAATTTAAACCAGACTCAGGAAAATAATATCATCAAAAGAAAGATGTTTCATGTTCCCGTTTATTTTATTTACTGACTATTCCAAGATTGCAGTGGATTTACATATCAATGAGTTCAACAGGTCATATGAGATTGCATAAGAAAAAATTAGCAAACAGTGGTGTTATTTCTCATTCATCAGATGCTGAAGCGTAGAAATATTTTGATCGAACATATATTTTATTTACTGTTGAGCCACGTAACATAAGATTGGGATTATGTCCTGATAATTTTACTCCATGTAGTCAGGAAACTTCATTATACTCTTGCTAATCAGTTATATTAATATCATATAATCTTCTATCAGAGATGTGTATGACTATGTAGTACATGTTCTTAATAATTATAATACTTTGACCACAAAATCTAAAATTAAAAATTGATATTTATTTGCAACTATTAATTAATAATATCAAGTTCTTTTGGGAAGGTGTCCTCGCATATGACATCTCAACCAAATAATTATTTTTCCTTAGACATGTATTTCTTTGGACCATTGGCAATTTTTTAGCTTATGGTATATTATTTGGTTGGATCATAGCAGAAAAATTAGCTTATCCTTACTATATAGAGAATACTAAATCTTTCACACTAAAACATGGAGGAAAAAATACTTGATTTAATTATCATCGTATGTTCCCATCTATTGATCATCCATTTATGAGAAATAAGAAAGCATCCATTAAAAATAAAGTTAAGAGATCACCTCCACCACCCAGATTAAGTGGTGATGACGTACTACATAGACTTTCTAGCATTTCATCAATTATTAATTTTCCAACATTATCAGTGTAATTTTTTTAGAAATGGAGTTCAACATAATTGGATTTAAAAAGTATTTTCTGTATATTATCTTATTAGAGAATAAATTTGATAAGACATAATCTGAATGTTATGGACATTGAGAATAACTTTCTAGATAATATTTTTAATACAATTATGGATTTTAAAGGAAAGAGCAATGATAATGTTAATGCTATAATGGATATTAAAGAGTATTGTCGGAAACGTTAATATCAGACTACTCATTTTAGCCGCTGGTAACCAGTGTCTTGGCCACTAGATATACTAACAATTTCTATGGATGGTAAGTCATCGGTTATGAACCTGCGGTCTCCACCAGTTATGCATCAGTAACCGCCAAAATTTATCAGATGTTTTAGCCACCAAAAACCTGCCATAAATGTTAGCCACTGGAAAATAGCTGCCAGTTTTCCTTTCCTATGCAATTTTTTAGTGGTTTGTAAACCGCTGGAAAATTTACAAACCACCAAAAAACACATCTAAATTATTGATAATTGGTGATTTTCCTTTAGTGCAATCAATCTAACACAAAGTAAGGAGAATTCTCTCTTTCCAATCTTTATAATTATCACCACTTAATATATGTGCATAATATGTATCATAGTTTGTGTAATAACCCAAAATTCTTAAAATGAATTTATTTGAAACATTTGAAAATATGAATCTAGTATGCAACATTGTGGCATTGTGCTGGCAAGCGCAAAAGCATTTTGGCACCACAAAACTATTGTCGCTACATCACAGTCTATGTTCTACACTAACTCTAGAATCGACATACAACGTAGTGGTGCTGGGAAGTTGGGTGCCCTAGTGTTAGGAATTAGATCTTCTTTTTTAAATATTTTACATTAAAGATCCATCACAACTCATCCCCCCCCCCCCCCCCCCCCCCCCCCCCACGCGTGCCTAATTTTATTGCCTACCCAAGAAGGAAAGAAAGGAGAAGGAGAAAAGAAGGGAGAGAGCTCTCTCTAGCTTCTTCATTTGTTGTTCCTATTATGAAAATTATTTTAATCACTGTAAGTGATCTCTACCCTACTTTTATTTTTAATGATTTTGAATTTGGTATCTTTTCCGTTTTGAAAGTGATAAAAATGTGATATATCTTATTTTAGTAAACTTTCACAATATAACTTTTGGTATGTGATATATATAATTATTCTAAATATTTTGACTAGTTTATATACAAATTTTACAAAGTAGATTGATAGTAATAATTATTTTAAGAAAATTAATAGTATATAGATTGGCATGCATTTCATAGATTATAACAAAACTATTGTATTTCATACATGATATTCATGCATAGAGAAAATGACATGACTCGTATATGGTGCATTTACAGATAAGCAAGAAAGGTTGGTTGTAAACACTATAATTAATATGGGTTGGCTCTTAAAATGATAACACCCTATATAAGAGAGTGGGTCGATGATTTTTTCTTGAAATAAAATATTTATAGTGTAATCTTGAAAGTTATCCTATAACCAATTGCTAATTACACCGATGGGTAGTGAGTAGCAACTCTTCATTAATTTATTGAAAGCTACCCATGAAAATAAATAATTAATAAAAATAATTAAAATTTATAATTGACCAATGATGATGGATATACATAACATATGAATGTTAGATGGAAAGGTAAAAATAATACTTTAAAGCTGGATGTCCCGTATTATTGAATTCAATATTAATATGCCTATATAATATCACACATAATTTTATGCATAATTTGATAGATATGATATATGATAGATGATAGATATGAAAAATGATCAATAATATAGATAGAATGATGATATATATAAAAAAATTAATGATAACTGGTAAGATTAATGATACGTAAGATGTGATATATATTAATTAATTAACATGATTGAAATATAGTTAGAAAAGTAAGGCATTATTATGAATATATAATATATGATAAGGATATGACTGATATTTTACTATTTTTGTTTGATGCATTGACTTCAGTTGTAGATAGAGATTACTTGTAGGGCTATATGCTCATTATATTAATTTTACATGTTTTCGACAAGGGCAATGATCCTATAGAATGAGGTTTATTTGGGTTGCAGGTTTAGGTTCCAGTTTTTATTATTCTTTTTAATCATAATGTATTATTTTAATCATGAGTTATTCTGGTTGACCATCAAGATTATTGTATATGTCATTTTAGGATTTAGTGTAAATATTTGATGAAAATACATGTAATTATATTTTCTAGTATTTATAATTTTTAGATGAAATTAATAAGCTCTGGTTAATGATTCCAAATATCAAAAGAGGTGCAATTCATTCAATTTAGGCTCAATGGTGTTACAAATGGTATTAGAGTAGTGGTTATTAGAAAATTTGAATTATGAATAGAGATGTTGAATTGATTATGTATGGGATAATGTATAGGAGTATTGAGTTACATTCATGCATTCATGAACATTAGTTACATACTTAAATATATATGGCCTAGAGAACTTAATATGCATTACCCCTGCATTTTGTTAAAATATTTGTTGAATTGATTAAGCACAAGAAGATGAATTCAAAAGGGAAATTTTTTTTTATTAAACAGAATTCAGAAGCAACTTCAATTACAACTGAATGTGTAATAAAGTTTGATGATGTGATTATATTGTATAAATGGTCAAAGAAAGATCAGCTAAATAGTTTGAGCAAAACATTTCTAAGCGGAAACCTCCACTAGTTTAGAAAATAGGTGAAGGGAGTAAGAAAAAGATTATGAAAGCATCTGCTAAAAGTACAATATAACATTATTTTGGAAAGTATAATGGCATCAGGGAACCACTGTTGTGGCATCGCAGTCTCTATTCTATAATAACTCTGAGATTGATTTGCAGTGCATAGACACTACAAAGTTGGGCACCATAGTTTTAGGCACTAAATCAACTTTTAAAATATTTTATATTAAATATCCCTCACCACCACATCATACCCCCTTCATTTCATTGCCTTCTAGGGAAGGAAAGAACGGAGAAGAAGAAGGAGAAGAGAAGAAAGAGAGCATATGAGAGAAACTTTTCTTTAGGACTTCTTGTTCGTTGTTCATATTATGAATTTTTTTTAATCACTATAAGTGACCATTTTACTTTTATTTTCAATAATTTTGAATTTGGTATACTTCTCTCTCCTAAAAGTAATAAAAATATATTATCTCTCATTCTAGTAAACTTTCACTACATAACTTTTGGTATGTAATAAATATCATTATTCTGAATATTTTGACTAGCTTATATGAAAATTTCACCATGTAGATTAATAGTTATATTTTATTAGGAAAATGAATAGTATATATATTGACATGCATTTCATAGATTGTGACATGATTATTATATTTCAAGCATGATTGTAATATGTAGAGAAAATAATATAATTGATATGTGATGCATTTGCATATTAAAAAAAAGGTTGAATGTAAATACTATAATTAATATGGGTTGGCTCTTAAAATAATGACACTATATATAGAAGGGTAGGCTGACAAACTTTCCTTAAAATAAAAAGTTTGTGATATAATCTTAGAAGTTAATGTATAACTGATTTACTGATTACACCAATGTGTAGAGAATGACGACTCTTCATTAATTTATAGAAAGCCACCTGTGAAAATAAATGATTAATAGAAATACTTTAAAGATACAATTGATCAATGATTATGGATAGATATGACAAATGGAAGATTGAAAAAACCATTTTAAAAGCTGGATGTCCACATTGTTAAATTAAATATTAATATGCATGCATGATAGCATATATAATCACATGCATGATATAATAGATATAAAATGACACATATGACATATGACAGATGATAGATCAGATAGAAAATAGATATATATGCAAATGATACAAAAGATAGATATAGCAAAGATAGATGTAAACGATGAATGATAACTAATAAGACTGATGATACATGAGATACGATATACGGTGATTGATTAATATGTAGCTAGATGAATAGGGTATTAATATGAATATATGATATATGATGCGAGGATATGACTAATATGTTTATTATTTTTTATGCATTGACTTTGATTGTAGATATTGGATACTTATTGGGCTATGTGCTCATTATTTAATTTTTATATATTTTCATGTAAGGATAAAGATATTGTAAATTGAGGTTAATCTGAGTTGAAGGTTTATGTTTCAATTTCCATTGTTCCTTTTGTAATCATGTTGTATTATTTTAGTGATGGACTATTTTGGTTGACCATCATGACTATTGTATATATTATTTTAAGATTTGATGTAAGTATTTGATGAAAAAAATATAATTATATTTTTTGTTGTTTATATTATCTAGATGAAATTAGTAAGCTCTAGTTGATGATTCCAAATATAAAAAGATGTATAATTCTTTCAATTTAGGTTATGGGGTGTTATAGTTTGAAACATATGTCGATTGAACAACAAATTAAATTTGTATGCTTAATTAAATTAATTGCAAAGCAAAAAAAATTGAAATCCTTACTCATGTAAACTATTTCAAAATATAATAAGCACTTCATTAAAATATCCATATGAAAAAAAATTAAAATATGCAATTGATTTTGTGAATACTTTATGATTGTATTTATTTTCTTTTAAATAAAATATTCTAAGTCTATAATAATTAGACTCTTCATTATTTTATTTTATATGAATATCTCACTTAATATTGTCGTTGCCAGATCTCAAGTCCTGGATGAGAAAAGTGAAGGGTTGTGTTAGGTAGTCGACAGCCAATACAAAATTGCATGAATAAACATGACATAAATCCTTTAAAAAATTGTGTTAATGTTAGGGAGTCCCTAGAAGTGTGTTGTATGGCTTGAATATAGTGATAAGTGTGCAAGGGCTACTACACCAATGCCCGGGTGCAGTGTTAAATAGGCAAGGGTTCCCACAGCAAGGATGGATATGAGAAAAGAAGCTAATCCAGGAAAAAAAATTAGGATATGAACTTGGAATATAGGTTCCCTTACAGGAAAATTAATAGAATTAATATATATTATGATTCATATGAAGATAAATATTATATGCATTCGGAAAACTAAATGGATTAAAGAGAAAGTTAAGGAGATTGATAGTTTAAGATTTAAATTATGATATTCGTGTAGGAGCCGTACTAGAAATATTGTAGGAGTGATTACATATAAGATTTTAAAAGATAATGTTATAAAAATTAATAAAATTAGTTATAGAATTATAGCTTCAAATATTTAATGATGTTAAGATTATTAATATTATAAGTGCTTATGCTCCTAAAATAGATTTGGATATGAGTTCATAATTTAAATTTTGAAATGACTTAGAAAAATTAATACAAAAGATACCTCTTGAAGAAAGAGTTTTTATTGGAGGAGATCTAAATAGATATATTGGTAGAGAGGTAGCTGATTTTAAAAGTATTCATGGTGGTCATGGGTTTAGAACGATAAATGAAGGTGATATGACAATATTAGATTTGTCTTTAGCTTATAGTTTTTTAATTGCTAATACCTTATTTAAGAAAAGAGATGAGCATCTCATTACTTATAAAAATGGATTTAGTAAAAATCAGATTAATTATTTTCTTATAAAAAAATTAGATCATTTAGATTGCAAAGATTATAAAATTATTCATAGTGAAAATTTATGTACCCAACATGAATTACTAGTTTTGGACTTTTAGATAAAAGGGGTATAAAATAAAAAAATAAAGTAAAATAATATTTTAGGATTTGATGGGGGTATTTAAAGAATATTAACAAAAATATTTTTAAGAGTAAGGTTTTAGATCTTAAGATTTTGTGTGTGTATGAGAATGCTAATGTTATGTGGGAAAAAGTGGCTAATGATATTAAGAATATTGCAAAAGATGTACTTTAAGTATCAAAGGGAAAAGCTATTAATAGTAAACATAGTTGGTGGTAAAATCCAAATGTGTAAGAAAAGATAAAAAAATAAGAAGATTTGTTATAAAAATTGATTTAGATATAAAAATTCTGATAATTGAGAAAGTTATAAAGAGGAACGTAAGGAATCTAAGAAATCAATATGCGATGCAAAAATCCTAACTTTTAATGATTTATATAACATATTAGATACTAAGGAGGGAGAAAGATATATATATATATATATATATATATATATATAATGGATAGGATAAGTAAAGATTTAGTTTAAGTGGAGAGTATTAAGGTTGAAGATCAAAAAGTACTTGCCTTAGAAGATGATATTCAACAAAGATGGATGAGGTATTTTGCTAAACTTTTTAAAGAAGAATGTGAAAATGTGATTGGCTTTAGTGACCTTAGTATCCTAAATGAAAATAAAGATTTATTTTTTTTATCGGCAAATTAGTAAAATTTAAAGTTAGAGAGGCCTTAAAGAAAATGAAGTATGGAAAAGCTATTGGACCTGATGATATTCCAATATAGGTGTGAAAATTCTTAGGAGATGAAGGAATTTATTAGTTTAGTAAACTTTTTAATACTATTTTGAAGACTGAAAAGATGCCAGATGAGTAAAGAATGAGCGTGATAGTTTCTACTTTTAAGAATAAAGGTGATGCATATCACGAAGAAAAGATTTTTTTACTTCAGTTCTTAATGGACCTTTTATATAAAAGACACAAAAAACTGTCTAGAAAATTGATTTTTTTAATTTTGAGCGTGCACGATTGTACCTTACGATCATATATTCGTACGTATAAATAGTTCAAATACTGTTGCGTATGAACCTGTTATAAATCGGTACGAAATAATTTCGTACTCTATCATTATCCGATACGAACTAAGTTCATCCGGGATGAACAGTTAGAAAATTTCAAAATTTGTCTGTACAAAATGTTGGGACAAAATGGAACCTGAAAAGATCATACTCATGAAAGCATGTACGAACTGGGTTCGTACAATACGATGCATACTTAGAAAAATTATTTTTATGTGACCTGGAACCCGAGAAGATCGTACTCGTGAAAGCATATACGAACTGGGTTTGTATATTATGATCCATACTTTGAAAAATTATTTTTGCACGGCCTGGAACCTGAGAAGATCGTACTCATGAAAGCATGTATGAACTAAGTTCATCCCGTACGATCCATACTTAGAAAAAGTATTTTTGCGTGACCTGAAACCCGAGACATTCATACTCGTGAAAGCCTGTACGAACTGGGATCATCCCGTATGATCCATACTTTAAAAAAAAAATCATTTCTATTCGTTCGACTGCTTGTTGGGGAAAATAACTGACCAGATTATCCTGTACGAAGTAATATCGTATAGTATGATCAATTTAAAAATATGAATTTTAAACTCTCCCCTGGTGTGTGTGTGCTCAGTTACTCAATTATAATCACACTCTCTCATACTCAATAAAATGGAAAATACATACTTCAATTATAATAAACTCTAAACTAATCTTGATTTCAACAATCTGGAGTATGATTTTCCTGAAATGTTAGTACACATAAGAGCAAAACAATTTTTCCAAAATATGTTAGGAGATATAATAATCAAATCAATAATATTTGGAATCATCAAAAACATACAAGTTGCAAGAATATCAAACATGCAAAATTAAGTAGCAACTATCTCAACAGTACCTTGGTGTATGCTTTTTTGCTGATAATATTCTTCTTGTTGATAAGACTGGGGAGGGAGTTGACGGTAAACTTGAATTATGGATGTCAACCTTAGAGTCTAAAGGTTTTTGCCTGAGCAGATCTAAAATTGAATATATAGAGTATAATTTTAGTATTAATAGACCTAGTAAGGGGCATGTAACTTTGGGCGATCAAGTAATTAATAAGAGTACATATTTTAGATATCTTGGATTTATTATTTAGAGTGATGATGAAATAGATGGGGATATTATCAAATTGGATCATTTGAGTGGAGGAATGCATCAGGCTTATTGTGTGATAAAAAGTCCCCCTCAAACTTAATAGATGATTCTATAAGATGGTGGTGAGACCTGTAATGTTTGGTGGTGCCGAATTTTGGCCATTAAAAGAGAAGCATAATACTAAGTTAAGTGTTGCAAAGATGAGGATGCTCAAGTGGATGAGTGGCTTTACCCTTAGAGAGGATATGAAATGAGTATATAAATGAAAAGGTTGGAGTAACACCAGTGGAAGATAAGATTAGTGAGAGTCTCCTTAGATGGTTTAGTCACATAAAACGATGGCATTTTGATGACCTAATTAGGAAATTAGAGGCATTAAATTTGACTTATGTTAAGAAAGGAAGAGGTATACCTAAAAAGACTTAGTTAGAAAATATTAGAAATGATTTTTTTATATATATTTAAACAAGAATTTGACTTTTAATGGGACACAATAGAGAAAAAGGATTCATGTAGTCGACAAAGGGTTGATATTGTTATTGTTGTTGTATATAAATATCTCATTAATTAAAATTTATGCCTAACAAATTTATATGAATAATTTTCTTGACTTTATGTCACTAATATATTATCATAATTAAAAATTTTATGGCTAAATTTATTATAATATCTTAAATATAACATCAAAAATTAAATTTTGACTACATTTATGATGGTATAAAAATTATACTACCAAGCACTTATTATAAAATTGGAATTTTCAAGAAATAAATATACATTCCTCCATTATGCAAATTCATATGAGTATGAGAAAAATAATAATATCTCAAATATGAAGTATTAAAAGAATTAAAATTCATCAAATAAAGATTAAAAAAATTAGTGTTTTCTATTACTGTAGGGGTGTTAATATTTGACACGACTCAAAAATCTGACCCGAAAGTCTCAGGTTAGGATCAACTTGTTTGAGAAATGGGTCATATTTGGGTTTGGAATTTCGACCAATTTATAAAATTGGGTCAGGTTCGGGTTAACTCGTAAACTCGAAGCCAACCAAGGTTTGACCAAAAATTCTGGTTGAATAAGCGTGTGAATGAAAGATTTATGGGATTTGGCTAAATAAGTGTGTGAAAATAAGAAACTCCAGTCGACAAGATAACCGCTAATTTTTTTGGGAGGTGATGGAGATGAGATAACCGCTGCATATGATGAGGACTCTGGACTCACTCGTTGGTTTCAACATTCATAGCAAGGTGGTTGTTTGCTCGAGAGGGATCAACGGGTGAGTGATGAAAGGTTTGATGGTCAAGGAAGCTGGTGACGTCTCCATGATCCTGATAAACATGGAGGTTAGTGGGTATACAACCTTAATCGAACCCCATGTTCTCCCAGTTTCTCATGTAAGCCATAAAGACGGACTCAATATACTTGAATACATAAATAGTACAAAGACTCCCATGGCCAACATAACCTTCTGTGGCACAGAGTTACCTTTTCTCCCTCCATTACCAATTTATCTTTCAGAGGGTAAATTATTAGGTCTGGTGACCAGACCTATCTCCGCGTTCGGACGCTAAAGAAAGAAGACATCTGGTTGAATAAATGTGGATTTTTTTAATATAAACTTTTTTGCTTTATGTCTTGTTAGCCCGATCAACCCAACCCAGTTCACTTTATTTTCATTTTAAACATTGCCACTATTTTAGAAACCCATGAAAGATCTAAGTATTTATTGCTTTAGAAGAAAAAATGAGCTAGAAAATTGCAATAAAAGAGATGGAATTCTCACATAAGAGAGAGGTAGAAGAGGTGGTGCATGAATTGGAAGGGATGCATGAATCGGAAGCTAATTTACCTTGAAATTCCTCAGGTTTCAACATATCAGTAAGTTTAAATCTCATCGTAAGTTGTATTATAGAAAAACAAGATAAAAAGTTGTAAACAAAACAGTGATGTGTTTGACGTACAAAAAGGGCATAGGTTTCAGCTCATTAGAGGTTTAAGATCTTAGATGTTGTTGTTTTAGCCCATTAGTAAGAAGAACGAAATTATTTTGGCAGAAAAGTAAAAAAAAGCTCTTATATATTGTTGTTTAGCTTTCATTATTATTTTTGGAAGAAGAACATAATTGTTTTAAGGATTGGTAAAGAAAAAATGATAAAAAAATCCTGCGCTTTACCTATGCTTTAGTTACGCTTTAGTTGCACTTTTTAATCTATTTTCTTATCATTTCAGACTATTTATAAAGATGAGAAAGAAGCGTATGAATATTTTTATACTTATGTCCATGATAATGGCTTTACCGTCCATAAGGATCATCACAGTTTTTGGCCAAATTCTAGGAAGATAAAATCTAAGGACTTTGTCTGTTCAAAAGCTGATTTCAAGAAAAGTATTGATCTTAATTCAAGAAAGAGATTTACTAAACTAGATGTTAGAACCAGTTGTCCATCCATTGTGAGGTTTGTAGTTGATGAAAATGGTTACTAGCATGTTAATAGATTTATTGAATCCCACAACCATGAATTGGATAGTCCAGCCGACCGACACCTTCTGAGATCTTGTAGGAATGTTGTTGAGGAAAAAGCTTCTGTCCTAAAATTAATGACAAATGTAGGGATTATAACCGTTAATACATATGCCTGCCTTACAGAGGAAGTTAGAGGATGTGAGAATGTTTGATTCTCTAAGAGGGATGCCTATAATTTTATTCAGAAGGAGAAAAGAACAAAGATTAAAATTGGTGACACTAATTCTTTGATTCAATTATTTAAAGATCGATAAGTTGAGGACCACATGTTCACATGGGATGTTCAATATGATGAGCATGATATATTATTAAATTTTTTATAGGTTGATGGTAGAAGCATGATAGATTATGAATGTTTTAGAAATATGTTGGTTTTTGACACTAGCTACAGGCTCAACAAGTATAATTTTGTTTGTGCACCATTTGCTGGTGTTAACAATTACTAACAGAATATTTTGTTAAGGGTTGCTTTTTGTCAGAAGAAATAATTGAAAGTTTTACATGGTTGTTTAAAATATTTATACAAATAATGGGTAATAAATATCCAATAATAATATTCACTGATCAGGACCAAACTATGGTCAAGGTCATAGAAGTTGCATTACCTCACACTAGTCATAGATTATGCCAATGGCACATCTTTAAAAAGGTTCCATCAAAAGTTTTTATCTTCAATAGCAATAATAAAGTTAAAGGACTCTTCTATAAGTGTATGAGATGGTGTGATTCAGAGGAAGTGTTTGAGGAGGCATATGTAGAAATGATCAAGGAAATCTTCATAACCATGAATGGTTACAAGATCTTTATAAGATAAGGAGAAAGTGATCAATAGCTTTCAACAAGGATTATTTTAGCATGGTTATTTTCTCAATGCAGCGTAGCGAGTGTCCTAATAATGTATGTTATGGCATTTCTAAGCCAACAAGTTCATTAACTGATTATTTTCTTGGGCTGCAAAAGGTATTGATGAATTGGCGACGAAATGAATAGGATGACGAGTACAAAGCAGTCAGTTTGAAATTATTCCTATGATAAAGAATAGCTCAAAATTAAAACAAGCTACTCAGTTTTACTTAAAAAATATATATTCATTTTTTTAGGAAGAATTTATACAGGCTGTGGGAGAAATGAGTATAAACTTCGTCTTGACTGATTCTTCAAAAATTTTAGTCAACTATATAGATAAAAAATGCTTATAAAATCCTTGGGTGGTTGACTTTGATGCATCATAAGGTAACATTCAATGCAGCTGTAAGAAGTATGATACCATGGGTGGTTGAGTATAAACTTCATCTCGATTGATTCTTCAAAGTTTTTAGTCAACTATATAGAGGAATAGGACTAATATCATCCTTGGGTGGTTGACTTTGATGCACCATAAGGTAACATTCAATGCAGCTATCAGAAGTATGATACCATGGGATTGTTGTGTTCTCACTGTTTGAGGGTTTTTAAACAGTTGGATATGGCTAAATTATCTGAGAAGTACCTACTACTGCGTTGGTCAGCAAGGACTCAATAAGATTTTTATTCAGGTAACTTGGTTAATTCTCAAAGAAGCAATAACTTTGAAAATGGTAGGGAATTCATATTCAGAAATCAAGTGATCATATTTACATATCAAATGAGCACAGAAGCTCAAGGGAATGAGGAGGTAGAGAAGTATATTAAGCCATGGCTAAAACCTTATACTTAATTGTGTTCTGGATTTGGTAAGGAATCACACATTTTCCAGACTTTCTCTTTCATCCTACCTATAATAAGTACCCAATGCTTACTGAAAATTATGTGTTGAACAATAAGACTGTATTTGTTAACAGAAATCAGATTAATGTGTTGGAGAAATATTTCATAATCTTGATTGTACCCCTTGTATACCTACGATAAGTCAGCAATATAAGAAAAGTAATGTGAAAAATATGATATAAATAATAATTATACTTATCCATGTACAATGGAGAAATATACAAGTAGCGTTAAAATTTGTCTGTCATTACCCTACTCTTCTCTAATAAAAAATAAACAAATGCATCTACATGCTTGTCGGCTAACTATTGATCTGTGAGCAGATCATCAATATCAGCTCTTTTTATTTCTATGTTACCAGATGTAAATATTACATCGTCCCTACAAAAAAGGAAAAATTATAGAGCAAAAAATACGTAAAGTGCACTTAAAGCGCACATAAAGTGCACTTATCTCAATAAAAGCCGATGAATGTTCAAATTCCTTAAAGTCTGCTCAAGTTTATCATCAATTATCTTGATAAAAGCATCACAAGTTTTTTTGAAAGTGGTAACATATCATCGAGAAGTAACTGGCCTTTGATACGGCATCTAGGAAAAAAAATTAGATAAAGAACAAGTAAAGTGTAAGTAAAGTGAAACTAAAGCTAAACTAAAGCTCAACAAAATGCTTCGCATCATTTGTTTCTTTTATTTATGAAGAAGGTTGAAATTCAGAAAATAAACATTTTATGATCACATTGAATAAATAATGTTATGTATAAAATTAACAGTAAACCCTAAAATTTAAAAAATAATATAAACGCACCAAAAGTGCAACTCAAGCACAATATAGGCGCAACATTACCTTTTCTAAATGCTGATGTTCTCAAATGTCGTCGTCTATTGCCGGGAAGAAGGTATTGCAAAACTGAAGGCATTGCAGGAGTTTGAGAGCAGAGAGCCGAGAGTAATAGAGTAGTGAAAATGTTGCGTGAAAAGTAAAAAACGCTTTATTTCCATTCTTGTAGTTCTAAATTAAAACCATCTAGGTTACTAAGTCGGGTCGATCATGCTGACAAGACATAAAGAAAAAAAGTTTATATTAAAAAATCTATATTTATTCTGCCAAATGTTTGCTCTCTATTGGCGTTCGAACATGGAGATAGGCCAGAATATAATAATTTTCCCTTCTAGAGGGCCAAGTAAAGTATCATCGGGAATATTAAAATTGGATATAACCAATCCTAGGTTGGTGTCCTGGTGGCATGGCTTGAACTCAAAATGATAATGAAAAATAAAAAATCCAACCTTCAATAATGGTCTTCTTGAATCCCTCGACCCTAGTTAGGCATATTTATAGGATTTGGCTAAATAAACTTGAGAATGGAAGAAACTCAACTTGATGGATTTACAGGATTTGGCTGAATAAATGTGTAAATAAAAAAGCTCATGTCGTCGATGGAAATTTGATGAGTCAGGTTCGGATTGATAAGGGGCTATTTGGTAAAATCTAGGATTTTATTTAAGTAGGATTTCATAAATCCTCCTAACTCAAATTTACGAAATCCTTGGGGGGAGAGGGGTTAGATCCTGAAAACTATTTGGTAACACTCATGATAAGTCTAATTAAATCCTGTGTGACTATTTGGCTATTTAATTCAAGATTTAAGGTGGTTAAAAGATTTAACATGCATTTCTTCAATAATTAAAGTACAACAAATGAAGTTCAAATAAAATACAATAAAGTTTCATTTTAAATACAACAATAACATGGATGGAATTGCAAATAAATTAAAGTTGATTGCATCTTCAATGTGTTCAAACATGCATGTTATCCAATTGAACGACTTCATTGGCTTGCTACCTATGAATGGAGTAGCTTGTTAGAAATTTAAATTATGAAAAATATAATATTCAAAGCTTAATACCAGAGAGCCTTACTCAAGCCTTCCTTATATTTGTTGAAATTAAATGTCTTAAGGAATCACTTAGTACTCTTTCTCCAGCACCTAAATACAATTTTAGGTCTTCGTCAATGGCTTGAACCTCACCCAACTCACTATCATAATGTATTTTAGTTTGTGACATATTGAAGTAAATATCATGGCCATGATAATGCCCGATAAAGTTGTGCAAGAATGTACATACCAGTACAATATTAGCATGAACCACTAGTGGAAATTAGCACTTGTAAGTCAAAACTTGGAACCTTTCTTTCCATATGCCGAAAGTTCTCTCAAATACATTTTGTAGTTGGGTATGGCGATGGTTATATAGTTCTTATGGAATTGAGTACCTTCGATAAGCATCAACATGATATTCACCCAAGTGATACTGATACGCTATGAATGGTGCAATTAATTTATCTGTGTTTGCATATCCAGAATAAACCAAAAAATATTTTCTAGCAGGAACTTTAAAATCACCATCCTTGATTGCCCATCATAAGACTCGCATATCAGCTTCTAATCCTTCCCAACTGGATCCCACATAAATGAATTGCTTATCAAATGATATTTTAGTAATGACATTCTAAGAAGTGAAACCCTTCATATTATGATATCGATTATGTAAGTTTCTATTAACAACTGCTGGAATGTGAGACCCATCAATAGCTCCTAATGTATTCTTATATAATGGATAAAAATGTGGATTCAAATGTACATAAGGGTGGCATTCTGACTCCGCACTTGGCTTTGTAATAAATTTATTAAATAATGAAACTATGTCACACATGACAATAATGAAATACCAACTAACAGTTTCAAGAGAATGTTGAAAAAACTCACACAACTGTCTATAACTAGGTGCATGCATTATACCCCTTAGAAAAATAGCCAATTGCTCTTGCACCAGGATATTTTTTATATGATGAAGTAGAGAACGACTTTCTAATAACTCCCTTAATTGATGAAACACATTTGCTTGAATTTTTAAAGAGTTGTAGGCACATAATGCATGCTTAGAAAACAAATCAATTACATATTGTTCACTGATGTAACCTCTGTTGAACATCGATCTTGGTATGTCCATCTCATCGTCGGACGAGCTATTATTACTTAAAAGATTTGACATAATATTTCTAATTACATTACTCAACTGCATATGCTCATCTATTAGTTCTCATAACTCTTTCAAAAATACTCTGTTGTGACTCAGTTTTTAAGTCTATGCTTTTATATCATGTGAGTTTTTTATGATACTAAAATATTATTGTGTTGATTATTATTTCTCCTAACACATACTAGAAAATCCTTATTTATGTTGTTTGTGTGTACTAATATTTTAGGAAAATCACACTCCAAACTACCGAAGACTTCAAGACAAATTAGATTAAGATTTTTTTTAATTCAAGTATGTTCATTTTTTTCTATTTTTCTTAAGTGTGAGAGAGTGTTATTATAATTGGATAACCGTGCACACACACATAGGGAGAGTGAGTCAAAACTTATATTTTTAAAACTAATCATACTGTATGATTCTTGAATCATATTATATGATTTATCCTGAGTGTTCCTCTAGAAAGAAGTTAATTAAATCATGACTTAGAAATTTTTTATTGAACATTCGTACTGTACAAAGTTACATTCGTACACGCGATGTCCAGAGTACAAAATGGATACATACCAGTTTATCCCGAATGAACTCACTATTTTCTGAACTGATCCTGCTGTATAAAATGGGTTTCATATATATGATATCCATAGTACGAAATGGGTGCATACCAGTTCATCTCATACGAACAGGTAAATTTTTTGAACTATTTGTACTATACAAAATTAGTTTCGTATATACGACATCCAGAGTACGAAATGGACTTGTCCATTTCCGTACCAAATGAAGCATGATTTGATTAAACTGATTGTACTATATGAAATAAATATCTTACTGTATGTTGACCACTATATGAAATGTATTCATATAGAATTGTACCTAACGAACTTGTACATTTTTTAACAGTTCATACATACGACTGATAGAGTATAAAAATAGGTTCATCCAGAGTCGTACAAGGATTTTTTGAACTATTCGTACATACGAAGTATGATCGTACTGTACGATCCAAGGCAGTCAAATTGAAAATTTCAATTTTCTAGATGATTTTTCCAAGAGTCCTAAAAACTGACTACATAATTCCTACTATGAATTTCTTTTGAAAGTGCACTTGGAGAGTGTCTTGGGATTGGAGAGTTAGAGATCTCTTAAGAGGGATTTATGAGGGGATTCACAAGGTTGCCCAACAGTGAGGATCTCTTACTTGTTCTTCAAAGTTCTTCCCTACTTTCTTAAAGAATCTTGAAAGAAGATTTTCAAAGGAATCAAGTACTCTGTTGACACCAGGAGGGTGTGAAAGGGCGCTAATACTATATCGACTCCAAGAGGTTGTGAAAGGATATTGATTCTCTACCGTCACTAGGAGGGTGAGAAAGGATGACGGTACTCTACTGCACCGGGGTTTGGTAGAAGAGAGGTTATTGTGAAGACATTCACCTTGCTGTGGGAGCAAAATATGAGTCACTTTGGTATAGTGTAATATATGGAGAGAGAGTCTTTAAGGAGTGGACATAGGTCTAGTTGGATCAAACCACTTTAAAATTTTATATTTTTTTGTCTTTACTTTTACTATATTTTAATTTTTTGTAAGTTTTAATTTTGTGGTCTGAAAAATAATTTTGAGAAAATTAGCCATTGTGTAAAATCTAAAATCTATTTTTTTAATTTACTAAGAGAATTTTTAAATTATCAATTCAATACCCTCTTGGCTAGCCTTTAGACAAATATTTTAGTCTAACAACCTATTCGAACTTTTAAACTTCATATAGGAAATGAGTCATTTTGTGCTACAATTAATAGTTTGTTAAGTTCAATAAATAATATCTTACTTATCAAGTAGAAATAAATCTAAACTTAAAAATTAAGCAGCAATATTACTCTAGTAACTTAAAAATTAAGCAACAACATAACTCTTATAAATAAATTTAGCCAAAGTAAACAAATACATACTCAAAGAGGGAGAAATACATCATAAGCAAGAGATCTCTTAAAAGGGATTTATGAAGGGATTCACAAAGTTGCCCAAAGGTGAGGGTCTCTTGCTTATTCTTCTAAGTTCTTCCCTACTTTCTTAAAGACCTTGAAATCAGATTTTCAAAGGAATATGGTACTCTACTAACACCGAGAGGGTGTGAAAGGATGCCAATACTATGCCAACACCAAGATGGTATGAATGGACGTCGATTCTCTACCATCACTAGGAGGGTGAGAAAGGATGACGGTACTCTACCGCATCGGGGTTTGGTGGAAGAGAGATTATTATGAAGGCTTCTTCACCTTACAGTGGGAGCAAAAAGTGAGTCACTTTGGTATAGTGCAATATCTAAAGAGAGAGTATTTAGAGAGTGGACGTAGGTCTAGTTGGATCGAACTACTATAAAATTTTGTATTTTTCTATCTTTACTTTTACTGCATTTTTATTTTCTGTAAGTTTTAATTTTATGGTTGGAAAAATAATTTTGAGAAAACTAGTCATTATGATAAAATCTAAAATCAATTTTCTAATTTACCAAGAGAATTTTTAAATTACCAATTCACCTCCTTCTTGGTTGGCCTTCGGACAAATATTTTGGTCTAACAACCTAATCAAACTTTCAAACTCCATACAAGAAATGAGTCATTTTGTGCTACAATTAATAATTCATTAAGTTTAGTAAACAATATCTTACTTATCAAGTATAAATAAATTTAAACTTAAAAATTAACCAGCAATATTACTCTAGTAACTTAAAAATTAAGCAACAACATAACTCTTACAAATAAATTTAGGAAAAGTAAACATATACATGCTTAAAGAAGGAGAAATACATCATAAGAAAATTAATGTTGCAAGCTAACCAACAAATACATGGAAGCCAAAATAGATATGTAGCAGCTTCTTGAACTGACACCCTATGATATGTCAATTTGGCAACAAAGCTGAACAACCAAAAACTTTTGTTGGCAATGAAGAATATATTCAATCCACCTACGCAGTAATGAACCAACCCAAGTCATAAGGGTGATTTGTATTCTTTATAGTCTATCAATCCTTCATGAATGCTATTATAGCTTCCATTGAAATGTTCTATATACTACCAAGTTTTGCAAGGCATTATGTTGTTGTGTATGGACAAATTTTATCAATATTCTCAATTATCTTATCAATTTTACCACAATGTTTGTCTAGTATATTTCTTAACTTATCTTTCTCATCTATTCTTCTAGGGTGCCTACTTTTATGAATATCATTATTACTTGAATGCTTGCTATGACTCATCAGAATATTTGGAGGTTCTTTAGTATTTTTTCCCTCAGGAACTAGGTTGGTTTGTAAATCACTTTGTATGAAATTGATTCTATAACTAGACAAGAACACATCCTCCTCTACATCTTCTCATGTTACCCCATCTTGTATTGTATTATTTATTTTTCATGATAACATTGCTAATGTTGCCACAACAATATTATCATCACATATTTTCTCAAAAATATCATACTTGTAGAATATAATTATGAAAAAACTTCACAAGCATTGGGTTGTCCTAGTAAAAAAATTTTAAAAAAGTAAAAAAGATAAGTATTTGAGGTTTATAAATGGAACACCAAATTTTATTGAATAATATATACATGGATTTTCTCATCCCATGTTTCATCAATGACTATAGAAAAATGAAGAGTTTCATCCCAACCCCATCCACTTTGATGGGATTGTTGAAAACAACACGAAAATTAACATTCATATTTTTAACCTAGTTTATACACTACTTTCAGTATAGTTTACATCAACTCAATGATTTAATATACATACCAAATCCTTCCTCATGTCCCTCCTCAATATGTCATCATTAATATTACCACACAAATATTACTCTAACAATAACTCTCTGAAGACTTCATTATGTTGATATAGCCACCTAGGTGTCCTCAAAACACTTTTATTAGTATTCCCCAACATTACATCTAAATCACATGATGTCCACTTGAATACTAGACGATGACCGTTGCGCTACTTTGCCTTTCAAAAATTATTTCATTCTTGTTATACAAATTTCAAAGAATATATTTTAATAGTATCCATGGAGATCATTTAGTTGATAACTACATTTTCTAATGTGCATTATTACCATTTTGGGAGTGAATTTTACTATTTTTGTTCTGAGTAGAAGCTATGTAATTCATGTTTGAGGATTTGTTGTCATTCGTTGTCAATTGACTCGATTTATCCAGTGCAAAACTAATATGATCAGGGAGTAAGGATGATTGTTTATGGGTAAGTTTCACTACTAGCCACATCTTCTTCAAGTGTCATGTTAATAACACAATGTCGAACTACCACATCACTCTAACAAAGGGAATATCACAACACAGTAATATAATAGGATTTTGTGAAGAGGAACAACTGCAGCATGCGAGAATCGTGAATCAAAGTAAAAATAGGACAAGTTGCGAATTGGAGGAAATACTGGACAAAAAAAAAAGCATAAACTTTGGATAACCTAGCATAAAAATCATAAATATGAGTTAAAAGTCATACCTACTGTTGATCTTCTTCACGCCGCTGGTTTCCTCAAAGGTGACTGAATGTGCGATTGCAAGAAGCCAAACTGTATGTCTTATAATAGCGATAGTAGCGAGAGGAAGAGAAGAGCATGAATGGGTGACCATGGCATGTGAGTTGTTATGAAGAGGAGCGTGTGAGGAGATAAGGCATAACAGCTAGAAACGTTAGGACTTCCTCCTCTCGTGGCAATAGAAAGTTAAATCCATAAAATTGGAGGATTTGGGAAATCCGTGATTTACCGCAAAAAGGGGTATTTTTAAGTTTAACGTGGCTTTCATTTACCGTGAGATTTGGTTTTGCATTTTAGGCTGTTTGTTTTGGTTTCGCCCAAATCCAGCCTAAATATGCATACCAAACAACCCCTAAAAGTGACCCGATTTTCAAATCAAGTCAAAATCAGGTTTGACCCGAACGCAACCCGTAAAATGATTTGACACCCATACTATTACCAATAGTTATTAAATATTTTGATATTCAAATTTTCTTAGAAAATATAACAAGTTTTAACCACTTAGAAAATCCACAAGAATCATAATCTTTATAATGCAATATATGATAATATTTTTCTCCACAAAAAAACTAAAATTTTTCTTAAGACTTTAGAATAAAAATTTATTCAAAATATAATATTTTTTTAAATATTTAATAAGATAAGATTTAAATAAAATAATTCAGAATATTTCTAATAATTTTTTTACAGATCATTGCCTTCTAAGGAAACAAAATAAAAATATCACACATCTTCAAAATTATTTTATAAAATATTCAAAACTTCATTACATCCCAAATTCTTTCACAACACGAGAAAAGTCAACGCAACTCGGGTGGCGCAATCCGGTTCCGGCGGCGGCCGGCCCCTACGGGAACGTTACGGAGGGTGCCGCCGGCCGTCCAGTAGCGGTGGCAGGCCTTGCAGAAGTGGCGGGGCTGGTTCACGTTATAGTTGTTGAAGTAGCAGAACTTCGTCTCCTGGCTCTTGCATCGAGGACACGGAAGCGACGCCGCCACGTCAACCTCCTCCCCCGCCGCCTCCGTCGCTACGTCATCATCCTCCGGCGCCGCCGCCATCGTTCTCTTATCGGTTGCAATCACCGCCCCGAAGAGCTTGAAGCCCGAAGAGTCTCTAACGCTTTCCATTTCGACGTTGTCGCCGGCGAGAGAGATTGTTCAAGTAATTTGTTTGGAAGAGGAACAGTCATAGCTATATAAGGATGAGTTATTTAATAAAATACAAGAAATATATTAGATTAAAAAAATCAAATTCAAAATCAAATTTTTTTACTAGAATATAGAAGAGAATTCAATTTTATCTTTCAAATTTTTTTTTTTTTAATCATAAACCGAATGAGATCTAGTAGTATTTTTTTAGTCTAATGGGGGAGATGGTGGCCCCTGCCTCCTTCATAAGGCCATTCATGTGGTTGTGGTTATGAGAGAGATCTATCATGTTCATGTCTTCTGTTTTCTTATAATTTTTAGTTACTGTAAGTGTTAAGAAGGGAATCTCGTATTAGTAGTTCTTTAAGTTAAGATTTAAAAATAGCTATATATTAACAATTTTCGTTAAGAGCCTGTTTCTGGCCGCTTTACCAAAATCACAGTTCTTCTTGTCTATTACTTTATTGTTATTTTTTTATTTTTTTAAATATTTGTGAAGGGAAGCTATTTTTTGCAAACAGAGTTACATGTGGGAGCTATACAAAAGTTGCTTTCCAACTCTTTTTTAGAAAAAAAAACATATATTTATATTATTGAGAGTAGCTTTTAAAAGAATTATTTTACTAACATCTTCACAATCATCTTTATAAAAAGACTCCAACAGTCAACCCTAAATATGGGAAAGCATTGAAAGCTAGTTGTTAAGAGAAAGAAGATTATTTTATTAAGGTTTGCAATTTTAGATACATATTTTATAATTTATATATGTTTTTTTAATTATTAAAGAAAGCAAATAGATATTAGTGACACTTTAGTCAAATAACTAAGGGTCTTCTTAGGACTCTTTCTTGCTTCTTTGTTTTTCATATATCATTCACTATTTTATTTGGCTACTATTTTATTTCTATTTTTTCACATTTATTCATAAATTTTTGTGAAAGATTGTTTTTTTTTTTTTTTTTTTTTTTTTTTTTTTGCAACAGTAATAGATAAGTTGTTTTCCACACAACAACTTTCCCACCAAATTTATAAAACAATGCAATCATCTAAAACAAATCGTAAACAGAGTCAACTTATTTGGAATGACTTTTAATGGGTGAGGGTTTCAATCCAATCACTGAATTGCATGGTAAGAAATTCTTGATTTAGGGTTTGTTTGGAATGACTGCAATATTTTATAAAATTAGTTGTAAAGTTATTGTGGGAGAAGGGTCTATTTGGAATTAATACAACTTTTTATAAAGGTGGTTGTAAAGTTATTATGAGAATATATATATATTTTTAATTTTTATAAAAATTCTTTGAAAGCAGCAAAAAATAGTAGTAAAATAAAAAATGTAGTTGCAATCTATAAAGCAAAGTAATAAGAAAGTTATCCCAATGAGACCCTAACATAACTTCTCTAGTTACATAAAATAACTTTTCATCATATAAATTTCTAAAAAGCAATGCAATGAGAAATGAGTAATCAAATGAAATGTGGAAGCTGTTTGATAGCTAAGCAGTGAGAAAGCTATCCCACGTAGGCCCTTAGTTCTTCAAAAGAATTGATAACAACAACCTAATTATTTTATTCATGTCCATCTAACTCTCTTTATTTTCTTCTCAATTCATTTTCTTCCAATCCAGTATTTCCCACATACCCTTTGGCTCATATTCAATGATTGGAAGCTAGAATAAAAAAGAAATTTAGTCAAGAGTCATAATAGATTTGATCTTGAATGTGGGAGTCCATCCAATTCTACTACACGTTATTTTAAATAAATCATGAATGTCTAAGAGTTGGAGTTGTATGATTAACTCAAAATTGGAGAAAATAGAGTAATTATCAACTTAGGTAGTCATATTACAATTCCCCATCAACCAAAGTTGACACATGTTGTCATTAATTACTTAATTTTAATCATTGAACAAAATTAAATAAATAGTAGTCATCAACAGCAATTAGTTTTGATCATCATTCAACATTGGTGCTAGCCACCATTTGATGTTATTTAGCTGTTAACTTCTAACACAGATTTTGTTGGTTGCCTAGTAGGAGAAGGACTCAACCATTGCCTTTCATTGTCCAACGTTTACATTCCCCATTGATCATCATCCAACACATAGAGGGAGTAATAAAAATATATAAGGAGTATGTAATTTTATTCTTTCTTGGGTCAATTACGTTAAAAGGTAGATGTTAGCTTAACAAACATACACATACACATATGGGGGAGTAAAAAAAATATTTTAATTTTTTATGGTAATCGTACTGTATTATCCAAATCATAATATACGATCAGTTCAAAAAAAAATTTATTTAAATGTTTAATTTAAATTATAACTAATCATACAATATGAACAACATATTGTACTGCACAACCAGCTATAATAAAAAATCCCGGTGTTGAATCTAACTTACCTAAAATAGGTAAATTTAAAATTTAAATTGTTCGTACTGTGCGAATGTTTTCATATTATCCAATCTTTTAAATTATTTTCTAATTTAGGTCGGTTAATTAAGGAATCAAATCATATTTGAATTGATTATAGATCCTACCATATGATCATAGATATATTGTACGGCTCATTAGAGGACACTTTGAATGATATTTAGTTCATCCTGTACGACTCGGTGTTTGATTTGAACTAATTTTATTGTACTACTATTCATTCATCTAGTACGATCCATGGAGAAATTGAACTGATTGTCTTGTAATACTATTCATTGTATTGTACTAACAGTTAAACAATTAAACTGATTGTATTCTATGAACTAGGTTTCATTCTGTAAGAATAGAGTCGATAGAATTAAAAATTTAGGATTTTTGGAAGCCCATTATTTATTTTTGTTAAATTAAGTTAATTAATTTAAAAAATTTTTGTTAAATTAAATTAATTGATTTAATAATTAATATGTAATAGGTTAAATAAAAAAAACGTAACAAGTTAAACAGTTTTGGTTAAATGGCTAGTTGGCAGATGTTCCTGTATGCGGGGGAGGTGGTGCGGGTTCGAATCCCGCCGCAGGAGGGTGCGGGGGGGTGCAGCTGGTCCACGGGGTGCGGGGGTGCAGCTGGTCCATGGTGCAAGGGTGGGGCAGCCGTGGAGCGCGGATAGGGGAGCTGGAGCTGCGGGAGCAATGGCTCCGACGCTTAAAAAAAATTTTTATTATTATTTTTTCTTGGAATTCCGGCGCATAAAAATTTCGACGGAAATATTTTTCCAGCAAAAATTCAGTCGGAAATTCGCCGGAAATGTTCCTTTTTATTTTTATCATTTTTAAACCTTTTTGGTATTAACCTAGCGGTAGAAAGAGTACCATGCTATGCTGTGCCTGGACTTCAAACAATTGATCTTTAACCATGTAAAAGACCTCAACATTATTGGTTGATAGAGAAGAGAATCAAAGTTCATTTACCAATTAATCACGAAATGCTATGGTTCTTACATATGATTTCTGAATGAAATCCAATTTAGAAGTCCTCTTCCCCATTCCTTAGAAAAAGTGAGCCACCAGTTCAGGTACAAGATACTATCATTACCGCCTGGACAATTAGACATCCAACCCGTAATCGTTCCGACGAATTATTTTACGCTGGAAGTCCTTTAACGACGCGCGTGAAACCGGCGAAAATATTTCCACTGGAAATGCAATTTTCTGACGGATTTTGACCATTTTCAGGCGAAAATGGCCGCCGAAAAATGACGTTTTTCCTGTAGTGTCTTAATAAACTTTATAAGAGTATTTGATAGTAATGGGTTGAGTCATTTGTGGGAAAGCGTTGAAGAGAGTCCTTTGAGTAAGGGAGATAAAATGTGGAGTTTGTGCTTTGTGGGTTCACACCCACAAAGGAGTGTGGGTGGGAGTTTCACACAGTTTCTATGGCCAACTTTCCTCTAAGTTCCTCCATGTATCAAGGTTCTTCTTGAGGGAAACTTTAGGAAGAAGACCTCTTTTGTGTCAAAGGTTACCAACTACTCTACGGTATCAGGGAAGGTGAAAGTGATTGGGTTACTCCATCTCATTGAAAAGGTGAAAGTGATTAAGTTACTCCACCTCACTAAGAGGGTGAAAATGATTTGAGCTAATCTGCCTTATTGAGAGGGTTAAACGGATTTGACTACATCGCTGCACCATATTGGTAAAAGGGATTTGGTTACTCCGCCTAACTAAGTTGATTGAAGTGATTGTGTAAGGGCTTCTTCACCTTACCATGAAGGATAAAGGAAAGTCATTAACTATTTAGTACAATACCTGAAGAGGACTCCAAGGAGTCGACATAGTTCAAGTTGACTGAACAGCTATAAAATTATGGTGTGCTTCTTCTTTTACTTTTTGTACTTTACTTACACTTTTAATTTCTATAAACCTGGGTTGAGCATTGTTATATTTGAAATACATAATCTTTGTAATTGTTTTGAGACTTAGTCTTTGTTTGAAAAAAAAATAGAAATAAATAAAAATATATATTTATTTTTCTACAGAAATCAAAATACACAAATTAGTTTTTTTTTTCTTACTAATACCTTCCACATTTTAAAATTGAATTTGGTTATTTAAATTTTAAAAGAAATGTTTTAAAAATATTTTTAAAACAGCAATTCACCTCTCTCTTAGTGTGTCATTTTGTAATTCAAGTTATTTCACAACCATTCATTGAACTTTCATTAGCAACAATAAATCATACCATCTAAAGACACAAAAACATAATCCCAAGTTGGTAGATGAGACTAATTAATTTAAGACGTCAAATCATTATGGCTCCATTATTATATTAAGGTTAACCGTTCATGATAGAATCAAGGGCCAAGAGAGCATCATCACCATATATTAACCATAAAATTCATCAACAAGAAAAAAAATATAAAACTTATAATGAAATTTAAAGATTGGAATTCAATTTTTTGAATTTTGAAACTTTTAATAATAAAATTTTAACTCTCCCTCCATATTAGAATTTTTAAATTTACTTTCAACTCAAATTAAACTAGTTTTCCTTATTTATAGGACAACCCCCTTTATTAGGAGTGGAATTGGAGTGGTTCACTCCACTTTCTTATTTTCTCCCTTTGACTTTGGCATTTCCCCATTTTCTTAATATTTTTAAATTTTAAACATTAGAGCATGATTTAATAGTTTAAATATTGGAAAGTGCTTGGTTGGAACCCTAAAGATTTTTCTCTAGTTTTTTAGCTCATCAAAACTTCCTCTTTTAATATGCTCCAAATCTAACATCCAAATATTATCTTAACATTCCATAGCCTATGTACTGGATTAATACATCCTTAACTCCCTCAACTAACTAAATGTTTCAAGATTAATTAGATATATTCAAACTAGGTCACATTAATGTAATCTTGATTTTTCCATCCTTTTGCCTCTAAACCATATGAAATTTCACCAAGCACTCCAAATAACATCAAAATATATTATCGATCCTAATATTCAAAATTGACTTCATGCCTTGTGTCCTTCACCATAAGAAATCCAAAGTCAAAATCCCCATAGAGAGCTTAGAGTTTGCCATGAACTAATTGCTTGGCTTATCCATTTGTTTCAACCACCTCCTAAAATTAAATAATTTCAATCATTCAAATACATTTTGGTCGCCTCTAAGGGTTTGGAACATCTCGTTCTTGTGCTCCTCACAAAAGGAGGCACTTATTCTAAGAGTTCTGCTCAATTTTTACTTGATAACATTTATCTCCTCCACTACTTTTATAGTATCTAAGCTTATAACTCACTCAACATCTATTTAGAGGACTTATTTTATGTAGTGGTCACCACCATTTTTGCTACTCCTAGATAGAGGATGTGGACCATGGCAGGGCGTGTGAACCTCTTGCAAAAGGTGAAAGCTGGGACGAAGCACGTTCATGAGTTGTCTTCTACATGCTCAAATCACAGAATCAAGCAGCTCGATGAGCCATTTGTAATGGGATGAGTCGAGATTGAGCTTATTATTTTATATTCACTCTAGTTCAAGCTAGATATTTGGCTCATGAGTTGAGCTTGAGTTCGGCCTGACTCGAGCTTGATTTGACTCATTTGCAACCTTAACTAGGATATTGATGAATACTATGTTGCTATGCTGGTTCCCTCTAACAGACTTGTTGGCTTCATAAAAAGTGATTAGGGCAATGCCCATTATTGTAGCTCGTAATTAATATGGATGTAGAGTTCACCTCTCTAAGTATTATATTATTCATGCTTATTGGTAAGTTTACTTGTTCACCACTTATGATGACGAGCACCACTCCAATGAATGTGTACTAAGTGGGCAGAGACTGGTTCATTCACCCTGCCATCCATGGGTGCTTTTCCAAATCATCTTCCTTATATGATGAGCATGAACTCCTTATACTTTTGCACTTTGATGAGGTCTTCTACCAAACCTCGCAAGTGGCAACACTGCTCTATATCATGTTTATGATCCATGTGAAAGGTATAATATCTCAAGGTATCATGAGCTTGTGTGATAGCCTTCATTGGTAATGGATGCCTAAATAACTCCTTTTTCAAAATGGCCTCAATAATCTCGTCCATATACACTCTCAGAAGAGTGTATGTATGGTAGGTCAGAGGTTGACGGGTGACATCTTCATGGTATTGGCGAGTGGAAAGAGGGAGCTCTTACCCTTGGTGCTAATAGCCTTATTACCGTCAAGGGATTTAAATGCATGGGTCTCATATGGTACTATAGGTGATGGTGATTATGCTACATGTTAGGTCTCTAGTCCCACCTATCCTTGAGACTGATTCTTTATTTATCCCTTCCTTGTCGCTACTATCCTCTTACGACGGCCTCGTGGGAGAGAGTGGCTAAGGAGGATTAAACCACTATTCAATATTAATATAGCTTTTGGGTAGCTTTAATAAATTGATGGGTGCTTTTTGATATTACAAGTTAAGTGCATACCAGAAGGGACCCACTCTTAGTCATTGGGTCAATGCATCTTAGGTTATTGTAGGCTCAAAATCCTTAAATCTAGCATTTCCCTTTGGAACTTCATATATAGTTTATCAATTATTCTCCTGGCTCTTATCACATCTTTAGTAAGGCCTATGAGCCTTTTAGGATTTTTGGGTGCTTACAAATTAGGTTATAATCATTCACTTGAATTCAATAAAAAAGGATGTCACTATCAAAGGCAGACAAGTGAACCACATGTGCACTAATTCCTTAAGTGTAAGTTTATCTCTTCCTTATCGCTACTAGTAAAGTCGGTCTCATCTCTTTTGGTTCACCTAGATGGCGACTTGAAAACTTCATCAATCATTCATATATTCTCTTTTGGGGGCTTGTGATGAGCTACTGAGTCAAAAGATCCCTCTGAACACTATTGACTTAACTCACCCCTAGAGGCACCCACGACATCTTGGATTATCTTGACTCTTCCATCTCCTATAGGTCGTGGCTTGTATTGAATTTGGTGTTTTGCATGCATACTAAGGGATCTTATGGAAGTTTCTCATCATGTTGTGC
The DNA here is from genome assembly GCA_016618105.1 of Dendrobium huoshanense. Taxonomy (NCBI): domain Eukaryota; kingdom Viridiplantae; phylum Streptophyta; class Magnoliopsida; order Asparagales; family Orchidaceae; genus Dendrobium; species Dendrobium huoshanense. Next base: position 62,904,725 of record CM028351.1, read on the forward strand.
CTATCTTCTCATCATTGACATCGATTCCACGCTCATTATAGCTACGAGGATGTTTAATCTGAATTTGTCCATGGGTGATGCCCAACGTAACCAGTAAGTCAGTGAGTAAGAATGGAGAGTAGAGAAAGCAGAGAAAATGATATATAGATGTCAAATTGGTAGGATTTTTAATATTAAAGAAACTTAGGGTCTCATTGCTATTCCTCATCACCCCTTTCTATAGGGCTCTGAGTGCTACCTTAAAGGTTATATAGAGAAAAAACATAAAATCTCAAGCTACACAGAATATCTATGCAACTCTTCACACTAATCTAAACTCGTGTCGCCTCCTAATAGGATGGAGGATGATGAAGTCAATGGGTGAGCTCAGTGGCAGTGAGTAAGTTCTAGGTGAGTATGTGAGTGAGCCTTGGCAAGTGGCCAGGCATTACTAATGACTTGTGTAGAAGATCTGAGACTTACTTGAGGGAAAAATGCAAGTAAGATATTGTGAGAATGGGGGAGCTTTAGGCCGAACTGTAGTAGCTGAATAATGTAGGGATTTATTGTAATAGGAGTCTTCCTATTGCTGAGTTAGGTGAGCTTGAATGTTATGTGGGAGAGCTAGTGATAGAGGTAACGACAAGTGATGGTTTGACGAGGGATCTTCAATTTGCCCAGTGCAAGGTGAGCTCTTTAGTAGACTCTAGGAGGTAGAACCTGACAACTTGTTGATCTCCTTTGGCAAGTAAAGCCTACTGATCTCCTCGAGCAAGCAGAGCTTGTTGATCTCCTCAAGAAAGTAGAGCCCGTTGATCTCCTTAAGTGAGTTCTTTTAGACTCTTCAATCAACAAGTGCCCCAAAGGAACCCCTCATGAGGGTGAGTATTCTTATCATGATCCGATTGCTAATTGTGAAACACAAATGAAGACATTTGTATGTATATAAATTTTATATCGACTATAAGTTAGTGCACTTCAATACTTAAATGTAATGCCAATTCAATTCTGATTCTTCCAATTTCCACAATGTAATGCATTCTATATGATGTATATTTGTTACATCAAGCCAAGACCTTCCATCCAATGAAGGTCTTTATTTGTAATTTACTGCAAATACTGGTGGATTCATTCAAACTAGGCTAAGCCCCGTGATTTTTCTCCTTTTTAGGGTTTTCCACATAAAAATCTCGGTGTCTCTTATAAATACTATAACCTCATTTTTTTTATCTAATTATGTGTTGGATCTTTGTACATGTTAAGACGTTAAACTTTATGTTTCTCTACAGCCGTGAATATTTCAGGATGCAAGAATATCCTTCCTAAATAAACTCATAAATATATATCCAAATAAACTCATAAATACATAAAAACTTATATGAATGAAATGTAAATCTGAAAAAAGAAATCCTTTACTTTTAAATATAATATATTTGATTTATATTACACTTGGGGGCTGTTTGGTATCAGATTTGTTGTTGGATTTAAGCCTTATTTATAGTAAATCATGGCAAACATTTATCGAGCACGCAATTAATCCCAATCCCTCTAAATCCCAAATTTAGGAATTTACAACGTAAATCCAGGATTTACTAAATCCCGTTATTTGGTGAATTTACGGATTATGGAACTTACGAGCTTCCGAGTGAGCTAGCTACAATCATGAAGGAAGGAGTAGGCGAATATGGTTACCTACGCAACAAACGAGCTCCCATCGGGACTTCCAATTCAATGTCTTCAAAGGAGGTGAAGCAACAAGTGAGCTCCCGTCCTGTGAAGCACACACAACACGTGAAGCCAAAGCAGCCATGAAGAAATGGTGACAAGGAAAAGCAAGGAAGCATATTATTAGAGGAAACGCAAACCATAGACAACATATTAAATTATAAATTAGTATAAGTTAGCATTATTAGTATAATTTAAATATTAATAATTAATTAGATGAACTTAGTAATTAGTAGTATAATTAAGTAATCTAAATTAATTTAATTAAATAATTATTAGTATAATTATCATTAAATTAATTTAATTAATATTTGTAATTTGTTAGTTATTATAGTTATTAGTAGTATAATTGTCATTAACTTAGTTTAATACTTAAATAATTAATTAAATCATTAATATGATAATTAGTTCAATAATGTATAATTTCAAAAAATAATTATCTAATTAATTAGGATTTAAGAATATAATTAGATAATTAGTAATCTAATCAACAGTTTAAAATTAACAGCTAAATAATTAAATTGATAATTAATAATAATTAAGCTAATTTTCTAATTATATTATTCATAATCATAACTTATTAAATTAAATTCAAATCACATTAAATTTAATTTCTAAATAAATCAATAGTCTTAAATTTTGAATTACATTGCTTTATCAAAATTATATATATATATACACACACACACAAAATAATTTTCAAATTTTAATACCCTCATAATTTACTAAATTCAAATTTACCCTCTTGTTGCCAAAACAACTCAACTATTATTGATTTATAGTTCTTCAAACCAAGTCCCTTATCTTTTTGTGCAATTAGTCCTCTATTAACAAAATTTTATTATATTTGATTGAAGAAAACACCAACAAAGCCCTAACTCTAGCTTTTTGGTCCGCCGACTCGAGCCTTCCTCGTAACAGCCTGCGCCACCGATCCTCGCCGGACTCCGATCTCAACTGGTTCCCAAATCTCTCACCTTACGTCTCAGTATTTTCTGTATTTACCCGGTCATCTTTAATGTTCATCGCATCTACTTCTTGACTTTTCCTTCTTTGCACATTCCACCTTTTCCCTCCTCCCATCTTTTTATTCAAGCATCATGTCCTATTTTTTTTGGGATTATACCCCCTTCTTCTTCCCGCATCTTTCTTTAATTGTTCAAGGTCTGCCATTTCATTTCTCGTTCTCTATTAGTGATCGTTGCCTCTTAAAAGTAGAAAATTTTGCTTCTTTTACTTGCTTCGAAACATTTACCCTGCTCGGCTGCTTATTGTGGTTGTTGGACTAGTGGATTTCTTTTAGGTGATGTTTGGTATCAGATTGGATTCAAATTTTAGTAAGATTTACTAAATTCTGTAAATCTGGATTTAGTAAATCCTAGCCTCATAAATTCTGAATTGTGTTTGGTATGACAACTTTTAAATCGTGTCGTCCAGAGAATTTATTTGGTAACATATTATATGATTTAAAACAGTTGGAGATTTAAAATTGAATGAGTAATATGAAGCCACTTAATTTGCTTCCGCACCAAGTTATAAATTTATTTGTTCTTTATCACATATTATATCATAATTATTCTATTTAAAATTATATTTAATCCTACTAATTATTTTGAAATAACTAATTATTTAACTAATAATCCTATTAATTATTTAATTAATAATTAATTACTATTTTATTAGTTTTAATTATATATTTTATTATTAATTATCTTATTAATCACTTAAGAATTCTAATGTTCATTAATTATTTAATTATTATTTATATTATTAATTATATGTTTAATAATGTATATTTTAAATTATATTAATTAAGATAATTATACTAATTTTTAATTACTAATTATATTACTAACTATTTAATTAACTTAAATTAGATAATTAATTTATACAATAATTATACTATTAACTATTTAATTAATTTACTTAGTTATTAATATTTTAAATTATATATGGCTGAGGCGTCTAGGGTTTGATATTAATCTACTCTTGTTCGTCCTTGCTGTTTGGCTTCGTTGCTTCGCAGGAGGTGTAGAGATTGCACGAATCGCTTCTTCGGCTCCTTCGTTGCTGTTCGACTTCGCTCCTTCGTCGACTTCCCTTCCTGTCGGATTGAGCGTTACAACATTTTGATCTGAAGCAACGACGGGAGCTCACTCGCTCGCTGTGAAGGTAACTTTCTCCCTTTCGCGCGCTTCTTCGGCCAAATTCCGTAAATCCGAGTAGAAACAGGATCTGTATTTTCAAGGATTTACCGGATTTACGGCGTAAATCCGCAAATCCTGGATTTACGGATTTACAGCGCGCCAATTTGCGTTTGGCTGGATTTACCGTAAATCCTACTTAAAACGGCGAATAAATCCGATACCAAACACCCCCTTAGGGTAGAGGGGATGCACTTTGGTTTTATTCATCACCACAACGAAAATAATTTCACTATGTTCCCTTACCAATGCATGAACTAATGATTTTGAATATGCCAGTATGTATTTAACTCGATTTTCTCAAATTTATTAGGTTTCTAATTGGACTTTGATAGTCATGTATCTTCAGTTTTACATCAATGATAATGGTGATAAGGTCTACACCACCAAGGTAATTAATAGCTATTATCTTGCTTCCAGTTGTACTGTTGTGGAGTGTATTAATAGTCTTGTAACTTCAGTTCATGCTTACTTCATCTTTTTATTTTACCGAATGTGATATCTAGAGGCATGCTTTGACGGGTGTGGTTTATATATATATATATATATATATTCAATGGGATGATTTTGTCAAAAAGATCTGAGTTTTTGTTGCTATTTAAACTTCTATTGCTGTTATCATGAAAAAATACATATGCTTAATATGAGTTGTTATCCTTTGTTGTAAATAGTCTTTTGCCTTTAAAAAGGTGAATTGCCACAAAATAAGTTTCAGAAAAAGAAGTTTTTATATTGTGATTGCATTGAGTGAGGTATTTTTTGGATTAAGAGTTTACAACCTCCAGTGATACTTTATTTGTTGTTTAATAAAGAAGATTTAATTTCATAAGATGGAGGCATATATAGAATAAAATTTTAATCTTTGCATCTCTTTTTTTGCATCACTATAAATTGCAGAATGAATCTAGCATTTCCCATTTTCTTATGTTTCGGTATTTTTTTTAAATGAAATTTAAATAATTTAGCTATGTAACATGTTAAAATGAATTTTCAAACTCGTGTTAATGTCACATGATTTACTTTCTGCAGAAAGAATCACCACTTGGTGTAGCAACAGAATCAGCTCATCCAGGTAGATTTGGATCATTCCTTGCCCTTACCTTTTCGTTTTCACTTTGCATTCCTAACCCTTAGTTTGATAACTTGTTATGGACGTCAAAGAAATATATATTTGTAATTGTCTTACAAGTAATTGAGGGACATTGATATTATTTATGGATCATAAACCAAATATCATGTTTTTTTAGCTCTGTAGCACTTATATTGACATTAACTTTTGCATTCTACTTAGATGTGCATATTTATGAGGTCTGATTTCAGGGCATGCAATACAATATAGTTAGAAACTAACTTGTGCTTAAATTGCATTATCTTGTTGTATGCACCTCCTTGAATGCAGTTCTTTACTTATAAGTTTTAGTGTACCTTTTTCTGTTTAAATCATTTTTGAGTCCCTAAGATCTAAGGTGTGTTTCACTTTGATGCATATTTTTAAAAACCCTATATTTGCATCACTGACACTTTTTGCTATGTCACTAGTGCCCAGTTGTAATGCACAGACACAGACATGGCGATATGGATACGGCATGACACTGATATGAGACACGTCAATTATTGAAAATATATGACACGGACATTGATTGGACACGATATTATAATTTTTATATCTTAAAAATAGTGTATAAAAGCTGAATAAGTATACTATTAAAAATAATTTAGAAATAATAAATTATTTAATTAGAATTTGTGCTTAAAATGATTAATATTAGGATGTCGAGAGTCAGGAGTCGATGACGTGTATTTCTCATCAAAATAGGAGACGACAATGTTGTCGAGAGTCGGGCATCGATGTTATGTAGTAAGTATCGGGCGTCGATGTCAAGAGGTTGCCTTTCGTCAATGTTGAGAGGGAATTGGTCGTCGATGTTAAGATAACGTTGGACATAGATGAGCTTTCAAGTTGTGGGTTTAAAAATTATTAGCGTTGAGCATTAATGTCAAAACAATGTTAGACTTTGATGTTGAGATGGTTTTGAAATATTGATGTTGTAATGATGTCAGATGTCGATGTTGAGATGACATCAAACATTGTTCTAAAATCAAAGTTGCGAACCGCCTAAGAGAAATGAAAATGAGAATATTCGATGAATGGGGTATTTGAGCGCGGGCGATTGATTTGGTGTTGTGAATATGAACTAAGAAATTTAGTTTTTATATTTTAAATAAATAAAAATTTTAAATACAAGAAATTATATTTTTTTAAAAATTTCATAAAATATTTAATATACATGTTTCAGACACGTATGTCCAATCTATATTTAATATTCTTTTTAATCGAACATATTTTGGAGGCGTGCCGGATGTGTGTCGTATCAGATACGTGTCAAACACTGCATGCCTCTTCGAGGAGAAGTGTCAGTACATCATAGACGCCCATCTTGCAATCTTCCAAGTGGTGCCTACAACATAGCCTTCCATTAAACATTTAGTATACTTATGCGATCAAACATTTGTGTATTAGTGGGAATGTTTCATCTTTTGCCTTTTCAAAAATGCTCTAACGGTCTTAGAACATAGCAGTTTTCCTCCTTATTTACTTTAAAGCCACTGAGCCTTTCATTTTTTTCAATAAACATGGAAAAAATGATCAGAACCCTAGTTGCCTTTTGAAGAACTAGATTATAAACCTAAGCATGTTGAGAGCATGGGATTATTTCTTCAGAAACTTGCAATAAGATACATTTTGAGTCAATACCTTAGAAAACTTGTGCAAAATTCTACATACAGCTATAATATTGGTCCTAAATAATATTGAAAGCAAAAACTTTTGGTTTTGAAAATCCCTAGATGTAAACACGTTTGAAATCTCCTTTGAAGAGATGAGAGGAGAAAATACTTGCAAATTGCACTACTTGGCCCTTTAATGTAGATTCCCCCCTTTATGATCCCCATGGTAGACGGGTAGAAATGATAATGTGCTTGACAAAGACAATGAGCCGTGAAATGCAGGCAAACTCCAATCACCCATTTTATGTGATTGGCATTTTGGGAATCGAGATATACTTTCAAACAATTTTGTCACGGAAGTGGCTATTTGAATTGCAAAATCAACATTAGACGCCCAAATGTAGCATTTTTTAAAATGTGGACCTAAGTGAAACACGCATGAAATCTCGGGATTGGATGTGGACCTATCTCTTTAGTTTTGTTTCAGTCTTCTGCTTGTTAGTATTAAGAGAGGTGGTGGATATTGTTTACTTTTATAGAGATTAACTGGTTGTCAAAGAATTTTTCGGTTCGTATGATATCTAAATTGCTTGAGCTCAAGTGCTAAATGTGAATGACGTCTTTGAAACCTGTACCGAGTTTGAAAGTATGGTAGCTCTCAAACAATCTTGATAAAATAGCTTTAAAACTTCACCTGTTTATGAGCCAGAACTTCAAATTGTGCTGCAATCAACTCATTTTGTTGTTCATCTCAAGGGAAATATTATATTAACGAATGAATTCAGTTTACATTATAGTAATGCTTGAAAATGTTTGGAATCATCGTTGACTATTTAATCAAACTGGTGCGTTTGATCAAATAGAGAAAAAAAAAAACATGGAACATATTTCATTTCCTTCATCATTAGTCTTCTCGCATATTTTTTTGGAGTTGTCTTTATGAATCCTATCCTGTATTCTCCTTTGTTTAGTGTTGTTAAATTTAGTTTGCATAAATATTCCTTCATAACTACTAGTTTTGTAATGGTCTTCTCTTTTTCTTATAATCATTTAACATTTATTTTATCTATCTATTTTATTAGCATATTTTATATCCTCTTTTGTGTCTTTCCAAATCATCCAAGTTTCACATAACATAGAAGATCTCATTCTAGCTTTATAAAACTTAATTTTCAGTCCCCATGATATTGTCTTATTGCTTACTACTAGTCATTTTTTTTCATTTTAGCCAACCATTATTTTTCTAGAACTTATATCATCATTTATATTCATATTCTTCTGTACAATATATTTTAAGATATGTAAACTAACTACTCATAATACTTATTTGATCTTATATTAGTATTGGGTGATTATTATTAATTTTATACTTGCAAAAATTGTATAACATATGTGGAGCCTTTGTTATATCAACCATTAAGACTTTATATATATATATATATATATATATATATATATATATATACATAAAGTATTAAAAAAAAACCTTTAAGACTTTATATTGTGAAAACTTTTTTCATTGTTCTATGTTTTTCGCCTTAGATGGTTTGGTCACATAAAACGGTAGCCTTCTGATGACCTGGTTAGGAAAGTAGATGTATTAGATTTGATTTATGTTAAGAAGGGTAGAGGTAGACTTAAAAAGACTTGGTTAGAAAATATTAGAAATGACATTTTTTATTAGATTTAAATGAGAATTTAACTTTTAATAGGGCACAATAGAGAAAAAAGGATTCATGTAGCTAACCTCATAGTGAGATAAAGACTTGATGTTGTTGTTGTTGTATGCTTTTAAGTATGTCAAGAGTAGTAGTTTCATCTATCAAAATTATGCTATTAACAAATAGTATATATAAAAATACTTCACTTTAGATATCTCATGTGAGCATCTTCATGATTGTTGTAAATAGATATGAACTTAATATGAATCTTTGATGTAATCTTATTGTGTTTGAAAACTTATTGGTCATTACCCGGCCACTTCTAATGCTAGCCACTTATCAATTATATATATCTTAAAAATTTTCAAAATATCTTTGATACACTTTTTTCTTGATGTGTATTAAGGATATTTTTTCAGAGTGCTCAATCAAATAAAGGCTTGATGTTATTGTTGTTGTTGTTGTTGCTGCTCAATCATGGGGCTTTTCAAGACAAAAAATATTTATATGAATTTTTTTCTTTGTTCTCTATACTCTTACATAAATTGCATTAGGATTGTTTGGTTGGAATATTTTAGGGTGTAAAATATTCCAAATGCAAAGTTTTTGTAAATGTTGGCGTATTGTTTGAAGTAAAAGAAATCCATAGTAAAATTTCAGTGCATTTGGAATACATCAGCTAGTTCTTTTTTAGGGGCTGTTTGGTTGCCTGAAAAAGAAATGCAGTGTAAAGTATATGCAATGTAAAGTAAATGTACTGTATTCCGAATATTTTGTTACTGTTTGGTTGTCTGGAAAATAAATGCTGGAGAATTGTTTCCCTTGTTTGATTAGGTATATCCAGAGTAAAATAAAAGTGGTGTATTTGTAATAATTTATTTTGGCATTACAACTAATACAACAACAACAACATCAAGTCTTTATCCCACTACGTGGGGTCGGCTACATGAATCCTTTTTCTCCATTGTGTCCTATTAAAAGTTAAATTCTCGTTTAAATCTAATAAAGAAAGGTCATTCCTAATATTTTCTAACCAAGTATTTTTAGGTCTACCCCTACCTTTCTTAACATAAGTCAAATCTAATACCTCTACTCTCCTAACCGGGTCATCGGAAGGCCGCCGTTTTATGTGACCAAACCATCTAAGGCGGCATTACAACCAATGTATTTATAAAATTTTAATTTTAATTTTGTGAAAGTTTAAATATTTTATTTTTCAAGTAATATTTAAAAAAAAAATCAGCTAATTAAACAAATTATGATATTACACATCTTCAAGATACATCACTTCTCAGAGCCACAAAACTTCATCACATGTACATAAATTCTATAGAAAACTCCTAAAAGAGGGGATGATGCATGACCTTATCATGTTCAAACAAACCCAATTTCAAATATTATGGTACAGAGAAATTATTTCACCACATAGAACCTTTATAAAGCGAGGCAGAGCAGCACATAAAGACGAAGGGAGAAGGCAAGAAATAGAGATAGCAAATCACCATCACCGAGCTATTGGGTATAGCAGTTTCTAAGAAGAATATGACCGAAATCCAGCCAAACAGTAGAAATGAGATTTTTAAAACCAACAAAATCTTAAATTTTGTTTCTCACCAGTTTTATCTTAAATCCCCTAATAAGTAAATCAAGGCATCGGATGGATTTCACACGTCGCTGCTTCTACCGATGCTTCTTTAGCGATCTTACCCAACATTCGTGAAGGATTTACAGAATTTTGATTTTGGGGAGAAAGACGAGTGTTCCGGAAACTAGCTTAAAAACCTTTCACGCCAACTCTTTTGTTGCTAAGGTAGATGCCAAAGGAAAGGTGCAGAAGTAAAGAAGGCGAGAAGCTCGGGAGAGAGGCTTGTCGATGATCACGCGCACAACAAGCTTTAGGGTACAGAGACATGCTAGCTCTCACTAGGTTCGAGCTCGTCGTCATGGCTGCGCACTTCTCCATCGACCTGAAATAGATGAGGAGACGGAGAGGGTGAATAGGAGGGCAGCGCCGCTTTGCGTTTATCGGAATTAGACCACTGAGTTGGTCCGGCGGATGAGCTTCTTACAATCCGGATCAAAATAGTGTCGGTCATGCTGTCTCAACCTACGGAGGTGATGGTGGCGAGTCTAATGCCGATGACAGCGACGAGTTTGGTTATTGGGCCGCCACCGATTTCGGCTAGGAGGTGGATCGGATTGTAGATGATCCGGCAGAGGATGAGTTGGGTTGAGAAGGTGACGGCGATGCCGATGAAGGTGAAGAGGCCCATGAAGACGGGGAGGCCGATTATGCCGAGGATTTGGTCGCGTTGGCTTCGATTTCTTGTTGCCGCGAATGTAGGCGATGAAACAGGTTCAACCTTGCACAATGGTTTCGCGAGGCTCTCCCTTCTTCTCCGTTCTTCCCACGCCGCTCTGTGCTCTACACTCTTCTCATTATTTTGCACGATGACTTCGAAACCCGCTCAATTTGAGCGGGTTTTAAAGTCGCACGAACAGCCTGTCCCAATACACTATTAATACTTCGGAGGGATTACTTACATTGCACTCAAAACCAACCAAACGATCTAATTTATGAAATGCATGTAAATAAATTACTTTACTCTCCTAATTCTGCATACCAAACAACCCCTTAATGTATTTGAAATTCCTCCGATTTAAACGATTTCCAAATACACTACAAATGTTGCTTGTCGACTACCGCCACCTCCGATTGCCCACGACCACCATCTTATAAGTTCTTCCGTGCGGTGTAATACTTAGATGGTTAGGTTTTAATGTGTTCATTTACATACTTTATTGTTACTTGGTAAAACATTTGAAAACTTAGATCAGTGATTGATGACTCGTCATTTCAATATATGTGATGCATTTGAAGCGTACAAGTCTAGTCTGTGTCTAGTCTGTGCAACCGTATCTAGTTCCCTAATATTTTGCATTTTTGTTAGAGCGCACGATATATTATTAATGAATTTTCTTCCACATTAAAATAAGTCTTATGCCATGTTAACACAACTCTCATCGTTTTTTAAGTTTTGGCTTATCTAAGCTTTATGTCTTTTGTTATTACATTATGTAAGAATTGTTGTCAATTTGTCCAGATATATTTTCAGGCATAGTCTGTATGGAGTAGTCAGTGATTGATTACTCTTCATTTCAATATATGTGATGCATTTGAAGCGTGCAAGTCTAATCTGTGCAATATTTTGCATTTTTGTTTGAACACAGGATATATTATTAATGAATTTTCTACCACATTAAAAATCTGTCTTATGCCATGTTGACAAATCTCTCATTAATTTTTACACGCTGTGGCCTATCTAAGCTTAAATGTTGTTTGTTGTTACATTATGATTTTGTTTGAGATGGCTTTTTTATTGCTTCTTAAAGCAGTTTTTTAATAAAAAAAATTAAATTTTTAGTAAAAAACTGCTTTAAGAAACAATAAGCCTATGTCAGAATTGTTGTCAATTTGTCCAGAAAAATATTTTCGGACATGATCTTTCTGGACTAGCAAGTCTTTTAAGCAAATATCTATTGAGAATGTGATAAGTAGAAGTAAATGCTATAGAAGTCAGAATATTAAGATGAATGTGGAGTAAAATTATGAAGAATATGACAAGAAATGATTATATTAAAAAGAGTGGCAATACAACTTATGATGGACCAAGTGCCAATAAAATGAATAGATAAAAGGTAGATCTCCGCACACACTATAAAAACTTTCCTTGTTTACAACTCCCAAGTATTTAAAATGATTTAGAAAACTCATATATTCTTATCTAATACTACCAAATTATCTAAAAATTTGCATGTTCGACATGAAATCGCTCTAGAAAATAAAATTATATCAAAAGATTAAGAAGAATCCACCCACCCCTTGCTAAGGGTGTCATCTCATGACAATCTTTCGGTTTAGGCGGTTGACTTTGGGTCTTTGACTTTTAACCAGATTCAATGGCGAAAAAGGATTCATGTAGCCGACCCCACATAGTGGGACAAAGGCTTGATGTTATTGTTGTTGTTGTTGTTGTTGTAAAAGATTAAGAAGAATGGAGCTATGAACAAATGTTTTCAAAAGTTGTGTAAAAGTGTTAGTACCAATAAAGAATGAGGATTTGTAAAACTGACTGGGAAACTGTTGTTGATCATGACCTTGAATATAAGGTAGCTTTTGCTTGGTTCCATTTATGAAATGTGGAGCTTAAGAGTTTTTTTATTTCTCTGTGCAGCCCGTTTCTCCCCTGATGACAAGTACTCCAGGCAGCGAGTTCTTCTCAAGAAACGATTCGGTTTGCTTCCAACCCAGAAACCACCACAGCAGTACTAAATGAGTATATTCTGCCACTGAAGTGTTTTGCCTGAGTACTCTTACTTGATTAGACACTTTGTTATAAGTATAATTTTGCAGATTTTATTATTTGAACTGTGAACTGCGACTACTACTATCAAGTTTTCCAATGGGGTTTATCTATCTTACTCTATTTTTATTTAGATGACAAGTTCATATATTGATGTTATGATTGATTCAAATGGTTATTTTGAGTATTGCTTCAATAAATGAAAATTTGAGTTATATGCACTCATATATGTTTTTGGCTTGAAAATTTTGGTAGACTTATCTATCAGTAAATTTTGAATCTTTTTAGAAATAACTGTCACAATTAATTTGTTCCATTGCTTCAATGAATACTTATAATTAAGTGTTCTACAGTTAGATGTAGTGTAGTTTTACAGATTTTTTTTTTTAAAGCTTAAATACAATTGAATTTTTTCTGTATGACTATAGAACAATTATTTTTAAATATAGGGAATTAAAGCAAATAAAAATTAGGAAGATTTATATGAATAAAATTTAAAATTATATTATTTACATATCTAATGACTCAAATTATACATATCTAAATTTTTATATGATAATAAAAATATCATCTTTCTCAGAACTTCTTGCGTTGATGCTCACACTAATTTGGTTGATGCACTTTATTTTGATCCGCTCATGACTTCCTTTTTATTTTATTTTATTTTGATCATTCACAATTAGAGGTGCAAACAAGTTGAGTCGAGCTCGAGTCTAAGGGTGTTCAAGTCGAGCTCGACTGTCAAATATCGAGCTCGAACTCGAGTTGAGCACAAAAGTCGAGCTCGAAGGAAAGAAAATCTCGTTGAGTTGCTCGAGCGACGTTTGAGCTCAGTCCGTCTGACGTGCTAGCATCCGCTTCTGTTGCCAGCTTCTTGTGTCGCCAACGTCTCTCCATTGCCAGTTTCTGTTCGTGGCCAGCATCCATGTCTGTCTGTCGACTCCAGCTTCTCACGTCACCAATGTTCGTGTCCATCCTCCACCAGCTTCTGCTCGTGTTCATTGCAAGCTTGTGTCCGTGTCCGTTTGCGTCCATTGCCAACTTCTTTCTAGTGCCAGCTTTTCATTTTCCCGCAGCGATTTCATCTGTGAGCTGCTCGACGAGCTCGTGAGTCCAGCAATGAGCTGTTCGAGCTCGAGCTTTATAAGCTGTTGAGCTTGAAATAGTGTTCGAGCTCGACCCGCAAGCTTGATAAGCTGGACTCGTTGAGGCTATTACCAAGTTAAGCTCGAGTCAGCTCGCGAGCCGGCTTGACTCAGTTGCATCCTATTCACAATCTGCTAGTCTCGTCGATGCCCTCTTTGAGTGAGATTCAATCATTACTCCGGTCTCTTCTTAGACATCGAGGACTTTGCTCCATTTTCATGCATCATCGGTGTTATTATACCCTCCATTCAATGAAATCTTATCAAAGCATCCTCTCTTCCTACATCATCAAATGCAAACTCTGTATCTTCAAGGGTTTCACGATGCGAAACGTGAGAATTTCAGGCTTTGCGAGAAAGACAATAACAATGTTTTAGTTGATATACATAGATAATTTTAAGAGTTGAATATATAAATAGCATAATTCTAAATGTTATATTTTGAAATCCCAGTAAAAAAACTATTGCAAAGCACTAAAGATTGATTGTTTAAAATTAATTAGATTTTTAGTTACCAAAAGAAATTGAATTAAACGTATAAAATGAATCATCTTTAAATCTATAATATATATTTATACATTCAGACACACTGTAGAACCTGTTTTAAAAATATATCAATAGGGTTATAAATCAAGTCGGCTCAAATGACTTGTGAAAGTTATTGAACTAAACTTGAGCAAGATCTAACTAGATTAATTCGCTCACGAGTCAACTCATTTAAAAATTAATATAAAATAATTAAAAATGAAAGGCCTATTTATCAGGTCATAAATGATCATATATATATATATATATATATATATATATATATATATATATATTTCAGATTTGAAATGTCTCATCCATATATAAAACTTATAACATAAGATTTTATTAACACATGAAAGGTCTATTTAATTAGACCTTTTAACATAACATTATTATCTAAATAACAGTTGCATTACTTTTCAAATAATAAATTTTTTTTAATGCAATGCATTTAATTCAATCTAACTTAAACAAATTAATGTAATTTATAACAATAGATGAAAATTACAAAAAAAATTCTTTTTTTCCTCCATAAAACTAAATATTGAGATATCTAAGCCCCAATTTAAACACTATTTCGAAAATCACAATATTTTTTATTTAATTATATAAATAATAGAAAATCAAAATATCGCTTACTAAAACAATCTAAATTAGGCTTTGTTTGGAACAGCTTTCTTATTGAAGCAGTTTTTTAGTAAAATGTTAATTTTTGTACTAAAAAGCTGTTTTAAAAAATAGTATGAAAGCCGTCCCAAATAAAGCCTATAAGCTAAAATAGCATTAGATTGACAAAACAAATTTAAATTAAACACAGATGAGAACATAAACAAATTAATAGTAAAACAATGAGATATTACTGCATAAATATGATTTCACTTTCACGCCAGGGAAAGAAAAAAATTTCAGCTGTTAGCATCATGAAAATGTGATATCAGTCTAGTAGATTTTTTTTATATATTTAATTATAATATTTTTTTATTGAATAATGATATCAAAGGATTTGTTTAACTAATTGATCTGTTCAATACTGAGAGCTGTCCAGAATCTCCATTCAGTAAGAAAACCTCAAGAGGATTGTAGGTTGATGAACTTGATGCCACAGACCTGGTTGAAGGTTGCAGAATTATGCTTCCTTTGGGGCATTGCACAGTAAGCAGCCGAGGTCCAGTTCGCATCTTCCAAATCTACAAAAATAAAAAGATGGTTTCATATTATTGTTGGAAATATAAGCAAAACACAAGAAAAAAAAAAAAAAAGATCAACCCATTTGGCAGGCATGACTACCCGTTAGTAGAAGAAAGTTTAAAATAGGAGTGGGAATGATCTGATATCGAGTTGGTTTAGATCTACCTTGAAATCAGATCGAGCAACAACAAGTCTTTATCCCACTATATGAGTCATTTTTCACTATTGTGTCCTATTAAGAGCTAAATTCTCATTTAAATCTAATAAAGAAAGGTCAGTTCTATTACTTTTTAACCAAATTTTCTTTGGTCTGCCTCTACCTATCTTAACATAGGCCATAAAACACTGCAAATCTCGCCGCCATCTTATAAAATTTTCCATTAAATTTGAGTACTTTTCTATCACACAAAAAGACTAATGCATTCCTCCACTTCAACCATCCAACTTAATTCTACTAATAGACCCGAAATATCTTAAATGTGCAATCTTTCTAATGACTTGATCACCAATATCACAATCCCACCACTAGATCTATTACTATTAAAATTATACTCCATGATTTGGTTTTAGATATACTAAAATTTTTTTTTTTAGACTCTATTGTTCCATTATTTAAGTTTTTCATCAACTCCCTCTCTAGTCTTATCAATAAGAAAAATGTCATTAACAAAAAACATAGATCAAGGCCTATCCTCTTGCAATTTTCTAGTAATAATATCTATGACTAAAGCAAAAAGATATGAGCTTAAAGATGATCCTTGATGTAATCTAATTCAAATAAGAAAAAAATTGGTCAAACCACCTTGTGTTTGAACCCTAGTAATAACTCCTTCATGTATATCCTTAATGATATGAATATAAGCATTATTATCAGCTTTCTTTTCTAGAACTCTCCAAAATATTTCTCTTGAAACTTCAGTATATGCTTTCTCCAAATCAATAAATATCATATGTAGATTCTTCTTCATAAATATATAACTTCCATAGTAGAAATATTAGTATCACATCATAATTTTAATGTATGGCACATTAACAATTCTTCTATAATTCTCACACTCTTGTGCATCACCTTTATAATTAAAAATAGGAATCAACAAAATCTTTTTCCACTCTTCACATATTTTATCTTCTAAATAAATATAAAGAATTTATTAAGTCAAAAAATTCTTTAATCTCCAAAGCATTTCAATATTTCGATTGGAATATCATCAAATAATATTATTTTTTCACACTTCATTTTTTATAAAGTCTCTCCAACTTTAAGTTTACTAATACGAAGATAAGAACAAAAATTTCTATTTTCATTTAGGATGCTAAGATCATTAAAGTCAATCACATTCTCACAACCTTTATTAAAAAGTTTATCAAAATATCCCATCCACTTATGTTGAATATCCTCTTCTAAGAAAAGAAACTTTTTATCCTCACATCAATACATTTCACTTGAATTCTCTTATTTCTTTGCTTGACTAACTTATACACATATTTGTTGCTCCCATAGCATCTAATCTATTGTATAAATCAAGTTAAATTATATTTAGTACATGTTACTTTCATAGACTCTGTACTGGGCCCTTCTATATCTTTTCCAATTTTTTGAGCTTTTATATATAAACCAATTTTTATAACAGAGTTTTTTTATTTTTTTATCTTTTCTTATAGAATTTAATTTTACCACTAACTATTTTTACTATTAGGATCTTTTGATTTGAATGCTTTACAACATTCTTAATCTCACTAGTTACTAGTGGCTGATTGTAGGCCCCCCCCGGATGAAAATTAGAAACACTTCCGCGCGCTTCTAATTTTATTTCCTACTCTTGTCGGCTCTTGCGATTCATCTTCTCCACTCGACGTTAAGCCCTAATCCTAATTCACTGCTGTCGTGCCATTTTCATGATTCGTTCGTGGTTGTCCGGAGTTATGAGGAAGATTCGCCCGCGAATGAGGGCATACGAGCCACAGGCGAACATTAGCTGTTTTCGTCGTTATTCTCCTATGTCTTGAGGAAGATTCATTCACGAACTAGGAATGAGGAACGAGGGCATACATGTCAACACGATTTCAATTTCATGTCCTTCGTTGTTCTCGATGTTCTCAGCTCCGGTTCCAAAGGCCAAATCATCAAGTATATATCTTTGTTCAACTATTTTGCTTTTAGATTTATAGCCTCTTATGGGCTTTTTGGCTTGTATATAACTAATGTTGTAGTTTTTTGGAATGCCTCTTATCAGTTTTTTGTCTGCATGTAATAACTCAAGTAGGATTTATTAATTATTATTCTTGTAAATTCAAAACCTTGAGAGGATTTAAACCTGTAAATGGTTTGAAATTAAACATGTTCAATTCAGCTAAATCCTTATAAACTTTTTTTCTTTCTTTCCTAATGTTGATTTTAAGTTTGACTGAAAAAATTGAGGGATTTTTTGAAAAAAATCAGTTTGTGCCCCCTCTGTAAATATTTTCTGGCTTCACCACTGCTAGTTACTATTTCTCACATAACTTTAGCTTCATCATGAATAATCCCAATCCTAAGATCTTGAATCTTGCTTTCAAAAGTATTTTTATTAATTTTTTTAAAATATCTCCATCTAATCATAGAATAACATTTTATTCTATTTTTATTTTCCACACCTTCATATTAAAGTTGAAAACTAATAAGCAAAGTTGGATATATAAACTTTTACTCAAAATGACGTTACAATCTAAATGATATATTTTTCTTATAAGAAATTAATATATCTGGATGTTACTATGCCTATTCTTAGAAGTGATAAAATGCTCCTCTATTTTCTTAATTAAAGTCGATATTTAAAATTACATAATTGGGTATGAAGGGGTTTTTCGTTCGTGAGGCGAGACGTGAGCCTCAAGACGTTTTAAGGCTTAAGACTCAAAATAAAAAAATTGAGTATTTTTTGTATAATAATCAAATAATATGTTAAAAGTGAACATGAAAATAAATTGTCATATATATGAAACAAAAAAATACACAAGATATAAAATGAAATGACAAGTAATAAAATGTGTTAAATTGAATTGAAATTCAAACATTATAATAATAAAAAAATATAAAATTTAATTCAACTCAAAATTCTATCTTTTCCAATATCTTGTTCATTAACATTTAATTAAAAAATGAAATAGTAATGACATAACAAATCAGGGGTCATCAGCACTGTCATCACTAAGGGGGTCTTGATTTGAATTATCATCATAATGAACTACTTTCTCCCCTGCCTCATCACGTTTGGAGTTTAATGCCTCCCAATCTATTTTTCCTCCTTTATATCAATTATCTTTCTCTTCCCTAAAGATTTCATCAATATAAAGATGAGTATGAATAATACTTTAAGATAAATAAGCTCTAACAAAATATTTTTTTTATGTACCTTTTTATTTTTTTCTTTTATACTTGTCCCGTGGTAGATGTAGATGCTCTATTTCTATCACCATTGAAAATCAAATTAAATATTTCTCTCCCAATTCAAATGGCATAACCTCCACTTCATCATCTATAAACCATTTGCCATCCGATATCATATCCTCACAAATCAAAAGATCTTCTTCATCCTTCAACCCTTTCTTCTTCAAGTTCTTGTCTTTCAATCTTTTATGGTAAATAATATATACTAAGGAATTCATCCTTAAGGTTGTTAGAAGATTTCTCTTATTTTTATGCACTTGAATGTACGTGCTCCAATTGCATTTACATCCTAATGAGTAGTACGTTAATCCCAAAACTTTCACAGGGATACACTGCAATTATGGAGTACCATCATCAAACTGAATCTATAATTCAACTAAGATTTATATAAATGAGTGTAATCAGTACTCATAGAATGACTTTTAAATGAGTATATAATACAGTAAAATAATAAATAAATTACCTAGAGATCATTTAGAAATAGTATCATTTGCTTGTTATAATCCAAAAAAATATTCTCCATCCCGAAATGCTACCAGTTGCATATCAACATTTAATCTTTCAATTGAATCTGCTATGAGTCTATCCATGCAATAATATAATCCTAATTTTATCTCAGGATTTGTAGACTTATTATTTGCATATTGATATTAAGGGTTCATATAATAGTCTATTGCATGTAAATACTGATGAAGCTGTAGCTCTCACCTATCATCAATAATACTTCAAATTTCTCTTTAGCTTCCCTCTTCTCTCCTCATAAGATTGTGAGCAATAATTTCCTTTGCTTCATCCATAACATTGTATATAAAACCCATATCAGACTTTTTTTCTACATCCACCATCCTAAAAACCTACACTAATGGCCTATTAGTTGTGATTGCATACATGGCACTTTGCTAAAATTTATCATTTCAAATAATTTCTCAAACCTCTTTCCCCTCAAATTTCCTTGCCCAAGCACATCTCAACCACTGTGTAGAGGTAAATCTAGATTGTTGTTGCCTAGCATCTAATATACTCTATAGAGACAAATAAATAGGATAAATCTTGTTGCTGCTGGCCTAAGTAATTCTTTCTTTGAAAATTTTCTCATAAATTCCAGAACTCAAGAATGGTTGTAAAAAAATGAACATATCTTCTTTGTTTTTTCAGCACATTCTTATGTTAAGGAAGCTCCTCAAGCTTTTCAATGATGAGATCAATACAATGTACAACATAGATAGTCCAGTATAAATATTTCATTTTCTCTATAAGTTTAGTCCCTGCAGCCCTATAGGCACTAGCATTATCTATTATCACTTGGACAATCATGTGCTCTCTAATCTCCTCAATAATACTGTCTAGTAATCCAAAGATAAATTCAACATCTTTTACCTGATCATATGCCTTAACTAACTTCAAAATATAGAGTCATATGAGTTGTTGATTAATATATTGATTGAACTTCTTTTCTTCAAATCAGACCATCAATTAGACATAATTGTAATACCAGTTTGGGCCCAAATCCTCTTAATTTTCTCAATACATTTCTCAGTATTACTCAACTCTTCCTTCAAAATCCATATCCTCAGATCATACATGGATGGAGGTTTGAAGCATCTCCGATAAACTCCAATTGAACGAATCATATTGTGATAAGGAGACGTTGCAATATTAAATGGGATAACATTCTCATAAAAGAATATGTCTATATCCATACATACTCGAATCCATTGCATCCTTGGCATTCTCTGGAATCATTTTATGTGAAGTAGAAGGCTTGTATTCATATTTATCCTCTGATATGTTCACTGTATAATGATCACAGGGCCCCTTGCACCCCTACTGGACATGGGTTGCAATGAGGAAGATGAATCCCACTCGGGCTCTTATAATAAGAGCCCACATCAACTCTATCCTCAAATTGCTTCTGTGTTAGGTGTTTTGACATTACAAACTTGTTCATGTATGTTTTGATCTCCTCTCTAACTGTCTCTGATACTTTGGCACATTGTGTGACATTTTTGTGTGATCCAGATATGTACTCCATAATCACACCACCTTTCATCATTTTTTCACAATAATTATATTTCAAATATATGTATAACTTATTGCAACCTCCCACGTCAACTTGAGTGCTATACTTCCATTTCGTATCCTTCCTATGCTCGATGTGATTTTGACTTTGCTTCTAACCATCCTCTAAAAAACTATGCAATAAGAAATTAAGAGCATAAAATATTTGGACTCTTCAACAATTAATGCATGCATGTTTACTTTGATTGGCTTTTGAATAACACAATTTTCCTTTTCAGGGCTTTGGAAGAATATATATGAAGCGGTTTGAAAATGTTTTAATTATTGTTCAAAGATGATTGAAGATGGATTTATAATGTTTCAATCATTGCACAATCAACAATTGAAGATTCTCAAATTTATTTGGGTTAAATGGATTGGATCTTCTAAGAAAAAGAATGACATTCTCAATCCATTGCACTGTGCGCTTGATCCAGAAGCTCTTCGCCAGAGAAAATGATTGAAACATCGCATGTCTCAGCAAATATTAAGTAATTATAATTCAAATCAAGTGCAAAGTGCAAACCAATACCAAAACAGATGCATCAATACATAAGTGTTTAGTTACAATAAACATTACTATAATATCAAACCAATCATTTTGACGCAATCGTTATTGTAGTTGTTCATTAATAAATGCGCATTTCGACGCAATCATTTTGGTTAAATTTGTATATACAACTATGTAGGTGGATGTCTACATTTGTGCATGAATGTGTCTGGGAAAGTTTGTGTGAAAGTGAGCTTGTTTTAAAGAATACACAAAAAATGTACAATGCACATTTTGTATATTATTATCATAAAAAGAACCCTAAACATGCAAACATGAATAAGAAACACAAATAATATTACTCATTAATATGCAAACACATCTATTAGATGCATATACATCAGGAAAATTTATAGTTGAAATGTGTTAATATTTGAACAAAAATTCAAATTAAATAAAAGTATCCAATCTGATATCTAATTACTCTTTTGAAATTTAATATCATATCCAAACTATGTGACATATCCATAACCAATAAATATCCAAAAAATAACTAAAATAAACATGATGCTAAAAACTTAAACCGAGATTACAAGCTAAGTGCAAACGAGCACAAAATGACCAGTAGAAAAAAAGACAAACTCACAACTTCAAAGAAGGCAAAGCAGATGCAGTCATGGTTTAAAATTGCGCAATATGAGGCTCGCCTTAAGGCCCGCCTTTGCGCAATTCCAGTAAAAAACGCCTCGATACTTACGCCTCGAGTTTTTTTTATGAGGCTTGCGCCTCCACTTGGTTGAGGCCCGCCTCGCCTCACTGGCATAAAAATTTATAGTTGAAATGTGTTAATATTTGAACAAAAATTCAAATTAAATAAAAGTATCCAATCTGATATCTAATTACTCTTTTGAAATTTAATATCATATCCAAACTATGTGACATATCCATAACCAATAAATATCCAAAAAATAACTAAAATAAACATGATGCTAAAAACTTAAACCGAGATTACAAGCTAAGTGCAAACGAGCACAAAATGATCAATAGAAAAAAAGACAAACTCACAACTTCAAAGAAGGCAAAGCAGATGCAGTCATGGTTTAAAATTGCGCAATATGAGGCTCGCCTTTGCGCAAATCCAGTAAAAAACGCCTAGATGCTTACGCCTCGAGTTTTTTTTATGAGGCTTGCGCCTCCACTTGGTTGAGGCCCGCCTTGAGGCCCGCCTCGCCTCACTGGCATAAGGCTTACGCCTCACGCTATATATATATTAAAACTTATATAAATCTTGAAGTAAATGCCCGACATTGGACTCTATATGAGAGGAGGAAGGGGAGAGAGCAGTTCATCATAATGATGATTCAAATGAAGAACCCCTTAGTGATGACAATACTGATGACTTATGAGTTCTTATGTGATATGTCATTGCTATTTATTTTTGAAAATTGGAATTATATGTTAATGAAAAGAATACTGGGATTTGGGAAAGCTAGAATTTTGAGTTGAACTATATTTCATGTTGTCTTATTATTGAGATATTTTGATTTCACTTCATATCTTATACTTTTTTATGTTTTATATTATTCACTCATTAATATATAAAAAATTTATCATTTTATGTTTACGCAATCTTTTAATTTTGAGGCTTACGCCTCAAAACGTCTTGAGGCTTATGCCTCGCCTCACGAATGAAAAACGCCTCAATACTCGAATGCGCAATTTTAAACATTTGATGCAGTCAAACAGAAACAACATACGCAACAGACATGAGCACGGAACGTTGTTGAAGAAGGCAAAGTAAACACAATTGAACAAGAACAACGTACGCAACAAACATGAGCACCGAACATCACGAAGAAGGCGAAGCAGGCATAGTCAAACAAGTGGGCGAAGTCGAACAAGAACGAAGAAGGCGAAGATGTTGTGGTGTAGCAGACGAATTCAAATAACATAGAAGTCAAACAGGAACGCATAGACACGCTATATGCAACTCACCACATTCACTATGAATCCCCTTGCATTATGAATATATCATTATATTGCAAGTCCCTTGATTCATACTTATAGATAATCCACATTCATTAGATGTTTCTTTTCATATGCACAAGTAACATGAACTTCTTTTACCAGTTAAGTCCAATCATCAATGGTATGCATGATATTTTTGCTACAGCTGTCTTGCATTTGTAGTTTCTACTTGCTTTAACTTGTCATTAGAGTGTACTTCATTAACATTGGTGTTGCTATTGACCGCACAAATGTCCTTGAAAGCAGCTTGTAGTTTGAATTCCCTTGTATGTTACTCAAGTTCTGTTCTATGTATATGTTCGAGTCTTCAGTTCATTGTAGTCTGGATCAAAGTCAATCTTCATTTTGTCATTCATTTATCTAATGTCAAGTTCAAATCCATTTAAGTTTTGCTCATTTCAAATTCTATGTTGTTATGAATTCATTTCTTTATAGTTCATTCAAGCTCAAGTTCTCTATGGTCCAACTCAAGTTCGAGTTCAAGCTAAGTTCAATATTGATCATTCAAGTCAAATTCCTTGCTGCTTGAATTCATTGTCTTTTAATACACAAATTTAAGTTCTATGCAATGTCATTTAGTTCAAGCTCGTATTCAATTTGAGTCCACAGTGCAAGTTCAAATTCTCTGTACCCATTTGAGTTTGAGTCCACAAGTCCTCTATTTGTCCAAATTGCAAGTTCATTCTTGATTAAATTTGATTTATGTTTTTACTTTAATCATTCGAGTTTGCATTTATTTCATTTGATGCTCAAATAAAGTCCTCATTTTTGTCAACCCTATGCATCTTCAGACGAAATTTCGGCAACCTCCTAGCATCTCCCCACTTTAGGAAAAATTTCAGGAGTCTGGGCCTCCCGCCACGCTAAAGAAAAACGTGTACAATAGATGTCATGTGACACCGCGGCCAAAAAATCTTCAATCCCACCATTCCAGAGAAAGGCGTGTATGGGTCCTCGACCTATTTAAAAAATAATAATTTTATATTCGTCCCCATCACGCTAGAGAGAAGTGTGCACGGGGTTTACCCGCCTCGCCGTAGGAGTCGCACCAGATTCACATCCCACCATACTTGAGAAAAGTGTGTGTGGGCAGTTTTCTGGTGCGCTGTTAACGCCGAGAACGGGATTTCAAGTTTGGGAATTTATACCTTCGGGGTCGGCGGCAATGAGGTTGTAAAAAAAATGCACAAACCACATATTTTCTTCCTCTTTTTTTTGAACATTTTTTCTTTCCATTTTTTTTTTTGAAACTACTCTCCCTTCCTCTCTCTCTCTCTCTCTCTCTCTCTCTCTCTCTCTCTCTCTCTCTCTCTCTCTCTCTCTCTCTCTCTCTTTATTTCATCCCTCCACTCTTCTTTTTTTTATTCACCATCATCCTTTCTTTCTTTTTTTTTAGTCAAACTCCTCTCCTCTTTTTTTATATTCTCTTCACCTTTTTTTTATTAATACTATCAATCATTAGTGACAATTAACGCTGATAACATAAGGGAAAAGGAAATTTATACTTAAGCTAAACAGTGGTGATAATGATAATAAAACAAAAGCTTAGAGATAGTCATTTCTCTCTTTTTTTACAAGTATAAATATAACTATATATACATGCATATATACATGTAACTATAACAATATTAATAGAATACACACTCAATGATAATAACCAGTAATACCAGTGACAACATAAACTCAATCAACATCAAATGACTTCAAAAAAAAGTAAAAGAAAACCACTTTTTTTTTTTTTTTTTTTTTTTTTTTTTTGAATTTGCTGCTGCTTGGGGGTTGGGACAAATGGGAGGCTTTTGATTTGGGTTGCTGAAGTTCAAACCAGAGAAGATAAATGTAGTAAATGAGTCTTTAAGGATTAGAGAGTGAGTTGGTTATTTGGGCTTTTGGAAACATATGGGCTGCACCCAGCTAGAGACCTCCACGTAAGGAGGACTATTGAGTTATGTTGCAAATGAGAACTTTAGAGAATAGTTTGATGTTGGCTGTTAAGCAGAGTGTACAAGTTGTAAAGCTGATTAAGGGTCTGCAGATGTTCACATGAAAGGGAGATAAATGGGTAGGGTCTTGCGGTAGGAATCAAAACAAGAGGAATCAGGTGAAGGCTGGCCCTTATCCAACCTGCTTAAGGTATCCTCGGTTCTAGGATTGGAGGTTGGATTTGCTGTGAGAAGGTAGGGATGAGAAATTATGGTATGGTGGATGGAATGTCTGTGCAATAGAAGTAGGAAAACAGAGAAACCACTTCTAGTGGAGATCGTGAAAACTTGCTGAAACATAAAGAACATGTGTTGCTTAGCTCTTTTTTTTTGGAGTGAAGATGAGAGCTGTCTTATTCAGACGTCAAGGACAACAGCAGAGGTGTGGAAAAAATTGCGTGGAGAGGGTCAGATGGTTTGAGAACTGTGGCCGTGCACTTCAGTAGAGTGAAGGAAGACAGCGGCTAGGAGGATTTTTCGATACAAAGGGACAAGAGCTTGGGATTTGCGGTGGCTATGGATTAGAGTACAAGGAAAGTGCAGGGAATGGACGAGTTTTTTATTTTTTTTTTATCAGTTGGAAAGATCAACGTTGTTGGCGTTTCGACGTTTGAAGTAGGCGACAAGGAGGCTGGGTTGTGGGGGACCGTCGGAGAAAGTAGAGGCTTTTTGAATTGTTTTTTTTTTTTAAGTTTTCGTACATGAGAACGAAGAAGAGGAACGGGCAGAGTCTTTTGTAGCTGTCTTACTTGTAAACCAGAGGGAGACATCGTTTATCCTCATTTTAGCAACAGGAGTCAGTCGTGTGAAAGGCGACGAAACCAGTGGATTTAGGCTGATCTAGGTAATGCATTAAATGGTCTTAATTTTCTTTCTTCATTTTGACTCTGCATTTTGTTAAAACTCCTCAAATTATTAACCATATTGATGTCATATCACCATTGCATTAATTCCTAATGACAGAACTGCAATAACAAGTCAAATCACCTCGATTCGTGTGCAATTTTCTCATTTTGCTTGCCAATTGCCCTATTTTGCATGTCGATTTTGCTGAATGGTCGAAATTGGACGAATTGATAGTGCATTTAAGGTATTATCGATGTTCTGATCGCAACAACGAAGTATGTTTCGAGATCGGACGTCGTTTGGAGAGCGTCGAGCAACCTTTTCCTTGAAATTCATGCTTTGCCTCGGGATACGTGCCACCAACTCACATGTTTTAATTTGAACGAATTGGCTGTCATCCTTAGGTATTTAGGGTGTTCTGAACACAGTGGCGAAGTTCGTTTCATGATCGGACTTTATTTGGGGTAGCTTTGAGATAAATTTCCTTGATATGTGTGTCCTCGACTTGGGATGTGTGCCATCACCATGGACGATCTCAATTAATTAAATAAGATGTGTATAATACGTGTTGACGACATTCCGGATGAATCAGCGAAGTTTGTTTTACGATCGAACGTTGTTTGACCAGTGTCGTATTTTAATTTCGGGTGTCGGTCGTCCCTTTTAACTGATCTCATCCGATTCGACTATGAGGGGTCTCGACCTAATAGATTCGATGTTCTGATAGCAATGTCGCTGTTCATTTGGCATTCGGAGGTCATTTGACCCTTTAAGTAATATGTCCTGCCAACTTGCGTGCTGCTTAATTCACTATTTCGTCTTTTTTGTGCGTAGTTAGAGTTGTAGGTGTTAACAAATGCCCCCAACAAATGTAGTACGCGTCCAAAGCGTATCACGTTTGTTGTGAGTTAGTTAACAAAATTTAATAGCTTTCTTTCTGAGCATCCGTGATTATTATAATTGCTTTTTGACGCAATTTTATTTCCTCTTTATGCAGGAGATGTTTCGTTGGCAGAGACCCGACGATCTTCCATCGGGTGAGCCTAGTGAGACTTTCATATGGGATGCAATTGCGGATTGACAGGCAGGATCCCCATAGCAGTGTTGATGTTCGGGACAAACTAAGGCAACACTAAGACATGTTGCAGGGGCGAGATATTTCACAACTTCTTTGCTCGCTCCCCCTTACTTCCAGAGCTTTCTGGGGACTGTTATTTTTCAGGACTCTAGCAGCTGGGTCACCAGCCTTAGACTACAATGTGGGGAGTACCACCCCCTTAAGCGTTCAGCTATCCAAGTCGGCTGAGGTACCTACGACGTTTTAGTGCCTGCTGCAGACACAGTAGAGCTAGTTGGACAGCCGAGTCTGCTGAGCCACCGTCAGTTACAGTCTACACCTTTTAAGTGGCTACAGGACTCGGCATATGATCAGGTTCAAAGTCTAGCCCACGACTACGTTTACCGGGCCCACTACGTTTAACAGGCGCACATGGGTAAAGTGTAGTAGGCATGGATCTACAAGATAATGTACGCTTCACTGTATAAATACGAGCGTTTTCCTCCTTTTTGGGCTAGTGGTTTGGTAGAGTTCTAGGATTCGAGTAGAGGTACATGCTGGATTAGAGCAGAAGAGCTCACGATCACTCTTTCAAACTTTCAAACAGTGTCGGGATTGTCTATTTTTGGTTACTACTTTGAGTGCATACCTCCAAACGAGCATTTATTTCGGCGGATCCCTTCGGAGAACGGTGACAGGAGAGATAGATTATTACTATCAGATGTTTATCCTATAGTTTTACCGCAATACCGTCATACTTACAGAGTTACAGACTTGTCGTGGCATGTTATGACTTCCATGCATGTCGACGTATGGATCCGCAGTTTTCTACATGAGAGGTACCTGTCTCTGGTCATAGTGACACTGCACGACCCATTTAGCGTTAGCTTGCAGCATAGTACTCTGTTGTCAAAGGAGACCACCGAGCCTTTTTCTTTCGATGGCTACACTTCTCCAGCTTTGGCAGGGAATTATGAGAATTTATTTTTGGCGGGCTTCTTAGTGCTCTGGCTCAGTACTTTCATACTCCCACTCCGAACAGACTCTTTGAGGTGCAGTGTTTTGTTGGCAGCCAGCTAGTTGACAAAAGGGCAGAGACTCTCACTAGCTCCAGCTGTACTTGCAAGAGTTTATAAAGTTTTGTGCACCACTTCTTAGGAAAGTTACTTGAGATACTAGACCCAATTTTGTCATGACAGTTTTTGTACGTGTGGGTCCACTTACACGTTCAAGTTGCTTTCTGCTGCTTAGAGACCCCCGCCTTAGAGAGGGTATCATACAGTCCTTCAGTTTCTCAGACTTCTTTTAACTTTGAGTCATAGAGGATCCGTCTCTTTTTCTTAGCTCTGCATTTGGTTTCAAATCAATTATCTCTAGTTTATCAGTCAAACATTTTTTGGTTTACCACCTCACCAGAGAGGTACTGTCCTGGTGGACGGTGTTGACTGCAAAAGGAGACATATTTTGTTATAGAGGAGAGAGTTTACCCGTTGCTGAGTATTTTATTAGCATGCACCCGGGCTGGTTGTGTTACAGAGCAAGCACTATAGTGATGTTAGAGGGTTACTATGCCAACAGGGAGGCCAAACAGTTTGGACTCTTTCAGGCCACAGCCTACGGCGGACGACAACTAGTCCCAGGAGTTGTAGATACATGTCGCATGGACACCGTTCCGCTAGAGACCTTTCTCTACGCTGCAGCTTTGACTTGGTTACACTTGCTGAGGCTCGAGATAGGTTCTAGCTTTCTTTTAACTCGGTCGTCTGCTCACATAGGAGTTAGTTACACATGGTTGTTCTGGGTATGATAATCTTTTGGACCTGCTTTGGAGCACGGCGCTAGGAGGTACGAGCGCAGAGTACGGGAGTTTGGGGTGCCGAGAGCATAGAGGTCTCGTCGTGGTTTTTTAGATGCTAGTTTTGACAGAGGCGTATTTTACATCTTCTTTTCTCGCCCGTCATTAATTTAATTGAATATTAATTGCTTAATTCATTCTTAATGCAGGGATAGAGACTGAGGTCCATACTGCTGCTGAGGTTGTTGTTCCTTCTCCGACCAGTGCTCTAAACATGGCACTCGAGATACCTTGTACCGAGACTGCCAGGCCTTCGTGCAGACATATCGGCTCCCAACGCACTTCATCTTCCCAAATGTCTGTGGATGTTCACTCTTTACTCAGAGACTTCGGTGAGAGCTCACAAAGTCCAAGGAGGTCAGACTTTACATGCTATAGTACGTTGGGCCCTCTAGATGAATTCTCTTTCCCAACGTATCCTGATGAGTCTTTTTGTCCTAGGGAGTCTTTAGGGGTTAGCTTTTAGTGATTTATATAATAGATTAGATACTAAAGAGGGAGAAAGATATATGTATAAGTTAGTCAAACAAAGAGATAGGAGTAGTAAGGATTTAGTTCAAGTGAAGTGTATTAAAGATGAAGATCAAAAAATACTTTTCTTAGAATATGATATTCAACAAAGATTGATGAGATATTTTGCTAAACTTTTTAATGAAGATTGTCAAAATAAGATTGACTATAGTGACCTTAGCACCTTAGATGAAAATAAAGATTTATGTTTTTATCGACGTATTAGTAAAACTGAAGTTAGAGAGGCTTTAAAGAAAATGTAGGGTGGAAAAGCTGTTGGACCTGATGATATTCCAATAGAGGTGTGGAAATGCTTAAGAGATGAACGAATTTCATGGCTTACTAAACTTTTTAATACTATTTTGAAGACTAAGAAGATGTCAGATGAGTGGAGAATGAGTGTGTTAATTCTTATTTTTAAGAATAAAGGTGATGCACAAGATTGTGCGAATTATAGAGGTATTAAGTTAATTTGTCATACTTTAAAACTATGGGAGCGAGTTATGGAGCATAGGTTGCGGCGTGATACTAATGTTTCTCAAAATCAATTTGGATTCATGCCGGGTAGGTCGACTATGGAAGCCATACATTTATTAAGAGGTTTGATGGAGAAATATAGAGAAAATAAGGAGGATCTACATATGATATTTATTGATTTAGAAAAAGCATATGATAAATCTCCAAAAGAAGTGCTATGGAGAGTTCTTGAAAAGAAAGGAGTCAATAATGCTTATATTCAAATCATTAAAGATATGTATGCAGGAGCTATTACTTGCGTTCAAACACAAGGTAGATTGACCAAGTATTACCCTATTTCGGTTGGGTTACATCAAGGATCAGCCTTAAGCCCATATCTTTTTGCTTTAGTCATGAATGTTCTCACTAGACATTTGCAAGAGGATGTACCTTGGTGTATGCTTTTCGCTGATGATATTCTTCTTATTGATAAGACTAGAGAGGAAGTTGAAGGTAAACTTGAATTATGGAGGTCAACCTTAGAGTCTAAAGGTTTTCGCTTGAGTATATCTAAAACGGAATATATGGAGTGTAATTTTAGTAGTAATAGACCTAGTGAGGGGATTGTGACTTTGGGCGATCAAGTCATTAATAAGAGTACACGTTTTAGATATCTTGGATCTATTGTTCAGAGTGATGGTAAAATAGATGGGGATATTATCAGCAGAATTCAAGTTGGATGGTTGAAGTGGAGGAATGCATCGGGCTTGTTATGTGATAGAAATGTACCCCTCAAACTTAAGGGAAAATTCTATAAGATGGTAGTGAGGCCTGCAATGCTTTATGGTGCCGAATGTTGCCATTTAAAAAAGAAGCATAATACTAAGTTAAGTGTGGCAGAGATGAGGATGCTCAGGTGGATGAGTGGATTTACCCTTAGAGATAGGATACGAAATGAGCATATACGTGAAAAGGTTGGAGTAGCTCCAGTAGAAAATAAGATTAGAGAAAGTCGTCTTAGATGATTTGGTCACATAAAACGGCGGCCTTGCGATGACCCGGTTAGGAGAGTAGAGGTATTAGATTTGATTTATGTTAAGAAAGGTAGGGGTAGACCTAAAAAGACTTTGTTAGAAAATATTAGGAATGATCTTTCTTTATTAAATTTAAACGAGAATTTGACTTTTAATAGGACACAATGGAGAAAAAGGATTCATGTAGCCGACCCCACGTAGTGGGATAAAGGCTTGATGTTGTTGTTGTTGTTGTTGAGTCTTTAGGGGTTAGCGCATGCTTAATTTTAGAGTTCCTTGGAGAACCGTCGCACATACTAACGGTATCAGACTTGGTGCCCGTGGAGTTTTCTTTCTTCCCCGTGTCACCCAGTTGACTTTGCAAGCCCTTCTTCTGTTCCTGCCAGTTACTTAATTGACTCTACGAGCCCTCCGACAGGTACATGTTTATCTTAAGTGAACTCATATCAATGCATTATAATATTATCTGTCGTCGTATTGATTACTTATAATTCTTTGTGCAGTGCCTAAAAGGGTTAACTAGACTTCAAAGATCCCTTGCCACGTCCCTCTACCGCCGAGATCTCTGAAGCATAGTCGACCCCCTCAGACACAGCACAAAGAATCACAAACAATCAATACGATGAAAAAAAAAATGAATTCATAACAACAAAGAACTTGAAATGAGCAAAACTTAAATGGATTTGAACTTGACATTGGACAAATGAATGACAAAATGAAGATTGACTTTGAATAATACTATAATGAACTGAACTTGGACTCGAACATATACATAGAACAAAACTTGAGTAATAGACAAGGGAACTCGAACTACAAGCTGCTTTCAAGGACATTTGTGCGGTCAATAGCAACTCCAATGTTAATGAAATAAAATCTAATGGCAAGTTATAGCAAGCAGAAATTACAAATGCAAGACAATTGTAGCGAAAATGTCATGCATACTATTGATGATTGGTCAACTGGTAAAAGAAGTTTATGCTACTTGTGCATATGAAAAGAAACATCTAATGAATATGGATTGCTTATAAGTATAAATTAAGGGACTTGCAATATAATGATATATTCATAATGCAACGGGTTCATAGTGAATGCAGTGAGCTGCATATAAGTGATTGTAGATAACTCAACCATGAATGCAGTAACTCAACAATAATTTAACTTCAAGTAAACATGTCAATTCTCCACAGGAATAAAAGACAATCAATGTTATCTAACGCGAGAGTATGGGAGGCATACTATCAATCTCCTACAACTAATGCTAAACAGATACATTAACTATCTGTAAGCAAAAGAGGTTGGCAAGTGGTGACTTGTTAGCCAAAAATGTATCCTAGGAGTTTAAGGTAAATGCAATTTACAGACAATTAGTATCCTCATAGGCAATTGTAGTTACCCACAGACGCACATGATGCAGCATATGATGAATGCTACAATATCCCTTTAGATGACAGTGATCAATCAACAGGTGAAGGCTACAGTTCTTTACAAATGTTGAAAGTCAACATGCAAGCAAATGCATCAACTCGCCTGCAATCAACATCAAAATGCAAGCAAATACATTCAGTTTGACAAGCAATAAATAAGAGGAAATTTGATTACAAACGAATGTGTCAAGCCTCCAAATAATACTACGAATTGCATGCAAATGACAATAAAAAGCCTACAATGCATGTTTGTTACTTACAAGCAAGAATGAAGGCCCACAATGTATACAAGAAATGTGCAGTGAATAGGGTGATTTATCAGCAATAACAAATATTGGATGCTAACACCCAACTGCAACAAACACAAGTTCTTATAGGCCGTCGTCAAAGATCATTCGTAGGTTCAACGAGTTACCTACAAACATGGGGAGTATGCATATGATGAACACAAGCGTCCACAAGTTGTCATAACAGATGGCGATGAACGCTATGGCACCTTTAGGATCAGTCAACGTTCAATACTGAGCAAATATACATTGATCCATCACAATCAAACACCAAATGGTATGGAACAAACGCAAGTTCCCATGGGCCCCTGTAAAAGACCCATCCTACACACTAAATGTCATCCACGAGTAAAGTGCCAAAGATCTACAACAAATACAAGCTCTCATGAGCTACTGTGGGAGACATGCTACATTCAAATGACAGTTTCGCACACAACCAAGCAGCATCAAATATTCCCAAATGCCCCCGCACATGCACTATAATATTTCTGCACATATGTACACAAAGGGACAAGTGCAATTACAAAACTTGCATGGGCCTCGGCGAGCATGTTATGGGTACACATGTGACATCTAGGGATGTTGTGCGGGTAAATAAATGAATGTAGTTCGAGCCCGATCCTTCTATATGGATAGATAGGAGTCAACACGGGTTAATTTATCAAACATATATATGGTCAAGGTGTCGACCGAAATATCTATTTTATACGTTCATATAAGGCCTTCATGGTCTAGTAAACGAATGGTTCACTAGCAAAGGCTTAAAACCTATGAAACCTTATCTTTTTTCAATAACTCGACAAAGTCGACAATGTTCAATCCCCAAATGAAAATGACCTCATGTACCCCGATGATGGCCATGTTGAATGCAAATTTCAATCGGATTAGTTAATTTTAAATATTTCAAAATGCTCTCAAACGCCCATAAAATTCAAAATTTTGAAAATACCAAAATTCAAGATATTTAAAATTAAAATTAAGTTATCAAACACTTAAAAAAACATTCATCCACCCTCCACAACAGTTTTCCGAGATGGACAAATTCGAAAATAACTTCAGCTCACAAAGATCTAATGCCTTGTCGAAAATATCACTAGGATAAATTCACAAATAATCTCCTGGTAGTAAGGCCGTGGTACGTATCCTCTGACCAACAGTTTTGCCGTCAAATGACACTGCAGGATAAATGGTTATGACCCGAGACTCTCTGAACCGAATAGTTTTGCCGCTAAATGGCACCACTAAATTACGGTTATGGTCAGAGCCAATACGTTCCTTAATGGCATCAAATTTTTGACATATGAATCGATAGGATATGATCGATAGGGCACAAAGCCCTTTGTTAGCTAAGGCGGATTCAAATTTATCCCCTTAGATAAACATCCACCCTAGGTCTACAAAGTTCCCTTGGATGAAGCAACCCATGGTTGCCGACAAGGATCCTTCTGTTTGGTTGGGTCGACTGCCTCCTCTGACTAAGAGACCACATACCATGATGACCCGGGACGACGGAACCATGGGATCTTGATCGGGTCTATCATCTATTCCCCCACCATCCGCTTTAAGTGCAAGATGGTGAAATTTCTATTTTAAATATCGAATCTAAAAATTCTGAATGCCCATGCTGCTACTATATGTCGGATAACACGTATTCCTTTGTATTTGATTGATGATTAGACTTAATCGAAAGTTCTTTTTCGTTACCGAGAAGGGTAATTAACTATAGGGGCTTGCGCCTATAGAAAATTAGAACTCAGATCATGAAATCCTCGCAAAATGAGGGAGAAATCTCTGGGTAGTGTCTTATCTACAAACTCATCTACCTTCCCAAAATTTACTCCATAACTTAATCCGTTAAAACTCCCCCAAAGAAAAACGGCGGGGGAGGCTAGGGTCAAATTTTCGGAGCCCACAACTACTCGATTAGGTTTAGTTTTAATTCTTTAATTTAGTATTATTTTGAGGCGAACGCCTCACACTATTGAGGCGAAGTGCGCCTCATTATAATCAAGGTGTACGCCTCAAAAAAAAAATCGCGGTGCGTTCACTTCGAAGCGTCGTGTCGAGGCGCACCTTTGATTATGCAATTTTAAACAGTGATTAAAGTATTAGCAATTATACAATTATATGCTAGAGCAAAATTTAATATGATACTATCGTCTTTATTAATTGCTCCAAATTCATAGTCACTATAAATACTATTAAAACCTTCTACTACTCTATCAAGATGTTCATTTAAATCTCTTTCAATAAAAGCTATTTCTTCAATAGGTATTTTTTATATTAATTTTTTGAGTCGTTTCAAAATTTTATTTTTGAACACATATCCATACCCACTTGAGAATCATAAATATTTATAATATTAATAATCTAAACATCAACAATAATCTTTAAATTTATAATTCTATCTCAAATTTCATTGATTTCTACAATATTATCCTTCAAACACTTATTAATAATTACACCTGTACCATTTTTAAACAACTCCTTACTAAATATCATATATAGTTTAAATCCTAAACTATCAATTTTCTTAGTTTTTCCCCAACACATTTAATTTCATGAGTACATAAAATACTTATTTTCTTATGAATCATAATATCAATTAATTTCATTAATTTATATGTAAGGATGCCTATATTTCTAATTCTAATTTAATGGACTAACTTATTTACCCACATATGTCCATAATGTGGGAACTCTTGTCTATTTAACACTGCACCTAAGCGCCGGTTCAGTGGCCCTTGCACATTTTTTTGTTGTATTTAGATCATATAACACATCGCTTACAAGGATCTCCCTAGCATTAACATAATATATTAAATGATTTATGTCAAGGTTATTCAACAAATTTTATACTGGTTTATCGACAAATGTTATAATGTAGAAAATTTTATACTAGCATAACCCTCAACTTTTCTCAAGGCATGGGACTTGGCAATAATATTGTTTGAAATTAGATCGAGCATGACCTTAAAATTGCCTTGAGGTTTAAATAAATTCAGAGGCTAAATCTAATTAAAGTTAGGTTCAAAATCAACTTGAAGATTAGACTAGCCAAATAACTAGCTTAACTCGAGCTCAATCAAAAAAAAAAAAAAAAACTCTATTCAATCTTTTAGCAAAACTATCAACCCTACTATTTAACGCCCAAAGGGCCACTATCACTATCCACAATTATCAATATAAAATAGTGACATTGTATTATGTATAGAATTTGCACGTAAGTACGTTTACTATTGATTATGAGATATTGGATACAAGAACATAGGATATGGTTTGAGGAATACCACTGTATTCTGTATCACTATCCACATTCCATGATTATCAATATAAAATAGTGACAATGTATTCAGTATCACTATCCACATTCTACGATTATCAATATAAAATAGTGACAGTATTCAGTAAAATAGGGACACTGTACTCAATATTGAATTTGCACGCAAGGACATCTACTATTGATTATGAGATACAGATAGAAGAATATATGATATGGTTTGAGGCATACCACAATTATATTAATGATAAGGAACTAGTCACATACATGCTATAAAAGGTCATTTAAATTCATACAAGGATAACCTAATGGCATTGAGTTATTTAAGAGTGATCCATAGCACCAAAATATCCATAAATAAATCAAACAATATTAGCGGATTGGAGAAAAAAATCAAAATAGTCCATTGACTCTTTATAAAGGATCAAAATAGTCCCCAAATATATTAACGGACCATTTTAATCCCTCACGCCTTTAAAAAGAAATCAAAATAGCATCATTCCTCTTTAAAGAATTGGGGGACCAAAATGGTCTTTTAATATAATTGGAGACTATTTTGATCTTTCATAAATAGTCAATGAATCATTTTGATTCTTTTCTCTAACAGATTGTAAAGCCCACAGATTTTGGTGGAAACTCCAATGTTTCAATACATAAACTTCATCAGGTAACTTACTTTCAAGATGATGCATTTTATAGAAGGGAGTAAAGGAGGTATCCATTAAAGACTCATTCTATCTATCTCCTCTGGATCTATGCAAATAGTTAAGAAGATTCTTCAGCATCAGTTGCTACAAACCAAATGACAAACTGCAGACTTTCTCAATGGGAATCTGACAAACTTTTGCTAGATCTAATATTCAAGAGACTATTTCTCTTATTTATTCTATCAGAAAAATTTAGATCATAAGAACCTTGAAAAAACCAAAAAGTCTTGCTTGCATCAATCTTCAAATGAAACATCCAACTACGTTTAAATTTTACCATGATAACTCAGATTTCTCCATCATTTTAGAAAGTCTGAAAAAAGTTTGCGCAAAAATAGGAGATAAGCTAGAGAAATTTCAGAAATTTAAGCAAGTGCCAAGAATACCAACATTTTGAGATGATCGCTATGATTAGGGGCAGAATCAATATTTTTTTTAAGATGGGCAAATTTATCATGTAAATAAATTAGGATAAATTCCAGTAAATTTTTCTATATTGATAATAAAGCCTAGTATTTTAGCAAATGAAAAATGTGAAGTTGTCACATAAAGACTGGTGCACCCATCTGGCAACCAGACTCTAGAAAATTTTAAAAATTAGAAAAATGCTACTTCTAGTTACCTCAATAATCCCTTTACGTGGTGCATGAATTGCTAAACATAAGTAGTAGTCATTTTTTCTAAGTCCAGGGTAGTTTGAACTAGTTGACGCTTTGTCTTTGTCAATCATTGCCTCCATAAAAAGACATGATGCTTCCCGGTAACCCTAACAGGTTAAGGAAAATCGTACAAAGTCAATAGTCAACAAAATCAAAACCCAAATATACCCAATTAAAAGATGTACCTTCCAAAGTCGAACAACAACAAGTGCTTGAGTATCCAGCAAAAGAATCCTGCCAAGAGAATCTGTTATAGCAGCTAATGTACCACTAGGGCTGACGGCAAGTTTCTCTCCTTTCCTTGGTGAATCCTTCAAGCATGTCAAAGGTGACGCTGCCACAAATATGCTGCTAAAATAAGTCAATGACAAGTGGTAACATGCACATTGATGCTGCTATTTAAATTTCCATTTCAAGCATATAATCTTTAGAATAAATTGGATCTGAAGATTGTTAAAACTAGGAAATGCAGCCAAATGTCTGAAAGTTGATATCATTAAGCATGGTAGCCTTATTGGGATCCTGCAGCAAATTGGTAACTGGATGTTCTCAGGCATGAATGAATCTTTAATAAAATTAGATTGGAAAACACGTCACATTCTCACCCCCAAAAAGAGGCACAGGAAAGAAGTTGGGTCAGTTCATCCTGCTTTAACGTGCAAATCTAACTTGAAGAGAATCAGAGAGAATTCACGTGTTACCGCAGACTGTTTTAAAGTCATCCAAGAATATATGCACGCAGCCTTGTCCCTAATTGCAGGTCACACCTCTCTGGTAATATTAGAAACTAAAATAAGGCCTCTCCTTGCTCGGCTTAAATATCATGAACATGTATCTGAAGTCTCAATCATGTTCTATGGCATTCCCAACATCTAACGACACTGCCCAAAGCACGAGCCACCTTTTGACTCTCTATTTTACTATTAATTCAAAAAACGTATAGAAAAAGGGCAGCATGATCGCTCAAACTCCATCTAATGATTATAAATTATTCTAAAAGAGGATATCAAAATGATGCATATAGGACAACAGCCTCCACAAAAAATAATCCTAAAAGTATCCAATCTCTCCCTCTCTCCTTTTGCTCTTCACCTTAAGCAGATGCAGCTTTTACATGTTTCCTCCCTCACTGCCGTTTCTCTATTTCAACACATTTGCTGTCAATGTACCATAATTGGATTTTACAAAGTAACAATAGTCACTACTTTTGTCAGACATAAAAATGTTGCAACCTTTCCTTTATAAATTTTGACACAAATTTAAGTGAGTCCGGTTGTGCAAGTAGTGACAATTGGTTAAATAGATTGTGCCATCCAGGAGTACGCTTTTATTTATCATAGTTTGATTGTTCGTGAAGAATAAGAGCTACATCATCATAAATAGGGGTAAAACCAGCCTTAATTTTAAGGAGGGGGGTGGGGGTGGGGGTCGGGGCGGGGGTGGTGGGCAAACTTATAAATAACTGTTGGTGTTACCTCGAATTTGGCTCAACCCTCTTCACTACAAGAAAATGGGTCACCAAAAAGGAAGCTTGATATTAGCTACCACAAAGAAAAATTCTATTTAGTTTAAAAATACCAAGTTCAACACAATTATATCCTTGTATATCGAATTTTAAATGCAAATAAGGATGACTAAAACTATCAAGCATTTTCTAGTAATTATTTTTAAGAAAGCTGGTTAACACAAGTTATTCAAAATAAGCTTATATAAATGATGATAAGCATTATCAAAGAAAAGAAAGCAAGCAACAAAAATTGATTTGCACCGGGTGTGGAATTGTTTTTTGAGTAGAAGACTCCCTCACTAAGGTAATCACTCAATTAAAGGCTAAGGACACAAAGGGAGATACGCATGACTTTACAGAGTAGTTAACTAATTGGAAGATTTTGCATTCACGATAGGCTTACAATCACTAAACATAATGGACTAAAATTGCTTTTTCAAGTTCCTACTCCTAGGCTTAGCTCTAATACTAAAGTCGATGGTGATGGGAAGCTTCGTAAGTGAAGTAATGACTAAAGTAATGACTAGAGATGACAATGGATGGTTTGCTTATGATAAGGAGGTGTGATTTATAGTTGATGGTGTAAGGGGGCCTTTAGGGTTTGTATAAAGGTGGAAAAACTAAGACTAGCTCAAACGGATATTGACTGATTGATTTAACTCATTTTGGAATGGGTTTAGGCCTTTAGGGATGGCTACATAGTAGAAAGTGCTTATGGAGGGAGCTAGCTTAAGATATGTGGTTATGATCTAGAGCTTTTGTGACGTTTTAAGAGCTTTAAGGGATCGTGACAGAAAGACTAATAAAACTAGGTGATTGTGGACTAGTCTTAGCCGATAGGCTTAAGGAAGATTTTAAAATTATTTGATGGCTATGGGTGATGATGCTTAGTCTTGGAAGATGGCTAAGGTGAATGGAAAATGATGGATGGGTTTGGAAGAGAGGTACTGACATTTCCTACCCAAGGAAGGATAATGGCCGACCACCAAACTCCAACCAACAAAAGAATAATTCTCAATAATTTTTTATATCATTCAAAATTGAAAATTTTTTTCTACATATCAAAACTATATATAGAGTTTATAATGACCCTCAGACTACCATTAGTCAAAAAAATGAAAGTTTTTGGATTAAGAAAAGAGACTATTGATGGAAGAAGATGCTAACCATCCATTTAATGGTCAGCTAAAACCTTGTCTAAAGGTGAAAAAAAGTGCAAAAATGATAGAATGCAAAATCGAAACTTGAAAATTTAAAATATGAAATTTTCTTCATCCTTGGGCACTTATAATTGGACCTGTCCTAGTTTGAGCATTTTGATGTGCATGGGCCCCTGTTAGAGTTCTTGTAATTGGGCCTCTCTTAGTTTGATTATTTTTATTATCTTGATGTTCTACATCAATTGGTATTCTATTTTGGGCTCAATCTTAAGCATTGCATTATAGAGATATTAATTAGATAATACCTACAAACTATTCTGAATGTCAATTTTAAAGCTTCGGTTATTCTTGTTTCTGAATTTCTAAGTAACGCATTAAAACCATCATAGCAGTTACAAGCTTTTATCTTAATAATAGTATAGCTATTATTACCAAAGCAAAGTCAATATGGCACAAATGTAAAATTTTAATTACTATAATGCATCTGATAGGTTTTCAGTTATTGAAAATGTTAACTGGAACTGAACTGTACTAACGATACATGGAGGAATTCATTTAAAAGCTTAGTTGTTTGTCCTACTGTAAAAATATGTAAGTCTTTTACTATACATTGCGCCAGATTGTGTTGTTCATTCTAACTATTTACTAAATATGTATATTCCTGAAAGTGACAGAGCTTTAAGTATCTTTTTCTCCATCATCATATAGTAAACACCAGCAAAATGGCGGCGAAATTTTAAAAACAGCATTTATTTAAATTTAAATTATACAAAACGATAGTTAAATTTTTTTTTTAGCGAATCAAACTAAGTTGCCACATGGCTGGCGATTTGCGTGCCACCCAGACAAGTCACCCGTCACATGGCGACCTGCTGGATTTTTTTCCACAGTACTGATGCAAAAAAAAATGATAACTATATGTTTTTTTGCTGCTGTTATAAGAATTTTTTTTTATTTCTTTTGGTTTACATTTTGAAATCTAAAAAAATATTATATAATACTAAAAAACAAAATTTTTCCTGAAGTTTTAGTTCCTCATCTTCCAAAACATATTAATTGAATTAATTGCAACCAACTAAATCATAAAGTCTAATAACTAGACTTTCATAAAGTCTAATAACCAGACTTTAAATGCTTGTTCTTTTCAATTAGAATTATGATGGTTCTTTTTCAAAAACACAACTTACTAACTTTATCAAAAGAATTTTGTTCATTGCTTTTTTGTATGCTATTTAGTTTTGTAGAATATTTTTTAGATTTCAAAATATAAACTAAAAGAAATTAAAAATATGTTAGAATGGTAACAAAAAAAAAATATACAAAGAGTTATAATCTTTTTCATATTGTTTATTACAAGGAAAAAATTCGGGCAAATCACCATGTGACAGGTAAGTCGCCATATGAGAGGCGACTTGCCTATGTGGCACACAAATTAATTGCCACATGGTGACTTGATCTAATTTGCTAAAAAAAATTAACTTCCGTTTTATATAATTTAAATTTCAATAAATGTTGTTTTTAAAATTTCACCCAAAATGGCATACATTAACTCATTGAGAAAGAGCCTTCAACTCCATCCAAAATGCCATCCATAAATTGTTAACTACAAAAAAAAAAAAAAAATCCTTTTTGTGTGAAATGACAATACAACAACAACAACAACATCAAGCCTTTATCCCACTACGTGGGGTCGGCTACATGAATCCTTTTTCTCCATTGTGTCCTATTAAAAGTCAAATTCTCGTTTAAATCTAATAAAGAAGATCATTCCTAATATTTTCTAACCAAGTCTTTTTAGGTTTACCCCTACCTTTCTTAACATAAGTTAAATCTAATACCTTGTTACGCCGGTCCAGCATGGACCGGCTCATCCTGGACCGGCCCAGCCGGTCCAGGTCTACGTGAGGCGGAGACGGGCCAGAGCACAGGCGGAAGAAGGAAAGGGGGCTGGGGTGGGGTCCGCTTGCAATTCAAACATGGTTTAAGTATTTTTGGAGGGAGAAGGAAGGGTAGAGAAGTCCTTTTGCGATTATTTTGTATTAGATGATATTAATAGGGAGTTATGAGGGGATTAGGGTTTTGATCTTGATTTTGAAAAAGAAATTTGTCTTCTAGGTTTTCTTGTTTGGGCTCTTGGCGTTGCCGGAGATTGTTGGAGAGTTTTTCCTTCCTCTCGGATTGAAGGAAACTTGTATCTTTATTGTCTTTTGCATTGACGAGTGAAATTCCTATCGTTTGCAATTGTTTCTCCTATTCTCTCTACGATTCTTCTCAGATTTTTCTACTGTTTTTATGCTTGGTGGCTGTTTTCCATAGAAAACAGCGGATTATTAGTGATTTGGCTTAGATCCGATAGGAATCACTTGAAATACTCAAGTGGTACCTATCAAATTGGTATCAGAGCCAAGATCCGGACGGTGGAGGGCTGTTTTCCACTGTTTCGCTGCAGATTTTTGCTGTTTGGAAGGGATCCGGAGACCATTTTTGGGTTCCCATGGCATCTAAACGTGTAGAAGTCTTGGAGACCTAAGTGGGTCAATTTAAGGCGGATCTGGAGGAGAAGATGGCGACGTTGAGTGAGAATATGGAAGGAAAATTCATGGCATTGGAGGAGATGATGAAAAAGTTGTTGGAAGGGCAAGCAAGAGCTGTGCCAGCGGAGGAAAGAGGAGAAGGTAGTGGGAGCAAGGGTAAGGAGAAGGCAAATCCGGAAGGGGAAGAGGAGGTGGAACTGCTTGGTAGCAACGGAAGAATGCTACATCGGGAGTCCATCAGGAGGGAAGAGCAGGAAAGAAGGAGAGACTTCAGGGAAGAAAGAGAGGATGATTGGCGTCGTCAGAGGCCCGACCCAGTGGACCGGCCATGGGGGATTCATAACCACCATGGCGGAGCGCGAGGGGAAGAGGGCTATCGACGGCCGAGGAGGGAGGATGTGCCCCGATATGGAGAAAGAGGAACTTGGGAAGACCCCATTGCCTGGGACAGAGGAGGCCATGGGGGAAACAGAGCATACGGGATGGACACGAGGGCCAGGAAGCTGAAAATGCCTGTTTTCGAAGAAGGAAATGTGGATGAGTGGATCCACAAGGTGGAAAGGTACTTTGCAGTGAATGGCCTTATGGAGGAGGAGAGATTGATGGCTGCTAGCATGTGCTTGGAAGGGGCGGCTTTTGCCTGGTTCAAGTACATGGATAAGTGGGATCCGGTGAGAACTTGGAGGGATTTCAAGGAGGCCATCAGAGAGAGATTCAGGGGGGGCAGCCCATGGGAGATCTCCGAGCAGTTCTATGCCCTCACTCAGGAGGGAACAGTGGAGGAATACAGA
Organism: Dendrobium huoshanense; assembly: GCA_016618105.1. Taxonomy (NCBI): domain Eukaryota; kingdom Viridiplantae; phylum Streptophyta; class Magnoliopsida; order Asparagales; family Orchidaceae; genus Dendrobium; species Dendrobium huoshanense. The sequence goes on from CM028351.1 coordinate 62,948,338, forward strand.
AAGAAATTTGAGAGTCTGGTGGGAGACATGGAGGGCTTATCGAACAGCACGTTGGGGGGGAACTTCATGAAGGGGCTCAAGCCAGAAATTAGAGATGCTGTGAAGGTCATGAGACCGAGAGACCTGAGGGAGGCAATGGAGTTGGCTCAGCTGGTGGAGAACCAGAAGACCAACGCTCGAAGTTGGAGGAACAACCACTCTGGAGGTCCCACCAGGACAACTACCACGTACTTGGCTCCAAAAGGGCCAAGCCCCAGTGTCCCTAGAGAGAGTGGAAAGGAGAAGAGCGGGGTGACTAGAACTGCAGGAAGCTTCAAGAAATTGACTGAGGAGGAGATGCAGGAGAAGAGGGCCAAGGGCCTTTACTTCAGATGTGAGGAGAAGTTTGTTCCAGGGCACAGATGCAAGGATCGCGCTCTTCGGGCTCTCACCGTCTATATAGACGAGGCGCCTGAAGAGGGTGATGATTCAGACGAGGAGCAGATTGATCCACAGTTGGAGGTAGCCGAGGTCTCCCTCAATTCGGTGATGGGATTCACTCCTAGCCATACGATGAAGGTGAAGGGGGAGATTCGGGGGAGAGAGGTTGTGGTTCTGATTGACAGTGGGGCAACCCACAATTTCATATCCACCCAGGTGGCGGAGGAGCTAGGGATGGAGCCTACTGAGACAGGCAGCTACGGGGTGATGATGGGGACAGGGAAGATTGAGTCCAGCACCGGTATCTGCAAAGGGGTGGAGATGAGGCTACAGGAGATCAGGGTGGTAGAGGATTTTCTGCCCCTGAAGTTGGGTAGCACAGATGTCATTTTGGGCATGAAGTGGCTACAGACCTTGGGTGAAACCAAGGTGAATTTGGGGACCATGGTGATGGAGCTGAGCGTAGAGGGGAAGCAAGTGAAGCTGAGGGGAGAACCAGGATTGTCCAGAGCTGGAGTGTCACTCCGATCCATGGTGAAATCATACAGGAGGAAGGAGGAGGATTCTTGGTGGAATTGCAGAGCTTGGAGGAGCAGGAGGAGGGGGAGGGAAGACCCATCCCCGCTTTGGTACAACCCCTGTTGCAGGAATTTGAGGATGTGTTCCAACCTCCAGTTGGACTAGCACCTGACAGAGAGCAGGAGCATCAGATTATCCTGAAAGAAGGAGTATCTCCTATCAGTGTGAGACCTTACAGATATCCTCAGGTGCAGAAGGATGAGATTGAAAGGTTGGTGGGAGAAATGCTAGAAGGAGGGATCATTCAGCCCAGTGTGAGTCCTTTCTCTAGTCCAGTGTTGCTTGTGAAGAAGAAGGATGGGAGTTGGAGGTTCTGTGTAGATTATAGAGCTCTCAACAAGGAAACTGTGCCTGATAAGTTTCCGATCCCTGTGATTGATGAGTTGATGGATGAGCTACATGGAGCAGCTTTGTTCACCAAGGTCGATCTGAAGTCAGGCTATCACCAGATCAGGATGAGGAAGGAAGATGTGCAGAAAACGGCCTTCAGGACTCATGAGGGTCACTACGAGTTTCTAGTGATGCCTTTTGGCCTCACCAACGCTCCGGCAACATTCCAAGCTTTGATGAACCGGATCTTCAAGCCACACCTCCGCAGGTTTGTGTTGGTATTTTTTGATGACATCCTAATTTATAGCAGGACTGAGGAGGAACACCTAGAGCACCTGAGAGTGGTGTTGGGTGTACTGAAGGAGCATCAGTTGAAGGCCAACTTCAAGAAGTGTGACTTCGCTCAGGCACGGGTGGAGTACCTGGGGCACGTGATATCCCAGGAGGGAGTGGCTGCCGATCAATCCAAGATAGAGGCAATGCTGGCTTGGCCTCAACCCAAGACCTTGAAGGGACTCAGAGGGTTTTTGGGACTGACAGGCTATTACAGAAGGTTCGTGAGAGGATACAGCACCATAGCATGGCCTCTGACAGAGCAGTTGAAGAAGGACGGGTTTTTATGGGGAGAAGCAGCTTCGGAGGCCTTTGAGAAGCTGAAGAAGGCCATGACGACGGTGCCAGTGCTTGCTCTGCCAGACTTCAGTCAGGTGTTTGTGGTGGAGACAGATGCTTCAGGCTATGGATTGGGAGCAGTGTTGATGCAGAGGCACAGGCCCATAGCTTACTTCAGTCAAGTCCTGTCATCCCGGGCTAGGCTGAAGTCAGTCTACGAGAGAGAGCTGATGGCGATTGTACTGGCCATCCAGAAGTGGAGACCTTACTTATTGGGCAGACACTTTATTGTCAGAACTGATCAGAGGAGCCTGAAGTACTTGTTAGAGCAGAGGATGGTCACAGAGGAGCACCAGAGGTGGTTGTCCAAGCTGTTGGGATATGATTTCGAGATCCACTACCGACCAGGGCTAGAGAATAAGGCAGCGGATGCCTTATCACGCTGTATGGGGGAGCTCCAGGGGATCGCTGTATCAGTACCAGTACTGATAGATTGGGGAGCCATCAAAGAGGAGAGCATTCAGAATGAGGAGTTGAGGAAAATCAAAGAAGAGGTGTTATCAGATGAGAACAGCCACCCGGGCTATTCAGTTGTGGGAGAAAGACTGTTCTATCAGGGAAGGAGTGTGATTCCTAGGTCTTCCATCCATATTCCCCAACTATTACAGGAGTTTCATGAGAGTGCCATAGGAGGGCATTCAGGAGTGCAGAAAACTTATAGCCGGTTAGCTGCTGAATTGTACTGGAGGGGGATGAGGAAAGACATAGAGGAGATGGTGGCTAAGTGTGATACTTGCCAGCGGAGCAAGTACATGACAATGGCACCAGGGGGATTACTGCAGCCTCTGGCCCTACCAGAGAAAGTTTGGGAGGAGATTACTATGGATTTCATTGATGGACTCCCAAAATCAGAAGGCTACACAGTTATACTGGTGGTGGTCGACAGGCTGAGCAAATATGCTCATTTCATTCCTTTGAGACACCCGTACACAGCAGTTTCGGTAGCAGCAGCGTTTGTGAGGGAGATAGTCCGCCTGCATGGGGTACCAGAATCCATTGTTTCTGATAGGGACAAGGTGTTCCTGAGTCATTTTTGGAGGGAACTGTTTAGGATGCAGGGCACCGTATTGAAGAGGAGCACAGCCTATCATCCACAGACTGATGGGCAGACGGAGGTGGTGAATAGGAGTTTGGAGACATACTTGAGGTGCTTCGTGTCAGATACACCGAAGCAGTGGGCCAAATGGCTAGCCTGGGCAGAATACTGGTACAACACCTCGTCTCATTCGGCTACTAAGATGACACCTTTCAAGGTGTTATATGGTAGGGACCCCCCACACCTGGTACACTACAGCCATAAGAGTACTCCAGTATCTGCAGTGGATCAGCATTTGAAGGAAAGAGATCAGGTGTTGGCCGAGCTCAAGAGGCACTTACTTAGAGCCCAACAGATTATGAAGAAGCAGGCGGACAGCAAAAGGAGAGATATACAGTTTGGAGTCGGGGACAAGGTCTATTTGAAGCTCCGACCATACCGACAGAGGACTATGGCCCAAAGGAGAAATGAGAAACTCGCAGCGAGATATTTTGGCCCTTTTGAAGTGGAGGAGAAAATCGGGGAGGTGGCATATAGATTGAGGCTTCCTCCAACAGCCAGAATACACCCCGTTTTTCATGTCTCACAGCTGAGGAAAGTGGTGGGGGAGCATGCAGTAAGCCCAGAGTTGCCCAGCACATTGAGGGAGGACATGGAAGTGACACTGGAGCCTATAGCAGTAGAAGGAGTGCGCATCAATGCGAAGGGGGAAAAGGAAGTGAAGATTAGGTGGAGCGGCCTCCCAGACTATGAGGCCACATGGGAGCCACTGGAGAGGATTGCAGAGCAGTTTCCGACCTTCCACCTTGAGGACAAGGTGGTACTTTGGGAGGGGGGTAATGTTACGCCGGTCCAGCATGGACCGGCTCATCCTGGACCGGCCCAGCCGGTCCAGGTCTACGTGAGGCGGAGACGGGCCAGAGCACAGGCGGAAGAAGGAAAGGGGGCTGGGGTGGGGTCCGCTTGCAATTCAAACATGGTTTAAGTATTTTTGGAGGGAGAAGGAAGGGTAGAGAAGTCCTTTTGCGATTATTTTGTATTAGATGATATTAATAGGGAGTTATGAGGGGATTAGGGTTTTGATCTTGATTTTGAAAAAGAAATTTGTCTTCTAGCTTTTCTTGTTTGGGCTCTTGGCGTTGCCGGAGATTGTTGGAGAGTTTTTCCTTCCTCTCGGATTGAAGGAAACTTGTATCTTTATTGTCTTTTGCATTGACGAGTGAAATTCCTATCGTTTGCAATTGTTTCTCCTATTCTCTCTACGATTCTTCTCAGATTTTTCTACTGTTTTTATGCTTGGTGGCTGTTTTCCATAGAAAACAGCGGATTATTAGTGATTTGGCTTAGATCCGATAGGAATCACTTGAAATACTCAAGTGGTACCTATCATACCTCTACTCTCCTAACTGGGTCATCGGAAGGCCGCCGTTTTATGTGACCAAACCATCTAAGGCGACTCTCTCTAATCTTATCTTCTACTGGAGCTACTCCAACCTTTTCACGTATATGCTCATTTCGTATCCTATCTCTAAGGGTAAAGCCACTCATCCACCTGAGCATCCTCATCTCTGCCACACTTAACTTAGTATTATGCTTCTCTTTTAATGGCCAACATTCAGCACCATAAAGCATTGCATGCCTCACTACCATCTTATAGAATTTTCCCTTAAGTTTGAGGGGTGCATTTCTATCACATAACAAGCCCAATGCATTCCTCCACTTCAACCATCCAACTTGATTTATGCTGATAATATCCCCATCTATTTCACCATCACTATGAACAATAGATCCAAGATATCTAAAATGTGTACTCTTATTAATGACTTGATCGCCCAACACAATCCCCTCAGTAGGTCTATTACTACTAAAATTACACTCCATATATTACGTTTTAGATCTACTCAAGTGAAAACCTTTAGACTTTAAGGTTGACATCCATAATTCAAGTTTACCTTCAACTCCCTCTCTAGTCTTTTCAACAAGAAGAATATCATCAGCAAAAAGCATACACCAAGGTACATCCTCTTGCAAATGTCTAGTGAGAACATCCATGATTAAAGCAAAAAAGATATGGGCTTAAGGCTGATCCTTGATGTAACCCAACCGAAATAGGGAAATACTTGGTCAAACCACCTTGTGTTTGAACACAAGTAATAGCTCCTGCATACATATCTTTAATGATTTGAATATAAGCATTATTGACTCCTTTCTTTTCAAGAACTCTCCATAGCACTTCTCTTGGAACTTTATCATATGCTTTTACTAAATCAATAAATATCATATGTAGATCCTCCTTATTTTCTCTATATTTCTCTATCAAACCTCTTAATAAATGTATGGCTTCCATAGTCGACCTACTCGACATGAATCCAAATTGATTTTAAGAAACATTAGTATCACGCCGCTCCCATAGTCGACCTATGCTCCATAACTCGCTTTTTGTGTGAAATGACAATAGAAGAATTTAATATACAAAGGACAACTGAAGGACATGTATAAAGAAATACTTTAGATGGGGACACAACATAGTTTTGGGTCTAGGTATTTGTCATGATAGTGATTTTGCAGTTTAATTAAGTCCCATTTGGCAATCAACGACAACAAATATATCAGTCTGCGCAGATAACTCCTATGAATTACATTTATATGGTCATGTTCTAGACTTCTAGTTTTGGTGCTTGGCAGTAGCTTACTTTAAGCTAGTTTCATTATACACAAATTCATAATTAAAAAAGAAATAGGAATACAGCTGTAGTTTGATTGCTATTGTAAATCTTAGTTTATGCACATTAAACCAAAATGTCCATTAGGGTAAAATTAAGTAAAAGAAAACCAATGCAAGTGGATTCCGACCTTTGGCAAATGGCTGCGAAGCCATATGAGGCTTCTTTAAAGGTTTCTGCTCACTTCGCCATATCATTCTTGAAACTGATGCCAGCGTTGAAAAAGTAGCAGGAACGACCTTCGATAGAATTGTTCCAACTATAGACCGGCTTCTATCCTCGGAAAGCCTTTTCACCAGAGACAGGAAATCAGAAACATGCCGAGTTCTATGAAACTAGAAAAATCATAACAGCAACTTCAGAAGTCCCACTCCGAAAAGATTCCACAGTTATCTAAGCTAACCTAAAAGCTGAAATTACGGCATCTTCTCCAACAGCAATTGCGCAGTAATAACGTTGACTCGACTGCCCAGCAATAAAAGGAGCTGAATTCAATACCAGCATGGCCTCAGATATTATCCCTTAAAATTATCTCTTTTAGCAGAAAAAGGATGGCATTTAAGAAAGGAGGAAAGCTCAAGAGAAAATTAACTACTAGTACCAGCTCTATTCAGAAGAAGGGTATATACCTGGAGCTCCAGCAATGGAGGAGCCATTATTCTCACAATTGCAGCATCAACGCAAGACCCGTACTTGCTTACATTCCACAGCTGGAACAGTATCCTCTGATAGGGACTATCATCATCGTCCCCACTTGCAAGCCTGTTATTCCACATCTGAGACCCCTCCTCTTCTAACCATCTTCGAAACAGGCTCTGCGCTACAGCATAACCTCATTAAAAGGAAAAAAAAACATATAATTTCTTGTATAAAGAAAACATTCATCATAAAAGCATATTCCTTAATGGAAAATGACCTGTATATCCGAGCCATCAAAGCGAGCAACAGCCCGAGATAAAACTACGCAAAGTTCTTCAGAAGAAGCTGCAGCGCCAGTAGCATCCAGCAGGGATTCACCCCTCTTTTCCCGGAATCTCAACCTTAAAATCCGGCCGGGATGCACGATCTACAAGAAAGAAACACAGATGTGAATGAAAACAAGAGACCATAACAAAATTAGTAGAAGAAGAAAAAGAACATGCCTGTTTGTGGATAAGAACACCGGAGAGAGAGTAAATAAGGAGCGATCCAGAGGAGGTGCCGAGGGCGAGGGCCAAGAGATCGGCGAAGGGCAGCCACTCAATAGCGGAAATGCGGCCCTCTTCAGCGGAGAGGGATGGGCGGACGGTGGTTGGGCGGCGGGAAGAGGATGGATCGAGTGGAAGGAAAAGAAGGAGGGAGAGGGAGGTGTGAGCTAAAGCGAGGGCGTGGGGGTGTAGAGCGGAAAGAAGGGAAGAGTCGGAGAGCCATCCCTCGCGCTCACCAGCTCCTAGGTCTTCGAGCTCGCTGCAAGCGATGCAGCAAAGGTCGGTGAAGTGGCTGCGCCGCGCCAGGGCGGGCAGAAAGAAGAAGAAGAAGAAGGAGAAGAAGAAGAAGAAGAGAGAGAGAGAGAGAGAGAGAGAGAGAGAGAGAGGCTATGGATCTACCTAGGCGTCGTAGGCAACTGAGTTGTTAAGAAGCTTGACTCGGACCATATGGCGAGAAGAGGTTAGGACCCAGCCGTCACTACATGGCTCAAAACCTAATAGCTTAATCTATTGATTTTTTTTGTTAACATGCAATTTGTAATATTATATTGAAAAAAAGGGCATAATTAAGAATGTGCAATTCTATCAATTTCTCTTCTAAAAAAATAAAATAGAATGCTCTCACTATATAGTTCTATGTCAGAATATTTGTGATGTAAAGAGATATAGAGTTTAAAGTTTCAATCTTATATGAAAATTCAGCACACTCATATAAAAAGATAGGTGCGGGAATTATAAGAGGCCATAATTTTTACTTCAAAAATCCTAAAAAGTGTAAAATTGTTGTATGTTCATACTCCTTCGTACAAGGACAAATGTTGTTTTGAATTGATCGTACTGTACAACATGCGATCGTACTGTACGAACAAAAAAAAAGTTAGATTGAATTTTTTAGGGTTTCTTAAAGCCTGATATATATTCAATGATTTTTCTTTTTGAAAGAGAGTGAGGAACGTAGCAAAGGAAGGGAACTCTTGAGAGGGAGCTTCTTAAAAAGATTTAGGGCTTGTGAGAGGAAGGAGAAGGTGAGTTTGAGTGTGAGGGAGAAGGAGTGTGAGGGGATCACACGGTTGCTCCAAGCCTGCTGCATGCTTGATCATCTTGTGGCCTGGGTAAGTCTTGTGGGAGCTCTCTAAGGGGGAGAGCCTTCAAGGTCAACGTCCTTAAAGATCCTTTGCCTTCTCTAGGAGGGAGAAAAATGAGAAGGTCCACTGTCGTCACCGGAAGGGAGACATAGCGTTAGACACTTCGCCACACCAGGAAAGGATAATGTGAGTTTGTGTAAAGGCTTTTCTGCCTTGTTGTGGGAGCAGAAGGAGAATTACTTTGAGTAGTACAAATTCCGGAGTGAAGGACTTCGGAGAGTTGACGTAGGTCAAGTGACTGAACCACTATAAAACTTCTGGTGTGCTTTTATCATTTACTGCATTTTATTTTTCTTGCATTTAACATTGTTATAACTACTTGGTGAGAATTTGATTCTATTTTTTGTTGTACAATTTCAAATTTCATCACCATTGTTGCTATCATATTTTAATCACAAGCTTCCGCTTCTAATTAGTTAAGTCATCTTTTGAAATTCACAAAAAATAGAGCACCTATTTAGGCTTTGATTTTGTATTTAAAAAATACTAATTCACACACACTCTTGGCGTATCTCATACTTTCAATTAATATTAGAGCGGGGTCTTAAAAATAGTACTTTAGAAAATCTTGAGAAAATTGATCATGACACATTTTGGTAACCGTAATATCGCGGAGGGTTATTTTATAACTCGTCCACCCTTGTTTGATAACATACCGTTTGATTTTTGGAAAATACAAATGTCTATATTTTATAATCAATAGACTATCGCATGTGGATGTTAGTACAAGAAGGTTACACTACACCTTTAAAACTTTTGAATGGCGTTAAAACTCAAATATCATTTAGTGAATGGAGCAAGGAGGATAGGGATCTAGTGTAATTAAATGCAAAATGCTTGAATTGTTTCTTTTGCGCATTGAAATCAAAAGATTATATGAGAGTGTCCACCTTTGCTACTGGTAAGAAGATCTGAGATAGATTGTGTATCTGATACATATAATTCCTTGAAAATATCGCATATTGAGTTAGAAAAAGAGTATAAAAAATTGGATGAACTTGCATGGAAAATAGATAATAATGAATATCATTTAAATGTGGAAGTGGCAGCTTATGAATATAAATATAAAGCTTTGAAAGCAAAACTCACAGCGTTTAAAAATAATAAACCATCATCCCCACTAGCCCAAATGAGCAACCCCTCAGTATTGTATGCATTACACAACTTTAAGAAGATGCATCACCACCCATATAGGTTAGTGAACCCATTTCCCAGTGTTAGGTGCTTCTCTTATGACATGTAAGGTCACATAGCTCCCACTTACATAATCCACCATAGGACACGCCTCATGTGAAGACCTAAATTGCATTCATCATAGTATAGCATGCATACATCTCATCCATTCAAGTATAAGGAGGAACCCAAATTCACTCGGATTCTCAAATCTAACCTTTGAATGACATCGTAGGGCCGCTCTCATGGAATACCTAGTGAGAGCAAGTGGTACCTAGATAGTGTCTACTCAAGACATATGATTGGAGATATGAAGAAGTTCATTACACTAAAAAATTAGGACAAGAGGCAAGGTGACTTTAGGAGACAACACCACTAAGAAAGTGGTAGGTTCAAGTATTATTAAAAAGTATAAAAAAAAAGTTTAATTAAAAAAATTTTATTAGTTAATGGTTTAAAACATAATCTATTGAGCAGTAGTCAATTATGTGATAAAAGATTTGACATAAATTTTTTTTATGACAAATGCTTGATTAGCTTAAATGATAAACTTGTATTAGAATAAAAATGAATAAATAATGTTTATATGTTAGATTTTAACTATATTTAAAATTCAAAGTCACTATGTTTAAAAATAATAATGGATGACTCTTGGCTATGGTATAGGAGATTATGTCATGCTAGCATGAAAACACTTAAGAATACCACTCAGAAAAATCTAGTTAGAGGCGTACCTAAGTTAGACTTCACTAAAGACCATCTATGTGATGCCTGCAAACTAAGAAAATAAGTAAAGTCATTTCATTCATTCAAGAATGTGAATACATCTAGGCCACTAGAAATCCTTTACATGGACCTATTTGTTTTAGCATTGATAGCCTAGGTGGGAAAAAATATGAATTTGTGATTGTAAATGACTTCTCTAGATTCAATTGGGTAAAATTTCTAGCACATAAGAATGAGTCCTTTGAGGAATTTAAAACATTCTCCACTTGGATTCAACATAAATTAGGATGTGAAATCTCAAAATTCATAATGATCATGGTGAAGAGTTTAAAAATTAAAGATTTGAATCTTTTTGTTAAGAGATAGGAATAGAGCATAACTTCTTTACCCTTAAAACTCCTTAGCAAAATATAATAGATGAGAGAAATAATAGAACATTGATAGAAGCTGCTAGGGCAATACTAGCTAAGTACACTCTTCCTAGATATTTTTAGGCAGAAATAGTGAATACTGGTTGTTATTTTTTATACAGTGTGAATATTAGGTCAAAGTTAGATAAAACACCCTATGAACTCCTTAAGGGTCGAACATGGAATCTTTTGGACTTGCATGTCTTTGGTTACAAATGTTTTATCTTAATCAATGAGAAATATTTCTTAGGAAAATTTGATATCAAGGCTGACGAGGGTGTCTTCATAGATTATTCATAGGTAGGTAAGGCCTATAAAAACTTCAATAAGGGAACCCTAATAGTAGAAGAGTCTACCTACGTAGTATTTGAAGAATCATATAAGTCCTCTAGACCTAAATTTGAAGAAAAAGAGGCAGAGATTGTTCAGGGAGTAGAAACCATTACTATAGGAGATAGGGTAGAACCTCAGGAAGAATTGTCTAAAGATTGGAGATATTCTTCTGGTCATCCTAAAGAATTAATCTTAAGAGACCCATCAGAAGGTGTGAGAACTAGGCACAAACTTCAAAAGAGGTTAGTCATTCTGCATTTATTTCTATGATAGAACCCAAGAGTATAGATCAAGCTTTAGGGGATGAATTCTGGATCCTAATAATGCAAGAAGAGTTGAACCAATTAATAGGAATGATGGATGGAAATTAGTCAAGATACCTAAAGAGAAGAGTGTAGTGAGAATAAAGTGGGTCTTTAAAAATAATTTGAATTACTCAGGAACCATAGTAAAAAATAAGACTAAACTAGTAACTAAGGGGTATAACCAAATTGAGGGCATAGACTTTGAAGAAACTTTTGCCCCAATAGCTAGACTAAAAGCCAAAAGGGAGCCCTTAGCTTTTACTTGCTTCAAGGGTTTTAAATTATATCAAATGGACATTAAGAGTGCTTTTTTAAATGGGATAATCAAAAAAGATGTTTATATTGAGCAATCCCCCAGATTTGAAAACTCATAATTCTCAAATCATGTATTCAAATTAAAAAAAAGTATTATATGGGTTAAATCAAACACCTAGAGCCTAGTATGAAAGAATTAACTCATTCTTACTAATTAGATAATTTGTTAAGAGTAGTGTAGACACTACCCTCTTCCTACAAAGGTAAAAGATGAAATTCTCCTTATTCAAATTAATGTAGATGACATCCTATTTGGATTAAATAAAACCTTGTGTAATGAATTCTAAAAAATAATGAGTAACGAGTTTGAAATGTACATGATGGGATAGCTAAATTATTTTTGTTGGTTTTAGTGTAAAACAGATAGAAGATGGAACATTCCTTAACCAAATTAAATACATCAAGGATATTCTAAAAAAATATGAAATGGATAATACTAAGGCCATGAACACTCCCATGAGTTCTACAATTCAATTAGATAAAGATCCAAATAAAAAATCAGTTGACCAGAAAAAATATAGAGAAATAATTGGATCTCTCCTCTATTTAACAACCAGTATATTAAATATAATGTTTAGTTTGTGCCTCTGTGCCCGATTTCTGACACTATAGAGTCTCACTTGATCGCGATCAAGAGAATCCTTAGATATCTACTAGGCACCCCAAACCTAAAAATTTGTTATCCTAGATACAGCACCTCATTTGAAATCTTAGGATAATTAGATTCTGATTTTGTAGGATATAGGGTAGATAAGAAAAGTACCATTTGGAACTTGTCAATTTATATGATAATCCTTAGTTTCCTAGTCTAATAGAAAGAAAAATTCAGTAGCCCTTTTCATAGTTGAGGCAAAACATATAGTAGTAGGGAGTTGTGTTGCACAAGTTTTATGGTTGAAATAATAATTTTTAGATCTTGGATTACCCGTAGGAATCATCCCAATTATGTGTGACAACACTAGTGCAATTTGCATATCCAAAAATCTAATTTAACACTCTCGAATAAAATATATAGACATTAAACATCACTTCATAAGAGATCATGTAGTCAAAGGAGACATATAATTGTACCATATAGCTATAGGAGATCAATTGGCAGACATACTCACGAAACCACTAGCCTATAACACCTTTAGCATCTTGAAGACAAAATTAGGTGTTATAGACATTCATACTTGATCCAAAATAAAAAAAAATAAAAAAAAGTTTGATAAAAAAAAATATTCCAAGGTGTTTCCTGATCTTCGCACACTCAAAATGACAAATTTTTTTATCCATATCATACCATTCGATTCAACTTCGTATTATACGATCTTCACAAAATGCACATATCACAACCCTCTATTTAATTAATGTTCCATATTTGATTTCTGATCCACATATCATATTGTACGATAAATATTATATTGTACAATATACGTGGATCTATATTCAAATTATTTAGTTCGATATAATTGCCCTTCATATTATACAATATCTATATTTTGTAATGTACGATCCACATGTCAAAATGGATTGGGATAAATTTAACTCAGTTGGTATGATATTATTGTCCTTCGCACTATACGAACATCCGTTCATATTATATGATACTTTTCATCAAAGGTCATACTAATGACCCCTCAGGACGAACACATTTCCTTCATATCGTCATACTGTATGATTTGACCACCATTTCCCGACCGATCATTAAGACAAAATAATTACTTAATAGTACTATACGATCCTCGATTATACTATACAAATAGTAAAAAATTCTATAAATAGGAGAGAAAACAAGCTCATTTGACTTAACCTTTCTTTACTAAACTCGTCTTCACTTATTTCTACTCAATGGCTAGGTCAAGCAAACGAGGTTGAATCGTCCCAAGAAGTTCCTCTTTCTCTCATTGCCATGACGATCATTTTCTTTCTGCTAAATATGAGGATGCCTATCATGAATTCAAAGCATGTAAGATCACTCCTTCTCGCATGCTAAATCAAGCAGCCCTTAACTTTGAGGTGATTAGCCTCTTTTCTTCCACTATCCTCCAATTTCTTCTCACCCTGGCCTTTCCGTTTAACTCTGAGCTCCTCTATGAATTCCTTGCCATCCTGAGGATAAATCTAGACAACTTGACCCTCACTTCATTTTTTTGGTGTCGAAATATCAAAATCTCCAAAGCAGACCTAGCTAAATATATCAGGCTTTCTACTGAAGGATCTCGAGCCCACTCATTTATAACAAATGAGTTTGACTAGAGTTCTATCAATTTAGTTCTTAGAAATGTTGCTTTTAACCAACATGAACCTCTTGTCCAGTCTTTAACACAAAATGCATGTATCATCCATCACATTCTTAGGACATCCATAATGCCCAAAGTTGGATATAGGATACGCATGACCCCAATCCTATTTGTTGTCACTTACCTAATTATGTCCAATATTAGATTTGATGAAGTCAATTTTATTATTGACTATATTCAAAATATGACCTAAATTCACCATCTCAACACATGCAGGAAACTCAATTTAGCCATAGGACATCTCGTAGGATACATTCTTCACAATAAATATCAGTTAACATATCCTGAAAAACCCGACAATGTCTTTATTATCTATACTGATGCATCCTTCTGTATCTTATTTCATCGGGGTCGAGAACATGTTGAGCCAGATTTTCATGATGAAGGGGAGGCTGCTCCAACAGGAGAACCTGCTCCACCAAGAGAACCTGTTCCACAAAGAGGACCTTCACCTGTATACCCTTACAACGACATTATTAAATGACTCGAACGACTTAAAACCAGGATTGACTCTTATATCCAGGAACAACATCAGCAACATGAGGAGGACATGCAATAGTTTGGGGAAAGATTTTCTTTGATTGGTCATCATTTTGCTTCCATTCATCACATCTTTCAGCCACCTCCACCACCACTTGATCAAGATACAACATTTGACTAAGTCTCTATCTAATCTATTTTATGTACTTTTTTTATACTCCTCTTTTTGGTGATGTCAGAAGGGGGAGAAGTTTATCTATTCTTAGTTAGTATGTTTTTCTATCGCATATCATATTTTTTGTTTTAATTTCTAACTTAAAATGAAATGCATGTTTCTATTCATATTTTTGTTCTTTTTATTTATGTTAATAAAAAAATTAAAAAATATTATATTGTCTATTAAAAAAAATTATTTGACATCATTAAAAAAGGAGAGATTGTTGCATTATATTACCCTTAGTTTGAGATTTTGATGATGATAAATAATGTTGATTGAATTATTCTATTCTTCATTAAATATTTTGAATGTTACTCTTATCTGTGAGTACTAATATTTCAAGGAGACCACACACTACTCAAGACAATGGAAGACTTGAGACTATGTAGAATAGGATGCGAAGGAGGCTGTAACTTTGTATTTCCTTTATTTTTTTGTTTCTTGAGTCTGGCCACAAAAAGTGTATGCAAACTGAGTAACCATGCACACACACAGGGGAAGAGTTTTTTTTTTAAAGAAAAAAAATTATTTTTTATGTAGATCATACTTAATATTTTAAATCCTACTATACGATATACTATAGCTCAATGATTATATTATGTGAACTAATCATATTGTACGATAGTGATCGTACTATATGATTTGTTTTTAACCCAAAACCCTACCCGCTAGATTAATTTAAGCAAGTTTTTAATATTTGAATTTTGAACTAATCATACTGTATGATCTAATCATATTATACGAATATTTGAATACTTGCTAAAATTAACCCCCGTGATTAGCCAAATTAAACCAAGGCTTAATTAATGATTGGTGATTGTATTATACGACACTGTTCGTACCGTAAGATGAACTAAGATCATTTTTGGTCGTCCTAAAGATCGTACTAGATTAAACCTTAATTTTTAAACTAATGATACTATATGATGTATATATCATACATGACAACCTGAATATTTTAACTGATTGTACTGTATGAGTTGAATTGTACCTGACTATGAATAAAGATGAATTTTGGTCACCCCAGCATTCATCCTATATAAATAGAAAAAATATATTATATTGTACTAGATGATATTCATATCACACTATACGATGTATTGGACAATTGTTGCCTATTTGTACTCCTTCATACCAAGACAAAAGCTATTTTGAATTGATTATGTTGTATGACCTGTAATCATACTGTACGAACAGAAATGACTAAATTGAATTTTTTAGGATTTCTTGAAGCCTCATATATATTCAATGCTTTTGCTTTTTTAAAAGAGAGAGAGGAACATGATAAAGAAAGGGAACTCTTGAGAGGGAGCTTCTTGAAAAGATTTATGACTTGTGAGAGGAAGGAGAAGGTGAGTTTTTGTGTGAGGGAGGAGTGTGAGGGGATCACATTGTTACTCCAAGCCTGTTGCACGCTTGCTCCTCGTATGGCCCGGGTAAGTCATATGGGAGATCTTTAAGGAGAAGAGCCTTCAAGTTCAACGTCCTTAAATGTCCTCTACCTTCTCTAGGAGGGAGAAAAATGAGAAGGTCTGCTGTTATCACCGCGGGGGTGGGGGGGGGGGGGGTGACATAGCGTCCAACACTCCGCCACATCGGGAAAGGTGAAAGTGAGTTTGTGTAAAGGCTTCTCAGCCTTACTATGGGAGCATAAGGAAAATTACTTTTGAGTAGTGCAAATCTCGGAGTGGAGAACTCTAGAGAGTGAACATAGGTCAAGTGATAGAACCACTATAAAGTTTCTAGTGTGCTTTTCCATTTACCACATTTTATTTTTCTTGCATTTAACATCACTATAACTGCTTGGTGAGAATTTGATTTTACTTTTCATTGTGCGATTTAAAAATTTTTCACCAATGTTGCAATCATCTTTTAATCACTAGCTTCCACTATGAGAATTTTTTTTTATTTAAAAAGCTTTGGTTTCCACATAACTTGATTTATTTATATTTAAATATTTTCTTTCAATTAAATCCATATAGTTAGACATTATACCACTCCGAAGGATAGATTAATGTCATTCTATCGATTTAAAAGAGAGAAATCTATAATTTATTTTCCTAATTAGATGCAACATTAGGAATGTATAAATCATCCAAAAGGATGATAAACACATTCTCCTATCATTCCAATTAGGAGAATAAATTATAGATTTATTTCCATAATCAAGTATAGAAGATATTTGATCCTCCCATAAGAGCAAATCAACTATCCACCTATCTTTTGATTATGAAAATAAATTTTAAAACATAGATAAAATAAAGTCTACTTTCATAGATCTTTCCCCTACCTTAGAAAGAAAACTAAGATAGGATTTAGATTATTCTGGGATCTAAACTCCCTATAGGGCAAGCCCCTATAGTTAATTACATCTCCTAAGAGAATACTCTTAATTTAAATGAAGACTAATTAATTTCAAAACTATATATAAATTTAACTAAATATTTAGGCTAATTTAAATTTTCATTATCATGCTTTAGATTATAGACTTTAACACTGGATTTGAAGGTTTAGAGTTGATTATATTGAGGAAAGTGTAGTGAGAAAGATGTATAAAATCAAGACTTACTACGTGCTTAGAGTGGGCTGCCAGCAAAAAATCATAATCAAAAATATCACCAATGAATGTAAGATTTAAGATAGCTCTATCCTAGGAATTAAGGAATAGTTAAAGAATTTGAATCAAATGCAATAAGATATGCTTATAAAAATTGAAAATATACTCGTATACTAATGATGCATGAACAGTTGCATATATAAAAGAGAGTTGATTTTATTAATATAAAATTTATAGGTTACATCGCAGGGTCTGTAGTAAAGTAAAGGTGGTCAGGCCCCACCAACAACAAACATGGGTTCTAAGCCTATAATAGAGTAGAATCAAATATAACTTCTTATGATCTTCAGGCTCCAAGTCTTTTATGAAATTCCAAAAAGGAACATCCTCCTGAGGGAGGATATTAGTTTTTGGAGCCCCATTTGTATGTATATAAGCAACCATTTTTAATTCTTTTACATACTCAAAACACTTTACAACTCAATCTATATACAAGAGATATAAGAAATTAAAATTTACATTTCTCTTTACAGGTACATCAATCCCTAGAAACATTCTATTTTATAGGAATGTAAAAGCAAGTAAGTAAAAGCAGGAATGTAAATATGTATGCTATGAGTGCGATGTGAACAGTTATAAATGCAGGAAAGTAAAGACAAAAAAGTAAAGTACATGGCCCTCACTTATTCACTCCGCTCTCTTTTGTACTGACATAAAATAAATATACATGCTATGATTTGCATAAAAGTAAGCAGAAAAGCATAGGTGCCCTCTAGGCAAGACACCCGCAATTAAACCACAACAAATCATTGGTCTAGCCTAGGCTAAAGTTGGTTGTCCTAGCAAGCATCTAAGTGTAATTAATCAAATTATCAAACTAATTTAGTTTAAATGAATTAGAATTTAATTTTAAAATTTTATGGATTTTATTATAATTTTTAGATTTTTTTAAATCATTTATTTAATTTTTAATGAATTTTTTTAAAAATGGATGATTTATTATTGAAATTAAATTAGAAAATTATTCGAAAATTTTATTTAAATTAGATAGGTTAATCTCTGAATTTTGTTTGAATTAAATTGAATCTTAAACAAATTTTTAATTTATTAATGTTATTTAATTAATTATTAAAAGAAAATGGATTATTCAATGAATTATTAATGGATTAATAATTAAAATTTATTTAAAATTTTTATTTTAGTTCAAGATTTTATCCTCTGAATTTATTTGATTTTAACTGAATTTTTAATGAGTTTTGGATCTATTTATTATACTTAATGAATTATTAATGAAATTCTTTAATCAATGAATTATTAATGAATTTTTAATTAGAAAATTATTTAAAATTAAACTCAGTATGTTTCTATTTTTTATTTAATTTTAATTTAGTTTACTTTATATTTTTGATATTCTTTGAATTTTATATGAATTTTAAAGTATTTATTATATTAATGTTTAGTTACAAGTATTTAAGAATTTAATTAGAGTTCAAATGGGATTTAAATTAAAATTATATTTTTAATTGATTATTTACTTAATTAGGATTCATTGAAATTAATTT
The DNA here is from genome assembly GCA_016618105.1 of Dendrobium huoshanense. Lineage (NCBI taxonomy): Eukaryota > Viridiplantae > Streptophyta > Magnoliopsida > Asparagales > Orchidaceae > Dendrobium > Dendrobium huoshanense. The sequence continues at coordinate 62,966,793 of CM028351.1, forward strand.
GAAATTTTTAAAGAGTTTTATTTAAATTATCATGGTTTGTTTAGTTATCATGGTTTGTTTAATTAAAGTTTAATTAAGGGTTAATTAAAGATTTAATTAAAATTGAATGAAGTTTTAGTTTGTATTTTGATTTTAAATGATTGAATATATGATTTTAAATTGATTGAAGTAATTTTAGGTTGATTTCAGATTTTTAGGAATTTTATTTGATTTTTAGAAAATTGTTTAAATTTAATTAAAGAAGAAAGAAAAGAAAAAAAAACTAAATCTAATAGTTATTTGAAGGTTGATTAATGTCAAATCAAGGTGAATTTGATCAAAAGGTATATGACACTAGTTTTCTATGTTTATGTTTCATCCCAAAAGGGATGTGTGTAGTTATTCCTAGATTGACTAGGTTAGCAAAGATACAAGTCTTAATTTATTGGTCCTAAGTATCATTAGGTTATATGATCAAAATCAATGTCTACTAATCCTTTGAACACTAATTATAAATATACCAAAGCATAACAACCATGAACAATAAAAAGTGCCATAATGCTCTATGGAATGATTATGATGAATTATCAAAGTTATAAGTCATAAAAATGATTTATAACTTTAGAAATTCAATTATAAGATGGATATGCATGTAGATGAATTAGGATTATTTGAAGGTATGTAGAATATCCCTACATAATCCACATCCAAATTGAAATTATAGTCATATATAGTTTGAGAGCAATGTAAATAAACCCTTATAGTATCCAAAGTTATATTCTCTAAAATAATATATGAATATAATTTGAACTTGAATCCCAATGAAAGGTGGCCTTTCATTGATTCCATAGAGTTCTAAATGAAATGATTGAATGATTACAAGGTTTGTAAATGAGATTTTAATATTTGATCAAAGTAATGGATTAAACATTTAAAAATTCATTTGGCATTGAGATCAAGCTCTAAAAATTCCCCAAAAATCAGAGACTACATATATTGAATCTCAAATATCATGCCATTTAAATTTGAAGTTAATCAGAAGTTTATTTAAGTTAAAATTAAAAATATTTAAAAATATATCTAATTTAAAATTATAGAGAAAATATTAGAAATTAGGTCTTGAATTTATTTTTATAAAATAGGTAATTTTAATACGAATAAAACAAGCTATTATATGTTAAATTTGGTATAGTAATTAATTTATAATAATTTTTCAAAGTTCAAATGATTTTAAAATAGATTTTAAAATATTATCATTTAAATGGGTGTGGCAGCTATAATACGTGGCGAAGCAATAGCAAACCACGCAGATGGAGGCTAGGCACGGTGTTCGATCCAAACACTTTCACTTATCAAACTCAGCAGAGAAGGTGAGCTGTTGGATCCAACACCGATCAAAATCAAATGAAGGAGACTGATCTCTGTGTTTTCAAATCATAGTAGGTCTGAGCAGTTTGATCCCATAAAAGAATGGATCAATGGATGCGATCGAAAGCCGTAGTTCAGTTCAGAATAGATCTCATCCATTTGATCCCACAAGAGAGCGAATCAACGAATAAGATTGAAAGTCACGGTTTAGTTTAAATAAGATAAAATCAGACGACCTACATTAGATCTCATTGTTAATCTTGATCTAGAATGATTGGACGGCTATAAGAACGCCAACGATATGGATGGACGATTGAGATGCAGCCGGATGGGATGTGATCATCTTGCGGCTACAAGAGATCAGGTCCGATCATTAATCCAATGAAATCCTGACCGTCTGCGATAAACAAAGAAGACAAATAGTCTTTATTTTGTCACTGAGTTTATGAAACATGAAAATCCTAAATTAAAAAATCATTTTAAACTCCGTTTATAGAAAATTAAATGGCATGATTGCTGAGATTTAGATGACATTCATTGAGATAAAGAATGGGGAATGATTTTTATGATTTAAAATGTCCTATGTGGATGTCTATTTAGAAACCTAAATAAGAGCCTAGGGTTTAGGATTTACCAAGCTATAGATGAGGACTCTAAACGGTCTGGATATTTTTGAACTTGTAGATTGTCCGTGTATATTTTTCTTGAAGATCTTGAGCTTGGATGAAGCTTCTACCGAGAGTTTGGATGCTTGGAATGGAGAGTGCTTCGGGCTTTCATTTTCCTCACCCCCGGCAACGTCCAAATAACAGGAAAACGATGGTAAAATAAATACGAAGCTCAGGGATTTCAAAAAGATAAGCAAGAAGCTCTGGAGAGTGACTAGAATGAGAGTTAGCTTAGAATGAATTATCTCACTCCTATTACCCTATTCAACATTTTGGAGGGAAAATAGAGGGTTGAGATTGATCAGAGGAATGCTCTAGATGATTGACAACTATCCTATGTCGTTAGGGAGCACAGAGAGACATTGCTTCAGATGAAAAGGCCCTGGGGTCGTTTCCACATGGAGGGGACCACTATAGGTGGTTAAACCGAGCTAGGGGTTGTGCTGGAGGCTAGGCTGGGTTGGTTTAGCTTCCTAGAAGCTTTTAGAGTCGAATCTACAGGCTGGATGGGCCTGGGTTTAGCCAAGGAGTCGAGTTAGCTAGGTTTGACCATTTAGAGCTCATTAAAGCTCCCATTGATCGTTTGACCGACCAACATGTCAAAGACCATTGAGCTGGAGTTGAGGTGAGTCTATGGGTCATTTGAGATGGTTGAATAGGTTTGGGTTTGAGCTAAGGCAATCAGATTAATGGGTTTGATCATGAAGATGGGTCTTTAAAGCTTAAGTTGTCTGATTTTGACCAGTCAACTTAGTCAATCTCACTAGGGTGAACTCTTATAGGTATATAGGAGTTGATTTGAATAGTTTGCAGAGAGTTTTGATGTCTAAATTCATCATGTGAATGAAAAACCTTTGTATAGTGATGTTTGACCATGTATTTTGACTTGACTAAGTCAAAGTCATCATTGGGATAGATTTGGGAGATATTTGGGAACATTTTGAATCATGTTTTGAAGTTGTTTTGATAGGATCAAATAGTTGATTGAGTCACATACAAGGATTGGATTCAATGGGCCCAGTTAACCAAGCTTGGGTCCATTTGATCTAGTCAACTAGGGATTAGATCAGAATAACTAGTCAAGTCATTTTCACTAGAAGAAGTGTTTGAAGATGTTTGGTGAAGTTCAGAAGTGATTTGGAATTAAATTGAAGGATAACTAATGCTTGATGATCCACTGAGCTAGCTCAATTGATCATGTTGATCAATCATTAATTGAGGAGATTAATGATGTTAGATTCGATATATAAAGCTCCTAGTGAAATGAATTGGACCCTAACTGAACTATGGGGGTCAATGCACTATGCAAAATAGTACACTGAGGTGCCTACCTATAGTACAAGACTATTGATGATTGATTAAAGAATGTATATATAATTGAGTGCTAGAACTTATAGGATCATTGGTGGATGAATGCAGACCATTGATTAAATGATTGAATGTTGATTGATTGATTTGAATAGGTTAAAAATCTCAATAGATTTGAGATATAGATTGAATTGAATCAGGATTGATCAGAAGCTGGAATTGACTAGAGATATGGATTGATTTGAATTTGAATTGATCAAAAAAATTAGATTGATTTGAATTTGGATTGATTTTAAGATCCTAGTGACCTCATACAAAAATGAGGTCAACAAATGGACCCCCAATAGGTGTGATGAAATTGAAGAGTAAATCACACGTGTTGGCGTTGATTGAAGCAAATCAATGAAGTTTAAAAACTGGAAACTTGATTGAAAGATCAATTTTCATCAAGTGAAAACTGGACCTAACTGAGAGATCGATTCTTAGAGAGGTAAAATATAAACCTTAAGTGGAAGATCGATTCTCATTTAAAGGTGATTGTTCATACAAGAAATTGATTCCCGGATGAATGGATTTAGAACTTGACCGATAGATCAATTATCAGAAAGGTGAAATTCAAACTTTGAATGTAAGATCGATTTCCAGATAAAGATGAATACTCAAATAGGAGTTTGATTCCCTAATGAGTGGATTTAATTTAGAACCTGACCGATAGATCGATTATCAGAAAGGTAAAATTTAAACTTTGACTAGAAGATCAATTTCCAGACAAAGCGGATACCTAGACGAGAGATCAATTCCCGAATGGATTTAGAACCTGACTAATATATCGATTATCGAAAAGGTGAAATTTAAAATTTGACTGGAAGATCGATTTCTAGATAATGCGAATACCCAATGGAAGATCTATTCCCAAATGAGCGAATTTAAAACCAAACTATTTGAACTATACTGCAGATTTAGTTTGCTAATTCTGTTGCTAGAAAATCAATCTACTTTAAACAATAATATCAACACTGGAAATCTCAAACTTCAAAATTTTATTCCTTTGTAATGTTCACAAAGTACATCAGCCATCATAATATTTCTTAAGGTATTGTCCATTGATAGGTAGCATAGGACGATCACCTTTACAATCTATAAACTGATAAGATCCTTCTTGGTAAACTTTCTCCACCATAAAAAGGCCTTCCCATGTTGGTTCGAACTTGCCTCGTATCTTTCGATGAGACAGGATAGGCCTTCAAAGAACTAAAACCAAGTCCCCTACTTGAAAAGTTCTTGGAAGAACCAATTTATCGTGAGCCTGCATCATTTTAACTTTATACAACTCGAGGTTCTATTGAGCCTGCAAATGTTTCTTTTCTAAACCTTCAAGTTCTTCCAATCAGAGTTTTGCATTATGTTATGTGGTGATCTTGTAGTTTATTACAATTCTAAGCGAAGGTAGTTGAACTTCTAAAGGAATAACAGCTTCTGCACCAAAGATTAAAGCAAATGGCGTAGATTGAGTTGGAGTTTTATATATGGTTCGATATGCCCACATAGCTTCGACTAACTTCTCGTGTCATTGACGCTTATTAACGCCTAAAGGTTTTTTTAAGATATGAATCAAAGTTTTATTGAAGGCCTCCGCCAGTCAATTTGCTTGAGGATAATAGATGGTGGAGTATCTCCAATCAATGTTGTGTCATCTGGAAAAAAAATTTTATTTTAGTACTCTTAAATGAAGGACCATTATCTGAGATAATCCGGCGAGGAACACCGAACCGGTAAATGAAATTTTCTTTAAAAAATTTTAGAACTTGCTGAGCTTTGGCTTCTCTCAGGGTTACAGCCTCCGCCCATTTTGATAAATAATCTGTTGTTGCTAAGATAAATTTATGGCCTTTGGAGGATGGGGGATCTATAAAACCGATAATATATGTACCCCAGCTTTCGAAAGGCCAGGAGGCGATGGTTGGATGTAAAACATTTGGTGGTTGATGTAGAACTACACCGTGCACCTGGCATTGATGATAATGACGTGCAACATTTATGTAGCCATCTATCATTGATGGCCTGTAGTATCCCATTCATTTGATTTTCATTTTCATTTGTGGACCAGATTGGTGTGTACCACATAAACCAGCATGTACTTCTTCTAAAATCTTTTGTGCTTCTGATTTACTCAAACACCATAACCACATCTGATCAAATAATCTTCTGTATAGGGTATTATTTATCAGAGCATAAGATAATGAACATATTTTGATCCGATATGCAGTTGATTTTTGCTGAGGGAGCTTATTTTCTCGCAAGTATTCGATGAATGGTTTTCTCCAGTCTACTGATTCATCATCTATTGCTAAAATAATTTTCACTTCGGTTAAATATTTTTTCTTTAGGTATTCAAAATCTATGGAAGACAGAACTTGTCAACCTTGCACTTCTATTGGGATCGAATCTTCAGAACATACAAGTGCTTTAGCTAATTTAGCAATAGCGTTTGTTGTAGAATTCTTTCCCCGGGGAATTCTATATAATGTAACATTTGGAATTTGTTCTAGAAGATGCATTGTATACTGATGTCAAGGAACTAAAGTATCCTTTAATACTTTAAAGATCACTGCTACTTGATTGATGAAAAGCTCCGAATCTCCAAAAAAATTAATTTCTTCAATCCCGTTTAGAAATGTTAATTCTAGACCGATTATCAATGCCTCATATTCAACTTTATTGTTAGTACATGGTTTTAACATATGATACGAGTAATGCATAACACCTATGTCAGTTGTAATAAATATTATACCAATCCCTGCTTATACCAGGGAAGGATTATCTGATGTTTCCTTTTGATTGGAAACAACGCCGTCAAAATAGAATTCCCAAGTAAACTTTTCATTTGACTCGAGTTCCATGACTTGTTCATCTCGTAGTTCATTATTTATTGGGCAATCATCCTGAATAGGATGAGCTGCTAAGAAATCTGCCACTGCTTTTCCTTTGATTGCTCGTAAAGGATTAAATGTGATGTCGAACTGTGACAATATCATTGACAAACAGGCTAACCATCCTGATAATGTTGGTTGAGTCATTAAATACTATAATGGATTTATTCTGGATATGAGATTTACTTTATGGGAAAGCATATGATGACTTAACTTCTTGACAGCGAAGATTAAAGCCAAACAATGCTTCTCGATCAGAGGATACTTTACTTTAGTGGGAAGTAAACATCTACTCAGATAATATAGTGTGTTCTCTTTTCCTTCCTCATTAGATTGAGCTAATAAGATGCCAAGAGATTCACTTAAGGCTGTTGTATATAAGATCAGTGGTTTCCCCAGTATAGGAGCTGCAAACACTGGAGGATTCATGAAATACTACTTTATACTATCAAATGCTTTCTAGTAGTTTTGATCCCATTTGACCGGAGAATCTTTCTTGCATAATGCTGGGAATGGTTGACATCTACCTGAAAGATTCGATACAAATCTTCTGAGGTATGCCGACCGACCTTGGAAGGATCTCAATTGAGTGAGAGTTTTAGGTGGTGGCATTTCCATTATTGTTTTGATTTTTGTTGGATCGATTTCAATTCCACTATGTCAAACCACGAAACCCAAGAATTTCCCTGAAGTGATGCTTGTTGGTGGAATTTTGAAAACATGTTTTGAAAAATATTAGTTTTCTTTGGGTTTTTTTAAAATTGAGATTTAATTCTAATTATAGAAGTTGAATCAACTCGTTCGGAAAAGTATATCACCCCGGAGGACGAAAATAAAATTTCATAACGTTGTTTAGACTTAGAATCATGAAATTCATCTTGAATATCATGACTAGATTCTAAAGAGAACTCCACATGGCCCCGAGGGGACAAGGTAGAGTTCAACTAAATAATCCAGTTATGATATTTAAGGAGTATGATTGTCAAATTCATATCCAAAGCCTTATCAAAGAAGGATGTATCTCCCCAAAGGGAGATAACACATTTCAATGATAATTCTTCTAATATGATAATGACAATCATTCTTTAACATTTCCCAAAGAAATCTAAGAAGATTTTAAAAAGATTAATTTTGAAATCAGGTGTGTGTGGTTCCAAATCTCCTACGAGCGCAAGCCCCCGTAGTTAATTACATCGCAGGGAGACAGAGTCCCCTACGAAAACTCTCGATTAAAATAAGAATGAAATTTTACTAGATTTTCTAGGAGTGATATCAAAAAATCGAATAGAATCTTTTGGAAAATCAAAAGGGAATGGATCAAGATTAAACATTTATTAACATAATCGAAGGAAGAAAAGTAGGGGACATCTTGAGATTCCAGAACTATCTGGAAGTGTCCCAACTTAATCTAAGTGTTGGGCTTTACATTTTAGGATCGAAAGGAGATTTTAATTGAAATTGAATATCTTATTAAAAATTTGGGACTTTATTCCCAAAATTTGGGGTCTTATAATCAAAGATCTGCCCTGGATCCTAAATCTATTTTGGACACTGGACCACAGTCGTCCGATCCTAACCAATGCATGCAGAACCTGGACTTACCCCGGCCTGGATTGGGGAGCCAGCTAACCACCTAATCGATTTAAAAGAGATGAGTCCTGTCTTTTATGAAAGAGTGGTAGGGACGTTGTACTTAAGGTTTTGGAGAATTGGGGCCGACATCTAGAAATTTCCCTAATTGGCCCATTCGACTTATGTTGGGTGCTAAAATGCTAAAATTGATGCATTTAAAATTTTGACTCTTTTAATTTGTATCTAATGCAATGCATGCTGGTCGACAACTTCCAAATCAAATATGCTTGAAATTTTAAAAACAGGCTTATAAAATAATTTTTTAGAAGACTGGACTTCCCTAGGTCCAGCACCTCGTCCTCATAGGTCAGACTATCTGGACTCTACCCGCAGGCGGGGAAGGGTCTAAAATAAGGAAAGAGTAATGCAGTAATATGCATGCGACCCCGGGGTCGATCCCCGGCTAATTCCCTAGATTTGTTATCTTTCTATGTTATTTAGACTCACTAAAATTTTAGACTTTTAAAGTTATGAGTAGAAAACGTTCACACCCTCACGAGTCTCGCGTATCCAGGCGAAAACAAAAGCGGCACACAATCGCCAAAAAAAAACTAAGAAAAGTAGGCAATCCTAAAGGCAATCAATTCATCACATCAAATATTAACTAATTAATAAATGTCCATAGGCAAAGTTGCCTTGCTTATTACAAACCAGAATTTTACAGAAAGTAAAGTGGCCATGCACTAATGAGAACAACCCGGATTCTAAACCTAGTAATGACGTAAGTAATTTTGAGTGGGATACTCTCGATCTTCAAGTCTTCAATCTTGTTCTTCTTTGGGCTCCTTTTCTTCAAACTCCTTGGATTCGTCGTGGTAAACTACCCAAATAGATAAGAGGGCACTTCCCTTTTAAGGGGAAGGCCACTCTCTTTGGGCATGAAAAAGGTATGATCCAAATTTGGATTTTCAAATGGAAAAGGAATACTTCCCAAAAGGGCATCCTTTCCTCTTTGGAATCCAAGCTTTGGACCTATGTATCCCAACTCAAAATCAACTTTCACAACGCTTGACAATCATACAAATTACATTTATTTGAAAATAAAATCTAGACTCTCATGTAAGGTTATCCTAAGCCGTTAATAAATCAAAGAATATATATTCCCAAGAAGTTATATATGTGCAGAAAAGAAAGTAAAACACACTGGCCACACTCTTCTTATTTGGGGGCTTTAGCAGTTGAAGCACCTGTGCAAGTATTTATAACAATTAATATATTTTTATTGATTTAGCCCCCTTTTTACTGCCCTACATGAGCGTGGCCACCTGCAGAAAACTATGTGAACATCCAGATCGTACCTAACCTAAGGGTAAACTAGTCGTCAAACACATCAATCCATCCACAGAGTGCAGAAAAGTAAGTAGACACAGCAAAGCAATTTCATTCACAACATGTAGTGAAAACTACGAAAAATTCAGCACACAGCAGTAAAGTAAACACCGGCCTAACCTAGATCTAGAGTTGGTTGTCCTAGCACATCATCTAAAGTGTGTGTAAAAGGTCGTGTGGCTGGAGTAAATCCTAAGTTGGGTGATTAGTCAAAGTTATCTAGAGTTCTGGGTTTGTTAAGGCTTAAAAGAGGGATTTAAGTCAAGCTTTAAATATTAATAAATTAGGAATTTTAATTAAATATATTTTAAAAGTTAATTGATTACTACCTTTGTTTCACACCGAGGCCGTGAAGTTTATTTCACCTTCCTTGGGGCTAAGCTAATAGCCTCGTAGGCCTGGGTTACCCAGTAGCAATCGGGGTTAATTAAGTTATTTTAAATTGGTTGAAATTAAGGAGTGAGTTGATATTAAGGGGAGTTGATTACTGATTTTAATGGGTTGGTTGAGAACTTTAATAACCTATTAGGAAAATTTTAGGATTTAGAGAAGTTAACAGATTTTAAAGGATTACCTGGATACGTTAACTAAGGGGACAAAATTTGACTTTCAAAATTAGAGCGAATCTTAAGGGTTTCAGATTTTTAATAAATACTAGGCCTAATTATGAGTTGTTAGACAGGTGGGACACTTAATTTGGAGTTTTCTACGAAAAGTTATTATTTTTAGAAGTTCTGGCCCGCTTTGACCTAAGGTCACCTAAGATGTTGAGTCCTTGACTTTGGCTAAATTATGGAGATTTAGTATTTTTAGGGAATGATAGATTCTAATTGAAATTAATAGCCATTGAGTTTGATTAGTCAAACTTTTTCTATAATTAACAGTGAATTTTAGAAATTATACATATTCGTAGGAATTACCAAATTATTGCAACTAAGGGGGTTGCTTAAGGATTTGAATCCAAATGAGTCCTAAACTCCTTGGGATCAATTCCTAAGGTCATAAATGACCTAAGGACAGATCAACAAGTGTTTAAAGCCCTTTTGGGATTTTTAAGATTTTTAGGATTAATAAAGCTAGTTAACCTTTGATTTTATCTAAGGATTAAACTAAGACAAATCTAGAAATCAATTTAAAAGGGTTTCAATTCCTATTAATTAGGGGATTAATTAGGAACAATCATAAACATTTTAATGGACTTTATAAATTAAGAATAGTTCATTATCAATTGATTAGGGTTAACAGGCCATTTCTAAGAAGGATTTTTGAGGCTCCTACTTGGGGAACCAAATGAACTCAAAATTTGATGAAATTTGGACCATAGGATCACCTGACCCTAAGGACTAAACCCACCAAATTTGAGCTCAAATGGAATTCTCTAAGGTGGTTAACTAAACCACCCAAGGTGAGCTCTAAGTAACCTTCAAATCACTATAGGGGTCTATCCTAAGCTTGGATTGGGGAAAAATCAGTGGCTCTACACTCCTTATCCTACTCATCATCAGCACACCAAAAATCACACCCTAAATCTCATTGGATAGGTCTATACCCCATTTTGAATTTAAGGGTCAAACCATGACCCTTAAACTTAAAAAAATTGGAGAAAATGCCCTTGAACAACTTAAAATGGGAAGATAAAATTTGGACATGTCAAAGACATGTCCAATTTCAATCTCCCAAAATTCCAGACCTGGTGGACTTGTATTTAAAAAGTAATTACAGAAATTTATAAAATGCTCAAATTGAAATTAAGCCTAACACTGACCTAACCAGGGTCTGGAACAATAGGGCTTTTGTAGATCTCCATGAGACCTTTCCAATGAGCCTAAGAACACCTAATTTGGGCAATTGTGGAGGGAGGTATGAATTTTTGAAGTTTCCTTGAATTTCTAAATTTATTAATTCGGCAATTACACAGTCAGCGACTCTTTACACGCGCCGCGCGCTGATTGGCCAAGCAATCATTGGCGCTAACCGTTAACGGCCGGATTAACCACAGCCGTCGGATGGCAGATCAGATGGCTGGGATCAAATGCGCTCCGATACCGCGGGATCTAATCTGAGCCGTTGATCGAATTCAATGGCTGAGATTTCGTCTTCAACCTCCCACGCATATTCGAGACCACAGAGCTTCTCCGGCTTGATCCGGGCGATCCCGCCGGCGAACTCCGATGAAATTTCACAGGGAGGATCAGGATAGTGGAAACCTTCAATCCAACGGTGGAGATCCGTTCGGGTGAAGGTTTCCTTCACACTTGACCGGACTACCTAGCTAGGGAGCTCGGGATGGAGGGATTACCGCAGAGAAGGTCTCAACGAATGAGCTTCTCTATCAGGAATCTTCAGGGGACGATGGAGAACTGATCTCCTTCAGACGTCGGAACCGAAGGACAGCCGGAGGTGCGACTTCGAGCGGGATGCCGAAAGCTTTCAGGGGCGCTTGCTCGAACGGACGAAGGGATCAATCTGGGAGCTCGAAGGGAGCGTCTGGGAGTTCGAAGAAGCTTTGGGAAGCAATTTCGAATGAATGTGGATGCTTTTGGCGGTTTAGGGAGCTCAAGGCTATTCGGCCACCTTTCGCGAGCTTGGACGGCCGAGATTGAGCTGGAGAGGGCTCGGATTGCTGCCAGGTGGATGATGGCGACGTCCTAGGGAGATCATGGGGATCAAACCGATGGACAGCAGCCTTGAGCCAGGAGTTGTCTTGGGGGGACCACCGGAACTCGTTTTCCATTGGTTCCGACCGCCGCCGGCCATGGTCTGGGTAGGGTTGATTGGGAGAGACCGATGGTGACATGCTGGAGCCAAGGGTGGAGTCAATTTGGCCTAGGAATGTCTGGATTAAACTGGTGGCTGGGTTGGACCCAAACCTGGTCGGTTCGAGTTGAATTGAGCTCGATCCAGGTCAGGTCAGACCCTGGGTTTGGTATGGTAGATAGGTCTGGGTCTGGTGCACCCAATGCAAGTGGCAATTGGATCCAATTTGGTATGGGTTAAAAGATGGCTCGGGTTGATCCAAATCTGCTTGGTTCGGGTCGATTTGGGCTCAACCTAGGTCAGGCCAGACCCTGGGCTTGAGGTGGGAAGTGGGTCTGGGTCTGGTGGACCCAATGCAAGTGGCAATTGGGTCCAATTTGGTCTGAGTTGGAAGATGGCTTGGGTCCAAATGTTTTTGGCTACTTTGGGTTAGCCTAAAACCTGACCCAGGTTAACTCAAGGCATGGGTTGGCTGTAGGAGATGTGTTGGACCTAAGGCCACCTGTGGGAGGTGTTGATCAAGTTCAATTGGGCTTAGGTTGAGAGTTGGCTCAATCCCAAGTGATCTTGAGCACTTTGGGTTAGCCTAACTCTTGTCCCAAGTGAGCCCAAGGGTTGGGCTGGTCAAAGAAGGTGTATTGGGTCAATGGGAACCCAATGGTACCTTGATTTGGATTCAATTTGCTTAAGGTTAAGAGATGGCTCAAGGGAGGCTTCTCTTTGGTCACTTGGGTCAAGCCATATGGCTAACCCTAGTGAGCCCAAGGCTTGGGTCTCCAAGAGAGGTCTCTTGGGTACCCAAGGGGTCATCCCTTGCATTCAAAGAACTTGGAATGGACTTGATTCAAGGATTTGACAGGGAAGGGGTGTATGGGTTAATGGGTCAAACTTGGTTGACTTGGTCAACCAGGTTGATCCAAGGTCTGGGTTTGGGCTCAACAAGTTGGGTTCAATGTTTGAAACTTGTTGAAAGTGGTTTCAAAGAATTTGGAATTGATTTGAGTTGAAATGGGCATTTGAAATCACATAGGGGTATTTTGGTTAATTTTGACCCATTGGTCAACTAGGGTCAAAAATGGGTCTGAAAAATGCAGTTTGCTACTCAATGGATTACAATCAAGAGTCTGGCAGTGATTGGAGGCTTTGATAGGGACTCCAAGATCAAGATCTTCAAGGTGTTAGGTCTAATGGCATAGGATGTAAATATTTGAAGGTTTTACAGCCTTTGGATTTTAATTCAGATTCTGGAGTTAGAGACCTTAGAATGGGCTCAAAATTGGAGGGTAACCTCTAGGGACATGTCTTATCACTTTGTAGGTGATAGACCCAGAGGCCATTTGAGTGGGTTTTGAAATGTTTGAAAAATCTTTGAAAAAGGTCTCTAGGACAGGGCTTTAAGACTTTGGACTTGAGTCTGGATTTCTGGATTTGGAATGGATTTTAAGTTTGAATGATTAATGTTGGAGTATCCAAATCATTTACAATCATGTGGTGATTGTTAATGAATGGATAGGGTCAAAGCTAGATTAAAGGTGGGATCAAAGTCTAAGTTGAAGTTTGGATTGTCAAATTAATTAGATCAAAGTTTGGGTATGTTTGAAGCTTGAATTAATTTGGATTTGAACTGAATGAAGTTTAAGATTTGAATCAATCAAGGGTAGGGATTGATTTGAAGTTGGAGTTGATCAAAGGTAGAGATTGATTTGAGGTTGGAGTTGATCAAAGGTAGGGATTGATTTGAGTCTAGATTGGTCCTAAGATCTAGAGGGGTTCTAAGATCTAGGATCTAGAGGGGCTCTAGAATTTGAGATATAAGTGAATCCTAAGCTCTAGAGTAGGCCCTAAGGTCTAGCTCTAGGAAAGGATCTTAAGGTCTAGAGTGGATCCTAAGGTCTGGCTCTAGGAAAGGATCTTAAGGTCTAGAGTGGATCCTAGGATCTAGAATTAATCTGGAGTTTGGAAGGGCCTTAGTGACCTCATATCAAAAATGAGGTCAACAATGCTGAAAGCACACTTCAAAGGATTCATTTTCAAATGATATTGCGTATTCTTTGAAATACAATTCTCAAGTCATATAAATGATCATTTCTTTCAATACTCTTAACGACTAGATCATCGACATAACACTCCACTTGATTATGAATGAGTTTATAAAAAATCCTCATAATTTCCCTTTGATATGTCGCTCCCACATTCTTTAAACCAAAAGGCATAACCTTGTAGCAGTAAACTCCTATCGGTGTCCTGAATACGGTATACTTCTCATCTTCGGGATCCATTCTAATCTGGTTGTATCCTGATGAACCATCCATAAAAGAGAATATCACATGTGAGGAAGCAATATCTACCATGAGTTTCAGTATATGAAGCAGAAACTCATCTTTATGACATGTTTTATTTAGATCTCTGAAATTAATTCAAACACGTATTTGACCATTCTTCTTTTTGAATGGAACGATGCTAGCTAACCAGGTTGGATATTTCTCCTCCCTAATAAAGCCTACGTCGATTAGTTTCTTAACTTTGATGACGACCTGCTGCTCAATGTCGAGTCGCATTCATCGAGGTGTTTGTTTTACTGGGAATGTTTCTAGTTGAATTGCTAATTTCTAAACCGATAAGTCTAGGGATAATATGGGCATCTCTTCGTAGCTCCAAAAAAAATAATCTCTAAATTTAGATAGTATTTGAATCATGTCGTTCGCCTCATCCTCTTTCAATAGAGAACTAATGAAAATCGGATGAGGGTCTACTTCGGTGCCCAAATTTATTTATTTAAGATCATCAATCGTAGATCTAATTTCTTCTTCAAGTTCTAGGGGTGCATCTCGAACTTAAAAATCATCGAGATCATCTGAAGTTTCTAAGCAGAGTTCATTAAAAGATTTAACGTTCGCCAAAAATAGATTATCAGACTCAAAATTATTAGAAATTACTAAGCAATATTCATCGTCATCAAACGAACATATAGTGGCAAAGCCAACACCTTGTCTTGAAACTGTTTGTGGTATTTTTTATTCCACAGGTGTTCAAATTGCTAGGCTTTGCCTCTAATCCATTTCAATGACGTTAAATCTTATTTAGCAAATCTATTTGTAGAGTTCGAATACCAATCAAAAGTCAGTTCTATTATCTCATACATAAAAGGATCAATGAGGGTTACATTGGTCTTTAGGGGTTTGTTGGTGGTATAAAATTATTGGCTTTGATTTCGGGGTTCAGAGGAAGGGAAACTTTCACTTCTAATCTCTTTATGTCATTATGGGATAAAGGGGTTAGAGTAATATTTTCCACATACTTTTTTAATCTCTCTATAATAGATTAGTCTGAATCATCTTCCCTAGTAACTTAGACCATGTCCTCGTCACTATCAGTTTCTATAGAAATCTCAAACTTTGACTGATTTAGAAAATTCCTATATTCTACAACTTGTGGGTCTTTCTCAAGCATATATGATTCATCCTCCGAACTAGATTCCAAATCAATATGTATTGCAGGTTCCCTTATTTATGTGTTTGGTGCTTCACTTTCACGCATTACTTGATTTTGCCATTCCCGACCTCTTCCTCTAGATCATTGTTCCATTCTACCACTTCTTTGTGAGGGAGGAGCCGGTGACCAACGAACATCATGTTTGAGATCGGGATGCTGTTCTTTTTCATTTTCTTTCTCTTTTTTTCTTTTACTTCTTTTATTTCTACTTCAGCCAATTTGAAATTTTTAGAGAATGTTGTCTGCTTCTTAGGAAGATAGTATGAAGCATTTTCATATATACAAACTTCATGAATAGAAAATAGTTGCAAATCACCTTTGATACAGTGTTATACTCCATCTCGGGAGAATTTGATACACTGATGTATGGAGGAAGGCACCATTCTATATTCATGGAGCCAGGGTCTACCCAGGAGAGCGTTAAAAGAAGTTTCAGAATATATTATATGGAAATTGGCTTCACTTTTGAAGGTTTCTAAATCTAAAAGCAAGGTTATTGAGCCTAAGGCTCTCTCGCCCTTCTCATTGAATCCTCGCACCATCATCTTATCGAAACTGAGTTTACAAGTGTTAACCCTTAGGTATGCGAGAGTTCTAAGAGTCATAATGTTGACCGATGCACCTGGATCAATGAGGGCATGAGATACTTTGAAACTGTCGATATTAACGGATATATGTAGTGGACGATTATGATCTACCATTCTTAATAGCAAATCTTCATCTAGAAATGTGACACCGAGAACTTTCTTGAAATATGACGCTTCTTCATTAAACTGCGTTGAAGCTAATTGAGCCATACAAATCTCTGGATCGAGTAAATCTTTAACTAAAGCTTCCCTCATTTCTTTGGAAAGAACCAGAGTGTCATAAATGCTCAATTTTTCCAGCATTTTTCTAAGATGAGCTAATATGTTATAGTCAACTTTTGGAATCTCAGTGTTTTCTGGTTCGGGTTCTTGACCTTGCTGTGGTTGATTAGAAGCTTCTGGATTATCTATAACTTGCTTCTATTTATCAGTAGATGCAACTCGTGGAGACAAAACTTTACCACTAAGAAGATTAACTTGAACTACGTCTTCAGATGGAGCATTCTCAATAATCTTTAACTGTTGATCATTGGTCAATGTTTGAGTTTCTTCTGGTGGTGTTCCGGATCATATAATTTAATTATATATTGATAGGATCACCCTCAACATCAAGTATAAGGGAGTCACTATCGTAATAGTATTTAAATTGTTCATCTATTTCATTCACATTTATCTCTTGAGAATTGTTTTCGTTATTGTTTAAGTTTTGATTAGAATATTCATCAGTAGAAACAAACAAGATATACACGGAATCCTTTTTCATTACTTTCTTAGTCCTAGGAGGGACAAAATAAAAGTCATACAGGGTTAAGGGTTTTAGCGACATATGCTCACCACTTGCAGAAATGACTAACTTATCGGAACCTAACTCTATCTTGTTCTTTTGTTCTTCCCTCAGAGTTATAGAAGCTTGATCAACTCGCACTTCCTTAGGCTCTTTGATAGGGCCTTATTCTTCTTCTGCTCAAAAGTTATTAGATCAACCTGGGCAGGATTTTAGACTCTCAGGGGTTCCTGGAAAGATGAACAATATAATTTATTAAAGATCTTTTTAGAAGATTGGGATAAAGCTACATCTCATTTATCATCAGATTTTAAAATAGGAGGTACAGAAGGCTCACCAAATATACCCTTAGCAGATCCCAGAGTTGAGTCTACTAAGTGTTCTATGGGTATCACGATTGTATCGTCCTTATAGTTCCTATCCAACCGCTCTTTGAAAGTGATACAATCTTCTAACTAATGACCTGTCATCTGATGATACAGACAAAAGTTAAGTTGCCCTCCTTTAGCAACCACTTCTAGTCTTTTAGGTTATGAATCCTAACTTCTTTACTAAACTCTTGAACATTTTCTTAATTGCCTCCCGTTTGAAAGGATACACCTTTTTCATAAAGAAGTCAAACTTTTCTTTTTGTTGTTCTTGAGTTAGAAAATGTCGTGTTCTAGTTTGCCGATCACCCTAGGGTGTTATACTATTGATATTGAATGGTCGATTAAGATTTTCTGCCTGAATATGCATCGACTGTTTCCCCTTGTAAATTGCTGACACTATCCTTGACTTCTCCTCTAACAATTTATGAGGTTTTAGCTTCATTATTTATAAAGAAGTGGGATCTTTTAAGAATCGAAGTTGAGAAACTTCCTCTTGAAGATTGGATGCCTTTTTTAGTAACTTCTCAAAGGTTTTAATAGTAAGACCTTTAAGCAAAAAGGCGAGTGGACCATTAATATTCTTCAGGAGAATCTCTAGCTATAGCATGTTGTTCTTGTAGTTGAGGCTCACACCTCATGCTAAGATTCCTCCATCACAAGATATAATCCACCAGGTTTTCACCTGGCTTTTGACTTTCCACTACTAGATCATCAACAGTGATATGATGCTTTGCACTGGTAAATCTTTTAACGAACATTGCTTCTAAGTCATTAAAGGTATGGACTGCCCTATTGGCTAGTTCAGCATACCAATCAAATGCAATCTCAGGTAAACTATTGACAAATTGTCTGAACAACAGTGCATCACTACCGCCTGCATTACAACAACTAGCTCTGAAATGAGCTAGGAGTTGTTTGGGATTCCCCGTACCATCAAAATTCTTAAAGGAAGGAGGGACAAATCCTTTTGGATAAGGGACCAAGTCATATTCTTTCGGGTAGGGCCTACCTTTTGAAATGGATGAGGTGTTATGGGCCTTAGCCAATGCTTCCTTTACCTATTGTTCAACCATATGCTTAATGTCTATTGACTGTACTGACGATAGTTATGCTTTCACAGGTTTCTGTATCGGTTTCTCAGGTTCTTCTATCATGACTGCTTTGTTCTTGATGTTTAATCATACTGATTCATCAGTAGAAGATTTAACTTATGCTTGTGGAGTAGGAGGATTATTAGCCTGCATAATGGAAATCATCGTCATCATTTCTTCCAACTTCTTTTCCATTATGAGTATCTGTTCATCTTTTTGACTCAGCTATTCTAGTAGATGATGAGTTGAATCAGTCGTATCATCTTCATCATCATCAGCATCAGCTGGTCCTGCTTCTCCTTTGCCTTTCTCATTCTCTCTTTGTAGAGAAGAACGAGTATACTCCCAGACATTTCTTGGTCCATATCTTCATTTTATGCAGCTTCTTTCTCATTTATTTGATGGATAATCTCTTTTAGATGATCCACCATCTCTTCTATTGATTTACCTCCCACATCATGTGGGTTCACCAGAGTATATTCCCTAGAAGGGGATAGTTTTATGACAAACTTCCCTTTCCTCGATCTTTCCTCTACTGCTTTCTTCTTTAGACTCATTAGTACAGTTGGAGTAGGGGTCACCTTGGGCTGCTAAACCCTCTCTCTGTTAGATAACGAGGATGACTGACTTGGAAATTTCAGTCTCCTCTTATTAAAACCAGAAGATGGTTCGCTACCCTGATGATGATGTGGATCAATCCTTAATGGATGTTGGACATGAGGATTATCATATATTTTGAGTGGACAATTTATGGAGTAACGTAGAGAAGGAGGGGATATGGGATTATACCCTCTCTCGGCTAAAGCTCTATACCCCAGGGATTTAACAGGAGTCAACTGACTATTTTGATAATATGGATTCTGATATTGATCATGATGGGTGAATTTCTTTGGTTCTCTATGACGATCTACCATAGGCATTGGTAGACTTGGACCCGCTCCTTGAAACTGTACTCGCTTATTTACTGGAGGAGAGTCTCCTCTCCTCTCAATTGACTGGGGATGCACTTTAGTGGAAATTATATCCTTAAAACTTTTTAAAAATTCTGTTTTTGATTGGCCATAACCAGTGGCACAATCATGGATTAGTCAATTCAGTAGAGTATTAAACTTTCTCTTCCTTTCAGAAAGAGAAGGGATCACCAGATTGTTCTGGGATGGGGCAGGTGGAGAATTTGCTATGCAGAGTACGTTCTCTTCCCCGGCAGTGGAAAATAATGGATGGAATCTACTACCAGTTAATTATGGGGAATTAACGTATGCCTCAGGTATTTCAGTAGTTATATTCTTGGATGTCTCAGTTGTGGCAATAATCAGAGAATTCTTCTTTGATGATTCTGCTCTTTCAACCCTTCGCCTTATACAACGAATCATGTTGTAATGCTGAGACTTAGTGATTTCTGGGATGGTAGAAGATGATCCCACTTAAAAATTCCTAAAGAGTGGGGATTCAACAACAACAAGGGACTTTCCCTTAGCCATGGCAGCTGACTGAGGATAAGTCAAATGAGTAAACACCGAGGGTTTAGCAACTGCACATGCAGCTACAGATGTACCCTTAGTGTTCACTTAAACAAGAGTTGATCTGATGGATTCAACAGGGGGTGCCACCACTTCAGGTTGTAGTGCACCAACGGTGACTTGAAGATTATCGAACCTAGATCCAAATTGAGTTTGGTTGCCCTCAGCACATTGGGCAGCAGTGATGTTGATGTTAAAGACTAGCTTTCTAGATATTTGTTGTAATTCAAAGATGATCCAATTCAAAAACTAATTCCTCTCAGTCTATGCACTGGATCTGAATGCTAAAAGTTGTACTGATTTGAATGTAACTAGAGTTTAAGAAAAAGATTGAATAGATCGATTATTTGAGGAAAGAAATGGTCCAATTAAGGACCCACACCAGAAGAATATAATCATAAAGTATATATTTGGATTTATGATTGATTGATGATTGAAAGGGAATCATAATTAGATTGGAAAGAGATTAAATAAGGACCCTTGTCCTTAAGAATTTTCAGTATACAAGTAAACACAAGTGGAAGAATTTTAGGAGGGAGATAGACTAAGAATCTATAATCTAAAGCCTGATTTCAGCACATTCACTCGAAAATCGAATACAAATGAAAATAGAAGACTCTAAGACATGCAAATGACACTTGGATGACATAAAATGTCAGACAACAAACGGGCCGAACACCTACCAGACCTAGGACCAATTCGATATTCCAATTGGACATTCGCCTGACTTTTAAAATGAAGCCAAGAAACCCTGGGTTATGCTCACTCACGAGAGTATGTTCATGCAAACAGTGGACTCAAAGTAAACATGCAAATGTCATACAAATGACAAACAAGCTTGGTTGGCTCGATTTAAGGAGTTCTATAATAAATGCAATTTAAATAATAAGACAATCAATCAAATCAATATAAATCATAAATCAAATATAATGCACTGAAATCTAAAACAGAAATCAGATAAAATATTCAAACATAAAGAATTCAGAATTTTGAGGAAGATTTTGAATAAATTAGAAAAGAATTCTAAGTTACTAACCATAAAAATGGCATGCAAATGTAAGACGACAAATGAGCAGAAGTCCTACTAGACGTAAGACCAATTCAGTATTCTGAGTAGACATCTGCCTGGCTTTTAGGATGAAGCCAAGAAACCCTGGGTTTTGCTCACTCGCGTGAGCATGATCATGCAAATAGTGGACTCAAAGTAAACATGCAAATGTCATACAAATGACAAACATGCTTGGTTGACTCGATTTAGGGAATTCAATAATTATATAAAATAAATAACAAGACAATCAAATCAATACAAGTCATAAATCAAAGACAACACTTCAAGATTTGTAATAAAAATAAATAAATAAAAATCAAATATAAAGAATTAAGAAATTCAGAAAGGATTTCGAATAAATTCGAAAAGAATTCTAAATTATTAATCATTCAAATGACATGCAAATGTCAGACGACAAATGGGTAAAACCCTTACCAGATCTAGGACTAATTTGGTATTTTGGTTGGACATTTGCCTGACTTTTAGGATGAAGCCAAGAAACCCTAGGTTATGCTCACTCGCGTGAGCATGATCATGCAAATAGTGGACTCAAAGTAAACATGCAAATGTCATATAAATGACAAACAGGCTTGGTTGACTCAATTTAAGGAATTCTATAATTTATACAATTTAAATATAAAGATAATCAAGTCAATCAATATAAAATAAAATATATACAAGATGACAAAATTTAGGAGAAAAATTTGGAGAGTATCGTAACACAAAAGGAATTCAAATTTTTTTTCAAAATTTTAAATAGACTTAAAATGAACTCTAAATGACTAAACATACAAGTAACACTCAAAATGTCAAATGAGAAACAAACAGAACTTCGACAGGATCAAGGACCTACACCGGTGCTAACAGTAGGCCCATCTGCTCAACTTTTTAGGAAAAGTTGAGGAAACTATGACTAACAATAATGATTGCTATGAATTTTAAACTAAATAGGCAAATGACAAACAATGGTTGATTAACTAGACTAGAGGAATATTAAACTATATAAATAAAAAACACAAGATAGAAAATCAAATTGTAACAGAAATATTAATTACAAATCAATTATAAGGAACCAAGCCACAAGACTATACAAATCTTCAAAGCAGACAGGAGAAAACTAGAAAAATTGAAATTTACATTAAATTTAATAACCCAAATATTTAATTATTTATATATATAATTTTAAAAGAATTTAGTCTTCATTTAAGATGGAGAGAGAAGTTTATCCCCAGTGGAGTCGCCAGAAAAACCTATGATAATTTTTTTTATTTAAAATGCTTTGGTTCCCAAATGATTTGCTTTATTTATATTTAAATATTTTCTTTCAATCAAATATGTATAGTTAGACATTATACCACCCTTCTATCGATTTAAAAAAGAGAAAGCTATAATTTATTTTCCTAATTAGACGCAGCATTGGGAATGTATAAATCATCTCGAAGGATGATAAACACATTCTCCTATCATTCCAATTAGGAGAATAAATTATAGATTTATTTCCATAATCAAGTATAAAGGATATTTGATCCACCTGCAAGAGTAAATCAACTATCCACCAATCTTTTGATTATGAAAATAAATTTTAAAACATTAATAAAACACATTCTACTTTCACAGATCTTTCCCCTACCTTAGAAAGAAAACTAAGATAATGTTTAGAGTATTCTGGGATCTAGACTCCCTATAGGGGCAAGCCCCTATAGTTAATTACATCTCCTAAGAGAATACCCTTGATTTAAATGAAGACTAATTAATTTTAAAATTATATACAAATTAAATTAAATATTTGGGTTAATTTAAATTTGTATTATTAGGCTTTAGATTATAGACTTTAACACTGGATTTGAAGGTTTATAGTTGATTAGATTGAGGAAAGTGTAGGCAGAAAGGTGTATATAATCTGTACTTACCACCTGCCTAGAGTGGGCTACCAACTAACAATCCTAATCACAGTAATTGCCAATGAATGTAAGATTTAACCTATCTCGATCCTAGAAATCAAGGAATAGTTAAAGAATTTGAATAAAATGCAATAAGATATACTTACGAAAATTGAAAATCTACTCATATACTAATAATGCATGAACAGTTGCATATATAAAAGAGAGCTGATTTTATTAATATAAAATTTATAAGTTACATCCCAAGGTCTGTAGTAAAGTAAAGGTGGCTACGCCCCACTGAAAACAAACATGGGTTCTAAGCCTATAAGATAGTAGAATCAAATATAACTGCTTATGGTCTTCAAGCTCTAAGTCTTCTATGGAATTCTAAAAAGGAACATCCTCTTGAGGGAGGATATTACTTTTTGGAGCCCCATTTTTATGTATATAAGCATCCATTTTTACTTCTTTTATAGACTCAAAACATTTTACAACTCATTCTATATACAAGAGATCTAAGAAATCAAACTTTACATTTCTCTTTATAGGTACGTTAGTCCTTAGGAACATTCTACTGTACAAGAATGTAAAAGCAAGCAAGTAAAGCAAGAATGTAATTATGTATGCTATGAGTGCAATATAAACAGTTATAAATGCAAGAAAGTAAAGACAAAAAAGTAATGTACATAGCCCTCACTTATTCACTCTGCTCTCTGGTGCACTGATAGAAAATAAATCTGTATGATATGATTTGCAAAAAAGTAAGTAGACAAACATAGGTGCCCTCTAGGCAAGACACCTGCAATCAAACCACAACAAACCACCGGCCTAGCCTAGGCTAAACTTGGTTGTCCTAGCAAGCATCTAAGTGCGTGAAAAAGGTCGTGTGACTTAGATAGGTCCTATAGGAATTTATATTTGAATTGCATGTATTATTAAAGTTTATCATTAAAGGCCAAATGAGAATTTAATTAAACTTTAAGTAGTGTGTTTTTGACTTAAAATTATTTCAATTTTAGATGTTATAATTATTGATTTAATTTTAAAGAACTTATAGATTGATAATCTCTTAAGCGCGGGAAGTTATCAATTTATAAATCCTAGAACTTTCAAAATGAACACCCATCTTATAAAGAAGACAAGTGTAGATTTGAGAGTCCCTAAAATTTTATTAGAAGAGAGAAAGGGACCTTATAAATGCAATGTCACATACCTTCCCTAAGGAGTCATGATTGTTACATAAGATCGATGTATTATAATATTTGTTTGAAGATCTCCAAATCCACATGTATTAGTGCCTTCCTAAATGGAGTCATGCACAACACATAGGAGATCTCTTGGTTATTTAAGTGTATTAAGGGTCTTTTAAAATCATAATGCCTAAAGCCCTCCAAAAGGAATCAAGCTTTAGGCATAAAAGACCTTAATTCATTTAATCTAAATTAATAATGAAATTTAATTGATTAAGATAAATCTTAATTAATCAAATTATCAAATTAATTTAGCTTAAATGAATTAGAATTTAATTTTAAAATTTTTTTGGATTTTATTGTAATATTTAGAATTTTTTTAATCATTTATTGAATTTTTAATGAATTTTGTTAAAAATGGATGATTTATTATTGAAATTAAATTAGAAAATTATTCTAAAATTTTATTTAAATTAGATAAGTTAATCTCTAAATTTTGTTTGAATTAAATTGAATCTTAAAAAATTTTGGATTTATTAATGTTATTTAATTAATTATTAAAAGAAAATGAATTATTTAATGAATTAATAATTAAAATTTATTTAAAATCTTTATTTTAATTCAATATGTTATCCTTTGGTTTTATTTGATTTTAATTGAATTTTTAATGAATTTGGGATCTATTTATTATACTTAATGAATTATTAATGAAATTTTTTAATAAATGAATTATTAATGAATTTTAATTAGAAAATTATTTAAAATTAAACTCAATATGTTTCCATTTCTTTATTTAATTTTAATTTAATTTATTTTATATTTTTGATATTATTTAAATTTTATATGAATTTTAAAGTACTTATTCAATTAATATTTAGTTACAAGTATTTAAGAATTTAATTAGATAAATGAGATTTAAATTAAAATTTGATTTTTAATTGATTATTTACTTAATTAGGTTTCATTGGAATTAATTTGAATTTTTTAAAGAGTTTTATTAAAATTATCATGTTTTATTTATTTAAAGTTTAATTAAGGGTTAATTAAATATTTAACTAAAATTTAATGATGTTTGAGTTTGTATTTTGATTTTAAATGATTGAATATATTATTTTAGATTGATTGGAGTGATTTGAGCTTGATTTTAGATTTTAGGAATTTTATTTGATTTTTGGAAAATTGTTGAAATTTAATTAAAGAAGAAAGAAAAAAAACCACTAAATCTAATAGTTATTTGAAGGTTGATTAATGTCAAATCAATGAGAATTTGATCAAAAGTTTTATGACACTAGTTTTCTATGTTTATGTTTCATCCCAAAAGGGATGTGTGTAGTTCTTCCTAGATTGACTAGGTTAGCTAAGACACAAGTCCTTAATTATTGTTCCTAAGTGTCATTAGGTTATAGGATTAAAATCAATGTCTACAAACCCTTTGAACACTAATTATAAACACACCAAAGCATAATAATCATGAACAATAAATAGTGCCCTAATGCTCTATGAAATGATTATGTTGAATCATCAAAGTTATAAGTCATGAAAATGATTTATAACTTTAAAAATTCATTTATAGGATGGATATATACGTAGGTGAATTAGGATTATTTGAAGGTATGTAGAATATCCCTACATAATCCACATCCAAATTGAAATTATAGTTATATATAGTTTGAGAGCAATGTAAATAGACCCTTATAGTATCCAAGTTATATTCTCTCAAACAATATATGAATATAATTTGAACTTGAATCCCAATAAAAGGTGGCCTTTGATTGATTCCATAGAGTTCTAAATGCAATGATTGAATGATTACAAGGTTTGTAAATGAGATTTTAAATATTTGATCAAAATAATGGATTAAACATTTGAAAAATTTTTTGGGATTGAAATCAAGCTCTAAAAATTCCCCAAAAATTAGAGACTATATATACTGAATCTCAAATATCATGTCATTTAAATTTGAGGTTAATTATAAGTTTATTTAATATATAATTAAAAATATTCCTAATTTAAAATTACAGAGAAAATATCAGAAATTAGGTTTTGATTTTTTTTTTTATAAAATAGGTAATTTTAATATGAACAAAACGAGCTATTATACATTAAATTTGGTTTAGTAATTAATTTAAAATAAATTTTCAAAGTTCAAATGAATCAGACGCCCTATATTAGATCCCATCGTTAATCTCAATCCATAATAATCGGACGGCTATAAGAACGTCCGTGATGTGGATGGATGATTGAGATGTAGCTGGACAGGATATGATCATCTCGCGGCTTCATGAGATCAGATCTGATCATTAATCGAATCAAATCTTGACTATCCGTGATAAACAAAGAAGTCGAATGGTCTGGGTTTCATCACTGAGTTCAGGAAACCCGAAAACCCTAAATTCAAAAATCATTTTAAAGTTCATTTATAGAAAATTAAATGGCATGATAGATGAGATCAAGATGACATTCATTGAGATAAAGAATGGGGAATTATTTTTATGATTTAAAATGTCCTATGTGGATGTTTATTTAGAAACCTAAATAAGAGCCTAGGGTTTAGGATTTACCAAGCTATAGATGAGGACTCTGAACGGTCTAGATATTTTTGAACTTATAGATTGTCCGTGTATATGTTTCTTGAGCTTGGATGAAGCTTCTACCGAGAGTTTGGATGCTTGGAATGGAGAGTGCTTCGGGCTTTCATTTTCCTCATCGTCGGCAACATCCAAATGACGGGAAAATGATGGTGAAATGAATACGAAGCTCAGGGATTTGAAAAAGAAAAGCAAGAAACTCTTGAGAGTGACTGGAATGAGAGTTAGCTCGGAATGAATCATCTCGCCCCTATTACCCTATTCAACATTTTGGAGGGAAAATAGTTGAGATTGATCAGGGGAATGCTCTAGATGATTGACATCTATCCTCTACCATTAGGGAGCAGAGAGAGGCATTGCTTTAGATGAAAAGGCCCTGGGGTCGTTTCCACATGGAGGGGACCACTATAGGTGGTTAAACCGAGCTAGGGGTTGTGCTGGAGGCTAGGCTGGGTTGGTTTAGCTTCCTAGAAGCTTTTAGAGTCGAATCTACAGGCTGGATGGGCCTGGGTTTAGCCAAGGAGTCGAGTTAGCTAGGTTTGACCATTTAGAGCTCATTAAAGCTCCCATTGATCGTTTGACCGACCAACATGTCAAAGACCATTGAGCTGGAGTTGAGGTGAGTCTATGGGTCATTTGAGATGGCTGAATAGGTTTGGGTTTGAGCTAAGGCAATCATATTAATGGGTTTGATCATGAAGATGGGTCTTTAAAGCTTAAGTTGTCTGATTTTGACCAGTCAACTTAGTCAATCTCACTAGGGTGAACTCTTATAGGTATATAGGAGTTGATTTGAATAGTTTGCAGAGAGTTTTGATGTCTAAATTCATCATGTGAATGAAAAAGCCTTTGTATAGTGAAGTTTGACCATGTATTTTGACTTGACTAAGTCAAAGTCATCATTGGGATAGATTTGGGAGATATTTGGGAACATTTGGAATCATGTTTTGAAGTTGTTTTGATAGGATCAAATAGTTGATTGAGTCACATACAAGGATTGGATTCAATGGGCCCAGTTAACCAAGCTTGGGTCCATTTGATCTAGTCAACTAGGGATTAGATCAGAATAACTAGTCAAGTCATTTTCACTAGAAGAAGTGTTTGAAGAAGTTTGGTGAAGTTTAGAAGTGATTTGGAATTGAATTGAAGGATAACTGATGCTTGATGATCCACTGAGCAAGCCTAAGCTAGCTCAATTGATCATGTTGATCAATCATTAATTGAGGAGATTAATGATGTTAAATTTGATATATAAAGTTCCTAGTGAAATGAACTGAACCCTGATTTAACTCAGGGGGTCAATGCACTATGCAAAATAGTACACTGAGGTGCCTGCCTGTAGTACAAGACTATATGTGATTGATTGAAGAATGCATATATAATTGAGTGCTAGAATTTGTGGGATTATTGGTGGACGAATGCAGACCATAGATTAAATGATTGAATGTTGATTGATTGATTTGAAGAGGTTTGAAATCTCAATGGATTTGAGATATAGATTGAATTGAATCAGGATTGATCTAAGATCTAGATTGATCAAAAGCTGGAATTGACTTGAGATATGGATTGATTTGAATTTGAATTTATAAAAAAAAATTAGATTGATTTGAATTTGGATTTATTTTAGGATCCTAGTGACCTCATACAAAAATGAGGTTAACGACCACTTCTAATTAGTTAAGTCATCTTTTGAAATCCACAAAAAATAGAACTCCTATTTAGGCTTTGATTTTTTATTTAAAAATACCAATTTACCCCCCTATTGGCACATCTCGTAATTTTAGGTAAGCCTTCATAAGGGGTCCAGTGAAGGCATATGGTATCTAGACAGTGGTTTCTCATGACATATATTAAAGACAAGGAAATTCATAATGCTAGA
This sequence comes from Dendrobium huoshanense, assembly GCA_016618105.1. Taxonomy (NCBI): domain Eukaryota; kingdom Viridiplantae; phylum Streptophyta; class Magnoliopsida; order Asparagales; family Orchidaceae; genus Dendrobium; species Dendrobium huoshanense. The sequence goes on from CM028351.1 coordinate 62,995,197, forward strand.
GTCCAAAAGTGGAGGAAGAGTGACACTTCATAATGAAAATACCCAAGAAGTGGTCAGTATAAGTAATATAGGAAAGCTAAATGGTTTTAAAATTGAGAAAGTCTTACTAGTTGAAAAACTTAAGCACAATTTGTTGAGCATTAATCATATATGTGATAAGAGATTTGATATTAAATTTTATTCTAACAAATAATTATCAATGTTGAATAATAAATTTATATTATAAGGGTTACAAATTAATAATATTTATATGATTGATTTTGATTATATTGAGAAAATAAATGAAGTGTGTTGCTTAAGGACAACAATAAATGAATCATGATTGTGTCATAGAAGATTATATCATGCCAACATGAGAATAGTTAGGAAAATCATATAATTAGAACTTGTTACGGGAAACCTAAAGTTATATTTCATAAAAGAACACTTATGTGATGCATGTCAATTAGGAAAGTAAGTAAAATTATCATTGCACTCTATCAGGGAAGTTGTGACAAATAGGCCACTAGAAATTATATGCAAGGACTTGTTTGGACCCGTTAGCACCATAAACTTAAGAGGAAAATCATATGGGTTTGTGATTATATATTATTACATAATATTTACATGGGTAAAATTTTTGGCTAAGTAAAGTGAATATTTTGAGGAATTTATAATAATTTCTCTATGAATTTAGCAAAAAATAGGATACACCATCTCAACAATTTATAAAGATCATGGCAATGAGTTAAGAATTAGATATTTAAGTCTTTTTATTAAGAATTAAGAGTTGAACATAAATTCTCTACACCTGAAAGAAGAATGGAATAACTGAAAGGAAAAAATAGGACCTTTGTTGAGGTGACTCGATTAATGTTGAATGAATATATGTTACCTAAATACTTCTGGGCTGAAGTAGTGAATGCAACATGTTCTGTGTTAAACAAATAAGACTTATATGAGCTTGTAAAGGGTAGATCACCAAACCTATTTCATTTGCATGTCTTCGGGAATAGAGATTTTGTCTTGAATAATGAAAAAATTAATGTCAAGGAAAATGAGGCAGCCTTTCTAGGTTATTCTTCTATAGGAAAGACATACAGAGTATTTAATAAGAGGATACAAGTTATAGAAGAGTTGAACCATGCTAGCTTTGATCTGTCGATTAGGGTTTCCCCTTCTAAAGAGATAAAATAAGAGAAAAACATCATTCCTAAAGTTCAAAAATATAAGAATAGAAGATAGAAAGGAAAATCAAGAGTCCTTTCCAAAAGAATGAAAATATGCATCAAGTCATCCTAAGGATTTAATTATTTGTGACCCTTCCGCAGGAATTAGGGTGCGACATAGAATTATGAAGGAATTTAGCAACATAATATTTATTTCTATGGTAAAACATACTAGTGTCGATGAAGCATTTGTTGACCTTGTTTTTCCCCTTACCTTAGGTCAAAGAGTTTGACTTGGTCAAATTGACCAAAAAGCCAGACCCTAAGACTACCCCCTCGGGTTTAATGGGTCAAGCCAAGTCTGTTGAGCCCAGACCAAGGCCCTAGGTCAACCTAGGTTGACCCAATTGACCCAAATCTTCTTTATTTGAATTCAAATTCATTTTAAACCTATCATTAGCTCAATCCACTCACCCCTTGGGTCTATTTGACCATGTTGACTGGGTCAACCTTTGACTTGGTCAACCCAAGTCTCACATGGTCAAATTTGACATATTTAGGACAAATTAATTACATTTAATCCATTTAATGCTTTCATAATGATCCTTAGAGAAAACCATAGCTCAAATCAACATTATTTCCCTCCTAATTCACCCTAGAATATATCTAAGCCGTTCATCCAAAGCTTAGACTTATAAATAGGGAAATTAGGGTTCTTTAGAGGGACTTTTGAAATTACTCTCTCCCTAAGCCTCCTAAGCCTGATCCCTCTCGTGTACAAGCTCCTCTAGTTCCCTTCCACCTTCCCCAACCCATATCAACCGGTCAAAGGTCCTTGGTGGTGAGATCTCCGACCAACCGAGGCTAGATAACTTCCAAAGGAGATTCTTATCGATTGAGAGCATTTGAGACTGTGAGTTCTTCTACAAAAGGAAGTGTGAACAATCTATGAGTTCAACAAACCCAAGATCTACTGAATCCATCCATTGGATTGAGGTAAAACCCTAACCCTAGGCTAGAACACCTAGAGTTAAATAACTTTATGAAAATCGTGTTTTAGGCCACAAAATTTATACTCCAAGGATGTTCGTCATGAGAATTAGCTAGGTTTAAAATTTCATCATTTTCTATCGTGTGGATCAAGAGAACAAAGTGAAAAACATTTTTTAGGGTTTGGTGTACGCCCTATTCATATGTTACGAGATACGGACCATTGATCTTAAGATTAATGATCTGGATCGCACTATTTTGTACTCTTATTCAACCACCTGTATCGATCCGCCATGATATCTCATCATCCGACTAGATCTGGATCGTCCATTCAAACTGTGGATGATCCAAGGGCCCGCAATCCACATCCTACATGGATAAATGAAACTGTTACCACGACTCATCATCGCGCAATCATTGTCGATAGTGTAATATTGTGCTGCCATAAAATAATTGACCGCGATCTGCTAGGCCAATCCCAGGCTGCCATGTCACCTGCCATTAGATTTTAATTAAATAAATGAATTAATTATTTAAAAACCATTTTTAAAATCAAAATAATTGAATAATTATTATAAATTATTTTTATACCAAAAAATTTAGTATTATATATCAAATTTTATAGAAAATTATTTTCTTTAATTAAAAATAAAGTTAGATTAAAATATTAACTATATAATTAAATTTTTTTAATTATTACTTATTTACTATTTTTAATTAATAATTAAATATAAACGACTAAAATATTCTATAAAAATTTATAATCTTATTCTAAAACATATATATTATTTTATATTAATATTATAGACATTTTAATTTAAAATTTAATTATTTTAATAATTTTTATATATTAATATATAATATATATTTAAGTAACATCTATTAATATTAATGATTTTAAATAATAAAAATATATATAGTATTTTATTTATTTAGTAATATCTAAAAATTATTTTGATTATTTAATTTTTAATTAATAAATATTTTTATATTTTAAGTAATTTTAATTAATTAAATATTTAAATAACTTAATTAAATATTAATTAAATTAAAAATTCAATTATTTTCTAAATTTTATTAAAAAAAAAATTTTATTAATTTATTTCAAAATTTTAGAGACTTAAATATTTAATTTAATAGTTATTTTAAAAAATAAATTATTTTAAATTATTTTAAATATCTTTTAATTATTTGAAACTTTAATAATTTACAATTAATTCTATTTAAATCATAAAAATATGTATAATACCTTATTTTTTAAAAAAAATTGTTTATTTTAATTTAAAATAATTTTTAGATATTAAAAATGAATTTTTATTAACTTTTTCTATTATTTAGTTATTTAAATACTTAATTATTATTTAAATAAATAATATATTAATTATTTTGAAATTAAATTTTTTGAATCCTTTTTTGGCTGACTAGTGGATCTCTCATGAATATGAACATTGAATTATTTTAAATTATATTTTTTTTAAACGTATATATTTATATATTAATATATATGTGTATTTTTAAGGATTTTAAAATTATACATATATTAAATTCCTTTAATTTTGAGAGATTTACCCATGGAATTTTAAACATAAGTTATGCATGTAAATAGTATTCATGGGGGGTGGATTAGTGAATGATTGGACTCCAATCATTTACTAATCATATTAATAATCATGCTTATTTATTTTTTAGTCATCTTTGCATGTGTAGGACGCATGAGCACTTAGCATGGACTCTTCTAGATCTATGGACACAATGTGCTTTGTTTTGATGCATTTCCCTTTATGTTACCCCAATGGTTAGTCTTAAATACTTGATTCAAACCTATTTAACGTAGTGATAGTCTAAGGACAATAATTAGAGACTCGTCTAGTAAACTTTGAGAAATTATAGGAGGTAGGGTACACCTCTGATTAACATGAAACCGTTAAACTTAGTGACATTTTAAACCTCTCAGAATTTTTTAGGAATTTTTAGGAGGCTTTAAATCCCTTAATTAACAAACCCTAATTTACCATTTAATTAAGCCCTGATAATTTCAAAAAGTTCTAATAAATTTAAATCAAATAAAAAAATTGCCTATAATATATCAAAATCTTCAAAATTTAACTTTTAATCTTATAAAATTTAAAGCCCCTTAATTGGATTTCAATCTAAACCTTAATTTTTTTTATTAAAAATTACCTTTTTAATTAATTTTTTTTAAATTCCAAATTTTCCCTAAACACTTGATAACATCTCTTTATGTCATTTTAGACCTTTAGGCATGGTTACAAGGGGTTTGAAGTTGATTTTGATCAAAATCCCTTAAACATCCTTTAATTAAATAGTTTTAATAATTCATTAATTGCCCAAACTTTAAAAATTTATAACTAATTTTAAAAAATTCCAAATTGGATAAACTAAATGTCATTCAACTCTAATTAAAATATAATATTTATTAAAAATATTAGGTTTCTAGAAATAAACTTAAATTAAGAATTTAACTCTTCGGTCAACCATAGTTCGATAATTAGGACTCAAAACTTCTAAAATTCATACCTTTGCCTAGAAAACTCTAAATCTAGCAAACTTAAAGTTTAATTACTCCTTGTAAAGATTTAGTAAAAACTCTAGATCCCTAGTTATTGAACTGAAAGTCTAATTTCTCAAACTTTGCGTGTTTCTTAAAGTAAACTTTTGACCCTCTTAACTTAGCGGGTAGGATGACCCCAAACTTTTCAAAATCTACTAATCAAACTTAATCTTCAAAGAACACTATCCTAAGTATTAAAACTAACAAACCAACTTAATTAACTAAATTTGACCCAAAAATATTAAAACTTGAACTTTAATCAAGACTTTCATAATTTCCCTTCAATAAATCAAGCAACAATGAACTTGAACTAATTACCTGACATAGGATGTATACACAGACAAACCTACTACACACATATAAAATTGTTTTCCAAGGCACCACTTTTAGCTCTAGGTTAGACCGGTGCTTTACTTTTCTATTTCTATGATGCGATGTTCTTGGGTACTGCACGTGTGCTGGCTGCTTTAATTTGCTGTGATTATTGTGATGTTTCTTTTATTATTACATTTTATTTATGATGAGATGTACACAATAGATAACCCATAGGTCAGGGATGATCTTGATACTAATATTATCTACTGTAGGTGGTCATGCTCATACATCGCTAAAATAAAGGAGGCTAAAATGATAAAATATAATTATATAATTGCTTACTACTGGTGCTTCTGTCACTTAGCCCCTACTAAATAAGAGCATGACCAAGTGTGATTGACAATGTGTATTGTATTTCTATATATAAACTACTTGGGTTATTTTATATTAACTGCTTAGGATAACCATACATGGGAGTCTAGATTTTTTTAAATGATATAATTTGTAATTTTTAAAATATTGAGTTGCGAAAGTATTCAAAAGTGAGGCATTTCAAACACTAGGTACCCAAAGAGATAAAAGAAAGATCATTGTCATGAAATTTCTTATTCATTTGTGTACTCTTCTGGAGGACGAACTCTACGAAGTCCGAATAAGATGATCCGAGGAAGACAATCTATATGAAGACTTGAAGAAAAAGATGAAGATAAAATACATTTCTTTTAATAATTGAGTAATTTGGTAGGATTATAATTCAAGTTATTGTGGATGGGGCATGACCACCATTACTTTTTTGCAGATCCTGGGTTGTACTATATATGGCCCTTGCTATGGACTTTTCTTTCTCTTATGATTTATTTATATTGATGTGTTTAATTTTCTTGCATAATAGAAATTATCTATTTTTTCTAGTTTTCTTTCTTGCACGTGTGTGTGTGTGTGTGTATGATTTCACTAGGCTCTTTAAGGACTAAAACTTTTTATACTTATAACTAAAATTTAATATTTTAAGACTTAAATAACATATAAACTTAATGATCTAGGAAATAACTGGAATCATCTGGGATTACACGCATATTAATGCATCTCTCATTCTCCTTCTTTAAGATACTTTCCCGCCTGCAGGTAGAGTCTAGATAATCTAACTTATGCGAATGAGGTGCTGGATTTGGGAAAGTATAGTCTTTCTAACAAAATATTTTAAAACCTTTTTTAACTTTTAAGCATATCTTATTTGGAGACCTTTTAGTTAGCATACATTACATTAAAAATAATTAAATAAAATTTTTAATTACATTAGCTTTAGGAGCATTAACCCTACATAAGTCCAAGACAAATTATAAAACTCTCTAGACATCAACCTTACTTTTAAAAACTCAGCCTTCCACCCATCTTTCATAAAGACCATATAACATGGATTTTATATGCTTAGGGGGTTAACTGGCTTCCCTTTTCAAGCAGGATATAAGCTTGGTGTTAGTGTGGTGTGTAGAATACTAAACCTACTCTAGATTTAGGGTTTAAGACTACTATATTTGGTGACTCATAGTACGCCTCACCAGTGGGTAAGTCCCATATTCTTTAGGGGCTATAAATCATATATATCTACATCACATGGATGATGCTACATCCATTCTTCTCTCTCATATGCTTTGAGTGTACTATTTATTTCTTTTTCTCTAATTTATTCTCATTATCTTAGTCCCTCTAGAAGTTGATCTGAGTCATGTGCGTTGACAAAGTTCAGTCGAACCTTTCTTTCCTTTTGAGTAGGAACTTCATAGTCTCCTCCATATATGTCAATCTCATTTGAAAGTATAATATAAGATCCTTAATCGATAGTCTTCTTAGGCCCCAGCTTGAGATTTAATTAACCGTGGTGGCTTGTGCCTACGGGAAACCAAATTTCATCATCAAATAAATCCCACTCAAGCTAATATATTGGGTGGAGGAAACCCATTATTTTGATCAGTTTGTGTATATTATTACCCATCGAGGCGCGTTGGAAAGAGCCACTATCTTCAATGATTAATCATATGTTCGATCTAATCTACTTTTTATTGGCTCACTTATGAAGAGCGTGAAGGCTTGTTATTATCTCATCCCTCGGGATGATGCAGTTTTATACCCTTTACACTTTGTCCTCCGCTAAGCAGAACCCTTTCAGAGGTCCATAGAATGTCTATTACCATAATAAGCATTTATGAATTATGAAGATGTGAAGTTGAGTGAATATCAAATTAGTAAAATTTGGTTATAAAATGATGCACAATTTATAATTCTTGGTGGGGAAAAAGGGTCCCCATGTATGATACAACATTATAGGTGGGACAAAAGGGATCCCAAAGACATGATACCTACATAGCATGTGAGAAAAAATGGACCCCTAAAGAGGCAAAAGGAACATATATGTAATTCAATGGCATTATTGTCAGGTTTATCTAGGCTCTATTAAATATTTTTATGAAAGTATAACCAAATCTTTTAAAGATTAAAATTGATATTCATTATAAAATTTATAGGAAGAAAAGATTAATATCAAATGTGATTTTATTTTATTTTTTAAATTATATCAAGTTTATTTATCTATGATTTCAATGTTGTAAATTTTATAATCATGCAATTTAACTGTTATTAAAATTTGCATAACTTATTGAGCCTTATAGCTCGCAAGTTATTTCATATTGATTGTTATTATAGAAAAAGGAAAGGAAAAGATCGATGCAGACTAAGCTGTAAATTATTTCATTTTATATACTAGTGTTTAGCCCTATTTGTAAGTCTACTATTGAGGTATGTAGGTAGTTAAACGGTAAAATATTTTGGGATTATATTAGTGGCTTTGTAATTATTTGTTTGATGTAATTAGAGTTATTAGAAGCTACTGTTTATATAATAAATATAATATTATTGAATATTTTAGATAAATATTCAAAAGATGGAAAATATCATATATTTATTAATGAAAAATATTATGTTTGTATGTGTGAGACTCTATAATATTATTAAGAGGTGTTATGAGATGTTACAAAAGTGATATCAGAGCAATAGATTTAAGATTATGAGGATTTAAGTATGGATGCTTAAGTAAATTTAATTATCTAGGAGAAAAATGTTGGATTCAATAAAATTATTATAGAGCTTAGGAGAGAGATATGTTTTAAGATAATAATAAATCTAACTTTAACCTCACTTGTATGTAAGTATTTAGAAGTAACTTCTAATTAAGTGCACACGATTATATAAATGTGTACATGGCTATATAAATACATAACTCTTAATATAATATATTGCATATATAATGGCTGAAAGAATACCTGAAGGGACTGATGGTTAGTCATCTCAGCCTGATAGGATATCTGAGGGTCCTGAAACTATTGCACTGATAGGAGGCAGTGCACCTATAGTAGACTATTCACTAGTAGGACCTAATGTAATTTCAAGGAATTTGATGCAAATGTAGATGATGAGTATAATGATCCAGATGATGGAAAGGATGCAGTCTATGATGGGATCTGTAAAACCTTGTGTTTCACCTATCGTTACACCAATCACTCATACAACTCCTAGTAGTAGTACAAATGCAGAGGCAGGTGATCCTATGGGAGCAGAAGTGGATAAATATTTAAAGTTACTACAGAGTTTAAAACCATCATTATTTAAAGGAGGAGTTCAGGTTGGAAGTGCTGAAAATTGGACTATCAGGATTGAGAAAATTTTTAAGGGAAAGAGATGTCCTAAGAACGGACATGTGTCCCTAGAGATCGTTATATTAGAAGGTGAAGCAAAAAGGTGGTAAAGGAGATAATAACTGGAAAAATTCAACGAAGAGCAATAAATTTATGGTGACTTTTCAAAAATCTAGGTCAATTTTTAACCTATATTTTTTGAAATTCAAATGTGTACAGGGATCTCAAATGGACTGAGGAAAATTACTAGATGTAGTAAACATCTTGTAATTCATCCCATTCGAATTTTAGCTCGATCAGACTCATGTATAGAGAGTATTAATTAAAAAATGATTTAAGTTTAAGTGTATAGTACACCTAAACCATATACTTTTGAGCTCTAATTGTAATTTTAAGTTAAAGAGCTCATTGCTCCAATTTCAACAAGGTATTATATATGAAAATCGATGAACAAATGAATTTATTATTAATTTTTGAAATTATGGAATTAATATGCATTTAATATTCCATTTTAACTTAGATTTTAATGACTTGGCGGTCCTTTACACTTGGTAGAATGAGATTGGAGTCCCAAATAGTAGTGGCAGCTTATTGGGGGACTCACTTAAATATGCTATCTGGCCTCTAGACCGTCTAATCTTGCTTGAGTCGATAAGACAGTCCAAGAAACACATCAAATCACAACAAAGGGAGGGGGGCATATAAGGTTTTGGTGCAATTAAATGACAGTCATTGGTTTAGGTAAAATAAATTGTATGGTTATGATTTCATCTTCTTTCTCTAGCCAAGCAAACATAGCAAGATAAAGAAGAGTTTAAACTTAATATTGAATGGATATATTGACATGAAGTTTTAGATTTAAGCTTTTATTTATTTATGAATCAATTATATGAAGTTTGACTGATTCATATAAGAAGTTTAAGAAGTCATTTAAAAAACTAGATCAAGACTTACATTTCCAATTTTACCTCAATAAAATAATCCTCAATTGTATTTGGGCTTGTTTTGTTCCTTAAATCACAAGGAACAATTTTTTTAAAGCGATCGAAGTTTGAGAAATGACAGAACGAGAGATTGAAATGCTTGGATGAAGAGATAGCTTGGTTGGCTAGAATGAAGTTCCAAATGATGGTTTTGCCCTATTTCAAACTCTCAAAATTAATTCAATGGTTAGGATTCATCAGGTAACAGTCTTAGATGGTTTCCAAGTGGAAGCATTTGTTAGGGGATACTATTTGGGCAGAGAAATGGAATGTGTAAAGAGGGAAATGGCCTTGGGACATTCCACATGGAGGGGACCACATATGTTTGATTTGAGCAAGACTAAGTCATTCCAAACTATGGGAAGAGTTCCAAAATGATTCAGGAAGTTTTTGGAATGATTTTAAATAGCTTGCATGAATTATTAAGGAGGGAAATGATAAATATGAGGAGTGTTGACCTTTTTGAAGGGTTTTAAGATTTTATTGATTGTCTGATCAGTCAAACAATCAATGGAAGCTGAGATGGAGTCAAGGAAAGTCTCATATGAAGTTTGAGGCAAAAGGTTTAAGGGTTTAGATGGAAGGGTTGACCATACAAGGCCTCTTTTGATCTTCAGTTAACTAGTTTGATTAGTTAACTAAGTTGTGATGACTAGGCTGGACTTGGAAAAGGTTTATATGAAATTGGATGGAGTTGAATGTTTTTGAATTGAGAGTTTGAGTGAAAGGTTAGATGTATGTAAGGGTTTGACTAAATCCCAATGAGTTGACTTCATCAAACTCACTTGGATTTGCCTTTATAATAATTTTAGACGGGTTTGTGCTATGCAATGAAATCTCATTGAGGATTTGATGAAGCCTTGATAATTTTATATAATTGTAAGTGTGATTTGACCTATTTGGGTTTAATTTGACAAGACTTGGGTTACAATTGACCAGTTTTACTATTAATTTAGTCAGGATGACCAATCATGTTTATTTCACTAGGAGCCATGATCAAGGAGGCTTATTGAAGACCATATGTCATTTAAAGCTTGATTAAAAATAGTTGAAGTGTTGATGATAAAATGAGCTAGCCTGAGTTAGCTCAACTGAGTCAACTTAATCATTCACTAACTCAGAGGGCCAGTGATTCTTTATTTATAATGTGAAACTCCTAATTAAGTGATTTAAACATGATTGGGGTTATGAAGGCTAGTGTACTGAGCTAAGAAGTGCACTAGGTTAGCCAATTACAGTGCAGGGATGAAAGTAATTGAAGCTTTATCAGTAATGATTGATTATAGATTTTATTAACTATTTGGAGTGGATGATTATTGACTTATTGTAGAGTGTGATTAAAGTTTTTATTGAATATAGAGTGTATATTTATTGATCGTCAGCTAGATGATTGACTGTAGCAATTAATTGATTGACTAGAGGTTTGATTATAAAGATGATTGAAGTGGATACTAAAGTGTTGATTGTTTGGATGATTGCTTAATTATTTAATTGCTTAATTGCTTAATGATGATTGGAGTGTAATTGTATGTTGATTGAATGACTGTAGTGTTGATATTATCTACCTCATAACATATTTTAGAGATTTTGATGATAACAAATATATGCTTGGACGTTCTAATTTGTTTGCTAAGAATTTAAGGTGTAATAAGGTGCATAGTAATTACTTATGATATTTACATTGCACAACTCAAGTTCAATCAAATGTTGAGATTAAGATGGACCAAGATGGACAACTTGAAGGATTTTATATTAACGTAAGACTATGTTTGTGGTCCATTAATATTTACTTGCGTGATTTGATATATATATATATATATATATATATATATATATATATATATATATATATATATATATATATATATATATATATATATATATATATATATATATATATATATATATATATATATATATATATATATATATATATATATATATATATATATATATATATATGAAAAATATTTAATTATCTTTGGGAATATTAAATTTGAACTTTTGTTTTGTAATGGAACCCAATATTAGGGACAATATATCGTCTCAAAAAGCCGAGGATATCATTCGCTAATTGGTTTAAATTACAAAACTTTAACCTTATCCTTATTATCATAGTCAAACCCAAAAATAATCGTATTTGACTTCGAAAGATCAAAATGGGCTTTAATCGAGCATTTGGCTAAGCTAATATGGATTGAAGATCATTAATTTCATAATCAAAACCATGATAATAATTGATATATCTCTCTGAAGAAAGAAGATATCAATCATTATCGATCGATTGAAAATGATGATAATGATCGTTGTATTTAATTTTCCCAAAGAGAATTAATTAAAGATTTTGAAAGATTTATTTTGAAAATTAATTCTGGGTTTCTAAATCTCTTACGAGCGCAAGCCCTCGTAGTTAATTACATCATAGGAAATAAAAGTTTCCTACTAAAACTCTCGATTAAAATAGCGGTAGAAATTTCATTTTAAATTTTCAAAGTTAGATATCAAAGGAAGTTAATGTTTTGAATTTGAATAGGGATTAGTTCAATATTGAGCACTTATTTTTAGATTCAATGGAGGAGAAGTAGGGAGTGTTTTGAGATTCTGAATTACTTCAGAAACACTCCAGCCTATCCTAAGTGTTAGGCTTGCATTTGATTGAAAGTGATGTTTAGTTTAAGTGGTCAATTTTATTAGAAATTTGAGATTCAATTCCCGAAAGTTGAGGTCTTATGGCCCGAGCCAGCCTCGAAACCTAAATCTAAACTGGGTACTTAAAATTAATACCCTAAACCTAGCTAGTACAATACGAATCTGGTCTTACCCCGGCCTGGATTGGGGAGCCAGCTAAACCACCTAAACGATTTTAAAATTATGAGTCTGGTCTTTTTTGTATAGTGATAGGGACGTTAATTAAAAAAGTATAAAGGAATGGGGTCGACATCTAGAGCAGATCCTTAATTGACCCCTTAGACTTATGTTGGGTATTTGATGTCTAAATAAATGCGATTAAATATTAGACTCGATTTTTAATTTGTTACTAATGCGATGCATGCTAATCGACTCGATTGAATGCAGAATTGGTATGTAGCAGTTTAAAAACTTTTAGCTTAGAAAATAGATTTTTTCCTAGAGATCGCATAACATCCCCTTGGCAGATCGGCACCCTCATAGGCCAGGTGGTCTGCCAGAACCCGCAGGCGGGGAGATGCCTAACAAGGTAGAGAAAGTATAATATGAATGCATGAAAAACCCTCGGCGAGTCCGAGCTTACTTCTTAGGACCGTTTAGAGTTTCTATCTTGTCTTAAAAAATTTTATTTAATTAAAGTAGAAGAATTTTTTTGACAAACCCCTAAGAGCCTAAATTTGAATTCCAGGTCAAACCAAATACGACATACAAATAAAAAGACTAGAAAAGCATACAGTTCTAATGCGCAATCAATTAAATAAATCAACTAAATTAATTATTCAAATTGAAAGTCCATAGGCAAGTGCCCATATTATTACATCACAGAATTGCAAGAAAGTAAAGTGGTCGGGCACCACTGACTACAACCCGGATTTCTAATCCTAAATCAAATGACTTTGAGATTTGGGATCCTTCTCGTTATCCACTTCTTCGTCTTCTCACGAACATCTTGATTCGTTGGTTCCAAATATCCAAATGAAAAGAAAACTCACCCTTGATCAGGGTGTTATCTTTCCTCTTTGGATATTTGAAAAGCATCCTAATTTAACTTCCAAATTGAAGAAGACTCTCCCCTTTAGGGATGTCTTCACCTCTTTGGAATTCAAATTGGATTTTTATATCCCAAATTCAAATCATTTCAAGTATTGTACAACCCTTATACAATCAAATTATATTAACTTAAAATAGAAAATCTAGACTCGATCCTGCAAGGTTATCCTAATAATCAGCAGTTATATATTCAATCCCAAGCAGTTGTAATAAGAAATTAAAATGCATTACTTTTAGCCACACTTGGCCATGCTCTTTTATTTAAAGGGGGTCTTAAGTCAGCAGGTACATGTGCAAAGAGTATATATATTTTGATTTTTTATTAATTGCCCCCCCCTTTAATTTCAGCTCCTTGTATGAGCATGGCCACATGCATAAGATTGCACAAGTATAATTCGTCCATAACCTAGGGGTAAATCTAACGCACAATCAATCACAGAATGTAGGAAGTAAGTAAGTCAACACATCAATTCTACACTAGCAAACAACATGCAATGAAAGCTCGAAAAACACGGCACACAACTGCAGAAAGTAAAACACCGGCCTATCCTAAAACTAAAGTCGATGATTCTGACAAACCATCTAAAGTGTGTGAGGTAGGTCGAGTGGTTTTGAAATGTCCTAAATAGGATTATTAATTAAAGTTATTAAATGTTCGATTGGTGGAAAGGTTTAAAGGAAATTTAGTTAGAGTTTAAATATTAATATTTTGTATCTTTTAAAATTAATTATTAATTATTTGTTGGAAACCACCTTTGTTTCACACCGAGGCCGTGAAGTTTATTTCACCTTCCTTGGGGCTAAGTAAATAGCCTCGTAGGCCTAGGTTACCCAGTGGTACCCAATATAATTAAATATTTTGATTTAATTAAAGTTTTAAAATTAATATATTTTAATTAAGGTTGGTTGATTACTGATTTTTAAAGTTGATTAATTTAAGTTTTCCATTAATTGATTCGTGGCGTTGTGCCACCAGGCTCGAGGAACCAACCTCCTTATGACACTTAGCCCCGCAGCACGGAGTAGTCCAGCCGATAAACCAAATTAATGTAATTTAATTAATGATTTTAAAAGGTTAAATAATTAATGATTAATATATTTTAAAGTTTAACACCCCTTAGAATCCATTCATGGCGTTGTGCCACCAGGCTCGAGGAACCAGCCTCCTTATGACACTTAGCCCCGCAGCCCGGAGTAATCCAGCCAATAAACTTCATCTTTAGGATGGTTATTATGTTTTAAAAGATTTGTTGAGAGTTTTAAGCATTAAACTAATATTTTCTGGAGTTTTAAAGCGATTTTGAGTTTTATGAATTTTTGGAATATTTTAATCATTTAATTAAAGGGTAAAAAGCTAAATTTTTAATAAAAAGTGTTTTACGAAAAGTTAGCATTTTATTAACATACTAGACCTTAATATGATCGGTTAGAAGGTAAGTACACTGAAATCAAATTTTTTTACATTTTATTTTGAGGGTTTGAAGTCTTGAACTAGTTTTGACTTAGAGTTGAGAAAAAAGTTGACTTTTTGAATTTGATAGGTTTCTAGAAGTTTCATATTTTTAATAAATATTAGAACTTATTAGGAGTTGAATGCAAGTGAGTTTGATCAATTTGGATTTTCTCGAATTAGTTATGATATTTTGAAGTTTAGACTATTTATTGGAATTTTTAAAAATCCTTAAAGACCCTTTTTGTGATTTTGCTCCAAATGAAATCCCAACTCCTTGAAATCAGCTCCAAAGATCAGGAATAACCTAAGGAGGGATTCCCAAGTGTTTGGGAAATTTTTGGAATTTTTAATTATTATTAATTAATTAATATTAATAAAATATTGATTTTTCAATTAAAATTAAATTAAGGCTTAGTTTGCTATCAAATAATTTTGGTTTTAATTTTCATTGGTTAAGGGTTTAATTATGGTCAGTTAGAGAGGTTACGCATAATTTTTGGATTTAAAATGGATTTATTATATTTTCCGGAAGGTTTAATTTCTTAATTAAGGCTTAAGCTTAGGAAAATTAATTAGGGAGCTTAATGACTTCTAAAACCAGTTAAAGTTTTCCCTAAGGCTGAGAATGTCACTATGTTTGAAATGTTTAAGTTTCAAGTTCAAAAGAGGTGTATCCTAATAACAATGCATTTTCTAAGTTATCTAATCAAAGTCCTTAATTGTTGTCCTTAGTGACACTAGGTTTAATAGGTTTTAATCGAAGTTTTGACTAACCCTTAAACAAAGCATGAAATGAACACACAATAACAATCAAGTCCTTAAATCTAGGAGAGCTTAGGCTAAGTGGTGTGTGTACAACCTAAGCATGCAAAGACTAAACAAGGTACACATGATGAAAACAAAGATTAGTGAATGAGTCAAGAAATGATCATTCACTAATCATCCCCATTATTTCCATTCACATAGGCTTGATCTAGGTTTAGAATTTCAATAAATCTCTCAAGAGTTTAAAGATTTAAAATATATAAATAATTTTAAAGTATTTTTTAAAAATAAATAAATGTATATATATATATATATATATATATATATATATATATATATATATATATATATATATATATATATATATATATATATATATATATATATATATATATATATATATATATAAAACATAAATTTAAAACATAAATATATATATAACTTAAAATTACTTTTATAATTTTTTTTAACTAAAAATGATTTTTAAAAAATGAAATTTTAAATCATTTTTATACATCCGGCGGTGGACTGGACGCGTGGCTGGCTCGGATTGGAGGGATCCGGCGCAGGCCAATCATCAGATAATTGCGCCGCCGAAACAATTATCCGTTGATGACTAAACTGCGGATGCGGTTTTACTAATCGAAGTCAGCTCGGATCTTCCACCGTTCGATCGACCGTGGTGAGGGATTAACATCCAGGATCAAATCCAGCAGTCTGAACTCGCGGAGAGAAATCAGACGGCGGGATCTCGATCCCGCGGTCTCAAATTAACGGTGTAGATGCCATCGGACAAAGAATCCGAGCGCCGAGACGGATACACTGCAGAACGGATTACAAAATGGCTCAATCAGAACCGTTAATCGAGAAATTAATGGCCCGAGAATCAGACGCCTGAGCCAGACTTCGAAAAATGCCCTAAAAATGGTTTTTTAAACTTTTCTCTTAAACCAGAGAATCAAATAATTTGAAATTTTAAACCTAAATTTCCTAGGTGAAGAGAATCAATGGGGACATGATTAAAATATTAAATAATATCTTAATAAAATGTTAATTAACTCTATAAGTCTTAAGCTAAGTTGAGGGATTTACATCGATTTAATGGACGGTTTACACCGCTATTGGATTCTCTGAGCTTGTAGACTGTCCACTATTAAGTTCCCAATTGGATCCACGCTCCGACACACCACGAATCGCCTGGAACGAGCTTTGAACATATTTGAGCTTGACTTCGCCGGAATGCACTCGCCGACGGGGTTTGATAGCCGAGTTTTGGTTGGGATGTGAAGAGGAGATAGTTGAAGGGTCGAATGAGCAGAGAGTTTGGCTAGAGAGGCTTGAGGTGGTGAGAGAATGCTAAGGATTTGAATCCGCTCCTTAGGGCACCTTTCCCCCTATTCAAATGTCTCCAGGTGATTTGAACGGCTGTGATCGATTTGCAAGCTATCCAGATAATGCCACCTGTCCAGGGAGTTGGTGGGAGCAGGAGGAATCAAGGACAAGGGTACATCCTATGTGGAAAGTTCATTTTGGCTCTTATGAGATCAAGGGTTTGATTTAAGCCATTGGATCTTAATCTGAGGGCTAGGGTGAGCTCTAGGAAGCTTCTAGACCTGACTCAATCAGCTGGAATGATTTTGGATTGAGTGGATTAGCTCAATGAGTTAATTAATCACCCTTAGCCCATTTAAAGCCTCATATTGACTGTTTGACTGGTCAATCAGTCAAACATGAGTGAGGCGGCAGCTGAGTTGGCATGGGGAGTGGGGTTTGAGTGCATTTTAGAAGGATCCTAATGGCTTAGGATCAAATGATTGGGGTTTCAAGGTGATTTGACCTATTCTTGATTGTTGACTTGGTCAATATGACCATGGTTGAACTCATAATATATTCAATTGTATTTGGGACTTACATTGGAATAATATTAAGAGCATGGAGGTATTGGTTTGATTATGTATGGTGATAAGGCCAAATAGGTCAAATTTGACCAGACTTGGGTTTAGTTGACTGAGTTAGTTATTGATTGGGTCATAGGTCCAAACAAGTTTGAATCACTAAGTGGAGTGATCATCAGAGCTTGACAGAGTTTTGCATACATTTGGAATTTAATTTAAGGTGAAAGGGCTTAAGGGTTGATCTTGGTCAACCTAGGTTGACTGGGTCAACCAGGTTGACCTAGGGTGTGGGTCTGGTCTGGACAGGTTTGATAGAATATTTGGAGTCTGGTAGAGGTGGTTCCAGGGTTTAAATGGGTCATTTGGGTCAAAACACCTGTTTAGACCCTTAAAGGGCCTATTGGGTCAAACCTGTTGACTTGGTCAACCAGGTTGACCCAGGGGTTGGGAATGGGTCCAACAAGTTTGAAATGACATTTGAAACTTACTGTACATGGTTGCATTCAATTTGGAGGTCGTTTGGTTTGAAATCACTATTTGAGCCCCATAGGGGTATTTTGGTCATTTTGGGCTCATGACCACTAGGGGCTGAAATGAGTCCAGAAAAATGCAGTTTATTGTTCACCACATGAGGATTAATGGTCTGAAAGTGACTAGAGGCTTTGGTGAAGGCTCTAAGGTCAGAATCTTCAAGGTGACAAGTCCAGTGGCATAGGCTGTAAATATTTGAAGGTTTTACAGCATTTGGATCTTGATTTAGTTTCTAGGGTTAGAGACCTCAAAATGAGCTCAAATTTGGAGGGTTGCCTCCAGAGACATGTCCCATCAGTATGCAACTGACAGACTCTGAATCGGATGTCATTTGATTGGTTTTTTAAATGTTTGAAGATTTGATGAAAAAAAAAACTTTTAGGACTTGGCCTTTTAGCCTTGAATTTTGGTTTAAATTTCTAAGATCTGGATAAATCCTAAGGTTAAGATTCTAGGAGGATCCTAGAGTTTGGATTGATGATTTAGAGTCAAGAATGGCCCAAGTGACCTCATACAAAAATGAGGTCAACAATTTGCAAACAATCTAAATACTTATTAATTATATATTAATCTTAATATTGAAATCTATAATATTTTTTATTAAAAAAAATTTATAAGCTTTATTGATTACATAATAATTATCAAATATGGAAAGATATATAATTAGGGAAATTAAATGTAATAACCTTATGTTGTAAAACTTTTATTATTTATTCATTTTAAATTGACTTGTTTCACATTAATTTATTAATGTATGATTAATTTTATATAAATTACATCATATTATTATATTAATGTTCAATATATCTTTAAATATTTAAAAATGTGCATAAGTTTTTATTTTACTAAACATGATATTATTTGGATATAAACTTGGTTTAATTTTTATTGCATTAGATTCCTTGGATTCTTTAAATAAAAATTGATAGGTTATATGAGTCATTTGGATCTCATTTGAATTTATAATGAATTTCCAAATATTATCCAATTTTAATATAATTTGTGAGGTAGCCATTTTTGCCTTATTTTGGATGCATATGAAGAATTTTTGACATTTCGATGTGACTAGCCATTTTATAGCCATTTGAAACTTATATCTATTTAATATAAATGAATATTCTTGATGAAATATAATATTATTAGTTGATAAATTAATATTAGTTTAATAGTTTTATTAAAATTTGGCTTTTCTTTTCCTTTCGCTTTAAATATCTCTCTTCCTCTTCATGTAAGGGTGGCTCAAAAAAGAAAACTCCAGCAATTCTTCCATTTTTCTTTTCTTCTTTATATGCTAAATCTTTAGAGGAGAAACTTTGAATTTTATTCTAAGAGTTTTTTTTTTTTTCATTTGCGATATCGAATTCTTGGTTGGAAAGCTTCAACACACAAAATCGTGTAACATCTCTTGAAGTTCTTGAGTTTGCTTTCCTTCACTAAATATTTACTTGCCATTCTTTTAGCTTTCACCAAAATTTCTTTCTTGAAAATATTTATTATTTGGTGAAATACTAGTTGGGAATGTTATATTAAGTTTTATATACTACATCTTTTAAATCTATAAAGTTAGAAAAACAAGTATTTTTATTTTCTTTATTATGGCATAGATTTAAATTTAAAATTTAATTCATTTTTTAATTTGAAGAGTTAATGTTTAAATAAGAAAGAAAATATTTTGATTTAAAATATTATTTATATTTTTATCAAAATATAAATCTATTTTAAGGTGAACAAATTTAATATTCCATTTACAAGTAAAGAGGTGATTATAATTAATTTGTAAGATCACCTCAATTATTATGAATATTTTAGTTCAAGATAATCTGAGCTTTTATTATTTATAATAAATTATATTTTTTTTATTTTCTTGATCTAAGCCATTTGACTTAGAGAAGTTTAATTTGTAATAAGATTGGGTTGTACTCACCTGTATAGGAGAGTATTTAGGTTGTAAAGAACTTCTTTGGTTTAAAGAAGAGGGTTTGAAATCTACTATTTATAAAGAATCATCCATATCATCCAGGACAATCACAAGATTGGCCAGGACGATCAGACGAATTTATGACGTCCATGATGATTGGTTAAAAAGGAAGTCATATTATCTGGGATGATCTGACATCGTCCAGGATAATTAGACACAGGCGATCATATGAGGAGTCATACCGGATGACCGTTGATGAAATGGATCATCTAGGATGATCTATAATAATGTATCATATTTGCCAAATTTAAAATGTGTAATTATTATTATCATGTGGATCTTCCAGGATGAACAAGTGGATTGTCAAAGATGATAAAAAATAATTGAAGTAGAATTCAATCAGATCATCCAAGATGATGTGGATTGTTTAGGACGATCACAAATAATTCAGTCAGATCAATCATTAGATGGATAAAGAAGGGTGATGTGATGATATCATCCAAGATGATAGGAATATTGTCCAGGATGATGTGATCAAAAAAGTTAAACTTTAATAATAGAGGGAGGTGATCAAAAGGTGCCCCAAAACATAAAAATAGTAAAAATCTAATATAAAATAATAGAGAGATGATAAAAAGAATAAAAAACACAAATTTTTTTATTACAACAAGAATATGATAAACTTTCCTTGTGATTGAATTAAAAATTTGTAAGAAATGAGTTAACATCACTGAAATCTCAAAAAATGTTGAACAACTAATCTTGTAACCCCAGCTCGGACTTCTTACAAGGCAAACCATCTTTTGAAAACAAAGATCTAACTCATAAAAAAGCAATCATATAAGAAAAAGTGATCCGTTCAAAACTTCCTTCTAAAAAAATCTCATATAATAATATAGTAAAGTAATTAGTCACAATCATGAGTTTTGAAATCAAGTATTAAAAATATCAAGTGACACATGAATTCTTCTAAGATTTAAAGGTTTGAAAGAGAATGAAGCTTGCTTTCTTGTGGGCTCATTTTATGCTTCTTATCAATTGGTTGACGCACTTTATGCATCTTTTGATTTTTGATACACTCTGTGTATCTTTCAAATTTTTGGCGATCATTATACATCTTTTCAATTTTTTCTTTTTGGGCTTATTTTATGCCTCTTGTCATTTTTGCAAGCTAGCTCAATTTCAAAACTTTTAAATACTCTCGTCTGTGAGAATATCTTTTAGATATTAGAGAATAAAAACTCACTCTCTAATATAAAAAAAAAGTAAACCACGAAATATAATCAAATTGATAAATGCAACAAAAGATTAAGAAAGCTTAAAAGTAATTTAATAACTTTGAACACTATTATATAAGATACATTACTATAACAAGATAGAAAAGATCTTAATTGCAACATCCAGTAATTAATTCGAGATAGACTTCTATTTAGAAAAGAAAATTACATCATTAAAAGGAGTTAGAGGAAGAGAAATAATTATTGGTGTTTCTCCCTTTAACTGATTTAGAGATATCAATCAATGATTATAAATTTTTAAAAATAAAAAAAGAAAGATAGAAAATATGAAAAACACTAACAAAGAAACAGGAATACCCAATCAAAAATAAAAATAAAGGAAAAATCAGAAACAAAAGAAAATCAACAAATAAAAATAAAAGAAAAATAAAAAACATAAAGTTCAGAGATCAGAAATCATCAAATGCCATATTTAAGAACCCAAATAAGTTTAGGTCCCTTCTTATTAAAAGAAGAATATAATGAATGTGTGCTATATTGTGAATCATGAGATTTGGGTATCCACACCCAATGTAAATTATGGTGAACATTGCAAGTGTGTGAGATTTGCCCTAACATACCATATGAAAAATATTTAACACCAAGAAATAGGTTTATTAGTCTATTCGGGTTATAGT
Source organism: Dendrobium huoshanense (assembly GCA_016618105.1). Lineage (NCBI taxonomy): Eukaryota > Viridiplantae > Streptophyta > Magnoliopsida > Asparagales > Orchidaceae > Dendrobium > Dendrobium huoshanense. Next base: position 63,017,109 of record CM028351.1, read on the forward strand.
GCCTCTTTCTAGGTTTCAAAACTTTTGGCTTTGGATAAAGATTAAAATATTGTTTAAGTATGGGTGGAGTCTTATTTTTCTCAAGTGCTTTTAATTTAGCTTTAAATAATGAGCTTGCAGTTTTGAAATCAGCATTATCAACTTTCAAATAGTGCTCCCTACTCTCAGATTCATCAATAAATGTTTTAAAATCATTCTCAAGTTGAGTGTAGGATGCTTTCAATAAATCATGCTCAATAATTAAATCAAAATTCTTTTTATTTAACTCATCAAATTCATCAAGTAATAATATGTGATTGTTATCAAATGTAGAATGATCTTTAAGCAAAACTTCAGGCTCTTTTTATAGACTTAAAAATTCCAATTTCAGTATAGCATGCAATTTCTTAAGTTTCCTATATAATGAATAAATTTTCTCATAAACTTCAAGTAATTAATCATAGGTTAGTTCACATACATCTTCTTAGTCAGACTGACCAAGATGATCATCCACCATTAAACACAAGTTTGTAGTTTCCTCTTTAGCTTCAATCTCAGAGGTGTCTGATGCAGAATTTGCCCATAAAGTCTTTCAAATCTGCTTCTTGTCCTTCCTGAACTTGGATTTCTCCTCACCATTTTCCTTGCTTGGGTAAGCCTCAAGTGTAGGACAATCAGCTTTAATATGTCCCTGTTTTTTGAATTCAAAATAAATCATATCAGAAGAACTTCTAGAGTTCTTGCTACTCTTACCTTTCTTCCACTTCTAATGTTGCATTTGTTTCTTCCTTAGAAAGCTTTTTAATTGCCTAGTGATTAAGGCAACATCATCACTTTCAAACCCGGAAGAATCAACATACATATTATTAAATAGCCTTCAGTGCCACAATTTTCTCTTTCTTTTTCTCACGTGCATCAAGTTGTCTTTGGTTCACTTCTTGCTCATAAGCAATGAGTGATCTAAAGTAAGTTCTCAATAGAATAAGTATTCAAATCCTTATATTCAGTAATAGCAGTTATCTTAGCATCATAGGAAAAAGGTAAACATCTCAAAATTTAATTAACTTTTTCATAGTTATTGAGTTCTATTCCTAAGGCATGCATGGAGATAACATTTTGTGTAAACTTAGTATAAATTTTATATATTGACTCACTAGGTTTCATGCAAAATAGTTCATAGTCTTGAAGTAAGATATTATATCTAGATTGCTTAACCTCAGTTGTGCCTTCACAAGTGATATATAATTTATCCAAGATTTTCTTACCAGTTGTACAAATTGAGACATGTATGTAATTTTCATATTTTAGTGCACTGAAAAAATAATTTAAATATTTAGCTTTAAGTTTTGCTAGATCCCTATTATCAAAAGTCTATTCAATAAATGGTAGTTTAGTTTTTTTTTCCATTGATTTCATGTGATGATGGGGAATAACCTTCTTTAACAAGCATCCATATGTGATAGTCAATAGATTGTAAAAATATGGCCATGTGAGTTTTCCAAAAATAAAAAATGTATGTTATCAAATAATGGTGGTCGGGTAATATAATATCCTTCCACAGTATTTTGGTTATTAAAGTTAGCCATTGATTAAAATTTAAAAGTTTTCAAAAACTATATTTTATGAATCCTGCTCTGATACCAGTTGAAAATTCGTTAGGGATGTTAAGCCCTTATGAACTAGCATGAAGCTAACCAAGAGGGGGTGAATTGGTATTTGAAAAATTTTCAAACAAAAATCACGATCTAAATCATACGATTACCCAAATAAAATAAACCGTGGAAATTAAAATGCAGAAGTGTAATAAGAAGAAGCACACCAAATTTTATAGTGGTTTGGTCAATTTGACCTACATCCACTCCCTGAAGCCTCTCCTCCGGGTATTGCACTAAACCCAGTGACTCTTTTTTTGCTCCCATAGTAAGATAGAGAAGCCTTTACAAACTCCTTTCCATCGACGTCGGTGAGGTAAAGAACCTAACATCATTTTGCTTCCTCCTAAAGCAGGCATAGAACCTCGACCAACTTTTGCTTCCTCCTGAAGCAGGCAAAGAACCTCGATCGATCGCTGAAGTAGACCTCTTCAGAACCTTCAAGGAACTAGGGATAATGACTAGAGAAGATGACTCAAATCCTTGCTTGGAGCAATCTTTGTGAACCCCTCACAAACTCCACCTCACAATATCCTCTCTCTCTCCTAAGCTCTCCCTCTCCTTCTCTTGGCTCTCTTAGGTTAGGATAACAACAAAAGATCTAGCCTTGAATAAATAAGAGATCTTATATAAAAGGGCTTCAACATTTCCATAAACTATAATTAACCGATAAAGATCGTCTAGATCATCCTGTACAATCAGTTCATTTTCAGCTCATGCGATCAGGACGATCTAAGAGGGCTGGATAATTAAAAGCCTTATTTGTTCTAATCGTCCAAGATGATTCTTGGATCATCCTGTATAATTAGTTCAAAATAATAAATATTATCCAAAATATCATTCTGTTCAGCCAAACTTTACATGTTGGACGATAAAAAAATAACTTTTCATCCAGGATGATTCTTCGATCATCCTGTATGATTAGTTCAAAAAATTAAATATCATCTAGCACATCGTACTGTTTGGCCAGAATTATTAGTTCAAAAAGTTAAATAATTTTCAGCACATCATATTGTTTGGCTAGAATGACTTAGGAAGAAACTAATGTTTTTTAATTGATCGTCTAAGATGATTGTGAGATCATCTAGGATGATATGATCTATCAATCAAACCTTAATTATTTTTCTTAATCATCAGACTAATTTAGGCATAATTATAATACATCATTCACGATAATATCATATAATATGTCTAAAAATAATAATATGCCTAAAAGAGTTGGTGGTTGAATCTTTCTAATTTGAGCCTATCATCGAGGACAATATTAATATTGTCTAGAAAGATTTGCTTAAACCAGTTGTCTTAATAAGGATGCCCTAATTAGGATTTCTATTTTTTGACTGATCGTTCAGGAAAATTTTGGATCATCATATACGATGTGATCATAAACAAGAAAACTCTTAAACATATAGAATTTCTCCCCCTAAGTGTGTGTGTATAAGGTTATTTTGCATCAAGATCCACAAAATTACATTTAACTCAAGAAAAGGTAAAAACACTGGTATTACACTTACAAATTGACTCAGTCCTAATCTAACCAATCTTGAGCTGGCTTAATTTGCAATTGAACTTATGGACCTGAAACGTTAGTGGGCAGGGCAATAGTGGAAAAATAAAAATGCTAGAAATATTTGCTATCATTAAAATTATAATCCTTGAAATCAATTTACAATAGAATTTCCCTAAAAATTCCCAAAAAATATAGATCCATAGTATATAGCTTAAAATTTGATCTTTAGATATTTATTTTTTATTCTTATTTACTAAATTCCAAAGTTATAATAGGTCTAATTCATTTATAGCCTTAAGCTAAAAAGGAAAAACTCATATGAGTCTTAAAAAAAATCAAGTTAAATTATTAAATCTCCACAAAAAATCATAGAAGTTTTGAAATCATAGATAAAGTTCTTATTCTTCAATTTTGTTCTTATTTCATTTCATTTGGTTGTATATGACATTATGAGGGTTAAAACTTAGGGCTCCAAATTTTAGCTGGTTGTTGGAATTGGGTTGGATGACTACTAACTCCTTCCCAACCTTAATTTCAATCAAATCTAAACTCCACCAAACATAGCATTACTCCCCCAAGTATCTTAAGAGATCCCCCATCCATTAATTGAATCAAAACAATTATCTAAAAGCCACACAAGAAACAACACCACTATGATTCTTATCTTATCAATCGTGGTCATGAAGCCAACATTTATTACAACAATAATCAAAATCAGTTTACAAAACCACATGAAGGGTACTCCACTTAAGTTTCTACCACCTGTCAAATATGTTGCAGGTTTGGCCATTCTATTACTAGATGTTGGCATAGGACATATCTTCCTTATCCTATTTTAGTTAATCAATAAATAATAATTGCTAGACATTCCCCACCAACTTTAGTTTGGATCCTCAATAGTACTAGCCCAACATCTTATATAACTTTAGATCCTACTAAACACTACAATAAACCATAATTTGGAAATCATCAATTCATTGTCAACAACGGTCAATCACTACATTTCTCACTCTTTGACTAATATTTACTACAAACACTAACCCATAAGCTACATTTTGTTAGACTTGCTTCATATTCCAAAACATGTATATAACTACTCTCTGTTCAAAATTCAGAACTGATAATTTTTGCTCATTTCCCTTTGATTCATTTGGCCTCAAGATCAATAATCATGCTCTCCTTCATAATTCCAGCCATAATGACCTCTATTCACTCAGCCAATAATCATCCTTGACTCCAACATAACGACTTATTTCTCTCACTACTCTTTACACCAAACCTAATATTTAATACTTCAATCTTCATAATCCAAAAAATTAAATCTTATTAGCTATGTAAAACAAAAACCAAACTCGATGTATCTCTCTAAATAAGTATTTTTTATTTTATAATACCTAGCTAAGAGTCAAAAGCTATCTTTCCCTATTTTTGAAAATCATTGTTACACTATTTTACATTTAATGTATTATAATGTTTGGTCTTCTCTCTAATTATGTCTAATTTTTGTTACAAATATAATGCATTTCTTATTGTTGATTTTTGTCATTATTATAAGATATAACCAATGCAAATAAAAGTTGGAAATCTATAAATTTATTTACTTTAAAAATCAAGGGGAAAATTAATTCAATCAATTCATAAAAACATTTGTATAGATGGAGTGGAAGAATACAATAGTGATGAATTCAAATAATTCTTTATTGAAAGTGACATCATCCATCATCAACCTTGTCCTTGCAAACCTAAACAAAATGACATTGATTAGCACAAGCATAACAATATTTTTGAGATAAATGATTGTCTAATATTTCATGCAAATTCTAACCATTCTTTGGGTCAACACCGTCCTCTTTACATCCTACTTAATTAACTTCTTACCTTCACTAATCTTAAGAAATCTCAATCCATTTCAACTACTTAACAACGAAAATCATCAATGCTCCTATCTTCAAATATTCAGATGTCTATGATATCCATGACTTCAACTAAATTTCATAGCAAAAATAAGTAACCAAATTATTACATGTGGTTTCAAAGGTATGCATTCTCTTCAAAAGACTATAAATGTTACAATACAATTACAAATCAATTTTTTATATATCATCATGTCATGTTTATAGAAACCAATTTTCTTATTAAAATATCCAATTTATGCCAAGCCAACAACAACACCAATTGTATCAACCATTCCTCACATAAACACCTACCTCAACAACCCAACCACCTACACCTCTAGTTCTTTTGACATAATAACTCAACTCTTCACCATCTTCGCATCCAAATTCCCAGTCTACTACTAAAACTAGCCAGTCGTTAACCTAAGAGACTTTTCTTGATTATATTATCCCAACATCACCTATCTGCTTTACAATTTTACCACCACCACTCATCAATGCATCCTATGATTTCCCATCTTCAGACATGTAATCTAAAACCCAAATAAATTCTCATAATATTTTATCAACTTTATAAGCCAATAGATTTAAGTTGCTTTTCCCAAGCTATTAAAGGTGTTAATTTATGAAATGCAATATCTATTAAGTTCTAGGCTTTGCACTCACAAAGAATGTGTACTTTAGTTCCTCCATCTTGCTAACAATACATTTTAGATAGAAATGGATCTATCATATGAAGGACAACTCTAATGGCTCCATTACAAGGCACAAAGATTTCCTTCCAGCTCAAGGTTACAATCTAGAGCTTTTACCAAGACATTTAACCATTACTAAGAAAAATAATTAGCATACTACTCAATTCAAAATCTCAAATATTTTCCTTCATGGAGACCCACCAACAAAATTTACAAGACACAACCACATGATTTCAAGAATTGTGAAAAGCACACTATAATTTTGTTATCAAGAAAGCTAAATGTTTTTTAAAGCATGCATCGTGATAGTGTTTCACCACTCTCTTGGATAAACTTTCGAAGTTTGGATTTTATTTAAGCATTTCAAATTCATCATTACTATTATATAACTTGGCATTATGAGCCTATATATTCTAATCTATGCATATGATATTCCAATAATAGAAAATGACTTAATTCCTATATCTATCCCTCTCCAACACCTATGGAATTCCTTCCAAATTTGTAATTTTTTTTTATATATCTCCTTTCTTCGTTCAAACTAAGTATATCAATTATGGCCTTCTCTTAAGCTAATCTGCCTATGCTCGTCAAACTAAGTATATCAATTATGGCCTTCTCTTAAGCTAATCTGCCTATGCTCATTCCCCTTTATAGACTACCAAAATATTTGAACCCAAGGAGTTACAAAATCCAACAACTAAAATACCTCCTATTATAGAACAATTGACATCCCTATATTATATTTCAACCATATACTAACACCTAATGAGCTCCTTATAGTATTTAATATCATAAGATATAAGCACTCTTAATTAACACATGCACAAGCTCTTAAACACTTATTTTCATTATCTTAAACAACCACTCTTATATATTAAAGGGACTATCACTTATGACCTTCCCGTCACTTGAGGAAACCTACAACTATTCTCTAATGTTAACTCTATCTGAGTTGTTAACCACATCAATCATAAATCTACTATAGGCTATTATGCTTTCTTAGGTACAACTCTTATCTCTTGGTATGTGAAGAAGCAAGCTATGGTGTCATGATCATTATTAGAAGCCAAATATCATGCTATCACAACTACAACCATGTATATTAATTATCTACCTTGTCTACTTCATGATTTTAATATTTCCAACCCTACATCCAGCACACTTTACTAAAATGACATATCTACTATAACACTCACTAACAACCTTGTATTTCATAATCATTGCAATATATGTTATTCCAAGATCCAACTAGTTAACCTAATATGGTATGAACCCCTACTTAATTTTGATTTAATCATGATTTATAAGTTACATGGTGTCTAATTAATATCAAATAGGATTTGAATTGGAATAGAAAGAAGAAATTCATAAGTGGGAAAATTTTCTTTAGAGTTCAGTGACACTGGAAGTGGTGGCATTGCAGTGTTCTCCTCTTTATTTAGAAAGAGAATTTTAGTGAGTGCTACGATGCTATATGTTTTCACGTGGTGCTGAGCTATTGGGTTGGCAAAATCTAGAATATTTTGGCTGAGTGCTATGATGCTGTAGGTTTGAGTACTATGATAGTGGCCACAAAAATATGTTTTTATATATAAAATCCAAACCATTACCTCACCTCACTCAACCCCCCTACCCCCACCCCAATGATATTATATAGAAGAGAAGAGGAGGATATAAGGGAAGGAAAATAGTTGGTTTTGAGGTCGTGGAGTTGAATTTGATTGTCAGACCAATTAAGGGTTTTAAGAAGCATGAGGTAGACTTCTAAACACCATCCTCTGATTTCAATTCCAATAAGTATATAGTGATGTATATTTGGGATTTAATGAACTTTTCCACATAACTTTTGGTTTGTAATAGAATACATCATTTTAAGTATTTTGATAGTAAGAAATAAAAAAAATTACCTGTTGATTTTCTGTGTACAAATTTTTGTGAATATTAGCGAATGTGGCCTTTCTAAGATTGTTAGCAATATGATACAAATCCAAAAAATATGTTCTAAATATTTGCTAAAATGATATTAGAAAAAGACAATATTAAGTGAGTAGGCATTTTATACCTGCATTAACATCTAAGTGATGTATATATGTCATTTCATGCATTTGAATTATAATGTTTAATGCTATAACAATTTATTAAAATATTTGAATCATATGTTCATGGAATGACAAATGGAGGATATTTTGATACATGAAAATGTTAAAAGTGCACTATTTGTGATGTTCTAAGAGCCATATATATTCAACTCTAGCCCCATCCAGCATGTGTGGATGTGGAATGGATTTTGGGGCCACTTGTTGTACCCAGGTATGGGAGTTTTTTTTTTTTATTTATTTTGGCCCCACTTACTGTGTGCGAGTGTGGTAGGATTAAAGGGTGTCCTAAGTGGAAGTAGAGTTGTAAGATGGAATCAAGATATGTGCATAGTATATTCATGCATTTCATGATCTAGTACATTAATGAGTTAAGTACAAGTGATATTTTGATAAGTCCAAAACTTCTATATATATTCTGATAAATGAACTAAGGTCAGGTGTAAGTAATATTTTGATATAAAGCATATTCTTATATCTCTAACACCTTTATGAAGTTTATTTGTAAAAGTACAAGTTATTACTCTAAAACTATATAAATTTTGATAGTTCTATGGAGTTATTTATATGACATGTATAAAGTTAAATATTATATGTAAAGTTAGATAGTTATTTCTCAATTGATATTCTGAAAACAATTGTGTTGAAATTTTATATAAATTACTTTATGCTAGCTTTTAATTTATAATCAATTAATTAACCTAATATTTTAAGGATTTTCTATTTATACTTTAATGGATATTTGCATCTGCAATGGGAATGTGAATGAAGTCTACTAAGTTGGAGGTGCTCATTCTATGAAAACTTTGTGATATTTTAGGAAAGGAAAAAGCTCAGTGGTGTCGAGTGATAAATGCAAGATCGTTTGAGTCAGACTATATGAGGTATTTTTGTAATCCATTTATTTATTCTTATGAAGTATAGATTTTATAAAAACTTGATTATTGTATATGATTTTTGAGAAATAAATTTTGGGTGTACTGTGGACTATTAATATTATTTTGGATTACCTAAATAGCTATGGTTTATTTCTTATTGTGGTTTACCTAATTAGCTTTGGTTTAATTCTTGCAATATATCCTAGAGCATGACCGAGTAATATTAGAGAAATGATTCAGAGGAATGGGAATATAACCATAGCCAGAGGGAATGATCTATAAATATATGAAATGAGTCTGAGTAGTTTAATATTATATTTTGTGTGAATGTAATATATGCAAATAGTTGAGTTTTGCATTTTCTTTATTAGATAAAAGTGTTGCTGCACATGAACCCCCAAGATCCCAAAGTAGTTAATGGACAGAGTTCCAACAAAGCTATTATAGTTCAGAGTATTATGAGGGCTATGATTTCAGATTCCATAATGCATTTTGTTAGCTTAGTGGCCTTGCTTATGAGTGAGACTTAGGGTCAAATAATAGGAGTTAAGGGAGATGAGATATATAAGCATTTATAGTTATCTCTAAGATTGAATCCACCTCATTTCCATGAGGTAATGGAACCTCATGCAACTAAAAATTGGATGATAAAGTTAGAGAAGTCTTTCGATAATATACGATGTTGTCATGGCCAAAAAGTCTCGCTAGCTGTATTCATGTCATACAGAGAGACATATCATTTGTGGTTGGGCCAACAGAAGGAAAAGTTTTGAGGAAGGTCGAACATAGAGATTTCTTAAGAAGCTATTTCTAAGGTATTTAGAAGCTGGTCCATTCTACCCTTTGACATACAAAAGATACAAAATTCCTTTTTGAGATTAATGTAGTGGAGAAAGAATGTGATACAGTACGAGGTAGAGTTTATTATTCTATCTAGGAATGCTCTCGAGTTGGCTAGTACCCTAGAAGAGAAGTATTATAGATTTTTGAGAGGTTTAATAGATAGTCTTAGGTATCATTTAGCCCCATTTCATATCCATAATTTTTCTGAATTAGTTGGGAGGGCTAGGCTTGTGGAGAATGATCTAATGTCCACTTAGCAGAGATGGGATGCCAGTAATAAGAGATTTAGAGAGGATCCCTCCCAAAGCATAGTCATATGGAAAAATTCTAGGATTATAATGGTGATTCTATGAGAGAGAGGACCTGTTGTAAGTGCATGGGTATGCTTCAGTTAGTAGTGCCCTAATATGTGAGTTTTGTGTAAAGAGGCATACAAGAAGATGTTTTCTATATACAAGGTGGTGTTTCAGGTGTGGCCAGTTGGGTCACAAGGTGTAGCCGTGTCCGTAGATAGCGTTATAGGGTAGATTTGAAGCTAAAGGAAGCTAGAGCTAAAGATAGTAGCCAACACCATCTAGGGCTGTTAGTGAGGCTTCCTTGACCAATAATAAAGGTGTACTTGGAAGGAGGCAGTCAGGTGGATCAGTAGAAGGAGCTTGTTCAGAATCTATTATAGTGGTCAATGTAGCTTTAGTATAGACTATAGTATACAATTTAACTCAGTAAGAGGCAAAGGATGCACCCGATGTAGTGACAAGCATGACCCTCATATATACACTGTCTTGATATATTTTATTTAATTCCATAGTAAGCCATTCTCCTATGTCTAAGTATGCGCTAAATGAATTGAGTCTAGCTTACGATTTGTTAGCTTCTTATTTGTTCGTTTTAATGCCTATTAAATATTTCTTAGTTGCTAGTCAAATATATAGGTGTGAAATCAAAATTGTAAATAGAAAGTTAGAATCAAAATTGATTGTGCTGCCTTTAAAAGAATTTGATATAATAGTGGATATGTATTGGTTCAGAAAATATGAAACCCACATTGATTAAAGTAAAAAATGGGTGAGTTTGTGTAGCAAAGTAGAAGTGTTTCATTGTCAAGGTATTAGAAGTCCTTCGGATCTTTATCGCCCGTCGACTAGAGTCCTCTGACCATCATTACCAGACTACTACCTTCCGAACACTATCACTCGACTACGACCCTTTCGACCTTTGTCGCCCTTCAACTACAGTCCTTTGAGCTCTACTGCCTAACTGCGATCTTCTGACTTGATCGCATCACATCAACCATGACTACCAACTCCATTTGTGGTGGATTCCTGCCAATGTGTTCTCCCAACTTGAGCCACATAATATGTTCTTTACATTGTATCATGTCTTCCCTCAAGGAAGGGACTCGTTTATAATCAATAGTCAATACAAGTGGAATTAAAACCTCTCTCTCTCTCTCTCTCTCTCTCTCTCTCTCTCTCTCTCTCTCTCTCTCTCTCCAAATGCAACAAGCATTATTCTTAATTGTTAGTATGAATTTTTATTTTTTGATCACTTCTATATTTAAAAAAAAAAATAAAAAATTTGAACCCAAACAAACCTTAAGCCACTTGTCCAATTTCCATCAAGGTGCTCATACGATAAAGATCCAAAGCATACACTAAAATTCCATATGGCATTGCCTCCCTATAATCACCTTTATTGCTTGAAGAAAAATTCTCACATTTATAAAAGAATAGAATATCCAATCTTCCGAAGCATAATTCTATTCTATCAACATCACGTATCAAAATGTGTTGCATTTCTGAAATAAAAATTAAAAATTAAAACTGCAAAAGTAATTTGTAAACAGCTCTGATGGTAAATAAAAAATATATGAACCACCACAGAACATATAATTTTACGCAGGAATCCTCACATAAAATAATATGTACGTTTTAGTGTCACGTGTTGAGTTTACCGAACTACACATTCCAGTTCGAGCTTATAATGGAGCTCATATGCAAAACAAATTTGAGCCCATATATCTAATGAACTTGAGCTCGAGTCTCGAGCTTAGCCGGTTTAGCTCGGCTCTTAAGTTCGTTGAGTTACGTGATTAACTTAAAATTAATTTTAATCAATATTATATAATATATTTTTAGCTTTTCAAATAAATTCCATATTAAAAAAAATTAATTTAAAATCAAGAAATTAAGCTCAATGAACTAGCTATGTTTGAGCTTTCCAAACGTGATCGAGCAATTGAGCTGGCCCAAGCCTATAAATTTTTTAACAAGCTGAATTTGAGCTCATTAAGAACTAAATAAATTTAGCTCAATTAGATAGAAACCCGACTTGCTTATTCTCCTAATTAGGATATTTTTATTGAATTTTTAATTAAAATAAATTTAAATTTAAATTTTTTTAAATGAGCGTAATAATCTAAAGTCAGGTCATTTGAGGCATATTCTTTTAATAACGGATATAAGAATAGAACTGTTCGATGCCGGCGCAGGAATGGCCACAGCGAATCTGTACAAGTAGGAGTTCGTAGCGGTTCCTTCAAACCACTCGGAGTGGCAGGTGCCGGAGATACCACGCTGGTCATGCCCCTTCCATGGATGCCGATTCCCCGCAACTCACCCGCCGCGCTTCCCCTCTCCGAATTGATTCTATTTCCACTTTCTTCTTCTCTAAAAGACACGACTTTCCTTCGCCTTCCTTGCATTCAGATATTCTCGTTCGCAGGCAATGGATGGCGTTCGGATCTCTGCCGTCATATTTGATCTGGATGGAACTCTTCTCGATACCGGTACCAATTGACACATTGAGCAACTTCTTTATCCGGCAGCCCTTTTTTGTTTTCTTGTTCTTCGTTCTGTGCGCTGCTTGATGTGAAAAAATATTTTTTTATTGGTTTTGTTTCTCTTTCAAACACTGTTATTTCAATCCTCTGACCCCTTTCCGTGATTGATTAAATTTTGATTGATTATAAGAATTCATATTCAGTTATTTGAATGCTGTTGTCTTTAATTAGATTATGATTTTTTATTGGTATTTTCTTCTCCTTTGTATTTGCTATGCATGTGAAAAAGTACACCCATTTAGTAGTTGTATATTAATAAATTTAATTCTATTAATAAGAATTTGGGAAATATAGATGTGAGGGTGGGTAGGGCCTAGCTTTTGTCGCTTGGACACTGTAGCTTGGACAATGTCGAATGATGGAGATACAATTAGTTTGAAATACTAAAATTTATCCTTTTTTAAGATATGGAATTGCTAAGCTTAAGGATGCTAGGAATTTGCTTCTTTCCAGATTTTTCTCAATTTTTTTAGTCAATTTTGGGTTCATTTGTTATGGTGAAAATTTTTGAATTGTGGAGGAAACTGTAAGCAAGAAAGGACAGCACTCTCTTGACCACCTGGCATCCACGTCATCATGCCGTTATTTGATTTCTTGTATCTAGTTTCTATATATACCCACTACTGTATTGAGTTATGTATGAAATAAAATTTCCTTTAGCTTCCTTCTGTTTGCTCTATCTCTCTGGCCGTGAATCCACATGGTATCACACCAGTAACGCTCCCCCTTTCCCCGTCCCCTTTCTCCTTCCGGGCATCTTCCTCACCAGTGCTGTCTTTCATGGACACTTCTTCAAACAAATTATCCCCCGAACACTCCATCACTGAAGAAAAACCTCCCTCCTCCCCTCTGACGTCCCGCCGTCGCTCAAATTTCTAATGAGCAATATCAAGAGCATCATCTCCCCGCCTCTCAATGTCGACAACCACCCCTCTGGCGATCTCAAACTCTCAAATTATTTCGGGCGAACGGCTATCATGGCTTCTTGGATGGTACCTCTCCTCCATCAAGAACGACCACTTCGTCAGACGACAAGACAATACCAAAAACCCGCACTACACCTGGCATTTGCTAGATAAAAATCTAGCCGCAGCCTTATATTCTGTAATTTCACCAAGCATCTTACCTTACATACTCGACCATTGCACGGAGATATGGTCCATGCTTGACCGCCGGCTTCAATCCAGTACGTGCTCCCGAATCATCCAACTCCGTCACGAACTTCATTATCTAACCATGAAAGATAAAACGATGTCCCAATATCTTCTTGACATCAAGAACAAGGTTGATTCTCTCGCCGCAGCCGGCACTCTCATCGCCACGGAAGACATCATTCACTACACCTTGGACGGTCTTCCACGCACCTATCAAGCATTCAAGACGGCTATCCGTACCAACCTCCAACCTTTGAACCTGGACGACCTCTATACGCTACTATGCAGCGAAGAGCTCAATCTTGCTTATGAGGTAACCCGCGAAATGCAGTGCCTTCAACTCTCTGGGAATGCAACGGCTCTCGCGGCAACACGCGGTCGAGGTTGATCAAATTTCGCTTGCGGTCGAAACTCCTACTCTAACCGTTCTAATTCCAACAATCCCCGAGGAGGTAAAACGTCAAGATCTTCTATCACTTGCCAAATTTGCGGCAAGAACGAACAAGTGCTGGCACGTCCTGACGAAGAGTATAACACTGAACAACCAACCGCAGCCCTTTTCACCTCCCCTCGGCTCAACCCCCCAACGAATGGTATCTGGATAGCGGATCCTCCTCATATCTGACGTCCGATCCGACACATCTTCAATCCGCTCATCCCTACACCGGCTCCAACCAAGTCACCCTTGGGAACGGTCAGCAAATTCCTATTCACACCACCTGCAAAGGCATCTTACCCACACCTCAAGGTAGCTTAAAACTATCTCATCTTAATCTCGTACCAAATCTTTCCTTCAATCTATTATCCGTTCACAAACTTACCACCGATAACAATTGTCTCATCATCTTTTCTTCCCATGGATATGAACTCAATGATCAGAAGACCCGCCAAACTCTTCTCACGGATCCGTGTATTAACGGGCTATATCCCATTCAAGCTCGGTCTCCCCAGAACTCCGACATCTCTCAGTTCGCTCTCATCTCCATTCAGCCGGTTCCTGATCTGTGGCACCACAGACTTGGACATCCCTCCTCTTCCACGCTCTCTTATATGGCAAAACATTTTTCTACTATATGTACTTCATCTTTCTCTCATTGTAACTCATGTAAAATGGCTAAAAGCCATCAATTACCCTTCAAAAAGTCTCAAAGCATTAATTTTTTACCATTTTACTTGATTCACTCTGACGTCTGGGGACCTTCCCCAACTATTTCTAATTACGGATATTGGTACTACGTTAGCTTTATCGATCACTTTTCAAAATATACATGGGTCTACCCTCTAAAATAAAAATCTGAAGTACTCAGCATATTCCTCGAATTTCAGAAAATGATTGAACGCCAATTCAATACTCACATTCATATAATTCGCACCGATGGCGGAGGAGAATTTATCAGCAACAAATTCAAATCTTACCTAATCAACGAAGGTATAATTCATCAATTTACATGTCCTTACTCGCCATCTCAAAACGGCTTTGTCGAACAAAAATATCGGCACATCAACGAAACTATCTGCACTCTCCTTATCGATGCCTCTCTTCCCTCATATCTATGGGTTGACACTCTCCTGACTGTCGTCTTTCTAATTAATCGTCTACCCTCTCCCAACATCTCTCACAAGTCACCATATAAACTCCTCTACAGGAAACCTCCCGATTACAATCCCCCAAAAGTCTTCGGATGTCTCTGCTACCCTTGGCTCAAACCGTTTGCCACAAACAAACTCGCTCCTTTATCCCAACCATGTGTATTTATCGGTTACACACTAGCCCAAAAAGGATACCGTTGCTTAGATCCCACCAACAACAAAATCTACACTTCCCGCCATGTCATCTTCAATGAAGACATCCTCCCTTTTTCTCAACTGTCGAACACTAACAACATCATCTCATAATCCCATTCCACCAACCAATCCTCACAACAACCAACATACTACGCACCCTATGCTCACCAGATCCAAAATAGGTAACTCCAAACCGAAACAAATTTTCAGCCTCTCACACATAATTCATCATACCGACCCAACCACCTACAACCAAGCTGTTAAGAGCGAACACTGGTGCTCTGCCATGTCACAAGAATTCTAAGCGCTACAAACACAAAGCACCTGGGATCTAGTTCCACAACTCCCAAATCAAAATATTCTCGGCTGCAAATGGACATATAGAACAAAACTCAACTCTGACGACATGGTGGCTCGGTACAAGGCCAGACTCGTAGCTAAGGGATTTAATCAAGAACAAGGTGTGGACTACTCAGAGACATTCAGTCCCGTCACAAAGATCCCCACCGTTCGAGTCTTCATCCTAATAGCACTTCAATTGGACTATACACTAACTCGATGTATCGAACACCTTCCTACACGACAACCTATCCGAACATGTGTATATGCATCAGCCGCAAGGATTCCAAGATTCACTTCATCCCAATCATGTTTGCAAACTCAAGAAAGCGCTATATAGTCTCAAGCAATCACCCCGCGAATGGTACGCAACCTTATCCACTCACCTTCAAGAATTCGGTTTCATTATAAGCACTTATGACCCTTCTCTTCTTACTTACAAATCGGGATCAACGTGTCTTTACATCCTGATTTACGTCGACGACATTCTCTTGACCGGCAACTCATCGACCGAGATTAACAAGCTGTTATCCAGTCTCCACAATCGGTTTCAAATGCGCCATCTCAGCCCACTTGCATATTTCCTAGGAATTCAGACAACACAAACGACATACAGTCTACTACTACATCAGCAACAATACGTCGATCGCATATTGGATAGAGCAGGCATGCAACATGCCAAACCAGTGGCTAGTCCCACTTCGTGCAAAAATACCGAGACTAACACGTCAACCGAGCAATTCGCCAATCCCCAATTATATTGTCAGCTAATTGGATCACTTCAATAACTCACTCTAACTCGCCCCGACATCTAGTTTGCGGTCCATCAACTAAGCCAACACATGCATGATCCACGGAACATGAACTTCGACGCCCTTAAACGCCTACTTCGGTACATTCAAGGTACAACTAATTATGGTATTCCTCTTTATTGTGACACTCTTCTTTTATAGGGCTTCGTTGATGCTGATTGGGCTAATGACGCCAAAGACCGAAAATCAGTCTCCGGATACTGCAACTTTCTCGACGAATCACTGATCTCTTGGCAAGTCAAGAAGCAAAACACCGCGGCACGCTTGTCCACCGAAGCTGAATACCAAGCATTAGCCACCAAAGTATCCAAAATTATTTGGCTTCGCCGACTACTACAGGACTTCCACATTCCCCAAATTACCCCAACAACTATCTACTGCGACAACACCTCAGCAATCGCTCTTGCAAACAATCCCGTCTATCACGCCAGGACAAAACACATTGATGTCGATTGTCACTTCATTCGGGATAACATCCGGGCAAACCACTTATTTGTTCATCACATCTGCACTAATGATCAACTAGCTGACATATTTACAAAATCTTACCTATACATCGGTTCAAAACACTCTGCAACAAACTAATGGTTGTCTTCCCATCATCAATTTGATGGGTGTTGACCAATGTATAATACCAAATCATACCTCTGCTCCGTTGGATCCAAAAATCCCGCTCAAAACCCGCTGAAATGTCAGCTGTTCGGCGCTGGCAGAGCTGATTCGCGTCTCCTCGCACAAATCCTGCGCGAATCCTGCGACGATAACCTCGATCCCACTCCCATTCTCGCCTTTAAATATCGAGCAAACGAAGTAGAAGCTCTCGGTTCCTTTCGACACTCTCCCCCTACGAAACCTCTGCTTCCAAGTCGCTGCCCTCGTCTTTCCCCCATTCGCAAATCCCTCACAGCCTGCGGCTTTCCTACTCGACTCACCCTCTCCATCTCTGTCCGATCCGAAACGCCACAGCTCTCTTCTAATCTCTAAGCCCGACGCCTCTTCCATCTCCTAGAAGTCGAAGCCGAACCTCGACCTCAAATCCACGACCAAACTACCCCTCCTCAGGCCGCCGAACCCGACCTCTCTTCCCCGATCCCTTTGCCTCCTTCGACGACATCTACCTCTGCCGACTCCCCACACAAGTAGAGAGAGAGAGAGAGAGAGAGAGAGAGAGAGAGAGAGAGAGAGAGAGAGAGAGAGAGAGAGAGAGAGAGAGAGAGAGAGAGAGAGAGAGAGAGGAGAGCACCTGATGTAGAACGGGAGCGGCTTTGCTAGGGAGATTTAATGGATTTCAATTCCCCAAAATCAGTGAATTGATTTGGGGAATCATAATAGGAATTAAAGCTGAGGAAGATGTACTGGGCTGCCGACTTGCCTTCTAAATCAGTAGTTCTAAGGGCCTTCAGATGTTGAGGATGCAAGCCAATTGCAGAGAATTTCTGCTGCAGCTTTGGGGAGCAATGGAGTTTATGATTTGTGGGCTGTTGGAGACATTAGTAGAGGAAAACCAACAAAGGAAACCTGGGGGAAATTCGGCCAGCAGGGAATACGGGAAGAAAATTCAGATTCTCAAGATTAAGGGCTGAGTTTAGGGAATAATTAAGAGGGGATTCCAGAATTTCAGCCAGGTTAAGGTGACAGAATTTTAATTCTTTCCCTGTGAGAGTAGTGGCTTTAGGAAATAAATCAAGAGGATTAATTAGGGGGAGGGGCCGGTGGTTTAGAGTTGATGGAGAGGATTTGAGAATTGGTTTTGGGTGTATTTAATAGGCTAGGGGGATTTAGGAAAGTAATTAACTAAATCCTATTTGAATTTCAAATTCAAATTGATTTAATTAAAGAACTTTCCTAAAATAGTTTTGATATTTTAGGAAAGTTTTGAATTTCAAATTGAACAAATTTGAATTCAAAATTCTGTCCCAAAATACTTTCATCCAAATTAGGCAAGGGTTTTAATGTGGATGAAGAGGTGGACGGTGGTAGAGAAAGAAGATGAAAATGACTACTAAGAGCAAAAAGGAGGAACAAAAATAGAGAAACAAACTATCAAAGATACAACCGCGAGCCCGGACACATCCTGCGGCTGACGGGTACTACGTTGCCCTTCTCCAAGGGACTTCACGCCACGAGCCCGGACCCATCCTGCGGCTGGTGAAAACTCCGACTCCCTCCCATAAGGATTTCACTAACGTTCTTCCCAAAGAACCCAAGTGCAAAACACAAATTTTTTTTATTAATAATCCATCATCCTAATACAAGAGCAAATGCCTCTATATATAGGCCTTAAAAGAAACTAAAAGACAATTTTGCCCCTTGGGCTTACATAAAACAAATCCCTTAAGTAAGGGTAAAAAAGAAAAATGCATAATTAAATAAAAATTACAATTAATAAAATAAGATAAATTGAAGGGATCTCGGCCGTCGATCTTCAGCTCCTCCTCGGATAGGCATGGACGGTTGGATGTCCGCATCATTCTCCCGGGGTGGAAAAGACTCGACTCCGTCGAGTTCGCATCCCGGGTGAGCAACCATGCTCTGATACCAAACTGATGTAGAACGGGAGCGGCTTTGCTAGGGAGATTTAATGGATTTCAATTCCCCAAAATCAGTGAATTTATTTGGGGAATCATAATAGGAATTAAAGCTGAGGAAGATGTACTGGGCTGCTGATTTGCCTTCTAAATCAGTAGTTCTAAGGGCCTTCAGATGTTGAGGATGCAAGCCAATTGCAGAGAATTTCTGCTGTAGCTTTGGGGAGCAATGGAGTTTATGATTTGTGGGCTGTTGGAGACATTAGTAGAGGAAAACCAACAAAGGAAACCTGGGGGAAATTCGGCCAGCAGGGAATACGGGAAGAAAATTCAGATTCTCAAGATTAAGGGCTGAGTTTAGGGAATAATTAAGAGGGGATTCCAGAATTTCAGCCAGGTTAAGGTGACAGATTTTTAATTCTTTCCCTGTGAGAGTAGTGGCTTTAGGAAATAAATCATGAGGATTAATTAGGGGGAGGGGCCGGTGGTTTAGAGTTGATGGAGAGGATTTGGGAATTGGTTTTGGGTGTATTTAATAGGCTAGGGGGATTTAGGAAAGTAATTAACTAAATCCTATTTGAATTTCAAATTCAAATTGATTTAATTAAAGAATTTTCCTAAAATAGTTTTGATATTTTAGGAAAGTTTTGAATTTCAAATTGAACAAATTTGAATTCAAAATTCTGTCCCAAAATACTTTCATCCAAATTAGGCAAGGGTTTTAATGTGGATGAAGAGGTGGACGGTGGTAGAGGAAGAAGATGAAAATGACTACTAAGAGCAAAAAGGAGGAACAAAAATAGAGAAACAAACTATCAAAGATACAACCGCGAGCCCGGACACATCCTGCGGCTGACGGGTACTACGTTGCCCTTCTCCAAGGGACTTCACGCCACGAGCCCAGACCCATCCTGCGGCTGGTGAAAACTCCGACTCCCTCCCATAAGGATTTCACTAACGTTCTTCCCAAAGAGCCCAAGTGCAAAACACAAATTTTTTTTATTAATAATCCATCATCCTAATACAAGAGCAAATGCCTCTATATATAGGCCTTAAAAGAAACTAAAAGACAATTTTGCCCCTTGGGCTTACATAAAACAAATCCCTTAAGTAAGGGTAAAAAAGAAAAATGCATAATTAAATAAAAATTACAATTAATAAAATAAGATAAATTGAAGGGATCTCGGCCGTCGATCTTCAGCTCCTCCTCGGATAGGCATGGACGGTTGGATGTCCGCATCATTCTCCCGGGGTGGAAAAGACTCGACTCCGTCGAGTTCGCATCCCGGGTGAGCAACCATGCTCTGATACCAAACTGATGTAGAACGGGAGCGGCTTTGCTAGGGAGATTTAATGGATTTCAATTCCCCAAAATCAGTGAATTTATTTGGGGAATCATAATAGGAATTAAAGCTGAGGAAGAGGTACTGGGCTGCTGATTTGCCTTCTAAATCAGTAGTTCTAAGGGCCTTCAGATGTTGAGGATGCAAGCCAATTGCAGAGAATTTGTGCTGCAGCTTTGGGGAGCAATGGAGTTTATGATTTGTGGGCTGTTGGAGACATTAGTAGAGGAAAACCAACAAAGGAAACCTGGGGGAAATTCGGCCAGCAGGGAATACGGGAAGAAAATTCAGATTCTCAAGATTAAGGGCTGAGTTTAGGGAATAAATAAGAGGGGATTCCAGAATTTCAGCCAGGTTAAGGTGACAGATTTTTAATTCTTTCCTTGTGAGAGTAGTGGCTTTAGGAAATAAATCAAGATGATTAATTAGGGGGAGGGGCCGGTGGTTTAGAGTTGATGGAGAGGATTTGGGAATTGGTTTTGGGTGTATTTAATAGGCTAGGGGGATTTAGGAAAGTAATTAACTAAATCCTATCTGAATTTCAAATTCAAATTGATTTAATTAAAGAACTTTCCTAAAATAGTTTTGATATTTTAGGAAAGTTTTGAATTTCAAATTGAACAAATTTGAATTCAAAATTCTGTCCCAAAATACTTTCATCCAAATTAGGCAAGGGTTTTAATGTGGATGAAGAGGTGGACGGTGGTAGAGGAAGAAGATGAAAATGACTACTAAGAGCAAAAAAGAGGAACAAAAATAGAGAAACAAACTTTCAAAGATACAACCGCGAGCCCGGACACATCCTGCGGCTGACGGGTACTACGTTGCCCTTCTCCAAGGGACTTCACACCACGAGCCCGGACCCATCCTGCGGCTGGTGAAAACTCCGACTCCCTCCCATAAGGATTTCACTAACGTTCTTCCCAAAGAACCCAAGTGTAAAACACAATTTTTTTTTTATTAATAATCCATCATCCTAATAGAAGAGCAAATGCCTCTATATATAGGCCTTAAAAGAAACTAAAAGACAATTTTGCCCCTTGGGCTTACATAAAACAAATCCCTTAAGTAAGGGTAAAAAAGAAAAATGCATAATTAAATAAAAATTACAATTAATAAAATAAGATAAATTGAAGGGATCTCGGCCGTCGATCTTCAGCTCCTCCTCGGATAGGCATGGACGGTTGGATGTCCGCATCAGCACCTCTTGCCCTTGCCGAAACCAGGCCGATCCCTCTCTTCCTTGGCCACAAGCTCCTCCCCAATCTCCTCTGTCTTTGCCGCAAGAAGCTCCTACCTGGTCGAACTTCCCGTAGCCGACGATCCTTTCTTTAGGATCGGAGGTTATTCCATTTTGATCGAGAGCAAGCACAGGAGCTTTTTGCTGTGAAGGTAGCTATCTCCTTTTCGCATGCAACTTCGGCCAAATCCTGTAAATCTCCCAAACCGAGAGTGATGGGGGAGGGAAATTTTATTTTATTTTATTTTATAGTTATTATTATATTATCATGTATAACATATATATATATATATATATATTAATTAAATGTAATTAATTAAATTTATTATTTTTAATTAATCAAAATTTAAGATTAATTATTATTAATTAATGTTAATTAATTACATCTTATTAGAATTAATTAATATTAAGTTATAATTAATTTTAAATTAATTGTAACTTATTATCTTAATTAATTTTAATAATTTTAATTAATTACTTTAATTAATTATATTTAGTTTAAAATGATTAATAAAAAAATAATAATTATTTAATTAATTGTAATTAATTAATTTTAATTATAAAAAAAGTGCTCCCCCCACTCTCCTTCCTCGATGTCCGTGTCGGACTGGCAAACCACTTAAGCACGCCTTTAGTGATCGTGGTAGGAGGGAACCCGGTGCGACACCTATGACGAGGTAGGCGAGTGACCCCTCGATCCACGTGTCAACCACGACAACCCCGCGGAGGTACGTACTCTTCTAAACTCAAAACCTTGCTTCAATATTCGTGGCAAATTGGAGAACTGTCCTAAGCACGCCTTTATTGGCCGTGGTAGGATGGAACCCCAGTGCGGCACGTGTGGCGAAGCGGGGTCACTTATAAGTACCCCCGGGCGGGGGAAAGCAAAAATTGTCTCTTTTCAAAAAAAAAATACTTTTTAAAGCCCCAAGCACACCTTTAGTGCGCGTGGTGGGAGAAAAAAACAAAAATACAACCGCCGCGGTGTCTCACCAACACCAATCGTGCACGTATTTATTTACGTGGCGGGTAGGCGGCCTCTTGGTTTTTCCCCTTAACGGGGGAGACGCCGGGAGGTTGCCGAAATTTTGTCTGAAATACAGACAAGGACTTGGAACCATTTGGGACTTATGGACTTGAATCAAATGGGATTTGTACCTGAACTTTTAAACTAAATGATTTAAATAAACTTGAATCCAAATAAATAAAAATGTGTGCAAATGATGAAGAACATTAAGCCGATAAGGCTTGAACTTGATTGAACTCAGAACGACAGAGGACTTGAAGCACATACACAGAACAGAACTTGAATCATGTTTGCAAGAAAGCTTGGTTTGAGCCAAGTAAAGAAGATAAATAACTTAACCTTGAATCAGTCTTGAACTATAAGGAACTCAAATCAAAACTAGAACTTTAAATGAACAAAGACATAACTTGAACTCTCATTTGAACTCAAGCAAAGACTTGAGTTGGACCGCAGGGGACTATGGTTGAACTTGGACTCGAGCTGAACAAAGACTTAAATCGAACTTGTGGACATTTGAATAGCAAAGAACATGAACTGGACTTGTAATTATAGAGAGCATAATCTAATGTATAATGCTAAAATCTCTCAAATGAGAAGTGATCAAACATATAAGTATGAAACCCATGCAAAACAAAATTTTATGCTTGATCTATTATATGAGAGAGACAGTGATCAATTACAACATTCGTATTCATTATGCGATTAGTCTACAAGCACACTCAAGAGGCATGCACTGAATACAACGACAAATTCATAGTGATTCGTATGCAATGATATGTCTACAATCGACAACAAGGAATTTCATTGAAATATCAAAGGGTCTTCTTACATGTTACTAATCATGAATAGAGATAAGAAATGTGTGTTCATAACCTATCTACAAGAAGAGGTTACTAAGAATACAAACTCAATTACAAAATCAAAGCTTGGGTTCTTTTGAGCAATACCATGATTGCAGTCAACAATGCAAGCTTTTCACTCAATATCAAGAGACTTGTAATGAACACACTGATCTAATTACATGTGCATACGGAGATTTGATCCCCTTTCAAAGAATGTGGAAAATATGTGACAAACGAAAGCATGTGGAACTTATGATGAGCAGAAGTTCAATTGTAATTTGTTTATAAGCAATGATCCGTGGTAGACAAAAATCCTACATCTCGCTTATCAACTAATGGTATGAAGATCAATGATTAATCAAAAGATTCGTGATGGATAAGTGACAAAATACCTGACTGCAAATTAATGTCAGTAAATCCCCAACCAATTTGAAAGGAATGTACAATATAAATGCACTAATATGATCATAGGTGAAGCCTGAAGATCTGATATATCTACTAAGCATGACGAATGCATAAGTCAATAATAATCACCCATATCATCGGCAATAGTATTATGGCAAGAATACATGTATATTCCCCACAAGCAGAAGCAGACGATATGCAACAGATATAGGCTCCTACAACCTGTTGTAGAAGATCTGTTATGCATCTAATGTATTGGTCACAAGCAAAAGAGATCGACAGTGATAAATGCAAATACCTACAAGTATTCGTAGGGGACCCGATGCCTAGAAGTGCAATCGAAGATCAAAGACCCAGAGCAAAGAAGTAAAAGAGTTGTGATAGAGGCAAGCATTACAGCCAAGGCAGGGGATTAGTTAGTGCACTACGATCCACCTGCAGAAAGCAATGACTAGTGCACGACAGTCTACCTGTACGAAGCAGCGAACAACTCTATTCAGAAGATGCTACGCCACGCCACCGGATCCGCAACTTCTATGCAAGCGGACAGAAGGCGTCTACAAATGATTTTTAGATACCCCTGCACGTGCACTATAAATTGTATACACATAGGTACACTAAAAAGGGTAAAAATAATTATAACACCCGCATGGGCCCCGACGAGCGTGTTATTGGTACACACGTGACGTCTAGGGATGCTGCGCGGGTTGACAAAGTGAATTCAGGTTCGAAACCGATCCTTCTATACGGGTCAATAGAAGTCGACAGGGTTTGAACCATTAAGCAAATATAAAGTTATGGCGACCGGTATATTTGCTTTAAAACATTCATATTAGATCATCAAGGCCTACCACAATGGGGGCTGTAGGCAAGAAAGGACAGCACTCTCTTGACCACCTGGCATCCACGTCATCATGCCGTTATTTGAATTCGTGTATCTAGTTTCTATATATACCCACTACTGTATTGAGTTATGTATGAAATAAAATTTCCTTTAGCTTCCTTCTGTTTGCTCTGTCTCTCTGGCCGTGAATCTACATAAACTTTTCTCATGATAAGATCTTTAGAAGATATAATTTAATCTCCTATTTAAATACTAATCTTTAACTAATCCTTTTTTTTTTTTTCTATGAAAGTATATTAGAGAACTTGTATTAGTATAATGATCTTCTTTAAAGAAATAGTATAATCTCCTCTCAAAATCATTTAGATAATGTAACATCTTTTATTGACTTTAAGATAATTATATTATTTTGTTGGATCTTGTAATAAGTTTTGTCTTCAAACGTATTTCTTGTTACCAGTATAGGTACATTCTTAGAAGGTAGGATTTAACATTCCTTAACCACAAACAAACAAAAGAGGTAGGGAAATGGGGGGACGATTGTCAACCGAAAGAACAAAGGAAAAGGTTTTTTGGGTGTTTGTATGAGTGAGCTCTTTGCCTCCTCCAAGGAGTTCTTGCTAGTTTTGATTCAATCAACAGGAGATTTTTTCATCCATAGAAAGAGAAGATCTCATTTAGTTTTTTATGGTAGGAAAAGAAAGAGAGTAACAAAAGTAGCAACTGCATTTTCTCCACATCGAGTACTCATCTTCATAGTAGGTGATTGCATTTTTTTTCCTTCAGTGATATAAAAAAATTATTATATTTATCCTTATATTCAACTTGATATGAAGTATAACATCTCGACATACCCTTCTGATGTTTTGTGAAATTAGAACTTTTTGCAACCATAGTTATAGGTGTTGTCAGGAATTAGGGAAGACCTAATTCATTTAGAGAAAGTGAAAAGAACATAAAATGAAAAAAAAAAGACCAATGCACAAACACACTAAGAAGTTTATAGTATTCATCTAATTGATTTCACTGTGGTTTTATTATTAATTTTTTAACTAGCCCAAATTTCTTCAAGCACTACACATAGATGACACCCTTTTTTATTAAAAAATAGGGTGGATGAAAAAAAAATTAAAATATGCAAAACACTTAATAAAATAACTTGTAAATATGCAATACCGTTCATGTATTCCGCCCCTATACCCCCAGAGGGGGGCTCCATAGGGAAAACTTAGGTCACCAAATGATTATCTACATGACATTTTTTTATAGGATAAAAATTAAGCTCTTAAATTTAATAGGTATATCTCATCAACCCACATAAATTTATGCTTCTTGTGTACAGATATGTTTGTATGAGTCAAATTGATCAAATCATCTTATGAACTTGAATGTAGTTTATCAATGTTATTATCTATTTGCCCATAATACTCTCCAAGCAAAACAAGTGCTCTCGCCAAAGAAACTCAAAAAGGGATTTTATCTCATTGAACTTGTCAAGAATTCATCCCCTGTAACTCAGAAAGGGAACTCATCTTCACTAAAAATTCATCATCACTAGAACTCATCCTCACATAAGGCTAATCCTCATCAGGAACTTCTCACACAAAATCTTTCCTAATTAAGAACTTAAACGTAATTGAGACCTGTCCTCTTTAGGAACTCCTCCCATAGAAATCATAGTCACTAGAATCTTGTCCTCACATATAACTTGTCTTCATTGGAAACTTATCCTCACACAAAACTTGCCATTGAAAACTCATCCTTGGAAAGCTATCGACCAACCATATATATTCACTTCACAATAAGCTTTATCAATTCTTACAATATAATTGTCTTTTTATTACTCAAATGTAGCCAAAATGTTGCCATTTATATATCATTAAATATTTACATAAACCCATAAATAGTGTATCAACTAATTAACGTGTGACTCAATAATACTCCATCATATGTTGACACATTTGATTGATTCAAATCACATAAGTTTTTAGTTTTTGTCGATAATCTAATAAAACTTCTTAGAGCTTCTCTCTCATGTCTCTTTCAAGCATGTTCCATAATTTTTAATAAAGTTCTTACATCACCCACAACATATTTAGATCTAACATACTTTTAGGTACAATGAGTGTAGATGATATCTATGACTAGAAGTCAACTATGGTTCTTCTTGTTGATAAGGGTTGATATATGCAAGATGATCAGCAGGATTTTGTCACTTCAAAATAATTAAATTAGATGGAAGAATGTTTAACAAAGATGATCGAAAGAATCTCAGAGCAATCACGACATGAAATTCTTCTTATTTGTCCACTCTAAGAGTACAACTAAGCTAATTCTTCATATTGATTACAATATCAGAGTCTCCACACTCGCTCCATTGTTGACTTCCTGTGAAAGGGCTTCATCTCTCTTCAAAGAAACGATAGATTCTCTTCATCCCCACCAATCCAAGAAAATCTTTACTTGGCCTATTAATTCATTTTAGCTTTGATTGTCATAGCGAAACCTTCAATGCAGTTCAAAATATCAACTTGTAAAGCTTATTGAGGAAAGAGAGCAGTTGAACATGTTGCCCATTTCAAGTCAATTTCTCTTCTTATTATTGCTGATAGTATTAAATGCTCATTACTTGTGAGTCTTCACAACATTCAAAGATTTATCAATATGTGGTTCTTAGTACTTCCTCTAGAGGCATTAATATCTTTTTAAAATTTAAGTGACATTTGTAACACACATTACTGCCTTACAGAGACCATTTAATAGAGGTTGCAAGCTCTCTTGAATATGAGATAAGATCCTGATGAATCTCTTTTACACTATTATTATTTTCCAATTTGAAATGCTGAACTCTAAGGATCTAAATCCTGTAATTACCTAGGTTGCACTCACTCAATGCATGCAAAAAGGTTCAATTAGGCATGCACTCGGTTTTAATAGCTAATGATATTATTCGAGTTATTGGCACCCACTAATAGTCATAGTAACGTGAAAAAAATTATAATAACATTGAAGCCTTTGCTTTAAATATTTGACATTCTGTAGCCATACGAGATACATGGAAACTTCATCACAATTGGCCAAATATGCATCATGAAGACTTCAACTTAGGTAACAAAAAAACTCGTTACAATGAATATCATCAATATCTATGACATAACCGATGTCAAATTGAAGCTAAAAGCCTACCAACTAAACACTCTTTGGTTGAAGAAAGGTAGCCAATCTCAAATAGGTATCCTACATCACTCTTTTACGGGTATCTTTTACAAAAGTTCATGGATTCCATTCGAGCCAATGAAATGCTTTTGTTAAGCTCCTCAAACATATGCATAGCCCCATAATTAGGATTCCTAAAAATCTCTATAAAAATCATGTTCAAAATAGAGGATTGTTAATATCCTTGCAATCTTATTAACGAGCTCATCAAAAGATTAGAACCTTAAAGTGTTTGTTCTTACCAACCTAGCACACCATCCCCAAAAACAACAATAGAAGAAGAAAGAAATGAATTTGCCGCATCACAAGTCATAAAGATAGCTAGGATCATCCCATGAAAGCCTTCTATAAAATAAAATTTAGGAGAGAAGTTTTCCAATAAACTTTGTACTAGTCTATATTTTTTATTGAATCAAATAAAGTTTTAAAACATTTACTCATCTTATTGTTGCAGAAAGAAATTTTATGAATTATAAAATATTGGAATTCTTATTTTAAAGCATAGGATTGGAGAACTTGTTCATCACTTAAATTTGACAAATTACTTTTATTTGGAGCTTACTTAGCTTGAAAATATCAAATACAATTGATGAGCTTGCCTCGTAGGAGCTTGAGAATATATTTTATTGTATTGAATCCACTGAAATATAGTTGAGGAACTCCCGAAGAGGCTTTACTTATAAAAAACTTGACAAATCAATCAAAAATAGTAACATTCTTTCCCTCGATTTGTTGAAGTATTCAATCTTGAAATCAGCTGATGATGATTGGAGGCCCTTTTGAGGGATATTTAAGAATGTTTAGTTTATTATTTACAAAAGTGAGTTTTGGTGGAAAAATGAGGGGGTAAGATCAAAATAATATCAAGATTAGTTCTATTTGTTCTAATTTGAGCTAATTTACAAGTTCACTTTAAGGAATGAGTTTTTGATGTAGTGGATCGTCGGAAGATGATACCTGCAAGAAGGATTTGGGTTTCCCAATCCAGGGAAGAAAAAGAAGAGAGCTTCAAAAGAGTGTATATATCATTCAATCATTTTTCCTCCTACAATGCACTCATATTTATAAAACTAAAAGAGTATTCTAGAAACTAGATAAGGTGTTCCTAAGGAGAACTATTAGCTATAATGTTCTACATCATTCTCCCCTTGCGTAAAAAGAGCTCGACTCCGTTCGAGGCTCACTAATTAGAAGGGAGGTAGGGTGGAAAACAAATTCCTGGATCGAAGACTTTGAATGCAGACTTTATAATCACCACATGAAGAGGCTTCCCCCAATCCAAGTGATGAACCTTGTGCTCATTTTCATCAAATGAAGAAAGATCTCCAATTCTCTCTGCACGACCAAGCAAGCCAACAATGCAGGCGTAGTGATCATTAGATGGATCAGGGCTGTGATCAGTAAACATCAATGAAAAAAACTCGACGCCCTTCTTCAAGCATTCCTGAATTGTACTCTGACCATAACCATTGATCAAGGAGTTCAAAGAGACCAAATCAGGAGCAGATGAACTATCATAAACCATTCTGGCCATCCCGACATGGCCGCACTTGCCGTAGGTGTCCACAAGAGCAGAAATCACAAATCTGTTTGTGTCCAGGCCACTCTTTAGAGCATATGCGTGGATTAGCATCGCTAGTTCAAACAATGCAAGGGATGAGTAGACACTGAGAGTAGTTGATAAAGTGAAAGCATTAGGTGGTGCCTCAGAATTGAGAATCATGCTCTGAAACATCGAAAGAGCCTCCTCTTCTCTGTGATTATGCAACAAACAACCAATGATTGCAGCCCAAGCCACAGTGTTTGGATTCACAATCCCATTAAAAACCTTCAAGGAATCTTCAATTAAGCCACACTTAGAGTACATACTAACAATACTAAGAGGAGAGGTTTGTGGAGCAATCCAAGAACCAAATCCAGATTTAAGGATGGCGCCATGAATCACTCTTCCAGAGGTCAAGTCCTTCAAACTCCCACATGCTATTAGAACACTAGCAAACGTGAAGTCATTTGCTTGAATGTAACTGCTCAACATTTCTCCAAATACTTCTATAGCTTGTCTATCTTTGCCATTCTTCGTGTAACCTCGTTTTTGCATGCATTCATGAAACAGCGACAATGTCCTCTCCGGATCGTCTCCGGAGACGCAAACTTCACGGATCAGGGAATCCCATGCCTTCTCGGATATAGCGGGATCGTGTGTGAGGCGTTTGCGATCTCGATCATGAGATCTGTCTTTGTCGCGATCGCCACTTGAGCTGTGACTGGAGTCCAGCGGATCGCTCGATGCAGGAGCGTGCGGGGCGCCGGAGCTGATGGGGTCAGGCTTCACTTGGGTCGTAAGGGGCATAGGCGATGGGTCGGTTAGCTGCGGAAGTGGGGCTGGGAGCAAGAGCGGGAGCGGGCTGTGATCATGTTGAGTTGCTGAGACGGTTGTTTCGTCGGGTAGGGAATCGTGGCCGTCGCCAGGCACGGGTTCGCGCTCGTCGCCAGGCGTGGTATCGTGCTCGAATGCGGAAGCGAGTCGTTGAGGAACGGAGTCGGATGTGGATGCAGTAGAGGAGATCGGAGGAGAAACAAAGGATGCGGAAGTAGTCTGTGGAGGCGGATGCGGAAGCGAGTCGTTGGGCAAGGGATGTTTGCGAACTTCGCGATCAGACGGAGGATCTCGCCATCGCATCGGACACTCGAGCGGTGGATACTTCGGCGGCGGATTACGCCATCGGAGAGGGAGCTCGAGCGGAGGGTATTCATCAACGACGGTGGGAGGATGGCGGGACTGATGTCGTTTGCGAGGAGCGGACGAGGAGAGCGAAGAAGAAGAGGAATATCTCGGTATGGTTGCCGACGACATCCTCATTTTCCTTATTGACCGAAGGGTTTCGCGAATCCGATCAAAGTTTCTTTCTACCTGATCGAGCGATTCCTTCGATTGAGCTTGGTAGAAGGCGATCCGGCTTTGATCATCGTCGACAGCCCACCTTCCTTGGCGTCGATCGTCGTCGACAGCCAATCTTGTTTTGCAGCTTCGATCGTCGTCGACAGCCGACCTTCTTCCGCAGTTCATCGATCTCCACAAGCTCCAGGCTCTGATACCAACTGATGTAGTGGATCGTCGGAAGATGATACCTGCAAGAAGGATTTGGGTTTCCCAATCCAGGGAAGAAAAAGAAGAGAGCTTCAAAAGCTTCAAAAGAGTGTATATATCATTCAATCCTTTTTCCTCCTACAATGCACTCATATTTATAAAACTAAAAGAGTATTCTAGAAACTAGATAAGGTGTTCCTAAGGAGAACTATTGCTATAATGTTCTACATCAGTTTTGAGTGGGGTAGATATCTGAAAATGATAGTGGGGAATTAGTAAAATTAGATGAGGATGTGAACTTATGATAGGTAGTTAATGATAAAGTTTTGTTAGATTATATGTCTTATAGTGATATAAAAATAAGACTAGGTGCAAGAGTGACTAAATTAGGCTGAGGGCTTTGAAGAGGGTTGGGTTGCTTTTTTTTTAGTTGAGTTGTGGATGACTCGTCTTAAAATATGGACACGGTGTAAGAAAAGATGCTAAAGAGATTTAGAAGTTGATTTAAGAAGCATAACAATAAAGTTAAAAGATAACTACCTAATTTCTCAAAGGTCGGTCAAGATAGGCCACCAAACACAAATAAAAAAAGAATATCTTCATCCAAATTTTTATCATTATTCAAATGTAAAAAAATTTCTCTTTACATTTTAGCATTATTTATAGAGTTACAATGATTACCATAATTCAAAAATAAGAGAAAAAATTTGGGGGGGAAAGGGAGTAGATAGCCATTAATGGAGAAAGGTGTCGACCACTTTCATTAATTCATCTTATCTCTGTTAAATGGCTAATCAATACATATTCCCCAAAAAGTCAACCTTTTAGATGCTAATTTTAAAAATTAAATATTTAAAATCGAAATTAATTCATTATTCATGAGTGGGTTCTTGTAATGAGCCTCGATTGAGCTCTTGCTTTAGCATCTTCTTGTGCTCTTTTGGTTAGACCTTTATCTTTATATTTTTTATCTAATTTACATGCTTCTTCAACTTCCCTAGGCTCAATTGAACTATGCTCTAGAGAGTGGAAATCCAAGTAGTTTTCTACTAGTTGAGGAGCAAGCTTCCAAAATTCTTCTCGAATCATCCAATTATCTTCTGTAGGAGGTTTATTCTTCCATCTATTTGGAGATTTATGAATTCAGTTGAATCTTTAGGCGTTTCTTTCGTAATAATGTACTCAACTTCAAAGAAGGTAAGTTGTGTGAGATTCTGTACATGTGAAGCATCGTCTCCTATTAATAAACTAAATAAGTTGAGGTTTGCTAACTCATTCATATAATAAAAGATTTATTATTATTAATTACTGGATGAATGTGAATATCAGTAAATAAATCAAAATGTTAAGCATTCGATATTTCCAAAAATGACTAGTTATTCTTGAAGAATATAATTTAATAATGAGAAAATCCCTAAGATAAATCCTAGGAATACAAAATTATTTTCCCTTATACAATATCCATTGATGATTAAATTGTTCCTTATAAAGTCAGGGGTTTGTATAATTCTGGAATCTTTAGGCCTATGAAATAATTCATCAAGTTCACCCTAGATAAGACATCAATAGGTTATTTTAAATTACAGGCTTATGTTTGAACACGGAGTGGTCTTGTAAAAATTCAATACATCGGGCATGTCTTTGATTTAATTTTCATTGAGTATTAATGAATTTAGGATGTAATAATCTGAGTTTAGTATAAACTGTCTAGGTAGAAGATAATGTCTCCATTGCCTCAATAATTGAAATATTTGTGTAGAAAATTAAAAGTTCAATAAATGGTTATGAAATCAATTGAATGTGAAAATGACACATCAAGAGGGGGTAAATTGGTGATTTAAAAAATTCTTTAAAAAATCTTTTGAATTAAAAACAAATTCAGTTTCACGTGAAAGCATTTGAATAAACAAAACTACAAGAGTCTGGGTCTTTTGAAATAAAAATTCTTTTTGTCCAAGTCCTTTGTGTTTTCAGATGAAATTTTGGTAGCTTCCTGGCATCTCTCCCGTTTAGGGAAAACTACAGGAGTATGGGCCGTCCCACCACGCTAAAAAAAGTGTGTATGGTAGGTGTCCATAGACACCTTGGCCGTAATCTTCATCCACATCACGCCAAGAAAGGCGTGTATGGGTCTTTGAATGTACCTGTTTGAAAATGTAGTTGTTTTTCTTGTCAAGCTACGAGAGCGTGTACAGGGCTCGCCGACCCCGCCGTAGGCGCCGCATCGGATTCCCTTCCCACCATGGTAAGAAAAGTATGTATAGTCAATTTTCCGGTGCGCTGTGAATGCTGAAAACAAGAGTTTAAGTGTTTACCTTCCTTGTCGCAAGCATCGCGATGAGTTTCCTCCCACCACACTAAGAAAAATGTGTATAGGTGGTTACTCGCCATGTTGCAAGCGCTGAAAATGGGCTCTCGAAGTTTTATTCACAAAGGGGTTATACCTATGTGATGTAGTGGCGGGAACGACAGTGATGCAAAATGCACAAAATCTATTTTCTTGAATACTTATTTTCTTCTTCTTTTCTTTATCCTCCTTTCTTTCTTTCTTTTTTTTTTTTTTTGAACTTTTCTCCCTTCTTTTTTTCTTTGTGTGTGTGTGTATAAGTAATAGTAATAATAACACTAAATATTAATAGGTATAATTAATAAAAGATCTATCCTAACTTACATGTGTGAAGGATTTGGGTTTGTGGCTTAAGCAGAGAGGGAAGGGCTCGAGTTGGGTCTTGCTTGCGGTAGAGAGGGGAGGTTCGATTAGTTGAACACATGTAAGAGTATAATAGTGAGGTTGAATGGAAGGGGTGAGGGTTTCGGCTAGGGCATGTGAGTCGACTGGCTAGAGCTTGATTGTAAAGGTCGGTTTGCGGTAAGGATGGATGGTCGGGAGCTTCAAGGTTTGGGAAGAGGAATAACAGACAGGTTTGGCGAGTTCACCAGCTAGATCTAGCACCAGAAGCCTGCTGGGGTTGTAAGGTTTCGACGGCTTGTAGAGAAGGGTTCGGCTGTAAGTTGAATTCTGCTATGAGGAGTTGGTGAGCTCTCAGTTTGGAGGATGAAGTCTGTTGGAGGAGATTTGCGGGTACAGGGCAGTTTGATTCAACTAGATGGGGGATTCGGCTAGTGGAGTTGCAGAAGAGAGGGGAGGTTTGGTCAATTGAACATAGGTAAGGGTAGAAGAGTGAGGTCGAATTGAAGGGGTGAGGCTTTCGGCTAGGGCAAGAGATTCAGCTAGCTATGGCTTGATTGTGGAGGTCGGTTTGTGGCAGGGATGGATGGTCAGGTGCTTCATAGTTGGGGAAGAGGAAGATCAGACAAGTTTGGCGAGTTCACTAGCTAGATCCAGCACTAGAAGCTGGCTAGGGTTGTGAGGTTCGACAACCTGTAGAGAAGGGCTCGGCTGTATGTTGGATTCTGCTATGAGGAGTTGGAGAGCTCTCAGTTTGGAGGATGAAGTCGGTTGGAGGAGATCTGCGGGTACAGGGAAGTTTGATTCAGCTAGATGTGGGATTCGGCCAATGGAGTTGCGACAGAGATGGGAGGTTCTATCAGTTGAACAAATGTAAGGGTAGAAGAGTGAGGTCGAATGGAAGGGGTAAGGCTTTTGGCTAGGGCAGGAGATTCGGCTGGCTAGGGCTTGATTGTGGAGGTTGGTTTGCGGCAGGGAAGAATGGTTGGGAGCTTCACAGTTGGGGAAGAGGAAGATCGGATAGGTTTGGCAAGTTTACAGCACCAGAATCCGGTTGGGGTTGTGAGGTTTCGATGGCTTGCAGAGAAGGGCTCGACTGTAAGTTGGATTCTGCTATGAGGAGTTGGAGAGCTCTCAATTTGGAAGATGAAGTTGGTTCGAGGAGATATGCGGCTACAGGGCAGTTTGATTCAACTAGATGGGGAATTCGGCTAGTGGAGTCAGATGGAGAGGGAAAGTCGGAGCTAGTGTCGGGTTAGGGCAGGAGTCGGATCTTCGGTTGGCTTCGACTGCCACTGGAAGAGTCAGAGGAAGGAAGAAGGCTCCGGTTGTATCAAGTCTGTGTGTTTGGGGAAGAGAACATAAGGCTTCCCTCGGTCGCCTTTTATGAACACGAGCAAGAGTCGCTAGATCGAGACGAGTATGGGTGAAGCGACAACTTCGGTGCCGCTTGGAGAAGATAGGTACTGTAGCAGGCGGCTAGAGCAGCGATTTGAGCAGGATTTGTTTATGGGCTATGGCAGGTAATCATTTAAGCCTCTTTTTTTTATCTGATGTGGAGGTCAACATAAAGGTGTGAATTAAGTTAAGCTAATGACTAAAGCGGTCTTATTTTATGTTCAAATCTGATTGTTGCGAAAGTATTCTCTATAGGAGAGCTACACCTCCCAATTAGACTAACAATCTTCACTTAATATCGCTCTAACACTTGATTAAAATATGGGTTTAATTAAAGGAATAAGCAATTTTGATGAACCAAACAAAATGGTATCACAATGAAATTTTGCTAAATGACTTGCACATCAAAGTTATTACCTATTTACTTTGCATCTTAATAAATTGTTTGAAATTCTTTTTCTAAAAATTATTCGATTCAAAATTCTATTCTTTTTCTAAGTAGTACTAAAATCCTCAATATATAGGGATGAAAGGACAAACTATATTACTTTTGCTATCCCCTTTATGACAAGATCCACATTAAAAATTAAAGTCCAGATGCGAGTCTAGAGATAATTATCCTCGTGAAAGCTATGATATAAGGTGAGGCCCATTAAAGATAATGACATGTTCTCTAAATATATATACAAAACAATGACCTATTATAAATTAAGGCGAGATTCTTCTCCTGGTATATTATTTCTTAGTTCATTTTATTTTGAAATAATTACTCGACACATTATATTCAAAAGTTAATACTCACCTTATGCTATCTAAAATTATTATCTTGACTCATTCTATTTCAAATTATTATTTGGATTACCCTAATTAAAAGTTAGTATTAGACTTGTTTAATTCAATATTCAATAGAAGGTATTTGGATGTATACAATTCAGAATATTCAAATTCTAATGCAAATGGCATTTTAACATTCAAGCGATATCAACAAAAAGCTTTTTCCACATCTCCAGTTTACTCAGATTGAAATGAGGCTTTTAGTTTTTATTCCGTTATTCTGTTATTCTGTTAAGCTTCATGGAAGAGATGAGAATCGAGGAACTAATGCATTCACTTGTTCATCTGCATCAGGTTGATTTAATCGTGTTATGAACTTGAAAACTTGGTTTATTAAAAATTACCAATTATCCGTCCGAAGTATTCGCTAGATATCCAATAGTTCTTGCTATGTGAACTTGTCAAAATAACTTATGGGGGTTCATACCCTTGGATACATCAGGGGCATTCGTCCTCTAGAACTCATTAAGGGCATTCGTCCCTTGGAAATCATCAATGGAATTCATCCTATGAAATTTGCAAAGGGAACTTGATGTAGAACGGGTAGGAGGAGATGCTCGGGAGAGGGTCTCCTCTCCTAACTCTAAGGGAATTTGATTTCTTTGCCCAAAATCTGAGATTCTTCTCAGGTTTTCTCTTGGTTTGATAGAGGTTGCAAGCTCCAAAATTTGAGGACAAATTCAGCTTTTGTTTCGTCCCAAAAACTGCAACAATTCCTTTACAGGAAGTCTGAAATATCTCAGATTTTTCTCTCAGAAATCTGAGAGGAAATCTTGCTCTCGGTGTGGGGAAGAAAGAACTAGCAGGAGCAAAAAGTTCTGGCAGCAGACTGGGAGTGCAGGAGAAATAGGAATTTGGAGAAGGAAAACCCAGTAAAATTACTAGGGAGGGAGGTGGGCAAGTGTGACCAGATTTTGGATGGTTGTTTCCCGCTTGAAGGGGGCTGAATTTTGGGCCCAAAAAATTGAGATGGGCCTTGGAAATGAAACGGTTAGCTGGGAGGAAATACTAGGGAGAGGAGGTGACGGGATGGATAGGGGTGGCGGGACGAGTTAGGGAGGGATTTGAAAATTCCTTAATTAATTCCTTAGATGAGGGAATTAATAGAGGAGTTATGGGAGGGAGAGGGAGCTCGGGTGGGAGGAAAAGAGGGAAGAAAATTGATTTCCAATTTCAGATTTGAAATCTGAAATAAAACCTAAAAAAAACTGTAAACACGTAATGAGGGGAAAGGTATTTAGGAGGCATTTAAGAGGTGGTGATGTGGCAATTAAATAGAAAACAATAAGGAGAAGGCCGGCCAAGCATAGAGAGGAAGAAAATGTTTAACTTAAGTAGGTGGGGACCACTTTGGCTAACAAAGCTTTAAATAAAAATCTGAAATATATTTCAGGTTTTTAAGCTAGAGAAGTTTCCTAATAAGAGGGTATTAATTAAGACCAATTTGAATTCAAATTCAAATTGAAATCTAATTAATTAGGAGACCTCAAATTAAGGAGCTAAATTAGAAAAGTATCAAAGCCTCATGAGAGCTTTGAATTTCAAATTCAAAGCTCCAAGAGGGGCCGGCGGGTGGAGCGGTAAGGGAAGGTGGCCGGCGGCCAAGAGGGTGGGATCGGGTGAAGGTGGCCGGCGGCGATGGGGAAATTTTGTGGAGCTTGGTATGGAGGTTTGGCCGAGGGGTTGAGAAGGGAGGAGGAAGAAAATGAAAACAACGACGAGGAGAGAGAAGAAGGAAGAAATCAAAACAAAGATAAAACGAAAGATAGAAAATCAAAACCGCGAGCCTTGGACTCTTCCGAAGGCTGACGGGTGATGCGTTGCCCTTCTCCAAGGGACTTCAACTCACGAGCCCGGACCCATCCTGCGGCTGGTGATAAATTTGATTCCTTCCCATAAGAATGTCACTCTCATTCTCTCCCAAGAACAAAGTGTGGAACACAAATTTTTTCATATCAATCAACCATCCTCTTACAATAGCTTAAGGCCCTTATTTATAGGCCCCAATATGAGAAAAATCAAAATTTACAAAATTGCCCCTTGGGCCACAACACTCA
Source organism: Dendrobium huoshanense (assembly GCA_016618105.1). Taxonomy (NCBI): domain Eukaryota; kingdom Viridiplantae; phylum Streptophyta; class Magnoliopsida; order Asparagales; family Orchidaceae; genus Dendrobium; species Dendrobium huoshanense. The sequence goes on from CM028351.1 coordinate 63,055,103, forward strand.
AATATACTATCCTAGGGGTAAAACAAGAAATACATTAATTTAGAACTAAAATTTAGAAAAATAAATCATAATTGAAGGTTTAAATGATAGCCATCGATTTACGACGCCTCATGTGATAGATGCGCCAAATCTGCGTGTCGTTGTCCGCATCATTCTCCCCCGGTGGGAGAATACTCGACTTCGTCGAGTTAGCATCACAACTAGTCATGTAAAACTCCGGACAGTTATTTGCAAAGATTTTCAAACCACCCCGGTTGCCCACAAGGTCAACTTGCTTGTTGCACTTTAGCTCACCAAGTTCCTTATTCGTAGTCAAGGGATCACCTTCCAGACTGTCGCACTTCTTTTCGCCTGCAGGAACTTGTTCACTCTCATAGGTGGCTTCACTCGCAATAGGAGCAATCGTGAGTTCTATGGAAGTCACTTCCAGAGCTTCAACAACATTCTCCGTTGTAGGAGTTTTAACGGGGTTAGAAGAAACCATTGCTTCTGTAGGAGTTGTAATGGAATCAACCAATTCATCTTCTTCTTCCGATTCTTCCTTGATCACCTTAGATTTCTCTTTGATTTGCACAGTGAGTGAGAAATTGAAGGCTTCATTGGCCTCCATCCATTTGTCCACTCTATCCACTATCTCTCTGTCTCTTAGTGCCTTCTTTCGATCCTTTGATGAAGGGGTTTTTGCATGAAACGGTGGGTTAGTCCTGCTTCGCTCTAGGTGATCAAATCGTTCGATTGTTTGACGGTGGAGGTCGGCTAAGTCCGCTTGATCCTCCTTGAGTTGTTGACTAACGACGCCCAGTTGACCTACCAACCAATCTAAAGTCCGTCCAAGTTGATCCGAGTCCATGCTCTGATACCAAACTGATGTAGAACGGGTAGGAGGAGATGCTCGGGAGAGGGTCTCCTCTCCAAACTCTAAGGGAATTTGATTTCTTTGCCCAAAATCTGAGATTCTTCTCAGGTTTTCTCTTGGTTTGATAGATGTTGCAAGCTCCAAAATTTGAGGACAAATTCAGCTTTTGTTTCGTCCCAAAAACTGCAACAATTCCTTTACAGGAAGTCTGAAATATCTCAGATATTTCTCTCAGAAATCTGAGAGGAAATCTTGCTCTCGATGTGGGGAAGAAAGAACTAGCAGGAGCAAAAAGTTCTGGCAGCAGACTGGGAGTGCAGGAGAAATAGGAATTTGGAGAAGGAAAACCCAGTAAAATTACTAGGAAGGGAAGCGGGCAAGTGTGACCAGATTTTGGATGGTTGTTTCCCGCTTGAAGGGGGCTGAATTTTGGGCCCAGAAAATTGAGATGGGCCTTTGGAAATGAAACCTGAAGTTGAATGCAGATAAGGGGAGACGGTTAGCTGGGAGGAAATACCAGGGAGAGGTGACGGGATGGATAGGGGTGGCGGGAGGAGTTAGGGAGGGATTTGAAAATTCCTTAATTAATTCCTTAGATGAGGGAATTAATAGAGGAGTTATGGGAGGGAGAGGGAGCTCGGGTTGTAGGAAAAGAGGGAAGAAAATTGATTTCCAATTTCAGATTTGAAATCTGAAATAAAACCTAAAAAAAAAACTGTAAACACGTAATGAGGGGAAACGTATTTAGGAGGCATTTAAGAGGTGGTGATGTGGCAATTAAATAGAAAACAATAAGGAGAAGGCCGACCAAGCATAGAGAGGAAGAAAATGTTTAACTTAAGTAGGTGTTGACCTCTAAGTATTAACCAATAGAATAAAAAAAAGAGAAAAGCAGCTCACCTCATGTCCGTTGAATCCCGGAATCACGCCGATTCGGCGCCGAATTGATCAAATCCCGCAAATCCAGCCGACGTTCCTCGCAGGATTCCTGCGGCCTGCCTCGATCGAGCACCCTTGCACGTCGTTAAATACCGACCCAAATGAAAGCTTCGGCACACACGATCTCCTCAAGCTTCGACTGCTCGCTCTCCACGACCTCTCCTCCTCTCCCGTCACTGCCTCGCTCTGCTTCCCGATCTCCTCCTCCGACCAAATCCCTCCAGATCCTGCATCTCCTTCCTCCATTCGCACTCCAGCCGAACCCCTCTGATCCCTTCAGCTAGAGAGAAGTAGAGAGGGAGAGAAAGAGAGAAAGAGAGAGAGAGAGTTCAAATCCCTACCTCACTGCCGATCTCCTTCATCCAGTCCAAAGCCGAGCCCGAGCACGTCTCCACCTCCTCTCGTCGCCTCCTTTGCCCGACTTTGCTCACTCGACGGCATTCCCTTCTTGTCCGATCGGAACCAACACGAGGAGCACACCTGCTGTGAAGGTAACGCTATCCCTTTCGCGCGTTTCTGCGGCTGTTCCCGTGAGCAGAGAGGAAAGGAAGAGGATTTATTTACTTATTATTATTATTTATTATTAATTAATTTTAATTTATTATAATTAGTTAATAATAATTATAATTAATAGTAATTAATAGTTAATATTGATGAATAGTTATCTTAATTAGTTATAATCATTTTTTATTAATAATAATTAATTATTTTTACTTTTTAATTAATTATAATTAATTTTATTAATTATAATCAATTATTTAGTTAATTATAATTAATTTTTTATTAATACAAATTAATTATTTTTAATTAATCTTAATTAATCTCTAATATTAATAATTAACTATTCCTAATTATTATTAATTATAATTAATTCCTAAATAATTATAATTTATTATTTTATTAATTATAATTAATAGGAATTAATTATAATTAATAATTTATAATTAATTATAATTTTTTTTAATTAATTATAATTAGTTTTTCTTATTAATTATAATTATTTTTAATTAATTATAATTTTTTAAGTAAAATTAATGATAAAAAAGATAAGAGAGAATGCTTCTCTCTTACCTCGATCCGTGTGCCAACCCCGACAACGACCGCCAAGGTATAACTCTCTAACCCTAAAACTCCGAGAACCCGTTTCAACGCATGCGTCGAGACAAAACGACCACCCATGCATGCTTTTCTTAGCGTGGTGGGAGGGAGTGCGTCCCGACGCTTGCGACGAAGCGGGTAATCACCCAAATTCCTTCTTCGAAGTTCGTATCGCCTTGGAAACCCCGCCTATGCACGCTTTTCTTAGCGTGGTGGGAAGGGATCCCGGTGCGATGCGCGCGACGAAGCGGGGATACCCTTAAGTACCCGCTGGCGGGGAAATAACTGTTCTTGCAAAATATTTTCAAAATAAAAAAATACTTTTCTACAAACAAAAAATACCCATGCACGCTTTTCTTAGCGTGGTGGGGGGTCGAAAAATTACACGGCCGCGGTGTCCTCGAAAGAGGGCATCTACCATGCACGCTTTTCTTAGCGTGGTGGGAAAGGCCCAGTTTTTCCGTAGTTTTCCCCTAAACGGGGGAGACGCCGGGAGGTTGCCGAAATTTGGATTGTAAATCCAAGGACTTAAACAATTTGGAGCATGGACTGGATTGAACTCAGAAGAACAATGAAGGATTTGTACTTGGACTTTGGACAAGATTCAAAATGGCTTAATAAAGAATTGAACCCAAGTAAAATAAGATTGAACTTGAACTTGTGCATTCGGACTTGAACTCTACAAGACAGCAGGGGACTACTTGAACTCAAATGAGTTGAACAAAGAACTAGAACATGACTTGAACAATATGAACGAACAAAAGTGAACTTGAACTCGAACCGCAGGGGACTTTGGACTCAAGCTAGACTTGTGAACTTTGAACTCAAGCTCAAATGGACATTGAATTAATGATTTAAGTTAAAAGTCCAACATCTAAAGTGGGAGCTATGAATGTTAGTCAATGAATTTGATCATTTGGAGACTTATATTTAAAAAAGGGATGAATTGTTGATTCATTCATAAGGAATAATGCAAGCTCTTAATGAGCTTGATGACTCATTAATGAGCACATACAAAGAATATGTAATGATTATGATCATTCACATGCAAACATATGCTGAAGACTTATGGTAGAAAGAATAATGCACCTACAAGTGAGGATGCGAACCTATTACACATACAACAAATCATTCACAAGAAGATATAGGAATCTTATGAATATTTGTGGATGATTGTGGAAGACAATGAAGATCAATGGACCGACAACGAACTATTGCGAGTAAATACACCAAGCTATAAAAGAGCTTCACTGAATACAATAATTTATTCATGGATGATAGTAGTAGTGTGTGGTGATATACCCATGACTGAAGCACTAGAAAGCACACGAACAAATGTGGCATTCCACCTTCAAGCAAAACACAATACATCAATGAAATAAATAAGTCTATATGGTTCATTATGGGAATCTTCCATAAATGCAATATCCAAACTACAAGTGGAAGGGAAGACTCCTGATGATTATTAGGAATATGCCAAGAATACATTGAAGTCTCTCAAACTCGCCCACAATCAATCATGCAAGCAAATACAGTTCTCTCCCCACAAGTAGAAAGCTTCAATGATGCTGTCAAAGACCTATATATCATCTACACTAAATGCTACATACGAGAAAATGTAGAGGAACAGTAGCAAATGCAAAAGCCTGCGATCGGTTCGAGAAGACTTATATGTAAAGAGAGCTGACCACGAATAAAGGGACCATGTCTATAACAACTACAATGAATACAGACATTTACGAACGAGGCAGACGATTAGTTAGTGCACTATGACCCGCCTACAAAAATCAACAAATAGTGCACGACAGTCTACCTGTACGAAGCAGCGAACAACTTAACTGAGAAGCTGCTACGCCACGCCACCAGACCCGCAACACTCGTACTAGCGGATAGAAGGCGTGTACAAGTTCTCAAATACAACATTGTGTACTCAAAAGGATATTTATCTGCACAACTACAAATACTTCAATACCCCTACACGTGCACTATAAATTGTATACACATAGGTACACTAAAAGGGGTAAAAATAATTATAAAACTCGCATGGGCCCCAGCGAGCGTGTTATTGGTACACACGTGACGTCTAGGGATGCTGCGCGGGTTGACAAGTGAATTCAGGTTCGAAACCGATCCTTCTATACGGGTCAATAGGAGTCGACAGGGTTCAAATCATTAAGTAAATATAAGGTTGTGGCAACCGGTATATTTGCTTTAAAATATTCATATTAGGCCTTCAAGGCCTACAACAATATGAATTCACTAATAAGGGCATAAAGCCTACAAAACCTGATCCTCTATCGATCAATAGATAGAGTCGACAAGGTTCAATCCAGAATATGGAAATGACCCCCAAACACCCCAATGATGGCCGTGTTGAATGCAGATCTCAACCGGAGGGGTTCCAAATATTTTTCAAATGCCGTTCCAAATATCCAAAAATTCAAAAATCCAGAAAATTCTAAAAAATCCCAAAAATATTTAAAATATGAAATCCAACTATCCACACTTAAAGAAAATTCATCCACCCTCCGCAACAATTTGTCGAGGTGGACAAATTAAAATCAACTCTAGCTCACAAAGAGCCAAATGCCTAGTCGAAAATATCACTAGGATCCATTCTCAAACAATCTCTTGCCAATAAGGACGTAGTACGTGTCCTCTAACCGGCAGTTTCGCCACCAAATGACACTGCAGGTAAACGGTTATGACCCGGGGCCCTCTGAACCGAGTGGTTTTGCCGCCAAATGGCACCACAGATAGCGGTTATGGCTAGACCCAATACGCTCCTTAATGGCGTTAAATCCTTGAGATATGAATCAATAGGATATGATCGATAGGGCACAAAGCCCTCTGTTAGCTAAGGTGGATTCAAATTTGTCCCCTTAGACAAACATTCAACCCCGGTCTACAAGGTCCCCTTGGACGAAGCAACCCATGGCTGCCGACAAGGATCCTTCTGTCAGGTTGGGTCGACTACCTCCTCTGACTAAGTAGACCAGGGACCATGATGGCCCGGGACGACGGAACCATGGGATCTTGATCGGGTCTATCATCCATTCCCCCACCATCCGCTTTAAGTGCTAGATGGTGAAATTTCTATTTTAAATATCAAATCTTCCAAAATCTCCAAACTTCCCAGTTAATTCCAAACTTCCAATCCTCAATACCTAAATTCATGCTGCTACTATATGCCAGATAACACGTATTCTATACGTATCTGATTGACGACTAGCCTTAATCGAAAGTTCTCTCTCGTGATCGAGAGGGGTAATTAACTATAGGGGCTTGCGCCTATAGGAAACCAAAACTCAGATCATAAAGTCCTCACAAAATGAGGGCGAAATCTCTGGGTAGTGTCTTATCTACAAACCCATCTGCCTTCCAAAATTTACCTCGGAACTTAGTTCGTTAAAACTCCCTCGCCGAATAAGAAAAGCGAGCGGAGGCCGGGGCCGAATTTTCGGAGCCCACAGATTTCTGGCGACTCCGCTGGGGATTGGTTTCTCTTTCCATCTTTGGCTAGTCGTCTCAGTGCTATAGTAGCAGTTATATCAAATCGTACTCAAAATTTTGAGTCTATCAAATGATCCTTTAACAGTTCAAAACTCTGAATTTTCTAAAATGATCATTCAAAAAATTTTCCATTGAGATAACATATTTAGCAGTATTTTAGATTTATATTATTTGAACTGCTTGCTAATGTTATTTTCTTTTATTTTTGTGTTCTGTGTAAGTCTCTGCATTTTGAAAGTGCGGGGTGATGTATCAGATTCTGATTAGTAACCATTGCCTTTCATTTATGCAGATGGATCTACAGAACACGCCGATGACTGTCCAACTGGGACAAGGAGCCAGGATTCAGCTGGCGAATGCTGTTATTGAGACTGGAAATGCCGGAGCTACCATCCAGTTTGGTAGCGTTGACTTCCCGGCGATTGTTGCAAGGACTGCCGCCATTCCTATGAATGGAAGGAATGCTGAAAGGCCTGCCAGGAGGCCCCATTCTACTGAAGCTGTCACCCGTCGTGTGCATCTGCCAGTACAACGACCTACTGCTGAAACTCCTCGTGGGAGGATTTCTGTGTTTGAGAGGCTGTCACAGCCTGAAATCCCATCAACCAAGAGGATTGTGGCTGGCGGAAGAATCTCCGTGGTGACTGCAAACACCACCACTCTGTCAACCAGGTTATCTGCGCCTGGAGAGTATAATGCTGAAGCCTCCTCATCTAGAGGGAGGCCTACGAGAAGACAAAGGAGAAAGATGAATGCTGAACTCCGAGCTCAGCAACAACAACTCCCGATCCATCCCTCCAATCTGTCGGCCCAAGTTCCTGAAGCCAATGTTCCTACCCGGAATAAATTTTCTGATTTAAAATGGGTGAAAAGGAATAGCTCCACTGGTGAGCTGAATAAGTCTTTCTGGGAGCAACGACAGGAGGTCTCAGCTCCTCCAAAGAGAAAGGAACCTGAAACTCTCTCAGCCCGGGTCTATCGGGTCTTGAAGACTGTAAAGGAGAAAGTGCTGAAGAAGAAGAAGCTCCAACGGCCTTTGGTGAGCAAGGCCAGGAGAACCCCGCCAAGAGAGCGTCTGTCTTTTGCTACAGAAAGAAGATATACCCCACGCGGTGAACATCGGGGTGTGACACCTGAACCAGATGTTCCGGGATCCACCACTAAATGGTCCCGGTGGAAAGGAAAACAAGTCTGGAGGCCAAAGCCTCGAGGAAATGAAAAAGAAAGAAGAGAAAGGAGGATTGATCTGGGCGTGACATCCGGTGAGGCTTCCCGGAGATCCACCTCCATCTACAAACAACATCAGAAGTGGGTCCCGAAAAGGACCCATAATGACACTCCTCCAGACGGTAGACACTTTGGAGAATCCTCCGGGGGATCCCGTCGCCCTCTATCCCCTCCAAAAGAAGAGACTAACTTCGATCGCAGCCCACTGATCGAAGAAGTCCCCGTGCCTAATCAGGAGCCGGAAATCCAATGGCGTCGCCGCTCGGAGATCCGAGTATTGGAGGAAAATATAGATGATCAAAATCTAGAGGAAGAAGAATTCCTTGAAGGGGAAGAAAATATTGAAGAAAACATTGATGAATTTATGGAGGAAAATGTAGAAGAAAATATTGATGAATTTCTAAAGGAAAATTTAGAATAAGAAATTCAAGAAACAAATGACACTCTGGATATGGAAGTTGTCTATATGGTGACACATATAGACATCGATGATGGTGCCAATTATGATGACGATGAAGATGAAGAGCGGTGGCAACCGCCACCCCGGCAAGTATACCGTCGTCGTCGTAGAGAAGGGTCCACCACTGGCAGAAGTCGTCATTCTCAAGAAGAAGAAGTGGAGGAAGTAGATGAAAACCCTTCTGAGGCCGAGAACGTCACACTCGCTGAAATGCGGCGACAAATGAGGCAACAAATGAGGGCCAAAGATAGAGAAATCTCTCAGTTAAATGAGAAGATGACTGAGATGATGACTCAAATGGGGGCGATGATGCAGATGATGCAAAGAAATACTGCTATTGGTGCCATGCCTAATCCTCCTGCTGACCCTCCAAACTTCCAAGTGCCACAAGGTTCAGGAGTACAGGGAGCTCCTGAAGGTGGTCGCGAAGCCCATAATATCACTCGTCAGCCTACTCCTCAAAATATTGCCAGCACCTCCGAGCATGTAATGGCTACACAGCTTGAAGGGATAATTACAGAAAGGATCAAGGCTATTATAGCCATTGATCAAGCAGAAAAATTGGTTGGCAAGGGTCGTCCATATCCCGCTGAATACGATCAAGTGCCATACCCGAAGGGATATTCGGTTCCAAAATTTCACACATTCAATGGCACTAACAACCCCAGACAGCATCTGGCACAGTTTAAAGCCACCTGTGGGAATACAGGAGGAAATGACGCTCTACTCTTCAGACAATTCGTTAGCAGTTTGACAGCAACTGCTTTCGAATGGTATGCTGAACTACCGAATGATTCCGTGAAGAGATTCGCTAGTGCAACCGAGAAGATTACAATCGCTGATATCGCTCTGGATAAGAGAAAAAGAGAAGAATCAGTGACTAAATACATCACTCGCTGGCGAAATTTGAGCATGAAATGTGAGCAGCAGTTAGAAGAAGAGCATGCCGTACAGTTGTTAATGGGCAACATTGATGACAAGATGCAACCCTTCCTGTGTATGGCTACGATAAACACATTTCAAGACTTGCTCGACAGAGTGGCCAAATTTGAGAAACTGAATTTGTCCAGGTCAGAAAATCACTCTGATAAGCCCAAGAAGGCTAAGGCCCCAGGTGCTAGAAGGGGTGATGCCGACTCTACATTCTTCTCCAGAGCTGATAGAGAAAAGCAGGTGATTTATAATGTAGACAAGGGCAAACAGCCGATGCAATATCAAGAAAAGCCCAAACAGGCCTACAACCCCAACCCCCAGCCAAAGTTGATACTAGGGGGAAATGATAAGCCACGAACTTATCAAGCTGGAGGCCATAGACAGGCAATAGGAACTGGTGATAGAACGTTCCAATCCCTCAAAGATAAAATGAATAAAGAATATTCATTCAAGAGGGAGAGTGTCGCCAAATTATTTCGACAAGTGTTGAAATCGGGTCTAGAACTGCCTGAATGCAAGAGACCCGAAGAGTCGAAGCACACTGGTGACCCAAATTACTGCCCATATCATCGGGTGCTGAGTCATCCTATTGAAGATTGTTATATCTTCAAGGATTGGCTTGAAAGAAAATATCATAAGGGAGAGATCACATTGTCCGACAATGTATTGTCTCACCCTAAAAAGGAATCAGCTCGGGTAGTCACGTCCTCTTCCGTACCCCTGGTTGAAGAAAGAAGAAATGAAAAGAAGTCAATTCAAGAAGAACAGTGGGAAACTGCGATCTCCAAGAAGACTGTGAAAATGTTGAAGCAGCTTGAAGGAGTTCCAGGTGTAAAATGGAAGTCTCCTGTTGAGCCCATGATAAATTTAAAGGAACTGCCGATGGTGCGAGCTCCTATTTCTAAACAACTCTCCAATCAAGCTAGCACTTCAAAGTCTGGTGGGGTGAAATCATCCAAAAAGAAGACCAAACTGAAGAAGCCTAAGGAGAAAATGACTGTAACTCAGAGAGTTATCAACAGTTTGGATGAGTACTACCAGACTGTGAGGCGACCTATCAAGCTTGTTGACTTCATGTCGGAGCTTAAAATAGATGAAGCTGAAGAAGGAGATGAAGATTCTCTTCCAAAAGAAGTATGTTGGGTCATCTCAGTGGCGCCTAGTACCCCGATAAAAGAGGAATACACAGAAGAAATACCCTCTGAATCCTGTATGATGGTTTTGCCAATGGATTACAGTTCAGAGGAGGATTTGTACTTTTCAAAGGGAGACGAATCAGACCCTAGCATAGCGTCTCGGATGGGACATGTAAACCTGGGTGGTGATTCTGAATCAACAGATGAGTCCCTAGACGCAACGATGGCTGATTCTGAAGAAAATGCTCCGTTAAATGACTCTAAACCGGAGGAGATTGCTCAAGTGCAGTTAAGAAGCGGCAAGGTACTACCGCCTCCACCGAAGAAAGGGGTCTCTAATAAAGATAAGGAAAAAGAAATAGTCATCAATGACAATATAATCCTTGAAGATCCCAAGAAAAAGAACACCTCAGCCAATGGGATAGATTATAATATCTTATCCCATCTAAGAAAAATTCCAGCACAACTCAGCATATACGACGTCTTGGTAATGTCTAAAGACCTTCGGGAGACTCTGATTCAGGCTCTCAAAGATCCCGAAAGATACGAGGCGTATTTTGCTGAACGTAGTTTGACTGAGGTTCTGCAAGCTCGAAATGAGCCATTCATTACTTTCTCTGAAGAAGACATGATGCTCGGAACTGCAGACCATAATCGTCCTTTGTATGTTACTGCGGAGAGCGATAAGCTGATTATCAGTCGAATCCTAATCGATCCTGGATCATCCGTGAATCTGATAAGCTTAAAAGCGCTGAGATCCCTCTGCCTTGATGTGGAACACCTAGGGCCAGATAAGCTGATGGTGCATGGTTTCAACGAGAAAGGACAGAAAACTCTTGGATCATTTATGCTCCCTCTTGTATTTGGAGAGCTCCATACAGAAGCTAAATTCCATGTGATTGATGCGGATACTTCATTCAAAACGCTACTAGGTCGTCCCTGGTTGCATGAATATGGTATTGTCCCGTCAACACTACACCAGTGTATGAAATATCTCAAAGATGGAGAGGAATTCAGGATCTCTGGTGACATTCAGCCCTTCACAGTTCATGAAGCCACAGTTTATGAAGATGCACGGTACTTCATGCCAAAGAAGCAAAAGTCTTCGAGCTCCCTCGAAGCTAAAGCATTAAACTCAAAGGCTGCAAAGCGACCTGAACGAGAAGGTGAGAAGAAGCAGGCGGGGAGAAAGAAGGCAGTGCCGACTCTTCCCAAAGTGCCGATCATTCCAAAAGGAAAGAAGCATGTACCTCATCTTGGAAGTGACACAGATGAAGATGAGGATACTCCTGCCAAATCTCGAAGAGTGTGCCAGTCAACGGATGAATGGAGTAGGCATGTTGAATTTTCAAATGATGATTATGACTACGACTCCATTTACATGAACACGGTGCAGAATGTGTTCTCTAGAAGAATTGACAGCTTATCAATTTCAGATAGTGTACTCGTAGTCACGCGTGTTCCTTTACAACATTTCAAAGAAATTATTCCGTGCGAGGTGCATAAAGTTGAAGGACTCGCCACCCTCTATCTGCCTCCCCGTAAAAATGGGACTATTCCAAAGAATGTGTTATATTTTACGGGAGTTCGTGAAGAGGAGAATCATGACTGGGATTGCATGATCCTCGATTCTGAAGAGTTATTTCCTACGAGGCTACCTAGGTTCAATACCAAAAATATTCAGAGAATGCTACAAAAGCAAGTCAATATTCCTACTACCAAGAGACAGCTTCGTACAAGTTTGGGCCTCTGGTATGGGAGGAGTCCGCGTCCGTTACGGCAGAATGATACAGACGCATATAAAGGTATTGGATTCATCAAAAGAAAATTCCTCCGGAAAGAGACTTGTCAGGCAATCACATGCATGGAGATTGAATCCGATGATGGTGATGCTGAAGAGACATACGAGGCTGAAGATTATGATGAGCAGCCCGTAGAAGCCGAGCCTGCACCAGAAGAGCTTGAAGATGGTGGTCAGGCAGCCACTATGGATGAACTAAAAGAAGTCAACTTGGGGACTGAAGAGGATCCTCGCCCAACCTTCATTAGTTCTCTTCTACCCGAAGAACAAATAGAAGAAATAAAAGAACTCCTATGTGAATTCAGGGACTGCTTTGCCTGGACATATGCTGAGATGCCTGGCTTATCCCCTGATGTAGCAGTTCACAGATTAGCAATCAAACCGGATGTAGCACCCGTCAAGCAAGCTCCAAGGAGAATGAGATTGGAGATTGAAGAACAAGTGATTGCTGAAACAAAGAAATTAATAGAGGTAGGCTTTATTCGAGAAGAAAAATATGCTGATTGGATCGCAAATATCGTTCCAGTGAAGAAGAAGAACGGCCAGATTCGTATCTGTATCGACTTCAGGGACCTCAATAAGGCATGTCCAAAAGATGATTTTCCACTTCCTGTATCTGAACTCCTAGTGGACAATACGTCCAACTACGACATGTTTTCCTTCATGGATGGATCGTCAGGATACAATCAAATCAAGATGGCGCCAAAAGATGAAAAACATACGTCGTTCAGAACGCCCATCGGCATATTCTGTTACACAGTCATGTCGTTCGGCCTGAAGAATGCTGGTGCCACCTATCAACGGGCGATGACTCACATATTTGATGAGTTGATACATCAAAAGGTCGAGTGCTACGTGGACGACCTTGTTGTCAAGAGCATGGATCGAAGAAATCACCTAGATGACTTGAGGATTGTATTTGAGAGAATCAAAAAGTTTGATCTGAAGATGAATCCTCTCAAATGTGCTTTTGGGGTTTCCTCCGGCAAATTCTTGGGGTACGTTGTTCGTCATCGAGGCATAGAGATCGACCCCAACAAAATTAAGGCGATCACGGAGATGCCACCTCCAAAGAACCTTCGACAGCTTCGCTCGCTGCAAGGACAACTGGCTTTCATTCAGATATTTATATCAAATTTATCGGGTAGGTGCCAGCCATTTTCAAAACTAATGAAGAAAGATGTTCGTTTCAAATGGGACGCAGAATGTCAGGAGGCGTTTGATAGCATCAAGAAATACTTGTTAAATCCTCCCATTCTCGCAGCGCCGATTCCGGGGAAGCCTCTCATATTATACACAGCTGCACTAGAAGAGTCCCTCGGAGCATTATTGGCACAGAATAATGAAGAAGGAAAAGAAAATGCGCTCTACTACATCAGTCGAAGGTTGATTGGAGCAGAAAGCCGTTATTCCCCAATTGAAAAGCATTGTCTGGCGCTGATTTTTGCAGTTCAGAAACTCCGTCACTATATGTTATCCCATAAAATCACACTGATATCAAAGATCGATCCGCTGAAGTTCTTGATGACAAGACCAGCGTTGACAGGTCGTCTAGCCAGGTGGGTAGTACTGTTATTGCAGTTTGAAATCATATATATGCCACAGAAGGCGGTGAAAGGACAGGCCTTGGCAGATTTCCTCGCTGCACACCCGATCCCGGCCGATTCTCCACTAAATGATGATTTGCCCGATGAACAAATAATGCAGGTCGAGGAGGATGAAAAGCTACCGTTCTGGGAGATGTACTTTGATGGGGCATCATTTATCAGACCTGTCCGACCTCCAAATATTGCAAGAGCCCGAGCCGGCATCGGTCTCATTTTCGTAGCACCCGAGGGAGGCATAATGAGATTTTCTTTCAGTTTGACTGAACCTCGGACCAATAACGAAGCCGAATACGAAGCTCTGTTAGCAGGGTTGGAGATTGCGATCGATGTCAGAATCCAACATCTCCAAATATTTGGTGATTCTCAGCTTATAATAAATCAGGTCCTCGGTATTTATAAGATTGGGAAAGTCGAATTGGCACATTACCATCGGCGAACCCTCGAGCTTCTGAAGCAAATACCAAATGTCAAAATGGCTCGAGTTCCTCGAGGACAGAATGCTAAAGCAGATTGTCTGGCTAAATTAGCCAAAGAAATGGTGAGCATCAATGAGGAGAGGCCTATATTTATCGGGGTTTACACTCGTAGGGTCTTGGAGCCCGCTCTATTACAATTTCCAAGGGCTGAAGGAATTTCAGATTCAAGTCAGCAGGAAGAAACTCCAGGTGACCCTCAACCTCTCCATCAGATCGTTATGGAGAATTATCCAGAAGAATATCACGTGGCCAAGAGACATAAAGCTAGTCAAGCTTCAGAATCGTGGTGGCATTGTTTAGATATTGAAGTCAAAAATGATTGGAGACATCCATTCATTGACTACTTCAAGGAAAACAAACTCCCGACAGAAAAGTCTATGGCCGCACAAATTCGAAAAAGGGCATTGCGATATGCATTTGTCAATAACATGTTGTACAGACGAGCCTTTGATCAAATGTGGCTAAGGTGCCTAGGGACCAGGGAAGCTGATAAAGTGGTAGCAGAAGTCCACGAAGGGCTTTGTGGAGCACATCAGTTAGGTCCTAAGATGGCTGCTAAAATCAAAAGAATGGGTTACTATTGGACAACCATGGTTAGAGATTGTATTGACCACGCTAAGAGGTGTCACGAATGTCAAATCCACGGTGATGTTATACATCAACCGCCAAATCCACTACACCCAACAATAGCATCTTGGCCATTTGAATGTTGGGGCACTGATATTATTGGTCCAATAGATCCGCCGTCATCAGCAGGACACCGTTTCATTCTGGCAGCGATAGACTACTTTTCAAAGTGGACAGAAGCGGCTCCATTCAGAGAGGTCACATCCGAGCATGTGATCAACTTTTTCACCCACAATATCGTCTACAGATTCGGTGTGCCACGCCGAATAATCTCAGACAATGGTACTGCATTTAAGAGTACAAAAATTTACAAGTTCGTTGATCGGCACAAAATCGATTGGCGATATTCATCCATATACAATCCAAGGGCAAATGGATTGGCGGAAGCCTTCAACAAGACGCTGGTGAAATTGTTGAAGAAGATCCTTACCAAGAATAAAAGAGAATGGCATACGAAGATGGCAGAGGCACTATGGGCATACCGTACAACCTACAAGACGCCAACCAAAGCCACTCCTTATTCATTGGTGTTCGGTGTTGAAGCCGTATTACCATTGGAGATCGAATTACCATCACTCCGAGTAGCAATTCAGAATGATCTCACTCAAGAGCAAAATGCCCGCCTCAGAATGGAGGAGCTCGACGCACTTGATGAACTCAGGTTACAAGCTCAACAAAACCTGGAAATCTACCGAGGAAGAATGTCAAAGTCTTTTGATCGAATGGTGCGTCCTCGATCATTTCAAGAAGGAGAATTGGTCCTGGTGCTGAGAAGACCAATCATTCCACACCGAAAAATTGGTGGCAAATTCGTATCCAATTGGGAAGGTCCCTTTGTCATCGAGAAGGTATACCAAGGAGGAGCATATTAGTTGATCGATCTAAACGGTCAGAGGCCTATGCCGCCAATCAACGGTCGACATTTAAAGAAATATCATGCATGAAAATTTCATGACTAATGTACTTTGCAATTATCAAAGTTTTATGTGCATATTTATCAATGCATGTTTATATTTTGAAATTCTCTTGTATAGCAAGAATGCATTTTAAAATCTCCCATCAGACGGGGCATTTTAAAATATTTATTTGGGTCGACATCGTGTTGCGTGCCGAGATCCCCAAATAAATATTTAAAATCTTAAAGACAAAAAGCCTATCCAAAATGTCCCTACGAGACAGGGGGCATTTTAAATATTCATTTGGGTCGACATCGTGCTATACACCGAAATCCCCAAATGAATATTTAAAATTTTATATTCCAAATCTATTCCATTCTAAAATGTCCCTGCGGGACAGGGGGCATTTTAAATATTTATTCGGGTCGACATCGTGCTGCTTGCCGAAATCCCCGAATAAATATTTAAAATTATCAATCCAAATATTATTTTATGCCAAAAGAATACAAATAGTTGTTTTCTAAAGCATATGCAGGTGATCTTTCAAAAGATAGAGACAACACCTTCTACAACAAATCAAGACTCAAAACTCAAGAAAAAGATTTTTGTGGCTACACACTCCTACAAAATTGAGCTGAAGAAGCTTGAAGTCTTCCAACATCCTGAAGCTTAAGGTTCGAATGGATGTAAAAGGTCGGATCCAACACGCCCAAATATGGCCGGATCGCTGGCAGCTCTGTCTACTCAACAAGCCATAAGAAAGGTCGTAGTAGCGGAACCCCCACTTCGTCAACCCGTCAGTAAGGACTGTAGGAAGTACGAAGGCAAATTTGACTCGACAAGTTCAAGTGATCGTAGTCTATAAAATTCTCCTAAATGACTGAAGAATCAAAAGTTCCAGTGGAAGGATGAGTCTCAAGCAACTACCAAATGTTCGTAGGCTCCAAAATCTAAAATCACAAAAGATGGCTCCAAATCAACCAACTTCAGTGAAATCAGCATTGGGAAGCGCAATTCCCATAGCTCAAGTCTGAAGCCTGAATGGGTGTAAGAGGTCGGATCCAACAAGCCCAAATATGGCCGGATCGCTGGCAGCTCCATCTACTCAACAAGCCATAAAAAAGGCCGTAGTAGAGGAACCTCCATTTCAGCAACCAGAGGACAAAGAGCTATCAAATTCTAGCTCTCCCGATCTGATGAACTCAAGTGATTCAGATTAAAGTCTTCTAAAGTGGTTAAGGATCAAGATACTACCTACGTTCGGTACTATCATCTGAATCCAGAACCTGCAAATCCTTCAACAAATCCGTAAAGCACAAAGCGAGGATCGAAGGAATTTTTCTTCAACAAGTCTGTCAAAGCACAAAGCAAAGGACCAAAGAAAACTATCCCAAAGTTCACACAAAGCTCAAGGCTGAACTAAGTGGATTCTGTCATCAACAAGTCCATTATGCACAAAGCTCAGGACCGATGACTTTTCGCCATCGACCTAATACAAACCTCAGGGTTTAGGTCATTGGCATCTACTCCTTCATTAAGCCCGCCAAAGCTAGAAGCATAGGGCCGGAGATACAAAACCACCTGACAAGTCAGTAAAGACAAATCAGGCAATCCTCCATCAATGTCCGCATCACAAAGCACATGATGAAAGAAATCAGTATTTCAACCATCTATTGATACATCGAAGAGATCTATGAAGAAAGAAAATCGTAGTGTGACATCCAAATAAATTTTGGAGATCCACTAAAAGAAAATTTTAGTGTGACATCCAAGCGAATTTTTGGAGATCCACTAAAAGAAAATCTTAGTGTGACATCCAACTAAAATTTTGGAGATCTATTAAATGAAAGCCCTTGTGTGACATCTAGAACAAACATCTAGAGATCCACAGGGTCAATCAGCATACAACAAACGTGATTCGCTCTGGACGCGAACCACATTTGTTGGGGGGCATTTGTTGACCTCTAAGTATTAACCAATAGAATAAAAAAAAGAGAAAAGCAGCTCACCTCATGTCCGTTGAATCCCGGAATCACGCCGATTCGGCGCCGAATTGATCAAATCCCGCAAATCCAGCCGACGTTCCTCGCAGGATTCCTGCGGCCTGCCTCGATCGAGCACCCTTGCACATCGTTAAATACACGATCTCCTCAAGCTTCGACTGCTCGCTCTCCACGACCTCTCCTCCTCTCCCGTCACTGCCTCGCTCTGCTTCCCGATCTCCTCCTCCGACCAAATCCCTCCAGATCCTGCATCTCCTTCCTCCATTCGCACTCCAGCCGAACCCCTCTGATCCCTTCAGCTAGAGAGAAGTAGAGAGGGAGAGAAAGAGAGAAAGAGAGAGAGAGAGTTCAAATCCCTACCTCACTGCCGATCTCCTTCATCCAGTCCAAAGCCGAGCCCGAGCACGTCTCCACCTCCTCTCGTCGCCTCCTTTGCCCGACTTTGCTCACTCGACGGCATTCCCTTCTTGTCCGATCGGAACCAACACGAGGAGCACACCTGCTGTGAAGGTAACGCTATCACTTTCGCGCGTTTCTGCGGCTGTTCCCGTGAGCAGAGAGGAAAGGAAGGGGATTTATTTACTTATTATTATTATTTATTATTAATTAATTTTAATTTATTATAATTAGTTAATAATAATTATAATTAATAGTTAATATTGATGAATAGTTTATCTTAATTAGTTATAATCAATTTTTATTAATAATAATTAATTATTTTTACTTTTTAATTAATTATAATTAATTTTATTAATTATAATCAATTATTTAGTTAATTATAATTAATTTTTTATTAATACAAATTAATTATTTTTAATTAATCTTAATTAATCTCTAATATTAATAATTAACTATTCCTAATTATTATTAATTATAATTAATTCCTAAATAATTATAATTTATTATTTTATTAATTATAATTAATAATTTATAATTAATTATAATTTTTTTAATTAATTATAATTAGTTTTTCTTATTAATTATAATTATTTTTAATTAATTATAATTTTTTAAGTAAAATTAATGATAAAAAAGATAAGAGAGAATGCTTCTCTCTTACCTCGATCCGTGTGCCAACCCCGACAACGACCGCCAAGGTATAACTCTCTAACCCTAAAACTCCGAGAACCCGTTTCAACGCATGCGTCGAGACAAAACGACCACCTATGCATGCTTTTCTTAGCGTGGTGGGAGGGAGTGCGTCCCGACGCTTGCGACGAAGCGGGTAATCACCCAAATTCCTTCTTCGAAGTTCGTATCGCCTTGGAAACCCCGCCTATGCACGCTTTTCTTAGCGTGGTGGGAAGGGATCCCGGTGCGATGCGCGCGACGAAGCGGGGTTACCCTTAAGTACCTGCTGGCGGGGAAATAACTGTTCTTGCAAAATATTTTCAAAATAAAAAAATACTTTTCTACAAACAAAAAATACTCATGCACGCTTTTCTTAGCGTGGTGGGGGGTCGAAAAATTACACGGCCGCGGTGTCCTCGAAAGAGGGCATCTACCATGCACGCTTTTCTTAGCGTGGTGGGAAAGGCCCAGTTTTTCCGTAGTTTTCCCCTAAACGGGGGAGACGCCGGGAGGTTGCCGAAATTTGGATTGTAAATCCAAGGACTTAAACAATTTGGAGCATGGACTGGATTGAACTCAGAAGAACAATGAATGATTTGTACTTGGACTTTGGACAAGATTCAAAATGGCTTAATAAAGAATTGAACCCAAGTAAAATAAGATTGAACTTGAACTTGTGCATTCGGACTTGAACTCTACAAGACAGCAGGGGACTACTTGAACTCAAATGAGTTGAACAAAGAACTAGAACATGACTTGAACAATATGAACGAACAAAAGTGAACTTGAACTCGAACCGCAGGGGACTTTGGACTCAAGCTAGACTTGTGAACTTTGAACTCAAGCTCAAATGGACATTGAATTAATGATTTAAGTTAAAAGTCCAACATCTAAAGTGGGAGCTATGAATGTTAGTCAATGAATTTGATCATTTGGAGACTTATATTTAAAAAAGGGATGAATTGTTGATTCATTCATAAGGAATAATGCAAGCTCTTAATGAGCTTGATGACTCATTAATGAGCACATACAAAGAATATGTAATGATTATGATCATTCACATGCAAACATATGCTGAAGACTTATGGTAGAAAGAATAATGCACCTACAAGTGAGGATGCGAACCTATTACACATACAACAAATCATTCACAAGAAGATATAGGAATCTTATGAATATTTGTGGATGATTGTGGAAGACAATGAAGATCAATGGATCGACAACGAACTATTGCGAGTAAATACACCAAGCTATAAAAGAGCTTCACTGAATACAATAATTTATTCATGGATGATAGTAGTAGTGTGTGGTGATATACCCATGACTGAAGCACTAGAAAGCACACGAACAAATGTGGCATTCCACCTTCAAGCAAAACACAATACATCAATGAAATAAATAAGTCTATATGGTTCATTATGGGAATCTTCCATAAATGCAATATCCAAACTACAAGTGGAAGGGAAGACTCCTGATGATTATTAGGAATATGCCAAGAATACATTGAAGTCTCTCAAACTCGCCCACAATCAATCATGCAAGCAAATACAGTTCTCTCCCCATAAGTAGAAAGCTTCAATGATGCTGTCAAAGACCTATATATCATCTACACTAAATGCTACATACGAGAAAATGTAGAGGAACAGTAGCAAATGCAAAAGCCTGCGATCGGTTCTAGAAGACTTATATGTAAAGAGAGCTGACCACGAATAAAGGGACCATGTCTATAACAACTACAATGAATACAGACATTTACGAACGAGGCAGGCGATTAGTTAGTGCACTATGACCCGCCTACAAAAATCAACAAATAGTGCACGACAGTCTACCTGTACGAAGCAGCGAACAACTTAACTGAGAAGCTGCTACGCCACGCCACCGGACCCGCAACACTCGTACTAGCGGATAGAAGGCGTGTACAAGTTCTCAAATACAACATTGTGTACTCAAAAGGATATTTATCTGCACAACTACAAATACTTCAATACCCCTACACGTGCACTATAAATTGTATACACATAGGTACACTAAAAGGGGTAAAAATAATTATAAAACTCGCATGGGCCCCAGCGAGCGTGTTATTGGTACACACGTGACGTCTAGGGATGCTGCGCGGGTTGACAAGTGAATTCAGGTTCGAAACCGATCCTTCTATACGGGTCAATAGGAGTCGACAGGGTTCAAACCATTAAGTAAATATAAGGTTGTGGCAACCGGTATATTTGCTTTAAAATATTCATATTAGGTCTTCAAGGCCTACAACAATATGAATTCACTAATAAGGGCATAAAGCCTACGAAACCTGATCCTCTATCGATCAATAGATAGAGTCGACAAGGTTCAATCCAGAAAATGGAAATGACCCCCAAACACCCCGATGATGGCCGTGTTGAATGCAGATCTCAACCGGAGGGGTTCCCAAATATTTTTCAAATGCCGTTCCAAATATCCAAAAATCTAGGAAATTCTAAAAAATCCCAAAAATATTTAAAATATGAAATCCAACTATCCACACTTAAAGAAAATTCCATCCACCCTCCGCAACAATTTGTCAAGGTGGACAAATTAAAATCAACTCTAGCTCACAAAGAGCCAAATGCCTAGTCGAAAATATCACTAGGATCCATTCTCAAACAATCTCTTGCCAGTAAGGACGTGGTACGTGTCCTCTAACCGACAGTTTCGCCACCAAATGGCACTGCAGGTAAACGGTTATGACCCGGGGCCCTCTGAACCGAGTGGTTTTGCCGCCAAATGGCACCACAGATAGCGGTTATGGCTAGACCCAATACGCTCCTTAATGGCGTTAAATCCTTGAGATATGAATCAATAGGATATGATCGATAGGGCACAAAGCCCTCTGTTAGCTAAGGTGGATTCAAATTTGTCCCCTTAGACAAACATTCAACCCCGGTCTACAAGGTCCCCTTGGACGAAGCAACCCATGGCTGCCGACAAGGATCCTTCTGTCAGGTTGGGTCGACTACCTCCTCTGACTAAGTAGACCAGGGACCATGATGGCCCGGGACGACGGAACCATGGGATCTTGATCGGGTCTATCATCCATTCCCCCACCATCCGCTTTAAGTGCTAGATGGTGAAATTTCTATTTTAAATATCAAATCTTCCAAAATCTCCAAACTTCCCAGTTAATTCCAAACTTTCAATCCTCAATACCTAAATTCATGCTGCTACTATATGCCAGATAACACGTATTCTATACGTATCTGATTGACGACTAGCCTTAATAGAAAGTTCTCTCTCGTGATCGAGAGGGGTAATTAACTATAGGGGCTTGCGCCTATAGGAAACCAGAACTCAGATCATAAAGTCCTCACAATATGAGGGCGAAATCTCTGGGTAGTGTCTTATCTACAAACCCATCTGCCTTCCAAAATTTACCTCGGAACTTAGTTCGTTAAAACTCCCTCGCCGAATGAGAAAAGCGAGCGGAGGCCGGGGCCGAATTTTCGGAGCCCATAGTAGGTGGGGACCACTTTGGCTAACAAAGCTTTAAATAAAAATATTAAATATATTTCAGGTTTTTAAGCTAGAGAAGTTTCCTAATAAGAGGGTATTAATTAAGACCAATTTGAATTCAAATTCAAATTGAAATCTAATTAATTAGGAGACCTCAAATTAAGGAGCTAAATTAGGAAAGTATCAAAGCCTCATGAGAGCTTTGAATTTCAAATTCAAAGCTCCAATAGGGGCCGGCGGGTGGAGCGGTGGGGGAAGGTGGCCGGCGGCCAAGAGGGTGGGATCGGGTGAAGGTGGCCGACGGCGATGGGGAAATTTTGTGGAGCTTGGTATGGAGGTTTGGCTGAGGGGTTGAGAAGGGAGGAGGAAGAAAATGAAAACAACGACGAGGAGAGAGAAGAAGGAAGAAATCAAAACAAAGATAAAACGAAAGATAGAAAATCAAAACAGCGAGCCTTGGACTCTTGTGAAGGGTGACGGGTGATGCGTTGCCCTTCTCCAAGGGACTTCAACTCACAAGCCCAGACCCATCCTGCGGCTGGTGATAAATTTGATTCCTTCCCATAGGAATCTCACTCTCATTCTCTCCCAAGAACAAAGTGTGAAACACAAAATTTTTCATATCAATCAACCATCCTCTTACAATAGCTTAAGGCCCTTATTTATAGGCCCCAATATGAGAAAAATCAAAATTACAAAATTGCCCCTTAGGTCACAACACTCAAATAAACTATCCTAGGGGTAAAACAGGAAATACATTAATTTAGAACTAAAATTCAGAAAAATAAATCATAATTGAAGGTTTAAATGATAGCCGTCGATTTACGACGCCTTCTGTGATAGATGCGCCAAATCTGCGTGCCGATGTCCGCATCAGAACTTGTCCTTACATATAACCCATCCTCATTGGAAACTTGTCTTCACATATAGCTCATCGTTACTAGGAACTTGGGCTCCCTCGAAACTCTTATTTACAGGGAACTCATCCTCACCCAAAATTTATGCTTTCACAAAAGACATCCGCACTTGGAACTTGTCCTCACTAGAATTTATGTCCACTTGGACTACTATTATCTAATCAAATTTGTCCACTTCACAACAAAATTATCAAGTTTTGCTATATAATTTTACTTATATTATTTAAATGTAATCCTTTTTTTTAGAGCTGTTCCTTGACCTAAACTTACAAATATAGAGCCAAAGGATGAACTTGGGAAAGTCAATAATATTCAATGACATTTTCACATATTTTGATTGACTTGTCACATCTGTTTGTACCTTTTTTGCTAGTAATCTAATAGATATTCTCAGAGCACCTCTCTCTGGTTCTCTTTTTCTCTTTAATCTCTTTCTATCATAAGCATATTCTGCACTTGTTTGTAAGGTTCTGATATTGCAACAAACAATTTTGGATTGAACATCTTGTACATATGATCTCTATTATATTTATTATCTTGTCTTTATTTGATTTTTCTTGAAGTTTTATTATTATCTTAATATAAATATGTTTGTATGTATTGGCATTGTCTATTTGAAGAAAGGGCAACGGGAGGAGTATTGAGGGAGTTCTTGGAAAAATATGGTAAAGTTCTGGATCCAGACAAGGAGGTGAAGAGGCTGGGGCAAATGCACAAGGAGTCAGCAAAAGCTATCGTGGAGGATTATGAATTGCCAATGACAGCAGAGGAGTATTCGCTGGCCGTCATGCCCATCTATCAGCAAAGGTACATTCATTACCATGAATTGTCATTTTTCCTGGTATTTAAAGATATATTGATGAAAAGGAACCTTCACTGTTTTAGAGAAAAATGTGCGTTTTCTCTCTATATGCTAATGTTATTAGTTATGCAAGCAAATGTGATTTGGTTATTATCCATGGAAGGGGTTAAAGGGGACACGGCATTGAATGGCTTGTTTATTTTTTATCATTTACCGGATTTCTTCTTGGGTTGGTGTTCATAGCCAGGTGAAAAGGATTCACATTTTTTGGCGTAATTATCTGTCATCCAGGTGGTCACAAGCACAAGAATTGCCTGGCGTTAATCGGCTTATCCAACATCTTCATAAACATGGAGTCCCACTCGGACTTGCTTCAAACTCGATAAAGAGGCATATAGGAACAAAGATCTCTCACCAACCAGGTTGTCACTTTCTTTGTATTCTGATGCATTTTATAGTTCTTCTGAGTAATGATGCAGTTAGGAATGGTGCTTCCAAAATAATCCAAAGCCAGTCAAAATTTGGAGAAATTA
Organism: Dendrobium huoshanense; assembly: GCA_016618105.1. Lineage (NCBI taxonomy): Eukaryota > Viridiplantae > Streptophyta > Magnoliopsida > Asparagales > Orchidaceae > Dendrobium > Dendrobium huoshanense. The sequence continues at coordinate 63,079,478 of CM028351.1, forward strand.
TTTTGTGCAGACTTCGAACGTAGAGGATCGTACGGATGTTCTGTATGGACTGCGTATTTTACTGTGTATTTATAGAATGCAAAAAATACTTACTAAATACTCAGTAAATACTCGCAACTAATGATTGGCTTAATATTTGTTGCATATCTACAAATACGCAACCCATACATAGTCCATACTCAGTTCATACGCAGTGCATATGCAGAATCCGGACAATCTTCTGTGTTCGGAGTCCGCACAGAATAATTTCCCCAGAATTTGACATTTGAGTACGCTCTTTACTTTTCTCCAATATCAATTTCATTGGTTAGGAAGTTCAGTATATATTGATATATTTTTTTTCAATATTTTTAACTTATCGTAATTTTCCTTTTTTTTTAATGTTGACATCCTCATATCATGTATCACATAGCTACTGCCGTATTTAAAAAAAAATTATATAATTGCAGATTTTTATGGTTTTGTTACTGAATTATGGTTTGGTAATTATGACTAATAGGTTTCCTCAAACTCAGGTTGGAAGGAATTGTTTTCTGTTATCATTGGTGGTGATGAAGTTAGCCATGGAAAACCTTCTCCAGACATGTAGGTTCTTGTGTTTATTTTCTAGGAAAGATTTTACACTAGTGAATAAATATTCAGCATTACGATTGGCTCCACTGGGCAGTCATCTAACCGGAGTTGAATCTAATATGTTCAGATTCCTTGAGGCAGCAAGAAGACTGGGTTTTGATGCATCAAGCTGTCTTGTGATTGAAGATTCTCCGTGAGTATAATCCAATTATTGTTTTGTTTTCTTTCGTTATAGTTATGTTAGAAACCTTATGTGTTTGATTTTGCTTCATTAATATAACTCATTGAATTCTTCTTGATTTGACCCTCTATGTCAAGGTAGATTATGATGATTGTTGTGTGCGAATTGCTGGATTGTTGAGAACAGCTATATGCACTATAAGAGAAAAAATATTCATTCTTGTTTAAAGCACGTACACATTCATAAGCTAAGAAATAAGAATGCCAGTGTATTACGTAAGCATGGAAAGCTAGAAAAGAGAAACTCATGTAGATACTTGATGAAATGTTTCTTTTGAAGCCTCCGAAAGTTGTAATATGATAGGAAATACTTGAGTTCGCAAGTAACCTAACCAAAATCGGCGAACCAACAGCAGCCAAATGGCTGTCCACAGCAGGAAAACAGCAGAAAAACAGCACTTGTCCGGGAAAATCTGAGAGAAAACTCAAAGGAAAGCTTGTATTTCACTAGTAGATGAATAAACACAGCAAGATACAATTGATTCGATCTCTCCCAAATCTCTAGACGCCGCTAGAGCCCAAAGAAAACCTAAATCTAAGAGATCTCAAATTTCAGCCAAATTCAAGATACTCAAAACCTAGCAAAATCAACTATATAATGCATACAAATCAAAAGGAATTCCCTAAACAGTCCCTATATTCAAATTTCTCTCTGAAACCCCCCAAAAATCCTTCCTAAAACGCTCTATTTGAGCTGTCAGCCTTCCCGATCTCTGCAGGAGGCGGAGATCCCGCCTGTTCACGCCCGTGAACCGGTCCCGCCTGGACCGGTCTAACATAATACTAGAAGACTTGGATCTTGTTTTCATTGACATATGACCCCTCTTTCAATGTGATGACTAAAGACCATTCCTTGACTATTCTAGTATACTACAATCTAAATTTATTTGACAATCATTATTCATACTATCAAATCTATTTTGGAGCATTTTCTTATGAGATTAATCATGAAGTGATCTTCATTTACATAAGCAAATTCTTCGTAACCCCTCCTCAAACAAAATCACATATGCAGAAATGTGTACTTACTCTTCTGCGCAGATAAATACACAAACATGGAACGAATTATTCAAATTGACAATGATTTAAATCTAACCAATCTTTTTGAGGCATTCTTGCTTTCTGAACTTTCTCTTATTGTTTCATATTCTCATTAGCACCATCAAAGCTTGTTGTCATAAGCTCTATAAAACAAAAATGACTTCATAACAAAATAAAATAAAATAAAAAAGATTCTTTGGTGTTAGATATGTGTAATATCTATTATGAATCAACGAGATTTGGGTGAAAATTTTATGAAGGCAGAAATCACTTTGCGAGAAGTGATTATTAAGATATTCCAAAAAAATAACTGAACCAGTTCTGGATTTGAGTAAACCTTTATCTTTGATGCTCATCATACCTGTGTGCTCTTAATTTGTCACCTTCGCATTTTTCATCTCTTGTGTTTTCTAATAAAAGGGAAGGTTCTTCATTTTATGTATCCATGATTTCTTTTTCTGAAAGACACTTCATTCTCTCTTTCAGTCTCATATTTATTGCAAGTTCTGTTTGAAAACTTGATATTTCTAACTAGGGTCGGAGTTAGAGCCGCAAAGGATGCTGGAACAACTGTAGTGGCCGTTCCATCACTTCAGAATCAGGCGGAACGCTATTCAATTGCAAATTATGTTCTTCGGTCACTTTTAGAATTTCAGCCTGAATTATGGGGACTTCCTCCATTTGAAGACTGTATGTCTTATCTTCTATATCTACTGCTCATTTGATATCTTCAGTCGTTGCAAGTAATGAATGTCGCATTAAAAAGGCAGGGATCCAAAATGCTTTGCCAATTGAACCTTTGTATGCTAAAGGTCTGATACGTGAGGCTGTTGCTCAGAACAGCTCTGTGGTACTCAGCATAGATTCGGGTAAGTAAACTCTGATAATATGAACTATATGATCTTATATTTTCTGATAATTTTTGGCACATTCTAAACCAACAGATAATGGTTCATATGATACTCTTCCTGATCAAATTTCGGGTATCTTCTTTGGATGGGCTAAGCTTCAAATACAGGGAATCTTTAAAATGGTGGCAGCTGTGAGTTGGGATTTTTCGACTGGCTTTTCTAGGCGGATTATTGTGAGTAATTTGTTTAACCTGCATTTCACTATTCTAAAATTACTGGTATGTAAAAACTTGCCTTTTTTTTGGGTAAATGTGATAGGAAGTACTTGAGTTCGCAAGTAACCCCAAGGGTAATACTTGAGTTCACAAGCAAACCTAACAAGATCAGATAGAAAACAGTGAAAACAACTAAACAGCAGTTGCTGTCAAACAGCAACTACAGCAGTTTTCCTTAGGAAAAACAGAGAAATCTGAGGACAGTGCAGGAAAAACAGCAAAGATACACGTTTCTTCTATTCAAGAGGAAGAAACAACTCTCCGATTCTCTAGCCCAGCCTAGAGCCCAAGAACACAAACCCTAGATCTTAAATCTTTTCTCCAATTCCAGATCCAACCCTAATTCTAACATTAACCAATAATTAAAGACAAAGGAAAATTACAAATTCCCTAAAAGACCCCTAATTCAAATTTTTCCCTTCAAACAAGCATTACTCAAGGTATGGGGCCCAAGGGAGTGGCCGGCCCCCCTCTCTCCCCTTGCTTGGTCCGGCGGTGGTAAACCCAAACCGGTCCACTGGGGCCGGTTCAGGAAAAGCAGCAGGGCCGGAGTACCAAAATGTTAATGTAATGATATTTTAGCTGTTGTGAGTAACTTGAAGCATTAAAGGTGATAACTTAGCAGAAATTTTCTTTGCGTTTTAACCTTTTGTTGCAGAAGCCTTTCATATTAGGTGAAATCAACAATTTTTTTATGGAACCACTGCAATTGGTGTTTGTTGGATACGTCAGAAAGTTGTTTGATGAGGTAACCTTAAAACTTATTGAGAAATATTCATTTTTTTTATAACATTAACACCTTTTGTATTTCAAATCTATTTATGCGTAAATGATTATATCTTGGAATACAGGAAACTGTATTGGATGCAGATATACCAACTAAAGAAGATGCGAGCATTGCTTGGAATGCTCTAGATTTGCCAGACTTCGGCAAGGATGCTGCTGAGTTTTCCTATAAAACGTAGATGTAAGAATTATACAGATGTATGTAGTCAGTCATTAAAGAATCTTAATTTCTTATATAAGAAGGCAAAGCAAGCTCCTTTGTGAAATGAATTAAGCAAATGAACTTCTTTAGTTGTTCTTCCACGCCTGCTTCGATTTTTCATTTCCTGTTGGTTGCTTGATCGGTTGGAGGTTGGGTTTAATGATTTCCTCAGTTTTTTCTGTAGTATTGCACACTTATTTGGATCCGTCTATGTTCTTATATGTTCTCTTTTTACATATTTAATATGGATCTTGTGCATGAGAAATTATTACGTGCGGTCACCGGACAGTCTATAGACGAATCAGGATGTGCCATGCCACCCAGTTACACAGCAAATGATGACATGGCTCGTCCTGATTCGCCTCTGCACGGCATTAGGTAACATAGCCTCTATAACTATTGACTTGTAGCTAATTTGAGTTGATTTAGGTTTTGTTTGGGACGGCTTTTTTATGCTTCTTAAAGTAGCTTTTATTTTAAAAATTTAAATTTTTTGTAATAAAAAGTTGCTTTAAGAAGCATGAAGAAAGCCGTCCCAAACGAAGCCTTATTTGCATCAAATCTGTTGAAGAAAAAGTTGCAGTATTTCTCCTATTACTTGTAAAATGACGATATCTTTAATGTTGGTCTCATTGAGATACCTAATTCTGAATTGTACTGCACTTGGTTTAATCACCAACTAAGTGCTTGTGGATAGAGTCTCTTGTAATAATTCATGGATGCATAGATACATTGGCAATTCGTATTTAGGAGTTAGGGCCTTTCCTTAGTACTTGTAGTGAAGGATGATAAAGATTGTAGTTCTCTATCAGCGTTTTGCTTGTTCTTTACATTCTATCAAACTTTATTTCAAGAACATTGCACATAGGAGCAAAACAGCTCTCTTTGTGGGACATCACTCACTTCTCTTTAATGAGATATTGGCTTGAATTTGATAGTGACTCTCCCACTTGAAAAATTGATCCAAGCCTTGATTAGCAAGGGATGTCTCATTTTAATTTGATTTTAGAGAGCATCAAACAATGAATATAACTAGTCTTTTGTAAATTCTCTTTTAATAGACCACTCTCTTGTGTGTTATATTGCTTTTCTTAAGAGAGATTTAAATATGTAGGCATATATAGGCCGCTCATGTTTCAAAAAAAAGTTGTTTGGGATATTAATATCTGATAGATTTTATGGTGGACTCGAGCAGATAGACATTCGTGCTCTCTCGCCTTTTGAGGGGTTGGAGCTTCAGGTCGATGCTCCCAAAATGATTGCTTGAACTCGCCAGAAGAGCTGTTTCTCTTTACCCACTTCATGTTAGCAAATATGTTCTGTGTTGGAATATCAATCTTTGGCTCTTGAGCCGACATATTTGAAGTATGGGCTGGTACTGGTAGATGTTGAGCGCGTAGCTCTGCATTTTTCTTCCTCCTCTTCCTTCTGTTCAACTTTCCTCCATATGTTTATGCTATTGCAGTGAATAAGGAAGATGAATAATAATTAAGCAACTACCATAAAAAATTATAAAAAAAAAAATAAAAAAAAAAAAAAAAAAAAAGATTGACGAAATTAAGTAAAAGGGAACTAATTCATTTTTTATTGATTGATAAAAGAACAACAAGTGCTGTAAACATCATACTTCATCCTATCAGAATTGCATGCATACATTCTTATATTTCATTTTAACAATTGGTAGAAGAAGAAAGAAGATTATATCATAATTTACTCAATTTTATACAATTATAATCTCTCATTACATAACCCCCATTTTTCTAAAAAATTCTTCAAAAGCCCTTCTTACTCTCTCCACCATTAGTTTACCGAATGCCTTGCGCCTGAGCCTTCGAATTGGGAATGACTTCCCCGGGCACAGCAAAGGAGGCAATATCCCTTATATTCATTTCCTCAGCATTAGGAAGGAAAGAAGGAGCAGAGATTGATTTCTTCTTCCTTCTGTGTTCTGCATTTACTTCTGCAGGAAGGGGAACTCTCTCTACTATTTGCTTTCTTAGAATATCGTGCAATCTCCCAAAAAGCTTCTGCTTCACCGTCTCAAACGCCCTATCAAGGTTATCAATCTGCACTCCATATGCAGCTTCGTTACTCATTTCATCTTCATCCATTAAAATCAAATTCTGAGCTTTATTTACGTTCTGCAACATACCTGTTCTGTAGCATTGACGTTGTACATGAACAGCCCGTAGTATAAATCGAAGCTGTCACTGACCGTATTCTCAGTCTATTTCACAAAAGAAACATCATAAATAAATTAATTTGTCTGCATAAACAGATTCAAAGGTAAAGTTTATGTTTTCAGGTAAATCCCAGAGATAATTACCAGCTTCAAAAGGGTCTCATATCCCTTTGTGTTGATGGGCGTGGACTCCAAATTTAATTGAGATAGGATTCTGCATCGATCAAATAATGAAGGATGAACAGTTTTGTCAAATCATTTGGAGTTCAATGGAATCAATATCAGCCATTCTTAGGGGGTGTTTGGCATCGTATTTGTCCGTCATTTTTAGTAGGATTTAGAGTAAATCCAGCAAAACGAAATTCGGCCCGCTATAAATCCGGCAAATCTAGGATTTACGACATAAATCCGGTAACCCCGTCTAAAATCTAATCTCATTTCTATTCGGATTTAACGCAACTTACAGTAAGTTGCGGAGGTTCTTTTCTGGATTTAATAGGATTTAAAATTTGTCATACCAAACGCTTTTCAGGATTTATGAGCCTAGGATTCCATGATTTAGTAAATCCTACTAAAATTGAATCCAATCCTAATACCAAACACCCCCTTAATGTGCTAAAATGAACTACTTCATTAATAATTTAAAGTTCCTTTGGGTTGTTAACTTACCTTCCAATAGTATGCGTTATGAACTGGCTTCCTGCAGCATGTCGATCATGCTCCTCGCATGACATCTCTACCATTCTACAGCCCTGCAAAATAGAAAAATTTATTCTTAATCGATGTGGGACTAAATGATACAAATTATAGCCATTTCAATCACAGCTTTACTAACCTCATTCTCGAAAATGTTTAAGAACCGTTGGCAGTTTAGAGCCTGAGGGCCATCACTGAAGACCCGAACCCTGTCGTAGACAAATGGCAGACCAGCCCAGCCATCTTTACCGCTCTCTGGTCCAAACATGGGGTGAGCACAAACGATACCAAACTCTGGAGGGAGAACCTTCATATGATCAAAAATGTCAACATTGTTAATTAGTGTTAAATGTTCATTAATTAAGCCATTATAAATATTTACACATATATACCTCAAGGAAGAGATTTTTAGGGAACTGTTTTACTGATAAAACATCGACAAAGATGGTATCAGGCTTAAGCTTATGAAAGGGGATTGTGCGGACGATCTTTTCAGTTGATAGGATTGAGCTGCAAATTAAGAAAATGTCTGGCTTTTCTTCGCACATCGCATCCATGCTCCTGAATCCAGATAATATTACGAGAAACATAATAATTAGTTATGAATCACTGGAGAAATAATTAACGGTCCATTTCACTGAAATTTTGTTCAAATTTTAGTTGAATTTGTTTTCAAAACGTTCAGAAAATTGATATTTGTTTATGTGATTCAAAGATATGAAGAGAATAAAAAACTTCTGCTTCATTTTTTTTTAACCTGAAGAAATGGAATCCGTTCATCTTGCAGTAATCGGTGTAGTCTGATCTGGAAGTGGCCATGACTAGATGACCTTGGCGCTTCAGACCCTGAGCTATGAACTGTCCAAAGTTTCCGAAACCGACAATGGCAATTCTCAAAGGAGCTTCTTTTTTATCCATCAATGGAGATTCCACAGTTTGGTTGCACATACTACTGGTGGTCAAGCTGTGTTCAAGAGGAGAACAATGGAGCTGAAGGCCTGAGCTGTATAATTTGGCTTGATTAATTTTGTTCTGTGAAGGGAAGGAGTAATGGTATTTCTTGTACTGGAAAGGGAAGTTCTCTCTATCTTCACGGGTTTGAAGGCTGGTTTTGGTGGGAAAGAAGTGGAGGAAGGAAGAAGAAGAAGAAGAAGCCATTGATTTCTTCTATCCGTGGCTTGATGGGAAGAAGGAAGGCTGAGCTACTGTGTATTTAAAAGCATGGGAAGTTCAATGAACTTAGTCTAGATCTTATAACATGTGCTTTTTCGTTCACAGTTTTGGTATGATTCGGTGAAGATCGTAAGAAGCCAAATGACACGTTTATGTGACACCTTGACTATGTTCTGGTTGGTGAAATAGAATTTAATTTTGACTTTAATTTGTTCGTGTGCGTATTTAGATTTATCATTTATATATTAATAAACTTTCGGTGTATTCAATACAGAGTTGGGACTCTTATTTACTTCCTTGATAGTGGGAACTATTGAAAAACCTTTGTGATAGGATTTTTTTTTTTTTTTTTTCTCTATAAAACCTTTGTGATAGTTTTTTTTTTTTTTTTTTTTTTTTTTTTAAACCTTTGTGATAGGATGAAAGTTTATTTAGGATGAATTAGGTTTTTCTTTTTACTTTTTTTATATAAGTATAATATAAGAGTAACTGATTAAAATTTATTTTATTTTATTTTAAAATAAATTTAATGATAATGAGATATATTAAAATATTTAATTAAGATATTCTGATTTTATTTTCTTACATATTATTAGGATGATTTGCAATTTTTTTTTTAAAGAAAATTTAATTTGACTATTTTAAAATTTGAAGAGGAAAAAAAGGAGGGATATTAATTTAGTGAGAATAGGTTTAAGGTGATCAATTTATTTTATTAGGAGTACAATGTATATTAATCAAATAATATTTACATTATGCATTATATATAAATATCCTTAAGCCTATTAGATATCAATATATATATCATAAAATCAATTTTGACACTCCTAGATCATTTAAGATCTGACATCATATTGACTTAGTTGCACATAGGTTAGCCTTACAATTAGAGTTAGATAATGCATAATGACTTAGAAAATTTTCATTTAAATACTATTTTTGATATGTCGCCAAAAAACGCCTTCATCAAGCATGAATCAAGAGGCATATATGAATTAGGAACTTCTAAAATTAAATTCGGGACATCCAAACTCCAATTTCAGCAAATTTATAACCAAGTTGAATATCTTAATGAGATGAACCCAATTACTCCAAAATTGGTCCAATCTGAACTCAAATGAGCCCAAATTAAGAGCTAGAAGCATAAATGAAATATTTAAATCATTAATTGGATGACCAATTGGCATGCTTAAAGTCAAATCAAGCCCAAGGTGCTTAATTCTGACATCACTAAGGCACATAAATGCTGAATAAATACTCTATGATCAAGAGAATTAGTATGGGCCATCCGAGAGAGAACTCTGAATCTACCCTCAATCTTCTCCACATTTATAGGACATGCCACTCTCAAAATCTATAAATAGATCTCCTCTTCTCATATAAGAGGGGGCATAGACTTTTGGAGGCTTATACTCTAAGCTTGAGAATCAAGAGAGCTCTAAGGCTTGAAGCATCCCATAGCACTAGGCCACCAGTAAACCGGTCTAACCATTGTCGTTGGACCTCCATTTGACAACCATCGCCTCACCTTCGTTAGAACTCTATTTCTCACCGACTACGGTGCTACAACCCGGCTTGATATGACCGGATATTACATAGGTCATATCATGTGCAATTTTGACAAGACTAACCCTAAGATCTAATTGAAAAAAAATACTAAAATAAAACTTTAAATTTATATACTGCACATAGTCACTATTGAATACAATATGAGTAAACATTCATAATGATTATCAAAGTGATTATTAGAATGGCGCCTTTCAAGCCCACACACACACACATATTTGTAACAAATTCTCATCTCGGTAATTACTAGTTCCGGCATAACAGAATACCACTTTAGTTGCCTATTGTCACTGACATAACATAATCTCACTTTGGTCGACCATTAGCACCATCATAACAAAATCACACCTTGGTCACCCACTAGCACCAGCATAACATCACTTCATATTATATCACAATATATTTCTTTCATATTTCTTGATGTATTTCATTAATTAAATTATAGTTAGACTAAATTCAAAAATTGCAAAAATATCTCGACGATAGGTAACAAAAATACTACTAAACAAAAAATTTACAGTTTTAAAACAAAACCAAATTGCTAGATATTGTATAAAACATCATTCAAAATATTTATTGAATGAAAATACTATTTTTAGATGTAAAAAAAAAATCTGAAATAGTAAAAATTGTTATTTTTCCAAAATCACAAGGCAAAAATTTTTCAGAACATGCTCAAAATGTTTATAATTTCAATCTCTATAGCATATAAAAAGTTAAGCGGTAAAATTTTTACCAAAACAAAGTTATTCTCATTTTTGGGTAATGTTGACCCGTAAGGCAAAACCAAAAAAAAAGAAGAGAAAAGATCATACCTGCCCTGCAATCCCACGTAGCTCCCCACGTCGCACGTCGCACGCCCCTTGCACGTCGACGTCACCTCACACACGACCTCGCACGATTCTCGCATCGTTAAAATGAAACTGAGCTCGTCATTCGAGCGCCCTGGCTTTCTCCCGATCTTCCTCACTGCCTCGCTTCGCTCTCGCTACCTCTCTGATCCACCTCCTGCTCTCCCAATCCCCTGCTTCTTCATCCCGTGAGAGAGAGAGAGAGAGAGAGAGAGAGAGAGAGAGAGAGAGAGAGAGAGAGAGAGAAAGAGAGAGGGAGAGAGGGATTTCCTCTTCCCTTACCTGAGCCTATCTCCTCTCCAACGACCGAGCTCCTTCTCTTCTGAACTCGCCTCCTCCCTCTGCCTTTGTCCGATCCAGCTCCAACCTGAACTCCTACGATGATCCCTATGAATGCCTGTTGATTGAGATGACAATACTAGAGACCAGCAATCAAAGACCCGCCTCTACAAATAAGTACAATCAGCAAAATCACCCGAGATTGGTGAAAGGGTGGATATGATGCAGAAACAATGGGTCTTCTACAAACATTTTTAGGATATCGTAGTAGACGCAGCAGACCCCTGCAAATGAATACTTGTGGATAACAACAATGTATTGTAAGTACAATAATCACTGTGGACACAAGTACGGATATCACCTACGATAGTGGTGATCAAGATCTTCAAGTAAATTGAGTATAAGGGCGACTCAATGTACGAAGGACACCTCCTGGCAGAATCGGAAAGGAAGTTTGAACAAATTAGAACCAAACTTCCTGGTGTTCCAAAGTCTCTTCTTAGTTCTATACTTAAGAAGAAAATAGTTTTGGTGTCTACAAACACTAGAAATAACAAGTCCACTACACCGATGATCTGCAAAGGAGTTCTTTGCAAAGTAACGAACTTCAAAGTCCAGAAGAACTTCCCCGGTGAATGAGAAAGGGGGAGTCAACATCAGGACCTCAACACCACCGAATCTACAACACTTATGCAAGCAGACAGAATGTGTCTACAATCTACAATGCAATGCCACCGGATCTGCAACACTTATGCAATCAGACATAAGGCGTTTACAATCCATAATGTCACGCCACCGGATCAGCAATATTCGTACTAACAGACAGAAGGCGTGTATAAGTTCTCAAATGAAAGGTTGTGTGCATCCAAATGGCAGTTACTTGCACAACTACAATTATTTCAAAGTACCCCTACACCTGCACTATAGTTTGTATACACATAGGTACATAATGGGGTATGTCCAAATCAATGAAATTCTCGACCCACATGGGCCCCGACGAGCGTGTTATTGGTACACACGTGACATCTAGGGATGCTGCGCGGGTCAATAAGTGAATTCTTGTTCGAACTCAATCCTTATATACGGATCTATAGGAGTCGACAGGGTTCGAACCTTCAAACAAATACACGATTGTGGCGACTAGTGTATTTATTTTAATACATTCATATCAGGCCTTCAAGGCCTGGAATCAAAAGAATTCACTAAACAAAAGGCACGAAGCCTACGAAACCCGATCCTCCTAAGCATGTAAATAGGAGTAGACAAGGTTCAAACCATCGGATAAATATTCGGTCATGAAGTCGACCGGAATACTTATCTTATACATTCATATTAGGCCTTCAAGGCCTTCAACAAAGAAAATTCATGAACAAAGGTACAAAATCTACGAGAAACTTGATCCTCGGTCAACAGCTTGGCCGAGTTGACAAGGTTCAATCAAATAAAGAGAAATGACCCCAAACACTCTGATGATGGCCGTGTTGAATGTAAATCTCAACCGAATGGGTTAATTTCAGGCATCTTTCAAATGTCTCCCAAAACTCCATTTCCCAAAATCCCAAAAAAATATTTAAAATTTGAAATAAATCCATCAATAACTTAAAATAATATTCATCCACCCTCCACAACAATTTGTTGAGGTGGATAAATTAAAATTTACTTCAGGTCACAAAAGAGTTAAATGCCTAATCGAAAATATCACTAGGATCCATTCTCAAACAATCTCCTGCCAGTAAGGATGTGGTACGTGTCCTCTAACCGGCAATTTTGCAGCCAAATAACACCACAGGATAAACGATTATGACGACCTGGGGCCCTCTGAACCAAGTGGTTTTGCCGCTAAATGGCACCACGAAATACCGGTTATGGCCAGAGCCAATACGCTCCTTATTGTCATCAAATCCTTGAGATATTAATCAATAGGATATGATCGATAGGGCATAAAGCCCTTTGTTAGCTAAGGTGGATCCAAATTTGTCCCCTTAGGCAAATACTCACCCCAGGTCTACAAGGTCCCCTTGGACGAAGCAACCCATGGTTGCCGACAAGGATCCTTCTATCAGGTTGGGTCGACTACCTCCTCTGACTAAGTATACCAGGGACCACGATGGCCCGGGACGACGGAACCATGGGATCTTGATCGAGCCCATCATTCATTCCCCCACCATCCGCTTTAAGTGAAAGATGATGAAATTTCTATTTTAAATATCAAATCTTCAAACCCAAATCTCTAAATTTTATGCCCATGCTGCTACTATATGCCAGATAACACGTATTCTATACGTATCTGATGGATGACTAGCCTTAAACGAAAGTTCTCTCTCGTTATCGGGAGAGGTAATTAACTATAAGGGTTTACGCCTATAGGAAACCAGAACTCAAATCATAAAGTCCTCGCAAAATGAGGGCGAAATCTCTGGGTAATGTCTTATCTACAAAACCCATCTTCCTTCCAAAATTTACCCTGGAACTTAGTCCGTTAAAACTCCCTCGCCGAAGAAAAAGCACAAACAATCAGTGTGCCCACAGGTAATAAAAATACAAAGTTGATCGAAAAATCTCAAAAATAATAAATTTAAAATTTGAAATAGGCAAAATGTAACATATCTCGAGACGAGCAACTTTTTTTCAACTGAGTCAACGGATGAAAATTGCTCAACGACCTCCAAACCTAATATTTCATTTTCTCCCTTTTCAAATTCTCTCTTATTTTTCCTCCGAACCTCTGTTGCCCGTTGACTAGGGTCTCTTCAGCCACCGTTGCCTACCGACTATGGTCCCTCCAACCATCGTCAACCGCGGACTACAGTTGCTTCAACCTCTATCACCCATTAAAAGTCCTCTCTACCTCAATCACCCAACTATGTTACATCCGACCTCCGTTGCCCGACTACGATCCTATTGACCAAACGAACAAGCCAACATTCTTTTGAGAACAACTCTCATATTGTCGGATTCTTCCCACTCCCACCATGTGAATGTGATATATATAATTTATTTTTTCTACATTGGGCCAAGGCTTCCACCAAGGAAGGGCATCATTTGTAATAAACTACAAACACTAGTGAATCATTTCAACTGAGCCAGACCCAGTATTTTTCCCTTTTCAGGAATTCCATGTAAAAAATCTTGGTTTTCTTATAACTCCTGCACCCCTCTCTCTTATCTATGCGGCGGTATCTTTATTTCTTGATGAATGAATGTATACATTTCAATGATAAAAATTATTTAAGGAGGGTGCATTATAACATCATGTATATTTATACATGAGAAATTTCTCGTTATTAATTTAAGAGGGATGATACAACAAAGCTTCATTTGCGACAGCTATAATTTTTTAATAAATTTTTTTTAAAAAAAATAATAAAAAAGCCATTCCAAACGAAACTAAAGTTGATAGGCTAGACAATTGCCTAGTTGATTATATTTGCCCGACTACTTATACCAATTACTCCAATATAATACTTATTGAGCGGTTTGGTTGTAATATATTATATTTGGACTCAGTTTGATTATCAATTTATTAAAATTAAAATTCATATGATCTTCAATATATTTTTAAATATTATCTTAAAATACGTATTTGATTAAGTAAATTTCAGAAAATATAAAAGAAAAAAATCAACGTACAGAAAATAATAATAATAAGAAAATGTAGATCGTATAGTCAACTCAAAAACATTCGAGAGTGCAACCTTTGAAGAGGTTGTTAATGTGAAGACAAAATTTTCTCCTAATTTTGACAAAGTCGATTTAGCTAATAATTCTCATGCAAACGTGTCACAAACTTTGCACACGTGTCCTCTTGCTTTCCGTTTTTTTTTTTTTTTTTTTTTTTTTTTTGTGACTAGGAACCGTCCGCTCTCATATCTGACTTTGTACTTTGTTGAGCGCACTTGGTGGTCTGTAAACCCCGGCCGATCTACCGGGCCACCCACACTACTGCACCTGCAGTCAGCACTCCTTTTTCCTTTTAATATGTGGGGTAAGCGTGAATTCTTCTTGGGAAAACATATTGGTAGAAAACCATTTTGTTTTTTTTTTTTTTTTTTTTTTTTTTTTTTGGAAAATTAGAAGGAGAGCCCAAACATCACATTTTATGCCAATATTAATTGTCAGTTATTTCTTTTTATTTATAGCATTATAATTATTTTCATAATAAGAATATTTCTATTTAAGATATCACATAATGATCGATTTAGGCTTCATTTGGAATAGCTTTCTAAATGTTTTCTAAAACAATTTTTTAGTCTGAAAATTTTAAGTTTAAGAAATTTTTGCACTAAAAAATAATTTTAGAAAATAATTAGAAAGATGGATATTTTGTTTACCACATTTAAACATTTAATTTTTCTAAAATAAAACTTGATTGCCATCATAATTCTTTTTTTGGAGGTGGATAAAATAAAATAGTTAAAATATTTATTTTTAAATAAAAAAAAATTCAAGGTGGGCAATTACCCACCCTAAGCTCTTTTGGGTTCCACGAGCTAATTAAAAGTTACTAATTTTTCCATAAATTTTTTTATATTTATTTTACCCAAAAAATTTACTTATAAAATTCTATTAAATATTTATCAAATTCAGATTTTAAATAATAATAATAATCATAAGAATTTGAAATGGCAAACTACATGAGGAATTATGAAGAATTTCAGCTTGGCAAAAGTTGACACGTTTCAAATGGGAGATGCGTGAGGTTTTTTTGTTTTTTTTGGCTTTTTTTGAAATTTCATGTGCCGTGGGCCGCTTATCCCAACAACCTCAATAATAAATATTGGGCAAAATTTGTTAAATTCATTCGAATTTTTGTAAAGAGAAAAAAAATTTAAAAAGCTTTAAAACATATTTTATCTAACGGGACAATTATTTGGGGTGGCACTATCATCGCCGCTCAAAGCGATGACAATCATTATTTTTATTTGAATCTTTTCTCACAATCAGAAAAAATTATTACGTGCGGTGTCACTTAATGTACAGTGCATTGGATGATGTAGCGTGTCCGAATTGGCCTTTGGATATGTTTGGACTCCACACAGAATAATCTCCCCACAACTAGAGTGTAAACAAGTCGAGCCGAGCTTGGATCACATCTAATTTAAGCTTGAACTTTATTTTACATGTTCAAGCTAGCTCATGAGCCAACTCGTTTATTATGAAAGAGAGAGAATTGTTATGACTCAAGTAATTATTACAATAAATTGTGAAAAAATAATAAATTAGAAGAAAATAATAAAGAATTATTTGATATAAGAAATTAAACGATAATTTTTAATAATTTGTACTTAAAAAATCTTAAATACTAATATAGTTTAAGTGCATTTTATATTAATATTTTTAGACAAGCCAGCTCAAGAGCTAACGAGCTGACCCGGGAGTAGCTCAAGTTGAGTCGGGAGTAGCTCAAGCTTAGCTAGTTAGCTCATTTAGCTCGGATTCAAAGCCATTTATTGAGTCGAGCAAATGTCAACTCGCGAATTAACTTGACTGACTTACACCCCTAATGACAACCAATTAACCATTGGAGGCAAGTGTGTAACCTCTTTGGAGCTAGGGGGGCAATTCCCCCCCTCAAAAAAAAAAAATTATTATACTCTTATTTAGATGATTTTTAGTCTTTATTACACTTGTTTTTAGGCAATTGTCCCCCCTAAAAATATTAAAATACTATGGTTTTTAGACAATTGCCCCCAATATAATTAAATACATTATGTAAATGTGTTATTGTTAGGGAATGATGAACCAAATACAAACAAAGAGAAATAGTAAATCAAAATTTGTTCCGGGGGCGCTGTTCCCAAAAACCCCAGCAGGGGCACTACCCCTTGAGGGCGCTGCCCCCTTGGACCCCCTACATATATGCGAACAGTTACTTATAAGTTTGCCCCCCCTGAAAATTATGACTGGTTTCGCCCTTGATTGGAGGTCAAAGCAAACTTCTCCTCTTCTTATAAACCACTCATGGCCTCCGTAAGTCATCTTCTCTCCCCTAAATTTTCAAATATTTCGTTGACTAGTTTGTGGGCTCATTGTTATGAGTTTCTTTTACAAGATGCGCTTAAAATTTTTCATTCATTAACCATTTATTAGCACATATAAATAAATAATTTCTTTATTAGAGTCAGACGTGGCTATTTGTAATAGGATAGTATATGCTAAAACTTTATTTTCTCTTCTATATATATGTAACCCGTGACTATAACAAGATAAGGAAAGTATTATTTCTTCTCATTTGTTCTGTATCTGCTGTTCTCTTCTTCCTCTGTTCTTGATCTCCATTTCTACATGGTATCAGACAGCTCGGTAAACCGATCTTGATGATATGTCGCTCTCAGCTACGTCGAACCCAAGTGATCTTCCCGAAGAAGGAAACTCGGAAGATCTGGTCATCTCCTCCGCCTCAAGTTCGTCGTATCGAACTTAAAAACCATTGTTCCGTCTTCTCTTACAACTGACAACTATTCCCACATGGCGTGCTCAAATCCTCAAGATATTCAAGGCTAATCAATTTGATAAGTATCTTTACTCCACTTCCCCAATCACATCTACCAGTTCATCCCAATCAGCAGGTAATACCTCCAATCAGCTATCTGCAAATCAAGAAATCCTTACCGATCAAAATCTTTCAGCTGCAATATGCTCTACCATATCTCCTCCCATTCTCCCTTACGTTGTCAATCTTGAAACCACAGCTCGAATATGGTCTACCCTAGAAACAGGGGCGGAACCAGCCTTTCATCTTAGGGGGGGCAAAATTTTCTTAGTATAATAGACTAATATAAAAAAAAAGAGGACATAATTCAAAATGAAATCTTGTATTTCCATTATGATAGGAAAATTGAAAATCATTACAATTTTATCAATCTATTTTGCATTTTTTTATAATATTGGTAACATCTTCATTGGGAATCAAATCAAATACATCTTTTTCAATGTAAGGCACAAGACAATCGTTGAGCCAATCATCACCCATCCTACTACGCAATCGATGTTTGATAATTTTCATGGCTGAAAATGCTCTCTCCACCGTAGCAGTAGCAACTGGTAAGGTTAATGATAAAGTAATAAGTTTGTAAACCAAAGGATACACATCATTCTTCTTGAAATTAACAATTTGCTTTGCAAGATCAGCAATACTTCTTAGAGAGGAGAACTCTTCACTGGTCCGCATATCGATAATGTACGTTGCTAATTGATTCACTGGAAGACTCATCATGCCCCCGAAATGATAATCCCTGACATAACAAAAATCTAACACAATCAATGGCTGCAGTCAACATGATCCTATATTGTTTTTTGTTCTTGTCATCTTTGCTTAACCATAAAGCTGGAACACTCTGTTCTTGGTTCTTCATCAGATCTTCACATTTTTGTCTAGCTTTATTATGTACACTATTGTGATCTCCAACGTGACATAATAATTTTTCTTTCTTCTTCCAATTTTTGAAACCTTCTCCAATAAATGAATCCCCACTACCTTTACCTTTAATAATCTGCTCTTGAGGTTTAAATAGATAGCA
Organism: Dendrobium huoshanense; assembly: GCA_016618105.1. NCBI lineage: Eukaryota > Viridiplantae > Streptophyta > Magnoliopsida > Asparagales > Orchidaceae > Dendrobium > Dendrobium huoshanense. The sequence continues at coordinate 63,097,713 of CM028351.1, forward strand.
ATAAAGACAGAAAACAGCATCTTTCTGCACACTGTACTCTAACCAATCAGAGTATTCATCAAACCAATTCAGATTGAACCTACGTGCAATATTTCCATATAAAGTTTGGGGAAATTGATGACTTCTCGGTTGATGGGGACTCTTCAATAGATATGATCTCCGAATCTTATCTCTATCATTTACATCATAATTCCAAATAGGAGTTCGGAGTCCTAGATCTGCTGGAAGATTGTTAATGTTAATTTCTATTCGCTCTTTCCTCTTTAAATAACGCTCCATTTTCCTAAACCCTAAAATGAAATTTATTAAATAACAATTTCTAAATTAATGAAATAGCAAAATAACAATTTCAAAATTATTATCATAAGAATCTCTTTTAGCATTTCTAACACAAAACAAGAATTCTAGAATTTTGTCTAATATGAGGACCATACTACTGGAAAGGAAAGTAGTTTTCTTAAAGATTTAAATGTACAAATAAATTAAAATGTTGAATCCAATTCTCTGATATAAATAGAATTAGATGCACTTTGGCTTATCCCAAGGCTACCTTTCTCCCTAACAAGGAATGACATGTTCATATAACCCAGTTCAATACTTCAATTGCTCTCAGGAACCAATAAGCTGTTTGAATCCGTGAATGAAGGTTTTTGTTGTTGAATGAAATAGGTGCAGCCAGAAATGAAGTCTCATTCTCATGTGATTTAAGTGTTATATCATTTTGATTATTACCTACAATGCAACAAACAAGTAATATAAACTGAATATATCATAGTAAACAAGGGAAGATAAACAAGTTTCATTTCATATCTGCAAGACTGACAAAGATTTTCTAAATGGCTGTTTTGCATAGAATCTATAATCTATTATTTCTAGAGTAAATCAAGTTGATGTTGAAATCAAAACTTACAAAATATTCAAAAAATAACAGCAAATCTATCAAAAAATAACAAACAAAACAATCAAGCAAATAAGCAATGTATTCATAAATCAAAACTTACCTAGATTCTAGATCTCCTGAATCCTGATTCCTGAAGCCGGAGGCGACGAAGCCGAAGGCAATGAAGCCGAACTCGAAGCCGACGAACGGACGAAGCGACAAAGTCCTAAAGCCTCTTGCGCAATTGCGAACTCGAAGCCGACGAAGTTTCAAAGCCTCTCTTGCCGACTCGCCGTCTTGCGCAGTTTCGCGAATCACCTAATTGATTTCAGCGGGTTAGGTCAAAGGGGGGGCAAAATAAGAGTTTTTGATGTCAAATTACCTAATAACCCTCTCTCTAATAAAAAAAAATTAAGGGGGGGCAATTGCCCCCCCTAATAAAGCAACAGTTCCGCCCCTGCCTAGAAACAAGATTCCAATCTATGAATAAATCAAAAGTGATCCAACTCAAAAACTCTCTATACAACATTTCACTCAAGAATAAATCAATCACGCAGTATCTTTCTGATATCCGTAACTTAGTCGATCAAATTGGCTCTTCTGGTTCGACGGTGGACACAGAAGATGTGATTCTTTACATACTTAATGGTCTTCCTCCTAGTTATCAGTTTTTTAAAAATGCTATCCGCACTATGCTAAATCCGATCACCCTCGATCAACTCTATGCGCTCCTGCTTAGTGAAGAAATCAACTTAGTGTCGGATCTTGCTCGGTCTTCCTCTTCCCCAGACCCCAACACTGCCTTATTCGCCAATCACGGTCGTGGAAGACGTTCTAGTGGTCGCACTTCTACCACTTCCACCAAATCTACCAGAAACTCTTCTACCTCAAACATTGTTTGTCAAATTTGTTCCAAGAAAGGACATCCAGCTTATCGCTGCTGGCATCGCTTGGATCCGAACTATACTCCTCCAAATCCACCTCCTCAAAACACTGCTCTGGCGGCAAATGCGGACAACTCATATACGAATTGGTACCTGGACTCAGGCGCCACTTCTCATCTCACGAACTCCATTGACAACATCTCGCTTGCAGACTCCTATCAAGGTTCGGATGGTATTACTGTTGGCGACAGCAGATCGGTACGCATTGCTAACTCCGGTCCCGGAGTCCTACCAACACCATCCCGTAAGTTAAATTTACTTCGCATATTTCACACACCATCACTGCATTATAATCTCTTGTCCATCTCTCAACTAACCAAGGAAAACGATATCTCTATTACTTTTAATCCTAATGGATTTGTGTTGAAGGACCTGAAGAATCATCAAGTGCTGCTCCAAGGACCATGTAAGAATGGTCTCTATCCAATTCCGTTCAACTCTGCGTCTCACAAGCATCACGCACTGTCATCGGATAGATCCAGGCAGCCTTCTTGGAATCACCGGCTTGGTCACCCAAACGACAAAACTCTTGCCACTATAGCTAAATGTAACCCACATTTGCATATTTTCTTATTTTTCTTGTAAAGAGTCCAAAGCTCACAAATTGTCGTTTGATCAGTCTGTACATCGTCAATCATCTATTCTTTCGCTTATTCATACTGATGTTTGGGGACTTGCCCCCGTTACGTCTGTTCAGAGATATAGATATTACGTGCTTTTTGTCGATGACTTTTCCCGTTTCACGTGGATATTCCCAATGAGACTTAAATCTGAGGTCTATGAGATATTCGCTAATTTCACAAAACACATCGAAAATTATACCTCTCAATGTATTAAAACATTAAGATCGGATGGTGGAATGGAATTTATCAACTCTAAACTTAATAATTTCCTTCGTAGTCAAGGAATTTTACACCAAGTCTGACGTGGCTATTTGTAATAGGATAGTATATGCTAAAACTTTATTTTCTCTTTTATATATATGTAACTCGTTACTGTAACAAGATAAGGAAAGTATTATTTCTTCTCATTTGTTATGTATCCGCTGTTCTCTTCTTCCTCTGTTCTTGATCTCCATTTCTACACCATTTAATTTTAATTATGATTAAGTTAATTTTTTTTGGACAAGTTAAAAGTTTGTTTTATATTAAATGTGCATGATAGTTTATATATTTTTTGCAATTTTACGTTTTTTTATTTTTCTTTGAAAAATAGCGAGAAATAATTATTGCAATTTATTTTTGGAGGCTATTTAGTTTGATGAAAAAAAATGTAGAGTAAAATACAAATAGGGTAAGAAAATGTAGTGTATTAAAAGTATTTTTGAGTTATTTACTATAGTACATTACAAATGTAGGATTTTATTTGATTTTTTATTTTGATTGAAGGGATTAGAACAATAGTTGATCGGAGATAGTAGATGGCGTGGGGTGAGGCAAGCCGCGGCAAATGGTGGTTGTTAGCAACAAGTGATAGGCCATGGCAGTTGATTGCTGGTGAATTTCAAATACACTCAAAATAAGCAAAAATGTGATTGTATGTCCTTAATATTATATGTTACAATTGAGAAGATTGATAAGTTATTTTAGTTAATTATTGACTAGTAATGTTTTTGTTGAGAAGACTAATGCATAATGTATTATAGTTAACAGGTGTGTAATGTGGTGCATCATTTTATCTCTAATACTTACCACTTATCGTACTTATTCCTATATTTTATATTTTATAAGTTATGCAGGCACTACCTTTGCCACCTTATTTCCCTTTTGATTAAGGTACCCCTTTATACATTTTTGTTTGATTAGCTTTTTATAGGCAAAGAAAGGACATAGAGGTATATAAATAAAATGTAATTAAAAAAAAAAAAAACATATACAAAAATATATTTCATAGTATTAAAGAGAATTGTTTCCACTTCATTTGTTTTCTTGGTTCTACTTTCCCCTTCTCGTGAGACTAATACGTCATAGTGGTGTCATAGCTTAGGGCTCCAGGGAAATGGTCGATTGCAGCAACTGTGCAGGGGTTGATGACAACCGCACTCTGGATGCCTTGTGGGAGGCACAAATCATCTTAACACGACAACTAAATGATGTGACAGTGGAGCTTTTCATGTTGTCTACTGAAATGCACATGGAGTTTCAAGCAATCCAGTATGTTCTACCCACACGGCCACCAAATCAACCACCACAGCCAGAGACCATACCAGCTATGAGGAGGGAGAGTCCTATAACAAAACCCACGATGATTCAAGTGGTGATCCCAGTTAGTACCGACTCAGAGGATGAAAAGGAAGCTTACATGGATCAGGCAGTGACTGATTTAGGTGAGGAAGAACTTCGACATTATTGGGTGAGGCCTCGTAGATTGGGAATGGTTAATCGGCCACAGCAAGAGTTTTTGGTAAAGCTCGATATTTCGTTCTTTAATAGTAAATTGCATATATAAGACTATTTACATTGGAAACAATTGTTTGATACTATTTTTGAATACATGGAGATTTCGTCAGAAAAGCAAGTGAGCTATGTAGCTTACAAACTTTGTGGTGGTGCAGGCGCGTGGTGGCAGCAACTCTTACATGCGAGGCGAAGAGAAGGACGAAAGCACAATGTTCGCAACTGGCGCTGAATGAAGCAGCTCCTACGGGCTATTTTTTTACATATCAATTATGAACTTATATTATATCACAAATGTTAGTATGGTGTTCAGAAAAATTATTCAATGAATGAGTACACAAAAAAATTTTAAAGGCTAAGCTGATCACGAAATGATTTGAATGAAACAACTAATCAGTTAGTAGCCAGATTGATATATCGGAGGAGTCATAGATGTGATTCAAGATAAATTGGAGTTAAACTCCCTATGGACTCTATCCCAGACCATTAATAATGCTTTAAAAGATGAATTACAATTGAAGGAAACAAACATATCCTCCACCAGTTGGCACTAGAGAGATGCCCAATGTAGGTAAGCTTCCAACCACACCAACCTCTCAGAACATGACAACAGGTTTGACTCATGTAGCCCCATATCCAAAACTTCAGCTCAAATAGAGGCTAGCAGCTAAGGATAATCCTTATGTCTCACACACTATGTTGAAGATATTAGTCTCGACAAAATATCATTAATTTTTTTCCTTTGGTAAGCACTACACATGCAAAGTTTTATGTGATATTTTGGAAATGGATGTTTGCCATCTTATTTTAGGAAGACCATGGCAATTTCATATGGGGGCCATGTATAATTGTCGACTGAATGCATATTCGTTTGATTAGAATGATTAGAAATTAAAACTCCTTCCTAGTTCTACATATAATAAGATGGGTGAGCAAAAAGAGTAAAAGTGCTATGCACATCATTCATGAATCAGATTTGTTAAAATCATGAAAAGAAATGGCCCCTATGCTTGCTTTGGTTTTAACAAAAGAAAATGATACTAAATTACTTGATACATTACCTGAGAGTGTGATGAAACTGCTTCATGAGTTTTTAGATGTGGGACCTCCTAGATTACCAAACACACCTTATCACCCTTGAGAACAATTCAACATAAAAAAGATCTTGTAAATGGGCATATTTTTCCAAACCTTCCACACTACAAGACGAGTACGTTCCAAGGACATTGTTATATTTTTTACATATTGACCGCCTTTGCTTGCAAAGGATCTACCATACTTGCAGCACATCTATGACCGCTACTTATAGGTGTCATGTAAGAAGTATGATCATCTATGCATGTTAGCTTGTAAGCCGCTACATCCGCTGCTGCTACTCATAAGCTAGTCATTGCACTTGTTTTTTTAGCTGATAATTATTGGCGGTAAGTAGGTTATCTTCACTATAACATTCACTTCTTCATCTCCAGTCATGTTGTATTCTTCATATGTGATTTTGTGTGAATCAATATGCTGGTATCTTTTACAAATTGATCTTGTTCACATAGGAGATTGGTGTATTCGTTTGCAGTTAGGTGACATTGACTGTGTGCGAGTTGCAATTATTTCAAGCTTCTCAAATTAACATTGATTAGTAATTCATCATGTATCGACCCTTATTACTCACAGGATTTGATGCACTTGATTGTATGTTGATGTTGATCACAGGGTGTTGTATTTATTGCGCACCTTCTAGATTCTATTCATAAACACCACTACATTCAATGTAACCATCTTGCCTCCCATTATTGTCTGCGAGCAAGATTGTGTTCATCATCATATGCGAGCAATTGTATTTCTTTGTGTTCTTATCATTCTTTGCATGCCACGAGTCTCATGTTTGTTCAATGACATTTATTTGGATGACCAAAATTAGTAGTTAGCATATGTGTTTCAATTTTATTATGCATTTTAATGTTTAGGGTCCAGTTTCTTGTTATTCATTTTGCAAGTTTTATTTTATGCGTTCTTATTAAAACCAAGTCCCCTGTTAGTCATAATTTTGACAGCATCATGGCATCTCCCCTATTTAAGAGAAATTGAGGGAGTCTTTGCCTTCCCGCCATGTCAAAAAAGACGTTCATAGTCAGCATCAGATGACATCGAGTCTTCAATTCCACTAAACTAAGAAAGGCGTGCATAGGTTATCAGGGGTACCTATTTGAAAATGCTTAATTCTTTTCTCAGAGTCACTGAGGCACATACACAGGCACTTAAGTTTTGCACCGCTACACTAAGAAAAGCATGCACAAGGCTTACCTGCCTCGCCACAAGCACCGTGATGAGTTCCCTCCCGCTGTGCTAAGAAAAACGTGTATGAGTGGTTGCTCACCTCACTGCAAGCGTTGAGGATATGATTTATAATTTTTATACCTTTGCAAAGTGACAGAGGCGATGTCGGGATGACGGCATGATGATCGAGGATGGCAAAAATATGAAAATAACATTTTATTTTTTTCTTTATTATTATTGTTATTATTTTTATTTTTATTATTATTATTATTATTATTATTATTATTATTATTATTATTATTATGAAAAATATTAATAATTTTTAAATATTAAACCTTATCTTCTCATTGGGTTGTGAGTTTGGCATAGTGGAAGTGATGGGATCAGATTGACTTGCGACTAGGGTAGTGAGGAAGGAGGGTGGTTTGCGGCTAAGTAGTGAAAGAGGGGAGTTTTTATTTGGTCCGGTGCAAGGACCTAGAGGAAGGTTCGGTTTTGCCTAAAAAAGTGCAAATACCGAGTTTTTTGAAAAAATACCGAGTTTTTCAAAAAACTCGGTATTTACACTTTTTTACCTATTTTTGCCTAAAATCGAACCTTCCTCTACATCTGGTGAAAGTACCTAATAATTGCTCCAAAGAGGGACCGGTTGTTGTGGGCGTACGGGATAGGTGACTGAGTTTGGTCTAGTGCAGCAAGTTGGATGGAGAGCGGAACAGGTGACGGGATCTAGTGAAGGCTGCGATTTGTGCTGGTTCAGGCATTGGTCGTGAGGTTGCTTCAGTGTGGAGCAGGAGAGTGATGTGGTTGTTTGGCTGCAAGATTCTGCTCGTTTGGAGGACTTCAGTCGGATGAGGTAGGGGTGCCCAAAGTGCTTGGTGAAGATTGGATCGTATTTGAGGAAGCAGTAATGAGAGCATTTTCCCGTGAGGAAGTAAAACAAATGGAACACCTCTTTATTCTTGTTTTAACTACGAGGACCAAGTAGAGATCATGGGGAGAGATTATTCTATGTGGACATCATACACAACTTACCATCCAAAGGCAAATCAGGTGCAGCCACGTCATCCAGTATCGAGCTCGGTACCGAGCCACGGTACCGAGTAGGAGGTGTTTGACGTATTTTCCTTGGGCTCTGGACGGTGTTCAGTGTCCGCATAGAATAATTTTCTGATCAATGGGAGAGAGACGAATGAAAGTGATGCAAGGCTTGTCGTCAGCATGAGGAACTTGTGGCTGAACGTCCGAACTATACTCGAGGTAATGCGTGATTTAAATTTTGATTTTTGATTTGATGATAATTTTTTTAATGTTTGTAATAATAATAATAATAATAATAATTAAAAATAACAAAAATTGAAATAGAGATTTATGCCTCGATTTTCTTGCAGCTTCCTCAAAATTCATAGACGATTGCCTTAAAAATCATGTTGATTTCCTTGTGCGTTTTTCATTGAGCAAAATTACAGTAATTTTTCGATGACTCGAACATTTCGAACGCAATGGTGATGTCTGTTTTGCGATCGAACATCATTTGGATAACGTTACGTGTCATTTTCGAGTGTCGGCCGCCAATTTTGAATGGTCATCCGATTGGACTGCGAGGTCATCCTACAACATTCTAATCGCAATGGTGCAATTCGTTTGGCAATTGGAGTTTGTTTGACCCTTAGGGCGACGTGCTGCAAACGTCGTTAAAGTCGTCGATTTTGTCTTTTTACGTGAGTACTTCGATATAGGGGTCAACAACTTTGCTAAGAAAGGAATAGTTGAATCACATTCCTTAAATAATACTCCTACTATTACTACTTTTTCTGAAGGCTTGCTTTTGGGAATAACAAGCACATTCGTTTTCTATATGTTACATGATAATTAACTCAACTCTATGTCAACTCTATATTTGTGAATCCATAGTTGTCTATTACTCTTATAAGTTAACAAATTCAAAGATCCTTTCACTGAATACCCATAAGTTATACTCTAACAAACTTATACTTTAGGATTTCAATGAAAAAATTTGAAAAAATGTTGGGTCTATCACACTTCCACATCAATTCAAAGAATTCAAGATTAAAGCAAAGTTCCATGTAATTTTTACCAATACTTCTTTCAAAGTCTTGCTTGAAAGACCCTAAATTCATGAATATGAACCAGTTCCCACTACACTTCACTAGTGTTGGTATCCATTGTGAAGGGTCATAGGTTCAATTTAAATAAATTGCCTAAATTTTGAGCTTGAGAGAAAACAAATAAAAACATACCTTTTGCTTCAACTATTAGAAACTTGATATATGCTCAAATTTATATGAGACTGAACTTTTTTATTTTTTTGGGTAACTGTGATATTATAAAAATATCAAACTAGTTCAAAATTCAAATCATTTGAGAATTAAAAAAAAAAAAAAAAAATCTATGATATGCTTTCAGGGGATTTAAGATTTTATGCTTAACATATAAAAATAAGCAAACATATTAGACATACTTTCAGGGAAAAAAATTATATATATATATATATATATATATATATATATATATATATATATATATATATATATATATATATATATATATATATAGAAGGTAAAGATATATATAGAAGGTAAAGATCATATATTAAGGCTTTGTTTGGAACGACTTTTCTATTGCTTCTTAAAATACAGTTTTAGTACAAAAATTTAAATTTTTATACTAAAATTTTGTTTTAAGAAGCAATAAAAAACTTGTCTCACACGAACGCCAAGTGGCCCTCACTTTATATTCCACAATTAAAGCCATAATCAATTCTAGTTATAAATAATAGTATTGAAAAAAAGATTCATATAGCCGACCTGACGTAATGAGATAAAGGTTTGATATTGTGTTGCTATTATTCATTTTTTTTTAATACTGCACTAATCACTTCCTTAATGGGAAGAATTCTGTTTATTAAAAGCCATCTTTCGAATTTTTGTGAATTTTGAACATATGTTTTTACAAATAATTTTAATCATTCCCAATAGTACATACAAAATTTCAATGAATGAACCAACACATTAATATTTGAGAGCTTTGAATACAATTATACTGAAACATGCCAAAATCTCTTAGTCATCTGCTGATTGATGGCTTATGCTACTTATTAGAGGCTTCTATGACCTAAAGTTGAGATAAGACAGTATAGGAGAATTGGTGCTGTAGCAGTCTTAGATTATGGCTGTGGAGAACAGAAGTAGTACATTTATTTGATTCAAGTTGAAAGAATACCAATATATCCAGCAATTAAGGCCAAAATGCATGAGATGAAGTATGCACTTGCAACAATAACTGGTTCCTTGTAGCCACATAATTCGAAGTGGTGGTGAATCGGTGACATTCGAAAGATTCGTCGTCTAACTCCCGAAACAATTTTCTAGTAACCTTCATGAAAAGCACCTGAAATTTCAAGAGTTTTTTGTGTTTAGTAATTTAAATGATCTTTTTTTTGACGAGAAACCGTCCCCTGCCACGCCTGGCTTCGCCGAGCGCACTTGGCAGTCTGTAAATCCCGGCCGACCTACTGGGCCACCCACGCCATTGTAATCGCAGCCGGTAATTTAAATGATCAAGAGTAGATATTTAATTGTTCCATCATGGCATTTTTCTTAGCAGTGCTTTATTTTCCTATCAGACATTCTGAGTGTCTACAGTCAAATAATAAAGCTCTATGCTTTAGAATTCAAAGGCACCTTCCTTGAATAACTAGCCGTTATACAAGTTTTATATCTTAAATTTGAAGGACCAAGGATGGGTAGATTCATGAGTGGAAACTGTTTATGAATTATGCACTAGCAGTAAAAGATAATGGAAATGATGGTTCATAGTTGTCATCTATACTTAGCAAAAGATGAAAGAAGAAAATTTTATGAAGGATAACAATATATATACCTGCAAAATGACAGATAGTACTTCCATGACAAAGACACCAGAGGATATAAATAATGGCAAAAACATTCCTGTGCAACAAGCCATTGTAGCAAGTGCTCCACCCAAGCCCAAGGAGCCAGTATCACCCATAAATATAGAAGCCTTGTATCTGTTGTGAAATAAAAAGCCTACACAAGCGCCAGCCATTGATGCTCCTAATATTGCAAGATCTGTTTCAGATTAAAAGAGAATCAGTAAATGGAGAGATTATTTTGTGTGGAGACCAGACGCATAATGCAATCTGGAGACCAATCAGAATGTGTCACATCAGCGGTACCGAGCAGCACCAAGCCACGATATCGAGAACAGTGTGACGTGACACATTCTGGTTGGTCTCCGAACGGCATTAGGCGTCCACACAAAATAACTTTTCCGGTAAATGCCAATTGTGATCTTTGTAACGAAGTTCAAGAGGTAGTTTCAAACAAAAAGTAGAGGATATTATTGCAAGCAGTATGAGGTACACTTGCAGGGCACAGACATGTTGACATTGAAGATTGATATTCAAATCGAAGGACAAAACATTCGTTGCATATCTTGTATCTATATGTTTATATATACACTAATAGTAGAATATACAAGAAAATATATATTAGCATTTCTGATTATCTCGATAAAGCTTATTAGTAATTAGAGTGGATCAAACCTCAAATTCCAAGACAAAGCTAATCAACAGAAAAACTAATGACTGATTTACATTATAATACATTTGTTCTTTAATTTCCTTAGAAAATCAGCAAGTACTTAATCTTTAGAACTTCAGAAGTAAGAATAAACAAAAATAGATGCTAAGTTGAACAAATAATATTGAGTTACTTACCAGGAGATATTGCAAGAATAGCAATTGACATGCCTATAAATGCCCATGCAGCAACTCCTCCAGCCAAACCATCAAGTCCGTCAGTCAAATTAACCCCATTGCCCATAGAAGCAAAGCAGAATGTTGTCAAAGCAAGGTAATATTTTCCCAAATATACGAGGCCAGATGGCTGAGGGAGATGAACTGATAATTTCCTATACATTTTTGGGTTGGAACTTGTCAGAAAAAAAAAAAAACTGGTTTTATCAAGTAAATGCATCATCATAAGCATATTAAGGGCATCAACTTTTATCAGAGGAAGATGAATAAGATTCATCAAGATAAAATATGGAATACCAAGTAAATGGATCAGCATAAGCATATCAAGGGTATCAAAGAATTACTTTTAGAGCCCATTTGGTTGTTTGAAGTTGGAAACAAAAAATTGGAAAATGATTAATATCTTCTAGATCCATCATTGGCTTCATGTAGTTAGAAACTAAAATTTTCACAAGCCCAAATAAAATATCTTCAAATGTAATGATTTTATTTTCTAACTCAAAGTGAGTTGAAATGAAATCATATTATTTTCTAAAACAAGTATTCTATATATCTAAAACAACCAAATTCACCCTTAACTGCTTTTCATAATTGACAATATACTAATTAGCAAATGTGTGTTGTGCAATTAAATATGGCGAAAAAAATTAAGCATACTAAGGCTTCATTTGGGACGGCTTAATTACTGTTTCTTTAAGCAGCTTTCTAGTACAAAAATTTGCTTTAAGAAGCAATAGGAAAGCCGTCCCAAATGAAGCCTAAGAAACAATGGTCATACCTTATTAAATGGAAATAGAATTAATTTAGCAAGTACTTCCACAATTCATTCATCATAAGTAACAAATATTAGCCACACATCAGAGATGCATCAAGCATTTAACCAATAACGAAGTAAGGGAACACATTTAGAGAGAAATTATTTACTTTGTAAATGATTGAATATGAAATAGTATATGACTTCATGATGATGGAACCAGATTTTTCCTACAATTTCTAGCATTTAGCATTAATCACTACACTTGATAAATGAGTCACACTTCAAATGCAAGGAAAGACGAGCCATCATATGAGATCTTGATAGAGCCAATGAAATATAAAATACTAACATTAAATAATCCAAATTAAAGAGTTTAGATTTTTATAGACTTGCAAAATAGTTTATATTGAGAACTCTTAAAAAAAATGCATGATGAGTAATAAAATAAGGATAACTTGAAGTCTTGTTGTGAAGTGTAAATTTGCTAAAAAATGTAGTTTCCATCGAGATTTCATTAGAAATAAAATGAAAATCGAGACTTATTTGGATTATTTCCAGAATTTGTTGGTTCTTATTGGTTGCAAGATACTTAACATATCGTAGGGCATTGAAGTATGCACTGAGTCCAACCAGAAAGAAAAACATGCTCCAACTGCAACCTGTTAATCATCACAAACAATTTGCAAATTGTGAATACTACTCAAGGCAAATGTAGTTTATAAAATTGAGCAAATTTACCTGTAAACTAAATTTAATCCATCCTGGGAGGCCATAATTGTGACCCTTAATACAACTTAAGAGATCATCAATTAAACCAATTGCTGCAAATGCAAGAGTTGCTAAAATTGATCCAGAAACTAGCCAAGAGTTATAATTAGACATTTTACTTGCAACGGCAATGCCAATTGGAATAAAGAACAAGCCACCCATAGTTGGGGTTCCCTTTTTTGAGGAGTGTGTACGAGGGCCTTCTTCCCTAAGGATCTGATGGATCTTCATTTTATCAACGATTGGAATATATAGCCATCCAGCAAATCCCGACAAAGCAGCAGATATTAAGAAAGGGCGTGAGAAATAAAATGGTTCCAACGATAACCTCGCATTCCTCCATAAATTCCAATCAATAGCTAAAAGGAACACAACTAAGCTGGTTATTAATCCCGCATTCATCAAAACTCCACTTGGAATTCTTAGAATTGAAAGAAAGCAAACAAAGATTAGCTCAATGATTTGAATAGAAGAAGATGACTACATCATAGAAAACATTAAAAAATATGAAAATGGATCATTTTCCGTATCTTGCATAACAGAAATTGTAGCTCATAGAAGTAATTTATCAAAATAAAGCAAACAAATTACCCCCAATTAAAAAAAGGTAAAGAAAAATTAAAATAGATGAATTTCTAAGAAGAAGTCTCAAAAGAGGAAAAAGATTTGATGTCATTGATTTATCAACATCCTTCGTCGAGTGTTGATGTCAACTGAAAAACATATTCCACTTACCTATCTATACAGGGAAATTCATGCATGATAACATTACTCAAACATTTGAAAATGTTTGTCCAGTACTTAACAGGAGGGTTCATGCTTGTGTATCTATACAGTGAGTGAAATTTGTCAATTAAACTAACATTTATATATGTATACCTGGGTGTCTCCCCTCTTGCAAGTTTGATCTGGTGAGCAATTTTATATTAGAAGGCTAATCTCTAAGTTCCTTTACAGAGGAAAATTATTAGAAAACCATTTGGATTCAGGCATTCCATTCATATTATATACTACAACCTTCTCTTAGTAATTGGTCCCTAATAGTAGTTATAGTTTGACATATCTAAATCTTTAGTCATCTTTTAATAACATGTGTATTATTATCAAGCAAGTGGATTATCCTATACAGTAGCTTGTCTCCAACCGAACTCTATTTTCTAACACCAAAAAAAGAATATTCCTATAATTTTCAAGAAGGTCATTATTGCCAATATTGACGTCGTACTGTTCACCCGCCATTTGTTTTGTTTTGTTTTTTTTTTTTTTTAATTCGAAAATTATATAAAATGAAGTATGGGAAAGAATATACTATGAATATTCTTTTTTTGGTGTTAGAAAATAGAGTTTGCTTGGAGATAAGTTACTATATTTTTGTGAATAACTGCATTTTAAAGTGAAAAATGAGTTTTTCGGTTGGAGATGTCCTAATCGTAGTCGTTGCATACTTTATATCAGTTGCTCCTAAGTACATTATGTTCCTCCAAACTTATTGACAATAATGACCTACTTGACTGTATCCTATCAAGTCAACCAACATTGAGCCCCTCATATATACATCAAGCATGAAAATTCAATATTGTTGTTACCTTAAGATATAAATAAGACGTATTCTCCTAAGAATTTTATTTAGCCACAGTAATCTACATTTGATTCCTCATACAGAGTAATATTGTATGGCCCTCTTACATGATCAGCTATAACCAAAATCAATAAATACTGTGAAAAAAAATATTGATTGAAACTTCAATTTAAAAATGAATTAATAGTGTATTTATTTGTAATTAAAATCATTTTTAATTAATTAAAATTTTTAATCAATACAAAAATATTTTTAAATAGATTTATACATATTAAATAATTTTTAAAAATTAATATAAAAATATATTTTTAATTTGATTTATACATATTAAATATGAATAATAACAATGTTAATTAAATATTCTTTTACAAAATCAATAAAAATTATCATTATATAATATTAGAGTTTTACATATTAACTATTATTTTCATAAAATTTTAATAGTTATTAAATCTTGATATAATCAATAATTATTTTTTAAATTAAATAAAAATCATACTTATGAATATAATTTATAATTTTATGGAATTCTATAGATGAATTGTTCATTTTTTATTTCATTAAATGAATTAATTATTCATTCTCCAAGTCCTCTCTAACATTTTCTCAAAAAAAAAAAAAAAAAACACCACTTTCATTAAAATTGCAAATTAAATTTGCATTTTCATGGAAATGCAAATCTGATTTAAATATTTGCTCCTTTTTAAATTGCATTTTAATTAAGCTCATTTTTCTTAATTATATTTAAACGGTGCTACTAATTATAATTTTGCTTTCTTATTAAAAGGTGACTATTTGCATGTCGTTGAGGAAGCAAAAGAACTAAACAAACAAAATCAGCCCGGTAAAAAGAATAAAATCAATAGAAACTTTTAAGCATATTTTACATCAGAATTCGTTAGAAATCACCAATAGCAAGTTTTCATAATCCATGATAAGAGCAGGATCCTTACCTTCTCTTTCTGAGAATAACAGTTCGAAATATTTGAGCAGCAGCAGATAAAGAAAAATCAAAATTTTCCTTCTTCTTCTTCTTCAGGTCGATGTGAGAGGACTGGCAAACAAGAACATTACTATTTCTGTCCTCGTCTTCATTTCCACGAATGGATTCCTCTGCTGAAATTCCATTACTCTCTTCATAATTTGTAGAAATGGCCGCAGCACTCTAACCAGTGAACAACAAAATTGAACAAAAATAAGAAGCGGGCTCAATGTAAGAGTAAGCGACTGAATGTAACTGTCCAAAGAGTTTCAATACTTATTTTAGTTAAAAATGGATGAAAAAGAGCTTGTAATTAATTCACCTCCTAGTGTTTCCAAAAACTTTCATGGTAACAAAATCAACCTTTCAGAGAGAGAAGGAATTCAGAAAGGAAGAGAATTAATGAAAAACCTCATCTTTGGCCATGAAGCTGCGAAAGCACATGAGTGCAGCGCGATTCTGACTCCTTATCTCTATTACATTGAGTGAAGGGGAGAGAGAAGCAAATCGGCTTAACTTATCGGAGAAGAGGTGATTTGATGCCATCGTTGGAGCAGAAGAAGAAGAAGAAGAATAAGGGGAAGGGGCGCGTTGAGGCCGCCGGAATATCAGAAGCCGGAGATGTGGGCTCCCGCAAGACATGGGGGCTTTGGTGATCAAAAATAAGCGGCGATTGGCGGAGGGGAAGGTGGATTTACTTCTTTATTACCGTCAAATTGAATCAGACTGCCTCATTCTCTAACTTCTTCTCTGTCTTCGGGTTTTTTCGCTTTGCTTGAAGTGAGGAAGAAAGCAGAAAAGGAGATCACGCAGCTTAGAGATTCCGTAATGGTACGGCGGAAAAATAGAGCCGTTGAGAATGGCGCGAAACACGTTTTGGATCTTAAACTGGGTTGTTTTTTAAGATTCAATTGAGATATCGTTCTTAAATCTTAAGAAAAAAATTTATCAAAAAATCATAGAAGTTATATATATATATATATATATATATATATATATATATATATATATATATATATATATATATATATATATATATATATATATACTCTTTATCTATCCCACAACCCATGTTGTCTTTGACCTCGAGCTATCATCATAACAATATCCTGATGATCCTAATTTAACAACCTCATACCACTATTTATACTAAGTGAGTTTTACTTATTAAGTTTATTTTTCCTAAACTCACAGCTACTATTTTATAATTTTTAGCATGTTAGTTGCGCAAACCACCTAAAAGAGAGTTTCTAGACTTATTCTCCATGTTCATCATTGCAAGGTGACTAAGGCTAGAAATTATTTACTTGATTTTAACAGTGACTTATTTCTTAGATGAGTTATAATAGCAATTAATTTCTTTTACATTTTTTGGATAAATTAGTGTGTTATTTGATTGGATGCACTAATAATCTTATTGATAGACAAATGATACCAAAATCGATCCAACGTTCTTACATCTCAGAGTTTAAAGATGTAGTTGAATTTTAAAATGAATAAGAGTTGGATAACAAAGTCAAGATGGAGTCGTGAATACAACAAAGGAGTTGAAGATTTTTTCAATTTTGCTAGTTCCGAGAAAGATCTATCAGGAAAAATATTATGTCCATGCAAATTGCATCAACAAATATTTTCATTAAATACAAGATGTCAAGGAACACATTATCTACAATGAATTCTTTACGGGATACATTTTTTGGAATTGACCTGGGGAGTATTATCGTGTTGTTATTAGAGGTGCTTGAAATGAAGGTGTTGGTAGTACGTCTGATTGCAAGTCACAAACTATTTAAATTAAGCATTGTTGAGGGATACATTTTCTCTAATCAATAACTCTATTTACTTAGTTGAAGGGACTTACTCAAGATTCAACTAAAGAATATGAAAAAAAACTCAAAATTATTAAAAGATGCGAGCGAAGAATTATATCCGGAGTGTATGACATTTTCAAACCTTTCATTCATATTACATTTATTTTGTTCAAAATATCTAAACTCTTGGAGTACAAGATCTTTTGATATATTATTAGAGTTAGTGATTGAAGCATTTCTTGAAGGGACTTCGTTGCCTATAACTTCATATGAAGTTAAAAAATTAATGAAGGCTTTTGATCTTGGTTATACAAAGATTCATGCATGTCTTAATGATTGTTCATTTTTTTAGGAGATAAGTCTAATCAGAACGCATGTGAAGTCTGTGGGACATCAAGATGGGCTCGTAATAAAAAGAACAATATTGCACAAGAAAAGAAAGTTTGAATGAAGCCTGCTAAAATTATTTGTTATTTTCCCTTGATTTCAAGACTTCAAATATTATTTAAAATGAAAAAAAAAATTACAAAATAGATGATTTGGCATGCTATGGAATGAAATATATATGGTATGTTATGACACCTAGTTGATGGAGAAGCATGAATATCATTCGATTCAAAGATTTCATAATATTGTTGGAGATTCATGTAATATTCACCTTGGTTTAGTCACTGATGGTTTTAATCCTTTCAAGATTATGAGTGGTACATAACATTTGGCTAGTGCTTCTGGTACCATATAATATGCCTCCATGGTGTGGAATGAAATAAACACCCTTTTTTTCTTCTATGATTATACCTAATGAAAAAAGTCATGAAAATGACATTGACATCTATTTCAAACATCTGAATATTCATGAACTACAAGAACTATGATAAGATGGTCAATGTTATGATACAATAGCTAAAGAGAATTTCATGATATGTGTAGAATTAGTGTGGACTATTAATGACTTTCCCATACATGGCATGTTATCGTGGTGGAGCACTAAAGGCAGGTTTGGTTGTCCATGTAGTGCCCAAAATACACAGTTATTTATGGTTGTATAAAAGTAGAAAGTTTGCATTTAAGGGCCATCGAGGCTAGCTTACATTATCTTATTTATTTCGTAAGCAGAAACAATACTCTGATAGTGCAGATGAATTCATATTTGTGTTTGCAAAGATTTCCGGTAATGAAATTTTGACTGAATTACATAATTATCAATTCACTTTAGGAAAAGTTAGTAAAGACATGTTAAAAACATTGAAGAGAAGGTACGAAGCTGTAATATATGTCAATGAAAGTGTTGTAATATATGTTAATGAAAGTGTTGACACTAAGTGGAAGAAAAAAAATCAATATTTGTTTATTTACCTTATTGCAATATAACACATTACTTCATAATTTAAATGTTATGCATATAGAGAAAATTTTTGCGATAACTTCATTTCTACATTGTTGGACCTTGTGAAATCTAATGACAACTTACAAGCTCGACGGAATTTGGTTCATATTGGAGTGAAGCCTGAATTGCATCTTCATGTTCATTCTTATGGTTGTTTTGTTTTACAACCAGGTCTTTTTACTATGTTGAAGAAGGATAAGTTGACATTTTATGAAGTTCTAAAGAATATGAAGTTACCCATGGGTTAATCGTCAAATATTTCTTAGTGTGTTAATATTAAAGAGTGCAAAATAACGGGTCCAAAAATCCATGATTGTCATGTACTAATTGAGGATATTATGCTTATTGCACTTAGATCATCTGCACTATCAAACGAAGTAATGACCATCATTGTTGGGATTTCTCATTTCATGAAATTCATTTGTGCAAAAGTGATAAATCCAATTGAACTTGACAAGAAACAAAAGGAAATTATATTGACTGTATGTAATATGGAGAAGTACTTCATCCCATCATTCTTCACTATCATGGTCCACTTGCTCATCCATTTGGTTTAAGTAATCAAACTTGGAGTGCATGTAGATTATAGATGGATGTACCCTTTTGAGAGGTAATATTTGCTTAGTTATTACTTAAATGCGTTATAGCTTTGTGGAGGATGTTCACATACATTTATATGACTTATAGGTTTTTCTTACTATTGAAGGATATTTGTTGGAAATAAGTCACAACTTAAAGGGTTAATGCTGAGCAATACATTGTTGAAGAGGGAATTTGATTTTTCTCAAAATATCTATATGGTGAATATATGTTGTCAAAGTCCATATTTACTAAAATTTCATCAAGGGATGATGATATACCCTACAAGTTATTAATTGTTGGTAAACCCTTGGATCAGGTGTATATATGTGTGTTAGATGACCTATCATTAATGCAATCTCATAGATATTTGTTCTGACAATGTGATCATTTAGCAAAGTATACTAAGCTTTTCAAGGAGGAAGGGAGAGAGAAAATAATAAGCAACTTTTGTCTAATAACATTAGCTCTTAATAAACTAGTTAATGAAAATTTTCATGATTGGTTCTAACGAAGAGTAAGCAATTAAAACCTCTCATTACTTACTTTGCCATGTTCAATGCATGCCACTATGACCAAAATTTTCCTATACTTAATTTGATTATTAATATTATTATAGATTACATATGCATATGACTCACCAATTTTAGAAGAAATTAGAGTCCTTGTTGTTGGTCCTAAGCAAATTGCACTAAGATTTAAAGGATTTTATGCTAATGGGTTTCAATTGCATACCGAAGCTTGTGATGAAAACAAGAAAACACAAAATCATGATGTTGTTAAAAAAATTGAAGTTAGAAACTTTTATTATTATGATCGATTGAATGATAATATTAAGATTAATTACTTATACTTATTTTGCATTGTCTTATTCAAGTGTGACTCGGGCTAATACTACTATAGCTGGCACTAAAGTATATCATTATGGAAATACATTGGTTAATGTTTCATGCTTGATACACACAGGTGAAAAATGAGAAGATGATCCATTTATTTTCTCTTTACAAGTTGAGCCCATTTTTTATACAAGAAGTTAAAAAAAAAGTTGGGAACTTTATCATACAAGTAGAGGATAGAGATGTGTTTGATTCAAGTATTTCTAAAGGCAACAATTATATATGATTTTTTTTATATTCTTAGAGGATAATTTTTAATCAGCTAGCAAATCCTCTTACTTAGGTGATTATAATGTGGTATCAGAACAAAAGCTGGGATATTAACAATGAAATGTTGCAGTGCTTCTTTTGCTACATTTGTAATGATATGAGCTTGTGGTTTCCTTTCTCATTTCTTGTATTTTATAATAATTATCTTAAGAACTTCAACTTTATCATAGTCTTCTTTTCTTTTGAAAGCTTATTTGATCACAAGTTGATGCTCTCACATCTTTCTATTTTGATGGCTATTTGTAAGGAATTTAATTTTAGACCCCCTCGTCTTCTTTGGCAAGGTATATTTTTAAATGCATTATATTATGTGAAGGATTTTTTGACCAAAAGATTATGAATCTCTCTCTCTCTCTATCTCTCTCTCTCTCACACACACACACACACACACACACTCTCTCTCTCTCTCTCTCTCTCTCTCTCTCTCTCTCTCTCTCTCTCTCTCTATCTATCTATCTTATCTCTAAGATATACATACAAGCTCTTGAGTTGTTCGCTAGTTCAACAAGATTTTGCCTTTGATTAACTACTTGAGTTCTTTGCTTTATTTTTCTAGTGTAAATGTTGCCTTCTCATCAATTGTGAGCAGATTGAGGATGCTTAACATTTAAGCCATTGCCATTTTTTTTCCTGCAAAATCTTTCTATTTGAACTTTGGAAGGTTTTTTCATGAAGTAAAATGGCTTGTTTTTTTTTTTTTGGGAAAATAGGGGCAAAACATGCCCAATTTCATTCCAAAAATGAAATGTTACAAAAAAAAAAAAATACAATAGTTTGGTAAGGAAAAATAAAGAAAAACTTACAAAACTAAAGAAAAATAAAATAAAATAAATCTAAAAGAAAGCCTAAAGCCAACTAAACAAAAGCACCTTAGAAAAGGAGAAAAAATAATTAAGATTAGAAAGCTAATATTAAATACAAAGAAGAATAAAAAATAGTCAAAGAATAAAATCCTTTAGCTGCCAAACAAGAGCCAACCCCAGCTCCAAAGAATCCACCAACAAGATCAGCTGCTCTACAGCCAAAAACTACTCCAACGAAATTGCTCTCTACAAACTAAAGAACTTGCCAAGACCAGGAAAACACCAGGCCAACCTCCAAACAACCAGGTTCTCACGCAGAACAACCACCTGCCAAAAAAAATAATCAACAGAAAAGCAAACGATCAAAACTAAAAAGTCAACTCCCAGCAACCACCAAAAGTAGGCCAAACACAGAGCCAAACCAACAAAAAGCTCCAAATACAGAAGCACCCAGCTCAAAGAATTGGCCTTCTTAACAAATTTAAAACAACTTTTAGTAATACCTAATCCAATAAGCAATAAAATTAGAAATAGAAAAATTAATAAATTACACTGTACTAGCAAAAGATAAGATTTTGCTTTCCAAACAGCACAGAGAGTTCTAATCTTATTAAGAAAAGATTAAAAAATCAACATGAGAAAGCCTTTTACTACATATAGGCAACCCTAAATATTTCATAGAAGTCTGAGAGGTTGTAATATCCAAAATATGGCCAATTTCCTTGGAAATAGAACAACCTTTAGAGAAAATGATAGTACTTTTATCATGGTTAACAAATAAACTCGAAGTCCTGGAAAAATAATCCAAATATCCTTTAATTTTTCCACATTAGAAATAGATGCTTTACCAAATATAAGAACACCATCTGCATAAAGTAAATGAGAGATAGAAATATCTACTGAATTAATACCATTGAAATTATCCACTTGAGACTTATCATCTAGGAGATTAGATAAAACATCCATAATTATACAAAAAAGATAAGGAGAAAACTTATCATCTAGGAGATTAGATAAAACATCCATAATTATACAAAAAAGATAAGGAGAAAGAGGACACCCTTGCCGAAGGCTATTAAGAAATTAAAGAAGCCTTCAATTGTACCATTAATGATAATAGAAAAGAAAATATCTTCAATACAACCTTTAATCCAAGAAATGAAAATATTAGGGAAGCCTTTTTGAGCTAACCATTTCAAAAGAAAATAACTAAAAATAGTATCAAAGGCTTTATGAATATCCAATTTTGAACAAAAGAATTTATGTGTTTTAAAACTATTGAATTATCTTAATAATTCAGAAGCTAGAATAATATTATTTATAGCAATCCTCTTTTCAATAAAATTGGATTGACCTTCATAAATAATAAAAGGCATAACGCCATTCATAATATTAGCCAAAATCTTTGCAATAGTTTTATAAAAGACATTATATAAAGAAATAGGTCTATAATCCAAAATTTGAGAAGCATTACAATGTTTAGAATAAGAGTAATTGCAATAACTTTAGTAGCCCTAGACATATAACCATTTTTAAAGAAATACATAACTGCCTTACATAAACTATTACCTAAAATATCCTAAGAATTCTTTAAAAAATTCAAAATTAAAACCATCAGGACCAGGAGTAGAAGAAGAAGGCCCATAAAAGACCACCTTTTTAATTTCTTACATGGTAATCAGAGCAATAAGAGAATTGTTAAAAAAATTCAGGAACTCTCTTACCGATCAGAATATTATAAGTAGACACAAGATCAAGCTTTTGAGAATTAAAAAAATTCTTAAAATGATTAATAAAGGCCTCAAAGATACCTTTAGAATCAGAAATAATACCATTAGAAGTATACAACACATTGATCTTATTCTTGTTCTGGCGATGCTGAATTTAGAATAAAAAAAATCCTAAATCATCTTCACCACAAGAAAGCCATTTAGATTTAGCTCTTTATAATCCAAGAAGACCAAAGAGATAAATTGAAATTCAGTTGCTCATTAACTTCTTTAAGTGCCAATTTGATTTCCTTATCCAAAGGATCAACTTGAATTTGATTTAGTAACTATGCTTGAAGCTTTTGTAATTGATCAATAGTAGTAGTAACATTCGTAGAAGAAGCTCAATCCTGCTGCTTAATCAAACTCTTAAGAAGATGTAAATTACTAAATTGGTCATTAACAGGATTACCAGTAGGGTTTTTAGCAAAAATATCAATAAGTAAATTAAAAAATTCCAATTTTTTACACCAAATGTTTTCAAACAAAAATCTATTTCTCCCATGATTCAAACTTTATTACAAACAATAATAGAAGAATGGTCAGAACAGTTCGAATTATCCACATGGAGTAGGAATTTGGAAAGTAATGCAACCAATTACAATTGACCAAAATGTTATCTAATTTAATATGAATAGGATTATTAACTTGTTATTTGAACCATGATTTAAAGAACCATGAAAGAATTGATTAGACATACTAATGCGACTAAAAGAAATAAATAAAGTATTCCATTTCAACCAAATTCTCCTGCGAGAAGAAAAATGAAAATTATGACAATTAGCTCATTTTAAAAAATTCTATGCTTTGTATCAAAGCAAACATTATTAAACTAATCCAAATTTACCTTA
Source organism: Dendrobium huoshanense (assembly GCA_016618105.1). NCBI lineage: Eukaryota > Viridiplantae > Streptophyta > Magnoliopsida > Asparagales > Orchidaceae > Dendrobium > Dendrobium huoshanense. Next base: position 63,121,457 of record CM028351.1, read on the forward strand.
GTTACAAGAATACAAAATAAATCAACATCAAACTTATTAATAATATTCTTGCAAGAATTAAATATATCCAAGTTATTAAAAACTTCTAACATTCTAAGAAGCAATATTAAGAAATAACATTTAAACTTACTAGAAGAGGCGATTGCCTTCCTAGCATTTTTGGATCTAGTAGACTTACCAAAAACTAATGAAACCTTCAAAGAAGATTGCACATTAGTGATATTTTTAGAAAAACTATTATCCTTCTCACGAATACTATAATCCTCTTCTTCAGGATTCACCAAATTCTCCGCTAGATTTTGCAGAGCTGAAACTTATTATGTATATTAGAATTTTCAATCTTCACGTCATTAATAGGAGCCTTTAAAGAAGCATAACATTCTACTAAATTAGAAGAAACCTCCTATGGAGGCAAATTAAGATTAGACAAAGTTTCTTTCAAACTAGAACTTGGCACTTATAAATTTTTCACTACAATATTTTCTAGAATAGAAATATTATTTTGCAAATTGACATGCAAAGAAAACAAATTGTCTTTCTTACCAAGGTGGATTGACCAAGTATTTCCCTATTTCAGTTGGGTTACATCAAGGATCATCCTTAAGCCCATATCTTTTTGCTTTAGTCATGGATGTTCTCACTAGACATTTGCAAGAGGATGTACCTTGGTGTATGCTTTTTGCTGATGATATTCTTCTTGTTGATAAGATTAGAGAGGGAGTTAAAGGTAAACTTGAATTATGGAGGTCAACCTTAGAGTCTAAAGGTTTCGCTTGAGTAGATCTAAAACAGGAATATATGGAGTGTAATTTTAGTAGTAATAGACCTAGTGAGGGGATTGTGTCTTTGGGCGATCAAGTCATTAATAAGAGTACACGTTTTAGATATCTTGGATCTATTGTTCAGAGTGATGGTGAAATAGATGGGGATATTATCAGTATAATTCAAGTTGGATGGTTGAAGTGGAGGAATGCATCGGGCTTGTTATGTGATAGAAATGTACCCCTCAAACTTAAGGGAAAATTCTATAAGATGGTAGTGAGGCCTGCAATGCTTTATGGTGCCGAATGTTGGCCTTTAAAAGAGAAGCATAATACTAAGTTAAGTGTGGCAGAGATGAGGATGCTCAGGTGGATGAGTGGCTTTACCCTTTGAGATAGGATACGAAATGAGCATATACGTGAAAATGTTGGAGTAGCTTCAGTAGAAGATAAGATTAGAGAAAGTCGCCTTAGATGGTTTGGTCACATAAAACGACGGCCTTGCGATGACCCGATTAGGAGAGTAGAGGTATTAGATTTGACTTATGTTAAAAGGTAGGGGTAGACCTAAAAAGACTTGGTTAGAAAATATTAGGAATGACCTTTCTTTATTAGATTTAAACGAGAATTTGACTTTTAATAGGATACAATGAAAAAAAGGATTCATGTACCATGTAGTGGGATAAAGGCTTGTTGTTGTTGTTGTTGTTGTTGTTGTAGCTTCTAAAATATTAGAAGAAAGAGAAGAATTCAGATTAGGTTCCGAGATAAGAACATGATTAGTAGCATCTTTAGAACAATAACTTCCTTGAAGATGTCTATTAGGAGGAATAAAAAATTCAGAATAATGAGATGAAGACTTCCAAACTTTCCTAATTCTGCTCCTCCCTCTAATAGATTCAGAATTCACGTTCCCTTTATCTTTACCTTCCTCAACCTCTTTCCCTTTTGGATCCATAGGTTTAGATGAGCATAAAGAGCTTGAATGAAATATCAAACCAAATCCATAACACGAATTAGGTTTCCAATCTTATACAATTTTTAAAGAAAAGAAATTCCCATAATAAAAATATTAACTTCCTCTCGAAGAGGCAAATCCTTATTAATTAAAACACATACTCTAGCAAAAGTAAATCTAGCTTGATTCATCGTTAAAGAATCAACAACTATAGCAATCCCTATAAGGTAAAAAATCTATGAAATACCTTCAGGAGTCCAACAAACCAAAGGTAAATATGGGTAAATTTATATTACTTTCATATAAGCATTTCATATGACGAGTGTAATAAACTCTAACTATACTTTTTCTAAATCTAGGAAATGCTTGTGATATGCTTGCTAAGGAAGGGTTGACACTAGAAGATGAAAATTTAGAAGCTAATGAAAGAGTCTTCAAAGTGATCATAGGGCCTAAACACCATGGGAGAGTGTGAACACAAGGGGTTGGGGTCACTCCAACCAGTTGTTTTCCTCAAAGCATCACAACTCCAAGTAACAATAACAATGGTAATGCATTTTCTTGAGTTGCAAGACTTGAGGAGGATATGCAAAAACTTCGAAGTGAGGTGAGGCAATTCAAGCAAAATTATTAGGGGTAACATCCATCATAGGAAGCTTAACTATAATAGGTAAAATTAAAAAAAAAAAATAGATATATTCATTTATAGATTTACTTATCATCTTAATCTTTATTGATTAAATCAATATTATTAACAAGGAGACAAGGATCCATTTTCTCCTAATTTTCATCCAAGGTGTAGGAAAAGGAAAGGAGAAATATAAATGGGATGCACGATCTTTTCTTATGTATGGCTGATGTTTTATTTTGAAATGTTATCAAGATTTTAATCTTTTGTTTGCCTCTTAGTCATATATATATTAAGTTGTTTAACAATATGGGTTCTATTATCAAGATTGTCGCAAAGTTTTATGTTACTTATAATTTCAAATATTCCTTGTTTATTCATCCAACTCACATGCATTTATTCATGTCACTTGGTCTGAGTTAATATTATCATAAGAACCAATTGCTTTACTTGTACATTTCTTTTACTATGATGTTTTTGCATGTGGATGAAAATTGCTTTTGGCTAAAGCTATTATTGACACGCCCTCATGGATTGAAGCCCTCATGTAAGATGATCATTGGTGCTAAAATCTAATAAATATTGCTAATATAATCATATTTAATTATTTTGATATTGTAGATAGAATGATAATATGATGGAGGTTGTTCACTATATTTTTATTTTGTGCACCAAATTCTATATCTACACAAGAGAAATTAGTTATGTTTTGATAGTGGAAAGTTTGGTGGATGAATTAGCCTTAAAAAAAACCAGACAAAAATATTATGATTTGAATTTGATTTGTTTTATTTTGGTAACACTTTGAGATTATTGAGTTATGGCTTTTTATTGATTAGATATATAAATTTATTATTTTAGAGCTCTAATATGATTGAACTTTAAGATGAAGTTTGTGATTGATTGTAAATTGTTAATGATGAATCAAATCGGTGCCTCTTTCTTATCAATTTCTTTAAAAAAATGCAAATAATTGTAGCAGTTTTAATTGCTACAATTGGCCTATCGTTGCATATTCGCAGTGGTCTTTACTACTACTATAGTGGAATTTGAACATAAATATAGCGGTTTAATAGTTTCAAAAATAACTATTGTCAAACATGTATCTAATGTTGAGGTTTAGAAAGCGTTGGGAAATCTATTTCCTGCTATAATAAATATAATGGATTTACAATGGTTTTTACACCGCTACAACCAAATTTAGCTAGGATTTTAACCACTGCAATAGGTAAAAAAAAGTGTTACAAAAGCCTGATTTAGTAATAATGAAGGTGTGTGAAGTATATAATTGAATTTCTTCATTGTTGTGGTTTGAGCGGCGAGTACGTCTTCTACCTAGGTTTTAATTTCCTTCGGCTATCGTTGCCCGTTGTAATGAAAGTTCAAAAATCTCTTCAGGTTTTTGGATATTTTTCTTGTCTCTCATGATATCTTCACTCCTTTTTTCTCAAGAATAAATATTCCCCATTTTGCATCAGTGACATTGAGACTAATGGATCCAGTTCTAATGATGACAGATGGAGGGTTCAGCTTGTTCTTCTTCTTCTTCCTCAAGTAACTTTCTGAGGTTAGAATGCCTTCATTTTCTTATTTATTTGAGTCATAATGTCCTCTTCCATTTTACAAGTTAACCCTAAAGGGGTTGTTTGGCATAGGGGTATAAGTGAGCCAGCTCGAACTCAACTCGTTAACGAGCTCATGAACCGACCTTATCGAGATTTGAGCTCGAGCTTGATCCTATTATCAAGCTCGTAAAATAAACGAGCTCGAGTTCGAGCTCAACCCGACTCGACTCGAAAGCTTATCAAGCTACTTGATTAAATTATATATATATATATATATATATAATATTACTTTTTTATAATATTTAGAAACTTATTTTATTAAAAACCCCACTAGCCCGTTGTATGCATGCAGCATGCCCTAAATCTTCTCCTATTCCTCTTCGGTTCTCGTCTCCAGAGCCGCAACCGGCATTCGCTCGATTCATCCTCCAGAGTCTCAATTTCTTCTTCCACGTTTGCGATTCACAACTTCATCTTCCACTATGACTTCGGCGAGTCTTCGACAAGCCTTCCTTCGAGGGTTCACGATTCACTTTTGTGTTTGCGGCTGCACACCTAGGGGTGCAAGCGAACCAAACGTTCGACGAGCTACTCATTGTTCGTTCGATTAAAGATCAAGCTCATTTGTGATCGTTTAATTAACTAAACAAACAAACTTGAACAATATATTTTAAATACTCGATTCTTAAATAAACAAACTTGAATACTAATGCGTTCGACTCATTTATGTTCGCAAACAACATCATTTGAAGTTCGTGAATAAGCTCGATAAGAAGCTCGATTCGTGTTCGATTTTGAACTCGTGAATAAGCTCAATAAAAATAATTAATATTTGACTATAGAATTAATAAATATAAATAATCATTGCCTTTGTTACATAGATAATTGCTTTTATTATAAATGTGTTTGTGCATAGATATGTGTTCATGAACGTGTTTGTTTGATAGTTAAAAAAATTTGTTAAATATGTTCGCAAACAAGCTCGATAAGCACTAAACGAACGAACATGAACTGAACATGAACACTCATTAATTTAAATGAACGAAACATGAATACAAACAATAAAGCTCGAACAAACATGAACCAAACTTGAACAAGCTGATATTAAATGAACACAAACATGAACACTCACATACTCGGCTTGGCTCGGTTCGTTTGCAGCCCTATGCACACCTATCTTTATGGCACTATTGCAGGACCAGGTACACTCCTTTTTAACTTTTTAAGATGAGTGATTCTGCTTGCAAGAAATGCATTACAATAATAAGGAAATACACAGATTGAAGAAGATAAGTAATAGCATATCTATAATGCTGAAGCTAATAGGCATGACTGAGACGAGGGAGGAAGCAGCGCTGAAATGTGAGAGATAAACAGGCTACAGGTACTTACCTCCTCTTTGTCAATCAGTATTTTTATAATCAACTTATATATTCTGCTGAATATAAATGTGAAAGCAAATCCCTAGTCTTCTTTAAAGTTTAAACGGTTAAAAGGTTGTCAAGCTGATGCCTAGATCATTATGTATTGTGTCATTGTGTGCTTATGGTTCAGTATCTGAACAAGTAAATATGAAATAATGAAAGATAGTGCGGTTTGTTAGGTGAGTTTCATGCTTTCAGTGCATGTCACACTCGCATGCCATTTTAAATAATTAATATTTATTTTAGCTTCTTAAGGTTTTTAGATTCATTTTAAAGATAGAATAAATTATTCTTTGTAATAAAGTTTAGGCTTGATATTAAGTTGAATTAGATTTGTTTGATCTTTTTTGTAATCATATTTTTGTTTATATGGATAATTAGCATTTATTTCTTCTCAAAATTTATTGGAACATGTTTATGTAGAATTTTGAGCTCGTAAAGGATTTTATTATATTGTAATCCTTCTCTAAATTTATTATAGTGTTTTAATTTAATTGTGCTGATGGTTGAGATCTAACATTTTTATATTATTACTATTTGAATTTGATTGTATTTATTATAATCTTGGCAATGCTTTCTTTTTTTTTTTAAAATGTCAACACCAGTAAGTATGGAAGGGAATAATATTGAGCATATAAATACTGAGACAGGAAGACTTGATGATCATCTTCACTCTTATGTTGGTTGTCAACCTACGAATTAGAATAATACACATAATGATAACATTGAGATTAATGAAGAGGTTGAAAGGTGGACTAATGAAAATGAAGTGAATTATATTGAAGAACCTGATGATGTCATAGGAAGAAATAAAAGGAAAAAAAAGATCTAAATTTTGGCATGAGTTTAAGGAAGTTATTCTTCTTGCTGGACAAAGTTAGGGAGAGTGTGTGCATTGTAAAAAACAAGTACTTATAGGAGAGTTTTTATTGTACTTAATTTTATAAAAGTTGCATTTAATATTGATCAAATTTTTAAATAAAAATTTTTAAAGGAAGATGATTGCTCACTATATATTGATTTCTTCTAGAACTAATTTTAAGAAAAAAAAAATTATTTACATTTAAAGAGTCATGCCAATTAAACAAGCCGAGCTCGAGCTTTTCAAACGAGCTCGATCTGGAGCTCGAGCTTTTCAAACGAGTTTGAGCTTTCGAGTCGAGCTCGAGCTTGGTATTCTCTAAACGAGTCGATCTCGAGCCCACTAATTAAGCTCGAACTCGAGCTTGAGTTCAAGCACATTAAAGTTTAAATGAGCCAGGCTTGATAAGGTAGATACTCGACTCGACTCGACTCGGTTACACCCCTCAACTCGACTCGGGCAAGGGCTACTGGTGCTGGAAAAGAGGCTATAGGCAGGATGATGGAGAGTTACCACCGGGGTTGGAAGAAAGAGAGGAAGGTTTTCCGCCGTCACTCAAAGAAGGCTAAGGATTTTCCTAAACTCTGATGACATGAATAAATTATTTAGGGAAAATTGAATTCAAATTTTATTCATTGGAATCATTATATTAGCTTTATATGGAGATCCAATATACTTTGTTTTTTAAATTTTAAGTTATCCTATTTTTGCATTAAAAGTTTCTTACTTTATAATTTTGTGCTGAAAACTTTTAAAGAAAATGCAAAAATGAAGAAAGTTCCCAATACCATGGCGCCTTACCTTGAAGCGTCTCGATATTAGCGTCAATTATTTATTTTTCTTCTAATTAGTTTGGATGAATTTGTGAGGGGGGGGGGGGGGGGTTATTTTTGTCAATTGTGCTTAGTTCTAGGGGAGTCCAGTAGTGAGTGTGTGTGTGAACAAGGAGAGAAGGATCGGAGGGCATTGAAGTTTTTGTAATTATTTTTGCAAAGGAGAATCTGGTTCTATCTTCTTTTTTACTCTATTCTTATACTTGTTCTTATATTTTCAATGAAACGTTTCATGTTTATGTTGGTTACAATGATAGGCTAAATTACTCTCTAGGCTTATGATGTGATAAGAATGCATTTGTTACATAGAATAAATTTGAGATGGATTTGACTCGTGCAATTTTGGGCTTATCAGATTTGTCTAATCAAATTGCTCTTTTCTATTATAAGAATGTCAAATTTGAATACTATTTGTTTGACCAATTAATGTCCTAAGGCTTCCAAATATGTTTCAAGCCTTTAATTTGGATCTATTTGGGCTCATATTTGAATATATTTTTTTTTTATGTCGGTAGTTCTTCTCATCGCGATGTTTAATTTGACAATAATTTTGCTGAAATCAGAGTTCAGATGATCCCAAATTTAATTTTGAAAGTTTCTAATTTAAATATATGTTGAGGTTCGTGCTTGATTGAGACGATTATTGATGATATTTCAACACTGATAATTATTTAATTAATTAAATTAAATAACTAATTATTTAATTTATACTTATACTATCAATTGTTTAATTAATTATTTTGATAAAATTAAAATTTTCTTATTACGCAAATATTTAATAAATTATTTATTTAAGTATTCTATCACTAACTAGTCACTTATAACTTACACAGTCAGTTCTCAAATTAATTATTTTATTTCAAATTAATTAAACTAATTAAATTAAATTTTAATTAAAAATTTAGGAATTAATTTTTAATTTCTTCCCAACAGCGTTAGGAGGCGTCTAGGTTGGATTCTTCCGCTCCGCTCTTCGTTGCCGTTCAACTTTGCTGCAACGAGTCGTGTCTTCGGCTCCTACGACTACGTTTCCTTTCTGTCGGATCGGCACTCACCACATTTCGAAAACGTTCTTCCTGCTGGAGCGATAGTAACGACGGGAGCTCGCTCGCTGTCAAGGTAAACGTCTTTCTCCACTTTCGCGCAAATCAGCCGAACTCCCGGATTTACGGAAAAAGAGGAAAACGGAGGATTTATTTCGCCGTGAGATTTAATCTACTCTTGTTCGTCCTTGCTGTTCGGCTTCGTTGCTTCGCAGGAGGTGTAAAGATTGCACGAGTCGCTTCTTCGGCTCCTTCGTTGCTGTTCGACTTCGCTCCTTCGACGACGTTCCCTTCCTGTCGGATCGGACGTTACAACATTTTGATCTGAAGCAACGACGGGAGCTCGCTCGCTCGCTGTGAAGGTAACTTTCTCCCTTTCGCGCGCTTCTTCGGCCAAATTCCGTAAATCCGAGTGGAAACAGGATTTGGATTTACAAGGATTTACCGGATTTACGGCCTAAATCCCCACAAATCCTGGATTTACGGATTTGCCTGATTTACAGCGCCCCAATTTGCGTTTGGCTGGATTTACCGTAAATCCGAATAAATCCGATACCAAACACCCCCTTAAGATATCCTCAAATCCCGTTTGGCAGGGTTTAGCATAAGTCCTTCAGAAATCTTGTATACAAACAGCCGCTAACAGTAAAATGAAGGAACTATCTTCTATATTATTTGAAGACTATTTCTTATCGCGTAAAATGCTTCTTTGATGGCTTTGTTTTGTGTTGTTATGGAAAGATTGAACTTAGAATTTATTTATTTTTTTCGGAAAAACAACAGGTTCCTTTATCTAAGCGTAATCATGTGGCACATCACATGTTGGGGCTGTTTGGATGCGATCTATTCAGGGTTGTTGAATACTGAAAACTGTTCAGTGGTGGATCTAAAATTTCTCTTTGGGCTTTGTAGTGTGTAAAGGTGCATCACTCAGCTTGTTTTTCTAACCTAACTACCCAAGGCAATTAAATCTCATAGGTTGAGCACAATGCCTTTAGGATTTCTATAAACTTGACCTTCGAGTGTTTAAGATAAAGAAGCCCAAAGCAGCCAATTAGGGTTCACACCATTATGGGGGGAAAATCAACCAATTTGGATACTTGATACTTAAATATTAAAATTTAATTCAAGGAGCATTTGCTAAACTCAAGCTGTTATTTTGATATTTTACTCATTGATTTCTTCTTGTGATTACCTTTGATTCAACTTTGTGATTACCTTTGATTCCTTATGATTTTCTCCAAATAAGTGAAAAATTCACTATTTTTTGTTATTTTTAATGAAACATACAACAATTGTAATTGACAATTTGTTAGTTTGTACTTTGTTATGCACCCACAACAATTGTAATGAAGAAACTAATGACCGGAAGAAATAGGATCTCCAAACCTGCTATTGTTGGTTGAAGCCACAAGGACTAGATTAGTTTGATTGTTTCTAGATTATTAGGTTGTTGTCAATAGAGTCCCAAGTCCACTATAGAGGAATTAGAAGTCAAAGAGGCATAGCTTGGGGGAAAGAAATTGAATGAAAAATTTTATTCAAAACGAAAACAATTTGAATTACAAAATAACTTTCTAATATTAGTATTTATAGAAGTAGGATAGGACAACCAAATTTAAATTATAACATTAAAAGTAGGAGTGTAAACAAGTCAAGTCAAGCTCAAGCCCCAACAAAATCGAGCATGATTCACCTGATGAATAGGTGGCTTGAACTCGATTCACATCTTATAATTTCGGCTCGAACTTTGCTCGTTAGCTCGAGCTTGAATAAGAGACAAATTTCTTTTGTCTATAAGATTGATAGCTCGAACTTAAGTGTAGTTTTTGGATAATTTATTAATGAACAATAAAAAAATTATGATATCCCCATTTAATAATCGGGCCAAGTTCTATGCATTACAACACAAGAATCTTGCTAATTATTAATGAGATACTAAAATAAAGCAATGTGAGTTCGATATTTATTTATTATATATTATTTTAACAAAAATTCCAAAATACCATGCAAAATTGTTAATAAATATAAAGACATGTAACATGTTGGATCATAGCATTCACAATCTGAGGAATAATGTTGCTAGAGAAATAGAGCCGCTTGTTTCTGCATGACATAATCATGGATAAAAATGGGGAGAACAAGACGCGCTGGGCTAAAATATCCACAAACTCAAGGAATAATGCCATGAAAGAAGATGAGACTGCCAACAGGAGGTTAGTCAAATCCATCTCAACTGTATATGATATCATACTAGGCAATCAAATTCAATCACAAGGTAACTTGCTAAAAAAAAGAGCGAATTCTTAACTATTTAACATCTGAAACCTTGGCTTTAAATAAAATTATTATGTTTTTCTTATACAACCGGGCTGTTCGAATGCAGGATTCAGGTCGGATTTGATGCAGATTTGAGCTAAATATAGCTAAACGACCAAAAATGCAAAACCAAATCTCACGGGAAATCAAAGCCGCGTTTGACGGAAAATTCCCTCTTTCCTGGTAAATATCTGATTTACGAAATCCTTAGGTTCGGCGAATTTATGGGATTTGGCCTAAGAAGAGCGGGAAAGGGGAAAGTTACCTTCACAGCAAGCGAGCTCCTGTTGTTGCTTCCGATTAAAAAATGTCGTAATTTTCGATCCAACAGTAAGGGAACGTCTTCGGAGCGAAGTTGAACAACGACGAAGAAAAACTCCCGCAAAACTCTACACTCATGCGAAGGAACAAAACCGAACAAAATTGAGAACTAAGAGGGAAAAAAAAAACCTAGACTCAATGAAATTATTAGATAACTTAATTAATATAATTTAAAACATTAATAATTAAGTAAAACTAATTAAATAATATTTAAATAATTAATTAATTAATTAATAGAATTATTAGTTAAATACTAAGTTATTTCAAATTATTTCAAAATAATTAATAAGATTAAATATAATTTTAAATGAAAATAATTATTATAAAATATTTTAAATAATAATTAATTAGTATTAAAATATTAATTAGTATTAACAAAATTTTATTATATTTTATTTAAACTTTCTTTGTAGTACTTTAATTATTTTAAAAACAAATATCAAATCTTTTATTCACCTTAAGGGGCTGTTTGGTATCGGATTTATCATGAGATTTAAGACGGATTTACGCTAAATCCAGTCAAGCGGTTTTATCGATAACCTCGTGAAACAAGAGATTCGAGGCTATTATCGAGATTCGAACTCGAGCTCGAGTCTATTATCGAGTTCATATAATAAAGAGCTCGAGTTCGAGCTCAACCCGACTCGACTCGAAAGCTTATCAAGCTACTTGATTAAATTATATATATTTAGTTCATTCAAGCTCTTTATGCTCATCTAAACCTATGGATCGAAAAGGGAAAGAGGTAGAGGAAGGTAAAGATAAAGGGAACGTGAATTCTGAATCTATTAGAGGGAGGAGCAGAATTAGGAAAGTTTGGAAGTCTTCATCTCGTTCTTCTGAATTTTTATTCCTCCTAATAGATATCTTCAGGGAAGTTCTTGTTCTAAAGATGCTACTGATCAGGTTCTTATCTCGGAACCTAATCTGAATTCTTCTCTTTCTTCTGATATTTTAGAAGCTAAGAAAGACAATTTGTCTTCTTAGCATGTCAATTTGCAAAATAATATTTCAATTCCAGAAAATATTATAGTGAAAAATTTAGAAGTACCAAGTTCTGGTTTGAAAGAAACTTTGCCTAATCTTAATTTGCCTACAGAGGAGGTTTCTTCTAATTTAGTATAACGTTATGCTTCTTTAAAGGCTCCTATTAATGATGTGTAGATTGACAATTCTAATATACATAATAAGTTTCAGGGTCTGCAAAATCTAGCGGAGAATTTGGTGAATCCTCAAGAAGAGGATTATAGTATTCGTGAGAAGGATACTAGTTTTTCTAAAAATATCACTAATGTGCGAATTTTTATTGCCTCAGGTTACCTGACACATCTCTATGTTCGGTATCGCTTCAAATCGTGACACCTGGCATGCCTCTTTACCGCTTATGACCCGAAGACAGCCCATATGCTTTAACACGTTTTTTAAAATATTTCGGGTTGGCCCGTCGTAATATATATGAAATGGGCGGGAAACCAAAAAAAGTACGCGGCTTTTACCTCAGGTATAATAACCTTTTCTGTCTTAAACCTAAGATATTCTACAGTCTTTACGGTTCATATAATTCTCATATACCTCACGTAAAGAAATTGTGAAGTATTTGAGGAGATGGAAGGATCGAATGAAGGTTTTGCTTTCGAAGACTTGGAAGATTACGAGGAAACTCCGACGTTAAACTTTGATCAATCTTTTTCTGATTTAATAGTAAGTTATTATCTATACTGCTTGTTTTTTTTTTTACTTTTTACTGTTTCATTACTGGGTATCAAACGTTGGTTGTAGTACTAACGATCATTACTCGGTATGAAGTTCTTCTTAGCTCGGTATTCATTAATATAGATCGGTATACGGTCGGTATTGATTATAATAGGTCGGTATAAACTCGGTGCACAGTTGTAACAAAGCACTACTGGGTTCTCTACTTGATAAGTTTGTTTGCAAGTTAGGATTGTACAACCTGTATAACCCAACTTGAGAGGGAGTGTTGAATCACACGGCAAAGAGCGGGCCCACGACTTTGATTGGTCAGCAATCCGAGGGCTGCAACCATGGACTGCAGTGGAGATTTCCTCTCCTGGCACCAAGATCCGTGGGATATAATTATTAGAATCAATTAGATTAAATGACTTTTTTCTTCTATTTATTATAATTTATTAGATTAAAAGTCTTTCTTTTTCTGTTTATCCTCCTAGAGTCTATAAATATGTAATGATTCCAATGAATAAAATTTGTATTCAATTTCCTTTAAACAATTTCTTCAATCATGGATGTTAGTTGAAGTGTGAGTGGAATTGCATTAGCAACTTTTTCGACGTCTTCATTTTTTTTTACATGGCTCACGAAGCCCAACAAAAATGTTTGAATAGAGTTGAAATGAGAACGAGACTTGTAGATATTCAAAAGGTTAGGTAACTATAACTAAATCTTGGATTAAAGGCACCCATTGAGCTTTGCATCAGTTTTCTTCTATCGTTTTTGTCAATCTTGCATTAAATTGACGGCTCTTTCTATTATGTTGATTTGCACTATTCTTTACTCAACTGCACTTGAGCCCCGCTTTTTTTTATGGCAGAAGGATATTACATACTTTCAGTAACATATGGCTGATAACGATTCAAATAACTGGTATGAATTTCTATTTTATTTTAAACCTCCTATTGGTTCTAATGTATTTTTTCTTATTACTTTTTCCTTATTTATATCTTTGAATTTGCTTATTTATTTAGTTTTATTCATATTGCCTTTCATGCTATTTATGCATGTTAAATTTGGGATTTCTTATTTCAGGTACAACCCTGGGCCAGATTTCGATGAGGATTATAGAGGTCCAGTCCTTCCAATTTCCTTGTCTGATTCAACAGAACTTTGGCTCATTCAATGGCCAATTAATCATGTAAATTTTTTTTTTGAGCTTCTGATTTTTTTCTTCTAAAAATACTTGTTTGTAACCTGTACTTCTGTATGGATTGGTATAACTTTAGTTACAACCTGCTGATTTCCATGGGAAGGTGCTTTCTCTGAAGCTTCATAGGGATGAAAAACTAGCAAGCTTTGAGAATTCATCTGGTGAGCTCGAAGGCTTGTGGTGCACCCACTTTCACATGCTCTCTTTCTTTTTCCATGCATGAAATTTTTATCATGGCTTTTATTGGTTGTTTGGTAGGGAAATCTTATGAGGTGGTTAGTTTTGCCACTCAGGTGCCTGATGCAACTGTGTTCCTCCCCTCTAGTTCTGATTCGAAAGTTGGTAGGCATTTTTCTATTGTTTTGCTTTGTTTGACATTATTTATGATTTTCAAATGTTTACTTGGTGAAGTTTTTTGTTTTCACTTGCAATGTTGTTTTGGATCCATTATGTAGATGCATGTTTAATATCTTTCTGATGAATTAGTCAAATATTCAAGCCATTAGTGTTGAACTATGCAGCTATCCTTTTTGCCATCTATTTCATAGGAAGAATATTAGGGCGATTTAAGTTTTCTTCTAAATAAAAAAATGTGTACCATGATCTAGCATGTATGCATAAATACTGTATTTCATAATATTACAGCAACCAAATATCATTTTAGATGGTTCTGTGCTTTATCACATCTTTGAAATTATCTGAATGTTAAAATGTTCCATCCAATGAGTACTGGTATTACATGTTATAACAATGTACATCATGTGGTTGATTGTGTAATAATGGCAGTAGTCCTACATTTGGCACACATCATCTTGTTATATAGTTTTATTACCAGAAAAATATTGTGAACTTAAGAAGGCTTCAAAACAGCATCACAAGCAACTGGAAAATTTTGTTACTCCTTGGGGAAAAGTAAAGGATACTCTTCGCAATATGCATAGATAAAATTAAGTATTTCACCTTCTAATATTTTAATTTACCAACCATACAAAGACTTTTATGGAAATGCTGTACAGAAATTGCTTTAAACTTCCCACCTCTCACTGGTTTTTGTTGTTGAAGGTATTAATTTTTTTCCCGTTTATATTGCCTCACCGAAATCACATATGAATAATAACCGATGCACTAGAGGCTTGATTCACTGGTTAAAGTAGTGGCCATTTAAGGTCTTATTTTTTAACTCTTAGAAGCTAGAGGGGCTTAAAATCATAGGCTCTTACTCTCCTCTACACGGAACATTTGAAGGGATGAATTTTTTTAATACATGGAAGGGGTTGCAACCAATCTGAGAGTTACTATACTTGACCGTGTAGGGAAATGTCAGGTTTATTTCTCTTGCAATATTACTTCAAAGTTTAGTTCTTCATGTAATTGGCTGTGCTGATATGACTCTGAGGTTGTTCTCTAATGTAGCTTTTTGGAGGAGATTGATGGAATTGATTATGTGCTCGGTCATCTGAGTTATGGTCTATCCCTTGAGAACCTTGAGGGCCTCCTAGATATTGGTTCCCATCATCAACTTCATTAATTCTTATGAATGAAATCTTAGAGAAAAATGAGAGATGGACATTATAGTTTATGGACTAACCCCACTTGTTGTATTAGAATTGAGATGAATTATTTGTAAAATCCCAAAAAATTACTTGAAAAAATTTTGCACTTCATTTCTTGACCCTACAAGTCATGAGGGTGCAAAGAATGGAAACTTCTAGTGCCATGGACTTTGCGAATTATGGGATAAATTTCACCATCTTGCCATGACCCCAATGGGTTTAGCTTGATTGATGGTTTCAACCGCCTCAACCTTGAGGTCATGAAAATCTCTTGGCATTTGTGTTTCTTTGGAGAACCAATTTGACCTATTCATACGTTTTTGGGTGTAAGGAGGTTTCTCTCTACCCAAATATTAATAATTACACATAGCTGGCTTAATGAGTGTTCACGAATCAGATATCTTAATCAAATCTGATGGAAAATGTCCGCTCATAGTGCTTGGCATTAGGCATGCAAACTTGCCGAATTTGTCGCCCACAATACAGGTGATAGTCATTACTCTTTGTAAGACTTTGTAAGCCTCCGAAGAAGTCTGAGGAGATACTTTATTAAGGTTGAATATGCATAGATAATGGCATATAGATTTTGATTTTTGTCGGTATGTTTCAAAATGCTATTGAGTACCCATACTTTCAGGAGTACCCATCCTGAATAAAAACTCTTTTATGCATAACTCAATGGGTTCCTTTAATCCAAGCTTTAGTTGTAGTTATGTTAGTTCAATGGCTGCCACCTAACCTTTTGAAATCCAGAAGTCTCTTCATTCCGACTCTATTCAAACATTTTTCTTGGGCTTGGTGAGCCATGTAAAAATATAAAGACGTTGAAGAAGTTGCAAATGCACATCCATGCACACTTCAATTAACATCTATGCCTATTCTTATCCCCGTCAGTATCTTTGTTTGTTCCCATCTGTATAGGCTTGTACTTGTCTATGGACCATTGTTAGCTTAGCACCACCCTACAAAGACCTAATGCAAACAAATGTGAGACTCATAGCCATACACAGTTTTAGTTTGAGTGTGCTGATATTTACTGAATACTCTTTTTAATGAGGTCAATGTGTTGGCAATGGGACTCCCAAGTGTTGCTTTACATTAGGATGATGTTGCAGTATACAAGCATACATTCATAAATTTTCCAAAAAAAAGATTTAACATCTTGTTAATTAATCTCATGAAGATTTTAGGACCATTACAAAGACTAATTTCAATTGCCATCCATTTGAGGACTTTGTGTTAGATGACCTTTTTAAGAGTTGTCCTTAACTCAAATATGATGTTGGCTGCATGTCAAGTTAAAATTTATGATTAAGTTGATGATTGTTGTTGAATTATGAATTCTTCAATTCATGATAGGGGTAGTTGGTAGACGATAGTTCCCACCTTGTGATCAACTTTGAAAAGTCCTATATATCGCTACTTCAACTTGTCGGCTTAACTGAGCTTCTAGATGTCATGCAACAAGCTTAAATTCATTAATACCTTGTGCCTAATATTAAATTGAACACATCATGGCACCCAGGGTCATAATACTTCTTCTGTTGTCCCTTGCATCACAAGGAGTCGCTATGGGATGAAATTAATCTTGTTGTTCTGTTCTTTTGATAGCTTTTGTCTGATTATTTTTCTATCTCTTGGCACTATCCAATTGAAAGGTTACTTGCATTTCTACCCGCATGGGGCCTCAAATAGTGCCATAATAAGACAAGCATGATAGCTATTATCATACTCAAATTAAATCAAAGAACGATGTGAGCTCCAGAAGCTGCTAAAGTTATGGCAACTTATCCACGATAAGTCCTATAATATTTGAATTATCATCACGATCTGCCCTTCAGTTTGCAGGTGAAATGCTCCGATGAAGTTGAGTCAGCTTTTTAACCTCATCTTTCTTCACCATGGATGTTTTTGTGCATGGCCAATTTCTATATTGGTATCATCATGCCGCTTTCAAAAGTTGGACTTCATTCTTGAGAATCTTTTTTTAGAGATTTCATTCACCTCCATAAAATGCGTTGTGGATCATGTGGCAGGTAGCGAAGGGAACCATCTCACAAGTGATTTGTTGATATCATATGCTATATTAACCTCTTTGGATACAATTGCTGTTCAAGTATTTCCAAGTGGATCTAAAGTTTCTCCTTGGGCTTTGTAGTATGTAATGTTGTGTCACTCAACTTGAATGTCTAACCTAATTATCCCAGGCAATTATATCTCAATTCCTTTGGGATTTCTACATAGTCGATCTTTGAAGGTTCGGGAAAAAACTGCCCAAAGCAGCAAGTTAGGGTTCTTCCCATTATGGGGGAAAAATCAACTAATTTGGAGATTTGATACTTAAATATTAAAATTTAATTCAAGGAGCACTGCCAACCTCAAGCCATTATTTTGATATTTTTATTCTTTGATTTCTCTTTGTGATTATCTTTGAGTCATCCCTGTGATTATTTTTGATTCCTCACGGTTATCCACTAACATAGTGAGCAATTTCACTGGTCTTTTTTATTTTCGGTGTAGCAGACAAAATTGCAATAGGCAATTTCTTAGTTTGACATACATCTCAGCCATTGTAATAAGGAAACTAATGTCTGGAAGGAATAGGATCTCCGATCCTGCTATTGTTGGTTGAAGGCGCAAGGAGTATGCTACATTGATTGCTTATTGATTATTTGGTTGTTGCTGGATAGAGTACCCTATTTAGCTATTGAGGAAGAGAATTAAGGAGGCATGGATTGGAGGAAAGAAGTTGAACGAAAATTTTTTCAAAACCAAAATTATTTGAATTGCAAACTAAACTTCTAATTTTACCATTTAATGAAGTTGGATAGGACTTCCAAATTTAAACTATAACCTATCTAGAATGGTTAAGATGCTTAGAAATAGCACCTTGTTAACCCCTATTCCCTAAAATCATGATACCAACCTCTATTTAATGGCATGAATTGTCAAACTAACCTCCATAAGTATTGAAATAAAGTTCTTAAATATTAGGGATTGATACTAATACTTCTTAGGAAAGTATCAGTCAAGCGCAGGCCAAAGGTTCAAAGAACAAATTTATGGTACATTTAATTTCAATGCGCCTAAGAATATGGGGCTTTTCAACTGATTTTTTTTCCTTTTAATTCCCTTCTTTATGCATCAAAATTTATGCTCAAATCAAATAATAATGGTCAACCATTGCTCTATTGTCTGGGTCACATTTGAGTGGAAGAGGTTTTGGAAATCTTTTAAAGTCTGCTAAAGAATTCCCTGAATCATATTGATTGGTGATGGAGAGTTTAAAGGCGCACTCTTCTTTGTTCTTCAATTTCTTTTCTTTGATTCAACTTGATGCATTGGAGTTTGGGTATATTGTGGAGTCCTAACTTATAGATCTCTTCCTTTAAACTTAAATTATTTTAATTTGATGGTTGATAATGATTATAATTAAGCATGACATTTAGTATGGTGAGCTAACCTCAACATAAAATCTAAAATTTTGATTTGAACAAAAGCAAAGTTCGATACTTCTGAGTTGTTTTGAGCTAAGTCTATTCATTTTATAAATGGTTTTCTTATTATTAACAAGATTTCTACTTATAATAATAATAATAATAATAATAATAATAATAATAATAATAAACTTTACTTTAAATGCTCTATAATAATGAAAATTGGAGAAATATACCATTTGTTTCAGTTATTGGGAAAATATTCATTTAAGTTCCTTGAGGATCCGACCTTTTAATAAATAGAGTTGGAACCTCGCTGAACAATTCCACGAACCTTTGACCATCATAGCTCCTCTATTCTTCTTACCATCACTTTCTCCATTTTTAGCCATTTTTGAGCATGCATCTTAGTACGTGGCAAAACATTATGGCAATTGCCTCCCTGCTTATCTTCAATTGTTAGTGATATTTTTTGGTTTGTCTTTTAAGGTTGAAAACATGCTTTACACCTTAAACATAAATCCCTTGGCCATTAGATTTTAGTTTACTTGCTAGTTTTCATTTTAGAATAATTATCCAACAACATTAGCTATTAAAATGATGTTAAAATACCATTGAACAATCTTAACAACTTTTTGAACCATGATTAAAATTTATTTGATCATTTTTTAAAAATGTTTGACCTATTCAAAAAGTCTTAGTAATATCTTCAATCCACAATTAGTAATATTCAAACCAATTTTGACTTATTATTGAATTTTTCGAACTTCTAACCATATTTGATCACCTGTTTGAACTTATGTTTGACTCTTTAGCGGTCGTGTCAAATTATCTTCAAAGAAAAATAGACGAAGGTTCGATCAATAGTTAAAATAAGATTTGAATTAGGTTATAACATGTTAAAGTTGGTTCGAGTATTGTTAAATCGTGAGTTGCAGACATTAATATGACTCAACGAATAAGATGATCATAATTGTTCGATAATTATTGAATTATGATTGATTATGATCTAAGATTGTTCAATAATTATTGAATTTCATTTGATGATGGTTTTATGATTAAGTCATTTGAGTTTTTTTGTGAATGTAGATGTCCAACCTGATCTTGTCATTTGAGAGGCATTATCTGGCTTGGTTCATATATACTATTCTTTCTTTTATTTTTGGGGTGGGGGTGCTATAGATTTGGATTTTAGGAGCTCTACAGAAGTGCCCAAAGGGAGATCCTTCACCTGGATTGTAGAGTTTGCTTCATGACTAGGTTGAAGTTTTATGAGTTTTTAAATGATGTTGAGTTTATGCAGATGGCAGGTAGCAGGCTGTTTGAGAGCCACTTCACTGGGTATAAGAATTTTAAGAATATAAACCTTGAAAATGCTTTCATGAAGTATACTGACAATGATGATTTGAAAATGCTTGAGTTATATTTTTGTAGATGGTTTCCTTAGTCATGACAAGCACAATACTATCTTCATTGAAATAATTTTAATGTTTGAAGATGATGACATATTTTTTAGATATCCTTGGGGTATGATTGCATGGGAGATGACATTACAAGGGTTGAAGAGGGATATACTACAATATGGGGTTTATTCAGTTAGGAAGAGTGCCCAAGCCTAATATATTGTAACTGGATATGTGGTATATTTATAGTATTGGGCTTATAAATCCATTCCAGGCATGGGAAAGAGGTTTACTATGTTCCTTGGGAATAGGGCACCAAGAATGCTGTGCTGAAAGAGCAACAAGTTGCTCATGAGCAAAATTTTTTTGCTATGACTCATGAGTGTAAGTGTTGATTTTTTTTGGTGTAGGAATACAGAGAGAATAAGGAGATGTATATAAGGTGTTAATAATTTTCCATCTCTTATTTTTTTTTGGGGATTTGTCCATTCAAAGCTGCTGTATAGAGTAGATAAGGAGGACTTTTATAAGTCCATTGTATATACTTCCACTTAGCCTATCACAATTAAGATTATAAAGAATAAATTAAGCATTTTTGTTTTTGATGAGTCCACGAGAGAGGTAGTGGAATTATAGCCAAACAGAAGCTAATTTAGTACATCCCACGAAAGAATGAAGCAGATTTTAACCATTATTTTGGAGCTTAGAAGTGGTCAAATAAGGCTGAAAAATAACTGTATAAGGTTAGAGAATAATTTATAAGGTTAATGCAGAAGTTAGACGCTCTAGCTAATTTTACATATAGTTTTTTATATAGGCCATCTCAAGTTAGGATGGAGGATGAGGAAGTAAGTGAGAAGTTGGTAGTCGCTAACCCAACCTCTGATGAGGTGTAGCAAGAGAAAGAAATGAAGTAGTTAGAGGTTCAATCCTTTTCCATTATATGTGCAGGTAAAGAGCATAGGAGACGAGATTAATTTTATAACATTGAGTTTATGAACCAAGAGAGGGAGGAGGATTAACACTAAGACATTGTATGTAAAAATGAGTGGTAGTTCATCTGTTGAAATTATAACGAGTCATGCAAATGTTATAGGGTACAAAAGGTTCTAAAAGAATAATAAGTATTTAACTGAAGATTTTATATAAACATCTGGATAGAGGTACAAGTCTATGAATCCATGCACTATTCATCCTCTCTACCTGGTAGATGAGCAATTATCTTCCTTAAAAGCTTGGATGTCTGGATTGGTAGGCAACTCTAAGGAGAGGGAGATAGGAGTTGACAATATAAACGCAGAGTTGTACTGGGGGTTAAATACTCCAACTAAATGGTTAGATGACTATGCGAGGATTTTTTCAACTTATTGAAAGTATGTTGTAGGCTTTAAATCGATTTTTTTCTAACTTTTTTTTTTTTTTTTTCGCAACATATTAATTCCTTTTTATTTCTTTATTTCGGTTGGGTTACATCAAGGATCAGCCTTAAGCCCATATCTTTTTGCTTTAGTCATGGATGTTCTCACTAGACATTTGCAAGAGGATGTACCTTGGTGTATGCTTTTTGCTGATGATATTCTTCTTGTTGATAAGACTAGAGAGGGAGTTGAAGGTAAACTTGAATTATGGAGGTCAACCTTAGAGTCTAAAGGTTTTCGCTTGAGTAGATCTAAAACGGAATCTATGGAGTGTAATTTTAGTAGTAATAGAGCTAGTGAGGGGATTGTGACTTTGGGCGATCAAGTTATTAATAAGAGTACATGTTTTAGATATCTTGGATCTATTGTTCAGAGTGATGGTGAAATAGATGAGGGATATTATCAATAGAATTCAAGTTGGATGGTTGAAGTGGAGGAATGCATCGGGCTTGTTATGTGATAGAAATGTACCCCTCAAACTTAAGGAAAAATTCTATAAGATGGTAGTGAAGCCTGCAATGCTTTATGGTGCTGAATGTTGGCCATTAAAAGAGAAGCATAATACTAAGTTAAGTGTGGCAGAGATGAGGATGCTCAGGTGGATGAGTGGCTTTACCCTTAGAGATAGAATACAAAATGAGCATATACGTGAAAAGGTTGGAGTAGCTCCAGTAGAAGATAAGATTAGAGAGAGTCGCCTTAGATGGTTTGGTCACATAAAACGACGGTCTTCCGATGACCCGGTTAGGAGAGTAGAGGTATTAGATTTGACTTATGTTAAGAAAGGTAGGGGTAGACCTAAAAAGACTTGGTTAGAAAATATTATGAATGAACTTTCTTTATTAGATTTAAACGAGAATTTGACTTTTAATAGGACACAATGGAGAAAAAAGGATTCATGTAGCCGACCCCACGTAGTGGGATAAAGGCTTGATGTTGTTGTTGTTGTTGTTGCAACATATTTATTCCTTATGTTATTTAATAAATGATCAAATTTGATACTATCCAAAAATCTATGGCTCTAGCATAATTGTATTGGACAAATCATTTGATTAAAATTATAGATTACCTGTATCCATTTATCATAAGCCCAAGAGAAATGACGCCTTCCGTTGGCCTGATGAGGCGGTTATGTTAGCCATTGGAGATGACATAAGTTCATTAAATTTTATATGAGATCTCACTTATGAAGTCCATGAGATTTTATGACTAATCCATCTTGCTGAATGTTGCTGTCCTTCAAGGAGTAATGATTTTGTTTTACAATTGCTTCTCACGGTTGCTTAATTAGTGAGGATTATTTGAAAAAAGACAAGAACTTCTGTCCCATAAATCTCTTGGTATGTGGAGCAAGGAAGTCCCTAATGGCTAGAGTAAGGTAATCTATTTTAAATTTTAGTAAAAATTAACTTAGTTTGTTCCTACACATATAGTTTGATGATTGCTCTACATCGTATTTGCAATGACGACTGTGAACTACATTCAATACAATATTTGATATACTTGGTTTTAAGAAAAGTCATCTAGAAGTTGCTCATGATTTTGTATGATTTTTTAGGAATAGTTTATTTCTAAATTTATTCCACAGTAATATAAAGTCATAGGCCTAAATAGTTTACTTCTTAGCTTGTGGACATTTTTTTTATTACTATAATTGATGATGTAACCTTGATGATGTGGATGTTATGAATAATGTGAATGAATTTTCAGTATTATCTTTCAAAAACCACGCTCAATCATGCTTATGAATGATTGTATTATTTGTGATTAGTACTCAACATGTTACTTCAAAACATGCCTTAAAGAACCTTATTTGAACCTACTTGTGGATAATTACACAGTTGTGATTACTGCTTATATTACTGAAAAATTTGTATTTTATATGACCTTTGTTTGACCCTAGAATTTAATTGTTCCATTAATCTTTTGAAGAATGTCTTATAACAAACTTATTCGAACCTATTTGAGTACTTACTCAAAGCTAGCTTCTACTCTTAATCGATTATATCAAATTATCTTTATAGATTGGTTGAAGTGGAGGAATGCTTTGGGTTTGTTGTGTGATAGAAAAGTACTACTTAATCTTAAGGGAAAATTTTATAAGATGGTGATGAGATCTGCAATGCTTTATGACGCAAAATATTATCCATTAAACGATAAGCATAATATTAAGTTAAGTGTTGCTGAGATAAAGATGCTTATGTGGATAAGTGGACTTACTCTTAGAGACGGGATACGAAACGAGCATATCTGGGAAAATTTTGTAGTAGTTCCAGAGACAGATAAGATTTGAGAGAGTCACCTTAGATGGTTTGGTCATGTAAAATTTTGGCCTTCCAATGACCCTTTAAGGAGAGTAGATGTATTAGATTTAATTATTTTATAAATTTTTTGAACAATGTGTTATATAAACTTGTTTAAAGGATTAATCAAAGCCATCTTTGATCCTTTGTCGATTAGGTCAATTTATGTTTGAAGATATGTTAATAATGTTCGATTAAATGTTCAAATGCGTTTTTTTAATTTTATGAACTATTAGAATAATGTCTTGTAGGAACCTGTTTGAGTACTTGAATCTATCTTCGACCCTTGTTCGATCGTGTCAAATTATCTTTGAAGATGTGTGGAGATAGTTTATTTAAGGGTTCAAATAAGTTTTAATTTTTTTTATAAGTTTTTTTAATAAATTTTTATATGAATCTATTTGAACACTTCAATGTATCTTTTACCCTTCTTCGATCATATCAAATTATCATTAAAGATATGTGAAGGTGGTTCAATTGAGTATTCAAATATGTTTCAACTATATAGATTTTTTGAATAATATCTTCTATGAACTTGTTTGAACACTTAAGCGAATATTTCTTCTATAATTTACTGATCATGTCAAACTACTTTCAAAGATTTGCCTAAGAATTTTCATTAAAGTGTTTGAATAAGTTCAAATTATTTTATAAATTTATTGAAGAATATCTTGTATGTATCTTATTTGAACACTGACTCAAACCTAAGTTTGACTCTTCATCCATCATATCAAATTAATTTTGAAGATTTGTCAAAGAAGGTTTTGTTAAGTCTTCAAATAAGTTTAAATTCTTTTATATTTTTTTAATGTTGTCTTATTCAAATCTATTTGAATACTTAATGAATCTATCATTGATCCTTCATCGTGAGGCGATAAGCCTCATTTTGAAAGCCTAAATCAAAAGATAAACATCTTGAGTAAAGATGTGTTAAAGAAGATTTGATTAAATATTCAAATAAATTTCTGCTATTTGATTAGTTTTACAAACATTGAGTCGCAACAAGCATTTTTTTACTGGAATTTCATATTGAATTTTGAATCTATCATTATTAATGTCTTTATTGGCCTGCTATTTGATAGTTTTACGACGACTGAATTAGATGAGCACTTAGCAATCAAAATTGTGGGTATTTGATCCAGAGGAAATCTTTGGGCATATTTTCAGGTGTATTTCTTCATATATATATATATATAGATATAAAACTTTGTAAAGCTATAACAAGAAATTTAATATTCATTCATATAAGTGCATATATTAATTTTATTGGCTATGTAATTATGAATGTATGTGTATTTGTGAAGAATATAATATTTCAAGCATAATTTTCAGTCCTTGCCAAATCCAGGGCAATTATCATTTGTATGTTTAGTTTGAAGAAATCCTCTTGCTTTTTTTCCTTCGGCTATTCTCGTTTTTTGAGCAATTAAATACTGACATCCTTAGATTTTTATTTAATAGCAAAGAACACATCGGCTGTGCAGTACTAGCAATGTTTTCTGTTGAATTATAGATAACATTCATATACTATGTATGTTTGCATATGTTTCTCACTTACTGATCCTGTTCTGTGTTCATCCTGACGTGTAGTTGGGAAAATTTCTCGTCGAGTTAGCTTAGTTCGCTATCCGGAACCAGGTGAATTTGATAAGCCAAGTTTTGGCACATCGAGCTTGAGTGGTTTAAGATCTGCAGGTAAGTAGTAGATTTAGCTTATTCTGAAAATATGCTTTAATTTCTCTAGTTATGTTATGAGTGTTTCTTTTACTATTCTTTGACCTGTAAGTTTTATTAATATATATACTTTTTTTAATTCAGTTTCTCTTATGATGTCTTTACCATTTAATCTTAGCTATTATTTCTGTTGAAATCAATTGCTAACTTCAACATGAAATAGACCTTTCCACTTGAGTTGATATTATGCCATTTTCGGTAAACTGGTTTTTTAAAAATATTTTTTAATATATGAAGTTTGGAGATTCTTTGATTCCTACAAAATTATAAATTCCAAATAAGTTTAAGTTTTATAAAATTTTCTGAGGAAAGCTGAGATTGGGCCCCAAAATCATCCCAAAGAAGTTTCCAATGCGCTTAACATTTTTTGAACTGGGGATAGCTGACAAGGGACATTAAGGCTTCGTTTGGGACGGCTTTTTTATTGCTTCTTAAAGCAGCTTTCTCGTAGAAAAAGATTAATTTTTGTACTAGAAAGTTGCTTTAAGAAGCAGTAAGAAAGCCGTCCCAAACGAAGCCTAAGGCTTTGTTTGGGACGGCTTTCTTCTTGCTTCCTGAAGCAGCTTTTTAGTATAAAAATTAAAACTTTTGTACTAGAAAGCTGCTTTAAAAAGTAAGAAAGCCGTCCCAAATGAAACCTAAATTGATTGTCTGACTTATGAATATATTCAGAGCTTTTTTTTAAAAAATATTTTTGTATTGTGGTGCATTTTCACCTATTATTTTCAAACTTAGGCCATTTTATCATTTTCTCAGGTTCAAAGATGAAAGCATTGTCCCATCTCTCAACCATACTTAGGCATGGAAGCCAAACTGCAACTGCTGGATATTCCCGTGGGGCATTAACTTCTGGCCGTAGTCTTGGACAGGAACTACTGGAAACTCCACATCAACAATCCAGGAAAAAGAAACAAGAGGTCTGCACACCTGCATCAGTATCTGCAAGGTCTATTGGACGTTCTTCGCTTGCTTCTGAACCTGAAAGCCAGATGGCCAACACTGCAACTGGATCAGCAAAATCACATGGAGAGAAGAAATCAAAGAAGAGGAAGATCAAGGCTGAAGAGTAGCTTAGTTCTAGGTAATTTCTTACTGAATTTAATGATTTCTCTTATGACTGATAATAGAATATAATATATTTTTTTTTCCAATCTTTAATTATTTATCTAGTGAGAAATGTTCATCATCAACTGAAATAACGTTTGTTCTCATTGTAGCCTTCGACAGTTTATAATTTATTATCTTATGGATTTTGTGATCACAGCATGCCTGATGTATTCAATTTTTGTGATTTGGCCTCTTCTTAAGTTTAACTAAACCAGTTTGATGTTGCTCCCACCATTCGCAGCAGAAGGCGAATCAAAATTTATCAGAACATTTTGAAGCGGCCTGTCGTGAGGTACTTCCTCTTGTTTTCCTGTGAACATATGATTCGTGTTGGCCATTCTCCAGATACTTGGGAAAACTCTAATAGCACCTCCCCAGCTTTATAGAAGCTTCATTTAATTTAGACCTTATTTAGGACGATTTCTTACTGCTTCAAGAAGCAGTTTTCTAACACAATTTTTAGGCTAAAAAGCTGCTATAAGAAGGTCATCTCAAACGAATTCTTAGGTTTTATTTGGGACAACTTTCTTATTTAATTCATATTTTAATAAGCTCAAATTTGATTTCGGAGTCCTTATATTTCAATGACTATGGAAAAAAGGAAAGAAATGCAAGCAATTATATCTGTAGATACAAGACATGATAAATGAATTAATGGCATTCTATGAAGTTATGCACAAATATTTTGAGAGAATGCAAGCCTCAATCCAATAAGTTGCACCCTAATTACCAAACACCCCTCTGTTTTACCAATTGATTTTGAGCTTCGTTGATAAACAAGCTCAAATATTTTGGGATTGGTTCATTTAATTTTACTTGAAGTCTAATCCAAGTTAAAGGCTGATTTGTGGCCAAGTTACTTGCAAGCGTCTGTAGTGGTCATAACCCTTGCAAGGATCAGGATCTCAATGCAAAGAACCAATGTTTAAATTTCTTCAAATTAGGACTGGTAGGGGCTATTCCATCTGTGGCTTCCATTGTCAGGAGTTGCCTAAAAGTTTGACCAAACACTTAAAAATTGCTCAAAAGATAAAGCTTCTTGCGTCATAAGAAGATCTGGCTGGAATTAGGGCTCATTTGTTTCTCCTCCTGTTTTTCGTTTGAAATGGAAAACACAGTCGTGGAACATGTTTGGATGTGAGCCATACTTTTTTAAGAACTCCATTTCTCTATTGTTTTGAGAAGCATTATATATTAGCTTCTCTGTATAAAAAAACACCTTTCCTCCTATTGATGTTTTTGATATGGAAAATAAATCAAACGAAACCTTAATGATGTAGCACATATAAGAATTAGACTTACTATCAGAATGTAGATAAGGAGAACCATACTGGAAATACATGGACTCGTTATTAGAAGCCAGATGAAGAAAGCTTAGAAAATTTTTATGTTGTCGTCATTGTTTGGACATTTTCATTCTACTTATGTTGTATATGTATTGTACTTAATTTAGAGTGCATTAATGTGGATTTCAGT
This sequence comes from Dendrobium huoshanense, assembly GCA_016618105.1. Classification (NCBI taxonomy): domain Eukaryota; kingdom Viridiplantae; phylum Streptophyta; class Magnoliopsida; order Asparagales; family Orchidaceae; genus Dendrobium; species Dendrobium huoshanense. Next base: position 63,149,504 of record CM028351.1, read on the forward strand.
GTTTCCCATGTGATCATGTGTGAGTGTGGAGTGTCGAATGAAGTGGAGTGGATGACCGAGGCTTTGGAGGGAGTATTTATGGGTGGTTATAAGTTTGTGTGGTCGTCCCCTCTTGTTATCCCAAACCCTTTGTTTGAATTGCTTTGTGTGTTGTATTTAAGACTCCATTTGTGAATGAAAAATGGAGGTTGTTGTGGAAGAAATTTCAGAATTTAAAGGGGAAGAATTGGTGGCTTGATCCAAGGGAGAAAGCTTGGTTGCTTAATCCAAGAGCATGGTTTGGTGACCATGCTTCTCTTGCACTAGACTTTGGTGAGACTTTATGCTTTTCTTTGTGTGAGTACCTTTGTTTAATCTTTTGTGAAATTTTTGTGAAGCGTTGCCTTTATGTTTAGTGTTGTGAATGTGAATTTTCCTTTTCTATCCCAACCCCTTTTCCCCACATTTTCCCTATTTTAAGTGGCTGGCCATGGGTGAAGGAGATCATGACTTAATTGGGTTCTCTTATGCATTTGGTGGATAAACCTAGTCTTAATCTAGTGAAAATTTCTAGAATTGATCTATACACTTAATAGATCAATATCCTCATAATTTGCCCTTTGTTTTTACTATTTGAATTGGCCTAAAACCCTAAAATAGCAACTTTGTTTTTTCAAATTTTTACTTTGTTCAATTATCTTAAAAATAAAAAAAAGTTATAAAAATTGATAAAAATCTTGCTGAAGATGCCCACTTTCATTACCAAGTAAAATTTCTAAAATCCACCAAATTTTTTGAAATCTGGAACTATTTTCTCATAATTGGTCAGTTTTAGACAAATTTGACTAGAACTGACCAATGTTGAGTCCAAGATAAAATTAACCATTTTAAACCCCACCCATTGATTGTATCAATTCCAAATCAACATTATACACCATTTTAAATATATTCTATCAATTTTGCAAGAAAGTTTTGTCATTAAAGAAATTCATTAAAAGTGGGTCCCAAAGATGACCCCTACAGATAATATTCTCGATGGTTGACACCTTGAACAATTCTCCAAGAAATTCCATTGCTTTCCAACTATATTCTCTTAGACTGAAGAAGATCCTCGCCTAACCTTCATTCGTGCCATTCTGCCTGAAGAGCAAGTGGAAGAAATGAAAGAGCTACTTTGTGAATTTAGGAATTGATTTACCTGGACATACGATGAGAAGTCCAGCTTATCCCATGATGTAGCAGTTTATAGATTGACCATTAACCCATATATTATGCCCATCAAACAAGATCCAAGAAGAATGAGATTGGAGATTGCAGAACAAATTATTGCAGAGATGAAGAAGCTCATAAATGCAACTTTATTTGTGAAAAAAATTATGTAGATTGAATATTCAATATTATCCCTATCATGAAGAAGAACGATAAGATTCGAGTCTGTATCGATTTGAGGGACCTCAACAAAGCCTGTCTAAAAGATGACTTTTTGCTCAAAATATCAGAATTGATAGTTGATAACACATCCAACTACGATATATTCTCTTTTATGGATGATTCGTCAAGCTACTGTCAAATCAAGATGGCATCTGAAGATGAAAAACACACATCATTCGGAATGCCTATCAGCATATTCTGCTACGGCATATCCTTTGGCCTTAAAATTGCTGGTGCCACCTACCAACTGGCAATGACACACATTTTTGATGAATCTATACATCAGAAGGTCGAGTGTTATGTAGTTAACATTATTGTCAAGAGCATTGATCAGAAAAACAATTTAAGTGACCTGAGGATCATATTTGAGAGGATCAAAAAGTTTGATCTGAAGACGAACTCTCTAAAATAATCTTTTGGGGTCTCATACGGAAATTTTTTTGGGCACATCATTCGCCACCGAGGAATCAAGATCGACCCCAACAAAATCAAGACGATTATGGAGATGTTGCCTCGTAGGAACATTCAACAACTTTGTTCCTTGCGAGGGCAGCTGGATTTTTATTTAGTGATTCATATTGAATCTGTCAGGTAGATGCCAACCATTCTCCAAGCTGATGAAGAAAGCTGTCAACTTCAAATGAGACACGGAATGTCAGGAAGCTTTTGATAGTACCAAAAGATACATATTAAATCCTCTCATTCTCACAACATAAAATCTAAGGAAGCCTCTTATATTATATATGCAACATTAGAAGTCTTTCAAAGTATTATTGGTGTAGCACAATGAAGAAGGCAAGGAGAAGACACTCTATTTTATTAGTTGGGGGCTGATTAGAGCAGAAGTATGTTATTCTCTAATTGAGTAGTATTGTCCGACATTAATTTTTTCATTCTAGAAACTCCGTCACTGTATATTATCTAAAAAAATTATGTTGATATCAAAGATCTATCTGCTAAAGTTCTTGATGACAAGACCAGTATTGAAAGGTCACCTAGCCAGGTTGACAGTGATACTACTGCAATTTGATCTCACGTATATAAAACAAAAAATTAGTTAAGGGGAAGGCTTTAGTAGATTTTCTCGCTACACATTAATTCCCCGCAAATTATTTGCTCAACGATGATTTTCCCGACCAACAAATTATACGGGTTGAGGAAAAGGAGGAATTACAAGTTTGGGAGATGTATTTCATTAGAGCATCATCGATTAAACTTGCCAGCCTCTAAATCTGGCAAAAGCTTGAGCTGGCTTTGGTCTCATTTTTATAGTGCATGAAGGAGGCATAATGAGGTTTTCATTCAGTTTGACTGAACCTTAAACCAACAATGAGGCGGAATAAGAAGCTCTAATAACGGGTTTAGAATTGCCATTTTAGTCAGAATATAGAACCTCTAAATCTTTGGTGACTCTAAACTTGTGATAAACTTAAGTTTTGGACATTTATATGATTTGTAAGCTTGAGTTGGCCCTTTATGGTCTGCGAGCTCTCAAGCTTCTAAAATAAGTGTCAAACATTAAGATAGCTCGAGTTCCTCATAGTCAAAATGACAAAGCAGATTGCGCGAACAAATTAGCCAAGGAGATGGACAAATGATGAGGAACCTATATTAATTGGAGTTTACTCTTGTCGGGTATTAGAGGAAACCCTGGACAGAGGGAATACCAAATTCAAGCCAGCAAGATATAACTCCGGTTGATCCACGACCTACCCAATAAACAACTCTTGAAAATAATCCAGAAGAACACTATGTAACAAAAAAACATAAATCCAGTAGATGCTCGGAGTTATGGTTACATTGTTTAGACATCATAGAAGAAGATGATTGGAAACAACTTTTCATCGACTACTTGAAAGAAATAAACTCCAAACAGATAATTCTCTAATCGCGCAAATCTGGAAGAGAACAATGGGATATACATTTGTCAACGACATGTTATATCGACGAGCTTTTGATCAAATGTGGCTAAGATGCTTAGGGATTAAGGAAAATGATAGAGTGGTAGCAGAAGTTCATGAAGGACTTTATGGCGCACACTAGTCATGTCCCAAGATGACTACTAAAATTAAGAGAATGGATCATTACTGACCAAAAATGATAAAAAATTGTATTGACCATACTAAGAGGTACCATGAGTATCAAATTCACCGTGATGTTATACATTAGCCACCAAATTCACTACACCCTATAGTAGCATCTTGACCATTCGAATGCTAGGGCACATATATAATTAGGTCGATAGATCCGTCGTCATTGGTTGAACACCGGTTAATTATAACAATAATTGACTACTTTTCAAAATAGACAGAAGTGACTCCATTTAAAGAAGTCACGTCCGAGCACGTGATCAACTTCTTCAACCATAATGTTATATACAAATTTGGTGTACAACACTATATAATATCAGATAATGACACAACATTTAAGAGCACCAAAATTTGCAAGCTTGTAGATCGGCACAAGATCGATTGCCGATATTTATCAATATACAACCCAAGAGCAAATGGTCTGTCAGAGGCTTTCAATAAGACGTTAGTGAAATTGTTGAAGATGATCTTCACTAAGAATAAAAGAGAGTGCACACTAAGATGGAAAAAGGGCTATGTGCGTATTATACTATTTACAAGACGCCAACTAAAGATACTACTTACACACTGGTATTTGGGGTTGAAGCAATGTTGCTATTGAGATCGAGCTACCTTCACTTCAAGTAGCTATCCAGCATGATCTTACTTAGCAGACAAATGCTCGATTGAGAATGGAAGAATTCGATGCATTCGATGAAATAACACTACAAGCTCAACAAAACCTAAAAATCTACCGAGCATGAATGATGAAATCATTTGATCGGATGGTGTGTCATTGGACATTTTAAGATGAGGAATTGGCAATGGTGCTAATCGAGATGACCAATCATCCAACACTAAAAAATCAGTGGCAAATTTGTATCTAATTGGGAAGGCCCCTTCGTCGTCGAGAAGGTGTATTAAAGAGGAGCCAATTAACTTATCAACCTACACGGTCAGAAGCTCATGCGGCATCAACGATTAATACCTAATGAAGTACAATGCATAAGGATGATTATGTATTTAAAGCATCATACACTTTATATCTATTTACTGACATATAGACACTTTATATTTTAAAATTCTCTTGTGTTATAAAAATACATTTTAAAATCCCCCATAAGATTAGAGGCATTTTAATATTTATTTGGGTCGGCATCATGCTATGTGCCAAAATCCTCAAATAAATATTTAAAATCTCAAAATATAAAATCTATCTAAAATCTCCCTGTAAGATAAGGGACATCTTAAATATTTATTTAGTTTGACATCATACTATGCGCCGAGATCCATAAATAAATATTTAAAATCTCAAAATATCAAATTCCTTATATTTAAAATTTCTCTGCAAGACATGGGGCATTTTAAATATTTATTTTGGTCGACATCGTGCTACGCACCGAGATTCCAAATAAATATTTAAAATCAACAAGTTTAATATTCCTTTAAATAGGGATGCAATAATTTTTGTTATCAACACATATGTATGTGATTTTTCAAAAGTTTGGGACACCGCCTTCTATAGCGTACTAAGATTTGAAAGGTCAGGAAAGATATTTTTGTGACTGCACACTCCAACAAGTCGAGCCAGAGTAGCTTTAAATCTTTCGACAACCTAAAGCTTATGATTTGAATGGGTGTAAAAGGTAGGATTCAATAAGGCAAAATATGACCGGATTGCTTACAGCTTTGTCTACTCAACAAGCCATAAGAAAGACCGTAGTAGCGGAACTTTCACTTCTTCAACCCGTTAGTAGGGGCTATATAAAAAAGAAAGCTTATTTGACTTGATAAGTTCAAGTAGTCGTAGTCTACCAAACTCTCCTAATTGACTAGAGAATCAAAGTTCCAATAGGAAGGATGAGTCACAAACAACTACTGAACATACATATGCTCCAAAATCTTCAACCATAAAGGATGACTTCAAATCTATCAACTTCAATAGATTTAATATTAGGGAGCATGTTTCCCATAGCTCAAGTCTAAAGCCTGAACGGGCATATGAGGTTGGACTCAACAAGCCCATATGTGATCGAGTTGCTGATAGCTCCATATCAAAAGAAATGCTGCAGTAGAGGAATCCCTGTTTCAACAAACATATGATAGGAGCTATTAAATGGTTTAATATATATACACCAATTAATCATTTGTAAAGTCTTTCATAGTCAAAGCATCTTTCATAATAGAAATATATGGCACCGACATTTGAGGATGAATATCCAAAATTGCTCTAATCACATGCTAATAATAAATGGAATACTATTTAGAAATGAATCAATATTTTGTCCACCATCAAGTATAAAAGGCTACACTTGAAGCAAGCTCTGTGGAACATTGAAAGAAAAATGTCTTACCTATTCCTTCATCCTTCCAAATGTCCCTCTATGTAACATAATAAAATTCAACCATTTCATAATAGCTGAATCATTAACTTTACACTCAACAAAGCTAAACTGATTACCTTCACAATATTTCTGGAATGCAAGAGCTACCCACAAAATGTTTTAAGATGAGAACATACACCATACTTATATGAAAAAATTCTTTAATTAAGTCCTATTACACTACTAAAAATATAAGCCTACTTACAGTAGCACTCATGAAATCGCTGCTAAAGCCTTTGCAGCAAACATAAATACAGCAGATTTGTAACGGTTTTGAAACTGTTGCAAATTCATTAGTAGATGTTTAAACCGCTGCAATAGGTCATCAAAAGTGCTGCGAAAGCTTATTTTTTTAGTAGTTTGTTCTCTATATTCATGTCCTTTCTCTTCCTATGGATAACAGCCTTTGCTCACTTCAGTAGATATTAGGTTAATGCACTTGACTGGCTCAAATAAATTCATTGGAACTTCTTTTCTAATTTTTAAATGACTCCTAACAGATAGATCTATTGAATGTAAATTGGCATAACACTTAGGATACCCTTGGGAAGTGTTAAGTTTATCTCCTTGAGATAATATTTTTTGTTCCCTGCCAAAAAAAGCTTCATATTCACTTCAATGATCATTCACTAATTCCAAAATTAGGACATTTCCTTTTAGATTATGATATTTATAATGAAATAGAGCTAAGTGTTTGTTGCTTATAAGTATCCTTTGAGATTGACTGAAGAAACATTTCTTGAGTGTTGGACAAAGATTCCACAATCACTAGATTACTTCGTCACATGTCTGGCAATATATAACTAGTTTAAATAGCATTGCTCGTCACTCAAACATATTCTAATTCATTCAACAATTTTATTCTACACAACCAACCTTCAATGTCTTGATCATCCCTTGCTTTATCTATTCAACTTTGGTAATCGATCACATAATCAAGTTGACAACAAGAAATCTCAAATATTGAAACTTTTTTACTGTTAAGAAGTTTACTCTATTAATTATTAATGGCCTATCATAAGTGTCCAATAGAACTCTCACCACTCTATTTTAGTACCCGCATGTGCTTCGACAAATGCGATAAATTTGCAAACACCAATGTCTGAGAATACTGCACGGGTCAAAATATTCAAGTTTCATCATCCTCCATGAAATGACTGGAGTCAACCTGACTTGAATCATAAAATACCTTCCAAATTCCTACAAAAATAAATGATTTTAGTATCACCCAGTTGATGGCCGTGTTGAATGTAAATATCAGTCGGGTGGGCCAAATCTCAAATTCGTAAAGGTCTAAATCCCTAAAATAAAATCTGTCACATAAAAAATTTTAAAACTAAAACTCATCTACCTCCTACAACTTTTGTCAGGGTGATAAATTTGAAATTATCCTCAGTTCATAAAAAGCTAATATCGTGTCGGTTGTATAATTAAGATTTATCCTCAAATAGTCTCTTGCAAGCAGGGACGTGGTACATGCCCTCGGATCAGGTGATTTTCTCGCAAAATGACACCATTATATTACGATCATGGCCCAACTACGTCAAACCCTTGAGTAATAAATCATATGATATATTTGATAGGCATAAAGCCCTTTGTCAGCTAAGGTGGATTCAGATCTATTCCATTAGACAAACACCACCCCAGGTTTATAAGGTATCATTGGATGAAGCAACCCATGGCTGCTGATAAGCTGCCTTCTTTCAGGTTGAGTCAACTACCTTCTCTGACTAAATAGACTAGGGACCATGAAAACCCGGTATGACAGAGCTATGAGATCTTGATCGGACTTGTCTTCATTCCCCCAATAACTAGTTTTAAGTATACGATGATAAATTTTAAGTCATAAATTCTAAATTTCAATATCAAAGTCAACTCCTGAAGTTGTTGCTATTATATGGGTTCTCCGTGTCTATCTTATAAGTAGTCTTAATCGAAAGTTTTCTCTCATTATCAAAATGGGTTATTAACTATAGGGACTTGCGCCTATATGAAACTAGAACTTAGATTATAAAATCCTCACAAAATGAGGGTGAAACCTCTAGGTAGTGTCTTATTTAAAACCTAATTTGCTTTTTAAAAATTCACCAGGAACCTAACCTTGTTAAAACTCTCCATTGTTAACAAAAAGAAGAAGGGAGCGGTGCAAAGAGGCCGAGGCGCGGAAATTTTGGATCCCACAATTCAATGCAAAGTATTTGATAATTTATTGAGAAAAGTATTTATAATGAGGATGAAAATGAGCAAAGTTTAGATGAAAATGTTTGATATGTACATATTGCAATTTATTTTCATATTGTTGTCTTTTTATGTAATATTATAATATGAGCTATCATTTCTTAACTTTCAATACATATTTCATCTAAAGGTAGTTATGAACCTCCTCATTTATCTATTGCCTCTATGTTTGATCAACAAAAGAAGACGACTTCAAGAGCAGGACCTTCCATTGAGGGGAGGATGTCACCTATAATTCCTACAACCACCATTTATACTACACCATGCATCAAGCTTACAATTTGATAGACTAAATATTGCATGCTATATTCATAGCCTACACAACCATCTATTGAGTAAATATATGAAGGAGATGATGTGTTAATCATTTGCATTTATATTGAACATGAGGATGATACATACATATTTATTATTTCTTAAGAATTTGCAGCATATAATTTTTTATTTTTTGAAATTTTTACATATTATTATTTTTAATTGTTTCAATCCTTCTAAACAAGCAACACATAAAAATATGATGGATATAATTTGGTTGTAAACTTGATGCTCCATGCTTTGTTGGAAGAAAGTTCCAAGGAATATTTTTGAATTGTGATTTAGGTTTCATTTGAGATGACTTTCTTATGCTTCTAAAAGCAGTTTTATAGTACAAAAATTAAAAAATTTGTACTAAAAAACTGTTTTAAGAAGCAATAAGAAAGCTTTCCCAAATGAAGCCTTAGTGAATTTGAGGTGAATTTTGCTTTTTCATGCCTTATGAGGAACAATCCATTTGAAAATTTTATTGGTGGACAATTCTATCTCTGGAAGTGATTTTGGAGCTTTTATCAATAGTTTCAAACATAAAAAAAATAAATTTTGATGGAAATTAAGAGATTTTTAATAAATATTTCGGTCATAAATTGATGATTTTCTTAAAATGATATTTGACTGACATGTTAAATCAAGGTCTATTTATAAATTTTGATGAGGGGGAGGGAGGAGCATTTTGGTCATTTTGCTTGCTTCTTGTCCATTTACAAGAGATTGCCTCAAATGATCTAAAGGGCTAAGAGTGTTTAAGGTTTAGTAGCTATTATCATACATATTTTAGTTTGATGAATGAAGTATATAAGTAAAGCTCTTGATGCCACAAACCTAACATAGTTGATGGATTGAAATTTCAACATTCGGAGTAATTCTAATACCTAGATTAAGTTAGACAAACAAATATCAATTCGTCTTGAATAAAGGCCATTCACTTCAAATATGTAATTTAAATTATGACTATTAATATATTTCAGATTCATTTGGAACTGTTGCAGCTTTTTGTGAAGGCGATTATAAAACTAATGTGTGCAAAATAACTTCTTAAAAAGCTACTTCTTAGCACATAATTTTTTTGAACGTGGCAAAGAAGTTGTAGCCAACTGGAAATTAAGATTGTATGGGAAATTTACATACACCATTTTATTTCATGCTATTTACATATCTAATGTCAAAACATTAATATTACATGTCTACCATCCATATACAACTTTAATATCAAATATATCACTCCTATAATTCAGTTCTACCATTCATACCATCCTATAAACTTTAATATTTTATTTCATGCACCCAAAATTATTTTATGGATGATAGGCATGTAATATTAATATTTTGAGTGTTAGATACGTAAATAGCATGAAATAAAGTGCTATGCATGTAAAAGCCCGGTGGGAAAATTTACATACACACCATTTCATTTCGTGCTATTTACATATCTAACATCCAAAATATTAATATTACATGCATACCATTTATATACAACTTTAAAAACCCGAAAGTTGTCTCAGATGAAACCTTATACTATCCCTTATTCTAACTTTGTCATAATTTTCTATGACCTATAAGGCTTCATGTTTATCCACTTGCGCCACTAGGAGATGACAAGGGCAATCTAGAGCGTCAGCGTTCCTCACTCTTCAACAATTGTATGCAGATCCTCCTTCGCTTCTTCGAGAAACGAGAGATTTGATGTTAGCGAATCAACGTTTTTCCATGACGAGATTGACGTGCTACTTTGTGGTCGATGGCTCTTCTCCGAACTTAGAAAATGAGGGTCACATCAGCTTTAGAGGTCCAGCGGCGAATCAACGTATCATTGGTAAAAAATTTAGAAAAAAAAAAAAAAAATAATGAAATGATTTGCCACAACATTTGGGGGATTCACTCGCAATCATTATTTAGTGCTGCTGTGTCGAAGTTTATCCGCTATTTTGCAGCTCATATGTGCCCTTGATATCAAACGGAATTTGGATACCTACACAGCTTATTTTAATCTGTTAGTTAAAAATTTTGTTAAGTAAGAAAGCCATTCCAAACGTAATCTAAGATTTCATTTGGGATTGTTTTCTTATTGCTACTTAAAACAGCTTTCTAGTATAAAATTTTTGATTTTTAAACTAAAAAGTTGTTTTAAGAATCAATAAAAAAGCCGTCCCATATGAATATTGTTTCTTAAAGCAGCTTTCTAGCTTAATTTTTTACTAGAAAGCTGCTTTAAGAAGCAGTCCTAAACGAAACATATGATGTTTTGGGTTCGAATCTTACATATGTGATGTGTTTGTGAGTTTATCTTAATTGACCTAAATGGTCCCCCTCCCCCCTAAAAAAAGAATAAGTTGAACGGCCATAAAATTGTTAGAAAATTGATTTCAATCATGTGATTACCAATGCTGAAGCTAAATTTTTTTTCTTGCCAGCACTGTTATGCATCTATCAACACAGTTTATATTCAATCATGTATGTTATGTTCTACTATCCATACAATTAAAAGGGAGAGAAAATAAGCTAATCTTCGCTCAAAAGAAAAATTAATTTTCTAACTGCATGAGACTAATAAGAAAATATTTGAAAGTATTTTAGGATGATAGAAAAATCATAAGAACATAGCACATGAATTCCTTATAAACTTCATTTAGAGAGTGATGCAATGCATGATTATGCTAAATAGTTAAAAATACATATAATTGCAAGTCAGTGAGGGTTGTGCCCCTACTGCCCCCACTGTGGCCCCGCCACTAATTATTAAAGTTGGATGCACATAAGAATTTGACTCAAAGAACTTAAAAAAAGGAAAGAATAAGCTTAAGTTCTTCTCATTAAATATTCAAGTTGCGTAGTAGAGTCGATTAGCTCTGTAAATATAGTAGGATGTGTCAAATTGAAATTTTTTAAAAATTTGATAGGGAAAAAGAGTGGTTTGACAAAGAATTTAGAATGAATTTCATTTAAAATAGGTCATGATGGTGAAAGCTTATGGCAAGTATTATTTTGAGTAATTTAATACTTGAGAATTTTTTTTAAGTGTTGATTTAGACTCGTTTGGAACAGCTTTTTTACTGTTTTCTAAAACAGCTTTCTAGAACAAAAATTTCTATTTCAAGAAAATTTTTATACTAAAAATCTACTTTAAAAAACAATAAGAAAGCTGTCCCAAACTAAATCTTATAGTTGATTTGCGTTGACTCATATCAAACAATATGTTGTACCTTGCTCATGCTTATATGATAGCTTGATCAATTTTAGCCAAACATATTTAACTGCACATCTATTCCTTGATTCACTTCTTTCTTATATGAAGAAAATAAGAAATGGAGAATGAATGCAAAAGAGTTCAATTTGAAATTTGTGTTCCCAAAACTGTCAGCTTTCAAAGTACAAAAAATAAGTAGTTTGAGGTTACTAAGAATCTTTGTTGGCTTTTTTTTATGCTATATATTTTTGACTAGTAACTATTTTTTCTTCCTTCTAAATTTTAGTAAAATGAGAAAGTACGATCATTTCATTAGTGTTATTTTTTTATAAGATTAGGAGAATATTATAGAAGTATCAATACATAAAGGTACACTAACTATTGAGGTATGTGTTGAGGCATCTATGTATGTTTATATGTCTCCCATGAAGAGTTGAAATTCAAACTACCAAAAAAATAAAAGGTGATCAAGATAATGGTTTACCATCAAGGGAAGTAATAGTTTAGGAGACCTTTAGGCCCAAAGAAATTGGCTCTAAAAAGCTCATAGTGGAAATGATGCCACTACAATAAAAATAGATGTTTCTCATGCATAAACATATATTGCTATCATAAAAACGGGAATCTTTATTGTGTCAATTATGTGATACCTTAGAATCTAATGGAAGGATGGAATACCTAAATTAGATTTCTAATTCATTCATAAAACAGAATAAATTAGACCTACTATAAAATCAAAACAATGATAATAGAATTAGAAACATTGTGACACTAGGATCTAATGGAAGTATGGAATACATAAATCTAATTTCTAACTCATCCATGAAATAGAATAAACAAGAGCTACTAAAAAATTCAAATAATGAAAATCGAAATGGAAACATTCATTTTATTTCATTACTCAAAAACACATATATGATAATCTAGCTCAAGAAAATTATACACCAAAAGACTAAGAAATTGGATTATAAAAGAATGACTTAACTATTCTGATCTAGAAGTTCCTGGCGCTATTCCAAAATTCAGATAATTGACTTAATTTTAGTTTATTTCTTTTTTATAAGTCATACAGTGCTAAATTAACCCAAGATAAATCCAGAATTTCATTTGGAGATAAAAAATGCAAGTCACCACAATGTTCATGGGAGCAGCACATCATTAGGAACACTAACGCTAAGATATTGAGCTATTTATTTGACTGTTAGATTTAGGGAAGTGCTATGGTGCTCGGAGGTGCCACTGCTATAATAATCCTAAATTTAATTTCTCAAATTTTAAGAAATTTGACTAAGTGAGCACTATGATGTCAAGCTTGGGGTGCTATTGAGCCAATCTCTTGAATTTTTTAGAATATGAGAGTGTGTTACGGTGGTGGGTTTGGAACATTGCATCACTAGGTCTAAAAATTTATTAATTCTAATAAAATATCTCAAATTGTTGTAACTTAGTGTTCAAAACTATGTTTTTATATTATGTGAGATTTTGATGATATCAAAATATTATAGTGTTAATTATTGTTTCTCCTAACACATTTTGAAAAAATTTTATTTGTGTTGTTTGTGTGTATTGACGTTTCAGGGAAATCATATTCCAGACTGCCGAAGACTTCAAGCAAATTAGATTAGGATTTCTTATAATTGAAGTATGTACTTTTTCTCTTTTTGTTGAGTCGGAGAGACTGTGATTGTAATTGGATAACCGTGCACACACACATTGGGGGAGTGGGTCAAAATTTATATTTTTAAAACTAATTGTATTGTATGATTCTTGAATCATATTGAATGATTTATACTTAGTGATCATCCAGAAAGAAGTTAATCGAATCATGCATTGGAAATTTCTTTTGTACTGTTCGTATTATATGAATATTGGTTCGTACAGATGATGTCTAGAGTATGAAGTATATACGTACTAGTTCATCTCGAACTAACTCATCATTTTTTAAAATGATCGTACTGTGCAAAATTATCTTCAAAAGGATAACGTCCAAAGTATGAAATAGGTATGTACCAGTTCATCCCATATAAATAGGTAAATATTTTGAACTGTTTGCACTGTACGAAATTAATTTTATATAGATGACATCCAAAGTATGAAATGGGCTTGTACATGTTCATACCATACGAAGCATGATTTAATTTAAACAGTTTGTACTGTACGATGCGGGATTCTTATAGATGACGATCAAAGAACGAAATGGGTTTGTACGAAATCGTACCAGACAAACTTGTTCAATTTTGAACTGTTTGTACTATACGATGTTAGTTTGTATATATGGCTATCAGAGTATGAAATCAGTTTGTACAAGGTTATATAATTATTTTTTGAACTGTTCGTACATGTGAAGTATGATTGTACTATACGATCCAATATGGTCAAATTAAAATTTTCAATTTTATGGATGATTTTCTTATCCTTTCTATAAAAGGGTCCTAAAAACTGATAGTCCAAGTCTTCTTCTACAAATTTTCTTTTGAGAGTGAGAATAAGACTATTTTGGGAGAGTGTTTGAGAGTGAGGATAGAGAGATCTTGCAAGTAGAATTTGGGAAGGGTTCACAAGGTTGCCCAAATGTGAGGATCTCTTTATAAGTTTGTTAAAATTCTTCCCTACTTCTTTGAAGACTCATGAGAGAAGATCTGGTACTTTATCATCACCAGGATGGTTAGAAAAGATGACAGTACTCTGCCAACACTAGCAGGGTGTGAAAGGATGTCGATTCTTTATAGTCACCAGGAGGGTGAGAAAGGACAAGGACACTCTACCGACACCAGGAGGGTGTGAAAGGATGCCGGTACTCTGACAACACAAGGAGGATGTGAAAGGATGTTGGTACTCTACCGTCACTAAGAGGGTGTGAAAGGATGCCAGTCTCTGCCATCACTAGGAGCGTGAAAAAGGATGATGATACTCTACTGCACCGGGGCTGGTGGAAAAGAGGTTATTGTAAGGGCTTCTCCACCTTGCTGAGTGAGAAAAAGGAGAATCACTTTGGTATAGTGCAATACCTGAAGATGGAATCTTCAGGAAGTGGACGTAGGTCAAGTTGGACCGAACCACTATAAAATTATATATTTTTATATCTTTACTTTTATTGTATTTCTATTTTCTGCAAGTTTTAGTTTTTTGGTTGAAAATTTTTTTTGAGAAAATTTGTCATTATGATTAACTCTAAGATTAGTTTTCTAATTTACTAAGATAAATTTTAAATTACCAATTCACCCCTCTTAGTTAGCTATGGGATAATTGTATTAGGTCGAACAACCTTTTTGCAATTTCAAATGGTATCAGAGCATATAATTAAAAATTAAGATTTAGACAACTTTTTGAAAATGATCATGGCTACTTTTGAAAATCGTAACACACTTGAAGGATATTCGATCACTAGACCACCACTGTTTGATAACATTCCTTTTTTAAATAGGGCTTGCAGTATACTCCTAAGTAATTTGAAAAGGGTGGTATAATGAGACTAATTGATATGATATGATATACTGATGTGTAGGAAGTGATGACCCTTATATGAAAGTCACATGATATATGATTTGAAACTAATTTCTAAAAATAAGATTGATATGATTCAGACTGATTCTCATAGGATTGACCTATAGAAATGGATAAAAAAAATACTACATGTAACCAGATGCCCAATATTAGTTGCATATGAATATGAAACCAACATATATGAATTGCATAAGTTATATGATATAATATGATATTCACATAATATATGACATGACTGATACATGTATATGACAAGATGAATAAGATTCATATAATGACATATGATGCATACAAATATTATGATATACATGGCATATTGAATTGGATACACTGCATTTATACATGATACATGATACATACCTTGATATTATATGATATGTATAAAATAGCTATAAAACACTTGCTTGATGTGTCAACTATATTGATACACATGAAAAAAATATATAAATTGAAATAAAAGGCATAATTTATAGGCATGTATAGATTCTTAGTAAATAAGTTCGATTAAACTTGACATGAGTAATGGAATAATATAACACATTGATATTTTATATAATTACGAATAACTAATCATTGAATCTGAATTTTATTGGTTTTAATGACTTCCATTACTAATATGAAATGATACTACTTATATTAACTATCATGTGATCTTATAGTTACATATTCACATTGATATGAATTGAATGGTTACATGCATACTACTTCTATTACATTATATTAATTTTAGTTATAGGTTCTAGTATAATACTAAGGTATTAATTTACTCCATACTTTTTACATATTTTTAGGAAGGTATTAGGATCTAGTGGAGTGAGAAAGACCAAGTCTTTCAACTTTAGTTTTATTTGTTTTATATTTTTGTTTAATTCTTTTGTAATCAGGTGCTATAGAATGAACCCAATGATATTATATATGAATTTTGATGAATAAATATAGATATATTTTAATGTTTTAATTTTTACTTATTTTTTTCAAATTTACTTAAATTAATAGATTATTAAAATCTTTGGTTGATTGATTAATTAAGAGGTGAAATAGGAAATTCTTTTAAATTTAGTTCTTGGGGCATCATAATTTGGTGTCAGAGTGAAGGATATTAATAGAATTGGATTATAACCAGATTCATAGGAATTAATTGAGATGGCTAAAAATGGGTAGTGTTAATATTTATTTTTCTTGCATTCATTACATGCATATATATGATTGAATTATAATTGGATAATAAAGAGAACAATATTGATTGCAATGAACCCATTTAAAGTATCAAATGAGTAGAATACAATAACCCTAGTGAGTTCTAATAGTATGATGCATTATGATAGTCTAATAGCTCAGCTAATAAGTGATGATCAGAGTAGAAAGGCTTGGAACAAGGAGATTAAGGAAGATAAGTATTTTTAGATATTTCACAAGATAAATCCCTTACCATTTAAGGAGCATTAAAACTACAGGTAGAAGAAGAATTGTTATTGAGTATAGAGAAATTTTTTGATAACATTTAGTGTCTAGAGAATAGGAAAGTATCACTGGCAGTATTCCTTTTTAAGGGCGAAGACGAGAGATACTAGATAGGACAGTAGCAAGCAAAATTTTAGGGAGAGATGAATACAATGATTACTTGGGCAGAGTTTGTTACTAATGTTATAGATTGGTTCATATCTCTATTAACCCAATAATAAATGCATGAAAATTTCATAAGGCTATAGTAAGGGATTAAGGAAATGATGCAATAGAAGTATGTGTTTGCTACATTAGCTAGATATACACCTCATTTGGTCAGTATTGTTGAGGAGAAATGCTAAAGGTTCTTAAGGGGATTAAATGATAATCTGAGAGATCGATATGTACCATTAAGAATTTAAGAGAATTTAGAGTTAGTTGAGAGAGCAAGATTAGTAGAAAATTACTTAGCCATTCCCTAGTTCAAATAGTACCTGAGCTTAAAATGAGTAGGTAAAGAAGTGACATGATTATGAACAAATAAATGAGGACCACCAATTTGCTTTTTGTTTCTTTAGTCAAATCCACATAGTCAACATTATAATACCTCAAGAGATAGACTAATGCTTACCTATCAACTTGAAAAGAGAAATAATTTTTTTATAATCAAACTCACCATAAGAATTGTTTAATTTTGTCCAAAGCATAATATTCACATCTCATTTTAAAAATAAAGCTAACCTAGGAATGTGTTATAGTTTGCATCAAAAGATTTTTCCTCTACCTTAGAAAGGAACTGAAATAGAGTTTAATTCAATATAGGTTCTAGACTCTCCATAGATGCAAGCCTTTATAATTAATTACATCTCCAAAGAGACAACTCTTAACTAAAGTGAGGATTATACTTTTTAATTGTATAAATATTTGATTAAAATTTTGAGTTTAAAATCTTAAAGACTAATTTAGTTTCAAGAAGAAATTTAAATTTTATAATTTATTTATAATTTATAGAAGACACCGAGGGGTGTATAATTTGGTCGTATGCTTGCCTAAAGTGAGTTGCCAGCTATCATCCTAAATATCAATCAATGCCTTATGAATACAAGATAGGATGACTCTATTCCTAATGAATTAACAAGATTTAATGTAGAGAATTTAATCATAACTTTAATATACAAAAATATTTAACTAATGTCATCTATGATATATGATACAAATGTATAAATGAAATCTTTTATCAATTTATTTAGAAAATAAATACAACCTAGTGCCTGCTATAAACATATATTGGCAATGCTCCACAACAACATGCTTGGATCTCTACTCCTATGAATGAAGTAGGTTTAAATGTGTTTGATTATTACCTTCTAGTTCCAAGTATCTTATAAGAATCCAAAAGATAATGTCTCACAAAGAAAGAGAAGACATTTCCTTTTGAAGTTCTATATATAAGCAAGCACATTTAAACTTTATAGCTCTTGAAATTTATACAACTTAATCTAAATATATTCAAGACACTTTACATTTACATTTTGAGTCTTGCATTTATATTTGTACCTGGGTACATTATTCTTTAACTCTTTATTCTTTATAAGCGAGCCTAGATACATTCTACTTCACTCTTTATTTCATGATAAAGAAAAGATGTCATAAACAAAATGCAATGCATGTATGGGTACAATGTGGGTGTATATAATTTAATAACTTTAAAATGCACCAATAGAAAAATAATCATGTATAATATGACAAGTAAAGTATATAAAATAAATAATAATACAAAGGTTATCCTCCAGGAAAAGGCATCCACATAACTACAAGCCTAGAGAGTCAGTTATCCTAACAAACAAGACCTATAGTATGTGTGGAGTCTATGTAGCTTTGTAGCTTTGATATGTCATAGGGGGGAGGGGTTATTTTAAATTTAAAAGAACTGTATTAGGTAAGGTCTCTAAAGTGCAAAAACTATTAACTGATAAGTATTAAGACTCATAATTACATTATTATCATTCCTCTATAAAGGATAGACTGATTGCATAGAGTCCTTAAAATTTTATGAACCATTTAGGGAGAGCCAACAATATTGGGAGGCACCACTGCTACATGTGCCCAACTCACTATTAATGAGATTTTAGGAGAATTTTGAAAATTATCTAGGAGCACTGTGGTGATAGTATGGTGGGCGCCGCGATGCTAGGTCAAAGTGATTATTTTAAAAATAATAAATTTATGAATCCCTTTATTAAAATCCCTTACTCCCAACCATTCTTATTGGATAAGAGAAGGATATAAGGAGGAAAGTAGGAGAGAGAAGAAGAGGAGAGGTATGGAGGACAAATCTTGAAAATCCTCTATCAAGCTTATTAAGGAAGTTGTCTGAATAAAGGTATGCAACCTACACTAAATTTCTAATTTAATTATGAATTTTTTTATAAAAGATATGTTTAAAAATGTGTTTTCTTAAAATTGGAAAAAATTTCATCGAATAACTTTTAACAAAATATTCAATACTATATTCTAAATAAATTGGCTACACTTCAGAAAAATCTTTTATTACCGTCGAACTTTTTGGTGGATGTAAATGTATCGATAAAGTAGCAAGCTAACCAGTGGATATTTCACTAGTACCTTTACGATAAAATTTTTTGTAGATGTTCCACCGCCCATTTACTAAAAAATAATTTGCCAGAACATTCACCATTATTTCTAGGACCATTACTTTATTCAAGCATATTTACTACTGAAACTTATCGGTGGAATGTCCAGAAGATATTGTGCCCTCTTACTTAAACCCAACAAACAAATTATAGCAAATTTTTTATGATAAAGTTGACAACAAAGAATATGAATAAAATTCCATCGGAGAAAGCCTTATTTTCTCCTGGCATCGTCTTCCTTTTCATTTTCTTTCCTCCTCATTTAAGATCGTTTATCTCGCATCAACTATCTCAGCCGAACGCTGCCACCCGTCAAGGCTGGTACATTGCCCTAGGTTTGCCACTGATCTTGCCAATGTTCACCGCCTTAGTCACTGAAATTTGCTACCTCATTTGCTGAAAATATATTATAAGTTTATCCTTTGTCATGGATGTTTTTGATAGCCATTTATAAGAGATTGTACCGTGGTCTATTCATTTTATTGATGAGTTTAGAGAGGGAGTTGATGTGTATATTATTAGTAGTATTCAAATTGGTTTGTTAAAGTAGAGGAATCCATTGGGAAATTTTTATAGGATGTCATGAGACTTGTAATGATTTATAGTGTAAAATGTAGGTCATTAAAAGAGAAGCATAACATTAAGTTAAGTGTTTGTAGAGATTAGTTTTCATATATATGAAAAATATTGGAGAAGCTCTTATGGAATATAAGATTAAAAAGAGCGAGAGAGTTCCCTTAGATGGTTTTGTCATGTAAACTAAGTTTTCACATGCCAAAAAAATTGGTAAATCTGCCAAAAATATCTCGGGTGCAAATTGCATTTGCACACAAGTACCCCCCTGAAGACATATACACACCTTTCTTACCATGGTAGAATTGATGACTATGGCCGTGGTGTCACCTGTCTCTGACCATACACATTTTTTGTTAATATGGCAAGGCAGGCTAAGACTCCTTAAATTTTCCCTAAATTAGGTTAACACGAGGAGGCTGCCAAAATTTTCGTTGATAGGGGTCTTGTGTGAAATAATTCCATCCAATTTATAAATTAGTTTGATTTCAATCTATTTCCCTTCAATAAATGTTACTCCAATCTCTAATATCTTCATAATTTATATAGGATAAAATTTTCATATTATGGATTTTAAAAATCAAAGAAGTTGGATATATAATTGATTAGCGTAAGGATAAAAGATATTAACATATGAGTTCATTAATATGGTGTTTTTTATCTGGACTACCTCTCAACTACCTAGATTCATCTCAGAAGGAAAGTTTTGATGCTCAGGATCGAAACATAAAACTCAAGTGCACCTAAGACTAGATGATATAATTATTGATCTATATCATAGAGGGTTCATGCTAGAATATTATTATTGTACTTCTCATGGTGAGTACGAGCCACATTTCAATTTTTTATGTAGCCGATCTTCAAGTTTTAACACAACTACGAAAAAAATATCTAACTTCTTGAGGACTTATTTTATGATACAACTGGGGAACAATTTGAATAATATATAGAAGATTCATCAATTAGGGTGACACATAATTTTTATGATTTGTTGCATGTTGCCCAATAACTAATATAGAAAGGGTGCACCCCTTACAATCTTCCTCGCAAGCTTTATATGACTACTCCTTACATGTTTTTAATGCTTATCATTCTAGGGCCACATAATCCAAAAGTAAAGATCGATGTATTCATGCAACTGTTAATCAATGATTTGAAATTATTATGGGAAGAAGAAGTAAGTACATAAGATATCTCTACTAATAAAAACTTCATAATGAGGGTTACATTACTTTGGACAATTGATGACTTTCCTATGTACAATATATTATCACTTTGGAACACTTTAGGCAAGTTAGCTTATTCATATTGTATGGATTTTACAAAGTCATGCACTTTAAAGCATTGAGGGAAGAGCACTTGGTTCGACTGTCGCCGCATGTTCTTACCTATAGATACTCCTTTCAAGCAAAAAATGATACCTTTACTAAAAAATAAAATCATCATGTCACAACCTCCTCCTAGTTTAACTAGTGAAAAAAAAAATTGAAAGAGTAAGATTCATACCCATAATAGTTGATTCTTTAACATTAGTTAATTACAGATTGCCAAGGTATGTAATTAACATAATTGGACCAAAAAAATTATTATTTTTTGTCCTTGCCATATTGAAGAACAATCCCGATCAGACATAACTTGGATGTGATGCATATAGAGCAAAATATATTTGATAATATATTCAATACAATCATGGACATCAAAGATAAATCCAAAGACAATATAAAAGCTAGAATGGACTTAAAGGTGATTTGTAGGAGGAAAATTTTAGAGTTAACGGATGGTGGAAATTGAAAATTTCTCAAACCAAAATCTCCATTCACCATGAATTTAGAGAAGAGTTGAATAGTTTGTGAAAGGTGAAGACTCTACGGGTACTAGATGATTATTCTTCCAATCTAAGTAGATGTGTTGACATAAGATATTGGAGATTGTTTTGATTGAAAAGTCATGACTATTATATCTTCATGCAATTTCTACTGCCAACTATATTTAGTTATTTTCCAGATCCAATTTTAAAGCCCTTGATCAAACTAAGTATCATCTTTAAGGATTTATACTCTTCAAAACTAAATACATAGTACTTGATTCTTATAGAGATACATATTCCTTTTATTATGTGTAAACTTAAGAAGATATTTTCTCCAATTTTTTTGACTCTTTAGAGCATCTACTCGTGCATTTATCTATGAGGCTATAGTTGGCGAACCTATTTAGTATCGGTGGATATATCCTTTGAGAGGTATTTAAATAAACTTAAGAAGACTGTTAAAAATAAAACACATCCTGAAGGCTCAATTTGTGAAGCATATCTAATATACAAGATAACCTAATTTTGCTAGTATTATTTTGACATAGCATCACAATCAACTAAGAGTACTGTACCTAAAAATTTGGGTTATACATATTGATATAAATCATAAAATATATCTATATTCAAAGGAAGTGGTGAACCCTAGGCGCTAGTACTGTATGCTATTTGATTGAGAGCTGCCACATTATATACCTTGCTTAGCTGTGATGAAGTTGAGCCATATCATGAGTAAGTATGAGTTAGCTTATTCATGCATTTATTACTTATAAATTATGACCATTTAGAATGTGAAAGAGCTTCATTAATGTTTTGAGTATATCAGTATCAATAGAAGTAAAAAAGATAGTGAAAAGAAAATTCCTAAATTGGTTCAAAAATATAATTTATATTTTAACTATTCATTTATACTAATTTGTCTTAATTAGTTAACAAAATAGTCAATAAATATGCTACTAATATACCAATATTTTATCGGCCAATTAAGTGCATAATCAAGACAATAATTTGTAGTATCTGGTACTAATTGATCTAGCTTAGGAACCAAATAGATTAGTGAGATGTTGGCCATTTTTTTTGGTAAATGGCTATAAATTCCAAACCAACTCTTAGTGTGAAGGTAGGAAGATAGATAATTTTGGCATTCTGGTAAGAGGGAACACCCATACTGTTGAGTCTAGTAATTAGGTTGTTAAGCCTAAGTTAATGTCCCAAAGGCTACCAAGAGGGGGGTGAATTGGTAGTTTAAAAATTTTAAGCCCTCTTTTAAAATTATGTTGAACCGAAATAAAAATTATTTCTTTTAAGTTTTGTAGAAAAACTTTTTCAACTACAGAGTTTTTAAGACTTAAAAATTAAAATGCGGAAACGTAAAAACTGTAAAGTAAATGACACCAGATTTATAGTGGTTCGATCTATAACCAGACCTACATCCACTCCCCGGAGGCACCCTCCGAGTATTGCACTAATACCACAAAGTGACTCTCCTTTTGCACCCACAGCAAGGCGGAGAAGCCTTTACAACACACTCTTTTTACCACTACCCGGTGCGGCAGAGAACCGTCGTCCTTTTACACAATCCCCAGTGTTGGCAGAGAACCGTCCGTCCTTTCACACTCTCCTAGTGTGGGTAGAGAACCCTTCCGTCCTTTCACACTCTCCTAGTGTGGGCAGAGAACCCTACCATCCTTTCACACTCTCCTAGTGTGGGTAGAGAACCCTACAGCTGTTCACACTGTCCAAGTGTAGGAAGCGATCCTTTCGGCTATTCACACTCTCCAAGTGTCGGCAGCAAACCGGATATCCTTGACAGATCTTCTCACAAGAAATCTAGAAAGAAGAAAGAAAAAGAGTGAAGTAATTCCAATTCACAAGTAGATATTCTTACCTTTGAACTCCAAGTGAAGCTTTCACGCTCCAGTGGTAGGAATTCTCCTTTGAATGCACTCTCACACTCTCTCCTTTGCTATTCTCTCAAGAGGCAAGAAGATCAAATGACAAAAAGATGTGGTGGCAGTCTAATTTGGACTATTTATTCAAAAGACAAGAAAAACCATCCAAAAACTGCAAGTTTTCAATTCTGTATGCAGTGGATCTCCCCGTACGATTGTGGATCATCCTGGAAGATTTTTCTTAAACGCTTTGAAACGACCCTATTTGTATATGTGTACGAAATGTCTTCGTACATACTGATCGTCCCGTACAAACTAAGTTCGTCCGGTACGAATGGTTATTACTAGGTCGGTCTAGAAAACTGCTGAAAACTGTTCTAAGTCGGTTAATCGTCTGGACGAAAATTGGTTCGTTTGGTTGAAATTTTTACAGAGAGCAGATCGTTTTTTGACGATAATTAATTTTGTCTGGACAAAAATTTTACAGAGACCAGATCGTCCTGAATGATAATTAATTTCGTCTGGACGAAAATTTTACAGAGAGCAACTCGTTTCCTGACAATAATTAATTTCGTTTGGACAAAATTTTTACAGAGACAAGATCTTCCTGGACGATAATTAATTTTGTCTGGACGAAAGTTTTACAGAGAGCAACTCATTTTCTGACGATAATTAATTTTGTCTGGACAAAAATTTTACAGAGACCAGATTGTTCTGGACGATAATTAAATTCGTCCCGGATGAATAGGACTTAGAAAATTTTTCAAGCCAGTTCCTATTCGTTCTATGTGCTCAATAGGAGATAACTATCTGATCGTCCCGTAGGATCTGATATCGTCTCGTACAATCAGTATAACTTAAATATGATCTTTTTATGTGTGTGTGTATGTTTTTATTCACTCAATTACAATCACTCCCTTTCAAATTTAATTCAAAGAAAAATACAAGCTTCAAATTCACAAAGTATCTCATGTTGAATTTGATTTGAAGTTTTTGTAGTCCGGAGTCTGATTTTCCTGAAATGTTAGTACACATAAGAGCAAATACAAATCTTCTAAAATTGTTAGGAGATAACTACACATTTGAACAATAATATTTGGAATCATCAAAACTATACAAGTTGCAAAAATGTAAAGCATGCAAATAGAAACTATTTTAACAATCTCCCTATTTTTGATGATGGAAAAAACAATTATTATTTGTATGATTTCAATTTAAACAAATCTCCTAAACTCCCCCTGAATTGATGAATACATGAAAATAAGGAGGCATTTTGAACCAAAGAACAAAATTTATGTTTTTCAATTTTTTTTTTTAACAAAATTACAAAGTTAAACACAAAACCAAAATGCAAACAAAACAATTAAAACAAAACAAAACATACAAACACAATAAAAACAAAAACATACAAACACAATAATTTCTCCCCCTTTTTTGACAACAACAAAAAGTGAAGAAGAAATAGACAAGAAATGAAAGTAATTATATGAAATTCATTTGAAAATTTAATCTAAATGGAGATTGTTATAAGGTATGCAATCTAAAACTAATAACATTAGGTTAATCATAGAAATTCATAAAATTTAAGAAGTGATATAACATTGTAAGTAAGAAGAAT
This sequence comes from Dendrobium huoshanense, assembly GCA_016618105.1. Classification (NCBI taxonomy): domain Eukaryota; kingdom Viridiplantae; phylum Streptophyta; class Magnoliopsida; order Asparagales; family Orchidaceae; genus Dendrobium; species Dendrobium huoshanense. Next base: position 63,174,595 of record CM028351.1, read on the forward strand.
TTATCAAAAACATGATTCAATTTAGACATTTGAATATAGAAAATCATTACAAGAGAGATGTATAAAAATTCTATATTTCAAAGTTCAATAGAATATAAATGAATATAAGATCAATTTGAATTAAGAGATTGAAAGAATTTGGAAAGAAGAAAATTACCACATGTGGCGCTTTGCGCATCTTTTTCAAATTTTTGGGCACATTTTTGTGCATCTTTTGACATTGGGCTAATTTTGTGCCTCTTTTTCATATTTGTGAACCTTTGCGCATTCCTTTTGATTTTTGTACTCTTTGTACAATTTTCAAGAGTAATTGAGACCAAATCTTTCCAAAATCAATAATCTAAAATTTTAAATATTTCTAAGTGCATAAATATCACTTGAGCATAGAAATACAAAATAAGAAAATATATATATATTGCAATAATAATATTAACTTTTATGTAGTCTAAATGTATAGACATGAATTTAAAAGTTCTAATTATAACAAGTTATAAACAACTTTTAAATTTAGAAAGACTAGATTTTCTAATGTAATTAATCTCAAATTATAATCTAATTTAAGCACAATTAAGATTAAATAAGACTAATGAAATTCATAAAAATTAACTACATTCCAAAAACAAACCAAATTTGAATCAAGTACAACATGCATTGATATTAATGAAAGGTCAACCACTGCATTCAAACGTTCCGACGTTTGAGAAAATAAATATTTCGTCTTGGACGATCATTAGATCGTACAGACGAACTACATTAAAAACTGCTCTAAAAAATGTTTCATATCACGCAAACTGAATTTAACACATATCGTCCAGTACGAAAATTTTCGTCCTGGACGATTTCCACACATTTTTGGATTTTTGAATTTTTTATTGAAGAAAAACAAAAAAAACATTCAAAACACAGAAAACAAAGACAAAACCACAGACTCTAAAATAAACTCAATCAAAACACTCAAAAATCACAAAATTAAAAACAAAAATGAAAGACAAATAAACTAAGAAAACATAAATATCAATGTTGCAAAAACATTTTTATTTAAGCATTCAAATCAATAACACCAAGCCTTGTTCTTAATGTACTGAAGGTATCAAAGGCTAAAGGTTTTGTAAAAATGTCTGCAAGTTGATTTTCAGTTGAAACATGTGTGAGTTCAATTTCTCCCTTGGATACATGATCGCTTATGAAATGATGCCTTATGTCAGTGTGTTTGGTTCTAGAATGTTGAATAGGATTTTTGGAAATGCAAATAGCACTAGTATTGTCACAATAAATTGGAATAGTGCCTATAGATAATCCTAAATCAATCAACTGTTGTTTTAACCAAAGTACTTGTGCCACATAACTTTCTAATGCAATGTATTCTGCTTCTGCAGTAGATAGTGCCACTGAATTTTGTTTTCTACTAGACCATGAAACTAATGACTTTCTAATGAATTGACATGTTCCAGAAGTGCTTTTCCTATCCACTCTACAGCCTGCAAAGTCAGAATCTGAGTAACCAATAATTTCAAATAAAGAGCTAAACTCAGGATACCAAATCCCTAAGTTTTGAGTTCCTAGTAAATATCTTAAAATCCTTTTCACTGCTGTCAAATGTGATTCTTTTGGATTTGATTTAAATCTAACACATAAGAAGACACTGAACATAATATCTGGTCGGCTAGCAGTTAAGTAAAGTAAAGATCTAATTATCCCTCTAAATTTCTTTTGATCAACAGATTTTCCCTTAAGGTCCTTATCCAACTGAACTGAGGAACTCATTGGTGTACTAACAGGTTTAGCATTGTCCATTTCATATTTTTTGAGGATGTCCTTAATATATTTAGTTTGACTAAGAAATGTATCTTCCTCAAGTTGCTTAATGCTAAATCCTAGAAAGTAATTTAAATCTCCCATTAGACTCATTTCAAATTCACTACTCATTATTTTAGAAAAATCATCACAAAGATTTTTATTTGAAGATCCAAAGATGATGTCATCCACAAAAATTTGAACAATAAGTATATCCTTTCCAAATTTCCTTAAAAAGAGAGTTGTATCCACACTTCCCTTTTCAAAAGATCTTTCAAGTAGGAAGGTGCTCAACCTCTCATACCAAGCCCTAGGTGCCTGTTTCAATCCATATAATGCCTTTTTTAACTTGAAAACATGATTTGAATATTTAAAATTTTCAAAACCTGGAGGTTGTTTTACAAAAACATCTTCCTCAATTATCCCATTTAAAAAGGCACTCTTGACATCCATTTGAAATAATTTAAAACCTTTAAAACAGACAAAGGCTAGTAAAACCCTAATTGCTTCAAGTCTAGCTACAGGGGCAAAAGTCTCCTCAAAATCAATTCCTTCAATTTGATTATACCCCTTAACAACTAATCTAGCCTTATTTCTAATGACTACTCCTGAGTCATTCATTTTATTTTTGAATACCCACTTAGTTCCAACAACACTTTGATCTTTTGGCCTTGTAGTTAATTCCCAAACTTTAATTCTTAAAAATTGATTTAACTCTTCTTGCATGGCCAATATCCAAAATTCATCAGAAAGTGCTTGATCAATATTAGTGGGTTCAATAGTTGAAATAAAGGCTGAATGATTGACTTCCTTGTTTAATGCACGCCTAGTTTTAACACCCTCACTTGGTTCACCTATAATCAATTACTTTGGATGGTTTTTAGAAAATCTCAAATCTCTAGGTAAAAGGTTTTCTCTTTCCAAATTTTCTTCCAAATTTAATCTATCAATCTTTTGGGAGTTTTCTTCAATCTCTTCTTTAACAACATTTGGCTCTTCCAAATTTCTAGATTCATCAAACACAACATGTGTGGTTTCTTCAATGACTAAAGTTCTTTTGTTGAATACCCTATAAGATTTTCCAACACTTGAATATCCAACAAAAATTCCTTCATCTGATTTTGGATCAAATTTTCCTAAGGCAGATTTTCCATTATTATGTATGAACACCTTGCAACCAAATACATGCAAATGAGACAAATTAGGTGTTCTACCTTTTAGCAACTCATAGGGTATTTTATTCAAATTTGATCTCACATTCACCCTATTCAGAACATAACATGCAGTGCTAATCGCCTCAGCCCAAAAATATCTAGGAAGTGAGTATTCTTCCAACATTGCTCGGGCGGCTTCTATTAGTGTTCTGTTTTTCCTTTCAACTATCCCATTTTGTTGAGGGGTTCTAGGTGCAGAAAAATTGTGATCAAATCCCTTTTTCTTTATAGAAATTTTCAAATCTTTCATTTTCAAATTCTCCTCCATGATCACTTTGTATAGAAATTATTTCACTCCCTTGTTTTCTTTGAATCCAAGTAGAAATATTTTTGAATTCCTCAAACGATTCACTCTTATGAAAAAGAAATCTAAACCAAGTGAATCTTAAGAAATCATCCACTATAACAGATCCGTATACCTTCCCTCATAGACTTACAGTTCCTACAGGTCCAAAAAGATCCATGTGTAGAATTTCTAAAGGTTTACTGGTCCTATGATCTTTATTGGACTTAAAAGAGGACTTCACTTATTTTCCTAATTGACATGCATCACAAAGGTGGTCCTTAGTAAAGTCTAGTTTTGGTATACCTCTCACTAAGTTCTTTTGGGTAATTCTTCTAAGGTTTTTCATACTAGAATGACAAAGTCTTCTATGCCAAAGCCATGATTCATCAGAAACAGTTTTCAAACAAAAAAAACAGTAGAAGATTGAATACAATTTAAATCTAGCATGTAAACATTGTTTACCCTTTTTCCATTTAAAATAGTTTTCCCATTTAGGCTTATTATGCAGCTAGTAGGTAAAAATTTTATATTATAGCCCTTATCACATAGCTGACTTATGCTTAACAAATTATGTTTTAAGCCTTCAACTAATAACACATTGTCTATAAAAAAGTTTTTTAAATTTCCAATCATACCTGATCTAACCACTTTCTTTGTGGTATTATCTCCAAGTGTAACCTTGCCTCCACTCCTGGCTTCCAGCGTTATGAATTGAGCAGTATCTCCAGTCATATGCTTTGAACATCCGCTGTCCAGGTACCATATGCTCTCACGAGGTCTTATGTGAGAGCACTCCTGCAAAATTCTCAAATGTTAGACCTGGGAATCCAAACAAGTTTGGGTTCACCTTTATAAAATTTATAATCAGATGCATGTATGATATGTCTAGGTTTATGCATCTTAGTTCTCCACACCAAATTAGTTTTCATTTTTAAAGTGCAGGTGTGAAATATATGTCCCAAAAATCCACAATTATTATATTTAACATTAGGAAAAATATTCCTATATTTTCTTCCATATGATTGTCTTCTAAGGGATTTCATGAATTTAGGATAATATTTAGGATTTGTAAAATCTTCAAGTTTAGGGGGGTTCCTATTATCCTCGAGAGCTCTTATTGTGAGTTTGTAAAATGAATTCTTATCTTTCAAGATTCGATTGGTATAATTGATTCTATATGTCTTGCTCTCAGATTCATCCTTAAAATTCTTAAATTCTTTTTCAAGTTCAGCATAGGATGATTTTAAATTCTCAAAATTCTTATTCAAGTCATCATATTCATCAAGAAGTTTCATGTGGTTATTATCTATTAATGCATGATCTTTCATAAGGATTTCATGATCCTTCTTAAGCTCTTCTAATTCAAAACTTACACTAGCATGCATCTTTTTCATTTTTATATATGCATCATGCATGTGTTCAGAAACTTCAAATAATTCATCATAAGTTAAGTCACATACCTCTTCTTGATCTGATTGATTAACATTATCTTCCATCAAGCAAAGATTGATGACTTCTTCTTTTTCAGTCTCAGATGAATCTGAAGCTGAGTCCGCCCAAAAAGCTCTTTGAAACTTCTTCTTGCCCTTCTTTACCATTAGTTTTTCCTCTACCTTCTCCTTGCTAGGAGTGGCTTTGAGTTTTGGGCAATCAGTCTTGATATGACCTGGTTTCCTGCATTCATAACAAATCACTTCATTAGAAACCTTGTCATTCTTGTTATACTTACCTCTATTCCATTGCTGGCGTCTCTTCTGCTTTTGAATTATCTAGTCATCAATGCAATATCGTCTTCATCCTCAGGTTGTGAGTATTCACTCTCTGATTCTTCCACTTTCAGTGCAATATTCTTTTCCTTTCGTGGTTCACCTGCATCAATCTTTCTTTGACTTACTCCTTGCTCATAAGCAATGAGTGAACCAAGAAGATTGTCAATGGAGTAAATGTTGAGATCTTTAGACTCTATAATTGCAGTAATTTTAGCATCATAAGCAGTAGGTAAACATCGAAGAATTTTATTGACCATTTCAGCATTAGTTAATTCCCTACCAAGTGCATGCAAAGAAGTGACAATTTGTGTGAATCTTGTGTACATGTCTGAAATATATTCATTTGGTTTAATGCGAAACAATTCATAGTTATGTAACAAGATATTGAGTCTTGATTGCTTAACCTCATTTGTCCCTTCATAAGTTATACAAAGTCTATCTCATATGTCCTTTCCACTTTTGCAAGTGTAAACCCGCATGTAGTCTTCAGATTTTACAGCACAAAAGAAACTGTTTAAACATTTGGCATTTAATTATGCTAAGTCACGTTCTTCTATAGTCCAATCTGCATAAGGTGTTTCTACCCTAACTCCATCAACTAATCTAGTTGGTTTTATGTAACCTTCCTGGACTAGCATCCACATGCGATAATCAAGTGACTGTAAGAAAGTAGACATGCGTGTTTTCCAAAAATCAAAAGGAATATTGTCAAACAGTAGGAGGTCTAGTGATAGAGTAACCCTCAGGTGTGTTTTAGTTTCCAAATGTAGCCATCTATGTTAATCAAAAAGTAGTTCAAACTTATGATTTTGAAACGATGCTCTGATACCACTTGTTGAGTCTAGTAATTAGGTTGTTAAGCCTAAGTTAATGTCCCAAAGGCTACCAAGAGGGGGGGTGAATTGGTAGTTTAAAAATTTTAAGCCCTCTTTTAAAATTATGTTGAACCGAAATAAAAATTATTTCTTTTAAGTTTTGTAGAAAAACTTTTTCAACCACAGAGTTTTTAAGACTTAAAAAATAAAATGCGGAAACGTAAAAATTGTAAAGTAAATGACACCAGATTTATAGTGGTTCGGTCTATAACCAGACCTACATCCACTCCCCGGAGGCACCCTCCGAGTATTGCACTAATACCACAAAGTGACTCTCCTTTTGCACCCACAGCAAGGTGGAGAAGCCTTTACAACACACTCTTTTCACCACTACCCGGTGCGGCAGAGAACCGTCATCCTTTTACACAATCCCCAGTGTTGGCAGAGAACCGTCTGTCCTTTCACACTCTCCTAGTGTGGGCAGAGAACCCTTCCGTCATTTCACACTCTCCTAGTGTGGGCAGAGAACCCTACCGTCCTTTCACACTCTCCTAGTGTGGGCAGAGAACCCTACAATTGTTCACACTCTCCAAGTGTAGGAAGCGATCCTTTCAGCTATTCACACTCTCCAAGTGTCGGCAGCGAACCGGATCTCCTTGACAGATCTTCTCACAAGAAATCTAGAAGGAAGAAAGAAAAAGAGTGAAGTAATTCCAATTCATAAGTAAAGATTATTACCTTTGAACTCCAAGTGAAGCCTTCACGCTCCAGTGGTAGGAATTCTCCTTTGAATGCACTCTCACACTCTCTCCTTTGCTATTCGCTCAAGAGGCACGAAGATCAAATGAATAAAAGATGTGGTGGCAGTTTAATTTGGACTATTTATTCAAAAGATAAGAAAAACCGTCAAAAAACTGCAAGTTTTCAATTCTGTACGCAGTGGATCGTCCCGTACGATCGTGGATCATCCTGGACGATTTTACTTAAACGCTTTGAAATGACCCTATTTGTATATGTGTACGAAATGTGTTCGTACACACTGATCGTCCCGTACGAACTAAGTTCGTCCGGTACGAATGGTTATTACTAGGTCGGTCTAGAAAACTGCTGAAAACCGTTCTAAGTCGGTTAATCGTCTGGAAGAAAATTGGTTCGTCTGGACGAAATTTTTACAGAGAGCAGATCATTTTCTAACGATAATTAATTTCTTCTGGACGAAAATTTTATAGAGACCAGATTGTCCTGGACGATAATTAATTTCGTCTGGACGAACATTTTACAGAGACGAGATCGTCCTGGACGATAATTAATTTCGTCTGGACAAAAATTTTACAGAGAGCAACTCGTTTTCTAACAATAATTAATTTCGTCTGGATGAAAATTTTATAGAGATCAGATTGTCCTGGACGATAATTAAATTCGTCCAGGACGAATAGGACTTAGAAAATTTTTCAAGCCAGTTCCTATTCTTTCTATGTGCTCAATAGGAGATAACTGTCTGATCGTCCCGTATGATCTGATATCGTCCCGTACGATTAGTATAACTTAAATATGATCTCCTTATGTGTGTGTGTATGTTTTTATTCACTCAATTACAATCACTCCCTTTCAAATTTAATTTAAAGAAAAATACAAGCTTCAAATTCACAAAGTATCTCATGTTGAATTTGATTTGAAGTTTTCATAGTCTGGAGTCTGATTTTCCTGAAATGTTAGTACACACAAGAGCAAATACAAATCTTCTAAAATTATTAGGAGATAACTACACATTTGAACAATAATGTTTGGAATCATCAAAACTATACAAGTTGCAAAAATGTAAAGCATGCAAATAGCAACTATTTTAACACATACATGTGATGATTCTAATCACTATGTGGTATTACAAGAAATATTATAGTTGAAATATCCAGGTAACTGGCACAATGTATTTCTTTTCAATTGTGATTGGTTTGATTTAGTATAGAATAGAGGTAAAATAGTAGATCCACTTTATGGTATAATAAAAGTAAAGTGGGGTAGGAGATACACAAAGTTTGACCCATTCATCAATGCTAGCTAGGTAAGCCAAGTCTATTTTGCTAACTTCTAAGTAGATTACAAGGCCAATAGGATTGACTCATAGTTATGAAAACCAAACCTAGTGGAGTTATTGAGAAAATCACATCAATACCACCAGCACATCATGAAGAGCTTATGTAAAACTTAAAAGATCTTGCTAACAATGCAGATGTCAAATTGTAACTAATAAGAGTGAGTTGTAGTTAGCGGAAGTAGATTTAGATAGAGAGGAAAGTCATGAGGAATTTGATAGTGATGAATATGTTTCATTATATGGAAGTGAATAAAAAATGTTGAGTAAATTGAAGGTAAAAGTAGTTAACAATTTTTTACAATCAATTATGAATCAATAATTTATATTAACAATATTTTTTTAATAGCATGAACATAGTTACTTCATTTATTTAATTGATGCTCTTTTTAATATCAAATGTTTGTTGATAATATTTCTTAAATTTATTTATTATAATTTATGTTGCTAATATTTCTTATTTTTTATACAAATGGCTTCAGGTGATGAGCCTCATCGAGGAGGATTGATCAAAAATATTTTTAGTAGGCACAAGAAGGTGATAAGTGCCTCAACTAGTAGGTCTGTGTGTATTGAGGGAACCTCTTCTTCTCACCCTCCCACTCAGAGTCAATATAGCCTAGCTTTACATACTCGTTCATCCAGTAACCCATAGTTCTACTCACCAGATCCCCACTTTCCTTCGCCAGATGCCACGCAAAGTACTCCTTTATACACTTACTACCCCCACCTTTTCATGGAGGCCCTCTAACTTATCCTTGTCCAATATATGTACCGCCATTCTATCTGCCACCACCCCCTCATCCCTATATAGGCTGACCTTCCATCCTAGTTATGATAGAGCAGACGTCATAGGGGGCGCATGTTGATTGCACCTGAGGGTGATACACACGTACTTTCTAAATTCTTAACATGCTATTAAAAACTGATAATTTTTTCTCACCTAATATATTTTGTGCAGTTTTTATCCATCCAAGCAACCAACATATAAAATACGTGACATAATATGGAGTATGTATTACGCTCCTTATATTTCTTGGAAGAGAGTCCCGAAAGAAGTGTGTGCCATATGGTTTAAAGAGTTTGAGGTTAGTTATTATAAAAATATTTTATATATTATTTAATTATACTAACAAAATTATTTTTTACAATTTATTTTTTTAACAAAGAAATATTTTATAGGTTTCCACACAATGATAAAAAAAGTAATTTTGAGAACCGCGGGTCGACTCACATGTGAGACATATTTATTAAAATAAGAAAGTCAGGCAAGTGACCACTCTGGATTGATGATAGTGTATGGGATGAGCTAACCACTGCTTTGGGTAGACCATATTATATAAGGAGGATGGAATAGAATAAATAGAAATAAGCTTTTGATGTTAGGGGCATGGGTAGTTCCCTCTATACTGGTGGTTAAATTTCACATACTGAGCATAAGGAATATATGATAAGAAATTTTAAAAGATTTTAATAATTTACTTAGATATGAATACTAATATAAGTATATTACGGAAAGATGTACTGGATAGTGAACCAACCACTATTGAGTTGCATAGTCACACCCATAAGTGGCAGGAGAACCAATAATTGATTGTTGAATGAGGAAAGAGAGCCTACATGAGTACATAAGTTTAGTATTTTGTGTCTCATGTGTATATTGCTTAATATTATATTAAATTTTATAGGACGAGTATACATGACTTTGAGAGAGCTAGCTAAGAAAAGGTAAGGGATCTTATGGTGGATCAGCAGAGTACTTTGACTATCGCACTTGGTCACAAGCGGGAGGAGGAATGCAAAATAGCCAATTTTATGGCTTAAGCTTGCAAGCCTATGCATATAAGGGCAGACATCTAGTGGCTCTAGCTTTTTAACAAGTACCAAGGGGTCATTATATAGCCAACAAATAGCTTCCCTTCAAGCTGAGCTAAGGCAAGTCATGAAATCACATGCTGACTATTAGATTTAGATATAGCAAACTCAATTATTGGATGAGCTACAAAACTTGAAGGTGTACATCAGTGGAAAACAAACAACATCAACAAAGGAGGATACTAATTTTGATTATATATATATATATATATATATATATATATATATATATATATATATATATATATATATATATATATATATATATATATATATATATATATATATATATATATATATATATATATATATATATATATATATATATATATATATATATATTGTTATTATTGGATATTTGTCTTCATTTATTGGCCATTTCATTTGTATGTTTAATTTTAAATGGTTTGGTGAATGTTCAAAAAACTCTGAATGATAAACTATTTGGTGAATCTTAAAGTGTTCATTTATGTTTAAAGTTTGACTAAATATGATATATGTATGATAAAATGTTTTTTAAACTGGATATTTGTTTTCATATACAGGTTTTTTGTGTTGTAGAATATATAAACCTAACAAAGGGAGCTTTTTTTTTTTTTTTATTTTTTCTATAGGTTTCTGACGTATTATCCATAAAAAATGAAGATATGACAAAATTGTATTATTTCGAACTAAAATTTATGCCAAAAATTCTAGCAAATTATCCATCAGAATATTCCACCGATCAGTATTCGTCTAAAATTTCTTACATTTTATCCATCAACATTTACGATGCAAAAATTTGGCTGAAAATACTTGCAGATAAAACATCAATAAATGCAACTCTTAAACAATAGACAATGACAAATATTTCCACTAAAATTTCATCGCTAATACCATCAAAAATATTTTCATTAGAATATTTATGCTGGAACACAGTTTCTAACATGCATTTTACTATAAAAGTGATTTACGTCTGAAATTTTAGATTATCGGTGGATTATATCCATCGATAATTATAAGTTTTTCGTTAATGTTATAAGAATGTAAGTTTCTATTGATTATTTTTCTTTGTAGGAATTTTTAAAATTTTTGGATAAATGTGCCACATTTTAATCTTGTGCAATTGACAAAGTATGTTACACTACATTTTATGTAGTCTCTATTGATTTAGTGACATTCTAGAATATTTAAGTAAGCATCTAAAATCTTGGGGACTCATATAAGACTAGACTATTTAAGTACACTATATTTTAATGTTTTAGTTATACAATACATTTGCATCATTATGCATTTCATAGCATTTTGGAGTTCCGTTATGGAAAGAAAGGTGCATTGTGAATTTTTTTCTTTGGCCCAGTGCAATGTATGTTTACTCCATACTACTATGATCTATTTTTTCATAAAAAAATAACTCTATGTTGGAAATACTCTGCTCTATTTTGTATCTACCCCACACCTACCAAAACTTGGAAGGTAGTGATACATGTGCATTTTTATAGCTTTATTAGCATGTGAGTTTAACTTACCCTGCTGTCATGCTCTATAAAGTATAAATCATGCTCTATAAAGTTTAACTTACCTAAGTTAGAATAAAAATGAAAATTCTCTATATTTTTGTTTATTTCTATTACAAATTGTAAATTGAATTATGTTATGGAGAAAGGTTGGCCAACTGAGTTCTATACTTATATTCATGTTTAAAATATTTTTGGAAAAGGGAAGGACCTTGCCAAGTAGGTGATAGGAAATATTTATCTGCTTTAGATTACATAGGCTACTTGGTCCTCTAAATATGATTTAATTTGCTAAGGTACAAGTTTTATTTTATGCAAGTGCATGTAATAAAGTGATGTGAAGAGTATCATTCCCACGGAGAGCCTAGAAATTTCTTAGATTCACTTTAGTACTACCTATTGAAATATTATATTTATATAGCCCAATGATTTAAAATAGTTGGTGCATATTAAATAAAGAGCTATAGATGCAAAAAGTAACACTTTTTATAGAAAGTCTGAACATATGATATTTAAAATGTATTAGAGTGGTTTTCTATATACTATTATTGTGAATCACATCATAAGTACTTGTCATCTCTATCGAGCTCATTGGAGTATTAGCTAGCTAGGATTCCTCTTCACTATAATTGTACTATCACCTTAAGATCTCATAATCATAGCCACCACATGTACATTATGGCTAGTTCACATTTTAAACCTCTAATTGTTATAGTCCTCATATGTCTAGGCTCTCGATTATACTTCATTTTAAGCTTATGTATGTCCTATATATAATCCAATTGAAGCATGGAGGAATTAAAACTACCTTGAATATATTATAACAATCGAACATGCTCCATGAAAGTGTAATATAATAAGGCAAATAATTTTTCTAAATGTAGAGAAATTGATTTCATTCAATTTTTTTCCAAATTATAATTTTCTTATTAAAAACTAATAAAAAAGTGCAGGATATTAATACAACAAAAACTACAAAAAATGAGAATAGTATAATAAAATATTTAAAATTTTAAAAAAGCAACCACATTAATAATAATGGGACTCTCCCTACTCATCATCATCATCATCTTTTTCTTCTTCTTCCGCTATGTATGCTAATTCTGGTGTTGATGAAGGTTCTACCCTTGGGAACATTTCAAAGGGTGGTGGGCTATTGATGAAATATTGTTGACCATGGGAGTCCATCACCCAGCTCTTAAATATGTCAACCATGGTTATGTTATAGTCAGCCTAATATTGATATTGCCTTTGGTGCTTGAGCATCATATGGTCATGATGAGTGTACATCCCTTATTCTACCCTAGTTAGCTATTTCTTGAAGTGATTAAAAGAAACACCAATCCCATTAACTCTATTTTAGTGGTTCATCACTTGATTGCTTAGGGTCATAGAATCTCTATCCCACTATTAGATGGGTTAGTTTGATTGGCCAAATCGTTCTTCTTGATCTGATAAGGAGATTTTGAAAGATGTGATCTTAGACCTAATTATGGTAGAAGTAGGCATAATTTGCTCGTCCCATGGGTTTCCTATTACTTCAGCTGACAAACATATATTATAAATAAGATTGGTATGCCATAAACCCATAGAGGTTAACCCCCTAAGAATATACTAAATAGATTGGATGATAATCTTCCCAAAGACTATATTCATTTATTTTTTAATACAATAATTTTAAAGGGCTAAATCCTTTGTCACCTCACTTATATTTTTACTAGGCATAAGCTTCTTAGAGATGAAATAATACCAAGCTTCACATGATACAAAAAAAAAAATATATATATATAATTTTAACATCTCTTCTTTTTCACCTTGCATTTAAATCACTTAAAGATAGGAACCAAATTATTTACTCTATAATAGTAGTACATAAATTTAGGTACGTGCCACCATTAAACTGAAAATTGGGGGTTTGAAAACTTGGTTTATAGAGACAAGAGTAAAGGAGACTCACTTGTATAGACAAAGACACACTCATTTTTTTGGCTTCTTCGCATTACTGAAGATTTCTCAGATAATACATGCATTTGCAGCATTGGGCTGGATGACATGAAAATCCTCATTGTGTTTAACTATTTGGACCTAGATAACCCTCCATGGTTATCAAACTCTCATTAAACAATAATGGACTTGCACATTAAGTTATTATACTGCTCCTTAGTGGAAACACTAACAAATCTATGGACATCATTAAAAGTGGATCTATATCTCTTCCCATCGATAAAATATTTTGGGGCCATTTTAACAATGAAATAAACTAGGGATTTAGAACTTGAATATTTGAGGAGCTTTAAGAATACAGTGGTGTAGATTAAAATGAAATTTTAGCCCCAATTCATATTTATAAACTGACCAACACTGCCATATTGGCTTGGGTAGTGTTGTGATGATAAGTTAATATGATCAACACAGGTACTTACGCTGCAACATTGGGGAAAGGTAGGGCTGCAAAGCTCACTTACGAATTTGGAATCACAGGCTATTTAACTATGAGATTGTCGAGGTACTTGACAAATGGTGGAACAATAGAGCTCAAAGCAATTGCCACCATAACACTTCATCTACACTATTAATATTTTGACTAAGCGTTATGGCACTCCATCAAAATTAAAAATTAATGGAGAGCTTAATATCAAGGTACTACATGGAGAACATTGTAGTGTTTCAGAAGGTGATTTGGATCTATAGAGTAGGATTCCTCTGTCGCTTTGGTTTAGTCACTTAATAGTTTTATTAATAATTGACACAACACTGTAGTACTTTAGAGTATAGAATTGTGGTTATATAAAAATTTTCCAAATTGAACTCCTACACCCAAAAGTAAAACCAATACACATAATAATGATACAACAAAGCTCAAATCTAACCAAAGGATTTTCTAATCAAAATAAAGAACACTAACCAGAAAACCTCTAATAACAAATAAGGGTTATCAATTGGGATGCTTTGAAATAATTTTAAGGTGTATAGTCTTTAGCTAGTATATTCCAAAACTCTATCCAAGATGAGGCAGCTCTATAGAACTTCAAATGAGATGAACATCTCCTTTAATATTGGGTTTCATTCTCTGAAATTTCTAATATTTATCATCAAATCTAGGTAATTTTCTATTAATAGTCATTGATTTTAAGTTAATTAGTAATTATGAGACTTAGATATTGAATCAGCTAGAGAGTAACTAAGGTTTGGGGTTGAAAAGGTGAAAATCCAAGGTTTGAAAAATTTATTTGCAAGCACCAGAACACTAGGGTTGGCAGTGCCCCAACTTTAAGCTCTCAAGTTTTTGGATAGAAAAATAGGTTTGTGCATGCTCTGCAATGTCGAGGAAGCATAGGCATGGCACTAGGTCTCAGGTGAGCATATTCTAGGAGCATCTAAAAGTTCCCTTGTATTACTGCAATGTTGGTAAAGTAAGCACCAAGATGCTTTGTAAAAAATAGTTGATTTAATATAAAAATATATAAAACTATTAACCATTCCATTTACCCCAGCTTCTTATTAGAGAAGAAAGGAAGAGGAAAAGAGGAAAGAGAAAGGAAGGGAGAGAGATTTAGAGGCCAAATGCTAAGATTCATCCATCGACCAGTTCAAGGAATCATAGAGTTTAAGATAAACCCCTATCTATGGTTTTAATTTCAGCAATATGTGGCTGCTTGCTCTGCTCTAAGCATTTTGATTATAAGAAAGAGAAATTTTATCATTTAATTTTTCCTAAATATATTTCCAAGTATATTAATGAATTGAGGCTTTTTTGATAAATGCAGTAGTTATGGAAAAGTCTGTTATATTAGAATTGCATTATGAATTACATGGTATTAGAGATGTTTTATACTCATGTGGGGGAAAAATAAACTTTTGTTATATTATAAGGGCCCTCCATGTACTCTTATGGCCCCATTTACCAGATGCAAATGTGGGTGAGATTTTTGCCTCGCTTATTGGAAGAAAGTATGGGAGGTTAAGTAACACTGAAGGTATCTTCTATCCCTAATATCTTGATGTAGATTTGGGAGATATTCTAGCCCTACTTGGTATGGATAAGGGTGGGAGTTAGAGAGAGATAAAAGTGAAAATGGAGTTATAAGAAATCATCAAGAGATGCTTATTATAATCCTTGTATTACATTTTTTTAATGGATTAAGTATAAATGATAATCTAAATTGAATGTTGGAAAGTCTAAAACTTGATACATGTTCTGATGAAATATTAAAGCTAAGTTCAATTGAACTTCTGAGGTCTCGTGTTTTGTTAAGCATCTAGAAATCTTTGTATAAGTGAGTTATAAGTAAGTAAAAATGTTAAGTATGTTATGGAAATATATTACTAGTTTATTTTTCCCTTTATGTTAACTTATTACATTTTATTATACTATATTTTTACTTTAAATTTGAATATTAAAAGCTTAAATGGGTCAAGATAGGAAGTCTACTAAGCTAGTTATTCTCATTCCATTCTTTTAATATTTCAGGGAACGATAAAGGTCATGCCGAGTAGATCAGGTACAGAGGCAAGGTTTTAAATTCTGATATATAAGGTACGATTTTATAATACAACATTAAATTATTTGATGTATAAACTTCTATGATCTGAATTATTATAAGAGTATTTTGATGAAATGAAATGTTTTTTCCTTCTTTTATATGTTTTGGAAAAACCTAATAGCTTTTGTTGTTTGTTATCAGTGGATGAGTTAATTAATTTTAAGTTCAAGTAAGTCAAATACTTTGCACCGTTAACCTCTAAAAATCTTATTAGATTTATGATCTTTGATATCAATAACTTTATAAGGATACACCTTTATAATAATGAATGAGTTTAACCACCTGGACTTCAACTTCCAAGAAAATAATTTTACTTTTGAGTAAGACAATAAAACTTCTTGTCTAGGCTTAAATGTTTTCTCAATGATCTTATGATCATGTCACTTTTCAATTTTCTCTTTGTATAAATTTGATTTTTGTGGGCATCTTTTCTAAATTTTTTCAATTCATTCAACTATATCAACATTTTTTCTTTAGCATCCTTAAGATTATTATTTAATTCTTTTATTTCCCTAGAAGCTTTATATTCTAACTATAGGTACAAATGGGAAGCCTTCCAAAAATTAGTTTATAAGGAAACACTTCAATTGGAGTCCTATAAGTAGTTCTATAATCCCATAATGCATCATCAAATCTTAATGAACAATCCTTCCATTTTCTTTAAAATTCTCTTAATCTCTCGATTACTAATTTTTACTGATCATTAGTCTTGGAATGATAAGTTGTCGATATCTTATGCTTAATTCCACATTTAGAAGTTTCATTTTCAATTCTTTTCACATTTAGAACAATCCTTCCATTTTCTCTAAAATTATCTTAATCTCTTGATTACTAATTTTTACTGATCATTAGTCTTGGAATGATAAGTTGTCGATATCTTATGCTTAATTCCACATTTATAAGTTTCATTTTCAATTCTTTTATTATAAAAATGGCTATGCCCATCACTTTTGTTTACTATAGGCACTCCAAATTAAAAAAAAAAATTTCATCAAAAACTTAATTACTAATTGAGTATTAGTTTTAGGAGGTTCTATAATTCAATCCATTTAGAGATATAGTCAACAACTATGAAAATTTATTAACTTTGAAAAGATTGAATGTAAGGACCAATGAAGTCTAAACCCTAAACATAAAATGTTTTAACTTCAAGCATTTAATTAAGGAAAAAAGCACTTAATTAAGAGCATTTCATTTATTTTAGAAATCTTTCCCACCCTTTGGCATCTATCACATCATATAAAATATCCATTTACATTCTTAAATAGGTTAGGCTAATAAAATCCATCTCAAAGAATCTTAGTAGTACTAAAGCCTTTAAAAGGCCATTCATATTCAAAATCATGACACTGACTAATGATGGATTAAATCTCTTTTTGAGGGATACATCACCTAAGAATTTGGTTTTTAAACTTTCTAAACAAATAAGGCTCATCTTAGAAATAGATTTTGACATCATGCAAAAATTTATGCCTTTGGCTAAAAGACATTTTAGTGGGGATAATACTAATAATAATGTAATTAATAATGTCAACATACTAATGGGGAAGGGGTTATGGTGGAGTGTGTTGAAACTTATTTAATATGAATTAGATTGTTAGACCTAAGCTTATATCCCAGCGGCTAACCAAGAGGGGGGGGGGGGGGGGGGGGGGGGGGGGGGTTGATTGGTAATTAAAAAAACATTATCCTCTTTTCAAACTGAAAAAAAGTTTAGTGAATTTTTTTTATAGAAAAATTTTTCAACCACATTTTCAAACAGAAAAAACTGAAGTGAAAAGGCAGAGTAAAAAGCAACAAAAAATAAAAAACACAGGATTTTTAGTGGTTCGGTCAAACACGACCTACATCCACTCCTCGGAGGCACCCTCCGAGTATTGCACTAATACCAATAGTATTTCTCCTTTTCCCCCACAGCAAGGAAGAGAAGCCTTCACAAAACTCTCTTCCACCACAACCTAGTGCGGCAAAGAACCGTCGTCCTTTTACACCCTCCAAGTGTAGGCAGAGACCTTCCCGTTGTTCACACTCTCCAAGTGTAGGCAGAGAATCTTTCCACTGTTCACACTCTCTAAGTGTGGGCAAAGAACCTTTCATTCTTTCACACTCTCCAAGTGTCGACAGAGAACTGGATCTCCTTGAAAGATATTCTCAAAAGAAATCTAGAAAGATAAGAGAAAAGAGTTAAGTAATCACAATTCACAAAGTTGAGATCCTTTCCTTTGAGTACTAAGTGAATTATTCATGCTCCAATGGTAGGAATTCTCCATTAAACACTCTCTCTCACTCTCTTCTGCACTTCTTCGAGTAAGCATGAAGACCAATGACCAAAAAGATTACAAGGCAATTTACATAGGACATTTTTTATATGAAAGACACGAAAAACTATCCAAAAACTACTAATTTTCAATTATGTACGTACATGATCATCCCGTACGATCGTGATTTTGTACGTACGAATAGTGTAAAATTGTTACGTATGAACTCTTATGTGCATTGGGATGAGGTGACTTTGTACCCGATCATCGTCCCATAAGAACTATGTTCGTCCGGCACAAACAGTTATTTAAAGTCACGCTGAAACATAACTGTTGATGATCCATATGATAAAAGAATAGAGAACATCATCCTGGGATGAATGTTCATGTTCGTCTTGGCGAACAATACAAATCTTGAAACCCGAGATGATCGTCCTGGGATGAATGGTGTGTTTCGTCTTGACGAACTGTTCAAAATGAGAATCCCGAGGACATTTTCCAGGGACAAATTTAGTATTTCATCTGGATGATCCATTCAGAGTGAGGATCCCGAGGACATCGTCCATTGACGAACTGGGTATTTCATCTGGATGATTAGTTCAAGTTATGAATCCAGAGAAGATCATCCTGGGACGAATGGACCATTTCGTCTAGATGACTAGTTAAAAAGGAGAAATCAGAGGACATCATTCAGGGACAAATTTGGCATTTCATCTGGACGATTATGACTTAGAAAAATTTATCACTTTCCTGTTTGTTCCATTGCTCTCTAAGGGGTATAACTGACTTGATCGTCCCGTACAAACAATGTTCGTCCTATATGATCAGTAAAAAAAAAATTTACCTTTTAAAGATCTCCCTCAGTGTGTGTGTGCTAGGTTGCCCAATTTCAATCATACTCTCTCTGACTCAATAAAGTGAAAAATACAAACTTCAAGTTATAAAATATGATAGGCTAAATTTGATTTGAAGTCTTCAGTAGTATGGAGTATGATTATTCTAAAATTTTAGTCCACACAAGAGCAAACACAATTCTTCCAAAAAGTGTTAGGAGAAAATAATAATTGAAATAATAATATTTGGAATCATCAAAACTATACAAGTTGCAAGAATGTAAAACATGCAAATAGCAACTCTCTTAACAATCTCCCCCTTTTTGATGATGGAAAAACAATTATTGTTTATAAATATTTCAAATTTTTAAGCATCTCATAAACTCCCCCTGAATTGATAAACTCCACCTGAATTGATAAACATGTGAGAATAAGGAGACATTTGCACAACAGTCTCCATTTATTATTATATATATATATATATTTTTTTAATACAAATAAAATAGATATGACATAAATAGATATGATACAAAAAAAAATGATACAAACAGAAACAAAATAGATACGATACGAATAAAAATGATACAAACAAATAATATTTTCTCCTATTTTTTGACAACAACAAAAAGAGAAAATGAAAAAGAACCAAGAAATATAAGAAGTCATATGATAATCCTTTGATAATTGATCCTTGAAAGCGATTGAGATAAATTTATAAATAGAATTAAAAATCATCAGGAAAATAAAATGATTCATATAATTTAAGAAGAGATATAACATCGATAATAAGAAAGAATTATAAAAAATATGAGTCAATTTAGACATTGAGATAAAGAATATCATTGCAAAAAAAGATGAATATAAAATTTATATACTTCAAATTTTTAATACCAAATAAAATCATACAGAAGATTAATTTGAATTAAAAGATTGAAAGATTAAGAAAATAATTAACTACCACATGTGGCGCATTGCGCATCTTTTTCAATAGTTGTGGCACATTTTTGTGCATCTTTTTACTTGTGGGCTTATTTTGTGCATCTTTTTCAAATTACGAACCATTGCGCATTCTTTTTTATTTTTATACATTTATACATTTTTTAAGAGTAATCTTGATCTTTCCAAAATAAATAATAAAAAATTTTCAAAATTCTCTTAAGTATAATAATATTTATATTGAAAATAGAAATACAAAATAAGAAAACATCACAATTGTAATAATAATATAAATATTTAAATTAGCCTAATAAGAGACATGAGATTGACATTCTTAATTACATCAAGTTATAAGCACAACTTAAATTTAGAAAAATTAGATTTTTAATGAATTCAATTTTGTGTTGTAGTTCAAGATATAACACTTGTAAGATAAATTTTTTTAGGAATTTTCATATAGGCTAACACACATTTTAAAATAAAATTAAAAGGAAGACAAAATAACTTATATTGATATCATGATGATGAATATTACATTCAGTAGAAATGATATCAATACACTCACAATCTAAAAACACATAAAACTCAAAACACAAAACATAACATAAAAGCATAACTGCTAACAACACATCACTGATACAAAAACATCACATCATATTGAAAAGCAAAAAGAACTACATTGATCACTCAGAAGGACCCTGATCTGGATGAGGTTGCTAGTTGTAGAAATTAAAATAACTGCTCATCATAGTCATAGTTGAGTTTATACCATCGATTTGCTATCACATCCAACTCATATCCTGATGGTACTGAGCATCCTGCATTTGTAGATGAGTTTCAATTTGATCAAAGCGTTGATCATGAGTCTCTAGACAATCAAATATGTGAACCAAATCTTGATAATTTGGTTCACCAGCAGGTGCAGGTGCTCCCGTTTCTTCCTCTAAGTCACTACTAATATGTTGTTCAAAATGTTCATCTTTATTAAAGATCGCTCGAAAAGATCCATTTTTTTTAGTAGAGAGTCTCTTCCATATTTATAACTGGATAGACTAGTTCATATTTCTTCTCCAAAATATAGGTCACAAGATGTCCTAAGGCTATATTTTTCTTTCTTTTATGGGAGATATGGCCAATCTCAGAAAGTTCATAAATGTAATCAATAATCAGTTGGGCTTCATCTATAGGTTGGTTAGTCATAATTAGATAGGTCACTATAGAAAGAAGAGGTGTGATATTGATTATATCACCAGCTTTATGAATAATGGATGTGCGAAGAACATGCTGGATGATACGGGCGTTGCGATTAAGAGTGGCTACCTTAAGCATATGACATACTCCTTTACATCCTCTAATTAATTGATTTACTACTGTCCAGTCATAGTTAGTGGAGGAGGTCAAAGTGTGGGCTCTAATCCCTTGAGTTCTTAAGTTTTGAAAAATTCTTAAGTCTTCTTTAGTGATTTCTACTTTCTTTTTTAAAACATAAGACCTAATCACAGATTGGTCAGAGTTGAAGGACATATTGGAAAGAAAGTAGTGGAAGGTCTCCTTATTGTACAGATGGATCAGAGTGAGAATGAGGCCGAATTGGGTCGAAGAAAAAGGAGCATTACCTTGAAAGTTAGTTGCTCTTGAAGAAGAACTCTAGAGGGAGTGATTTTGGCAGAAGCAAATCTAGGGAAGGATTCTTCATTTGCTTTGGACTGAAAGTTTTCATTATTGTTTTTGGGGAGTCCCTTAGCAAGCACCTTTGGTCTTTTGCCAGAACTAGCCATGGAGAAAGCCTAGGAGAATAGAGGATTGAAAGGGATTTTGGAAGAGATGAGATTTGAGTTCAGAACCCTTCTATTTAAAGAAAAAAAAATGACTTTTCATATAGACGAAATGAATTTCATCCCATACGAATTTTGGTTTGTACGTACGAAAAATATTTTGTATGGACAAACGAATACATCCAAAAATGAAACGACTTTTGGTAATCATACAAGTTATGAGGCATCCTTTCGTACAGAATTTTGACTAAGACGATCGTACAGATGAATAGGTGTTTGTCCGGGATGATCAGAAATTTAAGATCATTTTTATGATAGTTTGAAGCGTCCCCCAGTTTGAAATGCCACATGTTTGTATGGACGAACCAAAGGTTCGTACGTACGATCAGGAATAATTAATTTGATCTTATTCATATAACTACCTTCATGCGTACATACGATTGAATACACATCATCTGGATGATCATCACGATCTTACAGACGAACAGTGAAATGAAAATTAAAAAACTGTATGCAAACTGTTTAAATCTGATAGTTAATATACTACACAATTCGTCCCGTACGAAATGAATTTCATACAAAAAATTATCACAAAAAAAAAAAATTAAAGGAAACATTCAAAATCATAAATCTAGATGTGAGAGAACACAAAACAACATGGACAAAATTCTCAAAACCAAACACAAACACAAATAAAATGATAGAAAATACAAAAAATCACAAAATCAAAGGACTGATAAAATACTAACAAAAATATACATCAATGTTACATAATCATTTTTTTAAGCATTCAAATCAATTACACTAAGCCTTGTTCTTAATGTACTGAAGATATCAAAAGCTAGTGATTTTATAAAAATGTCTGCAAGTTGATTTTTTGTTGTAACATGAATGAGTTCAATTTCTCCATTGGATACATGATCCCTTATGAAATGATGCCTAATGTCTATATGTTTGATTCTTGAATGTTGAATAGGATTTTTAGAAATACAAATAGCACTAGTGTTATCATGATAAATGGGAATAGTGCCTATAGTTAATCCTAAATCAATCAGCTGTTGTTTCAACCAAATTACATGTGCCACACAACTTCCTAATGCAATGTATTCAGCTTCAGTAGTAGATAGGGCTACTGAATTTTGTTTTCTACTGGACCAAGAGACTAAAGAATTTCTAATAAATTGACATGTTCCAGAAATACTCTTTCTATCAATCATACAACCTGTAAAGTCAGAATCTGAATAACCAATATTTTAAATGAAGAGCTAAACTTAGGATACCAAATTCCTAAGTTCTGAGTTCCTAACAGATATCTTAAAATCCTTTTACTGCTGTTAAATGTGATTCATTAGGATCTGATTGAAATCTAGCACATAAATAAACACTAAATATGGTATCGGGCTGGCTAGCTGTCAAGTAAAGCAAAGATCTAATAATCCCTCTAAATTTCTTTTGATCAATATATTTTCCCTTAGGGTCCTTATCCAACTGAACTGAGGAACTCATATGTGTACTAGCAGGTTTAGCATTATCTATTTCATACTTTTTGAGGATGTCCTTAACATATTTCGACTGGCTAAGAAATGTACCCTCCTCAATTTGTTTAATGCTAAAGCCTAGAAAGTAACTTAAATCTCCCATTAGATTTATCTCAAATTCACTACTCATTATATTAGAAAAATCATCAGAAAGATTTTTATTTAAAGATCCAAAGATGATGTCATCAATATAAATTTGTACAATGAGTATATCCTCTCCAATTTTCTTCAAAAAGAGAGTTATATCCTCACTTCCTTTTTCAAATGATCTTTCAAGTAGGAAGGTGCTCAACCTCTCATACCAACCCCTAGGTGCCTGTTTCAATCCATATAATGCCTTTTTTAGTTTAAAAATATGATTTGGGTGTTTAGAATTTTCAAAACCTATAGATTATTCTATAAAAATATCCTCTTGAATTACCCCATTTAAAAAGAGATTTTTATCATCTATTTGGTATAATTTAAATCCTCTGAAACAGGCAAAGGATAATAAAATCCTAATTGCTTCAAGTCTAGCTACAAGGGTAAAAGTCTCCTCAAAATCAATTCCTTCAATTTGATTATACCCCTTAGCCACCAGTCTAGCCTTATTTCTAATGACTACTCCTGAATCATTCATTTTGTTCTTGAAAACCCACTTAGTTCCAACTACACTTTGATTCTTTGGTCTTGTTGTTAATTCCCAAACTTCATTTCTTATAAATTGATTTAACTCTTTTGCATAGCTAAGATCCAAAATTCATCCAAAAGTGCTTGATCAATATTTATAAGTTCTGTGGTTGAAATAAAGGCTGAGTGATTGACTTCTTTGTTTAATCCAAGCCTAGTCCTAACACTCTCACTAGGTTCACCTATAATTAATTTCTTTGGGTGGTTCTTAGAAAATCTCAAATCTCTAGGCAAAGGGTTTTCTATCTCTAAATTTTCTTCTAAATTTATTTTATCAATCTTTTAGGAGTTATTCTCAATTTCATCCTCTTCAACAATTGCCTCTTCTAAACTTCCTGATTCATCAAATACAATTGTGTGGTCTCCTCAATTACCTTTTATTGAATACTCTATAAGATTTTCCAACACTTGAGTATCCTATAAAAATACCTTCATTTGATTTTGGATCAAATTTTTCTAAGGCAGATTTTTCATTGTTATGAATAAACACCTTACATCCAAAAATATGCAAATATGACAAATTAGGTGTTCTTCACTTTAGCAACTCATAGGGTATTTTATTTAATTTTGATCTTTTATTCACCCTATTCAGAATATAACATGCAGTGCTAACCCCCTCAGCCCAAACATATTTAGGAAGTGAGTATTCTGCCAACATGGCTTGAGCGGCTTCAATTAGTGTTCTATTTTTTCTTTCGACTACCCCATTATATTGAGGGGTTCTAGGTACAAAAAAATTGTGATCAATTCCTTTCTCCTTATAAAAATCCTCAAATTTTTCATTTTCAAACTCTCCTCTATGATCACTTTGAATAGTGTATCCAAGTAAAAATGTTTCTAAATTTCTCAAATGATTCACTCTTATGATGTAAAAATCTAACCCCATGTGAATCTAGAATAATCATCCAGAATCACAAATCCGTATTCCTTTCCTCCTAGACTTATAGTTCCAACTGGTCCAAAAAAATCCATATGCAAAATCTATAATGGTTTACTAGTTCTAAGATCCTTACTGGATTGAAAAGAGGACTTCACTTATTTTCCTAAATAACATGCATCACAAAGATGGTCCTTAGTAAAATATAGTTTTGGTATACCTTTTATTAGGTTCTTTTGGGTAATCCTCTTAAGGTTTTTCATGCTAGAGTGACAAAGTCTCCTATGCCAAAGTCATGACTCATCAGATATAGTATTTAAACAAAAAGCAGTAGGAGTTTTAATATAATTCAAGTCTAGCATATACACGTTGTTTACCCTTATACCATTTAAAACATCAATACCATTTAGGCTTAATATGCAGCTAGTAGGAAAAATTTTACACAGTATCATTTATCATATAGCTGGCTAATACTTAACAAATTATGCTTTAAGACTTCTACCAATAATACATTTTCAATAAAAAAATTCTTAAGATTTCCAATCATACCTGAGCCAACCACCTTCCTTGTGGTATTATCTTCAAGTGCAACCTTACCTCCACTTATGGATTCCAACGATATGAATTATGCAGTATCTCCAGTCATATGCTTTGAGCAATCGCTGTCCAGGTACCATATACTCTCACGAGACCTTGTGTGAGAGAGATCTTGCAAAATTATCAAATGTTAGACCTGGGAATCACAACTAGTTTAGGTTCTCCTTTTGGCAATTTATAATCAGATGCATGTATGATATGTCTAGGTTTATGCATCTTAGGTCTCCACACCAAATAAGTTTTCTTCTTTAAAGTACAGGTGTGAGCTATATGTCCAAATAATCCACAATTATTACATTTGACTTTTGGAAATAGATTCCTAAGTCTTCTACTATTCATCTGTCTATTCAGGGATTGCATAAATTTAGGATACAAAATAGGATTAGTGAAATCTTCAAGTCTAGGGGGTATCCTATTTTCCTCGAGAGCTTTTATCTTAAATTTGTAAAATGAATTCATATCTTCCAAAATTCGATTTGTATAATTAATTCTATAAATTTTGCTCTCAGATTCATCTTTAAAATTTTTAAATTCTTTTTCAAGTTCTGTGCGCATAGGATGATTTTAAACTTTCATGATTTTTATTCAAGTCATCATACTCATCAAGTAATTTCATGTGGTTGTCATCAATTAAAGCATGATCTTTTGTAAGGATTTATTATTCTTTTTGTAATTTCAGAAATTCTAAATTCAGACTAGTATGCATTTTCTTTAACTTCCTATATGCATCATGTATGTGTTCAGAGACTTCAAAAAGTTCATTATAAGTCAAGTAACATACATCTTCTTGATCTGAGTGATCAAGACTATCGGCCATTAAGCACAGATTAATGACTTCCTCTTTCTTTTTAGTCTCTGATGAGTCTGAAGCTGAGTCTGCCTAGAAAGCTCTTTGGAATTTCTTCTTTCCCTTCTTAACAATTGGTTTCTCCTCTACTTTCTTCTTGCTAGGAGTGATTTTGAGTTTTGGGCAATCTGACTTAATATGATCAAGTTTCTTGCACTTATAGTAAATAACATCATTTGAAACCTTGACATTTTTATTAAATTTACCTCGATTTCATTATTGGCATCTCTTTTGCTTCCTCCTCAAAAAGCTTCTGAATTGTCTAGTCATTAGTGTGATATCATCTTCATCCTCAGGTTGTGAGAGTTCACTCTCTGACTCCTCCACTTTTCAGTGTAATGTTCTTCTCCCTTCATGGTTCACCTACATTAATCTTTCTTTGACTCGCCCCTTGCTCGTAAGCAATTAGTGATCAAAGAAGATTATCAATAGAATAAATGTTTAAGTCTTTAGACTCTGTAATTATAGTTATTTTAGCATCATAAGCAGTAGGCAAACAATGAAGTATCTTATTAACCATTTCAGCATTAGTTAGTTCCCTACCTAATACATGTAAAGAGATGATCATTTGTGTGAATATTGCGTACATGTTAGAAATAGATTCATTAGATTTCATGCAAAATAATTCATAGTCATGCAACAAGATATTAAGTCTAGATTATTTTGCTTCATTAGTCCCCTCATAAGTTATACAAAGTCTAACCCATATGTCCTTTCCACTCTTGCAAGTGGAAACTCATATGTAATCTTCAAATTTAAGATCACAAAAGAAACTATTCAAGCATTTGACATTAAGTTGTGCTAAGTCACGTTCTTCTACTGTCCAGTCAACAAAAGGTGTTTCTACTCTAACTCCGTCAACTAATCTAGTTGGTTTTGTGTACCCTTCCTAAACTAAGATCCACATATGGTAATCAAGTGACTGTAAAAATGCAGACATGCGTGTTTTCCAAAAATTAAAAGGAATATTGTCGAATAATGGAGGTCTAGTTATAGAGTAACCCTCAGATGTGTTTCGGTTTCCAAATGTAGCCATGGTTGTTAATCAAAAAGTAGTCTAAACTTATGATTTTGAAATTAAGCTTTGATACCACTTATTGAAACTTGTTCAATATGAATTAGGTTGTTAAACCTAAGCTTATATCCTAGCAGCTAACCAAGAGGGTCTGTGTGTGTGTGTGTGTGGGGGGGGGGGGGGGGGGGGGGGGTGCATTGGTAATTAAAAAAATTATCCTCTTTTTAAACAAATAAAAAGTTTAGTGAATTTTTTTTATAGAAACAATTTTTCAACCACACTTTCAAATAGAAAAAACTTAAGTAAAAAGGCAGAGTTAAAAGCAGCGGAAAATAAAAGACATAGGATTTATAGTGGTTCGATCAAACACGACCTACATCCACTCCCCGGAGGCACCCTCCGAGTATTACACTAATAACAATAGTGTCTCTCCTTTTGGACCCACTGCAAGGCGGAGAAGCCTTCACAAAACTGTCTTCCACCACTACACGGTGCGGCAGAGAACCATCATCCATTTACACTCTTTAAGTGTAGGTAGAGTACCTCCTGCTGTTTACACTCTCCAAGTGTCGGCAGAGAACCATCCCGCTGTTCACACTCTCCAAGTGTAGGCGGAGAACCTTTCCGCTATTCACACTCTCCAAGTGTAGGTAGAGAACCTTTCATCCTTTCACACTCTCCAAGAGTCGGCAGAGAACCGGATCTCCTTAAAAGATCTTCTCAAAAGAAATCTAGAAGGACAAGAGAAAAGCGTGAAGTAATCACAATTCACAAAGTTGAGATCCTTACCTTTCAGTACCAAGTGAATCCTTCACGCTCCAACGGTAGGAATTCTCCTTCAAACACTCTCTCTCACTCTCTCCTTCACACTTCTTTTAGTCAACACGATGACCAATGACCAAAAAGATTACAAGGTAGTTTACAAAGGACCTTTTATATGAAAGATGCAAAAAACTATCCAAAATTGCTAATTTTTAATTATGTACATGCATGATCGTCCCGTACGATCATGATTTCATACATACGAATAGTGTAAAACTATTACGTATGAACTCTTATGTGCATTGGGATGAGGTGACTTCATACCCGATCATCATCTCATACGAACTATGTTCGTCCGGTACGAGCAGTTATTTTAAAGTCACATTAAAACATAACTGCTGACGATCCATATGATAAAAGAATAGAGAACATCATCCTGGGATGAATGTTCATGTTCGTCTTCACGAATAGTATAAATCTTGAAACCCGAGATGATCATCCTGGGATGAATGGTGTGTTTCGTCTAGATGAACTGTTCAAAATGAGAATCTCGAGGACATCATCCAGGGACGAATTTGGTATTTTGTCTAGACGATCCATTTAGAGTGAGGATCCCAAGGACATCGTCCATAGATGAACTAGGTATTTTGTCTGGACGATTAGTTCAAGTTATGAATCCAGAGAAGATCGTCCTGGGACGAAAGGATCATTTCATCTGGACGACCAGGTATAAAGGAGAAATCAGAGGACATCATCCAGGGATGAATTTGGCATTTTGTCTAGATGATTAGGACTTAGAAAAATTTGTTCACTTTCTCGTTCCATTGCTCTTCGAGGGGTATAACTGACTTGATCGTCCCGTACGAACAATATTTGTCCCGTACGATCAGTAAACAAAATTTTGACCTTTTAAAGATCTCCCTCAGTGTGTGTGTGCTTGGTTGCTCAATTTCAATCATACTCTCTCTGACTCAATAAAGTGAAAAATATAGACTTCAAGTTACAAAATATGATATGCTGAATTTGATTTGAAGTCTTCAATTGTATGGAGTACGATTATTCTGAAATGTTAGTCCACACAAGAGCAAATACAATTCTTCCAAAAAGTGTTAGAAGAAAATAATAATTGAAACAATAATATTTGGAATCATCAAAACTATACAATTTGCAAGAATGTAAAACATACAAACAGGAACTCTCTTAACATAGTGTAATTCTAAATAATAATAATATATACTTAAGGCTCTGTCTTTCCTAAATAATGCTTAAGTTTTATTCAATATAAATTAACAAACCTGACATAAGTTACACTAGTATGCATACTGAATCAGTAATAAAATGATATAGTAGAGTATCAAACACAAAGAAATATGCTTTCCACTAATCAACTACTATTGTTTACTCTAATCACAAAATTATCCAACTTCAATAAAAATATTTTTTGTGGAGATTCAATTACTGAATAAAAATAGTAAAATAATGAATATAATATTTTGAATAAAGTATTTTATATTGATGAATTAAAATTGCATATCTTTCCTAATGAATTTTTTGATTGTGATATGATTTAGAGCATTTGCATCCCTAGATCTCTATCAAGCCTGTAGGGGTTAATAGGATATCTATTGACCTCCTATAGTTATATCATCTTCTTAAGAACCTAGCATGTTTTCCATTCTATGTCTAGGTATGCAAACACACCATTTCAATATTCCTGATTGTTCTTTCATTCCACCATCGAAGTTATACATCACACTAGGTTTTAATTATACATATTATCACTATATTCATTAAATAAAGAGCGAGATAATATTGAAAACATCTTTTAACTTTAGAGCACATGAGTTTTCATTAGTAAGTAATAAGTTATATACATCGTTAATCCAACATTACATAATTAGCTAGATGTAAAAGAAAAGATAAGCAAACTCATTTTCATTAAAATCATAGAAAGAAAATATAAGAGAATGATATCACCAGGAAGGTTCAATGAATCTCCTCTATACTTCTTCCTTAATGTATAAAGTTGCTCCAATAAACATGGACTAACACTCTAACAATGGTATCAAATAGTTTTCTAATTTCCCTTAGTTGCAACCTAAGAGAGATTTAGAGAAGTACTCTAAATGTACTAAAATAAATGAAGTAATTGAACTCCCCTACAAACTTAATTCATTGACTATTTATAGGAAAACACAGTAGTCAACTGCCATTGTAGGGCTTGAAAGGTCGGTAGTGCTGCATCCAAAAAATGAACTAACATCGCTGCACTATTATTTTGGCTCCGCCACGGTTCTTGCTGATGTGGACTAATTAGTAAATAATCATGTCATTTCACTGATAAGTCGTGTCCTTAGGTAGTTACAACTGTCATGCTATGACACTGCTGAATTCTAAACACTGTAGGGCTAGAATAATAATTTGGGCACCAAGGTGTAATAGATTGTGATACTGCAGCACTTGAAGATTATAAGCTGGGTGCTGGGAAGTTCACTCTTTTTTCATTGCATTAATGTCCAAAAGAGAAGTTGGCACCGCCATGTCTATATTATGGCACTCCAACGATTCCTTTGATGGCGCTGTAGTGTTCTTTGGTTCGTCACCACGGTGTTTGATGTTACTTAAAATTTTGTGCTTTTTTTATATTTTTTTCTTTACAACACAACTAAATAAAATATTTTTATCGGAAATATATTACATAAAATAACACATTATTTATACTGATCAAATTCTTTCCATCTTGAACTCTTGCTTGTCCTCATGTAAATAAAAATATTGCAATCTTGATTAAATAATTAACCAAAGTAAAAACTGATAATTTAAAATTATTAAAATCTGGAATAATACATAATAGTCTAGAAGTAAGAAAAATGAAAAAGATTATAATTCTAATTTAGAAAAAATTACTAATAATTATACTAATTAGTCATCCTTATTATTACTTAGTTTGAATTCACAATTTATATATTTAATTATTATCTTTTGAATTTTAAAATAATAATGTTGTTTAAGGATTAGATATGTTAGCGGTTAAAATTGAATCTTCATTAGCTCTCCATCAATTATACTAGTTTTATTATTTTATCCTTTGTGAATTTTTAGTATAAGATTGTAATTGAACTCTAGGCTTTTTACTATTACTAATTTTTGAATGTACTCATCTTTTATTTTTCTCTCTGTAATAGAACTATTTTAATAGTACTTTTTTATTTGGAGTCGTAGTTAATAATTTTGAATGTCCATTTTTGCTTTGAAGCCTTTTACAGTTATAATGAATTTAATCTAAGAATTTAATAAGATTACAAATTTAAAATTTGTATTACTTATGATTTCTAATTTTAATCTACTCATATATAATCTTCAATTTTAACTATTTATATTTAATTAAAAATTAATATATAAAGGTATAACTTATAGTTTTAAATTAAAGCAGTAACTTAAATGATCTAAATTAGTTAATTTTTAGTTCTTCCACTTTATGAAGTAGAAATAGTGTTCATTTGAACTATGATCTAGGATTTTATTATCATCCTAATTTTAAATATTTTTTAATTATTGTTTTTACTAAGGTTAATTAAATAATCAGAATGCAAAAATTATAACAAGCATGAGGGGAATTTCAATAAAATGTAAATAAAGGAACAAAAAAAAAATAATCAACACTATACATATTTTCATATAAATGATAAAAGGAGCATAAAATATATGTTAAAATAACATAACATATCATATGTTATAATATAACTAGTCACTAGGCACCGTGCATAGCATACTGGCTTCTAAATCCAACATAAAAAAAACATGCTCCAATTACTCATATAAGTGTATTATCATCTAAAAAAATATGAAAAACAATCAAGATACAGACACACATCCTCTTTTCCTTGAACTTCAAGATTTCCTTGTTCATCTAATCGCATGGTTTCAATCTAAGACCATTGACCTTAAAACTGTGAAAAGTTTTCTTATCTTGAATGCAGATGGCACAATTGAGATATATTTTAATAACAGAATATGGGCCAACCCATCCAGATTTAATTTTTCTATAGTATAACTTTTCGTAATCAAAGAGTAGAACATCTTGACCAGGATGAAATTCATACTTTAAAACTTCACATTTATGTATTTTCTTCATTTATGCCTTGTATCTTCTTGTATCCTTAAGAACTTCATCATTAAACTTATGAAGTTTATTGATGATAACAAAACTTTACATGTGGAGAAGAGAAAAGAAATCTTCATTTTTCTAATGTTCTTCACTTTTAATCCTAGAAGAGGAATGTCTTTGCTTGATTCTACCTGTTACTTAAGTTAAATTTTCATGAAGATGAAGATAGCATTATACCCAAGAACTAACAAGGATTGAAAATTAAACTTCCATTATGTCACTTTTATCATTTCCAATTGAAAGGAAGTCATAATTTTTTAGTGTTGCGGCACTAAAGGTAGCGTTGCAATGCTTTCTTATCTCTTAAGGGTTTTTTTTTTAATGTAAACTTAAAAAAACTAACAATCTCTATTTATCACTCCTAAGTTATAAGCTGGGTTGCTTCCCCCGAAGTGCTAAGTTTATAGCCTTCAGCTAGACTTAATAATATATTAAACCTAATTCTAGGATGCCTCCCACACAGTGCTAAGTTTATAATCTTCAGCTAGACTTTCCTAGATTTTTTAATTTAGCTGGGGTATATTGTTTCCATTCTTTAAATGGCTTCCATTAAGATCTTTTTTTCTTTTATTATTGGATTAACTTCAATATTACTAGGCAAATATCCAAGAGGTCTACTACTGCTTGAAATTGTAAGCTAACTTAATTGGGTTTCCAAAATTTTAATAGAAATAACTTGGTTTTGTAATTGAGATCCAAACTGCATAATTACATCTTCCAATACTATTTTTTTTATTCTCAAATTAATTGCTTTGATTCAATCTTAGAGGATATATAAGTCTAGGATTAATATAAGGGTGTTGACAAGTGTTCCAATTTACTCCATGATTATTTTTCCCATTATTCCATTGATTAATATCACCCATATTATTTGACTAATTAAAATTAGGATAATTCCATGAACCTGGATTATATGATTTCAGCTGGTCATTAAAAATTATCAGTATCCATTTTATTAATTAATTCATAAGCTTTCTTAAATTTCTTAGACATTAATGATCCTTCAACTACAATATCAATTATAGCTCTAAGAGATCATACTAATCTATTATAAAATATTTGAATAAACAACCAATCAAGTAATGCATGATGCGGGCATTTTCTAAATATTTCTTTAATTCTTTCCCAACTCATATAAAAAAATTCTCCTTCAAACTGAGTAAAAGAAGTTATGTCAATTCTAAGTATGACAATTTTTAAAGTGAAAAATACTTAGCAAGAAACTTATCAGCTAACTCATTCCAAGTGGTTATAGAGCCTAAGAATAAAGAATTCAATAATATTTTAGCTTTAGCTCTTAAGGAAAAGGAAAATAATCTAAGTCTAATAGCATAATCACTAACAGCTTTGTAAATTAGGATATTCTATGGGAGTTCATCCAACCAGAGAGTTTTAAACCATTTGAATAATAACTAGTTTTAATTCAAAATTATTATCTTAAATTATAAGTATATTTATGTCTTACGTCTACTAAAGGGATTGCATAATCCTTAAGAGGACTAAAATGACTTCACTCTAACTCAGGTTGAGTCATTTTTAAAATATTTTTACTTTTTAAATTTTAGAAAGGGTTCTCTTAATTTCAGGATCAAATGATAATAATTCCTTTCTATGGCTGCAATGCATATAACCAAGAAAAAATAAAATATATAATTAGTGATCAATGAAAATAAAAAAATAAATATGTAAGTAGGTCTAACTATTTAATTAATTCAACAATATAACTAAAATATTACAAAAAGCGTCATACTTCGCTGACAACGGCTCTAAAAACTTAATGGGTATGGGGCTGCGATGGAGTGTAATTTTGAATTATAAAAATATATACTTAGGCTCTATCTTCCTTAAATAATTCTTAAGTTTTATTTAATATAAATTAACAAACCCCACTTAATCTAAGTAAGTATACATGACAAATTAAGTAATAAAGTGATAGAGTAAAGTGTCGAACCCACGAGGAAGTATGCTTTCCAGCAATCAACTACTACTATTTACTCTAATAAAAAAAATTAACCTCCTTCAATAAAAAATGTTTGTTGTGGAGATTCAATCACTAAATAAAAATAATGAAATGATGTATATAATATTTAAATAAAGTATTTTAGTTTGATGAATGTAAATTGCATATCTTTCATAATGAAATTATTAATTGTGATGTGATTCAGAGTATATGCATCCCTAGATCTCTTTTTAGCTTGTAGGGGTGAAAAATATATTTATTGATCTTCTACACTTATATCATCTTCTTAAGAACCTAAAATGTTTTACATCCTATGTAGGTATGCAAACACATTATACATTATTCCTGGTTATTCTTGTATTCCTCCATCGGAACTATATATCATACTAGATTTTAACTACACATATGACCACTATGTGCATTAAATAAAGTGAGAGATAATATAGAAAACATCTTTTATCTTTAGATCACAAGAATGTTCCTTAGTACTTACTACGTTATCTACATTATCAACCCAAAACTAAGGAATTAGCAAGATATGAAATAAAAAATAAGCAAACCCATTTCCATTGAAATCATAGAAGAAAGAAAATATAATAAAATGATATCACCAAGAAGGTTCAATGATTCTACCCTACACTCCTTCCTTAATATAAAAAGTTGCTCCATCAAACATGAACTAATACTCTAATGATTATATCAAATGCTTTCCTAAATTCTCTTAGTTGTGAACCTAAGAGAAATTTAAATAAGTATTCTGAAATTTACTAAAATTAAATAAGTGATTGAACCTCCCCTACAAACATAACACATAGACTATTTATAGGAAAATAAAATAGGCAACTAGCATTGCGGGGCATAAAAGATCAGCGGCTGCAAATAAACTAACGTAGTTGCACTGTTATTTTGGCATTGTCGTGGCACGTGCTGATAGGGACTAGTTACTTAGTGAATAATCATATCATTTCATTGACAAGATGTGTCCTTGGGTAGTTACAACTATCACATTATGACACTGCTGACTTTAGAATGTTGTAGTGTTAGAATGACATTTTGGACTCCAAGGCGTGATAGATTGTAATGCTTTGGCACTTGAAGATATTAAGCTGGGCGCTGTGAAGCTGACTCTTTTCTCATTACGGTGCTATCCAATAGAGAATTTAGTGTCGCCATGTCGATATTGTAGTGCTCCGATGGTGCCTTTGATGGCTTTGTGGCTTTATTTTGTCTAACAACAGGGCACTGTATGATACTTAAAATTTTGTGTATTTTATGTATTTTTCCTGCACAATACAACCAAATAATACATTATCACTGAAAAATAATACATGAAATAAAAAATTATTTACACTTATCATATACCAAGGAAAATTCCAAGAATGTAATGAGTATAACTTTTCATTAGAGAAAAAAGCATTAATATCCTTATCATTATCATTAGAGTCCTCTCTCTTTAATCTAAAAAAATGATCGACCACTTGATTTTTTGAATCTTTCATTTCCAAAATATATACATCAAATTCCTTTAGTAATAAATTCATCTGATTAATTTAGGCTTCCCATCTTTCTTGGTTAATAGGCATTTGATAGCATAATGATCAATAAAAATAATTACTTTAGTGCTAATTAAACAATATCTAAATTTATTAACCAAAAAAAAAAAAACTGTAGTTAGCACCCTTTTTTTCAATTATTGTATAATTAATCTAAGCATCACTAAAAGTTCTACTAGCACAGTAAATAGCATGACATTTCTTATTAAGAGTTTGACCTAAAATTTTCTCCTTTGGCATAGTCACTAGCATCACACATAAATTCAAAATTTAAAGACTTTTAAGGTGAAATGATGATAAGTGTAGGAACTAAGTACATCTTCAGCTTCTCAAATACAACTAAATAATCAAAATAAAAATCAAAAGGCATATATTTTTCAAGCAAAGGATAAAGTGGTTTGGTAATTTTTGAAAAATCTTTTATGAAATGCCTCTAAAATTTGCATGACCTAAGAAACTCTGAACTCCCTTAATAGAAGTAGGAGATGAAAAATTCTTCATCACTTAGACTTTTTCCATCCAATCTCCATACCCCTCATAGAGATTTTATGTCTAAGGACACTGTATTCCTTTACCATGAACTGGCATTTCCCTAATTAAACATAAGGTTGGTTTACTCACATCTTCTAAAAAATAATTATAAATGATCTAAGTAAAAATCGAATATTGTTCCAAAGATTGAAAAATCATCCATGAAAATCCCAATGCCATGCTTAATTAAATCATAGAATATTAACATCATACATCTTTGAAATATAGTAGAGGCATCTCATAAGCCAAAAGCCATATGCCTAAATGCAAAGGTATTATAAGGACCAGTGAAAATTATCTTATCTTGATCTTTTGGGGCAATGGAACTTTGATGGTATCTTAAGTAGCCATTTAAGAAACACTAGAAAGGATTCACGACTAATCTATTAAACATTTGGTCAATGAAGGACAATAGAAAGTGATCCTTCTTAGAGGCTTTATTAAGCTAATCAATATAGATCCTCCACCCTGTCACCATCTTAGTAGGAATAATTTTATTCCTCTCATTTACAACAGAAATTAATCCTCATTTCTTAGCAACAAAGTGACTATGAATATCCTAGTCACTGTTATAAATATGATAAATGATCCTTTCATCCAACCACTTCAAAATTCCTTTCTTTAGTACTTCTTTCATTGTCAGATTCAACCTATTGTTCAGCTTTTGGTAGATAAGATTCTTTCTTAAAAAATCTTATGCATACAAATAAAAGGACTAACCCCCAAATGTCAAAAATAGACCAGCCAAACAAAGTCTTATATGAACTAAGGACTTTAATCAACTTACCATCCTGATTATTTTCAAGCGCGATAGAAAATAAAATGTAAAGTTGAGTCCCCTTCTAAAAATGAATATTTTAAATGAGCAAGATGTGACAAGTAGCATGTTACACATTCAGAAATAATAATAGGTAAATTATCATGTTACACAAAATTATACTAATCACCTAAGTTTTGGAACTATGGATATTACATCTTAAAGATCATTTAGGTAGTGCTCCATTAATGCCAAAGATTGACACACCTTTTAAATTTGTGACAAGTAGCATGTTAAACACATTTAGATATATTTTTATTTTAAACACTAATAAGATATTCAAGTTTAATGTTCCTAAGATCAAGGAGTTTTTGAGTTAATATTTAATATCTTAAAGCCAATCTATTGGAACCTCCAAGCATAGGAAATGATTTCAATAGAAGGTAAGGGAGAGTTACCTAAATTCATATAGCCAGAGAAATATCAAATCAAAAGTAGTGAGGAGTAAAACAAAAAGAGATTAATTATTTAAGAATCCTATGAAGCTGTAATCATTAGTGATTAGATGGTGACTAAGAACATCTTATCAATGATAGAGATTAAAGTGTCCAGGGTATCTTACCACGTTAGTGAGATCGCTAGCAACTGTAGTGAACAAGATTCAACCCCAAGGCTGCAAATTCTAGTGATAGGGATAAATTTTAAGCTCAATCTTACAAAGTAGGAAGTGCAAGATTTAAAGGTGACTAATTATTTAGTGAAGAAACATAAAGAGGAGTCATTGATGATGCTCTCTATAAGAAGGATTGATGAAATTTTTATACATGTGGTATCATTAAAGATCGAAATTCAATACTTCCATCAATGAAGTTGAGAAGGATAGGGTAACCGAGCAAAATGCTTATTTTTTTAAATATTTTTTCCAACTTTAGAGGTCTTTAAATGATGTTGAAGTAAAGCTAATCTTATTTAGTAATTGCATTATCTAGTTTTTAATGGATTCATCAAAGAATTGTACTATGAGACTAATATGGTAGAGATTGAAGTTATTATAATAAGGAAGTTCATTTAAATTTCCTTCTTGTGTCATTTCAAAGTAGGTACGGAGTTCACCCTTTTTCAATTGATTTAAGGTTGCATTTGAGCCAAAATTAAAAAAAAAAAACATTTGAGCTAAGATTTTCGAGCATAATGTGAAGGCCTTCAATTTAACTACATGACGAGTTCACATCGATGCCTTATCCAATTATCATTCTTAGTCCATAATGATACAATCTTCAAAATTTCCAATATATATAAGCTCTTTAATGACGTTGTTGAGTTGGTAACATCCTCCTTTTTGTGATCATAGTATTTGTGAAAGACAAAATATTTTGATGGGTTTCAAACATATGATGTTGTGTTCATTGTAGGTGTTCATTGAAAGCATTTCATATAAAGCTTGATATACGACCTCTGCAAGAGACGCATGAGGAGGATTATAAGTCATATGCATAAGCTACAAAAGTGATCTCTCATCTCTTAAAGGAAGTCAGATTAGAATGGTTCTTTTTTGCTTCTCGAGGTGGACATGATTGATCAATGAACTAACAATAGGTTATCCCCCCCCCCCCCCCCCCCTAACCACAATTAAAAAAATTCCATTTAAATATATAAGATGGTCTAATATTGATTAAAATTGTTTGACACCTGATTGACCCCAGTTTGGCACATAAATTAATATATACGAACAATAATATTTTATTACATTAAAATTCATCTGTTTGTTCTACTGACCATGCAATCTAGGTAACTCCCCATAACACCGTCATACTCTCGATATTACATAATGCACTCTAATGGGCTTTATGGACATAATGGGGCTTTATGGGCCAAATGTAGCTTTCTAACATGCAACATTAATTAAATAATGGATTAAAGCACTAAACACTTTAAAATTAGTGCAAGAATGCACATGCTTCCATCATAGTCTACATTCTAATAAAAATAGTAGGAATGACCTACTTAGCTTTAATTTTGCTTTGCAATTAACTTGGGCTTATCTAATATTATATTACAACCCATTACTTACTTTCTAGCCAATTATTTAAGAACCATCGATTGCCATTGAACTTATCGGATTACTTTACCATCATTATTATTACAATCCATTCATATGTGGTGATAAAATCAAATCTAATCCATTATTACTATCCATTCCTTTGGCTCACATTTCTTATATCATACTAAAGTTATAATTGATATTTATGTGGAAGAAAAAGCCTCAATCCTCCTAATTCCAGCTGATTCTTATGTCCTCTCATATAGATATATCCATTTAAAACCAGAAAGTAGGATGATGGTGGGGAAGTCTAATGCTATCAATTTGACTTGACGGACAGGCTGAGTTCAAATTTGATCTAAAGTTTATATGAATTTGAATTATTTATTATATGGGTCAAAATGATTGATCCGAATTCAACTCGACCGAAATCTGCCCAACCATAACCCGACCCATTTAACTAATTTATTATATGATTTATACAATATTTTTTGAATCAACATAAATCAATAAATCCGAACACGACTTTATTAATCCGAACACTACCTATTTAATTTGAATCCAACCAATTAACTAAAATTTGAATAATGATTAGATCAATGTCAAGTTAATTTTAAATTTTCCAGTCGATTCAAATCTAGTACTATAAAATTTAATCAGATTATTCTAAATCTAAATTTTATGATATTACAACATTTATTGATGCTCCTAAAGAAGTATATCATGTGAAATGTGGGGTGGAGAATGGATTAGCTCTATAAAGAATATTTATTTATGACACATTGAAGTGTGACAGTTTCCTCCGAAGAAAATTTAATTTCCAATAGATATCATATCATGAATAATCATGACATGCACGACAATGAATAACTAAGTAAATTATTTGGAGATATTATTACGTACAGAATCCAGGCGCAACTTTTTATCCGGACTTCAATGAGGTGATGCCACGCAAGTTTTTTTTGAATTTTCTCTCTATTGTACATACACTATGTACAAATTAAAGAGAGGGGAAAAAAAATACATAGCTCTATCTGAATAAAGTCCCAACAAAATCCAGACTCCGCATGTAATAATTTTTAAATTATTTGATGTTAGGAGATATAAAAAAACTTCTTATGGAGTTGATGCAGACGTCCACTAAATCCTCAAAATAGGCGCATCGTACGAGATTCGCTTAGCGTGAAGCTTTCAGCCTGCTTCGTTAATATTAGGTCTTATTAAAGCTCCACTGAAGTCGGCAGAGATTGAGGGCAATATCTCTATATTGACTTGTAAAGCTTTCTGGATTTACTTTGAAGATATTTGTGATTGAAGAGAGACAAAGATTAAGAGATTAGTGTAAGTGTACTATTTCTTACAACAGCTGTCGTAAAATCAGCTGCAAAAGTCATTACTGTCTGAAGTGTTTTATGGGACAGCAATAGCTAGCAGAAAATTTGGCCACCGCCATTGCGAATGGTAATACTAAAATAAATAGTTTTCATATATTTAGATATTTGGAGAAAAGTAATTAATCCTTGATGACATATGGAGTTAAATTAATTTAAGCCCGTTAATGGGAGGTTTGTGATTATTTTTTAATAATTTTATTTGTATTTTGATATTTTAAATATGAATTATTATTATTATTTTTAGTGATATTATGTGGGGCTATTTGGTTAATTGTAAATAGGTGTAAATTATTTTGAATGCAAGGGTTATGAAAATATTGATGTTTGATTTGAAGTAAAAGGAATGCCGAGTAAAATTTTGAAATAAAATGAATTCACGTATATACTAGTTCAAATCTATTGTATTTGGAATTTCTCCGATTTTGATGATTTCCAAATACATTTGAAAATCACATCCATTCCTTTGGCTAGCTGCCACTCGCTACCACCCACCGCCAGCCAGCGAACACCTACGGCCACCCTCGGCCACTGCCAACCACCCTCGAACACCTCCGGCTACACGCAACTAGTGTCAACCGCCACCAACCACCACCATTTTGAACTTTACACTACATTCAATTTTTTTCAAGTCTGACAAAAAAAAGTAAAATCCTGCACTACTTATTTCACATTTCCAAACGACTCCAAAATATTCAAATACATCACATTCATTTTACATTGCATTCTTTTTACATTATATTCCTTTTTCAACCAACTAAATGGCCTCAAGTTGAAATAAGTTGTGGCCATGGCAATATCAATGGTGATGTTAGCTATTGTTGGTAATGGTCGTGGTCAGATGTGGTGGCCAATTATAAAAAATAGCCGATATATTTTTCTTTATAAAAAAAATGAAAATAACTAAAAATTATATTAAATATTAAAAAATAAGTTCTTAAAAAAAATGAATTATAAATAAAAAATCAAATAAAAAAAATTTCTTAAAAAAAAAAAAAAAAGAACTGTCACATATATACCTTAAATATCATGGGATTCTGAACAAGCTAAATAGTTTCACATCAAAGAGATATTGGGCACCTTATAGGCATAAAGGTTGTGGCAACAAGCGGAAATTAACAGATTGTTTACATAAAGTCGTTACGACCATAAAGCAATGAAGCATTTATTTAGGATAGTTATTTAATTTCTTTGCTTCCCATATTTGTTGCGAAGTCCGAATTTTTTTTAAGGGGGCATAAATTGGCTTTTTTAAATAATACTTCAATATTTTTATACACAATTGGGATAAATATTAGGGTTTTTTAAATTTATTGTATAAATTTATTATTATAAAAATATGAAATATAAAATGAAAGAAATTATAATTTATAGCATATATTTTTTATATTCTGTAAGAGTTAAATAATTAATTGATTAAAAATACAAATCAATATATTTTTAATATATGTGACTAAAATATCACTCAATCACTGATCATCAATTTTATTTCGTAATTTATATATATAGAATTGTGAAATGTATAATCTTATATATGAAATGATGAAAAGATTTTTTTCTTAGAATTTGGGTAATTACATTTATTGAAGGTTGGCAAAATAGTTAAAATATTTATTCTTCTCAGTAAAAAAATGTATATATATTTTAGGGTTGGCATGCCTACCCCGATCTTTTCCTGGTTCCACCGCTGCTCCTTTGACCTTATTCACTCAGGTACACCTTAATTTCTTGTACTCCAATATACAAATTGATAACATTCTTCTCCTCTTTTTCATGACTTCCATCTTTTTTAAGCCCAATTTTGAATCTAATGCGTTTTGAATTATTCAATGATAATGATTTAATTACTCAAATATATTGTTAGTCAATTATCTATAGGATTTGATGAATCTTAGTTGCCACAACTAAAGCAAATATTTTTATAATAGAGGGGTTGTTTGGGAAAATTTTCTTATATCTTTTTATCTTTCAAACTGTAATCGTAATTGTGTTTGTCTATGTTTTCTCTTTCTTTTCAAGAAATTATTCGCTAAGAAGCTACTCTTTACCGTTATTTAAAAAAAATTACTTTCCATACAATAGCTTTAAATAAAAAGTTGTAGCCACATCAAACATACTCAGAATTTTGATTATAACTTCCATTTTGCAACAACTTTGTTAATTAATACGCAAGAAATTAAAATGTCAAAGACTTTTGATTTTTTAAATAATTTTGTAATAATTTTATTAATATATTTGTGATAAATTTTGCTGTTGGAAAGTGTTTTAATGTCAAGGAATAAGCCCATTTTCAGTCGATTTAGATTAAAAAAAGAACTGCATTTATGGAAGAAGAATATATGAAAAGTATTTATATCGAATACGTTTAGAACAATCAAAGCTCTCTCTATATTCTGTTAGGGTTAATATTATTGTAATATATTTTATGTTGAAATAGATATTTAAAAGCAAGTTTAGCTCGTACCGATATTATCATTTGTTATAAATTTTATTATTATATATATTACATGATTATTTATGTAACCATAATTCAATATATAATTATATACAAGAGAATTGAATTATGGATAATAATCTAAACAAGTTCATAATTATTAATTATAGTTGAAATTTATAATTAAATATTATTAGAATGTTTCACCAACATCAAGAATGGAATAGTTATATCCATATTATTCGATATGAATATATTAATGATGAAGGTACGTACTTTATATAATATGATTATATATAATCAGATCAGATAAATTTTGAATTATTTAATAAATTCTTTTTTAACTAGAGAGATGTGAAAATTAATCATAAAGATAATCATATATAAAATAATCTTAATCCCGAGTTATTATTAAACTCTTATTTGTGTCATTTGATTTTCTAACTTATTTGAAAATAGTGTGGAAGATATAAACTCAATCATTATATCTTATAAACACAATGAAATAAATGACTGAGAATGCAAATATACAAATATCAAATTCATTTATTTCAATTTTGAAAGTTAGAAAATTAGTTCTCATAAATAATTAATTTAGAACCTGAATAATTGAGCGCTCAAATTTTGTGATAAGGTTACAAAATTTATTGTTCATTAGATAATTAATTGCAAAGATCTAGATACAATTAGTAATGTGATAGAATTACTTAGCTCTAATTATGAACTTTTATGGATAATTATTTATGGACAATTCAATCTTTTAAATTGAGTAATTAATACTATTAATTCAAAAGTGCAATTTTATATTTATAGTAAAATAATATTAAAATTAATAATTTTGATTTATTATTTTAAGAGTTAATTTAATTATCAAATTTATTGGAGCTAGCTTGAATTATAGGTCCATATGTCCCTTCTTCATTGCCTTAGCATTATTATATACTAATTGAGCACTATTGATAAGAATATAACATAATATAAATATTAAGTTATAATTATATTAATAACACCTCTATGTTATAAAATAATTTTTATTTAAATTATATAAAACTTCATAAGATGATGATGTATCATTGAATATAGAGATGATGATGCACCATAATAATTATAATTTTAATATAGATAAAAAAAATATTTCTTGAATTATAAAAAAAATGCCTATGAAAAGAGGAGTCCAAATTAAAAAAAGATATGAACTTTTCTTATAAAAGAATGACTTAAGTTCTACATGAGAGAAGGAATAAGTGATAAATGAGAAAAATTAGTCTCGTGGTCTTTTCTTTTTGAATGTGAGCGGTTATTATGATAATAGAACCTTTGGTCTCCATTATTAATTCAACACAGTGAGTTTTAAGTGACACCTAGCAATACATAGATTTCATTTACGTACGGAAGGTATCCATTTAATTCATTAACAAGGTTGACTTCATATATTTAAATTTTCTATGATATATTTTAAATTGATCTATCCTACTATGATAATTTTAATTTAAATTTTAGAAAATATAATAATGGGTCACAGTCATGAAGATATTTATTAATTGTGTTAATTTTACCTTGACCAAATAAATGAATAATAAATAAATAATAAATAGTCATGTTAATTTTACGTTGGTCTCTAATATAGATAAATAATAAATAAATATAATATGAGATATTTATGATTTTATTTTTAATTGATAAAGTATAAACTAAATTTTGTAATAATGTGACTTTCTGTACGGTAGCATATTATCGATAAAATTAGTATAATCGT
This sequence comes from Dendrobium huoshanense, assembly GCA_016618105.1. Taxonomy (NCBI): domain Eukaryota; kingdom Viridiplantae; phylum Streptophyta; class Magnoliopsida; order Asparagales; family Orchidaceae; genus Dendrobium; species Dendrobium huoshanense. Next base: position 63,219,178 of record CM028351.1, read on the forward strand.
GGCATTAAAAATAGTTTTATGATTTATTTGAGGCATAGATCATTTACTTATGAATCATGCTGATATATGCCAACTATAAATGATATGTCATACTATTTTATTTTAAATATGTTTATTTATTTATTTCAATTATTATAACGAATCCTATTCTCACAATCTTATCAAATGAAAAGTTAATCAGGAAAAATTTTGTGAAATAAAAAAGTAATATGAACATTATACTGATTTATGAAATTATAAATTTGTTTTAATTGAGAAATGTCCTCCACCTCCTAGTGCCAATGCTTCTCGTAATATACGAGATGCGTATGAAAAATGGATTGAATCAAATAATAAAACAAGGTGTTATCTCCTTGCTAGCATGTCTGGCGTGCTAAGATTGCAACATGAAATATGATGACTGCATATAAGATTATAGAATCTCTCCAATTCATGCTTGAGCAATCTTCTAAAAAAACTTGTATGAAGCTATCAAAGTAATTATGAATTCAAAAATGAAAGTGAATATCTCAGTTAGAGAACATGTTCTTATAATGATAAATTGTATTCATAAAGTTAAGATTAATTGAATAATCATTGATGAGGGAACTCAAGTGGGGATGATTTTAGAAACTCTATCATCACAATTTCTATAATTCAAGAGTAATTATTTTATGAATCATCTAAAGTATAATCTTACTGAATTATTAAACGAGCTTCAAACTTCTGAATCAATTTTAAAAAAATAATCCAGAATCAAATATTATTGATGTTTATCCTTCTTCTAGTTTTAAGAAATATAAGAGAAAGAAGAAATATAGAAATATAAAATTCTTGTAAGGAAGTAAAGCCAAGAAGAATAAAAAAAAAACAAAAGCTCTAAAAAGGAGCCCCAAAGAAAAATATTTTCATTGTGAGAGTGAAGGGCATTGGAAATGCAATTACAATAAGAATCATGCGGAGCTAAAGAGAAGAAGAAGGAAAAGAAAGGTAAATTTGATTTACTAGTTCTTGTAACATTATTAGTTGAAAATGATATATCATCATGGATAGTTGACTTAGGTGCAACTTATAATATCTATTCTTTATTGCAGATGTTTAGTCCTTGGAGGAGGCTTACTATTGGAGAACATGTTATGAGAGTGGGGATAAGAAGTATAATATCAGCTCAAGTAGTGAGAGCTGTTAGGCTTGAATTTAAAAATAAATATCTAGTATTGAATAATATTTATTTTATTCCAGGGTTTTCTAGAAATATTTTATCAATTTCAAAGTTATTTGTACAATGTTTTGGGCTACCTTTTATAATAATGAGATTGTTATTTCTAAGAATAATTTGAATATTTGTTCTATAATAATGGAAAATGGTATTTTTATATTTAAACCAACCAGAAACGCTTCTTAACAAAAAATGTTCAAAGTTGAAAATGTAAAAAAAAAGGGAAAAGATTTCATATGAAGATAACACATATTTTTGGCATCTAGCTAAGACATTATCATGTCAACTTAAATAAGATTGAAAGACTAGTAAAGGATGGTCTTTTAAGAGAACTGACAGTCAGTACTCTATCAGTTTGTGAATCTTATTTAGAAGGAAAATGACTAAGAGAACTTTTTATGAAAAAAGTGAAAGAGTGAAAGAAACCCTCAAACTTGTATATTTTGATGTTTGTTGTCAATTTAATATATAAGCAAGAGGTGATTATAAATATTTTGTTTCATTGATGACTATTCAAGATATGGTTATGTTTGTTTAATGACAAGGAAATCCAAGGCATTCAAAAAGTTTAAGGAATTTCATACTAAAGTTGAAAATCAATTAAGAAAGTCATTAGAAATACTTTGATTATATCATGCTGGTGAGTATTTAGATACATAACTCTAAAACTATTTAATTGAGAATGGAATTTTATCACAGCTCAATGCACTTACAACTCCATAATAAAATGGTGTTGCTGAAAGAAGAAATCAAACGTTTCTTGATATGGTTAGGCCTATGTTAAGTTACTCTTCCGTACCAAATTCATTTTGAGGATATGCAATACAAACTGTAATGTATATTTCCATCTTCAAAATTGGTACATAAGACACATTTAGAGTTATGGAGTAGGCGTAAACCTAGTTTACAACACATTTGTATATGGGAATGTCCAACACATGTATTAAATGAAAAAATAGATAAGTTGGAATCACGTTCAAAAATATGCAAATTTATTGGATATCCAAAGGTATAAGAGGAGGTTTATTTTATAGTCCTCAAGAAAAGAAACTATTTATATTGATAAATTCTACTTTTTTTAAATATCAATATATGAAAGCTTTCAAATCTCAAAGTAAGGTGTTACTCAAAGAATTTCTAAATGAGCCAATAAAAAAAGAAATACAAATTATTATTGAAAGTTAACAAAAGAAACCACCACTCTAAATCAAGAACCTTTAATTCCTCATCGTAGTGGGAGAGTTATTAGATTACCCTCTCGATATAAAATTAATGGAGAAGCATATATTATTGCATTTGATGATGATAATAATGACCCATTGATATATAAATAAGCATTAGAGGATACTGATCAAAAGAAATTGTTAGAAGCCATGAAACTTAAAATAGATTCAATGTAATTCAATTCTATTTGGGAACTTGTGGACCTTCCAAGCAAGGTAATACCTATAGGATGCAAATGGATTTATATGAGAAAAAGAGGTGCTAATGAAAACGTTGAGACTTACAAAGCCATGCTAGTGGAAAAAGGATACACTCAAAAGAAAGATAATGATTATGATAAAAATTTCTCTTCAATTGCCATGCTTAAATCCACATGTATAATTTTATCCATTGCTGCATATTATGACTATGATATTTTGTAAATGGATGTCAAGACAACTTTTTTGAATGGCTATCTTGAAGGAAGAATTTATATGAAACAGCTATAGGGTTTTATAATAGAAGGTCAATAGTAAAACATTTACAAACTACAAATATCAATATACGAATTTAAGCAAGCTTCAAGTTTATGGAATATAAGATTTGATGAAGCAATTAGAACTTATGGATTTGATCAAATCATAAATGAACCTTGTGTTTACAAGAATTTCAAGCATAAGATAGCAGTGTTCTTAATTCTTTGCGTATATAATATTTTGCTTATTAGGAATAATACTGAATTATTATTTGACAAAAATAAATAGCTAATTAAACAATTTCAAATGAAAGATTTGGGAGAGGAAGTTTTTTTACATGGGATAAAATTAATTAGAGATAAAAAAAAATATTAGCACTGTCTCAAGCATCCAATATAGAGAAGATTCTTAGAAGATTTAGGATGGAAAAATCTAAGAAAGAAAATATGCCTTCATGTCATGGCACTTGCCTTTCTAAAAGTAATGACCTCAAACACAACACGAGAAAGGTGATATGATACAAGTTCTTTATTCATCGGCAATTGGTAGTCTAATGTATGTAATGTTATGTACAAGACTTGAAATTTATTATGCTATAGGAATAATCAGTAGATATCAATCCAACCTAGGAAGGTTTCATTGGGTGGTGGTTAAACATATACTTAAACATCTCAAAAGAACTAAATAATATATGCTTATATATTATAGAAGTGATTTGATCCCTAAATGATACACTGATGCTGACTTTCAATCAGATAGAGATGAAAGTAAATCCCCATATTGCTCAATACTTGTTTTAGGAGGAGCCATGGTTTTGGAGAGGTATAAAATAACAATGTATTTCTGACTCAACTATGTAAACTGAATACGAGGCTGCTATAGAAGCAGCTAAAAAAGTAGTTTTGATCCATAATTTTCTAATAGAATTGGAAGTTATTCCAAATTTAGAAAAATTTCTAACACTATTTTGTGATAATAGTATAGTTATGTCAAATATAAAAAAGCCACAAATCATAAAAGATAAAAGTATATAGATAGAAAATATCATTTGATAAGAGAATGTGAAAGAGGGTAAGGTATCAATACAAAAGATAGTATCACAAGAGAATATTGCTGATTCATTTACCAAGATAATGCTTGAAAAAATTTCAAAAATATGTACAAGAAATGGGATTAAGGAAGATGTCTCATTTGTTTTTGGGCAAGTGAGAGTTTGTTAGGAAATGTGCCCTAAAGCAATATTATTGTAATATCTTTTTGTTGAAATAAATATTTATAGACAAGTTTAGTATGTGTAAATATTATTATTTGATATAATATATTATTATTATATTTTTAAATGATTTTTTATGTAAACATAATTCAATATATAATTACATACTAGAGGATTAAATTATAGATAATAATCTAAATGAGTTCATAATTATTAATTTTAGGAAAATTTAAAATTAAATATTATTAGTATGGTCCATCAACATTAAGAATGGAATAGCCTTATATGGATTATTCGATATGGAGATATTAAGAATAAATATATTTTATATAATATGATTATATAGAACTCGACCAAATAAATTTTAAATTCTCTAATAAATTCTATTTTAATTTGAGAGATTTTAAAATTAATCATAAAAATAATCATAAATAAATTAATCTTAATCTCAAGTTATTAATAAACTTTTATTTATGACATTTGATTTCTTGACTTAGAAATAGCTTGGAAGGTATAAACCCAATCCTTGTATCTTAGAAACTAAATGAAACAAATGGTTTTGAATGTTAATATATAGATATATAATACATTCCTTTTAATATTAAAAGTTAGAAAATTAGTTCCCTTGAATAATTAATTTAGAACCTAAACAATTAAGTGCTAAAATTCTATAATAAGGTCACAAAGTTTATTACTAATTAAATAATTAATTAGAATTTAAAGTACAAGATATAATTAGTGAGGTGATAGAGTTACGTAGCTCTAATTATGAACTTTTTATAGAGGATTATTTTATATGTAATGATTAAATCAATGGATAATTAAATATTTTAAATTGAGTAAATTATACTATAATTTCAAGAGTGTAATTTTGTGTTTATAGTGGAATAATATTGAAATTAATAATTTTGATTTATTAGTTTTAGAGTTAAAATTAATTATTAAATTATTGGAGCTTGAGTTATAGGTCTATAGGTTTCTTCTTCATCACCTTAGCACGATTATATATTAATTGAACCTTATAATTAAGAATGTAACATAATATAAATGTTAAATTATGATTACATTAGTAACACTTTTATGTTATAAGAACACATTTTATTTATATTATATAAAATTTCATAAGATGATGATGTGTCATGATAAATATCTTTAAATATTTAAAGATAAATATGATGATGTGTCATTAAAGATAAAGATGATGATGTGTTATGATAATTATCATTTTAATATAGATAAAAAATTCTTCATAAATTACACAAAGGTGCTTATGAAAAGAGGTGTCCAAATTGAAAACATGTAAACCTTTCTTATAAAAGAATGAATTGAGTTTTATATGAGAGAAGGAAGAAAAGAAAAATTAGACTCTTAGTCTTTTATTTTTGAAAGATGAAATTGTGTTGAGAACACAAATTGCATTCAAAAGAAAGAGCATTCATCAATAATTGATTGAATGTGCACACTCACTAAAATATATTTGGTGAGGTGACTAGAAGAAGAAGATTTATGGTCTCAATCAACGTTTTGACCAAAAAGGTTTATGATCTCAACCAACATTTTGGTAAGTTTTCATCATTCTATTTTATAAAAATGTTTATTTATTAAGAAAATTAAAATTGAGAAAGTGTCAATTTAATTTTCTAAATCCTAATTTTTATTTGTGTTTATATATTGATATAAAGATCTAACATATTCATAGTAATGGACACAAATATAATATAAAGAATCTCAAAATGTTGTCAAACCTATCTTAATCTTTGATTGGTATAAATAGCTAAATCACGTAAATAAGTTTGGAAATGTATCTTTTGTACTTAGTAAAAGGATCATGATAAATTCTTTTTTATTAAGATAAAGAAAATTTCAAGAAAAGTCAAGTAGATTATAGTGTTATATGCATGGCAGCTAGCAGTTGGGAAGCTATTCTATCTATTAAAATAGTATTATTATAAGTTGAGCGATTATGGGTAATTAATTTAATCTTTTTTTTGATAGGAGTAGAGACCGAGCAACTAAGATTAGCTTTAGATGTCCATGGCTAAGAAATGTCAAGCATTATCCATTAGATGATAGTTGATGGTGAGCATTAAAAATCACTTTATGTGGGTTATTGGCTTGGTCACTCTCTTAAGAGGAGGGACCGCACGAACAATAAGATGGGTATTAGAAGTAAATCATTGGAAGACATTGGATGGTAGAAATAGTTGACAATAATCTTAAACTATGACCAATGTTGGATGATTATGATGGTGCACATCATTATCAATCAATGATATTCATTAATGCCAATAGATAACTTTCTTTAGGTGGTCACTACCCTCAAGAAAGCTAAGAGTTCACTTAATTATAGACCAAGTTATTAAGATGCCCATCAAGTGGGTTTGAAGCCTTAGCAAAAATGTAACGGGAACCTAATGTAATAGCCATGAATTTAAATTTTCAAATTATAAAAATGTTTACTCAATATGGCGTTAAACTTGGGGTGCTGTGATGCTAAGCTCTTGGAATTTTTAGAATTTAAGATAACACTACAATGTTGGGACTGGAGCTCTGTGGTGTTAGGTCTAAAAGTTTTTTTTTTAAATAAGATTTCTTAAACTCATTTGTTAAAACCCTCACCACTCCTCTCCCCTTCCCCATTTTGCTTTTGGGTGAGTGAGAGAAGAGAGAGGATGCAAGGGAAAAGAAGAGAGAGGAGGAAATAGGAGAGAGAAAGCTGGGTTCAAGCGAATATTTTTATCACTCTAATTATGAAAAATATTTTGATTATGGTAGCTAACCATAAATCTATGTCTATTTCTTAATGATTTTATGTTTTATCAATTTTCTCTCTCGTAAAATTGATTAAACTGTAATATCTCTCATTTTTATGACTTTCATTGTGTAACTTTTGATATAGAATATATATCATTATCTTGAGCATTTTGACTGGTCAATATTAAAATTTCACATGGTGGTTTTATTTATATATTATTTTAATTGAAATGAGTAGGAAAATATTCAGTATAAGAAGATTAGGAGTTAGTATATTATAGTTGGACATGAAATATATGATATGCATACATTTACATTTCATTTAGTCTAACATGCAATTTTTAGCATACTATAGGCATAATAATGAATATAATGATAATTGTATTTGGTGAATATGATGTTTGATATGATATGAAATGTCTATAAAAGAAATAAAAGTTGGCTAGAAATGATTGACTAATTTAGGTTGACTGGAGATATGTTACCTTGTATAGGAGGGTGGGCTAAATGGCTTTCCTTTAAATAAGGTATATGATGTAATCCTAAGTGATAATAAAAAGAAAGCATAAGGAGATTTACTTATATGATATGAAATATAGATGGGTAGGAAGAGATGACTTCTTACATGAAATCCATTTGACTTGTCATATATGATAAAAGATCAATTCATAGAAATAAGACTAATATGATTAAGACTGATTCCTATATGATCTGATTATAGGACTTTATAAAAAAAACACCATAGGTAGTCAGATATCCTATCTCACTTGCATATACATATTGTATCAAAACACATGATAAATTGCATAAGTGATATGATATAAAATGACAAGCACATGATATAGGATATGATTAATATAGATGAATGATATGATTGCTATGACTAATAAAATTGATAATAATGATAAAGATATATGATATGTAAGACTTACATGATATACATAATACATTGCATTGGATACATTGCATTTATACAAGATAATATTTAATTTAAATAATACAAACATAGAAAGCTTACTTGATATGACAAGTATATTGTTACACATGAAATAACATATAAATATAGAGTATCAATTATTAGCATGCATATATTTATAACAAACATGTTGTATTGTACTTGACATAAGTATAGGAATAACAAAACCTACTAATCATTTATATAGACACTAATCATTGAATCTTAATTACATTACTTATATTGATTTATATTGCTCATATAAAAGGACACTATTCATATTGACTATTGCATGCTCTTATAGTTATATGCTTATATTGAGGTGGATTGAATGATTACAGGCATTCTGCTTCTACTATCTTATATTGATTGTAGCTATAGGTTTTCATAATATATTTAGCACTTAGCTTACTCTGTAGTTTTCGTATGTTTTTAAATAGGGTTAAGATCTAGTGGATTTAGACATATTAAGATTTTTAAATTTATTTTATTTTCTATAATTTTTATTTCATTCTTTTATATTCAGGAGTATAGAAAGATAGAATGATGTATTGAATATTATATACATAAATTTTGGGAAGTGAATGAAATTATAAATTAATGAAAAGAATTTATAGTTATTATTGCTAGTTTTTATTTATTAATATGAGATTAATGACTAATAGTTAATTAAGAGTTTAAAATAATTAATTCTTCTAAAAGCATATCTTGGGGCATCACACCTAGCTTATACAGAAGGATGGTATACTTAGATAACATTTTGTCAAAGAGCCTTTGTGTCTTTAGGGAAAAGAGTTTTCTCTCTCTGTTCCTTCCATCTTTATGATAAGAGCAGCTTTATTTGTGTTGATTAATGGAGGTCAGCACACACTATTCTTAGAAGTGGTTTAGTCCATATCCAAGGCTACTATAGTCTTTGAAGGACAACATGCTAAGTAGATGGCACCACCATCCTTAGTCTAAGAACTTTCTATAACTCCACATGTAATAACTAAATAGCTCTAATGATCTCCACCTTAGTTGAATCTTTATGCACTAAAATCCCTACTCAAAGACCACTTACCTTAGACTCTCTCATCATGCGTGTTAGTTTGGTATTGAAGATAATTAACATAAAAGTTGGGCTCAATGAAAGACTTAGGCTTCATAAGGGCTAAGTAGAGTAAGTGATGAGGTCTCTCCACTACCAAGGACCTGATGGAGCTCCAAATTAAGATGTTTTCTACTCTTCATCTCATCGAGGTGATGAGATCAAATCATTCGTTATGGAGGGTGTGTCCTCTTGTAGTAGTTAGTGAAGAATGGAGTGATACCTACAAAGCTTGTATTAAACCCTAAATTTAGGATTTTCTATAGGGATGAGTAAGTTTATCCCTTTATGTAAAAGAAGGTTTTAATGTGATTTAATGTAAGGAATACTCTATGTCGTAAAAAATTTGACTTTTGTGAAGTGTTTGTAATATTTTCTTACTTTAACTTTATGATTTATATTTTATGGTGATTGGGTGGTCTTGAGTGTTGGAAAATGATTTACTCTTTTTTTTAGGGCTTCTAATGATTATAAGTGGGTACCTTTAACTTTTTAGCACTTTGTTGGGCTGAGTTAAAGATAATTATTCATGTAGATAGTTAAGAATGTTTTGTAATAAAGCAAGTTGGTGGTGATTCTTAATCATTAACTAGGCTACATGACTATAATTCTTGATGAAGTAAGTAAAAGATAATAATTATTTTTAGGTTGGCATGATTTACAAAGTATTTCATCATGGATACCTCACATGGAAGAAAGGGAAAATATATTAAATCATGTAATAATGATTATGATAAATGCACAATCTATGGCATTAAATGTATATGTGATAGTAATCTTGAAATTTGAGTCAATACTTGTAATACTGACATGTTCAATTCTGACCATGAAATAGCCACAACTCTCCTACATCTGTATTGTTTAACATATTAATATAAATATGAGTGTAATTAATAAAGATGCTATAAAATTCCTATTAAATATAATTTCAAGTTATCTTGGTCATTGAAAACTTTTTTGGAATATTAGGATAAAAAATAGAGATGTAATCCTTTAACATTTTAAAAGATATATTTTGACCTAAAATAGTTAGATAATATTTTAGGAGTCATTAAAATTGTAATTTTTAAACTATCTTTGCCATATCATATATATTTTTTGTGCATTAATTATAATAATATTTTTTCTAATTTAATAGTTAGTGTAGATATGAAAATAAGAAGTTTCTTATTTATTTTTTAATTTCTTAAGAATTTGACATATGTTAGTACAAGTTAGATTTTTTGGGCTGCTAGGCATTTATTTTGCAGATCATTTTCACAATAGTATTATAGACATGATGAGCTATTTTATCATAATTTTTAGAGCTTCAAATTTGAAGATATAAAAGGATTTATAAGAAAATTATGCTAAGAACTAAATAATTGACATAATAATAAGTATACTCTTAACATATTTTTTTAAAGACATCCCAATCATTTTGCAAACTTTTAGAGCTATTTTATCATAATGTTTAGAGCTATTTTCAAGTCGGTACAGTTGGAAAAGTTGCTCATCACAAAATACGTTATTATTAGCGAGCCACAAATTTTAGTTATTTTATTTATTTGGTGTTTTTTAAGTTTTAATTTGGATAGAACTTACAAAAGTTGTAATATCTCAATTTTTAGCAAACTTTCACCTAGTAACTTTTAATATGTTATAGTTTTAATCATTTTGCACATATTGACATAATTATATTAAGTTTTTATCAATTATTTCTATATTTTGAGGGAAATATCCTAATTTGAGCAATTTAGATAAATTTAGAAATTTGTTAAATAATTGTTAAAATCTCTCAATATACGTGTATGACATGCATACTAGTTAGAATTCATATGTTGTGGTTATATACAAGTGAAATAGAGCAAACTATATTTTATTATGAATTCCACAATTCCTGGTCCATCTAAAAAATTTACATGAATTAAAATGATACAATGAAATGAATATTTAGTATGGTATTAGATGTTTATTATGTTATACATTATATGAAATGTGTCTATATAAGAATGACTGGCTACTATATAATTCAAGATGATAAAGATATGATAACAAGTGTAGGAGGGTGGGCCAATGTGTTGCAATCTTGAATGCATTGCCTGTGATTTTGATGATAAAAAATAATTTTGACTGAATTGTTACTTTCTTCCTTGAATATCTTAGATGTTATTTTTGTCTGTGAGCACTAAAATTTCAGTAAAATACACATGGCTCAAGACTGTTGAAGACTCAAGATAGGGTAGAATAAGATGATAAAGTGTTTATAATTTGTATTCTTTTTTCATTTTAATTTCTTGAATCTCGCCATAAAAGAGTGTATGCAAATTTGGTGACCATGCACACACATAGGGGGAGATTTTTTTAAAATAATTTTTTTAGACAAATCATATTGTATAATTTTTTTATTCATATTGTATGATCTGTTATCTAAGAATATGGTTAATAACTAATTAAAAGATTAGTTTATGTGAACTAATCATACTGTACGATCTTAACCGTACTTTATAATTTGTTTCAATCAGAAAACTCTAGCTGTCAGATTAATTTAAGTAAGATTTTAAATTTTGAGTTTTGAACTATTCATAATGTATGATTATAATTATACTATATGATCATTTAAAATCTTGATAAATTAACTATCATAATTAGGCAATTAAATTATGGTTAATTAATGATTTTTTATTCGTACTGTACGATCCTTATCATACTATATGAAGAACATAGATGGAATTTGATCATCCTATAGATCGTATCGGATGGAACCATAATTTTTATTCTAATAGTACGATATGATATTAATATCATTCTAGAAAAATGACTTAAAATTAATCAACCTTACTATACGAAGTATACAATACGAGATGATTAAAATAGACGATTTTGGGTAGTCCTAGGATTCATCCCGTATGAATAGAGAAAATATGAATAGATTGCACTGGACAATCTCTAGATAATACTATATGATGTGTTGAAAAATTGTGAACTATTTCGTTCTCCTTTATACTGGATAGGACTAGTTTTGAACTAATCGTACTGTATGAACTTGGATCGTACTGTATGAATAGTCATGGCTAACTTGAAATTTTAGGGTTTCTTCAAGATTATAATAAAAGCAATTCTTTAACCTTTTTCTACATAGTTATGAAGAGAGGAACGCGACTAAGGAACTCTAAGAGGGAGCTTTTGAAGAAAATCAGGGTTTGTGAGAGAAAGGACAAGGTGAGCTTGAGCGTGAGGGAGAATGAGTGTGAGGGGAATCACACGGTTGTGCCAGGCTAGCTGCATTGTGGCCTTAGTGAATCTAATGGGAGCTCTCTAAGGAGAGAGGCTTCTTAGTCAGTCCTCAAGGTTCTCTTCCTTCTCCATTAGGGAGAAAAAAAGTTAAGGTTCTCTACCTATAAATGGGGTTTTTGGTTCTCTGTCGCACTGGGTTGGTGAAAAGAGGTTTGTAAGGGCTTCTCCTCCTTGCTGAGGGAGCAAAAAAAGAGTCACTTTGTATTAGTATAATACTGATAGTGGAGGACTCCGATGAGTGAATGTAGGTCAAGGTTTGATTAAACCACTATAAAATCTAGTGTGTTCGTTTTGATTTTATTTTTTGCACTTCATCTTAGCCATAACTGCTAATTTTTGAGGTCTATGTTCTATTGTGATAATCAGAATTTCATCATCACTATTTTTCAAGGCATATTTTAATTTGTTAACTTCAACATACAAAAATTAAAATTGCTTGTTTCTAAGTGGTTTGAAAAATCCAAAAAATATTAGTACTCTTGCTTAGGATTATTTTAAAAGCACCAATTCACCCCTCCCTCTTGGCATATCTCATACTTTCGCAATGGAATTTATATTAAATGTGAGTTAGTGATGTGAGCCCAATACATGATGAGAGATATAAGTAGGAAAATAATATGATTTTGAGTGTTAATGGGCTTGGGGGAGATGACTACTGTGTACTAGGCCACCTAATTGTTCTTACTTATATGACATAATATTTTACTGTAACTAACTTCATATGCTTGGTATAAGAAAAATACCATGTGATATGATATGATTAGCTATAATTCTTGTATTTCTTAATATATATGAATATAATATATTATTTTATATGATAATACAATCACCAAAATCTTATGATATGATACAAAAAACCTAAATAACATATGATTTTAAAATGATAATCTTGGACATGATTGCACTCCATATGGTACCTATGCATGAGTAGCATAAAGATTTACTTAGCACATGCTTAGTTCCTATGATTAACTGGTTAATATCATGCATATTATTTTATTCTTGTGCATTGAATATAATTGTAGGTTTCATGTAATCTATGGGGCTATTTGCTTATTCTTCACTATATTTATATGTTTCAGAGAAGGGTAAGGACTTAGTGTAGTGAGGTTCAGGTTTATTTTGTAATCATAATAAATGTATTTTATTAGAATTATTGGAATGCCAGGATTATTGTATACATACAATTTGGATATAAATATTTATAATATATATACATACATGTCGGATGGTGGCTTCTATTTTAATTTCATATTCGAATGGCTTAGTGGCTCTATATTATTAAATTGAATGAAAAGAAGAAATTTCATCCAAATAGAGATCTTGGGCAAAGTTTTTGTTTTGTACTTAATCTACTATAACATACATGGGTTATGTTGGGTTGGGCCATAGTATAATTTATGGAATTATAGCAATGGTTTTAGAGGAATTGATTTAAGTACTAATCTATTGGATTAATGCATGAGATGGGTAAAATTTTGGGTAGTTTTAATGTTGATAGTTTTCTTTTATTCATACATTCATATACATTATTTTATGTTATTACATATAGTTATTATGGCATGATAGTGTTTTAATTATGATTTCATGGATTACCAAGAACAAGAAATAACTAATGGAAAAATTCTTGTTAAGCAATACTAGTACATAATACAATAGCTTCAATGAAGTCAGAATTTATGATGCAGTTTGCAAACTTAATAGTTCAGTTAATGAGTGATGCACAAAATAGACAATCTACTAATAAAAGTCAAGAATGAGATAGACATTTATCAATATTTTAAATACTAAAGCCTCATCTTTTCAAAGGTGCGGTAGAACATAGGATTGATTATTCATGATAAAAAAGATTTTTGATGGGATTTAGTGCCTAGAAAATTGAAAAGTAGAACTATAAGTTTTTTTATTTGAGGGAAAAGCAGAGCGCTGGTTGTTTATCCAGTAGAGAGACAAATTTTAGAATATGTTGAATTCTTTGATTACTTAAGAGGAGTTTGTGAGTACTTTCAGAGAGTGGTTTATTCCTCTCTTAGCTAGCCAACATATGAAGGAAACTTTTTTGAGATTGTTGCATGGGAGTAGGTCTGTTATGCAATATGAGGTGTAGAGTACTTCCTTAGCTAGGTATGCCTCAAAGTTGGTTACTATTGGTGAGAAAAAGTGTTATCATTTTCTGAGAGGTCTTAAAGATTCTAATGCCCTAGTATTTAATGTAAGGATTATTTTACTTAACCTATGATTATCTTACTCAACCATCAAATAAAAATAACTAGAGATATTAATATATCTAATATTAAAAGGAGTAATAATCAACTTCCATATCATCAAAACATAAATACATAATCCAATCAACTTTCAATTCTATACATCAAAATAAATAAAGTTGGAATACAAGATCAATACCTTATATTCCAAGCTTAGAGAAAACTCTAAAATTCATCTACTCTACCTGACCCTTTCATTTATATGACCAGAGTGAGCTCCACTAGATAGTAGACTCCCTCCTTCACCCCTCATACGTATCCATTACAATGAAAATATTTAAAAGTAATCAAATAAATGAAAATATAAAGATTTACCAAATAATAAAAGTATAAAAAAAAACCTGAATGTACTAAGGTTTCAATATATACCTGATCTCAAAACTATCACTTATACTTTCATAACCACATAACTATTTTCATAACCATATAATTACTTTCATAGAAGTATCTATATACTGCACAAATTACTTTATATATATATATATATATATATATATATATATATATATTATCTTGCATTTAACTTCCACTTTGATTTTCATAATAAAATTCATATAGATATTTGAAGTTTACTAAAACATATTTCATAATATTTCTCAAATTCAACTTAATAAAATATTAATGTATAAATTGTAAAGATTAAAATGCACAAGTCCCAATACCTGCTTATAGCTCCACTTATGCCTCTCTTTACCTCCCATACCTACATATAAAGTGGGGCCAGAATCCCTCCAATATCTTGATCAGAAATATGGGGACAAAAGAGTACTTACAATATTACTTAACCTCATGCACCTACTTTTAGTAAGTGGGTAAGAATCCCTCCCCCATTTACATCAGATAGATGGGGCTAAAAGAAATATTTAGGGTCCTTATAAAAAAAAAAGTACACTTTTTCTCATTTCAAATTAAACTATCTCTAATGCCATGCAAAAGTATTCAATGTAGTATTTAGAAAATGAATGAATTATCAATAAAAGCCACACTACGTATAAATAGAATACTCATTGAACTTTTTTGTTTTAATTTCTAATTTTAAAGGAACATTCACGTGAATATTTCATGTATTATATTTGCCAGAAAAGCCTCAATTCAATAATACACTATGAAAATCATGTAGGAAAAACCAAGTATTGAAAATATCATTTCAGATAGCCAAAGCATGCATAACAAGGAGTGTAATAACATATAAAATATCATGTAGTAAAAACTTCATAAAACCTGAGAAAAAAATATTTTTTTTATATGTTTTATAAACTTATTGGAATTAAAATTAGAAATAGGGTTTTAGGAGTCTATCTCGAGCACAATAATATCTAGAATGGGCTTGATGGATGAATCTCTATATTTGGCCTCAAAATCTCTCTTTCTCTTTTTACCTCTTATTCTCCCACTCCTCCTCTCTTATACACTAGCAAGGCTAGGAGGAGGAATGACATATATAATGGTTTTAGATATTTTTATTATTTAAAAAATTACTAACATGACCTAACACTATGACACTCTTTCCTAGCGTCCCCATAGAATCTTATAGATTACCCCAAAATATGCTACCATGAGACCCAACGCCATGAAAATGCTTCCTGGTGCCACGAAGCATGATCCAAACTTATTTTTTTCCAAAATCTCTAGAAGTCAATGCCATAATGCTGCCAACCCTGCTACTCTATGAAATTTCAAATTCTTGTGTTTTAATCCTTTGGCCCTAAACCTCGGTTACTTTCTGCATCATTCAACCTTCTAAGACTAATAATTACTAATTAACCTAGCAATCATTAATAGAATATTTTCAAGATTTCATATTAAGGATATTGCATTCTCCTCTCTTTTCAAAAAAATTCATCATCAATATTTTAAATTTACAATACAGCTAGAAAAAGTTTGAATATAACTATCTTATCTTAGCTTCTTTATCTAAGGTTGCATCCCTTTGACATATTCATCCATTAGGCTTTAATCATCAAAATCTACTTATTTCTTAATTTCCTAACAACAAAAGCTAGAATTACTCAAGTTCTTCTTTATAAGTTAGATTAGGTTGCACTTCCACTCCAGCTTCAAGAACTCTCTACTCAACATATGATACTCATTTCCCCAATACTAACACATGAAAATTGTTATGAATATTATACACATGGTATGGCATAAATAACCTGAATGAATATTACCCGACCTTCTCGATCACCTCAAAAGGCCAAATATATCAAGGATGTAGCTCGCTATCATTCCCAAATATGCTTACTCATTTCATTAGACATGCCTTCAAATATATAAATCTCCAACTTGAAATTGCATTGACTTGTGCTTAGGATCAATATATTTCTTTTACATGTCAAAAGATGCTTCTAATCTTTTCCTGATCAATCAGACTTTCTATGTATCATTGCCTGTAAATTCAAAACCAATCAATTTTTTTCTCTCATCTATGCCCAAAACAATAATATTCTACACCTTCTTCCAAATAAAGCTTCATATAGAGCCATGCCAATACTTACTTGGAAAATATTATTATGAGCAAACTCATTTAGAGGTATATGGTCCTCTCAACATCCACTAAAATCTAAAACACACTGTATCAATTAATCATATAATACATGAATAACCATTTCATACTACCCATCTCTAATAACATGGTAATTATAAAACTAATTTTAAAAGAAAATTTTGATTTTTTTAATTTTTAAACTAGAGCACTAAGTCGTTGTGCTTGTGAGCACAGTGGTGTTGTGGCAACAAAAATTATTGCCATGACTCTAAAAGTTATGTTCTACAATAATTTTGGATTCAAAATATAGTATTATAACATAGGTTTTGAGAGCACCATGATGCTAAGAACTAAAGAGTATTTTTATATATATTTCTTCACCACTCAACCATGCACTATCCAACTATTTAGGCTTGCAAGGGAAGGAAATGAAAAGGAGATGAGGAGAAGGAAGTGAGAGGGAGGAATGAGAAAGAGGTTCATAGCATTTTGATTCATTAACTATGTCCGAAGATTTCTTCTATTCATGATAGTTAACCTGAATCCTACCCTGGTTTTAAGTGATTTTGAGTTTGATGAATTTAATCTCTCATAACTCAATAAATTTTTTTTTTTTTGACTTATGACGTGGCTTTTTATATATGATAGATATGAATTGTGTGAGAATTTTGTTGGTATTTTTTGTGAATTTCACTAGATAAAATGGAAGTTAAGATCTTCTGAAGTTTATTAGCTAGTATATAGATTCCTTCATTTATGTTGCATTTCATACATTAAAGAGAGATTGATGCAACTAATATATGTTAAAATGACATTTACATGTATGAAAGAAAGGTTGGTTGCTAACACTATAACTAATATGGGTTGACTCTTAAAATTTAATACCTTATAGGAGAGTGGGCCAATGGGCTTTCCTTTAAAAAAAGATTTGTGATGTAATCTTGAATGTTAGCTTATAATTGAGTAACTAAATTACATTGACGATTAGAGGGTGATGACTCTTTATAGCTTATTGAAAGTCACCTATAATGATGAAGAAATGATGCAATATGATGATGTAATGATGCAATATAATGATATAATAAATAATTGATAAGACTTATAAATAACTGATGAAAGAATAAAAAATATTACTTTAGAGTTGGATGTCCTTCCTTGCTATATATGGCCTTGCTATCTATAGCCTTGTTACATGTAATTGCATTTATTACATTTACGTGTTAGTATATGAACTAACAAAATGATAGGACTGATAGAACTCACATTGATACTGATACAACATGGCATATCATATAACATATACACTTATAAAAAATTAATAGACATATTGATATAGTTCACTAGTGTGACGTACTAATAGATAGGTATAAATTGACATTAATGTAAATAATAAAAAAATTACATATGCTTTACTGTGCGACACCTAACATTTATTTATAAACTTATTCTAAATTTCTTATGGATTCCTATACTTTTTGAGATGCTTATGTTTTACTGATCATATTTATTCCTTGATATATTTATATTTATCAATGATTTCATACTAATGATCATTGCTATTGAAAACTGCTATTATATTGATTGAGTTAAGTATGCATATTGATTTTTGAGACCTTGTATTGATTGTAGTGATGGGGTTTAGTTACTTATTGGGATATGTGCTCATTTTGTAGATCTGATTGATTTTAGGTTTAGCAAGGAGACCAGTTGAGTGAGATTGATCAAAGTCAAATTATAGTTTTAATTCATTTTCTTCTATTTTGTATTCTTCTTTTATAACCAGAAGTGTTTAGTGATAGAGGAATATTATATATTGAACTTATTATTATTGTAAATAAGACTTTGGTGAATGAATATAGTGCAAGGTTTTGATTTATATGATATAGAATTTTTTCTGTTGAATATTTTAAAATTTTATTGAAGCTTTGGTTGATGAAAAATTGTATTAAAATTAAACTTTGTTCTTAAAACCTTCTAAATACCTCATTAAAACTTTAAAGTAAATCTACCATCATTATCCATTATGATAATATTAGGTATCCCATACAGTCTGATAATCTCTTTTATATATAGCTAAGCTAGCTTATCAACATAATGATTCTATCTCATCGAAAGAAAATGATTAGATTTTTTCAATCTATCCACAACTACCCATACTGCTTCATGATGTTTCCTAGACCTAGGAAAACTTATAACAAAATTTAGAGTAATATCCTTTCACTTTCACCCAGGAATGGGCCACAACTTAATAGTCCACTGGGTATCTAATACTCAACTTTCACCATATAGCATGCTTCACATTTAGAAAAATAGACTAACACATTTCATTTCAATCTAGATTACACTACATTTTATTGTTTCCTGGATGAATAATGTGCCCAAAATATTGGGCTTCATACATACTCTCTTTTTTCAAATAACCACTACCGTGAACCCATAAACTACTACCATAAAAGATCACATCTTGCTCATTTATTTATAATTCACCTCTCTTCCCATATTTAAAATGATCTATCAACCTCACATATTATTTATCTACCTTCTATGTTTCCTTAATCTCATATAGTAATATAGGTCAAATTATCATTTGAGATAAAATTCCAATAAGCACAATAGATGAACATCTACACTAACTATTTTAGCCTTTTCATTTCTCTAATGATTACTTTCCTAGAAGTAATCAAACTGGATTATATTCTTATTTACTTTCTGATAAAGCATTAACAACCATATTTATTATTGAGATTGTTGCAACTTAGTTCTTGATTGTTGATATTCTTGCAACATGTATGTTTTTGATAATTCCATTTATTATTACTTTGATTATTATTTCTCCTAACGTATTTTGGATGCATTATTTTATTATTTGTTTGTACTAAAATTTCAAGAAAATCATACTTCGGATTGTTAAAGACTTCAAATCAGATTTTTTTAGGGTTCATTGTAAATGAAGTCTATATTTTTCATTTTATTGAGTCTGAGAGAGTGTGATTTTAATTGAGTAATTATGCACACACACACATCGAGAGAAGAGTTTAAAATCTAAAACTTTTAAAATTGATCGTACTGTACGATTGCTTTTCGTACGGGATGATCTGATAAGTTATTTTCCCTTTCGAGCTATCAAACAAATAGAAATGAAAATTTTTCTAAGTATTAATTATACTGTATGATTCCAATTCATACATGCCTTTTAGAGTCCAAAATGGACGGTTCTTCTGGAGTATGAAATGGACGGATCCTTGATCACTCAAAAATATTTTTTTTAAGTATAGATAGGACTATATGATCATAGTTCGTACATGCCTTCCAGAGTACGAAACTGTGAGGTCCCTTTTCATCATGAATTTTCATACATGCGAACTTGAAATTTTTTGTAATTGATCATACCGTATGATGATGTCATCATATGTACACCGTACAGGGTATGAAATTTTGGGGTTCCTCTTCATCCCGACGAAGATGAAAAATTTTCTAATTGTTCATATTGGACAAACATGGTTTATACTGGATGATAATCGTGTATGAAATAGTTTCATACTGATTCATAACTGGTTTATACGCAACAATTTTTTAACTGCTCGTATGTATGAAATCTGATCATACTTAGGATCATGTACACTCAAAATTAAAATTTTAAATTTTTTGGACGATTTTATGTGTCTTTGGTATAAAAGGTATACTAAAACTGATGTGAAAAGGTCTTGTCTTCATGATTTTTCAAGGGCAACGGAAAGAGAGAGTGTGAGAGAGTATTTGAGAGAGAATTCTTGTTAGTGGAGTGTGAAGGGTTCATAAGGTTACTCAAAGGTAAGGATCTCTTTATAATTTTGGTTATCACTCTTTCTCTTATCTTTCTAGATTGCTCGTGAGAAGATCATTGAAGAAGAATTGGTACTCTACCGACACTTGGAGAGTGTGAAAGGATGACAGTTCTCTGCCGACACTTGGAGAGTGTGAAAGGATAACAGTTCTCTACCGATACTTGGAGGGTGTGAACAGACAACGGTTCTCTACCGACACTTAGAGGGTGTGAACAGATGATGGTTCTCTTCCGCACTGAGGATTGGTGGAAGAGATGTTTTGTAAAGGCTTCTTCTCCTTATTGTGGGGACAAAAGGAGAGACACTTTGGTAATAGTGCAATACTTGAAGTGGGAGTCTTCAGGGAGTGAATATAGGTCGTGTTTGATCGAATCACTATAAATCTTTGTGTCTTTTAAATTTCAATATTTATTTACTGCAAATTAATTTTCTGTGGTTAAAAAGTTATTTTAAAACTTTAATTAACTTGCTACAAGAATCAATGATTTTCAAATTTTAAATCCAAGAGTAAATTTTTAAAATTACCAATTCACCCCCACTCATGGTTAGTCTTGAGACAATAGCTTAGGTTTAACAACCTATTCAAGAATCAACAAGTGGTATCAGAGCTTTGTTTCTAAATTATAAGTTTAGACTACTTTTTAAAAATTGAGAATGGCTACTTTTAGAAACTGAAACACACCTGAAGGGTATTCGATCACTAGACATCCTTTATTTGATAATATCCCTTTCAATTTTTGGAAAACACGCATGTCTATATTTTTACAATAATTAGATTATCACGTGTGGATTTAAGTCCAAGAAGGGTATACTAGGCCAACTAGATTAGTTGATGGCGTTAGAGTTTAAACACCCTTTATTGACTAGACTATAAAAGAACGTGACTTAGCATTATTAAATGCAAAATATTTAAATAGTTTCTTTTGTGCACTTAGGTTAGAAGATTATATGTGGGTTTCCACTTGTAAAAGTGAAAAGGACATATGAGATAGAATTTGTATTACTTATGAAGGGACTAATGAAGTAAATCAATATAGACTAAATATTTTATTATATGACTATAAATTATTTCGCATGAAATCAAATGAATCCATCTCTTAAATGTATAAAAGATTTACTCAGATAGTCACTTCTTTACATGCATTAGGTAGGGAACTAACGAACGCTAACATGATTAATAAAATTCTTCATTATTTTCCTACTGCTTATGATGCTAAGATAACTATGATTACATAGTCTAAAGATTTAAATGTTTACTCTATTAACAATCTTCTTGGATCAGTAATTGCTTATAAGAAAGGAGTGAGTCAAAGAAAGATTGAAATAGGAGAACAACGAAAGGAGAAGAATATAGCATTGAAAGTGTAGGACTTAGAGAGTGATTAGTCACAACCTGAGGATGAGGATTACATTGCCTTGATGACTAATTCATATATTTACTTAAAAGGAAGTAGAGGAGATGCCAGCAGTGGAACAGAGGTAAGTTCAATAAAAATTTTAAGATTTCTAATGATGTGAATTGTTACGAATGTAGGAAACCTAGATATATAAAATCAGATTGACCAAATCTAAAAGCCACTCCTAGCAAGGGAAAGGTAGAAGAGAAAGCAAATGTGAAGAAGGGCAAGTAGAGATTTTAGAGAGATTTTTGGGCGGACTCAGCTTCGGATTCGTTAGAAATAGAAAAGAAGGAGGAAGTCACCAACCTATATTTAATGGCTGATAATCTTGATTAGTCAAATTAAGAAGAGGTATGTGACTTAACTTATGCTGAATTGTTAGAAGTTTCTGAAAGAATTCATAATGCATATAGAAAACTTAAGAAAATACGTACTAATCTAAACCTTGAAAAGCAAGAATTGCAAAAAGAATATGAAATCCTTAGGAAAGATCATGCATTGATAGATAATAACCATATGAGCTTACTTGATGAATTTGATGACTTAAATAAAAGGAATGATCTTTTAAAATCATCCTATACTCAATTGAAAAAAGAATTTAAGGATTTTATGGATGAATCAGAGAGTAGATAGCATTATTTAAATTTTGATAAGAATATGTTAAAATATTTAAACACATTTCTTAAATTGAAAGTAAAAGCTCTTAAAGAAAATAGGAAACCCCCAACACTTGAAGATTTTGAGATCCAAAATTTTAGAACCTAGAAAGAGACAGAGTAATTATAAAAGATTAAGAAATTTATTTTCTGGAGTTAAATGTTTTTCTTGTGGGATGATCCGACATATTGCAGACACTTGTACTTTACATAGAAAAACTCATTTAGCATGAAGACCTAAGATGTATAAACCTAGTCATATCATATATGTATCTAGTTTTATTTTGCCAAAAGGAGAACCTAAACTTATTTGGGTTCCCAAGTTCAACATTTGATTATTTTGCAGGAACACTCTCATATAAGGCCTTGTGAGAGCATTTGGTACCTGGATAGTGGTTGCTCAAAGCATATGACTGGAGACACTACCTAATTTATATCACTGGAACCTAGGAATGGAGGTAGGGTTATACTGGGAGATAACACCACTAGGAAAGTGGTTGGCACATGTATGATTGGAAACGTGAAATTTTTTTTCATAAAAATGTTTTACTGGTTAAAGGCTTAAAGCATAATTTGTTAAGTATTAGTCAGCTATATGATAAAGGGTATAATGTAAATTTTTTCTCACTAGCTAGATATTAAGCCTAAATGGAAATGATATTTTGCATGGAATTAGGGTAAATAATGTTTATATGTTATATTTGAATTGTATTAAAACTCTTAATGCTTTTTATTTAAAAATAATTTTTGATGAATCTTAGTTATGGCATAGGAGACTTTGTCAAGCAAGCATGAAAAACCTTAGGAAAATTACACAAAGGAATTCTATTAGAGGTATACCAAAACTAGACTTTACTAAGGATCACCTTTATGATGCATGTAAATTAGGAAAATTGGTGAAGTCCTTATGTCATTATAATAAGGATCTTATAACTAAAAAATCTTTAGAGATTTTGTATATGGATCTTTTTGGATCGGTTAGCACTGTAAGTCTAGAAAGGAAGGTATATGAATTTGTGATTATTGATGATTTCTCTAGATTCACATGGGTTAAATTCTTATTTCATAAAAGTGAATCATTTGAGGAGTTTAGAAATTTTTTGACTTGGATTCAGAGGAAATTAAGGTGTGAGATTTTAACTATCCAAAGTGATAATGGGGGAGAATTTGAAAATGAAAGATTTAAAAATTTTATAAAGAAAAATTAATTGATCACAATTTTTCTACACCCAGGACCCCTCAGTAGAATGGGATAGTCAAAAGAAAGAACAGAATATTAATTGAAGTCGCAGAGCCATGTTGGCAGAATATTCACTTCCTAATTTTTTTTTGGCTGAAGTAGTTAGTACTGCATGTTATGTTCTTAATAGGATAAACTTTAGATCAAAATTAAATAAAAAAACACCCTATGAGCTTCTTAAGAAGGGAACACCTAATTTATCACATTTACATGTTTTTGGATATAAGGTGTTCATACATAATAATGGAAAGTCTACCTTAAGAAATTTTGATCCAAAATCAGATGAATGAATTTTTCTTAAATACTCTAGTATTGGAAAATCATATAGAGTATTTAACAAAAGAACTTTGGTAGTTGAGTAGACCACACATGTTATATTTGATGAATCTAGAAGTTTGGAAGAGCCAAATTTGGAAGAGGAAGAAATAGAAAATAACTCCGAGAAGATTGAGAAGAATAATTAGGAAGAAAATTGGAGAAAGAAAATCCTTTACCTAGAGTTTTGAAATTTTCTAAAAACTACCTTAAGGAATTGATTTTAGGTGAACCTAGTGAGGGTGTTAGGACTAGGTGTGAACTTAACAAAGAAGACAATCATTCTGCCTTTATTTTAATAATAGATCTCATAAATATAAATCAAACACTTTCAAATGAATTTTGTATTTTGGCAATGCAAGAAGAATTAAATCAATTTATAAAGAATGAAGTTTTGGAATTAATTGCAAGGCCAAAGGATCAAAGTGTAGTTGAAACTATGTGGGTATTTAAAAATAAAATGAATGACTGATGAGTTATTTTTAGAAATAAGGCTAGATTGGTGGCTAAGGGTTATAATCAAATTGAAGGGATTGATTTTGAGGAGACTTTTGCCCCTGTAGCGAGACTTGAAGCAATTAGAGCTCTATTAGCATTTGCTTATTTTAGAGGATTTAAATTATATCAAATTGATGTAAAAAGTGCTTTTTTGAATGGGGTGATTCAAGAGAATGTTTATATTGAACAACCTCTAGGTTTTAAAAATTCAAAATATTCATATCATGTTTTTAAATTTAAAAAGGCACTATATGGATTGAAACAAGCACCTAGGATATGATATGAGAGGTTAAGCACTTTTTTACTTGAGAGATCTTTTAAAAAAAGAAGTATGTACACCACTCTCTTTTTGTAGAAATTGGGAGATGATATACTCATTGCATAAATTTATGTTGATGATATCATCTTTGGATCTACAAATAAAAATCTTTGTGATGATTTTTCTAAAATAATGAGTAGTGAATTTGAGATGAAACTAATGAAAGATCTTAGTTACTTTCTAGGTTTTAGCATTAAGCAAATTGAGGAAGAAAAATTTCTTAATCAGTCGAAGTTTGTTAAGGACTTCCTCAAGAAGTATGAAATGGATAATGCTAAACCAGTTAATACACCTATGGGTTCTTCAGTTCAGTTAGATAAGGACCCAAAGGGAAAATCTGTTGATCAAAAGAAATTTAGAGGAATTATTATATCTTTTCTTTACTTGACTACTAGTATACCCGATATTATATTTAGTGTTTATTTGTGTGCTAGATTTCATTCAAATCCAAAAGAATCACATTTGATAGCAGTAAAAAGGATTTTAAGATATCTCTTAAGAACTCAGAACATAGGGATTTGGTATCCTAAGTACAACTCTTCATTTGAAGATAGGTTGTAGGGTTGATCGAAAGAGTATATATGGAACTTATTAATTTATATAAAATTCTTTAGTTTCTTGCTAAAAAAAAAATAGAATTATGTAGCCTTATCTACTGCTGAAGCTGAATATATTGCCTTAGGAAGTTGTGTGGCACAAGTTCTTTGGTTGAAGTAACAGTTGATTGATTTAGGATTTATAATAGGCACAATTCTAATTTTTTATGATAACACTAGTGTCATTTGTGTTTCAAAAAATCATTTTCAACATTCTAGAACCAAATATATAGACATAAGACATCATTTCATTAGGGATCATGTATCCAAAGGAGAAATTGAATTAATCCATATTTCTACTGAAAATTAACTTGCAGGTATTTTTACAAAATCACTAGCCTTTAATACTTTTAGCACATTAAGAACAAGGCTAGGTGTGATTAATCTCAATGCTTAAACAAAATCTTATGCAAACTTGATATGTTTTAATGTGTCTTTTGTGTTTTCAATTATTTATGTTTTTTTTTGTATGTTTCTATTTTTTATTTTTTCTTTTTATGTTTTTTGTGTTTTTGAAATGTTTTCATATATCAAAATTTCTATTTTTGACGATCGTGTGAATTTTTCTAAGTGTTCAATTCGTACTGTACAAAATTATTTTTGTCCTGTATGAATTTTGTAGCATGCCAATCATTATTTTGGACTGAATGTGGAAAATTTTAATTTTCCAATACATATTGTACTATACAATAATTATATCATCCTGAAAGATTTGTATTCATTTATTTATACGCACTTAGAATGTTATCCAGGCAAAATCAGCTATTATAAATGATCGTACATACGAAATTATATTTCATACATACAAACCACGTGTCATTTGTTATGGGGGACGAACCTAACTGTCTTTGAAAAGATCTTAAATAACCATTCATTTTGGACGAACACCTGTTCGCCTGTATAATCATCTGGTCAAAAAGCTTCTACGAAAGGATGCTTTGTAACTTGTATGATTATGAAAAGTCATTTCATTTTGAATGCATTTGTTTGTACATACAAAATTATTTTTATCATGTATGAAATAAGCATCGTACTGTACAAATCAATTTTCATACGTACGAAATATCATTTTTTTTTTAAATAAGAGGGAGTGAGAATTCATTTTTCATTCACTTCAAAAACCTCTCTCAATACCTTTTCATCTTAGCAATGGCCAGTTCTAGCAAGCGTGGTATAGTCACTAAGGGTTCATCTTCCAGAAGTGGAGATAAAAACTTTCTATCTAGAGCAAATGAGGATTTTTAGTTTAGTTTTGTCTCTGCTAAAATCACTCCTTCTAGACTCTTACTCCAAGAAGATATCCACTTTCAAGTAATGCCTCTTTTTTCCTCAACCCAATTTGCCTTCATTTTGAGTTTAATCCAAGCCTATAATAAAGAAACCTTATACTATTTTCTGGTAAATATGTCTTTTAGTTCTTGTGAGAGTAGGATAAGATCTTATGTCCTAAAGAAAAGAGTAAAATTCACTAAGAAAGATTTGGGAACCTTTATGTAGTTAAGAACTCAAGGGATTAGAGCACACATAATGACATCCAAATTTAATTTTGACTAGTTTGAAATAAATAAAGTTCTTAGAGGGGTTGCACAAGTAGGTCATTTGCCTAGGGTCTATACCTTAAATTAAAATGCAAGGACCATTTAACATGTCCTTAGAACAACAATAATTCCTAAGGCTGGTGATCGCATTAACATAACTCCTCTTTTGTCCACTATTACCAATCTTATCATGACTGGACAATCAATGGATGAAGCCCAACTTATTCTTGATTATATTCACAGCCTTTCTGAAATTAGGTACATTTCTTTTAAGAGGAAGAAGAATATTTCCTTAGGATATCTATTGACCTATTTTTTAAAAAAGAAGTACAATATTATTCATCCTGAGAGTCCACTTGAATTACCAATCTACTTCATTGATGCTTCATTTTGAGCACTTTTTGGGAAAAATGACAATTCAAGTGAGGATACTAAGGAATAAGGGGGAGCACCTGCACCTGCTCAGGGATCTGACTTTTAGGAGATGATCTAGCACTTTAACCGGTTAGAAAGTCATTTTAATAAATATTTTAATCAAATTCAGACTCACATTCACCAGCAAATGCACAGTACCAGCATGACATGAGTTGGATTCAAGGATAGTTCGAATCAGTAAACACTAATATAGCTATGATGAATAGTTATTTTTCTGTCTTCAACTAGCCTCCTCCAAGCCAAGGCCCCTCAGAGTTCTAAATGTACTTCTTGTGTGTTGTCTTTGGCATTTTTTTGAGATGTATTAAACTTAGTGATATTTTCAGTGTTTAGAAAACTTATTTTCTTTTCTTAGTTTTTATGTTTTTGATGTTATTGATGTTGTATTGTTCTTTCTATGATGTTTTGATATCAAAGTGCTTGAATGTATTTGATCTTTTTATTGATATTAATAAAAAAAAATGTCTTGCTTTCTTTAGTTGATTTGGTTCATTATTTGAAATGTTAGTTTGACTATATGATAATTCTATCTTAACTAATCTATAAAGTGATATAAATTAACCTGCAATACAAAATTAATTTCATTATGAAATATAATTTTTCAAAATGTGTTAAGTTAACTTATAACTCGATCAAGTTAAGGCTATCAATCTCATGTTTTCTTTAGACTTACATAATTTTAATATTATTATTGCAATTTTGATGTCTTATTATTTTTTATTTCTCTTTTCATTATAATTATCTTCGTAATTATCGAAATTTGATTTTTTAGATTATTAATTTTGGAAATATCATCTAAAAAGGGGGAGGTATCAAAAGGAAATTTACAATGTGTACAAAAATTGAAAGAATACGCAATGGCTCGCAAATTGAAAAGAGGTACAAAATTAGCCCAATTTCAAAAAGATGCACAAAGTGTGCCAAAAATATTTGAAAAGATGCGCAATGTCACCGATTGCATATGTTCTTTCCTCTATCATTTAATCTTCAAATTCAAATTAATCTAATGACCAATTCTAATTTGTATTGAAATATGAAGTTATCTAATCTTCATTTCATCATTTTTGTAATAATTCTTCTTATCTAATTATCTAAAATGATTAATGTTTTTTTTATTAATTTTTCTTTTCTATGTTATACTTTAATTTAAATGTTTTGAATCTTTATTTTTTCATCTAATGATCATTAACTTTGTTATTACAATTATATTTCAATCTGTTTTAAGATTAATTACCTAATTTTCTCATATGACTTCTTCCATTTCAAACTTCTTTTTTCCCTTTTTGTTGTTATCAGAAGGGGGAGTAATATTGTTTGTTTGGTTTGTTTGGTTTGCTTTTGTTTGGTGTTTATTGGTTATTATTTTTATATTTTTTTATTTATAGAAAATAAAAAAAATTAATTTTGTGTTCTTCACTGAATTCCCTTAAATTCATATGTTCATTCTTTTAGGGGGAGTTAAGGAGAAATTTAGTTATTTTCCCTTTCGAGCAGTCAAATAAATAGAAATGAAATTTTTCCTATGTATTAATTGTACTGTACGATTCCAATTCATACATGCCTTCCATAGTACGAAATGGATGGGTCCCATTCTTGATAATTTTTTTTTAGTATATTACTGTACAATCCCAATTCATACAGGCCTTCCAGAGTATGAAATGGATGGGTCCCTATTTGCTCAAAAATATTTTTTTCTAAGTATGGATTGTACTGTACGATCACAATTTATATATGCCTTCCAGAGTACGAAATTGTGAGGTCTCTTTTCATCCCAAATTTTCATATAGATGAATTTGAAAATTTTCATAACTGATTATACCGTATGATGACATCATCATACGTACATCGTATAGGGTATAAAATTATGGAGTCCCTCTTCGTCCCAACAAAGATGAAAAATTTTCTAATTGTTCGTACTAGACAAATATGGTTCGTATCGAACGATGATTGTGTATGAAATGGTTTCGCATCGATTCATAATAGGTTCATTCGCAACAAGTTTTTAAGTATTCGTATGTACGAAATCTGATCGTATTATACGATCGTGTACACTCAAAATTAAACTTTTTAGTTTTCTGGATGGTTTTTCGTGTCTTTGGTATAAAAGATCCACTAAAACTAACGTGAGAAGGTCTTGACTTCATAATTTTTCAAGGGCAATTGAAAGACAGAGTGTGAGAGAGTGTTTGAGAGAGAATTATTGCAAGTTGAGTGTGAAGGGTTCACAAGGTTACTCAAAGGTAAGGATCTCTTTATAATTTTGGCTATCACTCTTCCTCTTATCTTTCTAGATTGCTCGTGAGAAGATTTTTGAAGAAGATCTGATACACTATCGACACTTGGAAAGGTGTGAATAGATGACGGTTCTCTGCCGCACTGGGGATTGGTGGAAGAGAATTTTTGTAAAGGCTTCTCCGCCTTATTATGGGGGCAAAATGAGAGACACTTTGGAAGAGATTTGACCAAACCACTATAATTCTTTGTGTCTTTTAAATTTTTGCATTTATTTACTGAAATTTAATTTTCTATGGTTGAAAAGTTATTTTGAAACTTTAATTAACTTGCTGCAAGAATCAATGGTTTTCAAATTTTAAATCAAAGAGTAAATTTTTAAAATTACCAATTCACCCCCCCCCCCCCCCCCTGGTTAGCCTCGAGACAATAGCTTAGGTTTAACAACCTATTCAAGAATCAACATTTATCCTATTTGGCTAATAAATGATATATAAATCATAATATTTAATAAACTTTGGTCACCTTCTCTACTTAGAATTTAGCTTCTTTTAGGTGAAAATATACTTTCGACTATGATAATTGATATAAATCTCAACTGACACTATACTGGAAATGTTGTCGGGTCTTCAAATCAAATATAACAGTTTCCAACTCTAATTTGTGAGACAAATAATTCTTTTCATGTGGTTGCAACTATCTAGAAGCATAAGCCATTACTTTTTCATTCTACTACAATACACGTCCTAGGCCCCCCAAAGAAGCATCAATATATACTTAAAACTCTTTTGTATCTGATAGGATAGTCAACACAGGAGCTGACACTAAAACATCCTTCAATTTCTTGAAATTTTATGCACATTCTAGTGTCCACACAAAGGGCACAACATTCTAAGTCAATCTCTTTAGAAGAATAGTAATCTATGAGAAGCCTTTGACAAACTTTCTCTAATATCTTTCCATGCCCAAAAAACTATAAACTTTAGTTCTAAATGTCAGCCTCAGCAAATCTATTATAGTTTGAACCTTCTGGCAGTCTACAGTGAACCCTTCCTTGAGCACTACATACCCCAAAAATATAATACAAGTAAATTACAATTCACACTTAAAAAATTAGAAAATAATATATGTTGTCTCAATATCCCTAGAGTTAACCTTAAATGGACTGCATGCTCCTATCTAGACTTCAAATACACAAGGATATTATTGATGAATAAAATAATAAACTGAATCAGGTTCTCCCTAAATGATCTATGCATCAGATCCATGAATATTGGTGGAGCATTTGCCATACCAAATGGCATCATTAGAAACTAATATTATATATATTTGGTACTTAAAGTCATCTTTCCCACATCTTCAACCATCACTCTCAACTTATGATATCTCAATCTCAAATCAATCTTTAAAAATATAGTTGCAGCTTTTAGTTGATTAAATAAATCATTTATCTTGAGCAATGGATACTTATTCTTCACCATCACCATACTCAACTCTCGATAATCTATTAACATCCTCAAAGATCCATGCTTCTTTTCACACATAACATAGGAATTTCCCAGATAATCTACTAGGTTTGATAAAACATTTATCTAAAAGCTCCCATAATTATACACTTTCAACTCCTACAACTGTAATTCTCTCTATGTCATTATATAAGGAGTCTTTGCAATTAGAGTTTTGTCTAGCACCACTTCAATACAGAATTCTGCCTCTCTCTCTATTGGCAGTCCAAATAAGTCTTAAGGTAAAACATTAAAGAATTATTTATTACTGAAACATTTCCTGACCTTCACTAGTTTATTCAAATCTTTTGTCTAAGCCAAAAATGTATAATCCCCTCTTCTCTACACCTTATCCACTTGAAACAATAAGATTTTAGATGATAAGGCACTCATAGCACCAAGAAAGGAGAATAGTTCTCCATTTACACATAGACTCACCTGTATCTTATAATAATCAACTTGAGCCTTGTAGTTTCTCAACCAATCCATACCTACTATAACATCAAACTCCTTCAAAGGCAGTAAGATTGGTGTTGATGTTAACTTCCTACTAGAAATCTCATGCTCACATACACAATCCTTACTAGTAAGCATTAGATCCCCCATTGGTAATATAATAGATAACTCATGAGATAATAAAATAAAAGTTAAGCTCATATAAACCAAAAGACATTTAGACAAGAAGGAATGGATGGAACTAGAATCAAAGGGAATATTATAAGGTCGCTCAGAGATATAAACTATACATATCACTACATCCAGTGCCTCCCTTGCCTCAAGATGAGGCAAACTAAAAACTTTGGACTGTACCAAAGCTACACTAATAACAAGAATGGACTCCCTCTAAGCTTTTCTTACTAATCCACTAGAAGGTGACCCTCTAAATCTACCTCCATTGTGGGTTAGTAAGGTATGATAGATTTCTCTAGAAGGGGATATTTACTTCCTTTGGCTTTGACTGCCCTTAGCTTTAAGTCTACCCTTTAGCTCTCTTTGAGAACACTACAACTTCTTGTGACCAATCTTACTACACATCAATCATTGATCTGTATACATAAAATATTAACATGTGTGCCTTATCTTATAGGAACCATAGATTAGAGCAATATTAGCAGATATTGATCCTTCAATGCTCCCAAATACTAATGTTCCTCCCCTCCTAGGATCACTAGTTTTCACTAAGGAATTCTTTCAATTGAGTTCTCTTCTAGAGGGCTATCCTCCAAACCACATTCGACTAATATCCCATCGCTACTAAGGCTTCGTTTGGTTTTTTTAACTTCTCCATTTCAAAAACATCATTAGAGGACATGGAGTTTTTAAACGGAAAAAGCTAAACCATATCGCTTCTCAAAACAGTATGAAAATGGAGTTTTGAAAAAAAAACGTGCGGCACATTCAAACGGCAAAAAAAAAAAAATTGTCGTTTTGAAAAGGAAAAAGCACAGGGAACGGGCAAACAAACCAAGCCTAAGTGCACATCAAATCATTCTCCACCAACCTTGCTCCCTCCATACTCATATAAGTCATTGATATAAAATGTGACTAAAGGATGCCTCAAACTATCTCTCACATATTATAAGAACATAGCACTTCTCTTCAGGACTACTAATTAAAGGATGCCTCATATTGCGTCACTATTTTCCTCACTTACACCAATCTTAGAAAGGACTTATGTATCTATTGTCTAGAAAATGGCGACATAAACCAACTCTTTATAGATTCTATAAACTCTACATAGCTAATCTCTGTATTCCTTCTAGCTTGAAATGTCTCTCCCTATTGGCATATCCACCAATGCTCTACCTCTCCATACAACAAAAATGCTACCAACAAAACTCACCTACCCTATAAGCACTGCATACTTTTAAATAACTTCTCCGCCTATATCATCCAGTCATCAGTAACCCTAGGCTCTATAAAACCCTAAAACTTAGGCATCTTCAATCATATAAATAATGTTAGATACTTATAAATTTCACTCTTTTACTCTATCCATTCTGCCCTCGGCCTTATTCATCATATAGGCCACCAACCTAACCAATTGCATTATCGAATCAGAATTCATCACCCCCGTTATGCTCTAAACTATTATAACATGATTGGAACTTTGTCTATCAATTGCTTCTTACTCATGGAGATCCATGATATGTAAACACTTTAATCTAAAAAAGAATAATGAAGGTTAATTATAAAGCACAACTAACAAACTACAGTTTAAACAAGAATTCAAACTCCTTTCCAAAACCCATCTAACTTATTTCTTATAGTTCCATTGTAAGTTCAAAAAGATCATTAGACCTATTACAATTGTGCCAATGCTAATCAAGGGGGGGGGGGGGGGGGGGGTGAATTGGTAATTTAAAAATCTCTTGGTAAATTATAAAAAATAATTTTATGATTTTAAACATAATGAAATTTTTTCGAAAATCATTTTTTCAACCACAAAATTAAAAGTGCAGAAAAATAAAAATGTAGTACAAATAAAAATAGAAGAACACAAATATTTATAGTGGTTTGGTCCAACTAGACCTATGTCAACTCCCTGAAGACTCCCTCTTCAGATATTGCACTATACCAAAGTGACTCTTCTTTTTCTCTAATAGCTAGGTGGAGAAGCTCTTATAATTAACCTCTCTTCCACCAAATCCTAGTACGGCAGAGTATCATCATCCTTTCACACCCTCCTGGTGTTAGCAGAGAACCATCAACCTTTCACACCCTTTTGGTATTGGTAGAGTACTATTATCCTTTCACACCCTCATGATATTGGCAGAGTACGAATGATCCTTTAAAAATTTTCTTCCAAGAGACTTTAAGAGAGTAGGAAAGTTCTTCGAAGAACAAGCAAGAGATACTCACCATTAGGCAACCTTGTGAATCCGCTCCCAATTCCATCTTAAGAAATCTCTCACTCTCCAATCACAAGAAACTCTCCCAAATACTCTCGAATTGCACTCTCAAAATAAATTCATAGTAGAAGTTCATAGGAGTTCTTTGATAGTGAGTTTTTAGAACCTTAAAAAAGAAAGATAGAAAAAACCGTCCAAAAAATTAAAAATTTAAGTTTCTTAGTCTAAGATCGTACAGTATGATAGCACATCGTACGTACAATCAGTTCAAAAATTACTCAAATGATCCTGTACAAACTGGTTTTGTACTTCTGCAATCATATGTACGAACTGCCATCATATAGTACAATCAGTTCAAAATTGAACCAATTTGTCTTGTATGATTCTATACAAACCAATTTCGTACTCTGGTTGACATAATATACGAACCCAATATCATACAGTACAACTAGTTTTACCAAAACCATGCTTCTTTTGGTATAAAAAAGGATTGAGTCCATTTCATACTCTGGACATCATTTGTACGAACCCAAGATCGTACAATATAAATAATTCAAAAAATTTACATATTTATATGGATGCACTGGTATGCACCCATTTCATACTCTAGATGTTATCAATACAAACCTCTGATCAAACAGTACAATCAATTTTGAAAAAAAATTATTTTTGTTCAGGACGAATTGGTGTGTAGTCATTTCATACTCTAGACATCATTTGTATGAATGTAACTTCATACAGAACGAATATGACTTAGAAATTTTTTTTTTCTAACATGATTCGATCCACTCCATTTTAGAGGAAAGGATAAATTTTCCTATACGATCCATGATCGTACAGTACGATTAGTTTTAAAAATACAAGTTTTTTACACTACCCCAGTGTGTGTGTGCACGATTATCCAATTACAATCACACTCTCTCAGAATTATGGATTTGGATTAGAGATAGAATATGATTGTCAATTATATGGATTTGGATTAGAGAAAGAATATAACAGAAAGAAAAATACAAAATTTTCAATTGGCATCATTGTGCATCTTTTTAAATATTTGTGGCACACTTGGTGCATCTTTTTAGTTGTTCTAATTTTGTGTCTCTTTTCACTTTACGAACCATTACAAATCTTTTCTATTTTTGCACACTTTGTGCATTTTCCTTTTTTTAATTTTTTTAGTCTTTTCAATATTAATAATCTTAATTCAAATTACACTAATAACATAAATAAACACAATAAAAAGAAAATAAAAAATAAATAATACATCTATTTTGTAATAATTATATCAAAATTGTTGAATCTAGTAATTAGGTTGTTAAGCCTAAGTTAATGTCCCAAGGCTACCAAGAGGGGGGGTGAATTGGTAGTTTAAAAATTTAATCCCTCTTTGAAGATTAAGTTGAACCGAAATGAAAATTTTCTTTTAAAGTTTTTCTAGAAAATATTTTTCAACCACATAGTTGTTAAAAATTAAAATAAAATGCGGAAACATAAAAAACTATAAATGACACCAGATTTATAGTGGTTCGGTCTATAACCAGACCTACATCCACTCCTCAGAGGCACCCTCTGAGTATTGCACTAAAACCAATAGTTACTCTCCTTTTGCACCCACAGCAAGGCAGAGAAGCCTTTACAACACACTCTTTTTACCACTACCCGGTGCGGCAGAGAACCGTCGTCCTTTTACACAATCCCCAGTGTTGGCAGAGAACTGTCCGTCCTTTCACACTCTCCTAGTGTGGGTAGAGAACCCTTTCGTCCTTTCACACTCTCCTAGTGTGGGCAGAGAACCCTTTCGTCCTTTCACACTCTCCTAGTGTGGGCAGAGAACCCTTCCGGCTATTCACACTCTCCAAGTGTAGGAAGTGATCCTTTCGGCTATTCACACTCTCCAAGTGTCGACAGCGAACCGGATCTCCTTGACTGATCTTCTCACAAGAAATCTAGAAGAAAGAAAAAAAAGAGTGAAGTAATCCCAATTCACAAGTAGAGATTCTTACCTTTGAACTCCAAGTGAAGCCTTCACGCTCCAATGGTAGGAATCATCCTTTGAATGCACTCTTCCACTCTCTCCTTAGCTATTCTCTCAAGAGGCACGAAGATCAAATGACAAAAAGATTGCGTGGCAGTCTAATTTGGACTATATATACAAAAGACAAGAAAAACCGCCCAAAAATTGCAAGTTTTTAATTCTGTACGCAGAGGATCGTCCCGTACGATCGTGGATCATCCTGGACGATTTTACTTAAATGCTTTGAAATGACCCTATTTGTATATGTGTACGAAATGTCTTCGTACAACTGATCATCCCGTACGAACTAAGTTCGTCCGGTACGAACGGTTATTACAAGGTCGGTCTAGAAAACTGCTGAAAACCATTCTAAGTCGGTTAATCGTCTAGACGAAAATAGGTTCATCTGGACGAAATTTTTACAGAGAGAAGATTGTTTTCTGGCTATAATAATTTTGTCTGGACGAAAATTTCACAGAGACCAGATTGTCCTGGACGATAATTAATTTCGTCTGGACGAAAATTTTACAGAGAGCAACTCATTTTCTGACGATAATTAATTTTGTCTGGACAAAAGTTTTATAGAGACCAGATCATCCTGGACGATAAAAATTTTGTCCCGGGCGAATAGGACTTAGAAAATTTTTCAAGCCAGTTCCTATTCGTTATATGTGCTCAATAAGAGATAACTGTCTGATCGTCCCGTACGATCTGATATCGTCCCGTACGATCAGTATAACTTATATATAATCTCCTTATGTGTGAGTGTATGTTTTTATTCACTCAATTACAATCACTCCCTTTCAAATTTAATTCAAAGAAAAATACAAGCTTCAAATTCACAAAGTATCTCATGTTGAATTTGATTTTAAGTTTTCGTAGTCTGGAGTCTGATTTTCCTGAAATGTTAGTACACACAAGAGCAAATACAAATCTTCTAAAATTGTTAAGAGATAACTACACATTTGAACAATAATGTTTAGAATCATCAAAACTATACAAGTTGCAAAAATGTAAAGCATGCAAATAGCAACTATTTTAACAATCTCTCCCTTTTTGATGATGACAAAACAATTATTGTTTGTATGATTTCAATTTAAACAAATCTCCTAAACTTCCTCTGAATTGATGAATACATGAAAATAAGGAGGCATTTTGAACCACAGAAAAAATTTTGTTTTTCAAAAAAAAAAAAACAAAATTTCAAAGTTAAACATAAAACCAAAATACAAATAAAAACAAAACATACAGACACAAGAATTTCTCCCCCTTTTTGACAACAATAAAAAGTGAAGAAGAAATAGACAAGAAATATAAGTAATTATATGAAATTCATTTGAAAATTTAATCTAAATAGTGATTGTGATAAGTTATGCAATCTAAAACTAATAGCATAAGGTCAATCATAGAAATTCATAAAATTTAAGAAGTGATATAATATTGTAAGTAAGAAGAATTTATCAAAGACATGATTCAATTTAGACATTCGAATATAAAAAATCATTACAAGAGAGATGTATAAAAAATTCTATATTTCAAAGTTCAATAGAATATAAATGAACATAAGATCAATTTGAATTAAGAGATTGAAAGAATTTGGAAAGAAGAGAATTACCACATGTGGCGCTTTGCGCATCTTTCTCAAATTTTTGGGCACATTTTTGTGCATCTTTTGACATTGGGCTAATTTTGTGCCTCTTTTTCATATTTGTGAAGCTTTGCGCATTCCTTTTGATTTTTGTACGCTTTGTACAATTTTTCAAGAGTAATTGAGACCAAATCTTTTCAAAATCAATAATCTAAAATTTCAAATATTTCTAAGTGCATAAATATCACTTGAGCATAGAAATATTAAATAAGAAAACATCTATATTGTAATAATAATATTAACTTTTATGTAGTCTAAATGAATAGACATGAATTTAAAAGTTCTAATTATAACAAGTTAGAAACAACTTTTAAATTTAGAAAGACTAGATTTTCTAATGTAATTAATCTCAAATTACAATCTAATTTAAGCACAATTAAGATTAAATAAGACTAATGAAATTCATAAAAATTAACCACATTCCAAAAACAAACCAAATTTGAATCAAGTACAACATGCATTGATATTAATGAAAAGGATTACATATTATTTTCATAATATTAAAACAACTAAGAAAATACACTTAACTTTTTAATAAAGACAACTAAAACAATAAAAAAAAATAAACACTAACACAACAAAATATTTAAAACATAGAAAACAAAGACAAAACCACAGACTCTAAAATAAAAACACTCAAAAATCATAAAATTCAAAACAAAAAATCAAAGACCAATAAACTAAGAAAACATAAATATCAATGTTGCAAAAACATTTTTATTTAAGCATTCAAATCAATAACACCAAGCCTTGTTCTTAATGTACTGAAGGTATCAAAGGCTAAAGGTTTTGTAAAAATGTATGCAAGTTGATTTTCAGTTGAAACATATGTGAGTTCAATTTCTCCCTTGGATACATGATCCCTTATGAAATGATGCCTTATGTCAATGTGTTTGGTTCTAGAATGTTGAATAGGATTTTTGGAAATGCAAATAGCACTTATATTGTCACAATAAATTGAAATAGTGCCTATAGTTAATCCTAAATCAATCAACTGTTGTTTTAACCAAAGTACTTGTGCCACACAACTTCCTAATGCAATGTATTCTACTTCTGCAGTAGATAGTGCCACTGAATTTTGTTTTCTACTAGACCATGAAACTAATGAATTTCCAATGAATTTACATGTTCCAGAAGTGCTTTTCCTATCCACTCTATAGCCTGCAAAGTCAGAATCTAAGTAACCAATAATTTCAAATGAAGAGCTAAACTTAGGATACCAAATCCCTAAGTTTTGAGTTCCTACTAAATATCTTAAAATCCTTTTCACTACTGTCAAATGTGATTCTTTTGGATATGATTGAAATCTAGCACATAAGTAAACACTGAACATAATATCTGGTCGGCTAGCAGTCAAGTAAAGTAAAGATCCAATTATCCCTCTAAATTTCTTTTGATCAATAGATTTTCCCTTAAAGTCCTTATCCAACTGAACTGAGGAACTCATTGGTGTACTAACAGGTTTAGCATTATCCATTTCATATTTTTTGAGGATGTCCTTAATATATTTAGTTTGACTAAGAAATGTACCTTCCTCAAGTTGCTTAATGCTAAATCCTAGAAAGTAATTTAAATCTCCCATTAGACTCATTTCAAATTCACTACTCATTGTTTTAGAAAAATCATCACAAAGATTTTTATTTGAAGATCCAAAGATGATGTCATCCACATAAATTTGAACAATGAGTATATCCTTTCCAAATTTTCTTAAAAGGAGAGTTGTATCCACACTTCCTTTTTCAAAAGATCTTTCAAGTAGGAAGGTGCTCAACCTCTCATACCAAGCCCTAGGTGCCTGTTTCAATCCATATAATGCATTTTTTAACTTGAAAACATGATTTGGGTATTTAGAATTTTCAAAACCTGGAGGTTGTTCTACAAAAACATCTTCCTCAA
This sequence comes from Dendrobium huoshanense, assembly GCA_016618105.1. NCBI lineage: Eukaryota > Viridiplantae > Streptophyta > Magnoliopsida > Asparagales > Orchidaceae > Dendrobium > Dendrobium huoshanense. The sequence continues at coordinate 63,259,057 of CM028351.1, forward strand.
TTACCCCATTTAAAAAGGCACTCTTGACATCCATTTGAAATAATTTAAAACCTTTAAAACAGGCAAAGGCAAGTAAAACCCTAATTGCTTCAAGTCTAGCTACAGGGGCAAAAGTCTCCTCAAAATCAATTCCTTCAATTTGATTATATCCCTTAGCAACTAATTTAGCCTTATTTATAATGACTACTCCTGAGTCATTCATTTTATTTTTGAAGACCCACTTGGTTCCAACAACACTTTGATCTTTTAGCCTTGTAGTTAATTCCCAAAATTTATTTCTTACAAATTGATTTAACTCTTCTTGCATGGCCAATATCCAAAATTCATCAGAAAGTGCTTGATCAATGTTAGTGGGTTCAATAGTTGAAATAAAGGCTGAATGATTAACTTCCTTGTTTAATCCACGCCTAGTTCTAACACCCTCACTTGATTCACCTATAATCAATTCCTTTGGGTGGTTTTTAGAAAATCTCAAATCTCTAGGCAAAGGGTTTTCTCTTTCCAAATTTTCTTCCACATTTTCTTCCAAATTTAATCTATCAATCTTTTGGGAGTTTTCTTCAATTTCTTCTTCAACAACATTTGGCTCTTCCAAATTTCCACATTCATCAAATACAACATGTGTGGTTTCTTCAATGACTAAAGTTTTTTTGTTGAATACCCTATAAGATTTTCCAACACTTGAATATCCAACAAAAATTCCTTCATCTGATTTTGGATCAAATTTTCCTAAGGCAGATTTTCTAATATTATGTATGAACACCTTGCAACCAAATACATGCAAATGAGACAAATTATGTGTTCTACCTTTTAGCAACTCATAGGGTGTTTTATTCAAATTTGATCTCACATTCACCCTATTCAGAACATAGCATGCAGTGCTAACCGCCTCAGCCCAAAAATATCTAGGAAGTGAGTATTCTGCCAACATTGCTCGGGCGGCTTCTATTAATGTTCTGTTTTTCCTTTCAACTACCCCATTTTGTTGAGGGGTTCTAGGTGCAGAAAAATTGTGATCAATCCCTTTTTCTTTACAGAAATTTTCAAATCTTTCATTTTCAAATTCTCCTCTATGATCACTTTGTATAAAAATTATTTCACTCCCTAGTTTCCTTTGAATCCAAGTAGAAAAATTTCTGAATTCCTCAAACGATTCACTCTTATGAAAAAGAAATCTAACCCAAGTGAATCTTGAAAAATCATCCACTATAACAAATCCGTATACCTTCCCTCCTAGACTTACAGTTCCTACAGGTCCAAAAAGATCCATGTATAGAATTTCTAAAGGTTTACTGGTCCTAAGATCTTTATTTGACTTAAAAGAGGACTTCACTTGTTTTCCTAATTGACATGCATCACAAAGGTGGTCCTTAGTAAAGTCTAGTTTTGGTATACCTCTCACTAAGTTCTTCTGGGTAATTCTCCAAAGGTTTTTCATACTAGAATGACAAAGTCTCCTATGCCAAAGCCATGATTCATCAGAAATAGTTTTCAAACAAAAAGCAGTAGGAGATTAAATACAATTTAAATCTAGCATGTAGACATTGTTTACCCTTTTTCCATTTAAAATATTTTTCCCATTTAGGCTTATTATGCAGCTAGTAGGTAAAAATTTTATATTATAGCCCTTATCACATAGCTGACTTATGCTTAGCAAATTATGTTTTAAGCCTTCAACTAATAACACATTGTCTATGAAAAAGTTCTTCAAATTTCTAATCATACATGATCCAACCACTTTCTTTTTGGTATTATCTCCAAGTGTAACCTTGCCTCCATTTCTAACTTCCAGCGTTATGAATTGAGTAGTATCTCCAGTCATATGCTTTGAACATCCGCTGTCCAGGTACCATATACTCTCACGAGGTCTTGTGTGAGAGCACTCCTGCAAAAACATCAAATGTTAGCCTGGAAACCCAAACAAGTTTGGGTTCACCTTTTTGAAATTTATAATCAGATGCATGTATGATATGTCTAGGTTTATGCATCTTAGTTCTCCACACCAAATTAGTTTTCATCTTTAAAGTGCAGGTGTGAGATATATGTCCCAAAAATCCAAAATTATTACATTTGACATTAGGAAAAATATTCCTATGTTTTCTTCCATATGATTGTCTTCTAAGAGATTTCATGAATTTAGGATAATATTTAGGATTTGTAAAATCTTCAAGTTTAAGGGGGTTCCTATTATCCTCGAGAGCTCTTATTGTGAGTTTGTAAAATGAATTCATATCTTCCAAGATTCGATTGGTATAATTGATTCTATATGTCTTGCTCTCAGATTCATCCTTAAAATTCTTAAATTCTTTTTCAAGTTCAGCATAGGATGATTTTAAATTCTCAAAATTTTTATTCAAGTCATCATATTCATCAAGTAGTTTCATGTGGTTGTTATCTATTAAAGCATGATCTTTCCTAAGGATTTCATGTTCCTTATTAAGCTCTTCCAATTCTAAACCTAAACTAGCATGCATCTTTTTCATTTTCTTATATGCATCATGCATGTGTTCAGAAACTTCAAACAATTCATCATAAGTTAAATCACATACCTCTTCTTGATCTGATTGTTCAACATTATCTGCCATCAAGCAAAGATTGGTGACTTCTTCTTCTTTTTTAGTCTCAGATGAGTCTGAAGCTGAGTCCACCCAGAAAGCTCTTTGAAACTTCTTCTTGCCCTTCTTTACCATTGGTTTCTCCTCTACCTTTTCCTTGCTAGGAGTGGCTTTGAGTTTTGGATAATCAGTCTTTATATAACCTGGTTTTCTACATTCATAATAAATCACTTCATTAGAAATCTTACCATTTCTGTTATACTTACCTCTATTCCATTGCTGGCGTCTCTTCTGCTTCCTCTTTAAAAAGCTTCTGAATTATCTAGTCATCAATGCAATATCATCTTCATCCTCAGGTTGTGAGTGTTCACTCTCTGACTCTTCCACATTTAGTGCAACATTTTTGTCCTTTTGTGGTTCACCTGCATCAATCTTTCTTTGACTTACTCCTTGCTCATAAGCAATGAGTGAACCAAGAAGATTGTCAATATAATAAATGTTCAGATCTTTAGACTCTGTAATTGCAGTAATTTTAGCATCATAAGCAGTAGGTAAACAACGAAGAATCTTATTGACCATTTCAGCATTAGTTAATTCCCTACCAAGTGCATGCAAAGAAGTGACAATTTGTGTGAATCTTGTGTACATGTCTGAAATAGATTCATTAGATTTCATGCGAAACAATTCATAGTCATGTAACAAGATATTGAGTCTTGATTGCTTAACTTCATTTGTCCCTTCATAAGTTATACAAAGTCTATCCCATATATCCTTTCTGCTTTTGCAAGTGGAAACTCGCATGTAGTCTTCTGATTTTAAAGCACAAAAGAAACTATTTAAACATTTGGCATTTAATTGTGCTAAGTCACGTTCTTCTATAATCCAATATGCATAAGGTGTTTCTACCCTAACTCCATCAACTAATCTAGTTGGTTTTGTGTAACCTTCCTGGACTAGCATCCACATGCGATAATCAAGTGACTGTAAGAAAGTATACATGCATGTTTTCCAAAAATCAAAAGGAATATTGTCAAACAGTGGAGGTCTAGTGATAGAGTAACCCTCAGGTGTGTTTCAGTTTCCAAATGTAGCCATCTACGTTAATCAAAAAGTAGTTCAAACTTATGATTTTGAAACGATGCTCGGATACCACTTGTTGAATCTAGTAATTAGGTTGTTAATCCTAAGTTAATGTCCCAAGGCTACCAAGAGGGGGGGGGGGGGTGAATTGGTAGTTTAAAAATTTAATCCCTCTTTGAAGATTAAGTTGAACCGAAATGAAAATTTTCTTTTAAAGTTTTTCTAGAAAATATTTTTCAACCACAGAGTTGTTAAAAATTAAAATAAAATGCGGAAACATAAAAAACTGTAAATGACACCAGATTTATAGTGGTTCGGTCTATAACCAGACCTACATCCACTCCTCAGAAGCACCCTCTGAGTATTGCACTAAAACCAATAGTGACTCTACTTTTGCACCCACAGCAAGGCGGAGAAGCCTTTACAACACACTCTTTTCACCACTACCCGGTGCAGCAGAGAACCGTCATCCTTTTACACAATCCCCAGTGTTGGCAGAGAACCGTTCGTCCTTTCACACTCTCCTAGTGTGGGCAGAGAACCCTTTCGTCCTTTCACACTCTCCTAGTATGGGCAGAGAACCCTTTCGTCCTTTCACACTCTCCTAGTGTGGGCAGAGAACCCTTCCTGCTGTTCACACTCTCTAAGTGTAGGAAGCGATCCTTTCGGCTATTCACACTCTCCAAGTGTCGGCAGCGAACCGGATCTCCTTGACTGATCTTCTCATAAGAAATCTAGAAGAAAGAAAGAAAAGAGTGAAGTAATCCCTATTCACAAGTAGAGATTCTTACCTTTGAACTCCAAGTGAAGCCTTCACGCTCCAATAGTAGGAATCCTCCTTTGAATGCACTCTTCCACTCTCTCCTTAGCTATTCTCTCAAGAGGCACGAAGATCAAATGACAAAAAGATTGGGTAGCAGTCTAATTTGGACTATATATACAAAAGACAAGAAAAACCGCCCAAAAACTGCAAGTTTTCAATTCTGTACGCAGAGGATCGTCCCGTACGATCGTGGATCGTCCTGGACGATTTTACTTAAATGCTCTGAAATGACCCTATTTGTATATGTGTATGAAATGTCTTCGTACAGCTGATCGTCCCGTACGAACTAAGTTCGTCCGGTACGAACGGTTATTACAAGGTCGGTCTAGAAAACTGTTGAAAACCGTTCTAAGTCAGTTAATCGTCTAGACGAAAATAGGTTCATCTGGACGAAACTTTTACAGAGGGCAGATCATTTTTTGACGATAATAATTTCGTCTGGACGAAAATTTTATAGAGACCAGATCGTCCAGGACGATAATTAATTTCATATGGATGAAAATTTTACATAGAGCAACTCGTTTTCTGACGATAATTAATTTCGTCTGGATGAAAATTTTATAGAGACCAGATCGTCCTGGATGATAAAAATTTTGTCCCGGACGAATAGGACTTAGAAAATTTTTCAAGCCAGTTCCTATTCGTTCTATGTGCTCAATAGGAGATAACTGTCTGATCGTCCCGTACGATTTGATATTGTCCCGTACGATCAGTATAACTTATATATGATCTCCTTATGTGTGAGTGTATGTTTTTATTCACTCAATTACAATCACTCCCTTTCAAATTTAATTCAAAGAAAAATACAAGCTTCAAATTCACTAAGTCTCTCATGTTGAATTTGATTTGAAGTTTTCGTAGTCTGGAGTCTGATTTTCCTGAAATGTTAGTACACACAAGAGTAAATACAAATCTTCTAAAATTGTTAGGAGATAACTACACATTTGAACAATAATGATTGGAATCATCAAAACTATACAAGTTGCAAAAATGTAAAGCATGCAAATAGCAACTATTTTAACAAAAATAATACATTTCTTTATGAACATGAAATTGATCTTCTTATGTACATCCAGTTATAAATTTAATTTAAATTTTGAAAGATTAAATTTTACAAGGAAATTAATTTGTATAACAAAATAATTCAAAATTTCATTCAAGAGATCAACCACAAATGATTTTTCTAAAGATAAAATTAACATTTCAAGAAATAAAATTCAATGCATGTTAACAAAGCTTTTCATCATTTTATTGATCATTCAAAATACATACAACCACCATTTTCATTTTTTATCACATCATTTCAAAAATACAAAAAAAAAAAACTCCTGAAGACACTAACACTCAAAATCATTGAAATCAAAGGAAAAACATCTCAATAACAGACTCATAAGCTCATTAGCAACTACAACATATAAGTACAACTAATAATTAGAGGGGCCTTGATCTGGAGGAGGTGGTTGGTTGAACACTAAAAAGTAATTATTCATCATAGTTACATTGGTGTTAACCGAGTCATATTGCTGTTAGAATAGTTGCTATTTGAATGCCTTTACATTTTTTGCAACTTGAATAGTTTTGATGATTTCAAACATTATTGTTCAAATGTGTAATTATCTCCTAACAATTTTAGAAGATTTATATTTGCTCTTGTGTGTACTAACATTTCAGGAAAATCAGACTCCAGACTATGATAACTTCAAATCAAATTCAACATGAGATACTTTGTTAATTTGAAGTTTGCATTTTTTTCTTTGAATTAATTTTGAAAGGGAGTGATTGTAATTGAGTGAATAAAAAACATACACACACACATAAGGAGATCAAAAAATTTTATAATGATCGAACTGGACGATATCCTATCGTACGGGACGATCAGACAGTTATCTCCTATAGGGCACATGGAACGAATAGGAACTTGCTCGTAAAATTTTTTATAAGTCCTATTCGTCCAGGACGAAATTAATTATCGTACCAGAAGATTGGTTCTCTGCAAAATTTTCGTCCAGACGAATTTTATTATCGTACGTGGCGACTGGTCCTCTGGAAAATTTTCGTCCAGACGAAATTAAATATCGTCTAGGACGATCGGGTCTCTGGAAAATTTTCGTCCAGACAAAAATAGATTATCGTCCGTGGCGATTGGTCCTCTGAAATATTTTTGTCCAGACGAAGTAAAATATCATCCAGGACGATCGGGTCTCTGGAAAATTTTCGTCCAGACGAACATATTCTCGTCCAAACGATTAACCGACTTAGAACAGTTTTCAGCAGTTTCTAGAACCGACCTAGTAATAACCGTTCGTACGGGACGAACCTAGTTCGTACAGGATGATCATCTGTACGAAGACATTTCGTACACATATTCAAATAGGGTCATTTCAGATCGTTTAAGTAAAATCGTCCAGGATGATCCATGATCGTACAGGACGATCCACTGCGTACAAAATTGAAAACTTGCAGTTTTTGGGCAGTTTTTCTTATCTTTTATATAAAAAGTCCAAATTAGACTGCCACCCAATCTTTTTGTCATTTGATCTTTGTGCCTCTTGAGAGAATAACCAAGGAGAGAGTGGAAGAGAGCATTCAAAGGAGGATTCCTCCCACTGGAGCGATAAGGCTTCACTTGGATTTCAAAGGTAAGAGTCTCTACTTGTGAATTTGGATTACTTCACTCTTTTCCTTCTTCCTTCTAGATTCTTGTGAGAAGATCAGTCAAGGAGATCCGGTTCTCTATCGACACTTGGAGAGTGTGAACAGTCGATAGGTTCTCTGCCTACCAGGGAGAGTGTGAACAGCCGTAGGGTTCTCTGCCCACACTAGGAGAGTGTAAAAGGACGACGGTTCTCTGCCAGCACTGTGGATTGTGTAAAAGGACGACGGTTCTCTGCTAGCACTGTGGATTGTGTAAAAGGATGACAGTTCTCTGCCAGCACTGTGGATTGTGTAAAAGGACGACGGTTCTCTGCCTCACCGGATTGTGGTGAAAAGAGTGTGTTGTAAAGGCTTTTCCGCCTTGCTGTGGGTGCTAAAGGAGAGTCACTATTGGTTTTAGTGCAATACTCAGAGGGTGCCTCTGAGGAGTGGATGTAGGTCTGGTTATAGACCGAACCACTATAAATCTTTTTTTATTTACTTAATTGTTTTTACGTTTCCGCACTTTAAATTTTAGTTTTAACAACTGTGTGGATCAAAAATATTTTTCTACAAACTTTAAAGAAATTTTTATTTCGGTTCAACTTAATCTTCAAAGAGGGTTTAAATTTTTAAACTACCAATTCACCCCCCTCTTGGTAGCCTTGGGACATTTACTTAGGCTTAACAACCTAATTACTAGACTCAACAATTGCCCTTGGTTCCAACCTATGTCTTCATTATATCTAGCATCCTAGTGATTCAGGTGATTCTCAATTTTATCAAAGCGTTGATACAAATGAGTTTCCATTCTATCGAAGCATTGGACCATTTCTTGGAAGAAATTCTGGCCAGGTCTAGGTACAGGTGTAGGTACTAGAGGAGGACATCCTTCTTCCTCAGAATCATCTCCCTCAGGGCTTTGATCCCACCCAAAGAGTGCCCGAAAAGAGGGATCAATAACATAAATAGGGAGTTCAATGGGAGGATTGGGATGGATAAGATCTTACTTCTTTTCTTAGATATAGGCAACTAGATGTCCTAAAGCCATATTTTTCTCTCTTATTATTAGGAAGTCCAATATCAAAAAGTTTGTAAATATAATCCATGATAAGATGGGCTTCATCAAAGGTTTTTCAGTCATTATCAAATAAGGGGCTGTGGACAACAGAGGAGTAATGTTTGTGTGATCACCAGCTTTTAGAATAATTAAGGTTCTCAAAATGTGCTAGAAAATCTAGGCATTTTTATTGAGAGTGTAAACACGAGACAAATGACTCATTTTGGAAATACCTCTAAGAGTTTAATTTATTTATGACCAATTAAATTTGATTCTTGAGATTAAGGTGTGCGCTCTAATTCCTTAGGTTCTTAGGTGAAGGAAGTTGCCTAAGTCTTCCTTAGTTATTTCTACTCAATGCTTGAAAACATAAGAGGCAATCCTAGTGTGGTCTTGATTTACCTTCATGTTCGCCAGAAAAGTTTGGAATATCTCTTTATGGTAGGCATAGATGAGAGCCATGATAAATAAAAATTGGGTTGAAGTGAATAAGGGCATGATAGAGAAATGGATATCATTATGGATGAGGAGCCGGGAAGGGGTAATTCTTGCAGTAAAATACCTATAGAAAGCATCCTCATTCTTTTTGGATAGAAAATTTTCATCCCTACTATATTTAGAGGATGATCATCTAAAGATTCGAGGTCGTTTGCTACTGCTTGCCATTTTTAAGATTAGCACTCGTGAAGGTTTGGAAATGAATGAGAAAGTGAATAAGAAAATTATCTAAGACCTTTTTTATTAAATAAAAATGACCTATCGCACAGAAAAAAATATGAATTGTATGTACAATTTTAAATCGTATGGGATGAAAATAATTTCTTGCATACGAATGGATACAACCAAAAATGAAACAGCTTTTATAAAATACCATTTTCAAGGCATCCTTTGGTACAGTCTTTTTGACCATTAAATCATAAAGAAAAACACGTGTTCATCCAGGATGATCATAATATTAAAGATTATTTTATGACGGTTAGGTTCATCCCCCACAAGAACTAACAATAGGATCATACAAATAAAATACAATTTCATGCGTATGATCTGTAATCAATAACTGACATTTTCTAGTAAATCATCCCCAACCATACATACAAAAAAACACATATCGTATGGTATGATGATGTCATCATACAATATGAAACCCTATGAAAACTAATTTTCATGTGATCAACTCAGAAACCTATCATTTACATGCTAAAAAATTTGTACAATACAAAAAAAATCGTACAGTACAAAAAGGACACTTCAAGAACAAGATATGATAAACAGAAAACCTCATCAAACAAAATGACATGCTTCTAGTAAAATTAAAAAAATAAAGTAATCACAAAACTAACAAAAAATAAAATAATCAAGAAACAAACAAACTAAAAAAATAAAAAATAATAATAATAAACTCTTACAATCAAGCTATGAAAATAAATAAACATATAATTACATAAGAAATCAAATTTTCAGAATTTGAATTTAAGCATTATGATCAATCAAACCTAATCTAATCCTTAAAGTGCTAAATGTGTCGAAAGTCAGTGGTTTTGTGAAAATTTCAGCAAGTTGATTTTGCATAGCAACGTGATGCAATTCAATTTCTCCCTTAGCAACCTTATATATATATATATATATATATATATATATATATATATATATATATATATATATATATATATATATATATATATATATATATATATATATATGCTTAGTTCTAAACTGTTGAATATAATTCTTTGAAATGAATATAACACTAGTACTATCATAAAAAATCAGAATTATGCCAATAAAAAATCCTAAGTCAATCAATTATTATTTTAACCAAAGAACTTGTACTACATAACTACCTAAAGCATTGTATTCTGCTTCAACAATAGATAGAGCTATTGAATTCTATTTCCTACTGGACCAAGAAACTAAACAGTTTCCTATAAACTGATAAGTTTTGGGTGTACTTTTTTATCAACCCTATAACCTACAAAATTTGAATCAGAATATCCAATAATTTCAAAAGAAGAGTTGTGCTTAGGATACCAAATTCTTAAGTTTTGAGTTCCCAAAAGATATCTCAAAATTCTTTTAACTATTGTTAAATGTGATTCCTTTAGATTAGACTAGAATTTAGCACACAAACAAATACTGGACATTATATATGGTATGCTAGCAGTCAAGTAAAGCAATGATCCAGTTATTCTTCTAAATTTCTTTTGATCAATAAATTTTCCCTTAGGGTCCTTATCTAATTGCACTGAGGAACTCATAGGTGTAGTCACTGGTTTAGCATTATCCATTTCATATTTCTTAAGGATGTCCTTAATATACTTTGACTGATTAAGAAAAGTTTCTTCCTCATTTTGATTTATGCTAAGACTAAGAAAATAACTCAAATCTTCCATCAAACTCATCTCAAATTTACTACTCGTTATTTTTGAAAAATCATCACAAAGATTTTTATTTATAGATCCGAACAAGATATCATCAACATATATTTATGCAATGAGTATGGCATCTCTTATCCTTTTCAAAAAGTGAGTGGTGTTCACACTTCCTTTCATAAAAAATCTCTCTAATAAGAAAGTGCTTAACCTCTCATACCAAGCCCTAGGTGCATATTTTAGTCTATATATAACTTTTTTAATTTAAATATATTATTAGGGAATTTAGAATTTTCAAATCCTAGAGGTTGCTCAACATAAACATCCTCTTGGATCACCCCATTAAGAAATGCGCTCTTCACATCCATTTGATATAATTTTAAATCTTTAAAATAGGAAAGGCTAATAAAACCCTAATTATTTCAAGTCTGGCTACAGGTGCAAAGGTTTGTTTAAAATCAATCCCTTCTATTTGATTATACCCTTTGGCCACCAATCTTGTCTTATTTCTAGTCACAACATTTGAATCATTCATTTTATTTTTGAAGAATCACTTAGTTCCAACAACATTTTAATCCTTAGGCCTTTCAATCAATTCCCAAACATCATTTCTTACAAATTGATTCAATTCTTCTTGCATGGCCAAAATCCCAAATTCATCTAAAAGTGCTAGATTTATATTAGTGGGTTCAACCATTGATATAAAGGTAGAATGATTAACTTCTTTGCTAAGTCTATCCCTAGTATTAACATCATCACTAAGTTCACCTAAAATTAATTCCTTAGGGCAACTCTTAGATAATCTCCATTCTCTAGGTAAATGGTTTTCTAATCCAACATTCTCTTTCAATTTTACCTTTTCAATTCCTTGAGAGATATTTTCAATATGATCGTCTTCCAACCTTGGCTTTTCCAAAATATTATATTCATCAAACACAATATGTGTGGATTCCTCAATTACCAAAGTTCTCTTGTTAAAAACTCTAAAAGATTTTTCAATACTAGAGTATCCAAGAAAAATTCTTTCATCAGATTTTGGATCAAATTTTTCTAAGAAAGTTTTACCATTATTGTGAATGAACACCTATCATCCAAAAACTTGCAAATGTAAAATATTTTGTGTTCCACCCTTACAAAGTTTATAGGGTATTTTATTTAATTTTGATCTAATATTCACATATTCAGAACATAACAGGCTATATTAATCGCTTCAACCCAAAAATATTTGGAAGTGAGTATTTTGCCAACATGGCTCTAGTGGCTTCAATTAAATTTATGTTCTTTCTTTCTACCACCCCATTCTGTTGAGGGATCCTAGGTGCTGAAAAATAGTGATCAATTCCTTTGTCTTTATAAAAATTTCAATTTTTTTATTTTTTAAATACACCTCTATGATTGCTTTGAATTTATAAAATCTCACATTCTAGCTTCCTTTAAATCCAAGTAAAAAAATTTCTAAATTCTTGAAATGATTCACTCTTATGAAATAAAAATTTAACCCAAATGAATCTAGAAAATTCATTAACTATCACAAATCCAATACTTTACCTCCTAAACTAACAGTGCTAACCGGTACAAAAAGATCCATGTGAATGATTTCAAATGGTTTGCTAGTTTTAAGATCCTTAATGGAATGAAAGAAGGACTTCACCTTTTTCTCTAATTGACATTCATCACATAGGTGATCCTTAGTAAAGTCTAGTTTCAGCATTCCTCTAACCAATTTTTTTGGGTAATTTTCCTAAGGATTTTTATACTCGCGTGAAAAAGTCTATTATGACATAACCATGATTCATCGGTAATTATTTTAAGACAAAAGGCATTAGAAGATTTAATACAATCTAAATCAAGCATGCACATATTATTTACCCTAATTCCATTTAAAATATTAATTCCATTTTGGCTTATTATACAGTTAGTGGGAAAAATTTATAATATAACTTTTATCACATAATTGACTAATACTCAACAGGTTATGCTTTAAGCCTTATACCAATAAGATATTTTTAATGAAAAAATTATTCAAATTTCCAATCATACCTGTGCCTACCACTTTCCTAGTGGTATTTTCTCCAAGTGTAACCTTGGCCTATTCCTAACTTCTAGTGATATGAATTATGTCGTATCTCTAGTCATATGCTTTAAACATCCACTGTCCAGGTACTAAATGCTCTCATGAGGTCTTCTATGAGAGCATTTCTTCTCTTGATCTGACTGATCAAGCTTGTCGGCCTTCAAACACAAGTTGGTGGCTTCTTCCTCTACTTCTATTTCTGAAGAATCCAAAGCTGAATCCATCCAAAATGCTCCCTGTAATTTTTTCTTTCCCTTCCTTACAATTCTTTTCTCCTCAACCTTCTCCTTGTTAGGATTAGCTTTAAGGTTTGGGCATTCATATTTGATGTGTCCAAACTTCATGCATTTATAACAAATTATATCATTATAAACCTTAGAATTTTTGAAAAACTTACCCTTATTCCATTACTAATGTCTCCTTTACTTCCTCTTAAGAATACTTTTGAATTGCCTTATCATTAAGGCAATATCATCTTTATCCTCAAGCTGAAACTAATCACTATCTGAGTCATCCACTTTCAATGCAATATTTTTCTCCTTCCGCTTCTCATCTGCATCAATTTGTCTTTGAGTCACTCCTTGCTTGTATGCAATTAGTGATCCAAGAAGATTATCAATAGAATATACATTTAAGGCTTTTTCTTTTATAAAAGGTATTTCAGTTATAATGTCATCTATAAGTCTAATTGGTCTAGTGTAGCCTTCCTGTACTAAAAGCCACATGTGATAGTCAAGCAATTAAAGAAAAGTATATATAATTATTTTCTAAAAATTGAAAGGGATGTTATCAAATGATGGGAGTCTAATGATTGAATATCCTTTGAGTTTGTTATGATTTCCAAAAGTAGCCATGATCATTATCAAAAAGTTGCCTAAACCTTAATTTTTAAAAGTAGGTTATGATACCATTTGTAAGTCTGAATAGGTTGTTAGACCTATGACAATTATCCCAATGCTAACCAAGAGGTTGGTGAATTGATAATTTAAAAATCTCTTTATAAATTATAGAAAATTATTTTATGATTTTAAGCATAGTGAAATTTTTCCAAAATTAGTTTTTTAACTATAAAGTTAAAAGTACAGAAAAATAAAATTGCAGTAAAAATAAAAATAGTAAAACATAAAAATTTATAATGGTTCGGTCCAACTAGACCTACATCCACCCTTGAAGACTCCCTCTTTAGGTATTATACTATACCAAAATGCCTCTCTTTTTTCTCCCATAATAGGCGGAGAAGCCCTTATAATTAACCTCTCTTCCACCAATCCCGGGTGCAATAAAGTACCATCATCCTCTTACACCCTCCTGATGTCAATAGAGAATCATCATCCTTTCACACCCTCGTGGTGTTGACATAGTACCACCATCCTTTCACACCCTCCTGGTATCAGCATAGTATCGGTGCTCCTTTGGAAATCTTCTTCCAAAAGACTTCAAGAGAGTAGGGAAGATTATTGAAGAACAAATAAAAGATACTCATTGTTGGGCAACCTTGTGATCCTCACAATTCCCTCTTAATAAATCTCTCTCTTCGATCATAAGAAACTCTTCCAAACACTCTCCAAGTGCACTCTCAAATGAAATTCGCAGAAGAAGTTCGTAGAAATTATTTGATAATTAGTTTTAAAGACCTTAAATAAGAAAGACAGAGAAAATTGTCTAGAATATTGAAAATTTCAATTTCTATGTCAAAGATCGTACCGTACGATCACATATCAAACATACGATTAGTTCAAAAATTCCTCAGATGATCTTGTACAAATTGATTTCATACTTTGGCAGTCGTATGTATGAACTGCCATCGTACAGTATAATCAGTTCAAAATTGAACCGATTCGTTCAGTACGATTCTATATGAATAGATTTATTACTATGGTTGGCGTATTAACGAATCCAATATCATATAGTATGATAAGTTTAACTAAAATCATGCTTCATTTGAAAAAAAAAAATGAATGAGTCCATTTAATACTCTAGATATCATCTATATAAATCCAAGTTTGTACAGTACGAACAGATCAAAAATTTTACCTATTCATATGGGCGAATTGGTACACACCCATTTTGTACTTTAGATGTCATCTATACAAACCTATGATCATACCATATGATCAGTTCAAAAAAATTTTGAGTTCATTCAAGATGAACTAGTACATAGCCATTTCATACTCTAGATATCGTCTGCACGAATCTAACTTCACATAATACAAACATGACTTAGAAAAATTTTCCTGGCATGATTCGATCAACTCCATTCTGGAGGAACATTCAGGAAAAATCGTACTATATGATCCATGATCGTATAGTATGATTAGTTTGAAAAATATAAGTTTTTTATACTCCCCTAGTGTGTGTGTGTGTACATGATTATCCAATTACAATCACACTCTCTCAGACTCAACAAAAATATAAAAAGTATAAACGTCAACTATAATAAACCCTAATCGAATCTATCTTGAAGTCTTCAACAGTTGGAGTATAATTTTCTTGAAACGTTAGTTCACACAAACAACATAAATAATATTTCTAATATAAGTTAGGATAAATAATAATCAATACAAAAAGTATTTGGAGTCACCAAAAACACACAAGATATAAAAACAAAGTTATAAAACTAAGTTACAACATCCACCTCCAATTATGCCTCCCTTTATGTTCCACACCTACATATAGCAAGTAAGTTATAATCCCTTGCACATTTTCATCTAATAGATGGTGCCATAAGAGTTCTTATAGTGTTACATAATCTCCAACGCCTAATTTTAGCAAGTGGAAATATAATCACTCCCACATCTACATCAAATAGATGGGGCAAAAAGAATACATTTAGGGCCCTCGTAATAAAATAAAGAGTGCACTTTTCCTCATTTACAAAGCAAGATGCTAATGCCAAGAAATATAGGAGGTAGATGCAATATAATCATATTAAATGCAATATTTAGAAAGTGCATGAATTGCTAATTAAAGCTACACTACTTATGAAATAGAATACTCATTAAATTTTCTCTTTAAAATTTATGATTTCAAAGGAACATTCATGTAAATATTTCAAAGCTTTTATAGTGCATTTGCTAGAAAAGCCTCAATTCAATAAAACACTTAGTAATTCATGTAGGAAAATCCAACAGTTGAAAACTCAATTTCATATAGTCAAAATGATCAAAATAAGGAGTAAAATAATATATAAAAAAAACACATTGTGAAAACTTCATAAAATTTGAGAAAAACTTTTTATTTCCATATTTTTTTATAAACAGACTAGAATTGAAATAAAAAAATAAGCTTTGGAGTCTATCTAAATCTAAACAATATCTCTAACTAGCCCGATAATTAAATCTCATGATTTGGCCTCTAAATCTCTCTCTCTTCTTTCTCTTCCTCCTCTCTATCGATCTCATCTCTTCTTCTCTGTCAAGGTCGTGTAGAGGAATAGCATGCATAATGGTTTTAAATATTTTTGTTATTTAAAAACCACTAACTTGACCTAGAAATACAACACTCGCTTTTCCAACATCATAGTGCTCCTAAAGAATCTTCCAAATTCTCCCAAAACATCCTCCCTTGAGACCTTATGCTGTGGTAGTGCTTCCCACTGTTGTGACACAAGCTCAAAACTACTTTTTTTAGAACCCAAGAGCTCAATGCCTCGATACTACCAACTCTGATGTTTGGAGGCCCATAGAGAAATTTCTAAACATTGGGATTTCAATCCTTAGACCCCAACCATTCAACCTTATAAGACTCATAATTACTAATTAACTTAATAATTATTAATAAAAAAAACTATTGGATTTCAGATGATAGATATTGTAGAGATGATAAGAAACATCCCTTGGATCCTTAGAGGATTGGAGATTTCATGAAGTTGGTAGAGAGGGAAAGATTAGTGCGAAATGACTTGTAGTATTTCAATAATGCTTGGATATGAGCAAAACTTGGTTTTGTGGAGAGATGTCTAAGGGTGTTTTTAATGGAGAAAAAGAGAGTAGGTTTTCCCCCATTTGATTTCAAGAAGGATTAAATGACATATATTAGTAATATACTAGAGTGTACTAGTTATAGAAGGAAACATTCAAGCCAATATTACTCAATTATTGAGAAGTGTTTTAGATTTAGTCATTATGGGCATAAGATGGTAAATTATACTTAGGAAGTATCTAAATGGAAGCCAAATTCTATATCAGAGCACTTGAGATAGACATGGAGATAGAGAACTAAACCATCTAGAGTATATAATGAAGATTCTATAAATAGAGGTAGAAGAAGAGATATAGTGACTAAGCTAAGTGGAAGTAAAATGTCACCTAAAATCTTAGTTATGATTTCTCCAATTATGACTAGAGTTTATATCCTAGCTCCATAAAAAGCAAGAGAAGCATATAAGTGGTGATAGGTATAACTCTTATTTCTAAACAACATAACAAAATTCTCTTCGATTCTACCTTAGGTTATTCATTTATTTTTAAGAAACTCTTTACTTTCTTTTATTTTCCTCAAGTTGCATTACAAACCATTTTAACCATTATATTTTTTACTCGAGATTTTATGATGTCTAATCATGCGTATTTATATGGTAATGAGATTTCTACTAGAAAGTTAAAGTCAAAAAACATGGTATTATCCTTCATTGAATTTGATAAAATATTGGGAATAAATTAGCTAAGTAAATATACAACCCATATTGATTGTAGAAAAAAAGGAGAGTGACTTCGCAACTAGGTATAGAAAAGATTTATTTTCAGGGTGTTAGAGGAGTATTATCATCAATAATATCATCTTTACAAATTTATAAGATATGAAAGAAGTAGAGTGTTATATATCTTTCATATGTGACTAACAAGAGTAAACCATCACTTTCATTAGAAGAGGTTCATATAGCAAATGAATTTTTTAAAGTATTCCTTAAGGAACTATTTAATTTATCACCTGATTTAAAAATAGAGTTTTGTATTGAAGTGCTACCTGGTTCATCAATTTTAGTTAAGACTCCTTACAAGATGGCACCAAAAGAGTTACAAGAGTTAAATGTCCAATTATAGGAGTTGGTGGATAGGGGCTATATCAGACCTTGTCTGTTACCTTATGGAGCAGCACTGTTGTTTATAAAGAAGAAGGATGGCATAATACGAATGTATATTGATTATAGAGAGCTAAATAAGGTGGCTATCAAAAATAAGTATTGATTTCCTAGAATCAAAAATTTGTTTGCTTAACTGGAAGGAGCTTCTGTGTTCTCTAAAGTAAATTAAATATCAAGGTATTATCAATTAAAGATAAATGAAGAGGATGTGACTAAGATAGCTTTCAATACTCATTATGATTAGTAAGAATTTTTTGTTATAACTTTTGGTTTGAGTAATGCACGTGTAGCTTTTATGGACCAAATGAATCAAGTGTTTAAGTCTTATATAGATCAATTTGTGATTATTTTTATTGATGATATATTAATATATTCTAAAATAGAAGAATATAATTAGAGACATTGAGAAAAAATAAGTTGTATGCTAAATTTTTGAAGTGTGAATTTTGATTATGAACTATTTCATTTCAAGGGCATATAGAAATTGGGAAAGGGATATCTATAGATCCTTAGAAGGTACACGCTATTATTGAATGGCCAAGACCTACTAATGTATCAGAAGTATGCAATTTTCTTAGTATGATAGGATATTATTAAAATTTTATTAAGGGATTTTTTGATATTGTAGTTTCTTTGACTTGACTAACACAAAAAGTAACAACATTTGAGTGGACAATAAAATGTAAAGATAGTTTACAGAAATTTAACAATTATAATATTTATGCTCCTATATTTACAATACCATCTGGTAATAAAGGGTTCCAAGTATTTATTGATGAATCATTAAAAGGCATGGGGTGTCTTTTAGTGCGGCATGGTAAAGTAATAGCATATGAATCCACATAATTGAAACCAAATGAAGCAAACTATCCTAAATATTATTTGGAGTTGGCAACAATTATTTTTGAACTTAAAATTTAAAGGCACTGTCTATGTATAGTAAGACTAAAAATATATACAAAACATCATAGTTTAAAATACATTTTTACTCCGAATGAGTTGAATTTTAGATAGAGAAGATAGTTAAAATTAATCAAAAACTATAATCTTAATATTCGGTGTTAACTTGGGAAAGCTAATTTCACCGATGCTTTGAGTAGGAAGTCTTCAGGAATAGAAAATTAGATGTTCACATTTGAAATTTCATTAATTTTTGAGATGGAAAAGTTAAATTTGGAAATATTTAAAATAATTAATATTAGTGTTGGATCATTATTTAAAATGATTATTTAATTAATTTTATAAGAAATATTCCAAAATGCTCAGAAAGTCGATGAAGAATATTCAAAATTGATTGACCAAGTTAGATTAGGAAAGAGAAAAGAGTTGTAGGTGAATGAAAATAGAATATTGAAATGAAGAGGTTGACAGATGTCTCCAATTATTTGGAGTCAAGAAATAAAATTTTGTTTGAAGCTCATTATTCTAGTTATACTATTCACCCTGTGAGCAGTAATATGTATCATGATTCAAAACAAGCATTTTGGAGATTAGGATTTAGGAGTCCAAATGTGAAGCTTATTAAGTGGTAGAAGTGGATCATCAATGACTTTGTGTTCTATTGCAATCTTTAACAATTCATAAGTAGAAGTGGGAAGAAATTATTATGGATATTATTATGGGATTATGTAGATTAATACAAGGTCATGATGTTGTGTGGGTAATAGTTGATTGTTTGATAAATTCATCACATTTCTTGTCTATGAGACAAATCGACCTAGTAGATAAGCTGGCTTAATTATATGTGAAATAGATTCTTAGGTTACATGGGATACCTAAAGTTATTATATCTAATCATGATGGAAGGTTCATTTCTAGACCGTAGAAGAGAATATTGGAAGGATTTGGTACTAAATTAAGTTTAAGTATAATATTTCACCTATCAAGAGATGGATAGTGTGATAGAACAATACATACATTGAAAGATTTATTGAGCTATGCATTCTAAATTTTGGGGAAAGCTAAGAAGATCATATTACACAAATTAAATATGTTTATAATAATAGTTTTCATTCTAGCATTAGAATAATCCCTTATAAAGTCCTACATGGTTGGAAGTGTTGAACACTATTATAATCAATAGAGTTGAGAGAAAGGAGATTATTTAATCCAAAATTACTTGATGATTGCACTAACAAAGTTAAACTTCTTTGACATCAATTGAACGTAGCACAAGACATAAAAGAAGTATTGTGATCTAAAGCACCATACAATAGAATTCTAGGTTGGTGACTTTGTATTCATTAAAGTTATTCCATTAAAGGGAGTGAATAGGTTTGGTAAAGGAAAATTCAATTCAAGATATATTGGTCCATTTGAAGTAATAGGCGGAGTTGGAATAGCAACTATAGATTGTTATTGTTATATCACATGTCCGATGTTCATAATCTATTTCAAGTATCTTAATTATGAAAATGGGTTATATATGAAGTAAGAGATCTGAAGGGTGAAGTACAGTTACATCCTAATTTGACTATAAAGAATAGCCAGATCTTAAACTTGCTTATGATATGAAGTAGTTAAGAAACAAATAGATTATTATGGTAAAATTTCAGTGGAAACATAGATAAAAAAGAGATGTTGTATGGGAAAAGAGTTTGCGATGAGGCAATCTTTTCCAAACCTATTTAATTTATTAGAAAATGTGCTAGAATACCAAGAACGACCTTCTTCCTAAGTTGAGGAGATTGTAATACTAGCAGGTTTAATTCTGACCATGAAATAATCACAACTCTCTTACATATGCATTTTTTTAATATATTTATATAAATACAATTGTAATAAAAAAGACGCTTTAAAATGCTAATTAAATATATTTTCAAGTTAGTTTGGTCTTTGGATTTTTTTTTTTAATTTTAGGAAAAGAAATAGAGATGCAATCCCTCAAAATTTTAAAATATATATTTTGACCAAAAATAATAGATAATATATTAGGAGTCATTATAAGTCAATTTTATAATCTGCCTTCACCATATCATTGATATTATCATTCTTTAACAATAAAAGTTTTTTCTAAGTTTAATGCAAGTGTAGATATGAAAATAAGAAGTTTCTTATTCATTTGTAATTCCTCAATAAATTGACATATATTGATATAAGTGGGTTTTTTTTTCATCATTAAAAGTATGTTTTGCAAACTAATTTCACCAGAGCAATTTAGATATGATAGAAAAATTTATAGATATTTTTTTCATAATTTTTTTAGTGCTAGGTTTAAATATATAAAATGATTTAAAATAAATTTATGCTAATAATTAAATAATTTGCATAATTATAATTATACCCTTAACATATTTTATTATAAATACCCTAATCTACTCTCTATAATTTAAATGGCCCTTTGTCATCCTCAATTAATTTTAATAGAGAAGAGAAAAGGGAAATAAGAAGAAAAAGGAGAGGAGAGGAAAAAGAATAAAGGGTTGAGAGGTCTTAGAGCTCTTTTTATTGATCTAGTTAGAAAAATTGCTAGTATTAAGGTAGGCTACTATCATTTTAGTGATTTTTCTTATTTGGTATTTTTTAAGTTTTAATTTTGTTAGAACTTACAAAAGCTATGCTATCTCAATTTTTAGCAAAGTTTTAATGTGTAACCTTTAGTATGTTATAGTTCTAATCATTTTGTGTATCTTGATATAATCATATTAAAACTTTACAAGAAATTTATATCTTTTGGAGGAAATATCCTAATTCGAATAATTTAGATAAATTTAAAATTTTAATAAATAATTGTTAAAATCTCGTAATATAAGTGTATGGCCTATATACTAGTTAGAATTCATTTGTTGCTGTTGAATACTTGTGAAACATGACACACTACATTTTCTTATGAATTGAACTATTAGTGGTTCATATGCAAAATTTTCATGTATTAAAATGATACAATGAGATGAATATTGAGTATGATATAAAATATTTATTATGTTATACATTATGTGAATGGTTTGTTTGTAGGAAAGGCTAGATACTATATGATTCAAGATGACAGAGATATAATATGCTACGCAAGAGAGTGGGCCAATGGGCTCTTCTTTAAATGTGGGTTAGTGTGTGAACCAAATACATGATGGGAGATATTAGAAGAAAAATGATATGATTTTGAGTACCAACGGGTTGGGGGTAATGACTCTCATGTACTATGTCATCTCACTATTTTTACTTAAATGACATGATATGATATTACACGTGACTTATTATGATTGGTACAAGAAAAACACCATGTGATTTTATATGATTAGCTAAAATTCTTATCTTACTTAGTAAATATGAATATAAGATGTTATTTTATATGATAAATGTAATTGCTTAAAGCTTGTCATATGAAATAGTGACCTAAATGATATATGATTTTAAAATGATAATCTTGGTCATGATTGTATTGTATATGTTACCTATAAGCGAGTAGCATGGATATTTACTTTCTTAGCACATGCATAGTTCTTATCATTAATTGGTTAATAACATGCAAAATATTTTATTCCCGTGCATTGAATACAATTATTGGTTTCATTTAACCTAATAGGTTTCTTGCTTATTCTTCATTATATTTACATATTTCAATGAAGGATAAGGCTCCAGTGGAGTGAGGCTATGTTTTTTTTCTAGAGGTACTCTTTTCAATTATAGATAATATATTTTGTAATCATGGTGTTAATACATTTTAATGGAATTACTAAAAAGGCACGATTATTGAATATAATTTTTTTATATATAAATAGTTTGGATATGTAGATATACATGTTGGATGATTGCTTCTATTTAAGTTTTATATATTGATGGCTAGTGGCTATGTGTTGTCAAATTGGATGATAAAAAAATAATTTCTTCCAAATAGATCTTAGCCAAAATCTATGCCACGTACTTGACCTACTATAACCTATATGGGTTATATAGGGTTGGGTTGTAATACGACCCCCTCTATAAATACCCCCTCACCCAAAGAGGAAGCAAATGACCTTTGCTTTGCACTTGATATCTTCTCTTCCTTATTACTAGTATGCATCTCTATGGTTAAGATGATGAGTTGGCATTAGTGTTCTAATGTCTTCATGATACCATCTGCCTTCACATCTCTAAGGTGACAAAAAAATGTACCAACATGGAATACATCAATTATTTATATGAAGATTCCAGCCTATAAGTAAGGGTGCTTACCGAGGATAACCACCTCGTACATCCTATGATGATAAATTGTGCATACCATGAACTAATTCATGATTATCTTGTGACTTCCATCTACTGAGAGTTCACTAAGGTGCTGCATTTTTATGGATTCAACCCAACTCAAATTATGTCAAACTCAATGGCAAGTTTGATCACCTTTATCTTGCACCTATAGCTAAAGAAGGTTTAGTGGCATTTGACTCTATTATGCTCATCTTTATCATTAATAAATTAAAGGGTGGCAGTGTACATTTCTATTTAATGGCAATGGGGATGAAACATCCCATCAAGATGGTGGTATCCAATTGCCCTATAATAGAAGTAGTTCCCCTTCACTTAGCTAAGCCTCTTATCGAGTTGAGTAGGGTTGTTCAAGCAATGGGGATCATACTAGAGAAAATCTCCCTAATGGTTGTAATTCCTTCTCCTATCATAAGCAATGGGATAATTATTAATGAAGACAAGACTCAAAAGAGAATTATTGAGACGATGTATCCCATGCCCAAGGCCATAGAGGGAAAGGGCAATCACATGGCCTCTACTACTGAGTTCAAGTAAAAATCAAGATGCCCCACATAACTAGCAGCTTTTAAGGAGGTTGGCTTATCTAAGGGAGAGGAGGACTCCTTGCATCCCCCAATGAGGATGTGAGACCATGGAAGAGACAGCTTGTTAAAGAACCTTAAAGAGACCTTAAGGGAAATTCTAATGGATGAGCTCATCTTTATTATCATAAACTCAATGGCATATAAGCTTCTTATTATCATGTAGTCATTAATGGGTTATAATGAAGCTTGTTTCCATAATAAAGGAGTGTCATTCCTTGGTGCTGCAACTCATAGAAGAGTTTTCCACTCAATAAAAAGAAAAAAAAAAAGGAGAATGATGCCTTGAAGGTTGGAATGATGAAAAAGTAGATAACTCAAAAAAGGTAGATAGAGAAGAAGGATGCTACCCTAGTCGAGGTTAAGTAGTTTATTAATTACTAAATAGTTGAGGAGGTTTCCATACTGACATTTGAGTTTTAGGAAAGGGATGAGAAAGTAATTTCCTTCTTTGACTCTCCCAAATATGATGAGATACTTGACACTAAGTTAAAAGTTGAGACTAAGTAATACTTGAGAAATCTTATCACCTCTGAAGAGTTGGACAATATGCCTTATGATAAGGATAATTTTTCTAATATAATATCACATGGGAGACTCTTGTTATACTTATAGCTTTGATGGTATTTTCACCTTCCAATGAGTTCTATAGGGCAAGTGCCTAAGGATGCCTCAACCTTGTATTTATATTCTCTTGAAATGACATGGTTATTAGTGATACAAGCAACTTATTTAATATTCATGATTGTAGAGACAATGGTAATAACTGAATGAAGTTTCCCTTAGGCTCTGTGTTAGAGAAACATATGTGACTACTGTCTCTAAGTCGTTAACCTATAATATCTTCTAGAATTGAAAAAAAAAAAACTTCACTATAACTTGTTTCACCTTGGCACATCTTTAAAAGAGGGTTATTAAGAAAATATGCACACCAACTTTTGTGAGGTGAAAGTGGGAGGAGGAAGCTAAATAGAGAAAATGGGAAAACAATCATCAAGTAAAAAAATATCTTTAAATATTTGGTGGAATTTATCGATGGATTGTCACTATAGAGAAATTTACTTATTTCCAAAAGAGATTATGCACTCTATGCTTTGGTGAACTGGGTTAAGAATATTCACATAAAACTTGAGGAAGAGGTGGCTATACCTAGTGGTTAGGAAGAGAACCACCATAGGCTTGACTCTATGAAGGTTATAAGGAAAATCCAACACTTAAAAGAATCATTAACATCAATCAGTAATGTCATTGACTAAAAAGGCATAACATGGTTAATTGGTTTTGACTTTTTTCTGTACAATTCTAATTTAGGCATCTTGAACTTAGGAGGCAATCTTTCTTCAATATCTTGATTTCACATCAAATGCTACACCTATAAAAAGTAAAAAATATAATACATGACATAACTAACACAAACACATATCCTAACTTATGAATATTCATACAAGTCCTTACTTCTAATGTGACGCCCCCTCACACATGAATTCCCTTGAAGAGTCTTAATAGTGATTGTCTAGTGTTAATCTTTGAGATCTAATATATTGTACACTACTATGATGTAGATCCCTTTATATGTGGGGTAAAGTCCATACAGGTACTTTTTAGACTCACACACATGAAAAGTGAATCCCTTTAAATGGAGAATGAAACAAACATATAACTAAGTTAGCTTAAGAAATTATATTTAAGGCCTTTTATTGTGTGTGCTTCTTATAATTGAATCGGGGATGTCACTGATAAACATTGCCATTGCCAGGTCCCAAGTCCTGGATGAGAAAAGTGGAGGGTTGAATTAGGTAGTTGACAACAAGCGTAAAACTTATAAAATAATAATGGTATCAATCCTTTAAAAAAATTATGTTAATATTAGGGTGTCCCCTGGAAGTGACGCACTGTATGAACTGAATACATTGATTAGTGTGCAAGGATCGCTGCACCGGCACCTGGGTGCATTATTAAATAGGAAAGGGTTCCCACATCAAGGATGGATGTGGGAAAAGAAGCTAGCCCAAGAAACTAAAATTAGGTTAGGAACTTGGAATATAGGCTCCCTTACAAGAAAATTAATGAAATTAATATATATTATGATTCATAGGAAGATAAATATTGTGTACATTCAAGAGACTAAATGGGTTGGAGATAAAGCTAAGGAGATTAATAGTATATGATATAAACTATGGATTTTGGTAGGAGTTGTACTAGAAATGGTATAGTGAGATTATAGATAAGAGTTTGAAGGATAATGTTATTAAAATTAACAAAATTGGAGACAAAATTATTGTTTTAAAGATTGTTGTTGATGCTAAGATCATTAATATTGTAAGTGATTATCTCCTCAAGTAGGTTTAGATATGTGTTCAAAATTAAAATTTTGGCATGACTTAAAAAAGAATTAATACAAAAGATACCTCTTAAAGATAGATTTTTTATTAGAGGAGATTTAAATGGACATGTTGGTATAGAGATAGATGATTTTAAAAGCATTCATGGTTATCATGGGTTTGGAACAACAAATGAAGGTGGTAAGACCATATTAGATTTTCTTTAGCTTATAATTTTTTAATAGCTAATACCATATTTAAGAAAAGAGATGAGCATCTTATCACTAATAAAAATGGATATATGAAAATGCAGATAGATTATTTTCTTAAGAGAAAATTAGATTGTTTATATTACAAAGATTATAAAGTTATTCTTAGTGAAAATTTATGTATCCAAGATTGATTATTAGTTTTGGACTTTAAGATAAAGGGGCAGAAAATAAAAAATAAAGTAAAACAACTTTCTATGATTAGATGGGGGCATTTAAAAAATATTAACAAAAGTAGTTTTTAGAGTAAGATTTTATATCTTGAGATTTTTTCTATGCATGAGGATGCTAATGTTAAATGGAAAAAGATGACTAGTGATATTCAGAATATTACAAAAGATCTCTTGGAGTTTCGAAGGAAAAATCTTCTAATAGTAAAAATACTTAGTGGTGGAATCCAAATGTGCAAAAAAATATAAAGATAAAAAGATTTGTTATAAAAATTAGTCTATATGCAAAAATTCTAATTATTAGGAAAGATATAAAGAGGCTTATAAGAAATCTAAGAAAGCTATTTATGATGAAAAGAATTTAGCTTTTGATAATTTATATAATATATTATATACTAAGGAAAGAAAAATATATATGTATAAGTTAGTTTAATAAAGAGATATGAGTAGTAAGGATTTAGTTCAAGTGAAGTGTATTAAGGATGAAGATCAAAAAGAACTTTCTTAGAAGATGATATTCAACAAAAGTGGATGAGATATTTTGCTAAACTTTTTAATGAAGAAAATAAAAATATGATTGATTTTAGTGACTTTAATACCCTAAATAAAAATAAAGATTTTTATTTTTATCGGCGTATTAGTAAAATTGAAGTTAGAGAGACTTTAAAGAAAATGAAATGTGGAAAGCAGTTGGACTTGATGATATTCCAATAGAGATGTGGAAGTGCTTTGGAGATGAAGGAATTTCTTGGCTTACTAAATTTTTTAATACTAATTTGAAGACTAAAAAATGTGGGATGAGTGGAAAATGAGTGTGTTAATTCCTATTATTAAGAATAAATGTGATGCACATGAGTGTGTAAATTATAGAGAAATTAAGTTAATGTGTCATACTTTAAAACTATGGGAGTGAGTCATGGAGCATAGGTTGCGTCGTGATACTAATGTTTCTCAAAATGAATTTAGACTCATGTCGGGTAGGTCTATTAATGAAGCAATATATTTATTGAGAGGTACAATGGAGAACTGTAGAGAGAATAAGGATGATCTACATATGATATTTATTGATTTAGAGAAAGCATATGATAAAGTTCCAAGAGAAGTGCTATGGAGAGTTCTTGAAAAGAAATGAGTTAATAACGCTTATATTCAAATCAATAAAGATATGTATGCATGAGCTATTACTTGTGTTCAAACACAAGGTGATTTGACAAAGTATTTTCCTATTTCCGTTGGATTACATCAATGATCAACCTTAAGCCCATATATTTTTTCTTTAGTCATGGATGTTCTCACTAGACATTTGCAAGAGGATGTATCTTGATGTATGCTTTTTGCTGATGATATTCTTCTTGTTGATAAGACTAGAGAGGGAGTTGAAGGTAAACTTAAATTATGGAGGTCAACCTTATAGTCTAAAGGTTTTTGCCTGAGTATATCTAAAACTTAATATATGGAGTGTAAATTTAGTATCAATAGACCTAGTGAGGAGACTGTAACTTTGGGCGATCAAGTCATTAATAATAGTACATGTTTTAGATATCTTGGATCTACTGTACAGAGTGATGGTGAAATAGATATATAGGGATATTATCGGAAGAATTCAAGTTAGATGGTTGAAGTGGAGGAATGCATTGGGCTTGTTGTGCGATAGAAAAGTCCCCCTCAAACTTAAGGGAAAATTCTATAAGATGATAGTGAGAGCAATGCTTTATGGTGCCGAATGTTGGCCATTAAAAGAGAAGCATAATACTAAGTTAAGTGTTGCAGAGATGACAATGCTTAGGTGGATGAGTGGCTTTACCCTTAGAGATAGGATACGAAATGAGCATAAAGGTGAAAAGGTTGGAGTAGCTCTAGTGGAAGATAAGATTAGAGAGATAGATGGTTTGGTCTTTCGATTGGAACTATTAGATACCTTATTGTTATCTCTATAGGCATGTACTAGTATGTAATTTCTCTTGGCCACTTCAATGTGCAGTGTGTTGATTTCGACGACTATATATATATTGACCGACTCCGGTAACTCATCATGAGTTGACTCAAGTGGCGTTGACTTGACTAAACTTGATTCAAAAGAGCGATTATTTTGACTAAGATGATATTGGATGTACATATTCTTTTTTTTTTTTTTTTTTCAATTTAAGCTTAGAATTAATGTTTTCATGAAAAAATAAAATTCAGCCTTGGCAACTTAGCATTCTTTTCCAACAGTGTGCTAAGTGATTGGTCCTGCAAGTCCATATCACTGACTACGTTTAGTCTACGGCCGCGTTCAATCGCATGCCCCCATTTGATCCATCTGGTTCTCTGAATTCAGATCCAATTGTCAAATCCTAGTTCCTATAGACTTGGCTCTTTGAGTTCCGTTTGTTGACTTTCAAGGACCAAAAACGATAATATTTTTTAAGACTAAAAATAGTCTTTTATGAAAATGCATAGTAAAATTTAGTCGGCATATTTAGTCCATTTTAATATTAGCGAATTTTATAAATATTTAATTTATTTTTAATCAAATATAATATAAACTTTAATTAAATAAACATAAATTACATTTATCTAAAAAGATTATTATTATTATAAAATTTATTTTTCCTAACGTACTAAAGTTAGGAAAAAAATAAGGATATGAAGAGAAAAAAAAAAATTGTTTTTCATTAGTTTTTATTCTTTTACTTAAGAGGTAGATATTTTTTATTACTCATTAAAAATTGACTTGATATGACACGAATCTCAAGATAAATATGAATAGGAAATTTTCAATATCAAATTAAAGTTCATCTAAACTCCTATTTTAGCAAACTTATAGTCAAATAGAAGGTCTCAATGAGATGAACTCAACGGCATCAAAAATGGTCCAATCCAAGCCTATGTTATTTTTTTTAATTATAAATTAAATAATGTACTCATTTCATTATATAATAAATCATGAAACATAATTTGAATTTTTTTTTAATATATTTTTGTATATTAAGAGAAATTTGCATATAAATTACATATGTAAACTTCGAACCCAATATCTCTTGATTGATAGTCAAAGCTCCCAACTAACAGATCAATGCGAGTTGTGTCATGATTGGAAATTTTCGTAAGGGGTAAAGTTGTGACCAAGCTTATGATGAGATGCTTTATTTGAAAGGGTGCATGTGATCAAATTAGATGCCATATTTAAAAGGGTCCGGACTCCGCATGTAATGATTTCTCATTTGAAGAGATTATTACGTGCAGAGTTCGGATGCAAGATGCGTCTGGATTTTGCCAGGGTACATAGCAAATATATAGTAATTCAGTAAATACATAGTATTATGCATTTGTTGTGTATTTATTGTGTACTCATAAATCCGGATGGTCTTAACTCCACACATAATAATTTCTCATTTGAAATGGGAAACTTTAGAATTTGGGGGAAAATATCCGATCATCGCAGCAATGGGCTAATTATGGTCAGCTTAAAAAGTATTTCATCATTTAAAATCAAGAAAATTTTGTCAAATGAAACATCATAAGATAATTTTTTTTACGAGAAGAAAATACGTCATCAGAAAATACTTATTCTAGAATCTAAATTAGGGAATTTTCACATTTTCTGAATAAGAATTAAAAAAATAAATATATTATTAATAAGAAAAAAAATAGAGAGATAGAAATAAAAAAATTTATGTTTTATATTGATATTATATGTTAGAAAAATTTGCAATGGCTAACATTGTGTTTCATATTTCGTACAAAAATCAAGTACATAGATAAAAAAAGTTATAAGAGACATAAAAATTTCTTGCGTAGAAAATTCAAGAAAGGAAAAAAAATCTTAGCCTGACCAATTACAATAATTTAATCCATATTGATTTTCTTGATTATATATCATTTATCTAGTATTTGAGTTCCTTAATGAAATCAGAATTAAATAAACTTGATCTTATTGGTATTTTCTTGTCAAGATGTACAATTGAACTATATGCACATAAAATTTTAAGGCTAATTATCCTTTAATTAATGTTAAGATGTTTTAAATAATATTTCAAGTGCTTTATTTGACCTCAATTGGAGTTAGCCTTCATCATTTATGGTGTTGATAGGTTCATCTGATCGAGATGTTCAATTCAACACTGAGGCTAACTGATTTGTTGAAAAAGGCATGCAGTGTAAAATAATGTAAAATATTCGAAATACTTCGGAGTTATTTGGATGAGTGTGAAATAAATGTGGGAATTATTTTTTTTATTTTGTTTGAAGCAAAATGAATGCGGTGAAAAGTCCAAAGATAAGCTGGTCAGTGGTGGCGGCCAGCGACGGGGGACACTAGCAGTTTCCATAAATGGTGGTAGCTAACGGCACCGATGGTCAATGATGGTGGAAACCATAGTTAATGGCAGTTGCGGATGGCAAGGGTGGTGGGCGGAAACAGGCAATAAAGTTTTAGTGTATTTGAAATATGAGAAATTCTAAATACTCCAAAAATGAACAAGAGTATGAATTCTAAATACATTAAATCTTTACACTACATTTGTTTTAATTTAAACCAAACACTAATATTCTCCAAACTCCAACATTTGAAATACTTTACAACCATTTTACTTAAAACCAAACCATCTCTATGAGTTTAAAGAAATCAGAGTTTAGATTATCATAGATTAGACTTCAAAAGTTTTTAATTCAATTATTAGCTCGAGATATATGATGATCAAGTAATTTTTTGGAGTTGTATTATTTGGCCTCTAACTTCAGACACCAACATTTATTTCATCTAAAAATTTATGTTAAGTCTTAAAAAATTTTATGAAATAAAATTTTAATTTAAAAATATATATAAGGTGCCATAGATTAAAATCTCATTAATGAAACTTTCATCTTTCTATAAAGTTGTTGTACGAGTCGATTATAATGAAAATTATTAAAGAATTTTGCTCCATATTTTTAAATTTTGCATGAAATTGATCGCCAAGGATCCATTGGGCTCAAAAAATTTCAAAACTGAGTCCAAAATATTGAAAATTTGTTTATAAAACCCTAAAAAATACCACAATAGGCCTAATCATACCCAAACTAGGTCGAACCTTCTTCAGCCGGACACCGGTGGTGGTGCCAGCACTAACATACACCTTTTGACATGGGTACCTCGTAACAAGGGCACCTCAATAGATATCCCTCTTCGCAATTAATTAAGTGGATTATAAAAAAAAATTATTTGATTATTTTACTTTTAGCATTGGGTGCCTTATAATAGTTTTCTTACTAATTTTTTCATGTTTTCTTACTAATTTTTTCATGTTTTCTTTTTATCCCTCTCTTTTTTTTTTTTTTTTGCAAATTTTGTTACTTGAGCCCCTACCCCTTCAAGTATGAATAACCCATCATAGTGGGGAGATGGGGGGATTCATTCCTTCTCTTTTCTTATGCTCTAATTTTTTTCTCTTTAAACATGTTTTTCCATAGTCTGATATATACAATACATAACTCCCACTTTATAAACTTCAATATTATATTTTCTAGATATGAAGTGTTTATTCTTTATCATGTTTCAGTGTTAGTCCAGCAAAAGTGAAAAGTTATCCTTAGGTGTTCTCTGAAAATTTTAGTCTCTCAATTCCTTCTATATAGATTATGATTTCATTTGCTAAAAGAGGCTTGACAATATTTTGTATTTTTAAAGTATTCACCATTTACAAAGTCCAGTGTTTTATTTATCAAGGGTACCAAACAAGAGGTGAAGTTGTGAGTGACACCCAAGATTTTCAATCTCTTTGGTGAGATTAAAGAAAATACACCAATTTATGTCATTTGATTTTCAACATGATAGTAGAATTTTGTATTAACATTGGTGATACCAACACCAACATTGGCATCAAAGTCATTAGAATCATTTATTACTTATGAGATAAAAAATTTTTGTCTGTGTATTAAACTTTAAGAGAGAAGAGCTTGCTCAATAAAAACTTATGCATAAGTTTAGAGACTTACTATGTGTTGACATCATGTAAATCCTATAGTTTTGTGTGTGTGTGTGTGTGTGTGTTCATGTACAAACTTGACTAATATTCACAATCAATTAATTTGAAGTAATGAATAAACAATTTTTGTATAAGAGTAACTTAGATTTGTTAGAGTTTTCTCCTAAAGGTGATTAACTCATTCATATATCATTGAGATAAACTTAGAATCTTCATGACATTTTCCCCTAATCGAAATAAAATGCCATAATTTTTTTAGACCTTTTGAGGCTTGCATATTTAAATACTTTTGAATGATATATCTCTTCTAAGGCTTTATCCTTCTGTGATTTCTAAGAATCATAGAAACTTGTCCTTTTTTAGGCTTTTTCACCTTCTAAATGATCTAACCTAAAAAGTTTGGCTTTAAAAGGATGATTAGTGATGAATTGAATTGAGTGAGCTTGTATGTAAGGTCCAAGTTACCAAGTATAGGGTATGATTGGCCATGCTATTTTTTTCAATATGAGATACCTCAATTCAGCAACCTCTTAGCATTTTTCACATAATTGATAAATCATTGCTTCTCCCTTCTTCTCTAACTAGTAATAAGCTTATGGCATCCTCACTGCCTCCATGGTAGAATAGTAGGACTTCCCTTGAGGTGGACTTTATAGTAGTGGAGGTGAAGATAGGAGTTTTAGTTATTGGAAAGCTATGTTGCACTCCTCGCTCCATGTCAAATTCTTGTCACTTCTAAGAAATTTGAAGGAAGAGTGAGCATCTTTCACCTAAAAACCAACCCAATGAGTTTCTACACATACTGCATAGCCTCAATTGATGACTTCTTCAAGATTGCCTTCACTTTCTTGGCACTCACCTTGATTCCCTCATGGGAAAAGACAACCCCAATAACTTGCTAGAACCAACACCATAAGTATATTTTAGTAGATTAAGCCCAATTTATAAATTTTTAATATGGTTAAGGTCTCTTTTAGGTCTTAAAGGTGTTGTTTTAGTGACTTTCTCTTTACTAGCATATTATCCATGTACACTTTATGTTTCACCCTTTTTTCTCTCTATACTTTCTCTCTATACACTCAACTCATCATAATTTACTAAGTCGCTCCTCCATCCCTAGGCTTGAATAACATTACTTTATAGCAGTAGAGAACTTCCCCCATCATGAAGGATGTCTTCTTATAGACCATCAATAATGCATCAAAAAAGCTTATAAATGGGAACCAAAGAGCTAAGTTGACCAACGAGAGGATCTTAGGAAGTGAGTACCCAAATTTTGGACCCACCAAGTTCAAATTGTTGAGGCCTACACACATCCTTCATTTCTTGATTAAATTTGTACCACTACCATGATGGAGATTCACCCTGGTACGACACTTCCCTAATGAAATCAATGCCTTGGAGTTTTTCAAACTTCCTACTTGATGGAATCAACTAGGATTGCTATAATCATTCTAATTTTTTATTTAATTAGTGTAGCCACCTTCTTGAAATTTAGCCCGTGACATGTGACTTCAACATCTATCTCTGACAACTCAACTATAATCTAAGAAAATAAGTTGACATCATATCTAAGAGCTTAGAAAATTTCAACACAATGTTATTATCTAAAGGGTGAGCTTATTTGCAAGGTTCATCTTATGTTATCCACCACTATTGGGACATCTTCCACCTTCTATGTGGTCTTTTATCCATGTCTTCTTTCCACTTCATGTTGCAACACCCCTTTATGTGAGCTCACCACTTTTTAAATATCCTTATTGATAAAAAGCTAACAACTATGTTAGGTTGCTCTTTGCTTTCATTTTCTAATCTTGTGTTATGAACTTGACTCTCCTATGGTATATTGAGATGATCACCCTGAAAGTATTTAGAAGTTGACACCAAAATTTTGAATTATAAGTGGTATGCACATCTACCACTATGAAGTTGATCATTATCACCTATTGGCATTATCCCCCACATCAAATCACTAATAGGTCAATAACTCCATTTATATCTCATGCTCACTTAAGAAGCCATAGAGTAAACCTATGATAAAGGTGAATTAAGAAGCAAAAAAAGTTCATTTTATCAAAACTAGATTTAAAACTTATATTGATAGAGCTTTCTATTTTAATTTAAATGCTTGCAATCTAGTAATTAGTGACTAGCATGGTGACTAAAACAACATAATTGAAGTGGTTCCCACACATTGACCTTATTTCTTTGGTGAAGGTGATTAAAGTTACTCATTAAATTTCATTCAAGGCATAATATTTAATTTTACTTCTCTAGTATGGTGTCACTTAAAACTCACCTCTTGAGATGCCTTAATTGTATCTCCACTTAGGATGGCAGATTCTTCCCAAGCCATATGGATGGCACAATCAAGAATGGTCTCACCTTTAAGCACCTTGCCAACTCACTTGCATGGACCTTCTCACCTATGAATGCTTGTCAAGGTAAATTATTTTACCTTTCCATGTTTTATTAAATCTTACATGAGGTTTTGAAGGTATCTGCACTCCTCCATATCATGCATATGGCTATTTATGAAATGCAAAAAAATTTGACATGCCTCTGTCATAAGAACCTTCCTTCATCGGTTTTATAAGCTTAAAAAAATTCTTGTTTTGAATGAGCTGCACCAACTTATCATTGGTTACATGCATGGGAGTGATGGTTGGATATTGTTGAGTCGGGTGTACCCCCTCATTTGTATATGGGTGTGCTCCATATGGTGCTTCCTCTATTCATGAGGAAGGCGGTCTCATAATTCTTAGTGATCTAGCAAAAAGTAGAGCCATTTACTTGCAATGATGCATCAATTCTACCATGTGAAATGCCTCATATCAATATAATGTAATTTCTTCAAAGTTGGCAAAGAAATTTCAACACTTAAGTCCATCATTAATAGCTATTAGTGATGCTCTATACTTAGGGTTGGACCTTACCTAGTATGACACCAAGGGGAGCATCTTAAACTTAATGTGTCTTTTCATCTTCGATCTTGCTAGAAATACATTGGTCAGCTCTATCTCCCTCATTTACTAGGCAAAGGGACTTATTCATCATCACTGGTGTGACTATGGATATGGTAGGCTATAGGTGTTGAAGTTAGAGCCTTGTTATCAGTCTAACTTTAACGGGTTATTAAGTCAAAGGATCATTTAAGAGTACTTTCTCTTGGTCATTTTTCTACACTCATGTCACCATGACTTGGATCATATGTGTGATTCTCTCTTCTATCTCCATCAAATCATTGTGGGTGTAAAAGTTTTAGTTATTCATGTTCAGTAATGACTCCTAGTTATATTTCCCTTCACATAATACTTGTCTTTTAGTCCCTATCATCAATTCAAGCTCACTGCATCTTAGAAGGTATTAGACCTAAATTTGTTTGTGAGTGACACATATGCATACTATCAAGTGTAGTAAGTTAAATGTGAAAATAGATAAATGAAATCATCAAGAATAAAGAGAATGAGAGAAGTTAAGAGATCTCTGTGATTGGTAAAAATGGCATGAAGTCTAAAATATGCCTCTTAATCTCTTATTTATTAGATTTATAGGGCTATCAAAAAGGTAATACATAGATAAAATTAAAAAATAATACATAAATTAATAGTCACAAACTAACACATATATGTAAACTAAGCTGAAGGGCACACACATAGCCCTCTACCTTGAATGTGGCTATTTGCCCTTGACATGGCTTGAATAAGGGTTTGATGAGTACCTCAGGCTCAGGGTGAGTTCCTTGGACAAGTATTTAGGAATGAGTGTTTGTGATGAGTCCATGAATGCAAGTCCATCAGATGAGTGGTGGTCCACTTAGATGAATATACTTATGAGCAAAGCATGAATATAATTGACAGAGTCATGACTGTGGGCTCTGTTTATTTTTTCTTTTTATATCCTGGATTAAGGACATTAACAAAAGATAGATAAATTTTATTGATGACAACTAGTAAGAGGAGTGTATCCTCTTAAGTTGAGTGACCCATGGAGTGAAGGCCTTAAATGTAAGTCCTTTGGACAAACTCACTAGCAATAAGTGTATCCTTGACCTAAACCTTTGAGGATAAGATCATATGCCATGAGCTGCATTGGAAAAAATGTATGCTTGTTCATAAAATGGTGTTGGCAATAGTCCACCATGTCAAGGCTTATTTTAGGCACATATTACTTTGAGAGAGTGTCAACCTTAGTTATACCTCTTGGGAAAGTATCGCTCTTGGTTGAGACCCTTAGATATCTATTAGTGACCTACATGGGTATGTTTGGACATATATATTCAACTTCAAATAAAAATAATAATTCAAAAACTATAAATTGAAGAGGGGTCAAACTTGCTAAAAAATCTTTAAAGCCATTATAACTAGTTGATAAAAATTAGAAGGCTAGAAATTGATCAATATTGACACAAACCAGTTCATCAAAAATTAGGCCATTTTAATAGTTCTCCAGTTAGACTGTTGTTTTATCATTTCTAATTAGTATAGTGTATAAGTGATTTTTGGATTAGACTAAACTGGCATAAGGACCAGTTCGCAGTTTAATCAGTCGGACTACCAACCTTAAATATATATTATCATTTATTTTGTATATCTTAAATCCTACATATCATGTATCATGTATTATTTACCTATATCAGTCTCATCAGTCAATATCATTAGCCGTGTGGGTAATCTCGCATAAATTAATCTCATCAATCCTAGGGTCAACCCAATCGGAATCAACCTCATCATTCTTCGGTCTCATCATTTGTATTAGTCATATAAACATGAATCAGTCTCATCAATCATATCAATCTTATATAAAGGAATTATTGTAATCAATCGTATCAATCTTGTAAACAGAAATCAATCTCATCAATCTTAAAAAAAAGAATTAATTAGTCTAATCAATCATATCAATCATGTAAACACGAATCAATCTTATTAGTTATATGTTTAACCCACAGGAATTAGTTGCCTCAAACATGTGGTCAAACCTTATTGCCTTCACAAACATGCAACTCATATATAATCTAATAATGATTATATATATATATATATATATATATATATATATATATATATATATATATATATATATATATATATATATATATATATATATATATATATATATATATATATATATATATATATATAAGATAATTCTCATAGCATGTAAATCCATCAAGTGTACATATCAAAATACATGTAGTACCAAAACGCATGTTATGTCAAATGAACAAATGTATATTATATATTTCATGCTCAAATTTAGAATGTTGAGTCCTAATCATTTTATGTTTTTTATTTCTCTATTCTTTTCAATTAAAATGACATATATGTAAAACTAATTGATGAAATTTAATATAAGCCTTTTAAAATGTTCATGATGATGTTATCTACCACATATCAAAAGTTATATGGTGAGAACAAGCTAAATTAAGAGATAATGCTTTAATTGTCAATTGTAGGAGAGAGAAAATAAATAAAACTCAAAATCATTAAATATAGAAGTAGGAATTAAAGTTGTGACCGAAGAAACTTTTATACTAGTGCGTCAAAAATTACCAGCCCAAACCCTATTAATTCCTTTTCTCTTGTCCTTATCTCTCACCTTTTTCTCTCCCTCTCCTATTTCACCTAACATGCAAAAAGAATGGGGAAAGGACTTCGGTGAAGATTTTAATATAAATGGATTTAATATTTTATTAAAAATAATTTTTCTTGTTCAATGCCGCAACACCTAAAACGTCAACATTGCATTGCTCACTCAAACCCCTTGTAAACCTGAGAGTTTGGCATCGTAGCACTTTGCAGGCACTATGCTGCAGCGCTCTAAGTAAAAAATTTCAAGTTTACAAAAATTTCAATGAAACTAAATTTTGAGGTTATTACAACACATAGTCCTCTACCTCTAATGTGGCTCTTATCCCTTGACATGGCTCGAGAAAGCCTCCAAGGACTAACTTGGGCTCAGAGTGAGTTTCTTGCTTAAGTCTTTAGGAGTGAGTGTTTGATGGGAGTCTATGAAGGGAAGTCTCTCGAGATAGGTGGCAGTCAACTTAGATGAATGTGCTATGAACCGAGGATGAATATAGTCAAGAGAGTCATGATTGTGGGCTCTATTGGTATGTACTTTTTATGTCTGGAATGAAGACATCCATAGAAGGCATATAGCTTTAGTAGATGTCAACTAGTAAGATGAACAGACCCTCCTAAGGTGAGTGCTCCTTTGAATTGAAGGACTTCCTAGCAAGTCCTTTGGGCACATATTACTTTGAGTGATTGTCCCACTTAGCTACTCCCCTAAGGCAAGTATCTCTCATGGTTGCAACACTTACATACCTATGAGTGACCTACACGAGCATGTATGGACACACACACACATATAGCTATATATATATATATATAACTTAAAATAGCAATATTAATTCAAGAAACTTAAATTGAAAAGGGTCAAACTTGCTAAAAAAAGCCTTTAAACCTATTATAATTAGTTCATAAAAACTAGAAGGCTAGAATTTGATCTATATCGATCCAACCAGTTCATAAAATTTTGGACCAGTTTACCAATTCTCTAGTTCGACCATCAGTTCTAGCAATTCTGATTGGTTTTGTGTAAAATCAATTTTTGAATTAAATCAAGTTTGCCTAAGGACCAGTTCACGATTTAACCGATCAGATTGGCTGACCTGCTTCGTTTTTAATGTGTTATTCATCTACTTATTTCAAAATAAAATTCCTTTAAAATTTTGTAGAAAGTTGATTTTTTTATTTATAGTTTTAAAATTAGCTTGCATTTTTAATGCAGTAATATTCATCTAAATTTTGTTTACATGCATACACCTAGATTATTAATATATAATATTTTTCTCTATAGCGCTATTTTTTTCTTTTAGTTTCATAGTCAAAAATTGACAAAAATTAAACCTAACTAAAATCTAAATATTTATTCTTTGCCTTAGAAAATTTTTGTTTGGACTAATGACATTAATAACTTGATTCCATAAATTGACAAATCACTAATTAATAGTTTCCATGACAAAGTTATAAGCATGTTCATAAAGAATAAGGCCTAGGCTTCATTTGGGATGGCTTTCTTTCTGCTTCTTAAAGTAGCTTTCTAGTACAAAATTAAAAAAATTTATACTAAAAAACTTCTTTAAGAAGTAGAAAGAAAGTCGTCCCAAACGAATCCTTAGTTTGGGACAGCTTTCTTACTATTTCTTAAAGCAGATTTGTTACTAAAAATTTGTTTTAAAAAACAGTAAGAAAGCCGTCCCAAACGGATCATAAAACATCAAACGTGCCTAGAATTATATTATGTCATTACTTGACAACATAAAAATTTTCAATTATAATTTTATTTCCTTATATTTAAAGCCCTGTAGACAAACAAGCATATTTTAAAGCTCATATCAATCAGAAAATCATCGTTGACCTCAGATCCTGTAAGCTGTATAGAACAAGCTTCATCTATTTAAAATTACATAACGTTAATGGTGAGAAGGAATAAGCAAGAAAGTATAGGGGAAAATGAAATGAATGTGTCTTTAGACATTCCCTTCTTTCTTTATTCAAAAATTTTATCAATCTAACGTTAGTTCAAGGAACATGTCGGTTCTTTAGCTCCAGAAAAGTTGACAGTAACTTTTGACAAAGAGAGGCAATACTATATACAAATCTGCACTTCGTTCTCCCCACGAGGGCACGAGTAATGTTGCAGGGAATACAATAGCCTCGAGAAATGATACAAATTCAGCCTGAAAAAGTCCATGGCTTAAATGGAATATTATACTTATCTGCTTTGCACGCTAAGGGCATCTCCAACCGAACTCCATAATTTTATTTGGCCTCCACGAATTTCTCCAATCGAAGGGCAAAAGACATTTTTGATGGAAACAGAGAAAGCGGAGGGGAGAAAGGGTAGTGAGTGTGGTTGAGAAAGAATTAGAAAGAATATTCTTTTTTGTGTTAAAAAACGGAATTCGATTGGAGATGAATTACTGCATTTTCAAGTATTACTGTATTTTGAAGTGGAAAATAAGTTTTTCGATTGGAGTTGACGACCGAGTTCAATGTTGTCATGGACTTGGTCTTGGATTTGGAGGCTTGTCCTTCATGCACCTGGCTAGATTTGTGAACAAAAATATTTCAAAGGGACTAAACCTTTTTTAGCTTCAAGGATAAGAAAAGGCTTCGGGTCTATTTGTAACAACTTTTTCACTATTTTGCTTCCTTGAAAACAGCTATAATTTCTTTTGGCTACTATTTTTTGTTGATTTATGGCTGCTTTCAATAGTTCTTGCAGTGGAAAGCTGCTTTTAATAATTAAAAGAGCTATATGTTTTTTTGACAACTTTATAATCAACTTTATAAAACACAGCTGTTATCCCAAACCGTTCCTTCATTTGTTTCATTGGTGTTACATCTGGGCAAAGTCCTAGCAGGGAAATTTATTTTGTAAGAAACAAAAAAGTTTTGAAATCAGATTTATCTGGTAAACTGGTGGTTCTCATGTGGCCTTGGCAGCTCTTAGCTTATAATTATCTAAATGACCTGCACTTTATGAGACATAATTACTCATTCCTGAAAGCTTCGCTACTGTGTATGATATACTATTTTATTATTCCCACTTTAAATTTTGATTCTTTTATTAAATTAATGCATATGCTTCACACAACCGGTAAGGACCCCATCATATAGCTTCATGCATTATTTATGTAAATTTAATACTAGAGAAGTCGAGTAATGAAATTACTTTAGGTCATAATTCATTTTTTTTTCATAGAGTTAAAAGAAAATAAATGTTGCCAATTTATGCATCATTAGTCTTTATACTTTTAATTTATATTATATTACAAAGATATTGATTCAAAAAACTAATAAAGGTCTAACTCACATTTTATATATCACAAGTCTAGTGGTGAAATCAGGGCATGGCTGAGGAGAGATTATCGAAGTCTGGATGTAAAGTTACGTCCGGATTGTAAGTGTGTACATATTGTGCATAAAATTATATATTTTTAGAATCTCTTCTCTCTTTAAATCACTGGCTTTGTTTTATAGTAGTCTTAAAACTGCTCGAAGAATTTTTTATGGCATTTACAACCGCCCCTAAATCGCTCAAAAACCGCCATGAAAGCTTTTTAATGGCATATTCATATTTTTCTATGCTTGCATTCCGCATTTATAGCCAAATTGGGCTTACTCATCAAATGATTAAGTTGCTTTAGCATGAGTGATTAATTCGTCCTAGGCAGAGGAGTCACTTGCCCTAGCATTAGGGGCACTCATCTCAGGTAGAGGGTTTAGTAGCCCGATCAACAAGAGATACTGACACATGTTTATTTGTGAATGATGATCTTGTCTACTCGGCCAGCAACTCACCCAAAAAAATCTACAAAGGCATACCAAAGATTTGCTAGAGGTAGATTTTTTTTTATATATATAAAATTCACAGAGAAGCATACGCGTTAATTTACATTATTATATTACCTAAATTATAATTGTTAGCTAAGATCATAATTTCAACTGATCATTCTATATGGTCAAGACCATCTAATATGATTAGTTCAAATAACTTTAATGATATAATTAGTAATTTTAATAATTAGGTGATAAGCTGATCATTTAATATGATACCTATCATGCATATAGTATGATTAGTTCATCAAATTACTCTTCCAATTTTTCTTTATATCTCATTCCCATGAGTGTGTGTGTGCACAGTCATAAGGCTTGCATACACCTTTAAAGGACTTGACTCAAGAAATTAAAAAATCTATATATAAATAAATATTACAAACTTTTTTAGCATATCCTTTTCTATCCAATCTTGAGCTCTGAATCTTCATTAAATGGTGCATGATGTACCTAACATGTTAGCATACACAAAAATAAATACATTGAATAAATGCTAAGAGACACAAAGATGCAATCAATAATTTGTGTTATCATCAAAACTATAAACTTGTGGGTCAGAGTTGAAACATGTATAACACCACAAACTATCTTCAAAAGAAATTCTATCAACCCACCCTCCTTCTTAGGGTATTATGTTTTAACAATCAACCCATTTTATATCATTAACAGCCAGCTTTTCTTACTTATGCAAATGCCACAATCAAAATGCAATTGGAAATAATCAATTATATTCATTAAAAGAAAAATTATATAATAATTAAAATCATTGAAAACTAAATTGAGATTTGACTTACTTATAATAATTAAAAGAAATTTTTGAACAAAATTAACATATGGAAAAACACCAAACAATATTTTTCTCTCTCTCCTTTCTCTTCTATAAGGCATGGCACTTAAATTAAGATTTTTTTTATTTTTAAAAAAATCAATTAAAAAAATTTAGATTATTATAGTCTACACCTATAGTAGCTTCGAGCAAGGAAAGTTTTACTAGTTCTAGGAGTTTTGTGTGTGGGGCACATATGTGCTAGAGTTAATATGAAGCTCAAATTGATTGTTTGAAGAAGCGTATTATATTATTTTTTTGGTAGTCTAAAGTGTGTGTTTTAAGGAGTTATAGGACTACAATCTTATTTGATCTCTACTATAAAAGCAAATAAACTATAGAAGAAGGGTTGTATGGTATTTTTAGAATCAATTTGAGATAGGAGAATAGAGTCTGGTCCTCTTTCTAATGTCCCAGCAGTATGACATTTTTTGAATGTATTCCCTGAAGTGTTAGTCATTTTATCATCAGATAGAGACATAGATTCTATATTGATATATTTTTTGTTATGGCCCTTATTTCTAAATATTCATATTGATTGGCCCCTAAGGAGCTTCAGGAGTTGAAGGTTCATCTTTAGGAGTTGGTTGATAGGGGATTTATACATCCTAGTGATTCTCTATAGAGAGCATATGTCCTATTTATGAATAAAATAGAAGTTATAATGCATATATGTATTAACTATAGGAAGTTAAATAAAATTTCTATAAAGAATAAGTATCCTTTACTATAGATTGATGATCTATTTGATCAATTTGCTAGATCTTCTATATTTTGGAAGATTGATCTATGCTCTGAAAACTATCAGGTAAAGGTGAGAGAGGCTAATTTAATGAAGACAACTTTAAGTACTCCATATAAACACTTTAAGTTTTTAGTCATGTCATTTAAGGTGACAAACTCACCAGTTGTCCTTATGGATTTGATGAACAGAGTGTTTAGAGATTTTTTGGATTCATTTGTTATTATTTCCATAGATGACATTCTGGTTTATTCTTCTTTTGAGGAAGATCATGCTAGACATTTTGGGGATTATATTAGAAATTTTGAGACAGCATCAACTATATGCCAAATTCTCCAAGCATGAGTTCTGCATGAGGAGTATCTTTTTTCTAGAGCATGTGGTGAATAGTGATGGTATCTTTGTAGATCCCCAAAAGGTTCAATCAGTTACTAATTAGCTAAGGCCTACTAATATGTTTGAGGTACGTAGTTTCTTGAGTGTGGCTAGATATTATAGAAAATTTATGAAAGAAATTTCTCAAATTTTTGCACCACTAACAAGATTGGCTCAGAAGTTAGTATCTTTTGTTTGGATATCAGAGTGCAAGGCGAGTTTCTAGAGATTGAAGGATTATTTAACTTTTGCTCTATTGTTAGCTCTTTCGTCTAGTATATAAGGATTTTAGGTATTCATTGATGCTTCAATGAGAGGTTTGGAATGTGTTTTGATGCAGCATTATAGATTTATAGCATATGCTTCCATATAGTTGAAGTCACATGAGAGGAACTATCTGACCTATGATTTGGAGTTAGTTATTATGGTATTCACTTTATAGATTTGAAAACATTATATTAACGGTGTGTGATGTGAGATTTTCACTTATCATCAGAGTCTGAAGTTCATATTTACTCAATAAATCTAAATTTAAGAAAAAAGAGATGGCATGAGTTGACCAAAGACTATATTTTAACTATTCAATATTAGTCTGGCAAGGCTAATGTGTTTGAAAATGCTTTGAGCAAGAAATCTTCTAGAGTTTCATTTCTTTAACTTACTTCTAATGAGTCTTTAGCACGAGATATGGAGAGATTATATTTTTAGGTGAATTCCACTATTGAGGGGGATTCTGAAATGTTGTCTTTGATGATTATTCATCCTTCATTACAAGAAAGGATTTTGGAACCTCAGAAGTCAGATAAAAAGAATATGAAGTTGATTAATTA
This sequence comes from Dendrobium huoshanense, assembly GCA_016618105.1. Classification (NCBI taxonomy): domain Eukaryota; kingdom Viridiplantae; phylum Streptophyta; class Magnoliopsida; order Asparagales; family Orchidaceae; genus Dendrobium; species Dendrobium huoshanense. Next base: position 63,303,394 of record CM028351.1, read on the forward strand.
GATTAGATTGTAAGAAATCTAAATTGTATGCATCTGATTCTGGTATTATCTCCAATAAGAATCGATTGTGGATTCCTACTTTTGGAGACTTCAAGTGAGAGATTTTATATGATGCTCACTATTCAAGCTACATTATTCATCCAAGAAGCAGCAAAATGTACAATAATTTGAAGGGCATATTTTGGTGGCCTAGATTAAAAAAGGATGTGACAGATTTTATATCAAAGTGTGAAGCCTCTTTGTTAGTGAAGGCAGGGCTTTAGTGATCGGGAGGTCATTTACAGCTGTCACTCATTCCATAGTGGAAATGGAAAGATGTGACTATGGATTTTCCTAGGATGAGATAGGTACATGATGCTATTTGGGTTGTTGTTGATTGACTAGTGAAATCTGTATATTTTATTCTGATTTGATAAACTAATTCAATGGATAATTTGGTATAGGTATATCTGTGAGATTATCTGATTACATTATATACTTAAGGTTATAATTTCTAACAGGGATTGCAGATTTACCTCTAGAATGTGTAGATGTATTTGGTAAGGATTTGTAATGAAACTACATTTCAGTAAGGTTTTTAATCCTTAAATAGATGGGTAGTCAGAGAGGCTTAAACGGGTACTAGAAGACCTTTTGAGACTCTATGTTTTGAATTTTTGTGGCAATTAGAATGATCACATTCATTTGATTGAGTTTGCTTACTACAACAGTTTTCAATCAAGCATAGGTATGGCTCCATATGAAGTTTTGTATGGTAGGAAGTACCTTACACCACTATTTTTTATAGAGGTGGGCGATAGGCATCTAATTGGGTCAACCTTGGTTGATGATGCTATTGAGAATATCCATATGTTCAGAGATAGATTGGAAGTTGTACATGACAGATAGAAGCAATAGTTTAATGTTAAGAATCAGGATGTGGAATTTTAGGTATGAGATTTTTTATACGTGAAGATTAGGCCAATGAAGGGCATTAGCAGATTTGGAAAGGAAGGAAAGTTGATTCCAAGATATGTTGGACCATTTAAAGTGGTTGAAATGATTAGAAAATCTTCTTATAGGTTATAATTCCCAAATCATATGTCAGAAATTCATAATGTATTCCACTTGTCACTTTTAAGAAAATGGATATTTAATTCATAATGACTCCTAGCTACTTGTTGAGAAGTAGGAGTACAGTGTCATTGTGAGAAGGTAGGGGTAGTAAGGATAAAAGGGAGTACTATATGTGGAATTTGGAGATGGAAAGTGGGGGTCTAATGAGTAAAACTACAAACTATTAGCTAGAGAAGTTGGTAAAGGCGGGCTAGGCTAGCTCTGAGTGGAAGGCCGAGAAGAAGACATCCCCTCAGAATGTATAGGCCTACCGATTGAGCCACTAGTCACCTTTCTACTACGCCAACCAAAAATTTCCTTGATCAACCCTCGGTGAGGCTCATCTCTAGAAACCATCTATTAAAAAATATTGAAGAAATATTAACAAAATAAATTATAATAAATATTTAATATAAATTATAAGTACTAATATACTATTAAAATAAAATAGAGAAATAATAAAATAATTCAAGTAACTATTGTTATTTTTATTTTTTTAAGGGAAACTCGCAGAGGGGCCTACGTGTTAATATAAAATGAAAATTACAAGGTCCTTAAAGGGACCTCGAGCTTTACTACCACTCAAAAGAGCTAAAAGCCAAAAAACAAAAAATCCTAAAACCTCAATGTCCCTGCTAATCAAAAGTATAAGAAAATCTAGATACATTCTATGGTACTCAAGGCTGAACACCCAAAAAATGGGGAGACAATCCATATCAGCTGTCAGCAAAAGCTCCCTGATTCAAAACTAAATGAAGCATCAACAGCACAAAACGGATCCTGCAAAACAGATAAAGAAACAACACCAAAAAAATAGAACAAAAAGGGTCAATTGCAAAGAACAAAAACGTACCACCCATGAAAAAGGTATAATGTCTTCCTACAACAAATCAAAAAACTATTAGTATAGCAAATAACAAGCTAGAAAATTGTATTAAAAACAGCCCAAATCCAACCTCTCAACACTCCAGAATATACCAGCATCCACCAACTTAAGTAAAAACCACCCCCCAACATACCAGAGACAATGTGAATCACCCCAGAACAAATCCAAAGAGCACAACCCCCAAAATCCACACCAGCAATACCACAAATAACAGTCAACAGAACAGGGAGAAGATATCATTTAAATTCATAATGGATAAACATATTATCCAACATATACCAAAAGAAACAAAAATATAAATAAAAAATACTCATAAAAATCCAATTAAAAAGATTAATACCATCAGTGATAGGGCAAGAAGAGATCAGGTGCAAAAATAATAAACTACCATTATTTAGAGGAATCTTTTTCCGCTCCATCCAACCCCACAACTCCATCCCATCAAAGCAGCAGGAGTTGGACACCACTTTCCAGAAGTTAACAAGATTCCACCCGATCTCATAAAACCAATTAGAGTAGCAAAACTCCAAACCCCGAAAACCTAAAATATTTAACCCAGAATTCCCATAATTAACAGCAGGCTGAGGGACATTAGCCAAAACAAAATAGTAATTAGCACCAACACAACTCCAAGAAAGGAACCAAGAGTGAATCCACAGGCCCATCATCAACCCAGGGAAATTCCACTCCCAAAAACTAGATAGCTCAGGATACAGAAAACTTAAAAAGCTCCAGCTTAGCCCAGCACCCCATCAAACTCAATAACAACCAACTAAGATTCCCAAAGCCACCCAGCCAAAGACTAACTAGCTTAAAGGAAAGGAGAGCAACAAACAGGCCAACCATCAAAATAAGGTTGCAATAATTGCTCCACCCAAAACCACTTTGGCAAAAATCACAAAGAAATGAGTCCTCCAAAACCTCAAAACCACTCATCTGACAACAAGAAACCAGCAAGGGAGAATAAAAGGAGACCAACCCACGAAAGTGAACCAAAATAACATAACAACACTTATACATAACCCAAAACAGCAGTACTTAAACTGAACCCAAAAACAAAAAGAAAAACAGTTAAGTCCTAACATAAGGAAAAGAAATTTTGTCAACTCTTAAAAGGCCTCTAAGAGGCACAGGAGAATTGGCTTCCTCAAAATCTATAAAACCATCAATACCAGCACCAAACAGAGCTAACCACCTAGCATAAGCATTACCATCTTTAAGCACATGAGAATAATCAATATGGATAAGAACCATTAAATGCTTGATAGCACGAATAATATAAAAAACCTCAGGATCACAAGGAGCATCCTCCCCATTGAATAAGCATTGAATATTAAGGATACAATCAGCCTCTATGATAATATTGGAAATATCAAGGGACAAACAACTATTTAATCCATAGAGAATAGAATTCAAAATAGCCAAACAAGGATTGCCTTTAGAAGGCCCAGCAAAACCGAGAATAACATTACCATAGCTATCCTTGATGATGCCACCACATCCCCTAGTATTATTATCCACCTCAGCACCAACATTCATCTTGAAAATGCCCACCCTCAGTTTTAACCAAAAAACCAGACGAGGATTGGAAGAAGAGGAAGACAACTGTAACTTAAGACCAAGGTCAGCAACAACATGATAACAATGTTTAAAACCTTTCATAGTAATTAAGTTAATCGAAACCAGGCTAAGTAATTTATCTTTCACATTATCAAAAACCCTGGAAGAATCAATTTTAATACCATTAAAAATTGAGTTGTTTCTTTCTTTCCAAAGATACCAAAGAATAAGGGAAGCGTGACATTCCTAATATGACCTTTATAATTCACAAACCAAGCCTTAAGGAGACCACAAATGGACATGTTCCTCTTAAAATTATTTCATTTAAAGATATCATCAAAGTAGCACCAGGTTTTAACCGCAATAGGCCCAGACACAAAAACATGATGCATGCTTTCAAAATGGAAATAACATTGGCATTTAGAAGGAATGACAAAATCTCTTTTAGTCAAAATGTCATCCGAAGGAATAAATTAGTTAATAATTCTCCAAATAAAGGTAGAAATCGTAGAGGGGATACTTTTATGCCAAATCCTATAATAAATGAAATTAACCTCTTTTTTAATTCTAAAATCATGTCAAGCATCTTTTAATCTAAACAAACCATCACTAGCTAACTTACATAAAAGAACATCTTCAAAATCAACATTAATAGGAATAGAGATGATTTTCTGAATAATGCAATCAAGAACCACCTTAGCAAGCTTATCATAATCCCAATAGTTATCAGTGATAAAGTAATTAACCTTAACATTCGCATTGGAAGTAGAATTAATAAGAGAATCAATAGAAACAGAATTTAACCATTGATCCTGCCAAAAAAAGCCATTACCACTTCCAAGACCCAAAGAGAGATGATGCTCCACTTCCTACTTAATCTTACACATCCTTTGCCAAACTTTAGAATCTTCAATATTAAAAGAACAAGTAGAAGGATGTTTCCCAGCATAATACTTAGAATACATAAACTTAGCCCATAAGGATGAGTTAGTATGGAAATTGAACCGTAACTTATAAGAAAACATATGGGCCAGGTCAGCCATAGTTTTGCAGCCAAGACCTCCCTCTTTTAAAATACCACAAAACTTGTCCCACGAGTCCCAAGTGATTTTAGTATTGCTAGAAGAGCCTTTCCAAAAAAAACTTGTTAAGGATAATATCAATACGATTACACACCCATTTAGTGGGGAGCATAGTTTGAAAGGAATAAACAAGAAGAGAACAAAGAACACTTCTAATGAGGGTAAGCCTACCCCCATAACTAAAAAAATTAAACTCCCAGGACATGAGTTTATACTGAACCGAAGAAATTAAATCATTAAACAAGAAAGATTTTTTTCTACCTTTAAATAGAGGAATACCAAGATACTTGATAGGTAACTTCCCATGCACAAAACCAGTCAGATCCTTAATAACCGAGATATGATTCCTCTTCATATTATTAGAAACAGTAAAATAACTTTTATGATTATTTAAGGACATATCACTAACAATGTAAAAATCATTGAAAAAATCCATAAGTTTATTAATATTATTACGGGAAGCATTCATGAAAATGATAAAATCATCAGCAAAGCAGAGGTGAGAAATAGGTAAAACCCCCTTGGTTATGAAATACATGTTGTTGTGAATTTCAAAAATGTTAGCAATACTTCTAGAAAGATAATCAACAGTAATAATAAACAGCACAGGAGACATAGGGTCACCTTGCCTTAAGCCATGAGAAGAATTAAAAAAAAACTAGCACTCTTTCCATTGATAAGCAAAGAAAAATAGGATCCCTCAATATAATTTTTAATCAGATTAATAAAATTTAAATTAAACCCACAAGATTGCAGGATGTTATAAATGAATTTCCAACTAATATTGTTATAAACTTTGGAAATGTCTAGCTTGAGGATGGAATCACCACCCCTCACCTTAATATCCAAATCATGACAAAACTCTTGAGCCAGCAAAATATTATCATAGATAGAGCGACCTTTAACAAAACCCATTTGAAACTAAGAGATAATCTTAGGAAGAACATTAGATAAACGAGACATAAAAATTTTAGAAAGAAATTTATTGAAAAAAGTGCAAAGACTAATATGTCTAAAATCATCCCAATTATTAGCATTAATCTTCTTAGGGATGAGAACAATAGGCATAGGGTTTCCAGCAAAGAAATCCAAAACAGCAGCAAAAAGATCATCCATAATAATTTCCCAAGCGTTTTGAAAAATTTTAGTATAAAACCATCAGGACCAGCCACAGAATTACCATTCATATTTAAAATAATATCTTTTAATTCCTCAATAGAAGGAGAGATAGCAAGCATATCATTATCCGCTTCAGAGACAAGAGAGGGAATAATGCTAAGATTATTCAAATTGCTAGGATTAAAGTCCTTGTTAAGCCTATTTTAAAGTGATGAATGGCCAACATGGAAATTTCCTCGACATTCTCAGAAACATAACCATCATCACGAGCAATTTTCAAGATAGAGTTAGAAGCACGTTTACGATTAACCAAAGCATGAAAATACTTACTATTATTATCACCCTCCACCAAATACTTAGCAGCAGTCTTTTGTTTCCAAAAATTCTCTTCTTGAGCCTAAAGGTTACAAAGATTAGATTTAGCCTCTCTAAGAGAAGCAAAATTGGCCTCAAAAGGAAAGTTTTGACAAATACTTTCACTATTATTAACTATTTCTTCATCATTTAAAATATTAGTGAAAATATTTTTGAAAACATTATGATTCCACCCATTTAAAAGCTGCTTAAGTCGTTTCAACTTAAACCAGTCTTTTCATACCCCCAATAGAATTGTCAGGATGTAAAATAGCATTCCAATTCTCTTGAACAACACCAAAAAAGGAATCATGTTGAAGCCACATATTTTGAAAGCAAAATTGATGAACAGCATTCACCTGTCTAATATTAAGAGTATGAAGTAAAAGAGAATGATCAGAAAGAGTACGACTAAGATGCTCAACAGAAATAGTGCTAAAAGAATTAATCCAGTTATCATTAAATAAAATGCGATTCAGTCTTTGCCAAAGGTTCCCTCTATTCCAAGTAAACGGATTCCCTAAAAAATCGATGTCAATGAGATTACAGTCTATAATCATATTATTAAAATCTTCCATATAATAAGAATTAAGACAAGATCCCCCAGAACGCTCGGAAGGATTAGAGATAGTATTAAAATCACCCCCCACTAACCAAGGACCATGATACATACCATGAAAATCCATTAATTACTCCCACAAAACTTTCGAAGCCGCATAAATGAAAGATGCACAACACTTAACATTTAAAACCTAGATATGAAAATGAAGCACTTGAGTAAAATTACTAAGAACATCAATATGCACCGGATCTTTCCAGAAAACCCAAATCTTATTAGCACAATTAGTCATAGAATGCTTAAAACCAAGAAATCTAGCCTTACTAAGTAACTTAGCAACATTAATAAGAGGTTCAAACAAAACCAAAATAGAAATATCATGAATATGATAAAGATTCTTAACCCGCAGCTGAGAGTAGGCACACCCAATGCCCCTCACATTCCAAATGAGCTATTTAAACATAAAAACCAAAAAAACTAGCAACTAGTTTGAGAACGGGTATTTCTACCAAATTTTAGAACAAGATTTGTATTCATGCCTAATTGTAACATATGATTCTTGCTCTTCCTACCATGTTTACCTTGACCTTTAACAATGCTAATGTTAATATCATCTCTAGTAAAACATTTAGTAGCAAATTCTAGATCCTCAGTATCAGTAAGATTATAATAACTCACTTGAGAAAAAGAAAGGGACTTACATTCAGGATTCACACCTATACTGTTACCTTTGTGAGGTAGCTCACCTTCCTCCAGCAATTCTTTTGCATCCATCTCACTATTATTCAAACCAAGCTCAGCATTTTCCATTTCTACTAAATCCTTTTGACAAGTCCCAACATGACTAACAAAAATAATTTGGAGATTTGAAGTAGCAGTTTCCTGATTATGGTTAGAACAAAAATCATCATCAACATTAACAGGTAACTTAGAATTTAAAGAACAATTCAAAATGGGTAAAGTAGTATTAGGAATATTTAGAGATATAAAATCATTTAACCCTTGATTATCCAATATGAATCCATCAAAAGGTGAAACATCTTCATTACCGCTAATATCAACCTGTTTAGAATAAGAAACCTCTAGGGAGGACGGAGCCGTTAGAGGAGCACAATTCGAAACAGGTAAGGGGTCATTCATAATGCTTAATGAACCATTCATAGCAGGTAAGAGCACATCATTAGGCTTAGAAATAATTCCTTCATTCTCAGTATGGTCCAGGTTATCATTACCAGTGGGATCAACATGATGCAAATTTTCATTATCAGAATGAACATCAACATTTTGTTGAGATTTTGTTTGGACACAACATTAACTTTGCGAAGGTGAGAATGCAGACTATAGCAATCATTAAAAGCATGTCCATGCATTTTACAGTGGGAGTAGAATATAGGTAAATTTTCAAATTCAACCCTTTGAAAGTACCCGTTAAGCTTAGAACTTAACCAAACCTCCGACGGATATTTCTTAAAAACATCAAGTTCCACAAGGACACGACCAACAGAGGGCCAAGAGATGGAAGCCGTGTCTTGATCAGTTTATAAAGGCCTTCCAAAAATTGATGCAAGACCAACCAAAATTTGCGTATTAAAAAAATGTAATCTCAAGTTAAGAAAGGCAATCCAAACCGGTGTAATAGAAGATTCCTCTCACACATCAAAGTTAGGCATCCATTTGAGGAGACGTAATTGACACCCACGAATGTAAAAAGATCTATGAGCAAAGATGAGACTGTAATACAGATCGTTCGTCAATCGGATAGAAATATGTCGTGGATCCAGCAACCCGACATGAAACGAACCAGATAATTTCAAACTCACAAAAAACTTCTGAATCACGTCCAGATTAGGGCGATGCAAAACAAATTTTCCTATAAGAGTTAAGGCAAAAGGGGCTGCAAGCTGAGAAATAACATAGTCATTGAAAAAAAGAGTCGGACAATCCTTAAAAGAAGAGTGAACAAAATTAAGCTTAGAAGCAACAGAAGATGATCTAGAGACAACATCCTTGAAAGAACGAGTGCGACCATAGGCAGCATTCGGATGGAGAGATGACGATGGAGTCATCATCTCCCGAAGGAAAACTCAATAAAAATTCAAAATAAAACCATGAACAAACACAAACAAAGCCAAAGAAGGGAAAAAAACCAGTAAAAAAAACAAACCAAAAAGCCAAAAAAATGAGCAAGACGAACGAAAGAGTGAAAACCCTAAATTACCTCAGAGTCGCAAGTCACAGCGCGCTGAGTGACCCAAGTAACTATTGCTATGCTATTAAAAATATATTATATAATTAATATAACTTATTTATTTATAATTGATTATAAAATTTATTAAATATATTTGCTAATTATTTCTTTATTCACTTCCATACGATGACAATCTTCACCACTATAATACTTCTCATGACTTTTCTCTATATTTAAATTTACCTCCTTTAACTGCAACTCACTCTTATTAGTTGCATTTTGATCATCCACATCGTTAGTAAGATCTTTTAAGTTTGACATAAGCTCTTCTGGATGTGATGGTAGTATGGATGTTGTTTTCTCAGCACTTCTATTATATATATATATATATATATATATATATATATATATATATATATATATATATATATATATATATATATATATATATATATATATATATATATATATATATATATATATATATATATATATATATATATATATATATATATATATATATATATATATATATGAGGATTTATATGAATCTATATGACCTAAGTTTTGAAGTGCAGTACATTTTATTGATAATGATGTTGTGTCAAAGTAATATGAGCAAAACTGAGTTATCTCATATATTAGATATACTTCACAAATTGAAACTTCAGGATATGCTTTATTCTTAATAGTCTTCTTAAGTTTATTTAAATACCTCTTAAAAGGATACATATACCAATAATGAATAGGTCTACCAACTATAGCCTCATATCATAAATGCACTGGTAGATGCTCCATATAGTTAAAAAATATTGGAGGAAATATGTTCTCAAGTTTACACAGAATAAAAGGAATATTCTACTCCATATGAATCTAGATATATGCATTCAATTTTGAGAAACATAAATCCTTGAACAAGATACTTAGCTTAATTAAGAGCTTTAAGGTTAGATCTGACAAAAAGTTAAAGGCAGTGGTAGTAGAGATTGCATGAAGATATGACAATTTTGACTTTTTCAATCCAAATAATCTCCCGAATCTCATGTAAATACATCTATTGAGATTAGAAGAATATCCATCAGGTGCCCGTATAGTCTTTACCCATTCACAAACTAGTCATCTTTGTTCTAAAGATAAGGTGAATTAAGCTTTTGGTTTGAGAAGTTTTCCATTTCTACCATCCTTCAATTCTAAGACATTTCTCCTATAAATCTCTTTTAAGTCTATCCTAGCTTTTGTATTATCTTTGAATTTATCTTTGATTTCCATGACTATATTGAACATATTATCAAAAATATTTTCCTCTATATGCATCACATATAAGTTGTCTTGTCAAGTTTATTCTCTAATTATGGTTAACTCTATACCCTGATAATTATAATTATTTATTATTAGAAAATTAACTATTGTGGGCACCTTATTCTTTCAAATAATTTCTCACTGGTTAATTTTGGAGGAGACTGAGATATCACCATTTTATTTTTATTAAAGGCATCCTTATTTATCCTGAAAGAATGACTTGTAGGAAAGAACATGCGGTGATAGTCAAACCAAGTGTTCTTCCATTCATGCATTAAAGTTAATGACTTTGTAAATTCTATATAATATGGATAAGCTAACTTGCATGAAGTGTTCCAACCTAAAAGAATATCATTTGCAGAAAAGTTACCAATTGTCCACACTAATGCTACCCTCATTATGAAGTTTTTTTTTGTGGAGATATTATATGTACTTACTCCTTCTTCCCATAATAAAATTAAATCATCAATTAAAGATTGAAAGAATGCATTAATCTTTGCTTTTGGATTATGTGACCATAGAATGATCAATGTCAAAAATATGTAAGGTGCAGTCATACACAACTCTAGAGAAAGATTGTAAGGGGCGAGTATGAGTAAGGTGAAGAACACAAGCTAAATAGAGAAAAATTATTTGTACATTAACCTAATCTTATTTTTTTGATTCTGTGGTGAAGGTAGGATGTGTTTGATCAACGTGTTTCTAGGCCTCTACTTCTAGCTTATATGTAATAACACCTTCTTATGAGATGTGTTCATTAAGTCATCTCATATGTGTAGTATATCTCATGGATGTATATAACCATTGTAATCTACAAAAATATCTTACTAAATGGTATATCCTTCAACTTTCTTTGTATCCCAGACTTTGGATTAAATCTTCATGCATTACAATGATGGCATGCAATGTTTAATAAATTATCTTTCTAGTATAACATGCATCCATTGATAACAATATTTTTTTTATTTTTCAAACCAAATTTGGAAACTAAATACTTAGTCTGATATATATTTATAAGAATTATGTTATCTGCCGAGTTAGTTTTCTTAAGTAGCCCAATGAATTGATTAAAATATTCATGAGGGGCATTATATTATATCTTAATGATTAATATCTTTACAATAATAAATAACTCTGAGTGAGTGGTACACCCCTTTAAATTGGTTGTTGGATAGCATGCAATAAATCAAAAAAAAATTTACCTCCTTATTTATTGACTCTTCTATATATTGTTCAAAATGTGACCGAATTGCATCATAAACTAAGACCTCAAGATGTTGAATATTTTCATTCTAAGTTATATTAGAACTTGTATATGGGCTGGATCGAGAATCAAAATGTGATTTGTACTCACCATAGGATGTCTAATGCCAATATTCTAGCATGAAACCTCTATGATATCTATCAAGAATTATGTCATCTAGTGTGAGGTAAACTTGATTTTTATGTTTAGAATATGGACATCGAAACTTTCCATCTGAATGAAGCTAGGCAGTTGACATATTGTTTGGATAAAAAAATTATGAACTCATCTGTTCATGTCTTTTACTCTTGCACCAATCAGTTATACATCCAACTTCTTGCACCAATCTGTTCATGTCTTTTACTCTTGCACCAATCGATTATACATATATTATGAAGATATTAGAGATTGGAGTAACATCTATTGAAGGAAAATATATTGAATTCAAATTGATTAGTAAATTAAATGGTGATAATTCTCATTTAAATCTAATTAGAAGGTCAACAAATTAATAACAACATCAAAGCCTTTATCCCAGTACATGAGGTCGGCCAAATGAGTCCTTTTTCTCTATTATGATATATTAGGAGTTAAATTCTCATTTAAATCTAACAAAGAAAAGTCATTTCGAATATTTTATAACCAAGTCTTTTTAGTTCTACCTTTACCTTTCTTAACAAAAGCCAAATTTAATACCTCTACTTTCCAAATTAGGTCATCAAGAGGCCGCCATTTTTATGTGACTAAACCATATAAGGCGACTCTCTCACACTCTTTATTTTTATCCTCCATAGGAGCTTCTCCAATCTTTTCACGTACATCCTTATTTCATATCTTGTCTCTAATAGTAAAGCCACTCATGAGCATTCTCATCCCTATAAACACTTAACTTAATGTTATGCTTCTCTTTTATTGACCAATATTTTACACCATAAAGCATTGCAGGTCTCACCACAATCTTATACAATGTTCCCCTATGCTTGAAGGAAATTTTTTATTACACAGTAAGCACAACGCATTGCTCCACTCTAATCATCCAACTTGAATTCTACTAATAGAATCCACATCTATTTCACCATCAACTCCTTCTCTAATCTTATCAACAAGAAGAATATCATCAATAATATGCATATACCATGGTACAATCTCTTGCAATTGTCTACCGAGAACATCCATGACCAAAGCAAAAAATATATGGGATGATAACAGAAAAACTTATGGTTGTTCCAGAAATAGAGGTGGCACACAACGGCAATGGAGGTAGTGTACAAAGGCGATAGAAGCGATGTTTGCTAGGAGGTGACTCACGCTACAAGGAGTGAAGCGAGAATGAAATAAATATCAAGACAATTGTGAATAGTGCTGGGAGGGGAAATAGGGCCATGTCCGGCGGTACTCTCGACAAATTGTTTTCCAATGAGTCTCTGGCAGCATTTTCGCTAAAAAAAATTTATCATGCTTAAGTAAGCTAGATGATTATCCATCGAAAGTTCTGTCAAAAAATTTACAATACATTTTTCACCGACAGGTACCACCAGCTTAAGAAAATTGGCAGCACTACAGGAGGGTTTTCATGTGGTTTATCCACTAAAAAACCCGTCAGTAATTGACTGGAGGAATATCTACTATTTACACTATCACTACTCCCCGTGGATACAATACCACCGGAAAGTTCGTATGTAATGCTAATTTTTCTTATAGTGATAATGAATATAATAAATACAAGCTGATATGCAATCACGGCAAACACATATACAAGCTAATGTATTGGTATTCATGGAGCACTTCATTAGCAGCAAGCATAAGAGGCTGATGAGAGTGAGAAGATGGATTATGCCTAGATATACCGTTTTTATGCTTTACCTTTAATGTAGTTTTTATGTATCTTATTTGATGTACTTTAGATGCACTAAACTATAACATATGGTTATAATGTCAAAACTAGTTTTGTATACTAAAAAATGTTAATTAAATTATTTTAATAGGTTTAATTTTATGTGTTATATTTGTATGTTGTTCAGATGATTTTTTGTATCATACATTGCTCGGTTTGTATTGATTATAAGAGAAAATACATTGAAGTATATTTAGTTATTCTTGTTAAAAGTTTTTGATGGAATTAATGTACAAAAATAAATAATAAAATATTAGGACAAAAGATGGGCAAAAAAATTTATTGAAAATGAATCGGAATACGACAGAGAAAATCTACTAATAATATTTTGCAAAGATTACTGCTATACCAGATTGTTGGTAATGTTAGGCTTTTTTTTTCAAAAATATTATTGGCGAACATTCTTTGCAATGATTTTGCTTTGTCATTTTTTTCCCAATGGAGTATCCATCAAAAAGACTTCCAAAATTATTTCTTTTGAAAAAATATGACGTTGATAATTTCCAATGAGTTTTTTTAGTGAAAGAATTTAATCCATCAAAATTCCTATAATTAATGAAATTCTCTAAATTTTTTGTGGTTTAGTCCAATGAAATGACAAACTTTCATGTAGTGTTGCCTACACCTTGAAGTTACTTCTCCTCATAAATTCATATCATGCAATCCTTGGCCCACTCAATGTCTTTAACTTTGTATTCCTCTATCTACTTAGCAAATCACTTCCCTTTGTCAAGAGGCATTTTCTTTGCTAATTTACTCACCAAATCAATAAAGGCCTTATTTTTTGTGTTGTTATCTTTTAGTAACTTGACTTCTTTTTTAATATCTTGATGGATGTTGCACTCATCATATAAGAATCTCTTTAGCACTCAAACATCATCCTCCATCTTGTAAACCCGCTTAAGTGACAACCTATGACTACAAACTAGTATAAAGTTGTACTACCAACTCATAAAATTTTTGCTCAACCTAGTAAAAGGAATCTAATGAGAAAGTATATAATGCATATGCTCATAAAGAAATTGTTGAAACTTATTAAATATGAGTTAGGTTGTTAGACCTAAGATTTTGTCCCAACGGCTAACCAAGAGAGGGGTGAATTGGTAATTTTAAAAAGTTCTCCTCTTAATTTAAATTTAAAATTTTAAAACAGATAAAATCTTTAAAAACTATTTTTTTAACAACAGATAATAGCAAGGAAGAAAAATAAAAAGCAGTGAAAAATAAAAGACACAATATTTATAGTGGTTCGATCAAACACGACCTATACATCCACTCCCTGATATCTTCCACTTCCAGTATTGCACTATTACCACTAGTGTCTCTTCTTTTTCCCCCTCAGTAAGGTGGAAAAGCCTTCACAAAAACTCTCTTCCACCACTACCCGGTGCGGCAAAGAACTGTCAGCCTTTTACACCCTCCAAGTGTAAGCAGAGTACCGTCATCCTTTTACACCCTAAAAGCATAGGCAGAGTGTCATCGTCCTTTTACACCTTTCAAGTGTAAGCATACAACCTTCAACTGTTCATACTCTCCAAGTGTAGGCAGAGAATCTTCGGCTGTTCACACTCCTAAGTGTAGGTAGAAAACCTTCGGCTCTTCACACTCCTCAAGTGTTGGCAGAGCACCAAATCTTCTTAAAAGATCTTCTCACGAGAAATCTAGATGGACAAGAGAAAAGAGTGAAGTAATCACAAATTACAAACAGAGATCCTTACCTTTGAGTAACCAAGTGAACCCTTCACGCTCCAGTAGTAAGAAATTTCCTTCAAACACTCTCTCTCACTCTCTCCTTCAAATTCTCTTAAGTATGCATGAAGAACAAATGACAAAAAGATTTTAAGTCAGTTTAAAATGGACATTTTTATAGAAAAGACACAAAAAACTGTCAAAAAACTACAATTTTCTATTTATGACCATCCACGATTGTCCTGTACGATCTAATTTCTTACGTACAAACAGTATAAAAACTATTGCATACAAACTCGATGTAAATTGGTATGAACTTCCTTCGTACCCGATCATCGTCCCGTACGAACATGGTTCATCCAGAATGAATAGTTATTGCCAAGGTTATAAGTTTATAGAACAGAGGACATTGTTCTGGGATGAATGGGTAAAATCATTTGGATGAATAGTTCAAATGATAAATCCAGAGGACATCATCCTGGGATAAATTGGTAAAATTATCTGGATGAATAGTTCAAATAACAACTCCAGAGGAGATCGTCCTGGGACAAATGGGTAAAATTGTCTGAACAAACAGTTCAAATGATAAATCCAGATGACATCGTCCTGGGATGAATGGGTAAAATCATCTTGATGAATAGTTCAAATAACAACTCCAGACGAGATCATCCTAGGAGGAATGGGTAAAATCATCTCGATGAACTATACTTAAAAAATTTTGTCACCTTTGTTTGTTCCATTGCTCATTTGGGAGTATAAATGATCAAATCGTCCCATATGAAAATGGTTCGTACTGTACGATCAGTTATAAAAATTATTAATTTTAAAGCTCTCCCCCGGTGTGTGTGTGTGTGTGTGTGTGTGTGCTAAGTTACTCAATTATAATCACACTCTCTCAAACTCAAATAAAATAAAATACAAACTCCAATATTATAAAACATTCTAAGAAGATCTTGATTTGAAGTCTTTAATAATCTGGAGTATGATTTTCCTGAAATGCTAGTACACACAAGAGCAAAAATAAATATTCCAAAATGTGTTAGGAGAAAATAATAATTAAAATAATAATATTTGAAATCATAAAAAACATACAAGTTGCAAGAGTGTAAAACATGCAAAGCTAAGTAGCAACTCTCAACAATCTCCACCTTTTTTATGATGGCAAAATAATTTTTGTTTGCGTAAATTTGAAAGCTCTAAGTTTCTCCTAAACTCTCCCTGAATGAATAAGCATGTGAGAATAAGGAACATTTATGTTGAACAAAGCAAATTTTTTAATTTTAAAGCTTTTATCACACACAAAAAATGACATTGAAACATAAAAAAAAAAAAAAAACACAAACAAAACATACAGAGACACGAACAACCTAATCAAATGTCAAATAATCATACAGAGACACAAATAACACAATTAAATGTCAAATAATATTTCACCCCCTTTTTTACAATAGCAAAAAGAGAAGAAGAAACGAACAAACATAGAAATGCAAGAAGTCATACGAGAGGCCTTTGTAATGCAAGAAGTCATTTGAATTTAAAGATTAAAAGATAGATGAAAGAACATATACTTGTGGCACTTTGGGCATCTTTTTTAATATTTGTGGCACACTTTGTGCATCTTTTATATTTGTCGGCTAGTTTTGTGCCTCTTTTTCACATTGCGAACTATTGCGCATTCTTTTTGTATATTTTCAAATTTTTAATTGATCTTTCCAAAATTGATAATCTAAAATCTCAAATTTCTCTAAGTACAAAGATATTTATATTGAAAAGAGAAATAAAAATAAGAAATCATCAAAATTGTAATAATAATATTAAAATTATAATAGTCTAACAAGAGACATGAGTTTGATAGGCTTAACTTGATCAAGTTATAACACAACTTAAACTTTTGAAAAATTAGATTTTCTAATGAATTCAGTTTTATATTGCATTTCAAAATGTACCACTTGTTGAATCAATTTTGTCAGGATAATCATATAGGCTAACAATCATTCCTAAAATAGATCAAAAATAACTAAAATAAGATAGGATATTTTTTATTGATATCATGGTGAATGATAATACATTGAGCATGAAAGATATCAATACACAGATTTTATAAAAACAAAAAACATAATAAACTAATAACACATCACATCACATCTGGTAGAGAGAATCATAAAAGAAGTACAATCATCATTCTGAGGGGCCCTAATTTGGAGGAGGTGGTTGGTTGAATAAATTAAAGTAGCTATTCATCATAGCTATATTTGTGTTGACTGATTTAAGTTGACCTCCTACCCAGCCCATATCCTGCTGATGTTGAAAGTCCTCCTGCTGAAGATGAGTTTCAATTTGATCAAAATATTGATCAAAGTGGCTCTCAAGTAGAACAAAGCGCTAGACCATCTCCTAAAAGTTTGAACTACCAGCAGGTGCAGGTGGAGGTCGTTCCTTTCCTTCTCAGAGTCACTACTTTCTAAATGTGCCTCTTTATTAAAAATTGCTCAGAATGATCCATCATTATAGTAGACAGGCTCCTCTAGATTTTGAACAAGATAAACTAGTTCATACTTCTTTTCCAGAATATAGGTCACAAGATATCCTAAGGTTATATTCTTATTTCTCTTGTGGGAGACATGGCCAATCTCAAAAAGTTCATACATGTAATTAATGATCACTTGGGCTTCATCTATTGGTTGACTAGTTATAATCAAATATGTTACAATGGAATAAAAAGGAGTAATATTTACTCGATCACCAGCTTTAGGAATAATGGAAGTATGAAGAACATGCTAAATGATTCGGGCATTTCGGTTAAAAGATGAAACTTTAAGCATATGACCTATCTCTCTAATCCCTCAAATAACTTGAATTATTACAGACCAGTCAAAGTTAGAGGAAGAGGTCAATGTATGGGCTCTAATCCCTTGAGTCCTTAAATTTAAAAATATCCCCAAATCCTCCTTGATTATTTCTACCTTCTTTTTCAAAACATAGGATCTAATCACACACTGATCAGAATTAAAAGTCATGTTTGCAAGGAAGTAGTGAAATGTTTCCTTGTTGTAGAAGTGGATTAGGGTTAGAATAAAAGCAAATGGAGTAGAAGCAAAAAGGTACATTATTTTAAAGGTAAGTTGCTCCTAGAGGACTCTAGAATGGATGATTTTAAAAGAAACAAACCTAGAAAAAGACTCTTCGTATTTTTTGTATAGGAAATTTTCTTCGTGATTTCTAGAGGAAGGTCCCCTAGTCAGTTCCTTAGCAACTCTAGTCCTTTTGCTTGAGCTTTCCATTTGACAGATTTGGAAAGATGAGAGGATTTGAAAGGTTTTTGAAGTGTATGAAGATAGAGTTCTAAACACTTCTATTTAAAGAAAAACCGACCTTTCGTACGTATAAAAATATTTGTCTTGTACGATATAAGGTTCATACATACGAAATAAAATTTCATATGTACGAATGAATGTGTCTAAAACAAAATAGCTTTTTCTAAACATGCAAGTTACAATGCGGCCTTTCGTATAGACGTTTGACCAAACGATCGTACAGACGTACAGGTGTTCGTCTGGGATGATCAGTTATTTAAGATCTATTTTATGACAGTTTGAAACGTCCCCCACTCAGAAATGCCACATGTTCGTATGTACGAACTTAAGGTTCGTACGTACGATCAGAAACAAAAAATTATTCTAATTGTATAATCGTCTACATGCGTACATATGAATGAATACACATCATTCGGATGATTTGGGGATCGTACAGATGAATGGTAATAAAAAAACTAAAAACTACATGCAAACTGTTCAACTCAACGATTGATACGCTACAGGATTTGTCCAGTATGAAAATATTTCGTACAAACAAATTTTACACTTAGAAACATTCACATGATTGCTCTAAAAACATGGGTTTTAATGTGGAAATGTTTTGAAAAACATACACAAAAACAAAAAATAAAAGATAAAAAGGATAAAAATAAACAAGCACAAAAATAGAAAAACACACAAGTAAAATCACAAAACTAAAAGCTCACTTACAAAAACACATATCAAGGTTACAAAAACATTTAATTAAGCAATTAAATCAATCGCACCAAGCCTTATTCTTAATATACTGAAAGTATCAAAGGCTAGTGGTTTAGTAAAAATGTCTGCAAGTTGATTTTTAGTTGAAACATGATTGAGTTCATTTTCTCCTTTTGATACATGATCCCTTATGAAATGATGTCTGATGTCTATATGTTTGGTTCTTGAATGTTAAATAGAATTTTTAGAAATACAAATGGCACTAGTGTTATCATAATAAATGGGAATAGTTTCTATTATTAATCCTAAATCAATCAACTATTATTTCAACCAAAGTATTTGTATCACACAACTTCCTAAGAACTTGTATTAAGCTTCAATAGTAGATAGGACTACAAAATTCTTTTTTCTACTGGATCAAGAGACTAAAGAATTTTCAATAAATTGATATATTCCAGAAGTACTTTTTCTATCAACCCTACAACCTGCAAAGTTCGAATCTGAATATCTAATTATTTCAAATGAAGAGCTAAACCTAGGATATCAAATTCTTAAAATATGAGTTCCCACGAGATATCTTAAAATCCTTTTCACTACTATCAAATGTGATTCTTTTAAATCTTATTGACATCTAGCACACAAATAAATGCTAAACATAATATCGGGTCTGCTAGCTATCAAGTAAAGCAAAGATCCAATAATTCTTTTAAATTTTTTTTATCAACATATTTTCCCTTAGGGTCCTTATCCAACTGAACTGAGAAGCTCATAAGTGTACTAACAGGTTTAGCATTATCCATTTCATACTTTTTTAGAATGTCCTTAACATACTTCGACTGACTAAAAAATGTTTCCTCCTCAATTTGCTTAATGCTAAAGCCAAGAAAGTAACTCAAATCTCCCATTATACTCATCTCAAATTCACTACTCATCATTTTAGAAAAATCATCACAAAGATTTTTTTTTGAAGATCCAAAGATGATATCGTCAACATAAAGTTGTACAATGAGTATATCCTCTCCTAATTTTTTTCAAAAAGAGGGTTGTGTCTACAATTCTTTTTTCAAAAGATCTCTCAAGTAGGAAGGTGCTCAATCTCTCATACTAAGCCCTAGGTGCCTATTTCAATCAGTATAATGCCTTTTCAATTTTAAAATATGATTTGGATGTTTAGAATTTTCAAATCCTAGAGGTTATTCCACATAATTATCCTCTTGAATCATCCCATTTAAAAAGGCACTTTTAACATCCATTTTATATAATTTAAATCCTCTAAAATAGGCAAAGGCTAACAAAATCCTAATTGCTTCAAGTCTAGCTATAGGGACAAAAGTCTCCTCGAAATCAATTCCTTCAATATGATTATACCCCTTAGCCACTAATCTAGCCTTATTTCTAATGACTACTCCTGAGTCATTCATTTTGTTCTTGAATATCAACTTAATTCCTACTACACTTTGATCCTTTGGCCTTGCATTTAATTCTCAAACTTTATTTCTTATAAATTGATTTAATTCGTCTTGCATAACCAATATCCAAAATTCATCTGAAAGTGCTCGATCAATATTTGTGGGTTCTATCATTGAAATAAAGGATAAATGATTGACTTCTTTGTTCAGTCCACGCCTAGTTCTAACACCCTCACTAGGTTCACCTATAATCAATTCTTTTGGGTGGTTTTTAAAAAATCTCAAATCTCTAGGCATCGGATTTTCTATCTTCAAATTTTCATCAAATTTATTTTCTCATTCTTTTGGGAGGCAATCTCTATATCATCCTCTTTAACAATCATCTCTTCCAAAAATTTTAGATTTATAAAACTCAACATGTGTGGTCTCCTCAATCATCAAAGTTCTTTTATTAAATACTCTATAAGATTTTTCAACACTAAACTATCCTAGAAAAATTCCTTCATCTAATTTTGGATCAAATTTTCTTAAGATAGATTTTCCATTGTTATATATGAACACTTTACATCCAAAAACATGCAAATGTGACAAATTAGGTTTTCTTCCCTTAAGTAACTCATAAGGTATTTTATTCAAGTTTGATCTGACATTCACCCTATTCAGAACGTAACATGCAGTGCTAATCGCCTCAGCCCAAAAATATCTAGGAAGTGAATATTCTGTCAACATGGCTCGAGCGGCTTCTATTAATGTTATATTTTTCATTTTGACTACCCCATTCTGCTGAGGGGTTCTAGATGCTAAAAAATTGTAATCAATCCCTTTCTCCTTATAAAAAACCTCAAAGTTTTCATTTTCAAATTCTCCTCCATGATCACTTTAAATTATTAAAATCTCACATCTTAGTTTCATCTGAATCCAAGTCAAAAAATTTCTAAACTCCTCAAATGATTCACTCTTATGATAAATAAATCCACATGTGAAACTAGAGAAATCATCCACAATCACAAATCCGTATACCTTCCCTCTTAGACTTATAGTTCCAATTGGTCCAGAAAGATTCATATGTAAAATCTCCAATAGTTTACTAGTTCTAAGATCCTTATTGGACTGAAAAGAGAACTTCACCTATTTTCCTAATTGACATGCATTGCAAAAGTGATTCTTAGTAAAGTATAGTTTTGGTATAACTCTCACTAAGTTCTTTTGGGTAATCCTCCTAAGGTTTTTCATACGAGAGTGACAAAATCTCCTATGCCATAGTCATGACTCATCAAAAATAGTTTTTAAATAAAAAATAGTAGATGTTTAGATGCAATTCAAATCTAGCATATAAATATTATTTACACATATACCATGCAAAACATCATTACCATTCAGGCTTAATATGCAGCTAGTAGGAAAAAATTTAACACAATATCCTTTATCACATAGTTGACTAATACTTAGAAGATTATGCTTTAAGCTTTCTATTAACAATAAAAAAAATTTCAAGTTCTCTATCATACCTGATCCTACCACCTTCTTTGTGGTGTTATCTCCAAGTATAACCCTGCCTCCACTCCTGTTTTCCAGCGATATGAATTGTGCAGTATCTCTAATCATATACTTTTAGCAATCACTGTACAGGTACCATATGCTCTCACGAGACCTTGTGTGAGAGCGATCCTACAAAATTAACAAATGTTAGACCTGGAAACCCAAATAAGTTTGGGTTCTCCTTTTGGCAATTTTAAAATAGATGCATGTATGATATGTCTAGGTTTATGAATCTTAGGTTTCCACACCAAATAAGTTTTTCTATTTAATATATAAGTGTGTGCTATATGTCCAAACAATCTATAATTATAGCATTTGACTCCAGTAAATGGATTTCTTAATCTTCTATAATTATTCTGTCTCTTGCTGGATTATATAAATTTTGGATATAAAATATGATTAGTGAAATCTTCAAGTCTTGGGGGTATCCTATTTTCCTCGAGAGCTTTTATCTTCAATTTGAAAAAGTATTTATATCTTCCAATATATGATTTGTATAATTCATCCGATATTTTTTGTTCTCCGATTCATCCTTAAATCTTTAAACTCTGTTTTCAATTTTGTATAGGATGATTTTAAATCTTCATTAGTCTTATTGAAATCATTGAACTCATCAAGTAATTTCATGTGATTGTTATCAATTAATGCATGATCTTTCCTAAGGATTTCATGTTCTCTCTGCAGTTCTTGTAATTCTAAGTTCAGGCTAGCATAGATTTTCTTTAACTTCCTATATGCATCATGTATGCATTCAGATACTTCTAAAAGTTCATTGTAACTCAAGTCATATACCTCTTCTTGATCTGACTGATCAAGATTATCAGTCATCAAGCACAGATTGATGACTTCCTCTTCCTTTTTAGTCTTTGATGAATCTGAAGCTGAGTCCGCCCAGAAAGCTCTTTAGAATTTCTTCTTGCCCTTCTTCGCAATTGGCTTCTCCTCTACATTCTCCTTGCTATGAGTGGATTTGGGTTTTGGGCAGTTTGACTTAATGTGTTCAGGTTTCTTGCACTCATAGAAAATAACATCATTTGAAATCTTAACATTCCTATTGAACTTACCTCGATTCCATTGATGGCATCTCTTTTGCTTACTCTTTAGAAAGCTTCTGAACTGTCTTATCATCAATGCGATGTCATCCTCATCCTCAGGTTGTGCTAGATTACTCTCAGACTCCTCCACTTTCAGTGCTATATTCTTCTCCCTTCGTGTTTCACTTACATCAATCTTTCTTTGACTCACTCCTTACTCATAAGAAATTAGTGATCCAATAAGATTGTCAATAAACATTTAAATCTTTAGATTCTGATATAGTAGTAATTTTTACATCATAAGCAGTAGCAAATAATGGAGAATCTTATTTACCATTTCAGCATTTATTAATTCTCTATCTACTGCATGCAAAAAAGTGACTATCTTAGTGAATCTTGTATACATATCAAAAATGAATTTATTTGGTTTCATGAGAAATAATTCATAGTCATGCAACAAGATGTTTAATATAGACTGTTTTACTTCATTAGTCTCTTCATAAGTTATACAGAGTCTATCTCATATCTTCTTTACAGTCTTGCAAGTGGAAACTCATATGTAATCCACTAACTTAAGTGCACAAAAGAAACTATTTAAACATTTAGCATTAAATTGTGCTAAGTCACGTTCTTCTACAGTCCAATCCATAAAGGGTGTTCTACTCCAATGCCATCAACTAGTCTAGTTGGTTTTGTATACTCTTCTTATACTAAGACCCACATGCGATAATCAAGTGACTGTTGAAATATAGACATGCATGTTTTCTAAAATCAAAAGGGATATTATCAAATAAAAGAGGTCTAATGATCGAATACCATTCAGGTGTGTTTTGGTTTTTGAATGTAGCCATAATCGTTAATCAAAAAGTAGTCTAAACTTATGGTTCTGAAATAAAGCTCTGATATCACTTGTTGAAACTTATTAAATAAGAGTTAGATTGTTAGACCTAAGCTTTTGTCCCAACGGCTAACCAAAAAGGGAGGTGAATTGGTAATTTTAAAAAGTTCTCCTCTTAATTTAAATTTGAAAATTTAAAACTGATAAATTTTTTAAAAACTATTTTTCAACCATAGATAATAGCAAGAAAGAAAAATAAAAAGTAGTGGAAAATAAAAGACACAAGATTTATAGTGGTTCGGTCAAACATGACCTACATCCACTCCCTGAAGTCTCCCACTTCAGGATTGCACTATTACCACTAGTGTCTCTCCTTTTTCCTCCACAGCAAGGCGAAGAAGCCTTCATAAAAATGCTCTTCTACCACTACCCGGTGTGACAGAGAACTGTCGTCCTTTTACACCCTCCAAGTGTAGGCAGAGTATTGTCGTCTTTTTATACCTTCCAAGTATAGGCAGAGTATCGTCATCCTTTTACATCTTCCAAGTGTAGGCAGAGAACCTTTGGCTGTTCACACTCTCCAAGTGTAGGCAGAGAACCTTCGGCTGTTCACACTCCCAAGTGAAGGTAAAAAACCTTCGGCTGTTCACACTCCTCAAGTGTCGACAGAGAATCGGATCTTTTTGAAAGATCTTCTCATGAGAAATCTAGAAGGACAAGAGAAAAGACTGAAGTAATCACAAATTATAAACATAGATCCTTACCTTTGAATAACCAAGTGAACCCTTCACGCTCTAGTAGTAAGATATCTCCTTCAAACACTCTCTCTCACTCTCTCCGTCAAATTCTCTTAAGTATACACGAAGACCAAATAACAAAAAGATTTTAAGTCAATTTAAAATGGACCTTTTATAAAAAAGAAACGAAAAAACTGCCCAAAAACTATAATTTTCAATTTCTAACCGTCCACGATTGTCACGTACAATCTAATTGTGTACGTACAAATAGTATAAAAACTATTGCGTACGAACTCAATGTAAATTGGTATGAACTGCCTTCATACCCGATCATCATCCAGTACGAACATGGTTCGTCCGATACGAACAATTATTCCTAAGGTTCGTTGGTACGAAAATGCAAGACAGACTATAAGTTTATAAAACATAGGACATCATTTTGGGACGAATGGGTAAAATTGTCTGGATGAATAGTTCAAATGACAAATTCAGAGGACATCGTCCTGGGATGAATTGGTAAAATCGTCTGGATGAATAGTTCAAATAATAACTCCAAAGGAGATTGTCCTGGGACGAATGGGTAAAATCGTTTGTACGAATAGTTCAAATGACAAATCCAGAGGACATCATCCTGGGACGAATGGGTAAAACCATCTGGATGAATAGTTCAAATAACAACTCCAGAGGATATCATCCTGGGATGTATGGGTAAAATCGTCTGGACGAACTATACTTTAAAAATTGCCATCTCTGTTCATTCCATTGCTCATTTGGGAGTATAACTGATCAGATCATCCCGTACGAACATGGTTCATACTGTACATTCAGTTTTAAAAATTATGAATTTTAAAGCTCTCCCCTGGTGTGTGTGTGTGTGTGTGTGTGCGCTAATTACTCAATTACAATCATACTCTCTCAGAATCAAATAAAATAAAATAAATACTCCAATGTTACAAAATATTTTAAGCAGATCTTGATTTGAAGTCTTCAATAATCTCAAGTATGATTTTCTTGAAATATTAGTACACACAAGAGTAAAAAACAAATATTCCAAAATGTGTTAGGAGAAAATAATAATTAAAATAATAATATTTGGAATCATCAAAAACATACAAGTTGCAAGAGTGTAAAATATGCAAAGGTAAGTAGCAACTCTCTCAACAGAAATAAGTAGTTCATTTCATAGCCCAACTCGTTAGCAACTCGTAAAGAGAATACAAGGTTAAAGAGGCACTCAATCTCCATGATGTATAGAGCCCTATGAGGTATGGCATTCTTAATTAGATTCTTTGAGGAGTATATTGAAACACCCTTTATCTTTCCATGGACCATAGCCCTTCCTCTTCCCACTTTTTCACCAACTCCTTATTAATCACAATCCCATATTCTTGAGGAGAGACATCATACTCAATGGAAAAAGTGTCAAACTCAGGCACTTCATAGGCCAGCAATAGAGACACTTCCATATATGGAATGATCAAAATTTAAATCCTTAGATATGATAACTCCTAATAATGACTAATTTAGTGGGTTAGTAGTCTTTGGAGAAACTTTGTTAGTCTCCCTCCTAACCCTCAAAGTTAATGGGGTGAGGTTCCATCAGAATGGTAGTACATGCCATGGTGATGAAAAAATTACTAACACCATGGGGAGTTTAAATAAATGTGTTGGATCATGGTGTGTTGGGTCATCTAAAAATGTCATTA
The DNA here is from genome assembly GCA_016618105.1 of Dendrobium huoshanense. Classification (NCBI taxonomy): domain Eukaryota; kingdom Viridiplantae; phylum Streptophyta; class Magnoliopsida; order Asparagales; family Orchidaceae; genus Dendrobium; species Dendrobium huoshanense. Next base: position 63,329,638 of record CM028351.1, read on the forward strand.
AAGAAGGCATGATTTTTTTATATTTCTTTTTCTTCTTCTACTACTACTTTTTCTTCTTCTTTTGACCTTTGACGGCCTTCATTCCCAAGAATTTGAGCACCTCCATGGCATCTAAGATGGCATATAGGTCAAACTCACTTGAAATTAAGGCACTATAATAGGCATATCAAATAAATACACCAAAAGAGAGACTAAGCATAAAAATAATAAACAATTGTCTAAACTTAATAACTTTATTATATTCTCATTGGCTCAATGTGTAGATAGACCATTAAGTCCAAGCCCTTAATTTGATGGAAGATAAAATACTACTTAAAACTTTGGATATGGAGGTCCGCTTTCTCCATAGATAAGGGGATAGTTCTTTCAGCATTGAACACCACAACACTAACCTCATGAAGAAATACATGTATTTTTTATTCCCTCACTTTATTCTCTAACTCTCTCACCTAAATGTGGACCAAATAGATTAGACTCACCAGTCCTAGAATTTTATGATGGAGATGAGATAGAAAAAGAAGATTATACTTAATGGGGTATTTATTTCCAACATGAATAAGATTATGGTAACTATAGTCGCAAAGAAGTTTAGCCTGATTTGGCTTGGAAAATTCTATTAAAATCAAGTATGTTAGTGACTTCTAGGCATAGAGGGACTCACAATTCCAACCTTAAGTGGTCAAAATGGAAGCATAATTTATCACCATAAAAGGTGTTGGTGAATTCTAAAATTATCAAAGTGGAAGCACAACTCATCACCATAACAGGTTTTGGGGAACTCATCGTCAATAAGTACTAGATGCAAAAAGAGGTTCGAGTAAACTCAAATTTTGTGAAGGCATTATGGTACTTCACTAAGGTTTCCATTTTAAAAGGAAATATGCCTAGAGCAATAGGAGAATGAGGAGTGAGTCGGGAGAGAGAGAGAGAGAGAGAGAGAGAGAGAGAGAGAGAGAGAGAGAGAGAGAGAGAGAGAGAGAGAGAGAGAGAGAGAGAGAGAGAGAGAGAGAGAGAGAGAGAGAGAGAGAGAGAGAGAGAGAGAGAGAGAGAGAGAAAGGTGAGGAGCAATAAATTAAGGAGTGCCAAGGTTCCAGAGAAGGCCAAAGGGTTATTTATAGAGAGAGATAGATTTTTTTCTAGATAAACATTATATATGCCATAAATGAATAAATTTTAGAGCAAAACTTTCTTGATCTTTGTAGTGGAAAGCTTGTTTGCATTTAGTAAACATGATGAGTTTGTTGAGAAAGTAACTAAGACAAACCTCAATACACATACACGTCTGAAGTTAAATAATTAAACTTGACATAATAAATTTACAAAACATGAAGCTCATGAAAATTGGAATGAATAAATATCTGATATAATATTCAAGATTTGCCTCTTAAATACATTCCCCATAATGGTGATTTTTCCCCCAATGTCTACTAAGAAAACAAATTAAAGATATGGTCTATCAATACATCTAGGGAGATAGTCCCCATCCTTATTAGATGTCATAGAATGAACTCTCTCTCAACTAAGAATTGACTTGACTTGGAAGACTCCATAAACCTATGATTAGCTAGCCACTACTTTAGCTTTCAAGTCTTACACTTTATAGTGAATTGAATTGGTAATCTCAATAAGAGAAATAGACAAACCCACCTTGTCAACCATAATGATGGTATTCTTCTTTTCCTCCTCATGATTGACCCTAACATGGGAGAATATATCCTCAAGGCACACATATGATCCCCCACGGAGGATAAAAAAGGCTTTAAATCATTTCAGTGTGCACATTCTCTATTATGTGAGATAAAGCAAGATTGCAAGCAATTAAAACTATATGATAAGCAGAATCACCAGTCCCAAAAACTTAGTTTTATGAGGTAGGGCTAAAGGGGTGCACACTCTCAACATGGGAACTCGCCTTGGTAGCTAGTGCAGCCTCTTTAACAACCATTGATGTATGCTCTCCCTAATTGTTTTCAAGCTATCTTGTTGAAATTACACATGTTATATTTATTGAAAAGTCAAGTAGTGAAAAGTTTTACTCAAAAGACTATTGAGTTAAACCTCTATAAATATCCACAATAAGCCTTTTACCAAAGGATGAGATCAATGGCCAAACTTGTAAAAGCTATGGCCTATGACTCTGCAACTGATGACATGAATGCTCGCTCATAGATATATCATAGACTCACTCATGATGGACTACATAAAACTCTTTGAGATGATTTTATCTAATGTTAGAAATGGATCTATCGTACTTCCAAGAATAACTCATTATTGCTTAACTCCCTCTATGAAAGGATTCGGGATACTCATTAATTCCTCCAATAAGTTAATAAAAATAACTAAGTTGATCAACTCTGATATTTACTTATTCTTAAACAAGATAAGGTTATCTGAGTTGGAGCTATTACTCTACTCACCATGGGTATTTGAATCGGAGTTGCCAGTTCAATAGCTTAAATCACCGTAGGAGCACTTCATGTGGGAGAATTAATAAATGTCATTATAAGGGAACACATAAGAATCAAAAGTAGACTATCCCCTTGCCCACTTTCACCTTCCATCCATAACTTCTTCCTTCTTACCTTAATAGGTTGCATGGACTTATACCCTTAACCCTCGAAAATAATCATCTTTTGCTTGCAGAGAATGCCGCAACGCAACTTGCAGTTGTTGGCATTTACCAACAAAAGATGAGGAGAGTTGATCATTCTTAAATAATTGAGGTGCAAGGACAAGATGGCAACTGAATGGGAGAGATGTGTGAATCTTATTTATTCATTCCATCGTTATTTATGAGCTATTGTAGTCATTGCAATGTGAAGTTGTCAAATCAATGTCATTATGATTGTCATAAAGGGGACATCATTACTGATATAAGAATAAAATTGGATAGTAAAATCTATCATTTTATCATTTTTTAGGTTTTTTAAAGATGATATGTGTGTGTGAATATAAACTAGTTGGGGAGATTAGGTGAAGTCATTAAAGAATCAAGATGCATCTAAATGGAGACACTGCCCTCATAAACAAAGCAATCACTTAAGCAAGGAGAGTAACTCACCCCAACCTAGAGGCTGCTCACCTCAGTTAGAGGAGTCACTCACACCAGCTTAATAGTAAATACCTACTTACATGTAATCAGGGATGGTACCTACATCTAATCAGGGATGGTGTTCTTTTCTAATCAACTAGAAATGTACCCCCAAACATTAGCCGAAGATATCTCAATCACTTGACAAATGTAGCTATCCAAGTGTACATATCAGGATATATCTTATTCATGTATTTATAACAATCATATCATATATTTATTAATTATCCTATAAGTCTAGCATATCTAGTAGGGGTTTATATCCTAAAACTATGAGGCCAATGGATATTTTTGGATGTAGTATATTTTATTGTAACTCTTTGATTTTTTTTTTTCTCGTAATAAAATTTATGGAGCTTCTCTCTCTTTAGAAAACATTCTCACTTTTTTTCTTCTTTTCATTCTCTCTCTATTATTCTCTCTTAAAATATCTTACTATTCTTTCAAGTGGGATTTGAATATTGCTCACAAACAAAATTGTTTTGAACGCACATACATAACCTTTGCTCTTATTTTTTTCCCCCTTTGCCTTTCAACCAAAATTATCATATTCCTACATCAAAATACAAACTACTGTATTTTTATATATCCATCTGACATAAAGTCATATAAAAGTTATAATGTTTTGAATTTTCTTTAATATAATTAATACTATTTCAAGAATAATGAAAAAAAAAACGAGTGAAACAAAATAAATAGCCAAGCTTCCTTGCTGTATATCAATTATGAACGTTTCTGCATTATTCATCGAATTGACAAATTACCAGCAGTTTACAAAGACAGATCTTTAAATGACAAACAGATAAAAAACGATAAACACGAGCAATGTAGCATAACCTCTTCTCTACTATAGAGACGATTTATTTAGGATTCATCCATTTCAAAAATACAACAAATATATTATATTTTGATTTCTTTGATTGATCTTAAAATAATTTTTTTTTATATCTACTGTGATTGTAATGTAGATGAAAATATATAATTCTGTATCTAAACTTATTGGATTTGGAGGAAGAGAAAGGGGAAGGGAGAGGAGAGTCAAATAAGCTGGAGGAGGACGGGCAGGCAGCGTGGGAGCATATCCGGCATTGGCGGAGGTGGAGCCAAACCCATTTGGAACCGGAGAGGAAGGAGGAGCTGGAACTTGAGTGGAAGAGACAATGGCAGAGGCGATTGAACCAGTAGAGTGAGAAAGGGAGTAGGCAACAACACGAGGCAAGGATGATGTTGGAGACGACATGGGAGGCAAAGGAGAATGTTGTTAGTCCCCTTCGAAACGAGACACAAAGCACGCAAATGATGAGGGCCACGAGTCCAACGATAATTAGCTTCAAATACAGGAATTCTAAATTCCTTATGAATTTATATCAAAATTCACCCACACCACCTTTTAATTTACACCATTAGTACAGCAAATCAAACGGCCCAATTCCAAAAGCGTTAACTTTGACAAGTTGTACCTTCCTTACCGTCTATATAACTAGAGCAGCTCTTCCCTCACATGCAATTTCCTTCTCCCCTTAGCCTTTCTTCTGCTCTACAACCAACAACTATGGGGGTCCTCACTAGTCCATCCCTGGAAGACATATTCCTCGTAAAATCCTCCAAGCCCTGCGCTTCCTTCTCCAACGTGCCGGCAATCGACCTCGCCGCGCCGACCGCCGCAGCCGACATCGTCGCTGCGTGCATCGATTTCGGCTTCTTCAAAGTCACCAACCACGGCGTCTCCAAGAGCCTAACGGCTAGATTGGAGGCCGCTGCAATAGACTTCTTTTCCTTGCCGGAGTGGGAGAAGTTGGAGAAGGCCGGCATGGCCAACCCCTTCGGCTATGGAAACAAGAAGATAGGCTGCAATGGAGATGTTGGTTGGTTAGAATATCTCCTTCTCAAAGTCACCTCAAACCCCTCCTTAACGATTCCCTTCCTTAAGGAGTCATGGGCGAGCTCGTTTTGGTAGGCTGATAATTATAAGTAACATAAATTCAATTCAATACTTAAAAATTTAAACTAATATATTAGTTTGCAGCTCTGCTTTGAAGGAGTATGTTTCGGCAATGAGGAAGTTGGCGTCCGAAATGCTTGAGTTAATGGCGGAAGGACTGGGATTGCAGCAGAGGAATGTGTTGAGTAAATTTGTGAATGACGAAAAGAGCGATTCTTTCTTCAGGCTGAATCACTACCCGCCATGGCCGATGTTGCAGGGATCGAACAACAACTTGAACGGATTTGGGGAGCATACAGATCCGCAGATTATTTCCGTTTTGAGATCGAATGACTCGGATGGGCTTCAGATTGCTCTGAAAGACGGGAGTTGGGTCCTGGTTCCTCCTGACCAGGATTCCTTCTTCGTTAACGTGGGGGATTCTCTTCAGGTGAGTTTAATCCCTGTGTTTTACTCAAGCTTTTTGTGATGTATTTTTATATTTAAGCTTCGTTTGGGACGGATTTTTTTATCATTTTCTGAAGCAATTTTTTTATTATAAATTAAACTAAAAATTGCTTTAGAAATGAATAAAAAAAATCCGTCCAAACGAAGCATTTTGAATGAGAACTTACCGATATTGCTAGTTAAAATTAAGAACAGAGGGAATCCATGCAGAATAAGTGCAGCAGTTTTGTTTCAAAAACAGGAAGAGAAAAATGCAGAGTAGCTACCATATGAAAACGGTTAACATAAGGGAAAAACCAGTGTAGTCATAAAAACACACATCTCATAATCTCATTCTGTTCAGGTTTATATTTTGAAAATTGTTAGTTTGTTTTCACATTAGATTCTGCTGTCATGCAGCTTAATTCATCAATGAAAACAAAACAAAAAAGAATTAAGAGCTTCTCCAATCAAAAATCTCATTTTTCACTCTAAAATACAGTGAAATTCAAAAATATCATGATTCATCTCAAATCGAATTTCTTTTTGCGCACTTATGCGAAGGTAACCGTCTTTCTCCTCATTCGCTCTTCTTCGACAAATCCAGTTGAGACAAAAAAATCGCGTAGGTGAACAATGCAACGCCAATATTGACGCTGCGCTGTTCGCCCGCAAGCAAATAGCAGAAGATTTGACGTTCACCTGGAGCGACAACCAAACAACATCATAAGCATATTTGGCGTTGGGTTGGAAATACTATGAAACTCAGTTTAGACACTCATTCCATACCCTTTACAAGACTTAGTGCAGTCAAAAGCTTTACTTCGTGTCAACAAGAGGCAACACAATCGCTCAAATTGACCCACAAAAATCAGACTAAATTAGCGCAATACATTGCTTAATGATTGCATGCATCACAATCAAAATAAGAAAGGAAGTGAAAGATTTCAATTTGGTTTCCTTTATCTCTCTCGTCTCTCCATTGCGGTCACTGTTTATTTAATGTGTGAAAAGATGGGATTTGTGGGTCGGGTTTTTGATCGATTTGATTGATTAATAAAATAATTAATAGATGTACAGTGTGTAAAATATGTGAAGAACGTGGGGGTATTGATGGGGGGAATTGAATTGGTTAAATTTTGATGTCAGGTGCTGACAAATGGGAGATTCCGGAGCTTGAGGCACAGGGTGGTGACCAACGGGAGGAAGTCAAGGTTCTCGATGATATATTTCGGGGGCCCGCCGCTAGCTGCGAGGATTGAGCCTCTGCCCCAGCTGCTTGGAGACCAAGAGCAGAGCAGGTACAGAGCTTTCACATGGGCTGAGTACAAGACCGCTGCCTTTAAATCCAGGCTCGCAGATAACAGGCTTGTCTGCTTCGAAAATCACCACTAAATATAGGATTATCCTCATGCACATTACATCAAAATGGACTTTAAAATCTTATGATTTGTAGTGACATTAGTGTTATATAAGATATCTCATCTTATATAACACTGCTGTCACTGCAAATCATAAGATCTTTCAGAACTTTCTGATCGGTTTTGCATCAGGAGATTCTAACATAATTTGTGTTGGGTGCATCAGGATGTGTTTTAGGCTTCGTTTGGGACGGCTATTTGTACTAGATAACTGCTTTAAGAAATAGTAAGAAAGTCGTCCCAAGCGAAGCCTTAGGATGTTGGTTGGGAGCTTTGGAGGAGGTCTTGGGTTCGAGTCTTATGTATGCGATGTGTGTGTGAGTTTAGGAGTTTTGAAGTTTATGATGATGTATTTTAGATCAAAATGTTTGGGCATAATAGTGGTGACTAAATGGGAGTGAAAGAGAAGAGGGGATAGTGGTTGGTACTATGCTATGATATGAGAGGAGGCTTTGGGAATAGTTAAAGCATCTGTTTTGGGATGCTGAGCTGGTCAAAACAGCCTGGCTCTGATGACTAGTTTTAACTATTAGCTAAATATGGAAAGAAATAGGTTTATTTTGTTTTTCTAGTCTCTCTCTCTTTATGAAAACAACTGTGCTTACATTAGCGCCGGAGCAGTCAATAAGTTTTTTTTTTAAATTTTTTTATGATGAATGATAAATTTTACAAAATTTTAGATTTAGGGGAATTTTAGCAATTTTTAAAAAATTTATGAGGAAAGTTGGTTGGCACTATGGAATCAGGAATAGCTCAGGGTGGACAATTGCTTATCTTGAAATTTTTTTTCTTTAGACGAATAAGTATATATATATATGTATTTATCCAAGTTCTAAGAACTTTTTTTATAAAGAACTATTTTTATTTTTAATATTTTAATGCATTTAAAATAAAATTATAACACATTACAGATTAATTTACATGTAAATTACAGAGTTGATTTGATTAAATAAAAATAAGAAGTTGAGTTTATCAATATAAATTATTTATTTATTTTAATTTATTATTCAATATTAGTAAGCCTTAAATATTAATAATTCAGGTAAATATTAACTTGTAATTTTTGTGAAAAGATAATAAACTAATTTATATATATATATATATATATATATATATATATATATATATATATATATATATATATAATTTAATAAATTTTTTAGCTTAGGAGCTTGATAAGGAACTCGCTCCCTAAATACCTAAAAAATATTCTTGAGATTCTTTGAATCTTTTATTATATCATATCATACATCATGTAGTATTGAAACTTCTATCAAAATTTATAGACGTTTTGTAAAGCCGAAATTAGTTGATAGAAATATCAATTTTTTTTATTATATATTTGTTATCATCAAAATAAGATCATAATCATCATGATCATTGGATCAATAATTTTTCCCTTTTGATGATATAAAGCCTATATTGCTTTGTAATGAGAATATAGGAGCATATATTATATATCTTTTCCTTGTTTATGCAATAAAGTAATTATTATTGGGATTGTAACAACTCAGGCTTCCTTTAGGATGACTTTCTTACTGCTTCTTAAAGCAGCTATTTAGTACAAAAATTAATTTTTGTGTACGAAAAAATTGTTTTCAAAAGCAATGAAAAAGTCACCCCAAACAAAACCGCACTCGCCCATAAATCAAACATATAATAAAATAATTAATATTACCCCATAAAGTTTTCCCCAAACAAATTTAATTTCAACAACTTTTGTAGTTTTCTGCCAAAACTTTTACTTGTAGATTATATTCGTCAATAGCCATGAGAAATTTCCTTAGCATGAAAACCCCTCACTTTTTTATTGTCTCAATCTCTGCAGGGGCGGAACTACATGTTGCTTAGGGGGGGGGCAATTTTGTCACTCACGCTCTTCTCTTCCTACCTATTTTGGTCTACTCTAAATTGACATTGTCCAAACTCTTCACAACCTAGTTCTTGTCATTGCCTCACTTCCTCAGAACTTATGGCCATATACTTGCATGAGGTAATTATTTCATAAATTGTTATAAGGTGATTTTGAAAGGGATGGTGGAATTGTTTGGAGAGGATATGAACTTGTTGTGGCAATATTTAATTGTATTTTGTGGAATACTTTGGATATTAAGGGCGAGGACAAGAAGTACGGGAAAATTAAGACTTATTAGGAAGATTGAAACTAGATGAGTAAGTGAGTCAAGTCAATTTATAAATCGGCTTTAGCTCGGTTCAATAAATGACTTGTGAGTTAAGCTTGATGAGCTAACGAGCTAAGCTTAAGCCAAATCCCACTCGACTCAATAGCTCGAGAGTCTGCTCACTTAAAACACATTAATATAAAATATATCTAAAATATATTAGGATTAAGGATTTTAAGTATAAAGTTGTTAAAAATATTTAAAAATTACATCACTTTCTTATATTAAGTAATTCTTTATTATTTTCTTAAATTTTTTTTCTTTTTTTTTTCTTTTGTTTATAATAATATATTGTTTAAATCATAATCATTTTCTCACTTTCATAATAAACGAGCTCGCTCATGAGCCGACTCAAACTCATAAAATAAAATTCAAGCTTGAGCATGAACTCGATTAATTAATCTAGCTCAATCTCAACCTAGCAATCACTCGATCGACTCGACTCTTTAATATACACCCTTGATTGAAACCCAAAGCTCATGTGATATATTCTTTGAATGATTCTTTCACCTACATATGTTAATAATTTATGAATGTTTATATTATAATGTTTCTTTAATTTATGGATTCTTTAATATTTATTTATTAAAATTTAATTTAGTGGCATTACAATCGTTTAGCCACTTGGCCCACTTCATTTAAGCTCATCTCGATTGTTGAGGAACGTGTCATTTTTGTTTGAGGGCTTTGCGTTTTTCATCAAAAACCCACATTCAAATCCTATAATTTAATAATATTCTGTTAATTATAAATTATTACATAATTTTAGGCTTCATTTGGGATAATTTTTTATTGTTTTCTAAAAAAATTGTTTAGTACTAAAAAATTGTAGTTTAAAAAAAAGTATACTAAAAAAACTAGTTTAAGAAATAGTAAAAAAGAAATCTCAAACCAAGCCTTTTTTTTTTTTTTTTTTTGATCTCAAACCAAACCTTAGGTTTTGTTTGAGACAACTTTCTTATCGTTTCTTAAAGCAGCTTTCTAGTATGAAAAGAATCTAATAGATATTATTCAACCAATAAAGTTCTAAAAGATTAAGAACTTAGGCTTCATTTGGGACGGCTTTTTTTCTGCTTCTTGAAGCAGCTTCCTAGTACAAAGATTAAAATTCTTATACTAGAAACCTGCTTCAAGAAGCAAAAAGAAAGTCGTCCCAGGCTTCGTTTGAGACGGTTTTTTTATTGCTTCTTAAAACGGAGTTTTAGTTTAAAAATTTTAATTTCTATTTGAAACTTCGCTTCAAAAAAACATTAAAAAAGCCGTCCGAAACGAAACCTTAGTGTCCAAATTAAATCTAAAAATGTTGAAGATATAATAACATACAAAGGATACATAATGTATTGTAAAGATGATATTACCATTTGGAAGAAAATTTTAACTGAAAAGTTATTCCCTTTTAAGAGGTTGTACTATTACCTCTTATCGTGTTGTTTAAGAGTTTATATGCATTTATGAGTTTCGTTGGGCATATTGCGCGCATATCATCATGAGAGAAGATAAAGAACTATTTGTTTTATGTCATTCATCAAATGTTAAAGCATACAAACACTTTGATACTGTATATTTATGATTTTATTTAGTAAAGTATTATATTAAGAATGACTTTGCTGATAGTTTTGCTCTATATGGCCATTATGCTTCACTAAACTCATATTATATCATCATAGTTATGCATTGCAATCTCTTATTTAAGATGTGAATGAAAACTTAATTATGCAATCAAAGGGTAAAATCAATGTCTACATATAGTCTTTGGCATATGAATCTGATACATCATCCAAAAATTATATTGATTGGGCACCATAGGAGGAGGCCCCGCCAAAAAAAAATTGTATAATCCTTTGTCACCTTCATTTTATATATTAAAGGCTTTTTTCATTTCAAGTCTTCAATCCACCTTCTACCCAAATCATGCAATGCTTCAGCTGTAGAGATAGAAATACTAATGGATAAAGTATTGAAAGAGAGAGGGAAGAGAGAGGGAGGAATGACTTTCCATTGTGGACCGAATGATGAAAATAAATTTTGACGCAGAGTTGCAGGGCTATTTAATTATTTAATTATTATTTAAAATATTTAATGATTTAAATCATAATTAAATATGGTTTAATTTAAACTTTTATCGTTAACTAACTATTCATTATCTAATAATAATTATTAAATATTAAATTATCACATAATTATTTATTTTTTTGCACTGGTAATGATCTAATTAAGTACTGTGAATGGTACATTTGTTTTTGCTCGCTCTTTTTGCGCAACAAAATTGCTGTAGTCGCGCACTTATGACTTAGTACACCAATGAGAAAACTTGCTCTAATTTTTGTTTCTCTTCCTTTTAAAATTATTTATTAATCCAGAGAAGTCACCAACATTTTTTTCTAGACACATGAAAAGCATCAATGGTTTTTTTTCCTTTACTCCTCTCTCGCGACTCATGAGCCACGACCTCAAGCACGGCTTTCGTTTTCCCTTTCACTCCTCTCTAGCCCCCAAAAAAAAGATCGGATGTGGTAGATCTTATGTCTTATAAGTTCTAAGGGTCATGTTATATGTATTCTTAATTTTGATCTTACAACTCCTCTTGTTTCCTGTAATGAGACGGAAAATAGAACTATTTTAATATATCCTAGCCTTCCAAATGAGATGGCTAACATAACTATTTTAATTTAGGCCCCCCTGAACAAAATTTCTGGCTCTGCTAATGTCAAGGACAAATCTCTGGGAAAAATAAAATTGGAAACTTTCAAAATTAAAATTGGGACCATCCGAATTTCGATTTCAGCAAACTTATAGTCAAACTGAACTTTTCGAGAATACGAACCCAACGACACCAAATCCAACCCAATCTGAGCCCAAATGGATCCAAATCAAGGGTTAAAAGCGATGTTGGAAGGTTTGAACCACAATTTGGATTGTCAAACAGTTTCCAAACATAACGTGCTTAAAGTCGAATCGAGCGGCTCAACGAGGTGAATCCAACGAGCCTAAGGTCACCGACTTCCAACATCACTAAGACATTCAAATGTCCATCAAACGATCCATGATCAAGGGATTCAACATCAACCGTCCATCCAACTACTCCCCATTTGCCCTTGATCTCCCACCTATTTACGGGCCATGCCACTCAAAAAATCTAAAAATAGAGCCCCTTTTCTCTTGGAAAGGGACCCCAAGCAAGAGAGCAAGAGAGAGATTGAATATCGCTCATGCCTCATCGCTCCTCAACCACCGCCTGGAGTTCCGCCGAACCACCACTTATGGCCCGGACTTTTTCCAGACAACCACCTGAGGCCCAGACGTCTATCGGAACACCACCTGATGCTCGAACTTATGTCGAACCATTACCTGAGGCCTGAACTTTTATCGTACCACCACCTGAGGCCCGGACTTCTACCGGGCCACCATCTAAGGCCCGGACTTCTATCAGGCCACCACCTAAGGCCCGGACTTTTACGAGACCACCACCTAAGGCCCGGACTTCGGTCGAACCACCATCTGAGGCCCGGACTTCTATCAAATCACCACCTTAGGCCCATACTTCCACCGGATCACCACATGAGGCCCAAACTTCTGTTGGACCACCACTTGAGGCCTAAACTTTTTTCGGACCATCAATTGACGCCCAGACGTTTGCCGGACCACCACCTGAGGCCCAAACGTTTTGCTGGACCACCACTTGAGGCCCAAAATTCTGCCGGACCACCACGTGACACTCGGACTTCTATCAGACCACCACCTGATGCCTATATTTTATCGAACCACCACATGAGGCCTGGACTTCTACCGAACCACCACATGTTGCACGGACTTCTATCGGACCACCACTTGAGGCCTAGACTTCTACCTGACCCCCACCTAAGGCCCAGACTTCTGTCGAGCCACCACTTGATACCCAGAGTTCTACTAGAGTACCGCCCTACTACGACGATATTTCTGACCCTGATCTCAAGCCAACTACGATCTTTTAGATCCCTATCTCTTGCTGACTATGGTCCTTCTAATCTCCATCGCCTACTACAGTCCTTTCGACTTGCATCGCTAGACATCAGTCTTTTTAACCCCGGTCTACTGCATACTACGATCCTTCTAACCTACATCACCGGACAATGGTCTTTCTAACCCTAGTCTCCTGCCTAATATGGTCTTTCTGACCTCTATCCTATCAACCATGGTCCTCTCGACCAAATAAATATATATATTGATCATTGCAACTCCCATCATATAATACGCTCTATATGATGTATATTTGTGACATCAAGCTAAGGCCTTCTCCCTAAGAAGGACCTCATTTGTAATCGATTGCAAATACTAGTGGATTCATTCAAATTGGGCTAGGCCCTGTGTTTTTTTCCCTTTCAAGGGTTTCCAAATAAAAACTCTAGTATCTCTTATGAATGTTACACCCTCTCTCTCTTATCTTCTTATGTGTTGGATCTTCGTACAATGCTAAGATGATAAACTTTATATTTATTTCATCGCAAATACTCAATGACAATAGTTTAACACCATCTATGGGAATGTGGTTTTCGATTGGGGAGCAATTTTTGCTCCATCCTCAAAAGGTCATTCATGTCAAATTCCTGACATATGTTATTGATGCATCAATTTTATGGGAATTAGACTGGACTAGTAACCTTGACTCCAACTATAGTTAAGAAGATCCCTCCAATACTTTTAAAACCAATAAGATATATTAGGAAGCTCTTAAAAAATGCAAAGATACTTCTAATAATTTCAAGCCATATATAGTCCCCTGATGGACTTCTACTCATTGGACAAGGTCTTGATCTCAACCTCAAAAAGACAGTAACGGTCTAAAGATAAACCATTCTTCACCTTTGATTCTGGATACATATGACATTTGCCCCTTCCCAATCAAGAAAAAATCAATCACAGGGGGATTCAATTCAACCTCTTCCACATAAGTTAACGTCATCGAGCAAAGGTTCTAGTATACAATCTCAAATAGATCACACATCTTTGGTGAATTCTCTCTACCTCTTTCACACAGGTTAACGTTATTGAGTAGCATTCTGACATACTACCTTGGATATGTCATACATCCTTGGTGGATTATCTTGACCTCTTCTATGCACGTTAATGTCATCGAGTAGGGCTCTAACATATAACCTCGAATAAGTCATACATTATTGGTGGATTCTCTCGACCTCTTCCAAATAGGTTAACGTCATCGAGTAGTGCTCTAACATACAACCTTAGACATGTCATATATCCTTGGTAGATTCTCTCAACCTCTTTCACATAGGTTAATGTCATCGAGCAGAGCTCTGACATACAATCTCAGATATGTCACACATCCTTGGTGGATTCCCCCAACCTCTTCCATATAGGTTAATATCATCGAGCAATATTTTGGCATACAACCTCGAATATGTCACACATTCTTGGTGGATTCTCTCGACCTCTTCCAAACATGTTAAAGTTATCGAGTAGGGCTCTGACATACAACCTCAGATAAGTCATACATCACTGGTGGATTCTCTCAACCTCTTCTACAGAGGTTAACATCATCGAGCGGTGCTCTGACATATAATCTCAGATAGGTCATACATCCTTAGTGGATTCACTCGACCTCTTCCACAGATGTTAATGTCGCCGAGTAGGGCTCTAACATTCAACCTCGGATGGGTCATACATCCTTGGTGAATTCTCTCAATTTTCTCCACACAGATTAACATAATCGAGCATGGCACTAACATACAACCTCGGATGGGTCCTATATCTTTGGCGAATTCTACACTCTACTATCCATCGACAAACTTTCATTGGACTTCTATCCGACATTGAATTTATGCCCATCAATGGACTTTTATTGGGCTTCTATCCGATGTCGTACTTCTACCCGACGTTAGACTTTTGCTCATCGATGGGCTTCTGCCCGTCATCAGACTTCTACCTGACGTCAAATTTCTTCGCGATACCAGACTTTCTCCTTTGATAGACTTCTGCTTATCTTTGAACTTCTACCGAACACTAGATTTCAACCCGATGCTGAACTTTTTCCTGTCAACAAACTTCTACCCGTAATCGGACATTCATTGAGCTTCTCCCCAACACAAAGTTTCTACCAGTCAACAGACTACTTCCCGACGTCAAACTTCTACTCGACAACGAATTTTGCCCATCGCTAAACTTTTATCATTCTTCTACCCAACATTAAATTTCTACCAATCGTCAGACTACTTCCTGACGTCAGACTTCTACCTGACACTGAATTTATGCTCGTCTTCAAACTTTTATTGGGCTTTTACCTGACATTGAATTTCAACCCATCGTTAGACTACTACCCGTCGTTGGACTTTCATTAGGCTTCTATCCGATGTTGAATTTCTACCCGTCATCGAACATTCGTCGGGTTTCTCCCCAACACCTAATTTTCACCTATCACCGAACTTCTTCCTGACGTCATACTTTTATCCTTTGCTAGACTTTCACTGACTAACATTGGACCTCCATAGGGTCTCTCGAATATGGAGAAAACTTTTACTCAGTGAGGGGCCCTAGACTTGGACAGGGGATACTACTTGAACAGAACTAGGGGAATGCCTTAGTGTGAGGGAGAGAAGAGGAATGATTAGAAATCTCTTTTTTTTAGAGAGGGGCACTAGGCCTAGATAAGGGATGCAGCTTATGCAGGGCCCGAGGGAAGGCCTTAGCTTGAGGAGAAGTAGGGAAAGAAATATCCTTCTTGGAAAGAGGGGCCCTAGGGCTGGACATAAGATGCCTCCTGTATAGGGCCCGAGGGAAAGCCTCAAGTGAAAGAAGGGAGGATAAAAGGTGAAGGGGCAAAATTTTTATACAGCTTAGGGGGTATTTATAGTAGAAAAGAGAAGTTAAGGAAGTTATAAAAATAAAAAAAATTTAAAAAAAATGGGTGCCACATCATTAGCCATTTCAACGCCATGTCAGTCACGATCCTGCATGTCCTAGACACATCAACCATGACCCAGCAGGTCATTGGTGACATGTCAGCCACATGTTTGCATGTTGTGGCCATGTCAGCCACAATCCTATGTGTTGTGGCTACATCAGCCACAACCCAATAGGTTATGGGTGACACATCAACCATGTTCATGTGTGTCATGTCCACGTTAGCCATGACCCAACAGGTCATGGGTGACACCTCAACCACGATCTACGTGTCATGGCCATGTCAGCTATAACCCAACAGGTCATGGGTGAAATCTCAGCCACAATCTATGTGTTATGGACACATCAACCACCACCAAATAGGTTATGGATACCGACATTGCCATGCCATTTATCTGACCAATATGTCACTGCCACATCAATAATCTGCACTGCGTGTCGCTACCACATCATTGATCTGTCCTATGTTCCATCGCCACATCATCAAGCCATCTTACATGTCACTATCATGTCAGCAATCCATCTTGTGTGTCACTATCACGTCAGTATTCCATCTTGTGTCACTGTCATATCAGTAACCAGCCTTGTATGTCACTACCACGTCAACAACATGATCCTACAAAAAAACCCACATGAGATTCGAACCCATAACCTTGGGCAAGGAAACCAAAAGCTTTACCACTCATCCAACAAGGAAGAATTAATATACTTATATCTTTTTTTTAATTATAACTTCAAGGATATTTTTGGGCTCAGAAAGGCCAAATTGAATGTTTTTTGGGTCTACGTAACCATTTTTTCGATGTTCCAGACTCAATTTTGGCACTTTCAAGGCTGTTCGGGACTTTTATGTCCTAGATTAAAATATTTTTGAATTTTCAATGGCACAAAAAATTCTCTGGAGGCCATAACACATATTTTCATATTTTTAAAGCTTCGATGTCCAAAAATAGGAGAAAAATTGATACATCATCAAAAAATTATCTTGATCGGGCATGAATCTCGAGGAAAAGTAAAATTAGAAACTTTCAAAATTAAAATTAGGACCATCTAAATTCTAATTTCAGCAAACCTATAGTCAAATTGAATATCTCGAGAATATGAACCCAACGACACCAAATCCAACAGAATCCAAGCCCAAATGGATCCAAATCAAGGGTTAGAGGCACTGTTAGAAGGTTTAAACCCTAATTTGGGTTTCTAAATTGTTTCCAAACATAATGTGCTTATTGTCAAATCAAGCGGTTCGATGAGGAAAATCCAATGAGCCTAAGATCACCAAATTTTGACATCAATACGACATTCAAATTTCCATCAAACAGTCCATGATCAAGGGATTCAACATCGGCCACCCATCCAACCACTCCCCATTTTCCCTTGATCTCCCACCTATTTATGGGCCATGTCACTCCAAAAAATCTATAAATAGAGCCCCCCTTTTCTCTTGAAAAGGGACCCCAAGCAAGAGAGTAAGAGAGAGATCAGAGATCGCTCTTGCGTCATCGCTCCTCGACCATCGCCTAGAGTTCCGCCGTACCACCACTTACGACCCGGACTTCTACCGGACCACCACCTGAGGCCCGCACCTCTACCGGACCACCACCAGACACCCAGACTTCTGCTAGACCACCACATGAGGCTTTAACTTCTGCTGGACCACCACCTAAGGCCTGGATTTCTATTGGACCACCACTTGAGGCCCGAACTTGTGCTGGACCACCACTTGAGGTCCGAACTTCTACCGGACCACCAATTTAGACCTGAAGTTCTGTCGGACCACCACCTAAGGCCCGAACTTATGTTAGACTACTACATGAGGCCCAAACTTCTGTCCAACCATCATATGAGGCCTGGACTTTCGTCGGACCACCACCTGAGGCTCAGACTTCTACCGAACAAACACCTGAGGCTTGAACTTATGCTAGACCACCACCAATGGCTAAGACCTTTGTCAAACCAACACTTGATGCCCAAACTTCTGCTAAATCACTACCTGACACCCGGACTTCTACTGGACTACCACCTGAGGCTCGAACTTTTGTTGGACCACCACTTGAGGCTCGAACTTATTTTGGGTCACCACCTAATGCCTAGAGTTCTACCAGAGTACCGCCTTACTACAATGATATTTCTAACCCCAATCTCTAGCTAACTAAGGTCTTTTAGACCCATGTATTCTGCTGACTATGGTCCTTCCAACCTCCATCACCTACTACGGTCCTTCCGACCTGGATCACAAGACAATGGTCTTTTTGATCTCAGTCTCCTGCATATTATGGTCCTTCCAACCTAAATCGCCTAACAATGGTCTTTCTGAACCTGATCTCCTTTCTACTATGATTTTTTCGACCTCTATCCAATCAACAATGGTCCTACCGACCAAACAAATATGTCTATATTGATTATTATAACTCCCACCATGTAATATGCTCTATATGATATACATTTGTGACATCAAGCCAATACCTTCTACCTAAGAAGGGCCTCATTTATAATCGACTACAAATACTAGTGGATTCATTCAAACTAGGCCAGACCCCATTGTGTTTCCCCCTTATTAGAGGTTTCCACGTAAAAACACTTTTGTCTCTTATGAACGCTACACCCTCTCTCTTATCTGCTTGTGTGCTGGAACTTCGAATAATGCTAAGACACTAAAATTTATATTTCTCTATCATCGTGAATACTCTAGGACACAACATAATCAAAAATATTTTGGGAATAAGGTGTGTTAATACATGGCATCTCACTAAAAAAACTAAATGAATTCACCACTCATGTGCTTAGTTAATTGATAACTATCCAACCAATGGTTTGTTATTAGGGTGGGGCATTACTAGGAAAATAACATATTATATCATATAGAACACACTACATGATTAGAGTTAGAAGAATCCAATGATATGAGAGTTATTCTATAAAGAATGTTGGCCTTTTTTTTTTTTTTTTTGATAGGATCATAGTCAAGCAATAGAGGTAGAGGGGTTATAGTGGGGCAATTGAGGTCCAAGGGACTATATTTATCAAGCAATGATGGTCAGAGGAACCGTAGTTAGAGGACAACAATAGTTGAAGGAACTGTAGTCTGTTAGTAACAGTGGTCAGAGTAATCATGGTCAGCGGGCGACGGTGGTCAGAGGGATCTTTATCTGTAAGACATGAAAGTCGGAGAAACTCTAGTCGATGAGACACAGAGTTTGGAGGAAATATAGTTGACCGGTGATAGAGGATGGAAGGACCATAATTAGCAAGCAAGGAGATCGGAGGGATTGTAGTCACAGGTGACGGAGGTCACATGTATGACAACCTAAATTTCTAAAATAACTTCTTAAATGAAAAATCTAAATTTCATCGACGTGCCTTACCAAAGAAGGAAGAGGAGAAAGGGAAGGAAATATGAGAGGGAAAATAAAAAGAAAATCTAATTTTAGCCATCAAATTGCATCATCATTTTTTGGAACTTGCTCAGATTGTAGTAGGTGACTATGATCCTACTTTTGATTTAAAATATTTTGATTTCAATTATTTGATTCTCCCTAGAACTAATTTTGTTATATTTTCCCTATATTTATTAAAATTTTACAACATAACTTTTTATATGATATCATTCTACTTCTTCTGGAGATTTTAACTGTAACATTTTTGAATTGCATCAGGTAAAATAAAAGTTAATGAATTTTATATATTTTTCCTAAATAGAAGTAATTATTTTTTTCTAAGCATGTTGTTAATATAAGCATTATGAATGAATATAGACATGCAATTGAATAATATCTGATCATTATTACTATTGTAGTATTATGATAATAATATGTATGTTTGTAAAAGATAAGTAAAGACTAGTTAACTTGTTGGTTGGAGACAAACTGATATGTACAGGGTGGTAGGCTGATAATTTTTCCTTTAAATATGTGATTTGGTGTTTTATTTGACTGATTCATGTTATATTGATTGGGAATTATTAATGTGCCAACGAGAAAAAGAGCGACAATTCTGTTTATCAAGCTAATAGTTATTAACTATATAATATTGATACTGAAAAATATTTCTTAAGTCAAGACTTCTTACTAGAATAATACGATTACTGAAATGCGTATGAATGATTCATTATTACTAGACAATTTTATTGTTCATTTTTAACTAATTTATTATCACTGTATGAATTTATTATTGCTGTTGCGAGTTTACTGATATTGATAATGTCATCAATATTGATTCTAATGCTACTATTGGTATATTGTTACTAATATCGCTACTATTATTGATTCACTATATTATTTATTGATTGACTGATTATGTGACGTAGCGAGCATGTGATTATGATACTAAATTAATACTGATCTAAAATGTTATTAGTGTTATTAATTTATTGCATTAATAATACTACTCCTAATTTACTACATTGATATGATTTATAATAATCTTTATCGATGATTTGGTTTTGCCGATCTAAACAATTCCTTTATCGATTATTAATGATTGATAACATTAATATGATGACTACTTTATTGTGTCGACACATATACTAATTTACTAGTTTTCATACTATACTACTTATTGGTTCATGTACCATACTATTTTATTGTTTATCAACTCAACTACTATTGTATGTGAATTTTACTATTTCTATATTGATTCATAATTATATGACTATTATTAGTATTGAATTGATTAGGCATGCATACTGCTTCTTTACCATGTTTTAGTTTAATTATAGGATTTGGTGAACTATTGTGCTATTTAGCTCATTTTATATTATTTAAATGATTTTAGGTCATGATAGAGGATCATGAGCATGAGGCTGATCAGGTTTCTTCAAATTTATTATTAGTCATTTCTTTTTATCTGTAGCTATTCTTCTGTAGTTAGAATCGAAATAATAGATTGCATTTATATGATTCATAAGTATTGTATATGATTTTGGATAAATAAATAAAGATGCATATGGATGCGTTGATCAATAGAATTTGCTTTCATTGATATTTGATTTTATTAATAATAAATGAATATATATATATATATATATATATATATATATATATATATATATATATATATATATATATATATATATATATATATATATATATATATATATATATATATATATATATATATATATATATATATATATATGATTTTTTACTAGTAAAAGATAAAAGAAATAATTCTTTCAAATTAGATTCCAGAGAGTCATAACAGAGATCGTAGTCAGCAGGCGATGGAGGTTACATGGATCGTAGTCGGTGGGCTATGGTTGAGGGGACTATAGTCGACAGGAGACACGGGTCAAAGGGATCGTAATATGTTAGCAATGGTGGTAAGAAGAATTATAGTTGGCGAGCGTTAATGGTCAGAGTGACCATAGTTGGTGTGAAAAACATAGTCAAAGGGATCGTAGTCGACAAGCAACATAAGATATAAGGACTGTAGTCAATGGGTGATGATGATCATAGGTGCCATAAAAGGCTGGCGAAGGAGGTCAAGGGGATCATAGTCGATGGGCAATGGTGGGTGCAGGGACCATAGTCGATGAGAGATGAAGTTCAAAGGAATCGTAGTCAGCGGGCAATAGTGGTTGGAGGAACTATAGTCGATGCGTGTCGGTGGTCAAAGAGTTCATAGTTAGCGGGCGATAATTGTTAGAGGTAGACTCGACAATGGTGTCCAAACAAAAATCCAACGATGAATATCCAATTATGGTTCAGTGGTGGTCAGGGTTGCGAGGGTTTGCCTGTGATGATGTCGGCATAGAGTTCCACGATTCTTCAAGCCTTATAGCTCTCCTAATCTCTAGCCCAAGGTCCAAGCTTCCAAAGATCCAAGCCTCACCTTTTCATGTGGGAAAAGGGGATCTATTTATAAATTTTGAAAATGACACGTCCCATAAATAGGGAGAAGAACTAGTGTAAATTCAGATTGCTCCATTGTAAGACCCATATTTATTCCCATGATCAAAGAGCATGCATCAACCATTTAAGTGTCTTAATGATGTCATAATTAAGCAATATTAGGCTCATTGGATTCATATCACCGTGTTGCTCGATTTGGCTATAAGCATGCTATATTTGGAGAATGTTTAGTTGTCCAATTAATCCTTTGAACCTTCCAAATAAGCTTAGATACTATGATTTAGACCCATTTTGGCTCGAATTAGATCGATTTTGGAGTCGTTGGGTTCATCTCACTTAGACGTTAAATTTGATTATAAGTTTGCTAAAATCAAAGTTCAAATGATCTCACATTTAATTATGGAAGTTTCCAACTTGAATATGCCTCAAGATTCATGCTTGATCAAGATGAGTTTTGGTGACATATCAGTCATAATTGATAAAGATAGGGGAGTCAATATTTGACACGATAAGAAAATCTAACTCGAACTCAACCCAAAAAATTTGCGTTTGACCCAAGACGATTTTAAAATGGGTCGGGTTCAGGTTCCCAGATTTGACCTGTTTGAAAAATGGGTCGGGTTTGGGTTGACTCGACGGGTTGCTGGGTCAACCCGAAAACCCATTTAAATTGAGCTACCCACAGCTACCCGAGCTGCCCCCACCTGCCCGCCTGCCAGCTGCCACTCGCACGGCACACGCTCGAGGCTACCCTCACTATAGCCCGCTCGCACCCCGCTGTTGCCCGCTCACATGCATTCTCGCGAACCATGTTCGCTTGTAGCCCGCCTCCAGCCATCCCGCACATCTGATGCCTAATGCAAATCTATTTTCATGGCTTATGTTTTGATGATTGACAAACACTATTTCTCTTGGACTGCTTGTTGCTTCTAACGTTTCAGGAATCGAAGATCGGACGAACAAGATGAAGCCAATTCAGGATTGCGTAGGTTTAGGGTTGAGTCAGTCTGTACTTTTATTTTTTCACTTCTTGAGTCTACTTGTAATGGTCAAAGAGACTGATGCTAAGTAACCCTTCACACACACACTTGAGAGACTTAGAATTTCTGTTTTTACTCATAACGGTCAGGACGATTTTTTCTATCGGCCTGGACGATCAGGCTTAAAATAGAAAGTCTAAGCAAGGATTCTTAATTAAGGCAGCCGTCATTAACATATCGGCCTAGACGATACGTGTATCGGCCAGGACGATATTCTCAAAATAGAAAGAAGTTGCCGCCATAGACAATTAAGGTATACTGTATTTTTAAATTATCGACTAGGGCGATCCTGTATCGGCCTGGACGATATTCACAAATTATGCCTTAATTGGTCAGGAAATCAAGGGAGTAATTAAGGATGATTGATACGATCATATCGTCCTGGATGATCTCAGGATCGTCCAGGATGATCCAGTCAAAAACCTTAAGTTACTTCAGGATGATAAATATCGTCCAGCTTGTATCCAGGGCTATTCTCAGGACGATTTTCCTCTGATTTGAACTGATCGGCCCGGACGATCCTGAGATCGGCCTGGACGATCAAGCCATTTTTAATCGTCCTGTTTTGTATCCAGGGCTATACTCTGGCCGATCTTCTTTAACTTGTACTGATCGGCCAGGTCAATGTCCATATCGGTCTGGACGATAAAGTCGGCAACTTGCAATTAATGAGCTCCTTTGAAGCTCTTCTATTTAAGAGCTCTTGTTCAACATTTTTAAAGACCTTTGGCTGCTGCCTTCACCTGAGAAGATCTTGAGGAGAGAAAGAGAGAGAGGATCTTGTGAGGGGGAGCTTGTGAGGGGATTCACAAGGGTTGATTCAAGGATTGCTCTGCTTGTTCTTTGTCTAGAGTTTCTCGTCCGTGGAAGGGTCGGTAGAGGTAAGGAGTTAGATTTTGGTTGTGGTTCTCTGCCAGCTTCAGGAGGAAGCAAAAGGAGGTAGGTTCTCTGCCTTGCCGGGGTGGCAAAAAGGAGGTTCTTGTGAGGGCTTCTCCGCCTAGCCGAGGGGAATAAAGGAGAGTCACGTTTTGTAGTGCAATACTTGGAGGGTGCCTCCAAGGAGTGGACGTAGGTCGAGTTGACCGAACCACTATAAATTCCTGTGTTCTTGATTTCTTGCTTCCGCACTTTTATTTCTGCATTTATTTTTTGTGGTGTGATTTTGGTTTATGCAATTTTTATTCTTTGAGAAAAGAAATTTTAAGTACCAATTCACCCCCCCTCTTGGTTAGCTTGGGCCAGTTCTATAGGGCTTAACATCCCTAACGAACTTTCAAGTGCCATCTGAGCACTTTCAATGCCCACCGTCCCACCTTCGCCAGATGGGAAACTGTGGCGGGTCGAGTCAACCCGCCAACCCGAAGGGTCAGTACCGGGTCTGAGTTTTCGACCCATTTAAATACCCAAGTCAGGTTAGAGTAGACCCGTTTGAACCCAAGTCAGTTCCGGGTTTGATCAAACCCTACTCGAAACCCAATTTTGACACCCCTAGATAAAGCATAATATTTTTTAGACCTACCCTAAAGGAGAAAAAAATCAGTCCAACATAATCAAAACATAATGTGCATTCTAAAAATTATTTTTGATAAGATATTTAACAACGAGATGAACATCATAGAGAAAACTATGGACAAAAAGAATCCAAGGATGAATTTAAGGTTTCATTTGTGACAACTTTCTTACTGCTTCTTATAGCAGCTTTCTAGTACAAAATTTAAAAAATTTTAACAAGAAATAGCTTTAAGAAGCAGTAAGAAAGCCATCCCAAACAAAACTTAAGTGGGTGGAAAATTTTGAATCTCTTAGCTTTAGAAAATGGAATGATCTTAAAGCCTAAAAACAATGCACTCATATTAAACCATGGAATAATAGAGTTTTAATGGTTTCAATCTTTAAAGATGTTATTTGAGATGAAAAGTCAATATTTTAACAATAAAATCTTTTTATCACATTTCAAGGATGCACTTTTGAAATATTTGATGATATATTCTTCATTTTTTATAATGTAAATTATAAAAATCATGCTATAAATAAATTCTTCTAGCAATTGACCATTATGACTGACTCATAATATTTTTATTCACAATCGTTAACAACTTCTTTAATATGAAATAAATTTGAAAGTTTTCATGATTGAATAAAATTGAATTAAAGAGATTAATGAAATATGCATAACAATCATAAATAAATGTAGCTTTGCATATAAAGATGACAACTAAATAAATAATTTTTCAAAAAAAATTGTGAATGGAATATTCAACCCCATTCATGAAACGTCTACTAAACACCCACTATTGATCATAACTCCCTAAACGCTTAGTTCTCTCTCTCTCTCTCTCTCTCTCTCTCTCTCTCTCTCTCTCTCTCTCTCTCTCTCTCTCTCTCTCTCTCTCTCTCTCTCTCTCTCTCTCTCTCTCTCTCTCTCTCTCTCTCTCCCTCTCTCTCTCATACAGTGGAGGTTTAATAAATATGCAAGGGAATCCTAATGTTATAGCAAGCCATCATCCGCCTCTTTAAGGCTTTATTTGGGATTATTTTATTATTGCTTTTTGTTTAAGATTGTAATCATAATTTTTGTTTGCCTATTATTTTTATATTGTTTTCAAGAAATTTATATGCTAGAAAGTTGCTTTTTACAACATTTTTTAAAAAAGTTATTTTTTCTGCAATAGTTTTATAACCATCTTTATAGAAAACTACAACCATCCCAAATTGTCCCTAAGCCCACTCAAGGGCGTCAAGGGGCTTTATATGGGGCTTATTGCAACTGATGTGGAATGATTGTGATTAGTAATTTATTATTCATCAGAGATGTTGCAATAAAAAAATAATCGTAATGGTTTAATTATATATGAACATGTAGGCTCTTTTATTGTAATGATTTAAAAACTGCAATTAATGATCGATCGGTGCTAGCACTTAGCCCATTTCAACTACTAGCATGTAGAAAACTTTTCTTGGATTCTATTTATTGTAAATCTAGACTCAAGTGCTATGATTTTGATGATAACAAATATCATTGAACTTTTTAACTATGCTATTTCAATCTATTACATATATGTTTTACCCTGCTCACTAACATTTTAGATCCATCGTTCACTTACAACTTCAATCATCTCAAGATTGGGTAGACTAGGATTGAGTTTGTCTGTCATTTCAACATCAATATAGTTTTACCTTTCTTGAGTCAAGTCATATATATGGTGGATACTAAGATAAGTAACATTGTACAAACACACTCAAGGGAGTTAGTTGGTGTGTTAGAAACATATTTGTTTTTTAAACTGTTTTGATTAAAAAAAATATTTAGTTAAGTATATATAGTTTTGAAAAATATTTAATTATCTTTGAGAAATATTTAATTTTGGAATTTTGAAATTGAACACTCTATTATGAACAATATATCGCCTCGAAAGACGAACATATCGTTCCCTAATGGGTTCGAATTTCAAAGTTTTAAATTTCCCCAAAGATAATTAATTAAGGGTTTTGAAAAAGTTAATTTTGAAAATCAATTCTGGGTTACTAAATCTCCTACGAGCGCAAGCCCTCGTAGTTAATTACATCGTAGGAAATCGGAATTTCCTACGAAAACTCTCGATTAAAATAGCGGTGTAAATTTTATTTAAGAATTTCAAGGATTGATATCAAAGGAGAAAATGGTAGGAATTTCAAATGGGATTGGTTCAAGATTGAAGACTTATTTTCGGGGTCAAAGGAAGAGAAGTAGGGAGTGTTTTTAAGATTCTGAATTACTTCAGAAAACACTCCAATCTATCTTAAGTATTGGGCTTAAATTTGATTGAAAGAGATTTAATATTTAAGTGATCAATTTTATTAGAAAGTTGGGATTCAATTCCCGGAGGTTGAGGTCTTATAGCCCGAGCCAGCCTCAGAACCTAAGTCTAAATTGGGTACTAAAAAGTGACCCGAACCTAGCTAGTGCAATGCGAATCTGGTCTTACCCCGGCCTGGATTGGGGAGCCAGCTAAACCACCTAAACGATTTAAAATCATGTATCAAGTCGTTTAATGTTAGAATGGGTATGGACGTTGTTTAAGAAAAGTTTTTTGAGAGCGGGGCCGACATCTAGAGCGGATCCTAATTGGCCCCTCTGACTTATGTTGGGCTCAATGCTTAAGCTAATGTAATTAAAGATTTAAAGATTTTTTTTTTAATTAGTTGCTAATATGATGCATGCTGATCGACTCAATTAAAAGTTTGAATTTGAATGAATGCTATGAAATGAGGACTCCCGGCGGTCCCAGGGTTATTTCTTAAAACGTTAGAGTTTCTATGTGAACTTAAAGTTTTTAATTTGATTTAAGTAGAAAAATTTTTATTAAGTCCTTAAGAGCCTACGATCAAATTCCAGGTCAAATCAAAATCGACATGCAGGTAAGAAGACTAGAAAAACAAGTATCTCTGATTTTCAAAATTGATTAATTTAAGTTTGCCATTAATCGATTCGTGGCGTTGTGCCACCAGGCTCGAGGAACCAGCCTCCTTAGGACACGTAGCCCCGCAGCCCGGAGTAGTCCAGCCGATAAACCAAATTAATGTAGTTAAATTAGAAGTTTTAAAAGGTTATATAATTAATAATTAATCTATTCTTTAAGGTTTAACACCCCTTGGAATCCATTCGTGGCGTTGTGCCACCAGGCTCGAGGAACCAGCCTCCTTAGGACACGTAGCCCCGCAGCCCGGAGTAGTCCAGCCAATAAACTTCATCTTTAGGATGGTTGTTGTGTTTTAAAAAGTTTGTTGAATGTTTTAAACATTAAGTTAACATTTTCTGGAGTTTCAAAGTAATTTTGAGTTTTATGAATTTTTTGAATATTTTAATCATTTAATTAAAGGGTCGAAAATTGACTTTTTGATTAAGGTTAAATTCTGGACAGCTAGCATTTTATTAAAATTCTAGATCTCACTACGATCAGTTAGATAGTAAGTACGTTGAAATCGGATTTTTCTACATTTTATTACGAAGGTTTGAAGTTTTGAACTAGTTTTGACCTAGAGTTGACCGATTTGTTGACTTTTTGAATTTGATATTTTTCTGAACTTTTAACATTTTTAATAAATATTAGGCATTAATAGGAGTTGAATGCAAGTGAGTTTGGGTGATTTTGATTTTTCTGGAATTAGTTATGAAGGTTTGAAGTTTAGGTATTTAATGAATTTTTGAAATTACTTAATTAGAGGGCCATTTTGTGATTTTGCTCCAAATGAGCTCCTAACTCCTTGAAATCAGCTCCAAAGGTCAGGAATGACCTAAGGAGAGATTCCCAAGTGTTTGGGACATTTTTGGAATTTTTAATATTTTTTAATTAATTATATTAATTAAATATTCAATTTCACTTAAAATTTAATTAAGGTTTAATTTGTTGTCAAATCAAAGGGCTTTTAATTTTCATTGGTTAAGGGTTTAATTATGGTCAGTTAGAGGGGTTAAACATAATTTTTGGGTTTAAAATGGATTTATTACATTTTTTTGAAGTTTTAATGACTTAATTAAGGCTTAATTTTGATTAAGTTAATTAAGAAGCTTAATGAATTCAAAAATCAGTAAGAAAATTCCCTAAGGCTGAGAATGTCACTATGTTTGAAATGTTCAAGTTTCAAGTTCAAATGAGGTGTATCCTAACCACAATGCATCTTCTAAGTTATCTAACCAAAGTCCTTAATTATTGTCCTTAACGGTGTCGCTAAATTTAATAGGCTTAAATCAAGTTTTGACTAACCCTTGACTAAACATATAAGAGAAAATGCATAACAACACAATCAAGTCCTTAAAACTAGGAGAGCTTAGACTAGGTGGTGTGTGCACAACCTAAGCATGCAAATCAAATGATAATTTTGAATATTTAATAATTTGATTAGTGAACAAATACCATTTATCCACTAACCATCCCCATCAAATCTATTCATTCAAGCTTAATCCATGTTTAATATTTCAAATGATCTCTCAAGTGTTCTCAAAGTTTGACATACATAAAAAAAAATAAATTTTGATAGTTGAAAATAGCTTAATTTTAGAAACTTAAGAAGATCAAAATATTATTAAAAATAGGTTCAAAATAGTTTTGAAGATACTTTAACAATATTAAAATACATATATATTTTTAAATGTAATTTCCTGATTTTTGAAAGGTTGTTCAAAATAAATATTTAACTTAATAATAAATTAAATACCTAAAAAAAAAATTTATATATATGAATATTTTAAAATAATCTCAATTTTGAACTAAAATATCTAAAATTTAATCCCTAATTATTTAAGACAAAGTTTCAAAATAAATTTAGAATTTTGAAGTACTTTACATAGTATTTAATTAATTATTATTAAATATTTGAAATCAAATATTTTAAAATCATTTAAAATATATATATATATATATATATATATATATATATATATATATATATATATATATATATATATATATATATATATATATATATATATATATATATATATATATATATATATATATATTTGTATTATTATTTTAAATTGATTTTAAATTTATAATTAAAGAGCTTAATAATTTGAACAATTTGATATATTTAAATAAAATTTTTTTTAAATTTAAAAATAATTTTTTATAATTTTTAGAAGAAATCTGAGATTAAAAATGATTTAAATTTGAATTAAATCGTTTTAATTAAACGGCGGCGCCGCCAGACACGTGGCACGCTGAGATTCGACCACTGAACTGCGGGGCAGCTGAGTGACCACGTGGCGCACTCTGGTTCGACCGACCAACACGCGGTGGCGGCTGTCAAACGGGCCCACGCGGTTTCGAAAACCGCGGCACTTAACCACGTCAGCACGCGGTTACAGCCATTGGATCACCTAAGCGATGAAACGAACGGCTAGGATCAAATCCCGCGGTCTGATCTCGCGTATAGAGATCAAACGGTGGGATTTCGATCCCGCCGTTTCAGATCGACGGTCCGGATGGCGCTGGACCAGAAAAACAGCCGTTTGATCAAAGGCCGGTTTGAGAATGCCACGATATAGCTTGATCTGGACCGTTGAGCTTGCGATCAACGGTCCAGAAAATGCATAACTCATGCACGTTCGTACCTGAAGCCCTGATCAAAAATATGGCTCGTTCGAGAGATTTAATCGATCGTTTGACTTAAAATTTTAAACATAGAATCCTTAAATGAAGAGCATTAATGGGGATTTAAATTTATGGCTTAAAACGAGCTTTTAAAAAAGTTAAATAACCCTATGTGTTTTACTCTAGGGTTTCAATTTATACCTCATTTAATGGACGGATTAATCCGTTTAAAGGCGTGTTGCATTTGTAGGCTGTCCACGCTCCTTTTTGTAGAAGAAACCTTGGCTTGATAACGTCTGGATCGAACTCAAAATAAGCTTGAACGGATCCAAGCTTGGTTCGCCGGGAAGCTCGCCGGAGAGGGCTTTGACCGGCGGGATTTGAGTGGGGATGTGTTGAGGAGTCTCTGGGGTGCTCAATAAAACAGAGACTTTGGCTTGAGAGGGCTTGAGTGGAGAGAGAGGCTTAGGGCAAGAATCCTTCTCAAATGAGGGTTTTCACCCTATTCAAACGTCCCCTGATTGGATAGACGGCTAGGATTTGTTTGTCTGGACTCCAGATGAAAGCCATGTGGCATGGGAGTGGTTGGGAGCAGATAGATCAAAGGACACAAGGACAAATGACATGTAAATGTCATTTTGTCCCTTTATGGCCACATAGGATTGATGAGAACCATTGGATCTCCATCCAAGGGCTGGTAAAAACCTTAAGAAGGTTCCAGAACTTGATTAAGGTGGCTGGAGTGGTTTAGGGATGGAAAGGATTAACTAAAGATGGGTTTTGACCATCTTTGACCACTCCCAAACCTTGATTTGACCATTTGACTGGTTCCCATGCCACGTGGAAGCTGAGGTGGCATGGGGGAAGGCTTAGGTGCTAACTAGGACTGCTGGGAGGATTGAGATTGGAATGGAATTGATTAAAAGTGGATTTTAACCATCCTTGACTCATTTGAGAGCTTGGTTTGACTGTTTGACCAGTCAAACAGTCAACCAAAATGCTGAGGTGTCAAGGAGGATTGCTTAAGCTGATGGATTAAATCTTGAAAGCATTAATTAAGGATATATGAAAGCTCAACCAAAGCCATAGGTATTTGACCAAGCATATGAGCTAACTTGGTCTAATAGGCTAAGGTTTGACTCAAAGTGAATTTGAAAATATTCCATGCATCAAATGGAATGGATTTGAGGGATCAAATTAAGGTTTTAAATGAATGAAATGAAAAGGCTCAAATGGGTCAAGTTTGGTCAAGTTCAAGCTTAGTTGACCAAGTCAACAGCTAAACAGGTCAAGAGTACAATCAAATCCAAACCATTGGGGAATATGATCAGAAGAGCTTGAATGGGTTTGATATTGATATTTGATGCTTGCTAGAGGTGATCTGGGAGTCAAAAGGGTTTAAATGATCAAAGTGACTATTTAAGCTCTTAAGGGGTCATTGGGTCAACTAAGGTTGACTCGGTCAACCAAGTTGACCCAAGGGCTGGATTTGGTCTGAACAAGTTTGAGATGATATTTCAAGTCTATGGGAGGTGATTTCGTTCAATTCGGAGTTCATTTGGTTGAAAATCAATATTTGAACCCCATAGGGGTAT
This sequence comes from Dendrobium huoshanense, assembly GCA_016618105.1. Classification (NCBI taxonomy): domain Eukaryota; kingdom Viridiplantae; phylum Streptophyta; class Magnoliopsida; order Asparagales; family Orchidaceae; genus Dendrobium; species Dendrobium huoshanense. Next base: position 63,361,155 of record CM028351.1, read on the forward strand.
TTTGGTCATTTTGACCCCTGGTCAACTGGGGGTCAAAGTGGGTCTACCAAAATGCAATTTAAAGTTCAACATATCAAAATTAAAGGTCTGGAAGTGACTAGAGGCTTTGGTGAAGGCTCTAAGGTCAGAATCTTCAAAGTGACATGTCCAGTGGCATAGGCTGTAAATATTTGAAGGTTTTACAGCCTATGGATTTTAATTAAGTTTCTGAGGTTAGAGACCTCAGAATAGGCTCAAATTTGGAGGGTTGCCTCCAGAGACATGTCTCATCAGTATGCAACTGACAGACTCTGAATCGGAGGTCATTTAACTGGGTTTCAAAGTGTTTGAAATTTCAATGAAAAAAAGGCCTTTAGGACAAAACCTTTAGACCTTGGATTTGGCTTAATTGACCTAAGATCTAGGTATATCCTAAGGTTTGAATAGATCTTAAATTTTAGGAATCTAGAAGGATCCTAGAGCCTAAGTAATTCCTAGAATTTGGAGTCTAGAAGGAGTTTAAGATCTAGAGCAGCTCCTAAGGTCTAAACCCTAGAAGAATCCTAGCTTAGATCCTAGGGTCAAGATTCTAAGAGGAGGTCCTAGAATTTTGAATTAATTTGAAAATTAAATTAATTTAGGATCAAGAATAATCCAAGTGACCTCATACAAAAATGAGGTCAACATAAACTAATAGAACAATATGATTTATATCGCACTGGATGATCTGTTAAAATAGAAAACCCTAATTAGGGAACCTTAATTAATTAAGATTTATTAAAATCATCGTACTATATGATCTAGATCGTACAAGACAATCAGTTATTATTAACAAAACAGCCGCCAATCATAATTTAGGTAATATTTTTAAAAAATATTCAAAATCTATATCTAATCGTACAGTACGATCTCCATTGTAATGTACGATTGATGATAATCATTCATAAATTGATTTTGTGATTGGGCATTTAATTATGGTTAAATTATTCAATTATATCGTATAAGACAATCAGAGATGATCGTACTGTACGACCTGATTCCTATAGGGACGATAATTAAATTGCCACCCATTATACTAGATGATAAGCTATATATTTGAACTGATCGTACATGATGATCTAGATGATCGTAATGTACATCATGATTCCTTTATGGGACGATAATTAAATGTGCCTATCACACTAGATAATTAGTTATGTGTTTGTACTAACCGTACAAGACAATGTGCCAAATCATATAGGGAGATCAATATAACACACTTGAATTGTTCGTATAGTGAGTTGCAGTTCATACTTGCTAAAAGTGTTGTTTTGAACTAATAGTGTATTAGATGATTAGAAGCGCCATATTAAAATTTAGGGCTTCTTTGAAGGCTTTCTATTTAAGCTCTCATATTGTCTTGTAAGACGATCTTTTGTTGTTGAGTTATTTAAGATGGAGCTTAGAGAAAAAGGGTGATGAGAGCTTTGTGAGAGAAGAGAGAGATGCTTATTGTGAGGGTGAGTTATGGGAGCTTCACAAGGCTACTCCAAGAAAAGTTCCTTCCAATCTTTTTGAAGACTTTAGTTTGATTCTTGGGTGGCTCCGGTCAATCATTTTTCAGCACTAGATCATGGTTCTCTGCCAAGTCTAAAGAGAGTAAAAGGATTCGTGGTTCTCTGCCAACTCCATGAGGGAGTAAAAGGATTCTTGGTTCTCTATCATCTCCAAGAGAGAGAAAAAAGATTCTAGGTTCTCTACCTTCACAAGGAGGGTGAAGAAGATTTAAGGTACTCTACCGCACTGGGTTGATAGAAGAGATTTTGCAAAGGCTTCTACGCCTAGATGTGGGGGATAAAGGAGAGACACTAAAAGTTTACTGCAATACATGGAGCGGAAGCCTCCAAGGAGTGGATGTAGGTCAGATTTGACCAAACCACTATAAAATCTAGTGTGTTCGTTTATTTTACTTTTTCAATTTTAATTTTTGCACTTTTTTATGATTTGTTATATGGTTGAAAACTCTGATTTATTTTGTTATTGTGAATTTATTCGCTTCTACATGCATTGTTAAATACTTCTAGTTTTAATGTTTGAAAATCTGCAAAAAGATTTTTTTTCATAAAAAAGTTTTTAAATTACCAATTTAACCCCCCCTCTTGGTTAGCCTTATGATAGTTCTTATAGGTTTAAAAATTTACAAACTTTCACTATTCATCTTTCTTTCATGATATAATCTCAAATCATGTTCAATTGAATTCAAAATTATTTGTATTACACCCAAATAATTGAGAAAACTATATAATAGATCGTAACCGTTTACCTATAGTGCGATTTAACGGTGAAACAATTGGTGTGGTTCCATTTGGTGGCAAAATCACTGGTTAGAAGATAATATCTTCCACCAACCCCATGTGACAGAGCACCATAGTCCTTTTAATAAAATTTCTCTCATGAAATTTCTTTAGTAGTCAAAGACTTCTTGAGAGTTTAATAAGAAAGTTTTTATACAACGCTTACAAAAATTCTAAAATTTTAAATCAGTTGAAACTGTTCGTAGCGCACGATCGAGGATCATACAATATGATTAGTTCAAAAATCCTTTTTTTTCCAATATGGTTTGAACAATGTTAGTATGATTTGTTCAAGTTTTCAAACCGATCATACAATACGATCTTGGTATCGTACCACACAATTAGTTCAGTATTCTTTAGATTATACATGATGAACTCTGGGATGATTGAACATTATCTTTGCCATTCATCTAGTTTGACTTACATTGTACTATACGATTAGTTCAAAAATCACAGTTTCATTTGGGATGATCATCAGGATGATTGACATCGTGTTGTACCAATCATTTAGTATGATTGACATCGTATTGTATGATTTACAATATTAATTAAATTTTGATTTGATTGACTAATCACATGAATTAATTTAGGTAAGTTTTCAAGTGTCGTACAATACAATATGGATCGTATAGTATGATCAGTTTAAACTTTAAAAAATTAACTACTTACCTAAATTTGATTGGCGGCTAGGATTTTCAAATTAAACTAATCATCTGATACAATCTAGTTCATACAATATTATTAATTTAAAATATTAATTATATAATTAGCTTTTTTTAAATATTTTTTATACCTGATCGTACAGTAGGATCTGGATTGTACGGTATGATTAGTTCAAAAAAATTTGATCTTCAATTTTGTCACTCCTCTATGTGTGTGCACGATCACCAAATTAGCATACACCTTTTACATGACTTTGATTCAAAAAATATAAAAATAAATAAATGTAAAAATACATACTTTTATAAAATATTTTCATATTTTACCCAATCTAGAGGCCTGAAACTTCTTGCATGGTGTATGACGTACTTGAAATATTAGTACACACAAAAATTAATATACAATACAATTGCTAGGTGAAATCAAAATACAATCAATAATATTTATTATCATCACAATCACAAGGTCGGGATCCGAGATTACAACATAGATACAGTTGAAAAATGATATACATCTTTGATATACAACAATATTATCAATTCTTTTTCAACCTTTTTTTTTCCCAAAAGCACATCATGGAGCTTGTAGTCAATTTGAGGCAATGAATGTCATGATGATGTTCAAAATTGATAGTTTTCATAAGATGTATCACTTAGTACCTAAGGATTAAAGAAGATTTGAGTTATCACATTTTTATAAAATATGTGTTAAGAATCTAATCATACCATCTTATCTGTAAATGAAGTTAACTTTAATGATGGGCACGAACTTTTTTCTTAAAAAGTGACATAGCTTAATAATAATTGGTATTTCAAAGAGCTTTAACAATGTCATGAAGAGCACATATTTCTATCTAATGACTATTATTAGAGTTTTTGAGATGCAATATAAGAGTAGACTTTGATAGATGCAACATTGCAGCAAGCATAAATTTGAAGAAGCATTAGGAACACCATTGAATATGGCTTAATGCTTGATTATCTATCATATTATTCAATTTAAACTACACGTCCTTGATAGTAACCTTAATAGTTCTGTTGATTTACAAGAGATGACATGTACATGTAGAAAGTTTGATGATGGAAATCTCCTTTATAAATATGCGTTGGATGCAACATGGGATCAGTTGTCTGTTATTATAGTTTATATTCAATGTTTTATGCATATGAAGTATTGTTAGTTGTATAAGTTGAAAAATATATATTCAATAAGAAAAGAAGACATTTGAGATATTCAGATGAAAAAAGTAAGTTATCATGAGTCCCTATTGGGAAATCCTAAGAATGGTTGTTCAATGAAAAACAAAAGGTATTTAAAGGGGAAAAAGATGCAGTCTAGCCAATGCAGCATGAGAGAGAGGCCATAATCGAGTCAATTATAATGGTAAATGTTAACTACCTTTATAATAAGTTTTATTTTACTCTTTTTCATTTATAAGAATAGTGTCATTGCCAGGATAAATTATAGCTATTGAAACAATAGCACTGAATGGTTTCGTAATGATGTAATCCTTATTATTTTGATTGTTATATCTATATGTTATAACTGTTAATTCATTATTTCTTGTAGCCATAATATGTTTAGTTATATCTCCTGCATTTGCCTTTTTTAATATGTCATGCTTAAGCAATTGCATTGCATTTTATTGTATATACCTTGATTGAATCCTTTTCGAATTTTATTCAAATTTTATTTGAATCCCCTAGAAATCTTTCTCAAATTTTGATAGAATTTTATTTGAACTTTATTCTATAGGGGATGACTAAGTTCCAATGAGGTTAGGATAAATTTCAAAATCTTCTCAAATGTGTTTCTAACAATAATAGAACTTTGTTGAATTAAAATAATATCTATTTAGCCGGATTTTAAAAATGAACTTTAAATTATATTATTTCCTTTATTGAATCCAGATTAAAGGATTTACCTTAAATCCAAATTTCAATCCAAATTTCTTGCGAACACCCCCAAAATCATAGCAGTGGCGGTCACTTTGAATGATTGGACAAGGAATCGGCTGCGGCTTCTTCGTGGAATTGGAATCGCTGGCCGGCACTACTTTTCCAAACTGAAATCATTCAATGTAGTTGAAACCTATTTCCCCAATTATTTATTTGCGTTCACGCTTTTCATCCTCTTTTCTTTTGATATGGTATCAATTTTTATTCGAGCGTTGCCGTAGATGGATTCTTCTTCTTCATCTGTGGCGAAGCGCTACTGCTACAACCCAAACCTTCGCTGGAATCCGCAGGTGGAGGAGTACTTTATCAAGGCATACGGAGCTGACCACTTCACTCGAATTTCAGAAGCCCTAACGTATGTTTCTTTCACCATATCATCTCTTTCCTTTGTTCACTTTCGATTAGCGTATTCGCAGTTTCCTTTTCGTTATGCTGAAAACTTGGGTTTGGAAGTTCTCTTCTTTTCGTTGCAATCAGAAGTAATTTGAACCATTGAAAAGTTGGATATTTTATGAATGTAAAGGATAAATGGTGTAGAGATGCTGCCGAGGTTTAAGCAGCATAGGTGAGCATAGCCTATGGTGACAGGCGATTCTTCCATGCCTTTTTTTTTTTTTTTGCAGTATGTGCGTGTTTGCAGCAATGCCTGTACTTGGAAACTAAGTGGTCGTCATTGTTTCTCTGTGCGCATTTTTTTTTTTATCTTAAGGAATTTCTTACCACAGCCGAAAGGCTAGGAAAAGTTCCACAGGCTCCTATTTGGTATGCGACAATATGCAATAAGCATGCACATGAAAACATCGAATGATCACTAACTTGTTGCTTTCTAAGGGTTTAAAGTAAAATTGCTCGTTTGATTCTTTTTATGCTATTAATTCTTCATTTTGTTCAGGCGTCCATCCTGTTACTCTTGCATTCGAGTTAACATTCTCAAGTCTACAAATGAAGCTGTTATTGAGAAGCTAACAAGACTTCTTCAAGGTGGAACTGTAGATGATTTGCATTGTTTGAGCATAGGGAAGCAAGTTTCTGCGAGCACTGCCGGAGATGTTGGTTTGAGGGAAGAAAGTATAGATTGTATGTTTAACCTTTTGCTGGAGGAAACACCTAAGAACGGGAGAAAACCTATGAAATTGTTTAAAGACCCTTCAATTTGTCAGTGTCGGTACGCTGGACTCGATCATGTCTTGTTTGTCAAAGGTTCGGGTCCACATAGCATTCATTATGGAAATCAACCAGATCAATCAGTGAAGGAAGTCATTGTTAGTCGAAAATGTGCTGAGGCTATTCTTCGAGGAGCCCAGGTACATTTTGATGCTTTTTAGCTTTTTTCATTTACGGTGGTGCATGGCCCTTGAAGTTTCTATTTCTTAAGCTCAGTGTTAATTATATGTTTGTAGTATGAGTTTTACTTGATCTCCTTCATTTTCTTTAATATTTCATATGTTCTCACACTTTTTGTCTCGGGGATTTTCATTATCAAGAACCCTAATTAGACTGTACATGCAATGAGTGCATGCAACTCAGTAGATATATATATTTTATAAAAAACTTTCTTATTTGAAAACATGCCAAACAAAGCAAACTTAAGAAGAAGGAAAAAAAAAGCTAATAAAGTTAAGAAAGCATCAAATCATGCAATTCAATTATAGATAAGTGCTAAACTGTCGAAATCCAGCACTCTGAATTTTCACATACCTTTTGCTATTTTGTATTGTGATGGATGAGCTGTCTTGTTGCTTGCATCAATCTAGTTCTCCCTTTTTGGGCCTCAGCAAAATGGTTGCTCCCTTAACTATCTGCTCTATGCAGATGATGTGCTTGTGTTTGGAGCTGCCTCCCCCGCAAATGCAACCTGCTTATCCAACACCCTATCACTTTTTGCTAATGTTTCAGGTCTATCCATTAACCCCTCCAAGAGCTCCATCATCTTCTCTAGAAATTTGTTGTATCCTGACGTGATCTATGATATTCTGGGCATCTCTCATGTGAGCTCTTATCTCAAGTACTTGGGGATTCCTATCTCTCCCTCTCGACTTAATTTTACTCAGTTCCAACCACTAGTGAGTAAAATCCTTACTCTACTTGATGGTTTGAAAGTTAAGTTTCTCTCTTTTACAGGAAGAATTCAATTTCTAAAATTCACTATTGCCAACACAATTGCTTATTGGATCAGAGGATCCATCATACCTAAGGCGTGCTGTAAAGTTATATAGAGGCTTTGCTCTAGGTTTTTATTCCACGGCCGTATCTCTGAAAGGAAACTCCACTTGATCTCATGGTGCAAGTCTGCTAAACCCAAGTAGTTGGGTGGCCTTGACATTCCCTATATTGAAGCTCTTTATCATGCCAGTTTTTACTCTTTTTTATGGAGGTTTTATACCTTAGATAATTTGGCCATCTTCTGGTTTAAATCCAAATATTTATCCCCTTGGAAGCAACATTCGAACAATGCTTCAAAATTTTGGAAGCTACTATGTTCTACTGCCCAGACTTTTAAGAGCTCGATTTCTCTGGTTGTTACTTATAACTGTAGTTTTTCTATGGTTTGGGACCCTTGGTGTAACGGTAAATCTCTTCATGAACTTTATCCTTCTATTAGGCTTGATTTGCCCTATGTCAAATGCTATCTCAACAACAACCAGTTGGCTCTCTCTATTTCTCTTCCCGATCAGCCTCGCACTGCTTTCTCCGGCATTCCCATTTGTGAGCAACCGACATTGTCTTGGGATGACTTACAAAACCCTTCTTTCTCTATTTTTTCTTCTCAATTCTATGGTAATTTGGAGGTGGTTAGTTGGCACAAATTTATCTGGCATAAACATCATTCTCTCAGATTTTCTTCCTATACTTGGATGGTTGTTTTAGGCCAGTTGAAAAGTGCAGATTTACTTCTTTAGAGATCCATTGATATCAATATGGCTTGTCCGTTTTGTCAAAATGCCCCAGAAACTCATTTGCATCTTTTCTTCGAATGTTATTTTTCTTTTTCTATCATCTTCAAGATGTTGCCTTTGCTGGATTGTATCCTCTTGAGGCTGACACTGCTTCAGATGTTTGATTTCTTAAATGGTGTACATGGTTTTTCCAGTTGGGATAAAGATTTCTGTTTTCTCATTATTTGTTGCTATGTTTATCATTTATGGAAGGAAAAGAATTATTGTCGCTTTGATAATTCTTGGAATAATCCTACCAGGATCTATTTTACCATTCAACAATCTATCCTTGATGCAGACAAACTAGAAAGAAAGAGCCAATATAGGAGAACACTATGACAGTAGAACAAAACTCGAATCAATCTAGAATGCAGACATCCAAACAAATACCAAAACAAAGGAAAGCCGAACAAACGAACAAAATAAAAAAAAAAAACACTATCCTCAGAACAACCGGCAAGTTGTTTCCTCACATGCAATGAAAAATAGGTAAAATTAGATAAGTGCTTAAGGGCTTGCAAACCAAGGGTCCACCACAGCTACAAGGTCCAACATCCAGCAATGCTCCTCCAACAAATGTCACCAAATCAGCTAACAAACATCTCAAGTAGCTCAAGAAGAAGGATACAAGTGGAGTGGAACTTGCATAGAGAAGAAGAGATTAGAAGCCCAAGACGAAATAGGGATGAAGAGAGAAATGGAACAAGTCCTCAAGCTTTTCCAAAGGAAGAAGAAACCCTCAGGTTGTATAGAGATTTTGCTCAAATATTCAACAACCTCCTCAAGTCAAAAACATCTCCAATTTATAAGAGAAAAGGGGGCAGCCAAACAACCAATCAACCTCCAAGTGAACCAATCAGGTAAGGGGAAATGGAAGGCCATCAAACATTTCAGAACATCACCTGAAAAGGCCACACAGGGAACCGAGTAAAGCACATCAAACATTTCAGAACATCACCTGAAAAGGCCATACAGGGAATCGAGTAAAGCAGCCACGGGACAAGCAACCAGGGGAGAAACCGAAGGGGCAGCACAGGAGACCGGAACCAGCACCCAACAAGGGAGAAAGAACCAACCACGGGAAACAACATCAGGAAGAAGCCGAGGGGACACAAAGAAGAGGAAAAGGCAAAGATCAAACTCCAGTTAATAAGCTAACAAGAGGAATACCTTTTCATAATAATGAGCTAAACATTAGCTCAAGCATTTATGAGCTAGAACTAAGTAGCATCCAAAGAACATAGCCCAAACCCGAGCAGCCAAGGCCCAACCCGAGAGGCAACCAGCAGTCCAAAGACCAAAATAACCCAAGTAGCTAGCACACTCAAGGTTTGCCTTGTCCAAGCACTACCTACTAGATCATTGGATGTTTTCCATCATAGGATAACATAAAAAAACTAAACAAAAATTATAATATTTAAATTACAATAGAAATTAAAATAAATTGAAATTTACATGCATCAATTCCCCCCTGGTGGGAGAATCTCATCTCCCGATGAGAAGGCTTCAACAACTTTTTGAAAAAGATCCGGATGACGATTTTTCAGCTCAATAGCATTCATCCATGTACAGTCTATCAATGGACGATTGCTTCATTTAACCAGGAACCTTTTTTGCTCGTCATGTCTAGTCTTAGTAATCCTGACATCAATAACATCTTCAATTTGATCATCACTGTTTAGAATTGATGTGGAAAGTGATAAAGTTTCAACTTCTACAGAATTTCCTTCTTACAGAGAAATGTCAGAAACATTAAATACAGGAGAAGTGCCCAACCGTATTAGGAAGATCCAAGAGATAGACATTCGTGCCCAATTTTCGTAGAATATGAAAACGCCCAAATTTCTTCTCGCTTAATTTACCAAAAGTACCAACAGGAAATCATTGGCGATGGAAGTAAGCCATAACCAAATCACCCTCCTTAAAATAAACTTTCGTCCAATGTTTGTCAGCAGCAGATTTGTATTTAACATTAGTCATTCTGAGTTTTTCAAGGGCTTGTTGTTAGATAAATTTGATATGATTAAAAGTTTCTATGACTTCAGCACTAACCTTATGAGGTAAAGGCAAACAGTTTCTATCTAAAATGTGAGGTATAGGCTGACCATAAATAATCTCAAAGCTAGTTTTACCAGTGGAACTATTAATAGAATTATTATATGCAAACTCAGCTTGGATTAATTTCAAATCCCATTGGAATGATTTCTCACCAGCAAGGCATCTCAGTAAATTTCTTAAGCTTTGATTGACAGACTCAGTTTGTCCATTTGTTTGTGGATGATATGCACTATTAAACTGAAGAGTAGTTCCTAATTTTGCCAGAGTGTTCTCCAAAAGTGACTCAAAAATCTAGTATCCCTATAAGAAGTAAATGCTCGAGGAATATCATGGAGACAAACAATTTCTTTAAAAAATAAATCAGCAATATATGAAGTATCAGAAGTTTTCTTGCATGGAATTAAGTGTGCCATTTTGTTAAATTGGTCAATAACAACAAAGACAATCATATTTGCTTGCAGTAACATGCAATTCTAAAATAAAATCCATAGAGATATCTTCCAAAGGTTTATTTAGAATTGGAAGAGGAGTATACAAACCAATGTTTTGAGAAATTCCCTTGTAAGCTTGACAAATTTTACATTGTTTGACCAGATTAGCAATTTGCTTTCTCATATGAGGCCAGAAATATTTTTCTTCCACTAAGGCAACATTTTTCCTTGACCAAAATGTCCACCCACACCCCCCTACTATAAAGTTATTGCACAAACTGTTCTCTTAAAATTTTTTTTGTAATGCAAAGTCTAGAACCCTTAAACAAAAAACCTTGTTGAATGACAAATTGAGCAGAATTATCTGTTCCATAAGTGAGACAAAATTCTCAAATACTCTTCAAATCTGGATCATTCGCATAAATGTCTTTTAAGAAATCGAAAAAAGTTATGGTTGGATAAACAGTTACCAACAGATGAGACCTCCTACTTAAAGCATCAACCACTTTGTTTAGCACACCAATTTTATGCTTAATATGAAAAGAGTATTCTTGTAAAAAAGAGGCCCATTTGACATGTCTTTTGTTTAGATTTTTTTGAGAGCCCAAAAATCGCAAAGCTTCATGGTCAGTGTTTAAACTCATTTGTGTTAAGAAACAGTTCAGGAGTGTTTGTTTTTGCAACTTTGGTATTTTTGGCAGGCGAGTCAGACATATGTTTTTGAGGATAAAGAATGAATTCTTTATTATTTTGAATCAAAGTGTAGGTATTATTTTCCCCGTTATGAATGGTTTTGTGATCGAATTGCCAAGGAAGACCTAATAAGATGTGATAAACTTCAAGAAGTACAACATCGCAAACCACTTGATCTTTGTAAGAACTTCCAATTGTTAAGTTAAGATTGCATTGTTTTGTTATAGAAACCTCACCCCATTCCTTGAACCAAGCAATTTTGTATGGTTTGACAAATGATTTTGATTTCAATTTAAGCTTATCAACCATTAGTTGTGAAACAAAATTACTTGAACTCCCACTATCGATCATTAGAGTGCAAATTTTTTTCTCAACTATGCAAGTGATTTTAAAAATGTTTCTTCTAAGCCACCTATCCCCATTCTCTATTTTAGCAATTAAAACTTGTCGGATTACTAAAAGTTGTTCACCTTTATCGCTCTCTATATTAACTTTCTCCAATTCGATTTCGTTTTCAAGTTCATATTCATTTTCTTCATCTTCTTCTATTTCCTCATTATTTTCAATGTAATTATTTCTTGGTGGGTTATTTTTTCTACAAGCCGCAGAGAGATGACCATAGAGCTCGCATTTATAATATGACCCAATTAGTTTTGGTTGTTCCGTAGGTTTAGGACCCATTATTTCTTTACCTTTATTCATATTTTGAGTTTCAAATAATTTAATTCTCATACCCAATGTTCCTACAGAAGTTTGTGAGGATTGAGTTTTAACCCCGCTAGTCTGTCGTCGCTTATAAGTTTTAGTTATTTTGTTGTGACCCTTTTGATGTTGCTTTTCACATTTCAGTGCCATTCGATAAGCCTCATCGAGTTTAGTTACGTGGTGCAAATTCAGTTGATCTTGGATTGTCCATTTTAGACCATTGATATACCTAGTGACAATTCTTTCTTCAGATTCATCTAAGTCATTTCTAGATTGGAGTTTGTAAAAAGTTTCAGTGTACTATTCAACAAATTGATTATCTTGACGTAGGTTATTAAATTCTTGAAAGATGGTTCGTGCGTGGTCTGAAGCCAGGAATTTCCCTCTCATTTTCTCTTTCGTTCTTTCCGGTTTTGAATTTTTTCTTTTCCTCTCCTTAGTCTATTGTTTTGAAGATTTTTCCACCATGTGAGTGCATGACCAGTGAGTTTTAAGCTTGCAAATTTAACATTCATGTTGTCCGGTATTTCTTTCCACTCAAAAAACTAATCCATTTTTTCTACCCATTTAATGAATTGGTCGGGTTGTAATTTTCCTTTAAAGTTATGAACATCAATTTTAATCCCATAATTCCAATTTCTTTGTCGCCTATTTTGGTTCCTAGGGACTTCCTTCTCACTTTCAGAAGTTTGAACATTAGGATTGTTGACATTTAAATTTGCAAGTGTATTAGCCATGTTGTTTATTTGATTTTGCAAATCCGCTAACTGTTGCATCATTTGCTGTCAATCCACTTGATTATTAGCCATTTTTGTTTTCTTAAGAAAGAGACTCACACCACCCTAGGATTTGCTAATTCGCTCTGATACCAAATTTGATGTAGGTACAGTCGCACCTCGATGCGCTGCAGCCACTATTTTGACTCCTTTTATGCAATTAGGAACTCCTAGGTTTTCGTTCAATGTTTTACCAATGATTTTCAAATTAGAAAGAAAGAGCCAATAGAGGAGAACACTAGGACAAGTAGAACAAAACTCGAATCAATCTAGAATGTAGACATCCAAACAAACACCAAAACAAACGAAAGTCGAACTGCGAAACAAAATTAAAATAAAAAAAATACTATCCTCAGAACAACCGACAAATGATTTCCTCACATGCAACGAAAAGTAGGTAAAATAAGATAAATGCTTAAAAAGTTGCAAACCAAGGGTCCACCACAGCTACAAGGTCCAATATCCAATAAAGCTCATCCAACAAATATCACCAAATCAGCCAACAAACATCTCATGTAGCTCAAGAAGAAGGATACAAGTGGAGTGGAACTTGCGGAGAGAAGAAGAGGTTAGAAGCCCAAGACGAAATATGGAGGAAGAGAGAAATGGAAAAAGCTCTCAAGCTTTTCCAAAGGAAGAAGAAACCCTCAAGTTTTGTAGAGACTTTGCTCAAATATTCAACAACCTCCTAATGTCAAAAACATCTCCAATTTATAAGAGAAAAGGGGGCAGCCAAACAACCAATCAACCTCCAAGCGAACCAATCAGGTAAGGGGAAATGGAAGGCCATCAGACATTTCAGAACAACACCCGAAAGGCATGTCAAAAACCAATCAGGTAAGGTTTGCCTTGCCCAAGCATTACCTACTCATGATCATGGGATGTTTTCTATCATAGGATAACATAAAAAAATTAAACAAAAATTATAATATTTAAATTACAATAAAACAAAAATAAACTGAAATTTGCATGCGTTAATCCTCAAGGTGAGGAGATGAAAACATTTTGATGATCTTAAAGCCTGTTTTGCTTTGCTTAATTGATTATTTTCAGGGTCGCTGTTCGGTTGTCATGGCATGCTGGCTTCTTTTTCTATTGCTGATTTTGTGAGCAATGATGTCAATATTGCTCCTTTTGCCCCCTTGGATGGCAGTGGACTTTGACTGGGCCATCTCTGTGATCTCTTCATGAATTTTTCCTCTGCAACCAGGGGGAGTCCGTCTCTCTCTGCAATACCCCGAGCCCGATTTTGGGATCCTCCCAGGCACTTTTAAGTCTTGCTTGGGATTTCTGCTGGATTTTGCTCCCTTTTGTTTTTTTGCTTCCTTTTTTGGAATGTTTTTCTTTCTTTTCTTAAAGGTTTTCTTATTTTTTTTTTCTCACATGTAACTATTTTTCATGAATGAAATCAGGGCTTCTTGCCCTCAAATTTTCCAAAAAAAAAAGAAAAAAAAAAAAGAATATAAACATCATCATAGGTTTACATCCATGACATTCTGTGGTTGTCAGGCTCTACATGTTGGTCCAGTTTGACTTTTCCTTTCCATTTTTTTTTTTTTGTTTTTTGTTTTTTTTTTTATATTTTATTAATTTATTATTTTTTAATTTTTTCCAATTTGTCTTTTCCTTGATAATATACTGTTGCACTCATGTTTGCATGCATGAGGATAAAGAAATAGCAGTCAAAAACACCCTCTAAATATAGGCAGCTTTTGAGATTTGTATTAAACTTAATTTTATGAAGCTATTTAAAATTTAACTTGTTAAACATGGTATAAATTTGTTGCATAATCTTGCAAGAAAGCTATATTTCCGTGAAAATTATTATACAAAAGATTGAGGTGCAATATCTGCTACCAAAAAAAGGAAAGAAATTCTTGTTCAACTTCACAGTAAAAAAATCATAGTGGTTTGCAGTGTAGAGTTAAATACACAAGTTCCATGATTCAAATATTTAACATATTAAAATTGATTGGAACAATTGACTTTAAAATAATGTGAAAATTTTACCTAATATTTAATGATATCAGTAAACAGTTGGTTGTTTTGATAAAATTGAAATGATCAAAATCAGTGAAATTCATGAAATAATTTTTATATTTGGAAAGAAAGTTCTATTAAGAAGTTTAAATAAAATGTTTAAGCATCATTATGGTTATATTAAGATAAGGATGAAAACATTATGCTGAAAAAATTAGAAGATGTAATTAGACATAAAAAAAGATAAAAAAAAAAAACAAATAACATCCCAAAAAGGGCTAGGTTTTGATGCACTCCTTTGCTTTAGATGGAAATATAAAACACTTTGTATATGAAAGAAGAAACCAAGCTGAGAATTTGCAAAATAATTCCTGTTTAATCTTCCTGTATGTACTGCCCATCTCTTGAACCAGCTAAAAGAATTAAAAAATGTGTTACTTTTTATGTGGCAGTGCTGTTAACAAAGTTTACAGATGTATCAACTAATTGCTATATTGTTGATGAAGTTCAATAAGACAAAAAAAAGAATGCATATATTCTGTTCAGAACCTTTCCACCCTCGCATAATCCAAATCGAAATGAATGAAAGAGGCATAGGTTTTATAGACCTTAAAAAGATTTTCTTTTTTGGAAAAGTTAGATCAAAATATAAACTAATGTGTGTAAATTTAATTATCAAAGCAATAAATTGAATAATTAAGTTTAGAAATCTTATTGCTAAGCCATGCAACATTGTCCTTTATGTTTGTTTTTATCTTATAGGAAATACTTGATTTCAAATATTCCCTAATCGCTTTAGCAATAAATCCCGAAGCCAACTGCTGTCCACAGCAGGAAATCAGCCAAAAACAGTGGATAAAGAGGTAAAAACTGTAGAAGATGAGGAGAAAAGACTTGTATTTCACTAGAAGACAATGAAAATAGCAAAGATACAATTTGTTCTTCAATTCGAGAGGAAGAACGTACTCTCCACAGTCTCCGGCGAAGCCAAGAGCCAAAAGCAAAACCTAGATCTCAAAGAGAAAACTCAAATTCAAGATCCCCTAATCTTCTCCCCCCAACTCCTAATTATACAGAATTAATCATAAATGACAATAAAGGACAATCATAAACTTCCTAAAACAGCCTCACACATTCAAAATTTCCCTCCTAACTTTCCCCCTCAAGCTCCACGCGGATCGCGCCTTCCGCCCGCCCCTTCCGTCTCCGCCTCGAATAGAATTGGACCGGTCCCTGTTGGACCGGTCCAACCGGCCCAGGATGGGCCGGTCTAACATTACCGCCCTCCCAAAGAATCACCTTGTCCTCAAGGTGAAAATCTGGAAATTGCTGTTTCGCCATCTCGTATGGCTCCCACGTGGCCTCGTAGTCAGGAAGGTTCTTCCACTGGATCAACACTTCCTTAGTTCCCTCTTCTTTCTGGCGAACACCCCTCAGCTCCAAAGGTTCCAGGATCACCTCTAACTCCTCTGTAAGTGTCGGTGGTAGCTCGAGAATGGCGATGTGATCACCAATGACCCTTCTCAGCTGTGAGACGTGAAAAACCGGGTGTATAGTTGCCGATGGGGGTAATTTTAGTCGATATGCTACTGCTCTGATCTTTTCTATCACTTCATAAGGACCAAAGTACCTTGGAGCTAGCTTTTCATTTCTCCTGTTGGCGACTGTCTTCTGCCTGTATGGGCGGAGCTTCAAAAACACCTTATCCCCTGCCTCAAAATGGATATCTTTTCTATGCCCATCCGCTTGCTTCTTCATGATTTGCTGCGCCCTCAGTAAGTGCCTTTTTAACTCCTCTAACACTCGGTCCCTCTCCTCCAAGTACTCCTCTACTGATGAAACAGGACTACTACTGCTCCCAAAGTGTACCAAGTGAGAGGGATCCCGTCCGTACAACACTTTGAATGGGGTCATTTGTGAAGCCGAGTGAAATGATGTGTTGTACCAGTATTCAGCCCAGGATAGCCACTTCGCCCATAGCTTTGGTGTCTCTGAAACAAAGCATCTGAGGTACGTCTCCAAGCTCCTGTTGACTACTTCTGTCTGGCCATCTGTCTGTGGGTGGTAGGCTGTACTTCTCTTGAGCACTGTTCCTTGCAATCGGAATAGCTCTTTCCAGAAATGACTGAGGAACACCTTGTCCCTATCTGATACGATCGCCTCTGGCACCCCATGTAATCTGATCACTTCTCTGATAAAGGCTGATGCTATTGTTACTGCGGTGTAGGGATGTCGGAGGGGAATGAAATGGGCATACTTGCTCAACCTGTCCACCACTACTAAGATCACTGTGAATCCCTCTGAACGGGGCAGCCCATCTATGAAATCCATAGAGATCTCCTCCCATACTCTACCCGGCAAAGCTAAAGGCTGTAGTAATCCTCCTGGTGACATGGCTAAGTACTTACTCCTTTGACAGACCTCACATATGGCTACCATCTCCTCTACATCTTTATGCATCCCCTTCCAGTACAGCTCCCCAGCTAGCCTCCTGTATGTCTTTTGTACGCCTGAATGACCCCCTATTGCACTCCCATGAAACTCCTGGAGTAGCTTTGGGATGTGGATAGACGTCCGAGGCATCACAAACCTCCCCTGATACAGCAGCTTGTCTCCCTCCATGGAGTATCCCGGGTGGCTATCTGGTTCCTTCAGTAACTCTGTCCTGATCTTTCCCAAACTCTCATCTCTAGCACTTTCTTCTCTGATGGCCTCCCAGTCAAGCATCCAGGGCACGGATAGAGCAACTGTCTGCAATTCCTCCATACATCTGGATAGGGCATCGGCCGCCTTGTTCTCCACCCCGGCCTGTACTGGATCTCAAAATCATACCCCAGTAACTTGGACAACCACCTCTGATGCTCTTCCGTTACCATCCGCTGTTCTAAGAGAAATTTCAAGCTCCGCTGATCAGTCCTGACAACGAAGTGTCTTCCCAGTAGGTAAGGCCGCCACTTCTGAATGGCCAACACGATGGCCATCAATTCCCTCTCATATACTGATTTCATCCTTGCTCGAGCAGTCAATACCTGACTGAAATAAGCGACGGGTCTCCGATTCTGCATAAGTACTGCACCCAATCCGTATCCCGATGCATCGGTCTCTACGATGAAAGTCTGAGCAAAATCCGGCAAAGCTAGGACCGGCACTGTAGTCATTGCCTTCTTCAGGCTCTCGAACGCGGATGTGGCTGCTTCTCCCCACAGGAAGCCATCCTTCTTCAATTGCTCCGTAAGTGGCCATGCTATGGTGCTATATCCCTTTACAAATCTTCTGTAATACACTGTCAATCCCAGAAATCCTCTCAGCGCCTTCAGATTCCTTGGTAGTGGCCACTTTAGCATTGCCTCAATTTTGGAGTGATCAGCTGCCACCCCTTCCTTGGACACCACATGACCCAAGTACTCTACACTGGCTTGTGCAAAGCAGCATTTTTTTAAATTTGCCCTCAACTGGTGCTCCTGCAATACCTCTAACACTTTCTTCAAGTGTTCCCAATGTTCGACCTCTGATTTGCTGTATATCAGGATGTCATCAAAAAATACTAACACAAACCGTCTGAGATAAGGTTTGAAGACCTTATTCATCAGGGCCTGGAAAGTAGCAGGTGCATTGGTGAGGCCAAAGGGCATCACCAAGAACTCATAATGTCCTTCATGAGTTCTAAAAGCTGTTTTGGAAACATCTTCCTTCTTCATTCGAATCTGGTGGTAGCCCGATTTCAAATCTATCTTGCTGAAAATCACGGTCCCACTTAATTCATCCAAGAGCTCATCGATGACTGGTATAGGAAACTTATCAGCTACAGTCTCCTTGTTGAGTGCTCTGTAATCTACACAAAAACGTCAGCTGCCGTCCTTCTTTTTCACCAACAGAACGGGACTAGAGAAAGGGCTGATGCTGGGTCTGATGATCTCTGCCTCCAGCATCTCTCTGATCAACCGTTCAATTTCATCCTTCTGGAACTGAGGGTAGCGGTAAGGACGTACACTGATGGGTGATACTCCCTCCCTCAACACAATAGCATGCTCATGCTCCCTCTGCGGTGGTAATCCCTGAGGCGGCTGAAACACCTCTTGGAACTGTTGAATCAACGGCTGAACGGAGAGGGGTATAGCTCCTTCCTCCTCCACTCCTGCCCCCTCCAAACTATGCAATTCCACCAGGTAGCCTCCTCCCTCCTGCTGAATGGTTCAGATTAGGGATTTGAGAGAAACCCCAGCCTTGGTCAACCCAGCGTCTCCTTGAATCGTTCTCCTTCTCTCCCCTATCACAAGTTCCATCCTCAAAGTCCCCCAATTAATCTTCGTCTCCCCCAATGTACGCAGCCACTTCATCCCTAGGATGATGTCAGTACTCCCTAATTCCAAAGGAAGGAAATCTTCCTTCACCTGGATTCCCTGAATCATCAGCACCACCTCTCTACAAACTCCCCTACCCATTTCCTCCTTTCCCGTGCCCATCATCACCCCATAGCCACCTGTGTCCACTAGCGACTCCACTATCTGGGTGGAAATGAAATTATGGGTTGCCCCACTATTGATCAACACCACCACCTCCCGGTCAGCTATCTCTCCTCTCACCTTCATAGTGTGACTCGGAGTGAATCCCACTACAGAGTTCAGAGAGACTTCTGCTACATCCAGATGCAGCTTCTCATCCTCCTCCACCTCGGGGTCATTTCCACCTCTCTCTTCGTCTTCCTCATCTTCACAAACGAGGAGAACCTGAAGAGATCGATCCTTGCACTTGTGCCCCGGCATGTACTTCTCATCGCATCTGAAGCACAACCCTTTTGCTCTTTTGTCCTGCATTTCTTTGTCGGTCAACCTTTTGAACTGTCCCCCATTTCCTCCTCCACCAGATTTCTCCTTGGGCACCTCCCTCTGGTTCCCTGGGGCTACCCCTTTTGAGGGTAATACAGCAGTAGTCATTTTGTATGATCCTCCTGAGTAGTTGCCTCTAGCTCCTCTTTCTGATCTCTTCTGATCTTCCACCAGTTGTGCAAGCTCCATGGCCTTGCCCAAGTTCCTTGGCTCCAGCACTCTGACAGCTGTTCTTATCTCCGGTTTGAGCCCCTTCATGAAATTCCCCTCCAGGACCGATTCAGAGATGTGATCCAGACGGCTAGCCAAGTACTCGAATCTGTCCCGGTAGTCGGCCACGGTCCCCTCCTGAGTCAGAGCAAAGAACTGTTCATAGAAGTCTCCTCCCCCATCGGCTCGAAAACGTTTTAATAAACAATCCTTGAACTCTCTCAAGTTCCTGATAGGCTCTCTCCTGTCTCGCCATTGATACCATGCCAACGCCTTCCATTCCAGACACAATCCTGCCGCCGTCAGCTTCTCATCATCTGTCAACCCGTTGACAGCAAAGTAACGCTCCACCTTGTAGATCCAGCCATGGCCATCTTCCCCCTCAAAGATGGGCATCTTCAACTTCCTCACCTTCGGATCCCTTCCGTTACCCCGGTAATCTCCATAACCTCCCATTCCTCGAAGATGAGGAGCTCCCCAAGTGTCCCGGTCCTCCCTCCGACGTTGGTATCCGAGTCCATCGTCATAATCCCCTCTCTCCCTTTCAAAATTAGCACCTCGACGCTGAAATTCAGCACCTCGACGCTGATATTCTTCTCTTCTTTCGCCAAAATCTGCACTTCCTTCATATTCTCCCCTCCGGCCTTCAAATTCCACACCTTGACGCTGAAAATCAGCACCTCGACGCTGAAAATCAGCACCTCGACGGTCGTTTCCCAGGCTCATCTCCTCTCTAGACAGTGGCTCTAGAGGTGGCATGTCGTCGTCTCCCTCAAGGATCTCCACAGCCGGATTCCTCCTCCCCCGAAACGGGTTCGGATTTTCTCCTACGCCATGGTCGCCGACAGTCTCTCTTGCTTCCGACGCCGTCGGATTAGTCTTCATCTCAAGTAATTTCTTCATCATCTCTTCCATAGCCGCGAACCTCCCTTCCAACCTGTCATTGTTGGTGGAGATCTCCAGGAACTTTCCTTCCAGATCTGTCTTCAGTTGTCCGAACTCGCCTTCTAATACTTCCACCTTCTTTCCGGCCATCTTTCTTCTAACGGATCCCACAAAATCTTCTTCCGGAAAGGAAAAAACTTGTTGAAATTTCAGAATTTCAGCCGCCGGTGGTCCCGAATCGATGCTCTGATACCAATTTGATAGGAAATACTTGATTTCAAATATTCCCTAATCGCTTTAACAATAAATCCCGAAGCCAACTGCTGTCCACAGCAGGAAATCAGCCAAAAACAGTGGATAAAGAGGTAAAAACTGTAGAAGATGAGGAGAAAAGACTTGTATTTCACTAGAAGACAATGAAAATAGCAAAGATACAATTTGTTCTTCAATTCGAGAGGAAGAACGTACTCTCCACAGTCTCCGGCGAAGCCAAGAGCCAAAAGCAAAACCTAGATCTCAAAGAGAAAACTCAAATTCAAGATCCCCTAATCTTCTCCCCCCAACTCCTAATTATACAGAATTAATCATAAAGGACAATAAAGGACAATCATAAACTTCCTAAAACAGCCTCACACGTTCAAAATTTCCCTCCTAACTTTCCCCCTCAAGCTCCACGCGGATCGCGCCTTCCGCCCGCCCCTTCCGTCTCCGCCTCGAATAGAATTGGACCGGTCCCTGTTGGACCGGTCCAACCGGCCCAGGATGGGCCGGTCTAACATTATCCCTTGGACATTTAATGCATAGGTGATTAGAGGCAACATTCTAGGTTGAAATGAGTCTTCCCAAATGATGTGGACTTGTTTTTGATAATAGAAAAAAACCTTCTTTTGTTTACAAGTGATATATCATTCATCTTCTTAAGCCCAATGCAAATATTGAATGATACAGAAGCGATGGTATAGAGCTATTGATATTATGGCTAGTTATCTCAATAAACCACCACTAACTAATGCTCATTGTGATGGGAGGAATGCTGAGCAGTTTGGATGACTTAATGATGCAACATAGCAAGAAGAATGTCATATCTAATTATTTTCTTTAATTTACGAACTATTGGAATGATTGATAATGTAATTTGGTACTTTTGTAATGATTAGTTATTGTAATATGCTAACTTTTGTAATGATTCGTTATTGTAATATGTGAACTTTTAATTTAGTGCATTCATTTATTAGGTTGTTAATTGAAGATCATTTCCAAGTGGTTGATCTGCCTTTTCAAAGCCAAAAATGGCAAGCTTGATGCATGGATATGTTTCAAGTGACCTTCTTGTTGGATTATGATTGAAGTGTCTATGCATGTACATGCAAGGTTGATATTTCCATACAAGAGCCATCCAAGGAGGTTTTCAGATTCAAAACATGTGGTAAACGAACAATCCCCACAACCTTCGCATTTCAAGGAGCCATGTTCAAACCCCATTCCCCCCCAAAAAAAAAAAAAAATCATGTAGAAACTACCGACTCTTTTCCCTACTTTTGTTTATGTATTTGAACTGGTGTTGTAATTCTTTTTAGTGATCCAAACCCAATTTTAAGAATGGTTTTTGTTTAATTAAAAAATTGAAATTTTATTATTCTTTGGGATCTTGCTCATTAGTTTGATTCTTGACATTGGAAGCTTTGTAGCTTACAAACGACCTTGGTCTTTTGAGAAACATTTTAGTTACCTATTTTTAACTATTATTCCATTTCCCTTAGGATCTCTCACTTATTTTGGTAACATCGAATGTTTTCCAAGAAGCTTCTTTTCATGCTCATGACAGGAGTTGAATGTCAACGAACCCAACAAGTGTCATTCAAAAGAATGATGTCAACATTTCTATCTCAGTAAAAAGTGGAGATTTTGATAAGAAACATTTAAGTCTTGTTTTGATGGTGTAGCAGATGGACAATTGTTCGGATGATTTATTTGTTTTTGAATTGAATGAGTAGAAATCCACAATGGCCTCATAGATGGAATGCATGAAGTGGGTAGTGATTCTGAGCTTTCAAAATGATGGATAATGATTATAAAGGAACCAGTTTATCAAAGAAATTTGATTCAAATGCAATTATCTAGATGCAATTGTGGAGCGATAGGGTGCTATCTTCTTCACCCAAAAAAGGGATCATAAAAAAAAATTATAGGAAAAATATATAGTCATCAATGAGGAAATTATTCCCAAAAATTTCAAGATAAAGTCTACTTCAAGCAAAATAGTGGATTATAATATTTTATCCCATATGCAAAAGTTTCCAGAATAGCTCAGTGTCTAAAAAGTCCTTTTGATGTCAAAAGTCTTTGGAAAATTTTAATTTAACTTCTTAAAGTTTTGATTTTTCTTAACTTTGTCTGATTGAAGTTCTATAAGGTAAGAATGAGTCAATCATTAAATCTTTGAAGATGATCTTTAAAGCTCGGAACAACAAAGTATAATTGCTTTTTGTATTTTACACCAGAAAGTGATGGTGTCACGATAAGTTGAAACTTAATTTATCCTAGTTCTTCACTGAATCTCATTGACCCACGAACATTAAAGTAGCGATCTCTTGATGTCTAAAACCTTTGGCGAGATATTTTGATGGTGCACGATTTTAACAAGCAAGGACCACAAATGCGGGATTATTCACTTTTCCTCTCAAATTTGAAAAATTTTATATGAGGCCAAATTTTTTGTGTGATCGATGCCGATGCTTTGTTCAAAGTGCTCCTGGGTCAATCGTGGCTCCATGAATATGATTTTGTTCTATCTACTCTGCATCAATACTTGAATATTTGAGGGATGGATAAGAGTTTGGGATTACTGGCAACATATGACTCCTTAAAGTGCATGAAATACAACTTTGTTAGAATGTCAGATATTTCATTTCAAAAGAACCAAAATTAATGTAACCTCTTAAAGTTATGGCATTAACCTCAAAAATCACAAAACAACCTGGAAAGGAGGATGATAAAAAGCAACATGTAGTCGTTTCTTCCTAAACCAGCTAATACTTCATCTAAGCAGAATTTTTTTTTCCTTATAGAAAGTGGTAGATTTCGTCAATATTAGAAAATGCATTCATAATCACACTTGTCCCTCAATATTTTAAAAAGGTAACTCTTTGCAAGACCCATAACATTGAAGAACTAAAATCATTCTGTGTAGCTTCGCGTCCTGAGGAGCCTATTCTACAAGTTTGAGGTGTACCAAAGTGAGAATTTTGATTGGCTTGCTCAATATATTGAATCTAAAGAGATTGAATACCCAAATATTTGCCTCGAAGAATTAAAAGAATCATGCACAAAGTAGAACAACAACAACAATATCAAGCATTTATCCTACTGTGGGGTTGGCTATATGAATCCTTTTTGATGCATGCAAATATCAGTCTATTTCAATTTTTTTTATTGTAATTTAACTGCTATATTTTTATTTTTTATGCCATCCAATGATCATGAGTAGGTAGTGCTTGGGCAAGGCAAACCTTGGGTGTGCTAGCTATTTGGGTTCTTTGGTCTTTGGGCTGCTGGGTGCTTCTCAGGTGGAGCTTGGCTGCTCGGTTTTGGGCTATGTTTATTTTGGTGAGCTGCTTGTTCTAGCTCATAAATGCTTGAGTTGATGTTTAGCTCATTATTATGAAAAGTTATTCTTCTTGTTAGCTCATTATGTGGAGTGGATTCTTGCTTGTGGCCCCTCGATTTTTCCCCTACTGGTTCTTCCCGTGGCCTGTTCCGGTTCCCCTGGCTGCTGTTCCGTTCCCTAGCTGCCTTTCTTGAATTTCCTGGCCGTCCGCTCCTTTCCCGTGGCTGCTTTTCCTGGTCTCCTGAGTGGTTGTTCGGGTGCTGTTTATGGATTAATTGCCGGCCATCTAGTTCCCCTTAGTTGATTGGTTTGGTTGGAGGTGGAATGGCTATTTGGCTGCCCCATTTTCTCTTATAAATTAGAGTTGTTTTGAAGTATAGAAGGTTGTTGAATATTTGAGCATAGTCTCTACAAAAACCTGAGGGTTTCTTCTTCTTTGGAAAAGCTTGAGAGCTTGTTCAATTTCTCTCTTCCTCCCCACTATTTTGTCTTGGGCTTCTAACCTCTTCTTCTCTCCGCAAGTTCCACTCCACTTGTATCTTTCTTCTTAAGCTATTAGAGGTGTTTGTTGGATGATTTGGTGACATTTGTTGGAGGGTTTTTGTTGGACGTTGCACCTTGTAGCTGTGGTGGGCTCTTGGTTTGCAAGCCCTTAAGCACAAAATAAAATATAATAAAGAAAACACCTAACTAATTGAATATATTTAAAAGCTAACAAAAATAAAACCCTGGTAGGGTATATTGTACCATAGTGTATGCTTTTTATTAATGATATTCTTCTTATTGATAAGACTTGAGAGGGAGTTGGAGGAAAATTTGAATTATGGAGGTCAAAGTCTAAAGGTTTTCGTTTTAGCAGATCTAAAATATAATATATGGAGTATAAATTTAGTAGTAATAGTTCTATTGGGGGATTGTGACTTTGGGTGATCTAAGTCATTAATAAGAGTACACATTTTTTATATCTTGGGTCAATTTTTCAAAGTGATGGTGAAATAGATGTGGATATTATAAGTAGAATTCAAATTGGATGATTGAAGTGGAGGAATGCATCGAGCCTGTTGTGTGATAGAAAAGCATCCTTCAAACTTAAGCGAAAATTCTATAAGATGGTGGTGAGATCTGCCATGCTTTATGGCACAGAATGTTGGCAATTAAAAGAAAAGCATAAATTAAGATAAGTGTTGTAGAGATGAGGATGCTCAAGTGGATGAGTGGCATTACTCTAAGAGTTAGAATGTGAAACGAGTATATACATGAAATGGTTGGAGTAGCTCTAGTGGCAGATAAGATTAAAGAGAGTTGCCTTAGATGGTTTAGTCACATAAAACATTAACTTTTTGATGACTTTGTTTGGAGAGTCTGTATTAGATTTGGCGTATATTAAGAAAGATAGATATAGACCTAAAACAACTTGGTTAAAAATATTAGAAATAATCTTTTCTATTAGATTTAAATGAGAATTTTAATAGGACACAATGAAGAAAAAGGTTTCATGCGCGTAGTAGGATAAAGAGTTGATGTTATTATTGTTGTTGTACAACTCCAAAGTTCATAAAAATATTTTATTTTATATTCCCATTAGTCCTTCAAAGCCCCTTATGAAGAAATTCATTTTAAAACTCAAATTCTTGGAGTTACATTGCCTATATGGTAACTTGTTTAGTTAATCTTTGAAACCAATCCTCTATAAGTAAGAAGGAAAATTTGCCAAGATTCAAAGTGATTAGGTGTATGCATAACATCTCGATGATGGTCGTATTGGCTAAGAATCTCAACCTGAGGGGGTTTTATTTTCAAAATGCTCCATAATCTCTATGCTACTTATTTCGAGCCAAATTTCTACAAATATGTGAAACTATAAAAATATTACATAATATACAAATAAATTTGAACAAAATTTACCATCTTAAGCTTTAAGCAATAAAAATTATCCATTCTCTATACCAGGTTGATGGGGTTGACAAATTTTAGTTTAATCTTTGCTCATAAAGAGCCAATGTGTTGCCGAGCATATCATTATAGTGACTTTAAAAAAATCTCATGCTAGTAAGGATGTAATACATGTCCTCTAATTGATGGTTTTGTTATCAAATGACACCACATTATGGTTATGATCGGGGGCCTTTGATCATGTGCTTTCGTCATAAAATGACACCATTATATTATTTCAACGACTAAAACTTAGATGTAGCCCAATCGCTCCAACATCTAGAGTTGTGAATTATATGATCCACTTGATAGCATATAAAACCCTTTGTCAACTAAAAGTTGATTTAAAATTATCTTATTAGACAAATATCCACACCAGGTTCACACTATTTTTCACCACAATTGGGTCAAGGCATGGAGAATGTTGATGTTTTAGCACACCCTTCTTTCCTTCTCACCATAATTGGCTTAGGTTGTGCTGCTGTGATTCCGCGGGACACCTTGAGGTGCTATAATGATAATATGTCCTTATTGCGAAGTTTTTTTTTTCTTAAACGAACTCACCCATGAAGGCGGGGTGTGATGCATGGACTCCTACCAATATTATTACTTAAGGAAAACTAATACAAGATGGGATAACCCAAGCAAAAAATAATAAATAAAACGATTACCGTAGTCATAAAGAAAAACTAAGCAGTTCCTGGTCAAGCTCATGAAATACTATTCTTAAAATTTCTAATCCTCCTCATCAAGATGATTGGAGGAGATTTCTAATCTCCCTTAGCATTATGAAGATCATCTAACTTCTTAATTCAAGAGTGAGCTCATGTGAAAGTCGAGATCTGTCACTTAAACTCCTAACTTTGGAAAGAAAACGACAAGCAATAAATTCACTTTGGAGGTGGAACCGAAGATCAGAACCACCACACACCAAAGAATAGTGAAATTTTACAAATCTCTGAAAGCCTCCATCAACAGACAGCCAATGTCACAGATCCAAAGTAGCAACTCCAAATGGGTACTAGTGCTGAAAGTTCTTATTGTGAAGGGTTTGGGGCCAGGCATGATTTGGGGTTTTTCCTTTTTCATCTGGAGTTATGAATTATCACCATCCTTTTGGGGGCTTTTCTTTTTTATCTAGGGTTATGAATTATCACCCTTTTCATCTAGGGTTATGAATTATCACCATCTTTCTTTAGTGTACATTTCACAGTATGGTTTAGATAATTTTAGGTGCCTTCATTCCCATGAATCTGTAACAAATACATAATGCATACCTTCATAGGAACTTAATGCTCATTTTATATTTTCTCTTTGGTGCTGATAGTTTCTTGATAATTTTGATGTTTTGGCATGTAGATATTTGTGCCAGGGTTATTGGCTTGTAGTTCACATGTCGAAAAGGGAGATATTGTTGCAGTTTCAGTGGCTGTAGAGCAGCCAAGTGCTGATGGTGGATGGGGTGTTGGTCTGACACGTGGAACTGTTCTACAAGGATCAGAGGCAGGTAAACAACCCTTGAGAAATGTGAATTATACCATTTGTATATGAGAAAGGACCACCATGGACCCCCGACTATTTATGGAATGCTATTTTAGTGCTAGACTATATAAAACGTCCGAGTTAGTCTTTGCACTCTTTAAATACGAGCCAAAATAGTTATGTAGGTAAGTGATGAAAATCAAAGTCAAAGTTAATTGTAGTTAAAAATGAGGGTATTTCAGGAATATAAATTTTCTTCTTGAAATTTTCATAAAAAATTAATTTCTTACTTTGTTTCCTCTTGTACAATAGTTGATTGCTTGTACTATAGTAGGAGTTGACTGAGATCATTTAGGGTGTAGAGTGAGATGATGTTTTTGTTATAAATAATATTGTTTGATATATTTTTTTATCTAAATTTCATTGCAACAAAATATATTGAGTTTAATTTTGTAGTATTAAAACATTAAAATTTTAATAAAAAGATAAAAACTCAATGTATTTTGTTATAATGGAATTAAGATTATAGATTGTATAGAAAAATTATTTATTACAAAAAATCATCTCACGCTATAACTTGTATATTCTCAATCCACTCCTATTGTACGTGAAGTTGGCTTTTGTAAATGATGAAATAAAGTATGTTGGAAATTAAATTTTGTAAAAGTTTTAAGTTGTATTTTTCTAGAATAATTTTATTTTTAATCCTATCAATTAATTTTAACATTAATTTTAATTTCCATCACTTTCGATTGCGGGGCTATTTTGGCTCATATTTAAAGAGTCAAGAGACTAAATTAAAAAAAATTATATAACTGGAGATTAAACAAATAGATGAGGGACTTTTTTGGTCCTTATTTGTATAGTAACTGCCTTTGATAAGTTGAAATTTGAAATGACCTTTGTTATATCATGCTTAGATTTCTAGAAATGTAGCTATTTCCCTTGACGACATTAACTTCGGCTGTCAAATTTCTATAGTGATGAAAAAATTATTTAGCTAATGTTGCCTTCTTTTTTTTATTATTATGACCTTTTGTTCTTTGGTGCTGGAAAAATGATAGATCCTCAATACCTTGAAAGGAATGGTATGTACATTGGACAAGGAATCACAAAGTTTTCAAGGGCAGGGATGTTTCGTGCTTCAGAAGGAATTGCTGTGGAAATGACAGACAGAGTTTACAGGCTTCCTTCATTCCACAGTATGTTCTTTCGTCATTCTTTTCTTTTGTTCAACCTTTCTTCCTTCGTTAAAGATAACGAATTTGGAATTTACTTGAATACAACATTAATTGATTTTCTGTCCTTATGGATTGTTAGTATATCTACCTTAAAGTTAATTCCTTGGGTTATTGAAGTCTGATTTTTGGGAATGTGATGTGCCGTAGCATTGCAGTTCTAGGAATCTATGCGGGAACTTAATTCTTCTAACAAAAAAGCTAGTAATAGTTTTAAGCTAATTTTTACTATATTTATTTTTCTTTGTTTAATCTGAAAGGAGTAGGTAAACAAAAGGCATATTAAAGGTAAAATTGCATAAAAGTCATGTGAAAGGACTTGGACCATAGAGCTAACAACTAATATAGCATTCAGTGTGAATGACGGACATGATCCTAAAAGTTAGCTCATAATAGTTGAGATAACACTAATGATGCTGCTGATGATCTTTCTTCATTTTCTTTCATACTACATGTTTTTCTTGCTGTCAATGTGTTTATTAGGGAATTACGGATTCACATTAGATGATACAACAATAATAACAAACCTTTATCCTACTATGTGGGGTCGGATAAATGAATCGTTTTTCTCTATTTTTTCCTAATTAAGAGTTAAATTTTCATTTAATCTACTAAAAAATATCATTTTTAATTCTTTCTAATCAAGTCTTTTTAGTTCTACCTCTATCTTTTTAAACATATGCTAAATCTAATATATTTAATCTCCTAATAGGGTTATCGAAAGGCTGATATTGAAGGACAATTTCTTTTGGCTGTCCAGGTTGGTTTAGGTCAGTATTGAAGTTCGGCATATATAATTGCCATATTGCAAAGGAGTAGGTTAGAGATGATGACTAGTCCATCCCTTTATATGATTTAATCTTGTGCAAACTTAATTAGCAATCTGGCGCTGTAACCCATTCCATCTCCATTTTTCCAGATCATATGTAATGGCATTGATCTGAAGAGGTTGTAATTTTGAAAACAATTTCTAGAAGCAAGTTATCACATTAACTTTGAGATTAGGTATTTGTAGGTATTATGCAGAAACTTTCTGAGTGATATCTTCTTTATTGCTGATCTTAGCAGACGTGTGGATTTAAAAGCCTAAGCTTCTAGCAAAACATATCTCCAAAAATGATTCCTTTTTTATCAGACCACGTGTGCAGGAGCTGTACAGATATAAATATTATCTGAATCAAGGTTTAAAAAGACAAAATATGGAATCGAGGCTTTTTTCCATAGCGAGTTGAGGTGTATGCTGCCCTTAACAAAAAAAACAAAAAGCTCATAAAATTAGAAATAATTCATAAAAATGCTGAAATATAAAATAAAACATCAATATATTTAATTGTTTCATCATAGAAACTATAAATTTCAATATTAAATGTTATTATAACATGAATGTTTTCAATAAGATTCAAAATAAGTAGCGATGTAGTATAAATAAGAGCTGTATGGTGAAGACATCAATTTGATTAGTGTTACTTAGGATGGTGATGGAATGATTATTTGGGTGGTGGTGAAGCTTGAATTTAGGTTTTTGGATAGAGTCAAGTTTGAAACTTCTAAAATCCAAAAAGATGGGTTTTCCTTGGAGAAAAATAATGAGAAACAATAGATTAAAGGTTTGGGATACTAGGAAACTAATGGTGGTGTTTTTATGAATTTTGGATCAGTGGTTGAGAAATTATGAATTTTTTAACTTGGTTTCTCACAGCAGGAACTTGCCTCTCTATATTGGAACTTTGACTATGGTATATTAGGATTTTAGGGAGTTGAGGCCTTTGAAGGTTATGAGAGATGTGTGGAGCTATTTAGGAAACTTTTGGAGAGTTTGGATATGTTTGGGGGTTAAGAGATGCTAAGTTATAGGCAAAGTAGAGGAGATGAAAATTGTATCGGGAAAGAGTAGGAAAAATGGTAAAAAGTGATAACTAAAGACTCATCAAAGTCCTAGAGGATTCTACCACCAAGTTTCACCAATGAGTAGAACAACCACCAAGCCTTTTCTCCCAAAATTTTCACAAACAAAAAATAATTTTTATTCAATGTATCAGAAGTACAAAGCATGGTTATATTTATAAGCCTTTTCCAATCCTAGACAATTTTGGAAAGTCTTAAGAGTCAATAAAATATTATTATATGAATTGATAACATGTTCTAATACTAATAATAATAATAATAATAATAATAATAATAATAATAATAATAATAATAATATGGGACATTCATGGGCTTGTATGGAAAGTTTTGCATGATGATTGACCCAAATTTTGATGATTGGCATTTGTTTGTGATCTCGTCATTTACATTTTTCTTTGTGCTGCATCAAGTAGTCTCTTAGAAATTAAATATGCCATGAGGATCAAGATCCACACTGGCCTCAACCTCACTTTCATATTCTTTAAAAGAGTCCACGTAAGCAATATTTTTATCATCCTCCAACTGTCTTATTGTCATCTTAAAAAGCTTCTTCAATTACAACATTTTTTTCTTACCACATTTGAATGTTAATATTGCACAACTAAGCAATGTTTAAAATTGCGTATTCGAGTATTGAGGCGTTTTTCATTCGTGATGCGAGGCGTAAGCCTCAAGGCGTAAGCCTCAAAATAAAAAAATTGCGTAAACATAAAATGATAAATTTTTTATACTAATCAGTGAATAATATAAAACATAAAAAAACATAAGATATAAAGTGAAATCAAAATATCTCAATAATAAGACAACATGAAATGTAGTTCAACTCAAAATTCTATCTTTCCCAAATCCCAGTATTCTTTTCGTTAACATTAACATATAATTCCAATTTTAAAAAATAAATAGCAATGACATATCACATAAGAACTCATAAGCCATCAGCACGGTCATCACTAAGGGGTTCTTCATTTGAATCATCATTACGGTGAACTGCTCTCTTCCCTTCCTCCTTTCCTATAGAGTCCAATGTCGGACATTTACTTCAAGATTTATGTAAGTTTTAACATATATAGCGTGAGGTGTAAGCCTCATGCCAGTGAGGCGAGGCGGGCCTCAACCAAGTTGACGCGCAAGCCTCATAAAAAAAACTCGAGGCGTAAGCATCGAGGTGTTTTTTACTGGAATTGCGCAAAGGCGGGCCTCAAGGCGAGCCTTATATTGCGCAATTTTAAACCATGCAACTAAGTGATCAATTATACTCAAATTAATTTTTTATTTATTTTTGGAACTCCAATCCCATTTTTTATTCTATTTTTTTAATATCTGTGTAGTAAAAGTTGGTCTCAATTCGATAGAGTATATAATAGAATAGCTTATATATTGTTTATAATAATATATAATAATTTTTTTATTAAAATTTAATCTAATAGATGCGCTTCCTCAAAATTCCTTGAGTTGTACACTTTGGCTAAAGCCTCACTGATGACCGTGAGGCTTAAAAATATTGAGGTGCTTCTTATGCGCCTTAATTTGAGGCATGTCTCGAGGCATGTGCGCTGAATGATTTTTTAAACCATGGCTTGAATGGAATGTATTCCTTTCTCCGGAATTATAGTTTTCCTCCATTTCTGGCTTAACTTGAGGGTTTGATTAAGTTGTCAAACTTGCATAAACCTATCTATACATGACATGGTATTAGGAAGCAGCTATTTAAAAATATAAAACATCATTTAACTTTTTGTGGGCTCCGAAAATTCGGCCTCGGCCTCCGCTCGCTTTTCTTATTCGGCAAGGGAGTTTTAACGAACTAAGTTCCGAGGTAAATTTTGGAAGGCAGATGGGTTTGTAGATAAGACACTACCCAGAGATTTCGCCCTCATTTTTGTGAGGACTTTATGATCTAAGTTCTGGTTTCCTATAGGCGCAAGCCCCTATAGTTAATTACCTCTCTCGATCACGAGAGAGAACTTTCGATTAAGGCTAGTCGTCAATCAGATACGTAGAGAATACGTGTTATCTGGCATATATTAGCAGTATGAATTTGGATGTTGGAAAATGGTTGGAAATTGAAGAGTTGGGTTTGGAAGATTTGAAGATTTGGATTGGGATATTTAGGAAAATTTTATATTTAAAAATAGAAATTTCACAATCTAGCACTCAAAGCGGATGGTGGGGGAATGGATGATGGACCCGATCAAGATCCCATGGTTCCGTCGTCCCGGGCCATCGTGGTCCCTGGTCTACTTAGTTAGAGGAGGTAGTCGACCCAACCTGACAGAAGGATCCTTGTCGGCAGCAATGGGTTGCTTCGTCCAAGGGGACCTTGTAGACCGGGGTTGGATGCTTGTCTAAGGGGACAAATTTAAATCCACCTTAGCTGACAGAGGGCTTTGTGCCCTGTGGACACGGACACGGCGACACGGACACGACACGACACGGACACGGGACACGGCTTTCTTTTAAAATATAGGACACGGGTACGGCGCGGACACGACAATACATTTTTTTATATAATGTATATATATTAATGTAATATCATATTAAAAATGACAAACAATAATAAATGAATGACATGATAACTTGTCTAGCTTATAATATAAAATATTTAGTACAAAATATCTAGTGCAACCACAAAAATATAAGCAAATAATCACTTACTACAACATCAAGCATTCAAGCTTCAACTATTAGGATTAGCTTTAGAGGTTTGTTTTTGGCCTTCAGTATCATCATCATTGAATATTACTGCTTTCAACTCTGGTTCAACAAGAGAAAGATTTGTAATTGTGCAAAAAGAGGAGATAAAAATATCTTCACTGCCAAAGAGAAATGAAAATGAAAATATTCGATGAATGGGTATTAAATGCAGACGTTGATTTGGTGTTATGAATATGAAATAAGAAATTTAGTTTAAATCTTGCCAAATATAAGAAATTATATTTTTTAAAAATTATAAAATAACACGCGTGTCCAATTTGTTTTTAATAATTTTTTAATCGGACACGTTTTCGGCGTGTCCGACACGTGTCGGAGGAGTGTCGGACGAGTGTCGTGTCGGACACGGTGTCGGACACTGCACGCCTCTTTGAGGAGAAGTGTCGGTGCATCATAGTTCATATCTCAAGGATTTAACGCCATTAAGGAGCGTATTGGCTCTGGCCATAACCGCTATCTGTGATGCCATTTGGCGGCAAAATCACTCGGTTCAGAGAGCCTCGGGTCATAACCGTTTACTTGCAGTGCCATTTGGCGGCGAAACTCTCGGTTAGAGGACACGTACCACGTCCTTACTGGTAAGAGATTGTTTGAGAATGGATCATAGTGATATTTTCGACTATACATTTGGCTCTTTGTGAGCTAGAGTTTATTTGAATTTGTCCACCCCGACAGACTGTTGCGGAGGGTGGATGGATTTTGCTTTAAGTTTTTGATGGATTTATTTCAATTTTTAAATATTTTTGGAATTTTGATGATTTTGGATTTTGTTGGAATTTTCTGGGATTTTTGTGGAGTTTTTTGGATTTTGTGTGGACTTTTGGGAGATATCTGAAAATATTTGTGAACCCCTCCGGTTGAGATCTGCATTCAACACGGCCATCATCGGGGTGTTTGGGGTCATTTTCACTTGATTAAACCTTGTCAACTCTGTCGGGCTGTCGACAGAGGATCGGGTTTCGTAGGCTTTATGCTCTTATTAGTGAATTCATATGGTTATAGGCCTTAAAGGCCTAATATGAATGTTTTGAGATAAATATAACGGTCGCCACAACCATATATTTGTTTGTTGGTTCGAACCCTGTCGACTTCTATTGACTCGTATAGAAGGATCAGTTCCGAACCTGAATTCACTTGTCAACCCGCGCAGCATCCCTAGGCGTCACGTGTGTACCAATAACACGCTCGACGGGGCCCATGCGGGTTTTATAATTATTTTTACCCCTTTTAGTGTACCTATGTGTATACAATTTATAGTGCACGTGCAGGGATACTTTGAAATAATTGTAGACGCCTTCTGTCTGCTTGTACGAATGTTGCAGATCCGGTGACGTCTTGTAGCAGCTTCTGGATTGAGTTATTCGCTGCTTCGTACAGGAAGATTGTCGTGCACTACTCGTTGCTTTTTGCAGGTGGATCGTAGTGCACTGACTAATCTCCTGCCTTCTCTTGCAAGTGCTTGAATTTTCTACGTATCAAATTCCTTGTTTGTAGAGAATACATGTCTTCTACGTAGCAAGCATTCTACGACAATTTATAGTGGTTGCACTTGACTCGGATCGACCTTCTTTTACTTGTAAGGGATCAATGCATCCTTCCTCAAGGGGATTGATCTTAATTGTCGGAGCGCCGTTGCATTCATTGCATAAGGTTCAAGTCCCTTGCTAGTAGGAATTTACACTCTATGACATATCTCTATATCTCTTTATGGATGATACTTTGTGTATATAATAGATCTCTTATGATAACTCATAACAATTTGCATTGCCACCACCCCTTCATATGCATGAATTGGTAGGTTGTTTCATTCATCCGCATACATCCCCGTTATTGCTTAAGGATGAAGGCATCAAATTCATTATTAAATTTCTGTCATCAACTCCCAATCTTGGAAGTCAGTCATTATGCATACGAAGAATGCCTTTACTTTTACTTGTGAATGAAGCGTTGTATGCGTTGTGGATCTTCTGACATCGAGTATGTTGCATTCATTGAAGATGAACAAAATAATCGGGTCATGCATCGTTAAAACTTATCATCAAGCTACATTTTGAATCCTTCTGATTATAGTTAGTTGCACAGTTGATATAGATGTTACTTATTTTCATCATTCACCACCCTTACACATTGAGAACTTGTCTTCCACCTGCTTGCTTGCATAAGTTTTGAATGACTCAAATCTTTCTTATTCAAATTAGGATGATGGTACTTTAAGATTTCATAGGGATTTTGGTTATCATTCCAAATATAGTCCCTTTTTGTTCAAATTCAACTTAGGCTCATGCTTATTGTAGTTCCCTTTTAGATTCAAGTCTAAGTTCCTTTGTAGTCGAGTTGCGTGTTCTTGCTTGTATTTGTATTCGATGTCCAAATATGATTCGGTTCATTTGAACTTGAGTCCAATTTATTCACATCATATCAAGTTCAAGTTTAACTTCAAATGCACTTAGTTCAAATTCTTGTCCAATCTTTAGTCTCAGACTTGTCATCCAAATCAAGTCTTTGTTTAAGTTCAAATGGCAAGCTCAAATTCTATGTCCACAAGCTCTTTATTGTCCAGCATTTTGTTCCGGTTGAATTCGGTGTGAGTTTCTAAAGTCCACAAGCTCATTTGAATTTCCATTGGAAAAGTTTAACTTTTTAGTTATCATTTGCATGATTATGCTTTGCTGAGCTAAAGTTCAATTCCTTGTAGTATTTTCAAGTGCAAAGCTTTGTTTTCATTGAAGTTCAAGTTAAACTCATTTGAGATTCAACTCAGTCCAAGTCCAAGTTCTCGAGTCTTCCATTGTCCTTTTGAGTTCAATCAAGTCCACTTGCAAGTTCTTTTTTTTTTTTAAGGTCCTTGGATTTTCAATCCAAATTTCGGCAGCCTCCCGGCGTCTCCCCTGTTTAGGGGAAAAAACCAAGAGGCAACCTTCCCCTCGACGCTACGTGAGCGCCTCAGGTAGGTGTCAAAAATGACACCGTGGTCGCAAATGAAAATTTTTTTATCCCTGCCTGCTACGTGAGCATTTAAGGGTTTTTATGTTTGTTTATTATAAGAAGAAAATAGGTTAGAAATAAGCACGAATTTTCCCCCTCTGCACCACGTGGGCATTCGGAAGTACTTATATAAAAATAAAGAAAAAAAGAATAAAAACACATTTTGTTCCCCTTCGCCGCAAGCGTCGCACCGGTTTCCCACCCTAAACGCTACTTGAGCGTCTCGGGGGTTTACCGGCTCGTTGCAAGCTTTGAAGAGGGATTCTTAAATCGTCGCGAGCCTCGCACCGGTTTCCCACCCTAAACGCTACGTGAGCACCTCGGGGGTTTGCCGGCCCGTTGCATGCATCAATAAAAGAACCATCTTTTTTTTTTGAAAAAAATTTATACCTTTGCAAAAAGAATGGTAATAAATTTGGCATGTAGATCAAGCTAATTATAGTCAACTAAGACTAATTATAGTTAATATTTATTAACTATAATTAACTATAGTCGATTATAATTAATGATAATATATTGTACATAATTAATGAGAATTAATTACAAACTTTTATAATTAATTCTAACTAATTATAAATAATAATTAATTATAGTTAACTATAATTAATTATTTTAACATTAATGAATCATAATTAATATTAATTTTGATTAACTATAAATAGTGAGTATTAATTATAACTAATATTTAGTTAGTTATAATTAATGAAAAATAGAGGGAAGGAGAAAGAGAGATAATCTCTCTTAACTTGGGTTCGGGTAAGGGCAGAGAGGGATCTCGGCTATATGGATCGGAGACAGCAGGCAGAGAGGGTGATGGGTTAGACGGGTTTGCGACTTAAGCCAGAGAGGGGGAGTTCGGTCGGCAAGGTAGGTGGACTCCTCTCTCTCTCTCTCTCTCTCACGACTTGGGAAGACCGAGAGGTCGGGCAAGAGAAAGGATCGGAGGATGCAATGGGATGTGCGGCTCTGTAGGTTGACATCGGGCTTGGAGTCGAAAGCAGGGAGGAGTCGGATGCGGCTTGTGGAGATTTGCGGGAGAGGAGAAGCAGCGGGATTAAGGTTTGGACGGGTAGAGGAGTAACGACGGGATGGCTGGAGATCAGAGCTTTTGCTGGGATCGGAGAGGGAGAGAGTTCGGGATCTAGCTGGGAGTGGTTACGGGAGGAAGCAGTGGGAGAGAGTGTCGTGGGAGCTCGATTGTGTGGAAGCAGCGACGGGAGCAGAGAGTTCGAACGGAGTTGGATCGGAAGTGGTGAGGAGAGGCCGCGAATGGAAGAAGCTCGGCTTCTATTTAACGACGCTAACGAGGCGACGATCAAGGAGCTGCCGCGGGATTTGCGGGAAGAGATGTCCGAAGTTCCAGCCAGCAGGATATCGGGGATTTGGCAGGGATTTGATCGCAAATCAGAGCAGAGTGTTGGAAAATCAACGGGATTTCCGGGATTTCTTCGATCAAACGAGGTATGCGGTATGATTTCATTTTTGCTTCCATTAGGTATTATACAGAGGTCAACACTTTTTGAGTTATTATTTATAGCTGTCCATGTTTTGATGGTAAAAATGGTGATTTCTATATGTTTCTATTGATTCATGTTCTGTTAAAGTTGATATTGTTAGCTTGATATGTTTCATTTCACCACGTAAAATTAGAAATTGTTATGTGCAAGTGTATTTTGCCCATTGTTTTAATTCTCCTCACATTATCATAATTACTTCATAAACTCTCATTATCATTTTCTAGCAGTCATACTAGTTGGGACAAACAAAAGCAGTCTTGCTTTTCTTCATGATAGTCTTATTAGAAGTTCCAAAGTCAATTAGACAGTGGCAGTAATTCAGCAGTTGGACCAATATTTGGAGGTTCTAACCAAGATCCTGGGAATTGTTAGCCCTTGCTCTTAGCAATGCAAATGGAACTTTCTCATGTTTTCACGCAGTTTCAGATTATCTTACAAATCACCTACACCTGAATGCAATTCTTACGTATTAGCTGCAGACTACACAAACAATCGTCTTACAAAGCTATCTTCTTAGAACTTTATTTTATCAATATAATAACCATGATTAGGTAATTTTGCAATGGACATGGGGCATGCATCAATCCATCCATCCGATTGGGGAATAAGTTTAACAAGGTTCTACTCTGATATTTTTCTTGGGACTGCACTAGCCTTTGGCAGTTTCCTTAGCTGCTGCAATTTATAATTTCTTATGGGTGCGGCTTCTCCTTGTAGGTTCTGTAGCTTCCTCCTATTTTAGTGGCTATTAAAGATTATTTTAATTACAATTATGATCATAAATATTACTTAGCAATTATAGAGCAATTATAGTTACACACAGTAATGAATCATAATATATAACTTAACATTAAGAGCCTGAACATGAGTGGAGCTATCATTTTATTAACTTATCCTTTAATGCATGTTTTATACATCCATCCCAGGAGCACCTTCTAAAAATAAATCTCACTTAAAGTGGAAAGTCACCTAACTCAGCACTAGATGATACATTCCTTGTGGGCAGAATGGGGGCATAGTTCATGCATCAATTATGGTCTATAGTGAATAAGTTAAAGTCATCCTATGCAGTTACATTAGTGTCCTTAGGATTATAATAGTATGACTCTATCTTTCAACATGCACATGCATTTTTGTTTTTATTTCTTTTTTTAATGATTCAATCTTTTCAAAATACAATATTTACTTGTAAGAAACATTATATAGAATAATTTATGCTTTTCTTAATTTATGGAAACATGACCTACAAATGTGTGCATTATTTATAACAATGCATGAAAGAATTATTTTGCATAAGAGATACATCATTGTAATTATATGAGATGCAATCTCGCACCATTGATAGTTGTCTTATGCTTAGAAAAGAATATGAATCATAAACATATCCATTAACACATTTAGTCTTAGAAGAAATGAGTTTTTACTTTAATTTAAAAATTAGATGATTTACTAAGTTAAGTGTTGCAGAGATGAGGATGCTTAGGTGGATGAGTGGCTTGACCCTTAGAGATAGGATACAAAATGAGCATATACGTGAAAAGGTTGGAGTAGCTCTAGTTGAAGATAAGATTAGAGAGAGTCGCCTTAGATGGTTTGGTCACATTAAACGGAGGCCTTCCGATGACCCGGTTAGGAAAGTTGAGGTATTAGATTTGACTTATATTAAAAAAGGTAGAGGTAGACCTAAAAAGTCTTGGTTAGAAAATATTAGAAATGATCTTTCTTTATTAGATTTAAATGAGAATTTGACTTTTAACAGGACACAATGGTGAAAAAGGATTCATGTAGCCAACCCCACGTAGTGGGACAAAGGTTTGATGTTGTTGTTGTTGTTGTTAGAGATTAGTTGATTTCAAGGTTTTAAAAGACGAAATCGAGAATCGAGCGTTTTTTCTGAGCGAGGCGAGGCGTAAGCCTTGAGGCGGATCGAGGTGTAAGCCTCATAACGATTAAAATAAATTAATTTAAAATTATAAATAATGACAAAAAATAACAAAATATTATGTCAACTATGAATTTGAAGATTTGTTTTAAGATAATATTACTGGAATACAAGATTTAAAATAAACTCACTTAAAAATAAAATTCCCTTAGGATCAAGACCTAAAGCAGGCGGGGTTCGATCAAGCGTACCGAGCGTGTACCGCTCGGTACCGAGCATGTACCTAGCAGTACCGAGCATGTACGGAGCGGTACCGAGCTTGTACTTGCTCGGTACCGAGCATGTACTGAGCGGACGAATGAAAGAAAGCCGAATAAGGAGTTATTCAAGCATTCGTTACTGCACGTCAAAGTCAAGGCCACAACATCGCGTACCTGCTCTTCCGACCTAATCGATGCCTGAACGTTTCTTGCACTCACAACTTCGGCTTCGTTTCTTTCCTTGCGTCGTCTCCTCACGACTTCGTCTCCTTCCCTCACGGCTTC
Source organism: Dendrobium huoshanense (assembly GCA_016618105.1). NCBI lineage: Eukaryota > Viridiplantae > Streptophyta > Magnoliopsida > Asparagales > Orchidaceae > Dendrobium > Dendrobium huoshanense. Next base: position 63,401,390 of record CM028351.1, read on the forward strand.
GCCTCTAGTTCGCCTTTTAATTCTCACAGGAAGCCCTAATCCTATACGCGAATACACAAATATGAATCGGCTGCGTCGTATTTACATATATACCGAAGAAAAAATTTCGAGGCGGTGCCTCATACTGCCTCGAGGCGTTACGCTCTAATGCGCATGCCTCGTGCGAAAAAATCGTAGGCTTCGCTGGATTGTTCGAGGCGTAAGCCCCGATACGCATGACTTCCGCCTCGACTTGAGGCGCGACTCAATGCGGACACCTCGTCCGCTTTTTTAATGGTTGGTTGATTTGATTTGTCGATTAATCCCTAAATATGACCTTCTTTAGCTTAATACTTGTATTCATATTTACAATTACTTGTAAGGCATTCATGTCAGCTAAGGCATTCATGTTGTTGTTGTTGTTAGAGATTAGTTGATTTGATTTGTCGATTAATCCCTAAATATGACCTTCTTTAGCTTAATACCTGTATTCATATTTACAATTACTTGTAAGGCATTCATACATAATGGAGACATGGATATGGCCTATGTCTGATTGTGATGGTAATTGGGACGACAATCTAGAGGTGTATCACAATTTCATACAGAATCGAGACGTGAATATGGCCTTGAATGATCGGGCTGATATGATTGAGAATTTTTGTAGTGGATGTTTGTGATTTTAGGAACTCATCAAGCATGTGTTTGAAATATTTTGCAATGGATGTTGAATAGGAAGCAACCTTCTGCACTCTAAGTGCAGATGGAAATGCTCCAATGAAGCATAATTCAGATATGACATGTGTTTTTATAAGTCCATAATTGTTATTTATCTAATTTACAAATGATTTATAAATTTAGACAATTAATTATGGCTAGTGTTTGTTCATTTTTTTACTTTAAAATTGTCTATGCTGTTTCAAACATGGTTGAAAAAAGTCGAGAGAATGTTTATCAAAATGAATTTAGTCCCCCGCTAAGAAATATTTTTTTCTTCGCCACTGATGTAACCGTAATCCATAAATTTCCAAAGGGATGCATTAAACCAAATAGTTGGGCCATCATCCAAATTTTTGGCTTGATCCAATTTTGAGTTTTGATTGGATCTTAACTAGCCAGTTTGAAATAGGATTATATATATAATTCATTTGTGCATATTATATTTTTAAACATAAAAAGTGGAAAATTATTGATGTTGTTTTAGCCTAATTCAAATTTGAGCCGGTTAGAAATCGAGCTGGTTTAAGCTGAACCGGCTCAAAATGAAATTAATTCGATCCACGAGCTGATACATACCATCAAGTGTCTTCTTTATGCATATCAACTAATTTTCAACTTAGTAGCCCCTTTCGCTCCTATTAAAAGAGGTTGTCATATGTCTTGGAAAACAACTTAAAGCATTTATCCATGGTAGTGTTGCTACCCCCACTTGATTAGGATCAAGAATCTTGGATTAGTTGAGTTATTGTTGTCATCATTTGAGTACAGATATCCGTGAAAATAATAATTACACTAGATTGTGGGACCAATTAATTCTTGTACTAACGTGGCTTCTAATCAGTCTATCCTAACTTTATTTGTTTTCTCAATTGTGGTTTACCTACAAGAAGCCATATACTTGATATGCTAATGACACTAAAATCTTTGATGCTGCTTATAAAATTCTTCATTGATCATTCTAATGACTTCTTTGTCATAATTTATCTCTTTTTTAACCTGTTGCTCTGATATCATTTTTGTCATGATTTGACCCATGAGCTTGCAATTATCAGGGTAGAAATAGATAGGGAATGGAAGTTTGAAGCTTAACATATATTGTACACAACTAGAACAATTTTAAACCAACTTGTTCTTGTATATAAAAGACTTTTAATCTCACAAAAGAGATACTAAACCAGGAATTTCATTTATCATGAAGAAATTCAGTTACATTTTGAATACATGTCATATACTAAACATTTGAAGGGGAATTATCTAAATAATTTTATGTATCTATCATAATTATACAAGTATCTAACATATTATACTTCTTGTATGTTGTAAACACTATGTTCCATTTACTTCATCATATATTTTTTGGGAAGACATTTGTTAATTAATCAGGGTGAGGTATGAATGTATAACTTAGTAGATATATCGCAGTTTTAAATTGTAGTAACTCAAAGAAAATAAGAAGCAATATACATGCCAATTATTATATTAAAATTGTAAAGAAATCATAAAATTTGATTTTTCATTATAATATAATTATAATCATATACATTGATTAGCTGTCAAATTTATGAATAATAATGTAATCATAACATTTAATTTGATATTAAGAGTCTAAACATAAATCAAATTTATTATATAATAACTTATCCTTTAGCATATATTTACAACCTCAATCTTAGAAGCACCTTTTAAGCATAAATCTTACTAATGTTTGGTCGATTCATCCCTCGTCGGTATAGTAAGACATATCTTATAAATCTAATGTTGTTTAAGATTGAAAGGCAACTAACTCACTACTAGGCGATACATGCATTGTGAACGTAGCAGAGTGTAGCTCATACACCTACTATTATCTATAGTGAAAAGGTTAAAGTCATCACTCCTTAGGTTCATTATTGTCCTCAGCTAATATCATGAGGGAGTGACTCTATCTTTTAACATTCACATGTAAATATTCTTATATTTTCTATTTTGCATTTTTTAACCAAGCAATATTAATATATATATATATATATATATATATATATATATATATATATATATATATATATATATATATATATATATATATATATATATATATATATATATATATATATATATATATATTTAAATAATTGAATTTTGAAAGATAATGTTGAGCTATTTGTATAATTCTTTACAAAATGAAAGAATCATTTTGTGTAGGGGTGTCAATTTCGGATCACGGGTCGGGTTCGGGTCGAACCCGAAACTGACCCGGCACTATTCGGGTTCGATCAACCCAACCCGTTTAGGATTTAGGGTCAGTGCGTCAGGCGGGGTAGCGGCAGCGGCAATGGTGCCGGCGGCCGGTGGGGCAGCAGCAGCAGAGCGGTGCCGCGAAGCGACAGCAGGCGATGCGTGGAGCGGACACGACGTGGCGCGATGTGGTGCAGGCGGGCAAGCGGACCGCGGGGTACGTAGGGCAGCGGGGCTTTTTTTTGCGCCGCGGGGCAGCTGGGTTTCCGGGTCATTCCCGGGTCAACTCGAACCCGACCCAGTTTTTCAAACAGGTCGGTTTTTTGGACCTGAACCAGACCCACTTCGGGTTCGGGTCGGGTATATTGACACCCCTATTTTTGTGCATAAGAGATAAATAATTATAACTATATGAGATATAATATTGTAGTAATAATATTTGTATTATGCTCATAAAAGAGCATGAATCATGAAAATATATATTAGATGCATCAACTTTTGAAGAAAAGAAAATTGATCTCATTTTAGATATGAGATTAGCCATTTTAGCTTTGGATGATTTGATCAGCCAATTAATCCTGTAATGTTGCTTCCTTCAGCTAAATAACAATATTATTTGCAATTACATGTCAAGCTTTCATATCAGCAAACATAAATTCTTCCTTTAATCATGTAGCCTCTTTAAGCTCTAGCCTAATTTTCTTTTACGTGGATAACATTTCATTATTATTAAGATATGATGTATAACTATCTCCACAAATTCTCGTAACTATACACATTTACTTCATTTTTTGTTCTTTTTAAATTTATAGATAAGAATTAATAATTTTATGTTTCTGACATCTTTTTATTAAACGCTCCTTTTAGATTTGCTTGAGGGAGAGATATTTCTTCAAAATTTACCCAGTATTGTTGCTGCTCACGTTCTTGGTATGATTATTGATTTCGAGCACCTTTACTTACTGTTACTTGCCCTTTCATTGGCATTTTTTTTCATTTGAATCTTTTTAATTAATTACCCTTTAGCATTACTAAATTTGAGTATTACATAAAAAAATTAGATTTATTTTTTTAGTTATCTTAAAAAATTTAGAAGAAAGACCTCTTTTTTTTCTTGCATAATGCTTTCTCTTTCTACAGGCCACATATTCCTACATTGCAAGGTACGATTTAAATAAACAAAAAGGATTTTCGTTTATTTCTCAAGAAGAGTCCTTGAAATAGAGTTAAGTGGCATTATAGATTGTATTTTTAATGTATTCTATACACGCTAAAGGCTTGCTCACAATAATTATCGAGAAGGCACTGCTGTTGAAAATTGTGAGAGAGATTACTAAAGGTTGCAGTGGTGGTAAAGAAAAGATTTGGCGTTAAATTCGGTCTGGACTGAATTTAGTAACAAAAATATTGATTATAGCTATTGGCGTGGAGTTGTAGTGGAAGGGATTTGTTTCGTACAGGGTTTGAGGATAACTTAGGTAAATGGTGCACAACCTAAGGGGAAGAGAGATGAAGAAAGATCAGACACTCAACCTAGGAGTGAGAATGGGTACACAAACTAAAATGGATGGAAGGTGCCTTGATTGGCTAATGGAGGGATGCAAGAGATTGGTATTTCACTTCATTTTTTTCTTTTACATTATGGTTCTATATATCTAGTGGAAAGGGGGGATTTTCCATCACGTCTCCAAAATCCCTCTGCGCTATCCAAACAATGATAAATGTAGAAATACAATAAAAAATCAAATGACATAGTACTACATATATATAAACGAATATATAAAAGAAATAATGTTCACTAAGAATCATGAATTGTGTTATGGAATTAGTTGAATATTGGTTTGGACAAACTTGCCTTTGCCCTGCATTAGAATTTTTTATTGTTGCCACGTTGATTAGTTTTATGACCTGGGCATTCATTGTTGGTGATGCCCTATTACGTTATGAAACATGTATTCTTAAGTGGAGAGGTCTAGTAGGCTGATACTTTGTTCCATAAATATTTGAGCAGGATTTGAAATGAGTAGTAGCTTGAGAGTGCGACTTCATTAATGCTTTGTATGATCATGGTTTAAAATTGCGCAATATGAGGCCCACCTTTGCGCAATTCCAGTAAAAAACACCTCGATGCTTACGCCTTGAGTTTTTTTATGAGGCTTGCGCCTCAACTTGGTTGAGGCCCGCCTTAAGGCCCTCCTCGCCTCACTAGCATGAGGCTTACGCCTCACGCTATATATAGATTAAAACTTACATAAATCTTGAAGTAAATGCCCGACATTGGACTCTATAGGAGAGGAGGAAGGGGAGAGAGTAGTTCATCATAATGATGATTCAATGAAGAACCCCTTAGTGATGACAGTGCTGATGACTTATGAGTTCTTATGTGATATATCATTGCTATTTATTTTTGGAAATTTGAATTATATGTTAATGAAAAAAATACTAGGCTTTGGGAAAGATAGAATTTTGAGTTGAACTATATTTCATGTTGTTTAATTATTGTGATATTTTGATTTCACTTCATATCTTATGTTTTTTTATGTTTTATATTATTTACTCATTAGTATATAAAAAATTTATCATTTTATGTTTACGCAATCTTTTGATTTTGAGGCTTACGCCTCAAAACGCCTTCAGGCTTACGCCTCGCCTCACAAATGAAAAACGCCTCAATACCCGAATACGCAATTTTAAACATTGTGTATGATTGTCAATGACATATTCGCTTATATACTTCCCGTTGTTCTCTATCTTTTTGTATTGAGATTTGCCAAGTAGGATGACATCATGGATGAACCATGAAAATGCTAATCGTCGTGAGTTATTCATGCTGCAATCCAAATTCTAATATACTATAGAGAAGAATAAATAAAAGTCCTTAGCTGTATGGACGAGGTATGTTTGTTGTTGAAATACATTCTAAATAATTATGAACCCAAAGTGTGGTATTGCCTAGTCTTCGCATGCTGTTGTGGTGGCTGGGCAGCAATTATCTTTGTGTGTGGCAGGTGCTGGCTTTGCTTGCTGCAATTGTAGCTTTGCGTGGTAGCTATTCAAACAATACAGTAGGCAAGTAATTATAATGTTAATATATCATTTACTGAATAAATTTTATGTAGTAAGTGGTTTGATATTAGGTTTGTAGTAAGCAAAAAATGTAATCATCACCATGCATAAATTGTTGCATAAACAAAACCATGCATAAATAGTTATTGCTAAACATTTGAATACATATAGTATTCAACTTTAATATGTGCATCCATATGTAGTTTATAAGTAAAAGTAATCCTACTTTAAAAATACAATATTTTAAGACTATGCCAATATACTTTTAGTATTTCAAATTTATACTTTTCATAATTTAAAATAGTGCATAATCATTTGATCATAATTGGTAGGACATGAATTTGCTATTTTCAATATGAAAAACTTTCTAATACATAGTTTACTTAGAAGTTTACCTTAAAAAATTATATACAAATTGATAAAGAAAATTGTTTTCTAAATATAAAAATTGAATATCTTATGATCATCTCAAAAACTCATTTCTTCTATAAATAATCTATAAAATATAGATTTCTCAAATAAAAAATTTCCTAACTTATAATCATACTTGTCAATGACGAATGACACACCACGGCGCAAAGTTTCCTATGGAGTCATGACACATAGCTCATGGCGAGCTGCGCCATTTTAAACACATGGCTCAATATAAAATATGTGGGCTTCAAAAATTGCGGCCCTAGCCTCTCACACTGCTTTTTTTCAGGGGAGTTTTAATGGAATTAAGTTCCGAGGTAAATTTTGGAAAGATAGATTAGTTTGTAGATAAGACACTGCCCAGAGATTTCGCTCTCATTTTGCAAGGACTTTATGATCTGAGTTCTAGTTTCCTATAGGTGCAAGTCCCTATAGTTAATTACCCCTCTCGATCACGAGAGAGAACTTTCGATTGAGACTAGTTATCGATCAAATACGTAGAAATACATGTTATCTGGCATATAGTAGCAACATAGGTTTGGGTATTTGGAAATTTGAAGGTTTTATATTTAAAATTGTAAATTTCATCATCTTGCACTTAAAGCGAATGGTGGGGGAATGAATGATGGATCCGATCAAGATCCCGTGGTTTCGTCGTCCTGAGCCATCGTGGTCCTTAGTCTACTTAGTTAGAGGAGGTAGTCGACCCAACCTGATAGAAGGATTCTTGTAGACCCGGGGTGTGTATTTGTCTAAGTAGACAAATTTGAATCCACCTTTGCTAATAGAGGGCTTTGTGCCCTATCGATTATATCCTATTGATTCATATCTCAAGAATTTGATGCCAATAAGGAATGTATGACCATAACTGTTATCTAGTGGTGCCATTTGATGGCAAAATCACTCGGTTCAGAGAGTCCCGGGTCATAACTGTTTATTCTGCGGTGCCATTTAGCAGCAAAATCGCCGATCAGAGGACACATATCATGTCCTTACTGGTAGGAGATTATTTGAGAATGAATCCTAGTGATATTCTCGATTAGACATTGATTCTATGTGAGTTGAAGTAAATTTCAATTTGTCCACCTCGACAAACTGTTCCGGATGGTGGATGAATTTTTCTTTTAGTGGCTGACTGGTTGATTTCAATTTTAAATATTTTAGACTTGAATGATTTTTAGAAATTTGGATTTTCAAATATTTATGATAACATTTTGATTATTTGGAATTAACCCATTTGGTTGAGATCCACATTCAATACGGCCATTATCGGGGTGAATGGGGTTATTTCTATTTGTGGATTGAACTTTGTCGACTCTATCGAGCTGTTGATAGAAGATCGAGTTTTGTAGGCTTTATTCTTTCTTGATGAATTTCTTTTGTTATAGGCCTTGAAGGCCTTAGATGAGCGTATAAAATAGATATTTCGGTCGACACTCTGATCGTATATATGTTTGATAGTTCAAACCATGTCAATTCCTATTTATTCATATAGAAGGATCAGTTTTGAACTCCGTCCATTTATTGACCCACGCAACATCCCTAGACGTCACGTATATATCCAAAACACGCTCGCCGGGATCCATGCGGGTGTTTGGGGTTATTTTATAATTATTTGTTGAACCTTATCAACTCTTACATACCTACTTAGGAGGATCGGTTCAATTTTGACCCACACATTCTTGAATTATTTGTAAACAGCTATCCGCTTGCATGGATGTTGCGGATCCGGTGGTGTGGCGTTGTACTATAATTATTTGTCCGTTTTATACATGTAGACTATCGTGTACTACTTGTTGCTTTTTGCAAGTGGATTGCAGTGCACTAACGAATCTCTTGCTTGTTTTTCATGGATAACTGCATTTACATGATAACTTTGTTTATGGCCATTGCTTTGCATACAATTCTTCTAGCGTCTACCACAGGCATTTGTATTTGTTGTAGTTATTCTGCATTTTGCTTGTGATCTTTGATATTTCCAATACATTCGTTGCTGCTACCTGTAGGCAGGTAGATGTATTGATTCATAGACTGAAATTGACTAAAGGATACTGCATTCACTAAAGCCTTTATGCATCTACTCATAGGTGGCATTTGGTGCGTACATATGTATTGCAGATCTTCTACAAGGGCCCTTAGGAACTTGTATTTGTTGCATATCATCTAGTGGTTGATCGCAACGGATCAATATATTTGCTCAATATTGAGCGACGACTGATTATAAAGGTGCCATAGCATTCATTGCCTTCTGCTATGACAGTTTGTGAATGCTTGTGTTCATCATATGCCTACTCCCCATATTTGTAAGTAACTTATTGCACTTGTGAAGGGTCTTTGACAGCAGCATATGAGAACTTGTATTTGTTGTAGTCCTGCAACATTTCACTGTAACTGCTTGCAAGTAGATTAATATGCTCATTTGCAAGCTAATGTTGGTTGATTTGCTTACGGATGTTAGCATCCAACATATGTGATTGCTGATAAATCACCTCATTCACTACACATTTCTTGTATGCATTGTAAGCTTTTTGTCATCATTTGCATGGGCTTTAGTGTCTTCTTGTATATTGATATTGACTGTGGGATGTACTTGTTATAGCCATCACATATCTACTATTATTGACTCGTATGTGCTTCAAATATGCTGCAATGTTATGTCAGATGTGAAGGTTATATGTAGAAACAGATATTTAGGGTTCTCCATGTCGATCTCCTCTTTCTTCCCTATGGAAAGGCTCCACATAGGGTCTTCTTCTTCCCCCTTCCACGATTTTCACCTCTTCTTCCTCCTTTCGGATTTCGGAATTGGTGTTTCTCGCTTCGGGGCCCTTCGCTTCGGATGCCGCCGTTTGTGCTTGAAGTTCCAACATTCTTTTCATCATGTCCCTGAGATCGGCCACCTGCCCCTCCATGGTCGAAATTCTTTCCTCCACGGTTTCTTTGATGTGATTCATGTCTCCTTCAAGTTTCTCCTCCAAAGCATCAACTTTCTTGGCCGCCATTATGATCCGGAAATATTTGAGTTCGCAAGCAATCCTAAGGGAATACTTGAGTTCACAAGCAAACCTATCACTAATTGGAGATAAAACAGCGAGAATTCAGCCAAAATCTGGGCGAAATCAGCCCCAAATCACTAAATTGCAATAAGGGAAACAAAGCAAAAGCAACACGAAATCAAGATACAAGTGATCCTCAATTCGAGAGGAGGATCGTCTCTCCCAAATCTCTAGACAAGAGAGTCTAGAGCCCAAAACACCCAAGAAACTCCAAGAAGAAAACAATACTTGCATGCTCTTCCCTTCCCCTTACCTCTCCTATTTAAAGACTTTTCCACCTCCTCAAATCTTTCCTAAAAATAATTTTCAAATAAATTCAAATCCCGTGGACCCCACGCTTAGGCAGTAATTTAATTTGGGCAAGAAAGGAGGCGAAATTGCCTCCTTTTGTATACAAGTACGGCCCATGATGGGCTGGCTGAGGCGGTTCAGAAGGAACCGCCTCAAGAGGCGGTTCCAAAGGAACCGCGGTATCAGGGTGCTTGTATTTGTCGCATCTTAGTCACATTTTATTTGCAGCGATTAATGTATTTCATTTGACATTGAGTTTGTATTGACTGCACAAATATTCTTGAAAGCAGCTTGTAGTTTGAGTTCCCTTGTATATGACTCAAGTTCTGTTCTTTATATATGCTTGAGTACAAGTTTAGTTCATGCTTGAGTTCAAACTCAGTATGAGTCTTCTACATTCATTTAAATCTCCTGTGATCCTTGAAAGATCAATTTCTTGTTCAAATTATTAAAGTCCAGTTAAAGTTCTTTGCACTTAGTTTATTTAAGCTCAAGTGTTTGTTTGATGTCAAGTCCGCTGTTATAAAATTTTATTTGAATCCTTTGTTCAATTCGAGTTCATAGTGCAAGTTTAAGCTCTTGCTCAAAAGTCTTTTTGTATTTTGTTCAAATTCAAGTTCGTTTCAATGTTATTTGTTAAAATTCATTCGGTCTGATGCTGTCCTTCTGAGTTCAAATTATTTGCATCTGGCTCAAATCATGTCCTTTGTATTTGCTTTGAATTTCGGCAGCCTCCCGGCATCTCCCCCATTTAGGGGAAATTTTGGGAGTCTGCGCCTCCTGCCATGCTAGAGAAAAGCATGCACGGGCAGTGTCGGATGACACCGAGGAAAAAAATCTTTAATCCCACCCGCCAAGAAAGGCGTGCATGGGTCTTCGGGCACTTGTTATGCACATTTTTATATTCATCCCCGCCTCACCGTAAGTATCGCACCGGGTTCCCTTCCCATCACGCTAGAGAAAATAATGCATGGGTTGATTTTCTGTTGCGCTGCTAATGCTGAAAACGGGGTTTGACCCGCCTCACCGTATGCGTCGCACCAGGTTTCCTTGCCACTACGCTAGAGAAAAGCGTGCTTGGGTTGGTTTTCTGTGTGTTGCTAACATCGAAAACGGAATTTCGAGTTTAAAAATTATACCTTTGCAAAACGACGGTGATGACGAAATGCATAAAATACAAAAATATCTTTTTTTTTGCATTTTCTTTTAACTCTCATTTTTTCGATATTTTCTGTACATACATACATACATATATATATATATATGAGGCTGAGTGAGAGAGAGAGAGAGAGAGAGAGAGAGAGAGAGAGAGAGAGAGAATCACTACCTTGGCTAATTGAATGGGTTAAAAGGCTGAGTGGACTGAGTGAGCTTAGTTGGGCTTAATAGGTTCAAAAAGGCTTGAGTTGAGAGGTTGAGTGAGATGAGTTGGGCTTAATAAGTTGAGAAAGGCTAAGTTGAGAGGTTGGGTGAGCTGAGTGGACTGAGTTGGGTTGGGTCTGAGAGAGGCTCCATTTAGCTAGGGCTTCTGGCTATATGATATCGGGCTTTAGGCCCTTTGTGTTTGATAGAGGCGGAAAGCTTGAGAGGGATGATCGGTTACATAGGGTTTTGGCTTGGATTTCAGCCGTGAGGTAGAGAGGCGTCGGGTAGTGTTGTAATCTTCTTTTTTTTTTTGAGAAAAATGCAAATAGCATTGAAAATTAAAAGGGCAGTGTTGTGATCGGGATATGGCTGATCTTGTGGTTATTCGTGGCTTTGGACGTGGAATTCGACAGTGGCTTGTAGGCATTGGAAGTAGTGATGGGATCTTGCGATTAGAGGTTTGAGCGTGGAAGGAGGTCTGGTCATTGGTTTGGCTTGAGCTACGGCTTGTGGAGATCTGGCTGAAGCAGAGATAGGAAGATGAAGATGAAGGGTGGATTGCGGCTTTACAGGCGTCGTGATAGTGGGAGGAAGGGATTGACAACAGGTAAGGGTCGTAGATTTAGGCTTTGTGTGCGGGGAAGAATAGGAGCCAAGGTCTTATTTGCTCAAGTATTTACTGATGCAAATGGATGCGAATCAAGTGGAGTTTCTACAGAAATTGCGGAGAAGCGATGCCAGCAGCGCCTAACAGCAGAGCTGGATACTTTAGATACGACGTGTTCAGCGGATTTTAAGCAGGAGTTTAGCAGAGGTAAGCTAAAATAATTCCTTATTTTTGTTTTAACTTGTGGAGGTCAACAAAATAATTTAAAAAAATATATATATATCATTAATATTAAATACCACTAAATAACAAAATCATAAGTTGACTAGAGCAAAATTTAAGCATAAATATCCTGTCAAATATTAAAAATGACAACTTTAAATTCTATAAAAACTTACATCAATATATTTGAGTAGGATTTTTGCATAATTTATTCTATAAATCTCGCCAAATAGCAAAAAATGATAGCTTTAAATCCTACAAAAAGTTAAATCCTTAATTTTTTTGATATTTTATTAATTTGTGCCATGTGCCATTGCCCATGCATGGTGCATATAGCGCGGGCAATTTTGATGTGTCGTGCCTCACCAAGTAAATAACTCTGTACGTGTGCCTGGCCGTGCTCCATGACCCCATTTTACGCCATTGACATATATGCTTATAACTTATTCCTAAACCAAAGTAATTTCAAAATTACTTCTTATATAAGTATCGAAGCCTATCTAATCCAATTGACATATGCTGGACATTAAATGGATGAACAGTAGGTTAAATTTTGGTACAATGTTATTTAAATGACTTAGATATTTTATTAAATAAATAAATTAATTTTTATATGCATTAATATACACATTTTTATATATAGACATGTATTTATCAAAATAATTATAATAAAATATAGGATTTTATAAAATCATTCTTAATCATTGCCGTGAGGTGTGAAAAAGGAGTAACAAGTTTTGAATAATTTTGGCTTTTACTATCACAAAATTTACAGTATTATAATGTGCTCAAACCAATTAACCCATGGGTATGTGTAATTACACCTATGAAAAAGAATCACTTCTCAATTTCCTCTGTTTATTTTAAACGCAAAAAATCAGAGAAATGCATTTATGAACTCCAACTTGTATTTGGATTACTTCTCACAAAATATTAATGCATTTGCACCTGCCTTGCGTTTCTCCCGACTCTGTAAGCTTCAAATAGTTATATAGGAGAGATATTTCTTGTCTTATTTCAATTAACTTTAAGCCAATGGGACATCCACATTGGTACGCTATATATATATATATATATATATATATATATATTAATGATGGTGTAATGTTGTGGTATCATCTACACACTGGGGATTTAGTAGTTATTATGTATCACTCTCTTTGCATGATGATAGAAATATATTAGATTAGATGGGATCATAGAATCGAACAAAGAGAGGAGAATACATATGATTCAAAATGAGAGCAGACATACACACATTTATTTTGATGGAGGCAATAACCATCCCTTATTCATATTTCCATACAAAATTCTATGTTTACACCCCCACATTCCTCTATCCCCTTCCCAATTTAGTGACTTGTCACCTTTGTATATAGCCATGTCTACATGCCCTTGCATTCCCTTTAGTTGTCACTGGAGACAAGTGTTTTTGAGGAGACTAGAAGAGCCGGGAAAATGTCAAGAAGAAGAAAAGCCTTTAGGTTTTAATTTTGAGGAAATTTAAACTTTTGTTTGTTTATAAAACTAGAACCCTTGTCATTTTATGCCATTTTTTGTATTACTGAACTTGTGTATTTGCGCATGCCACGATCAAATTTTTAGGAATTTCATAGAAGCAAAATATATGATTTGGAGTTTAGCTGTGAATTTAGATATTTGGGTGAGAATTTGAAAATTGGATGTTAGAGGGTGTTAGTTTTGTGAATGGCTAAGTTTCAGGTGTTATGTAAGTAATTGTCGCTTCCATTTTTTTCTCAGTTAGTAGATTTTGTGTTACATACAAAATAATCCTATTAGATTATCTGATACATCATTTAGATTTTCTATGATTTATTAGTTTTATGGGCAATGTTTTGTTTTCCTGTATCTTTCTATATGTTTTGGGCTTTTTGTTTTCTTTAGTTTATACAGCAAGGTGTCCAAATCAGGGGTTACAATCTGCGGTATTAGCCAATTCTTGTGTTGGTGATATGGGATGGTGAAACTCCATAGACGTATATTTACCTAATTTTGTAGGTTAGTGAGATGACTAACACATTAATTTTGGGTGAAGTTAGGCTAAGCATTTGCCAGAACTAGGGCACCTTGCTACATGGTTTGGCATGAATTGAGGGTCACTTTTTGATGTGAAATGACCAGGAATTCAGGAAATAATAAAATTATTGCAAGTTCGCCATTTTAAGATTAATGAATCATAATAAATAGCTTTAAGAATTATCCTTTGAAATTTTGTTCAGGCATGCAGTTACACTTTTAAGAGAACGGATTATTTTAAAACAAAATCAAGAAAATACAATAAAGCAAGATGTACTGGTAATAATAATCCGCAGGTTAATATCAAGAGCTTTCACCTCGAGTTTCCCTTTCTTACTCACACTTTCTGAGGGGCTTTAGCGGAGAGAGACCTTTAGCAAACTAAACGATGCCACCCGGAGGGTGAAGACGCCGATGGTCTTGATCTATGGGAAAGTAGCCGGAGAAGGAGGCGCCGGTGGACGTCCGATGAGCTGCCACTGTCCGGATGATTGTTGTTCATTGATCATCTCGGCGAGGTGATATAGTATGCGATCTATGTAGTCTTCGATGGAAGCTTTAAATTCCCAGTCAGGATCAAAGAAGGGCGATTGAAGGATGTCGATTTGTCCTTGAGAATTGTAGTCAAATCTGTGGTTGACCTTAGGATCGGTCATTCAAGAACATGGGTGTATTAGTGGTTAAGAACCTCGGAGGAGCCGTCGGTGAGCAAAGAGAGAAGGGAGGAGGGGCGGCGGGTTGGAGAAGTCAGGTGGGAGGGGGAGACAGCTAGGGTTAGGGGCGATGGGATTTTCGGGTATAGGAGGAGGGGCAGTTGGGATTTTCTGGTATAGGAGGAGGGGTGGCTAGGTTAGGATGATTTGGACTTCTTTTAATTACTAAGGAAGGTAATTAAATTAAGCAAATTAATGAAAAGGGGAGGAAAATTAGAATTAAAAAGAATTCCAAATTTGGGTCAAGGGAAGGCCAGCGGCATGCTTGGGAGGAGGGGATTGAGGGGAATTTAAAGGTTTCCTATAGCATAAATCTAATTTAGAAATAGACTAATCCAATCAAATATAATTTAAAATAAAAACAGACTCAATTAGGAGACTTTCCTATTTTAGGTTTAGCTATTTAGGAAATAGTTTGAAATTTAAATTGTAACGTCTTTCCTAAATTAATGGGGACACTTTAGGTAACCATTAATGATGATTGAAATCATCATTAGGAGGGAATTGGGGGGCCGGCGGTGGATTGGGAAAAAGAGAGGCCGGCCGGGTGAAGGCTTAACCGTCAGCTAGGGTGAGGGAAAGAGGGTGGGGTTTCACGGCAATGATTGTTTAGAGGATGACCAGTGGGTAGAGCAAGGGGAGGGTATGGCCAGCAGTTGGAGGTAAGGGGAAAGTCGGACCATGTGCCCAGCACCTCCGCGACTAGTCGGTGTTGCTTTGCCCACACTTGGGACTTGATCACTCAAGAACTCACAAGCTCGAGAGAAAGAAAATCTATAATTTTTATTAAGCAAACCATTGAAACCCAATACAAAGACTATGACCACTATATATAGGCCTCAATAATGAGAAAAATCAAAGACACATATACCCCTCAGGCTACAACTCACTAAATTCCCTTGTAGGGGTACAAAGGTCAATTAAAACAAATAATAGAAATAAGACTAATACAATAACATAAAGAACTCGTAAATAGATGCTCCTGATCGTGGCCGTCGACCTGCAATGTCTTCTGTGATAGACACGCTGGAATCGTTGATTGATGTCCACATCACTTTTACCATGGTACGTTTAGGTTTTTTTTTAGTTTCTCTTGATGTTAGGTGTGTTGATTAGTACTAGTGTTTCTTCTTTTATGAGTTAAATTTATACCATAAAAGTTACCATGAACGTTCCCTTGGCTGGTTTCATGTTGAGGAAAATCCCAGTATGTCTAAAATATAGAGTTTCTTTTAACACCCTTCCTATATTTTGGAAAGTATTTTAAGATATCTTAATTGATAAGTGCCTAGGGGACATAAAGTTGGGAAAAATATTGTTGTTTTAATGCTTGTTTTTCTTTTACTTTTTGCATTTTGCAAGCTTTCCTCTCGCTCTTTTACATTTAGATAGTTTTTAAATAGATAGTACTGCAATAACCACATTAATTTTTTTGTTGATTTTTAAGTTGTTTATTTTCCCTTACATCTTGCATGACATTTTGTTATTTGAACGATGTGAATTTTTCTTAGACCCCCAACAAGGAGAGCGAATATTAGATATGTGTGCTGCCCCTGGAGGAAAAACGACTGCAATTGCTATGCTTATGAGGGATAACGGAGAGGTTATTGCCATTGATAGATCCCACAATAAGGTAAACCTGGCTTATGTCCTGCTCAGAACAGGAAAGTCACGTATTATTAGATGTACTCCTTGGCTTATTAAATTTAAATCTCATTGCACTGAATGTTGAGACATAGTATTAAACCATCCTTCCTTCATGTTCTTTAAGTACTTTGGGTCATCATTTGATAAAAAACAATTTTTTCTTTTTCCTCAGAAGTCATCTACATTTCTGATGGTCTATCTTCATCTTAAGATGGTGGGTTCCATTATACTTATGTGAGTGAATGGATATGGGAGGGATCTCAGATAGGTGTAGCAAGAAATATTATTGAAAAATATTGACATATTGTAAAAAGCTATCTCGTTAACAACTGAATGTATCTCTAATTGTGAAATTAGAATTGAGCATTTTAAAAACTTATTGTTGAGTGTATTCCATTTCTTATAAAAATTCTTGCCAAAGTAATGATAAAAGTGTTTCACTTGGCTGGCCAGTCATTGTTTGGTAACATCACATTAGTACTGTCAATACTACTGAACATCCTAAGGTTTCTGTATGTTGTTTCTTTTGGCCTGACGGTTTTTTCTAAGAACAATTTTATATGCTTAACATTCCCCAATTTCTCATGTCTTCGTCTTTTCTAGAGCTTTTGAATTCGATCCCGCATGATAATTTTAGGTATCTTGGATTTATTATAAAGAAAAGTGGATAGATAGATAATAATGTTATCTTTTATAGTTGAGACTTTATGGCTAAAGTGAATTAGTGCCTCAGAATCCTATGAAATAAGACAATGTCAAGATTTAAAGGCGAAGTGTTGGGTTGTAAAGTCATTGATAGACGAGTTGACCGTCTCAAAATAAGAATTTTAAGATAGGCGCATTGCAAAACTTAGAAGCTAGATTTAGAAATAATTCGAGTGGCACAATGGAAATATAATCTATTGAAATAAAGTAGTGTAAATATGCTTAGGTTTTTGAATATGTACAAGGTTAGAAGATGCATTAATAAGATAGATAGATGAAATTGATATAGAAGGATTAAGAAGAATAAAAAAGGATAGATCCAAAGTAATTTGGATAGAAGAAGTTCAAAATGACATGCAAAATAGGTTTGATTCATGCAAAACTCAGTGAAGATGGCTGGAGAATGAATATTCATAAAGCCTAACCTGAATAATTAGGATGATGATGATGAATATTCTTTATCAATTTCCTTATCCGTTGGGCTTTTGAGATTGCTAGCCATGTGCTTCTCTAATCTAAGATTTTATCTTGCTGTTGAAATATTCTTGAAATAGAGTTTTTTAGATCAAATTGCAAAGGTAGCTGTACATTGTTCTCAATCATTAAGCCTGTATGAAATAATTAATGAATTTGTGCTACATGTTGGAATACCTGTTTCATAATATTGAGCTCTTTTGATTGGTTTTCTTCTTTTTGTGAAATAGGTTGTGAAGAAAACTGCTTTATAAAATTGTCTCAAAAGTCTGTTCTTAAAGCAGATATTTCAAGAAATTTTATGACAAAATAGCTTGCAATTTTTATTCCAATAAGGTGCGCTTTCTTTGTAGTAGTTTGTTACTACTGTAACGTAGGAAAAAAGCTGAGGCAAATGGGCTCTTAATGAGGTGTAATACATGTTGGATGTGTTTGAATTGCTTCCTAAGCTGTTAGAAAATTGAACTTGTGAAACTACATGTATTTCCCAATCAAACACAGCCCTCAATGTTGGTTTATGATATTTGAGTGAATCAAGTCATGGATGTTCTCACTAGACATTTGCAAGAGGCTATACCCTGGTGTATGCTTTTTGCTGATGATATTCTTCTTGTTGATAAGACTAGAGAGGGAGTTGAAGGTAAATTTGAATTATGGAGGTCAACCTTAGAGTCTAAAGGTTTTCGTTTGAGTGGATTTAAAACTTAATATATGGAGTGTAATTTTAGTAGTAATAGATCTAGTTGAGGGTTTGTGACTTTGGGCAATCAAGTCATTAAAAAGAGTTCACGTTTTAGATATTTTGAGTCTATTGTTCAAAGTGATGGTGAAATAGATGGGGATATTATTAGCAGAGTTTGAGCTGGATAATTGAATTGGAAGAATGCATAAAGCTTGCTATGTGATAGAAACGTCCCCCTCAAACTTAAGGGAGAATTCTATAAGATGGTGGTAAGACTTGCAATGCTTTATGGTGGAGAATGTTGGCCATTAAAAGAGAAGCATAATATTAAGTGTTCCAGAGATTAGGATGATCAGGTGGATTAGTGGCTTTACTTGTAGAGACGGGATACGAAATGAGCATATGCGTGAAAAGGTTGGAGTAGTTCCAGTGGAAGATGAGATTAGAGAGAGTCGTCTTTGTAAAACCCAAAAACGACGTTAATAGGTCGTCGCACGTTTTTCAAAGCGCCGCGACAAATTTAAGTGAAATGTTCAAGGTTAACGAAATGTAACGAAAATAATTTTAGAAAATCCCTTGCATAATTCTGATCGTTTTGATATATAGAACTTATACCTAATTTAGCCTATTTTAGGAATTAAAATTTAACGAAGTTTCTTAATACCAACTTTACCCTTATTAGGTATTGAATCACATAGGTTTTAAGTGAGGGTATTAAGGTCATTTGGTTTCCCCTTTTTCCCTTAATAGCATAAACCGAACCCTCCTCCCCTTCATTTCATGCGATCGGCCGAATGAGAGGGGCGGACGGCGGGCTTCGGCGAGGATCTCTCCGGCGACGATCTTCCGGCGAAAGTTTTAGGTCAAATCGAAGAGGATGACGAGAGAAACACTCCGGTATGATTATTTTCAAACGAATCCTTTTAAATCTCTAGATTTTTTAGAATGAAATTTCTAGGGTTTTTCCAAAACCTAATTTTCTTTAAAAAATTCTTTAAGAAATTATTAAGGAACGATTAGAAGATCGTTTTAGCAATAAAAACGAATAGATTTAAGGGAATTTTGGAGAAAGAAAAATTAGGGTTTTTCTTAGATTTTGAATTTTGAGAAATCCCTTTTACAAATATTGTTCCTAAAGTTATTAGAAATGTTTTTAAAACATGAAATTAGATTTTTAGAAAAAATTTTGTTTTTGTTAATTTTCATAATTATTTTAATCCGAAAATTAACATATAATTATAATTATAAGTTAAGGATTTATTTTAGAGCAATATTCTAGTGAAATGGAAGATTTATGAATTTCCGAAATTTAAGTATTTATTAAATCCGAAAATTAAGGTTTATTTAATTAAAAATTCATTAAGTATTTTAAGAAATAGTTAAGGGGAAATGAGAGATTGAAACTTAAGATTTAGGTTATTCAAAATATATGACGTCGTTTTTGTAAATTTCTTAGGTAGTGATCGTCGAAATTTAAGGTGAAAGAATTTGGTCGAAACGACATGTCGTACTTGAATTGAGGTAGGTATTCATACCCCATTTAATTTTATAAGTGTTTAATTTTATTTATGCTTAGAATGCAATTTCATGTATTTATTTTACTGTCAATTATTTTATTTACTGTCAAATGTTTTGATATTCATGATTTAAAAAAAAAATACCCTACAGTTTCATGCTTTCATTTCTTGCATTATTTGAGAAGCAATTAAGGTATATGAATAAATGAAATAAATATGATAGAAAATTGAGCATGATTCAAAGATTTAAAAGCAATAATAATTTCATGTTGCATGTTGATCCGGAAGTACCAAAATGGTAAATGAGCTCTTTCAAGCATTGGTAAAGGAGGCAGCCATATGAGCCATGGTAAAGGATGGTTCTTATGAACCAATGATAAAGGAAATAACCAAAAATTTGACTGCGTACCTGATCAGTACGAATAAGGGTACTTCGGGACGGGTGATACATTTAGCATAATCATTTTTGCACTTTGCATTGCATATGAATAAGGTGAAAGAAATGAATGAAAGAAATCAAATGTTAAAAAAGGAAAATGCAGGAAAAATTAAAAAGTTTAAAGATTATGACTTGCAAAATGATATGATTTGAATTAATTCCAATTGTAAAAGTTTTTGTTTTATGCATCTTATGAAATTAATTGAGATATGAACTACCTGCTGAGTGTTGGCTCATTCCTCGTTTGAAAATATTTTTTTAGGAGAGATCTGATGGCTGCACGACGACCGTACATGTATCGTCGGATGAGATGTTCCATTTTATGTTTTAAGTTTGAGTCTTTGAGTTTGTTTCTGTATTTCGTGAGTTTGAATTTTATGTAATGGTGAGAGCTTATGTAATGTAATTGATGTTTAAAAAGTTTTTAGTAATTGTGAGATAGTTGATTAGTCTGAAACATTTCAGTTTGATGTCTTTTTGTGGCTCTTTCTTTTAATGTTGAATGACTATGTACTGCTGTTAAATTTATAATGAATTTGATTATGTTTTTATGCTCTTCCGTACGACCGTCTGTTCCCCCCCGTTATCAATGGGCTAGCCAGGCCGGGTCGTGACAGTCTTAGATGGTTTGGTCACATAAAACGGCGGCCTTCCGATGACCCGGTTTGAAAAGTAGATGTATTAGATTTGGCTTTTGTTAAGAAAGGTAGAGGTAGACCTAAAAAGGCTTGGTTAGAAAATATTAGAAATGACCTTTCTTTTTTAGATTTAAATGAGAATTTCACTCTTAACAAAACACAATGTAGAAAAAAGATTCACGTAGCCGACCCCACGTAGTGAGATAAAGGCTTGATGTTATTTATGTTGTTGTCGTCCTTCATCTTTTAAGGAATTCACTTGCATAAGAAAATGATATTGTTTTTATGTTGGTTTTTGATTTAATTTTCATATTATTCTTGGCAAAATTATTAGATTTTGTTAATATATACTACTAAATCATGAAATACAATTTGTATTTTCAACATGTTTGGCATACAAAAGAGATGCAATACTTGAATTGACATCCTTTTTTGGCCAAAGTTCTTTCATGATTTTTATGTTCTTTACATGTATCATGTTACTAATCTATTTTGAGATCTGCAATTATATTAAAATTTTTTCAGGTTATGGATATAAAAATATTGGCTGCAGAGATGGACCTTACTTGCATAAGGGCTTATAGACTTGATGCTCTAAAATCTGTCTCCCAAACTGTTGTTGGAGCTGATGTCGTAGCAACAAATCTGGATCGTGAGATTTATGACATAACAATTATGAAGTCATCATCAAGATTAGACAATGGTGACATGCATCGTGTGAACATGGACAGAGATAAAATTGATGCAGAAATCATGAGCATGGGTAAGATTGAGTTTTGAGCCCATATCTTATCTTGTAAACTATATTATGTAAATATGAAAGTATGTGTTCATTGGGAATGCAATTAAGTGTATGGGTTTTAAGTTTTTGTTTCTCAATTGTATATTTTAATAAGTTTGTTCATATTCATTATTTCATAGTTTCAATTCAGCCTGTTGAATTCCAATCAACACCAATGGAGTCAATAATCGATTTCACAATGAGAAGTGCTCATCAGTGCTCATTATTATTTCATCACTGTGTTGTTGTTTGTCTTTATAGCATTTGTCTTGCCACGGTTTTCTAGTTCCTGTAATTTCCTTTGTCACTCGCTAGTTTCTTCCCTTGTTCTTGCGCTATTGCTGCTCCTTGTTGTTTCGGTTGCTGCGTGTTTTTTGCTAACCTAAATGTTGCCGCCACAAGCATTTACGCTACAGATTTGCGAAGCCTTTCTTTTTTGCTTTCTTTTTTGACTTCTAGTTTTGACACCATGTTTCTATGCCGCTTTTGGATCTCCCTAATTGCTATAGTTGCTACACCCATGTTTTCTTCTATTTATATTATTTTTTTAAATTTCTACTTTATAGAAATGAATCTTATGAAAAAAATTGACACTATTAAAATTCATGTTAGATGTATTGAATCCTGTATGTTTTTTTGTTAGTTTCAGTTTAGAACTTTTAGTAGTTCTTTGTTATTTCTATAATTTTCCATTTATAAATTTACCTTGAGGTATGTTGCTATATATGCAACCACCTTCCTCTTTTACAGTATACAAATTTTTTTCCAAATCGAATAACATTTTATCGATCAACTCAATTAAATCTAATTAAACTCATATTAAGTTTAATTGAACTCAAATTAAATCAAATCAACCTCAGATTGACTCAAATCGACCCAAATCAAACTCGATTCAAGCCTAATAGATTCAATTTAAACCCAATTAATTTCCTAAATCAGGAATTTAATAAAAAAATCACAATTATCTTGGAATGCTCCCCCTGTGCCGCTGCCTTCCCATCAAATCTGAGAAAAAAAATCTAAATATTAGTGCAAGAGGTACAATTAGATGATCACATGCAACTTTCTGTCTTCATGAATTTTTTTTGCTTAATTTGGCATCATTAACCTTTTAGCAAGTTATTTTCTTATGTTCTTCTTGAAAGCCCTAATCTCATAAACACATATGCTGCAATTTGTATTTTTATCAATATTGCTGGTTTAGATTTTTATGGTATGACTTGGTATGAAATGATAGTGTTTATGTTGTTTATTTTTCCCTGAACAATATCGTTTCAGTTGTGTTGTTCCCTCTGTGTGCGACGTCTTGATGTTACTACATGTAAGCATGATCTACCTTAACTTCAAAATTTTCTTGAAATACATGGTCAATTTTATGGGCTTGTCTTGATATGTATTTAACTTACGGTTTTTTTCCTTATAATTAATAATGTACAGTGTAGTTGATGGAATGCTTTAGTTGCTTCATGTTTAGTTAAGGAAGTTATATGCTCAGGTATGATTGTTTGGCTTATCAGTATTTATTTCTTCTGGCAAAGGAAATCGTGGAAATGGAAGATACGTCAGCAAAAAGGAATTGAGAAAGCCTACGCAAATGATGAAAAATGGACCGGGAAGAAATCATTCTATAGGTGGGAGGGCTGAGAATTCAAAAGGTTTTCTCCCTAACAGTTTTGATCGTGTACTGCTTGATGCTCCATGTTCTGCCCTTGGTTTAAGGCCTCGTTTATTTGCTTCTGAGGTAATCTTTTATTAGCGAAAATAATCTATTTACAATTTCTATCTTCTTTTCTTACCTATTGTCAAGATATCCTGGACGTTTTGAGCTCGATTGCAGTTTTTATTATATGATCATATTCATATGAAACTGAGTTTTAGCGTTGAAAACCTTTATTCACATCCATTGTCTCACAAGAATACTCTGAACGTTGAAGATGATGTGCACTCTTGTAGTCTAGCCAAATTGATGATGAAGTCAATGTATTCACAAACGGAAGGCTGAAGCCTACTAAAGTTTCTACCTTGGTCCTTTAATGGATGTTTCTTATTCTCTGGAGTTTCTTCAGCATTATATGGAACCTAGTTTTTATCAATTTGCAATGGCAGTTTAGGGCTTATGGTGCTGAATGCTAATATGTCTACAGAAAGGGAAAAAAAATGCTTAAATGTTTGCATTCTTAAAAAAAAAATCAAAATATTACAACAAGATAATGATATAAGTACATCAAAGTAAAACTAAAGAATTGCTGGAGAAAAAAATAAAAGTATACGTAAAAGATTCAGATGTCATGATAGCTTGTGAAATTAAATCCCAAGAAACATAAAAACTACAGAATGGCTTATTGGATCTCCTTGCTTGACATTTGGTGGAAAGTGGGGAGTGATGATATATTTTTTTTACTCCAAAGTTTTTTGATAAATAGAATTTGAAACATTCTATCGGCTAAAGAGGGCACTCTTAGTACTCTCATTGAAATCATAAGGTTATAGAGCATCATGATCATCAATGTGTTCACAAATTAGATCGAAGTAAGAAGTTTCCGTAGTAAGTGGATGAGGATCAATGGTGATGCTTATGGGTGTTGATAAACCATAGTGCAGGTAGGGCATAAGAGGCTCTAATGCCAAAGGAAAATTTGGTTCCAAGTTCTGATTGCAAAATTGATGTGAAATATGATTTGCCTTCAAAGTGGTAGTAAGTTAGATTTGATCATTTGATAGTGCCTGTTAAGCCTAATAATTGGATTTCCTCAATTTTGATGAGCCTTGACGCATTTATAAAATTCTGTCCAAAAATTATGCAGGATGAATAATATAATAGGGTGCCTTTAAATTCAACCCTTTGTTAATATTCACAAGTTGATGGCCCAATCTACACTTGCCTCTCTAAATGGGAACCAACTTCTACTTCGATCAGGACTTTGGTTTCTAATGATCTATAGAGATTAGTAGTAAGCATTATCTACTTGCAAATGTTTGTCAATATAAAACCCATGAAATATAGAGCGGATTGATTGAAATACTGTAACTGAAATCAAGGGATTGCTATCAAGACTGGAGTGTTTGGTGGTTCCTCGAAAGAGTGGAAATGGGGCATTCATTTTAGCATACGCATTGGAAACCAGTGATATAATTGGTAAACCGAGAGAACAGCCTGGTGTAGTCTTGTTCTAAAAATATTTTAACATTAATATGACAAGGGTCAATGAGACCAATGGAATGGATGCCAGCCAATTGGAAAGTCATCAAAAACTTAGGATAATCTCTATGTTGGATTGCCTGATGAGAATTTATTAATAATAGAAAAATAAGAGGTGCAGTAAGTTTAGAGATCTGTTCTTCGTACAAGATGAGAGTAGGTTTAACCTGATATGAGAATGGATGCTTATGAGAAGGTAGTACTGGATCTTGATGAAAAAATAAGGGGAAGTGGTTGTTTGATGAGGGAAAATGAATTCTATCTTTTAGCTGCTTAGCCCACAAAAATCATGTCACGACCCGATCTGAAAGCTTAAATTAATAAGGTGGGAACAGACGGTTGAACGATTATTTAACAATTTTGCTCGCTAAAATTTCTAACAATTATTTTCAATATACTGAAAGAGTCACTAAAATCTTAGATGTATTTTTTAATATTTTTCTCTCAGAGCATTGCATCTACAATATTCATTCTTTTCTTTTTCACTCATTTAAATTCTTCAAATTATTCTTATGTATGTTTATAATAGTAAGGGTGAATCATAACTCAATTAGCATGTAATACTTCTAAATTATAGTAACATCACATCATTTTGAACAATATACATGTCACACCCCACAACACCCCTATCAATAATGTAGGGTGCAACAGGTAAAAACATAAAATTCTTCTATATATATATATATATATATATATATATATATATATATATATATATATATATATATATATATATATATATATATATATATATATATATATATATTCTAGCCACAGTTATTCACATTCCTTTATAAACGGAAGCAGTCAAAATAACTCATTTATATCATACATATATAATTACAGAGCCACTAAGAATCTCAAAACTTTTCAATAATAAATAGTCTACATACCTCTATTGCAGACTTATTTACACCAAGGTTTAAAATTGCGTATTCGGGTATTGAGGCGTTTTTCATTCGTGAGGCGAGGCGTAAGCCTCAAGGCATTTTGAGGCGTAAGCCTCAAAATCAAAAGATTGCGTAAAAATGAAATGATAAATTTTTTATATACTAATGAGTGAATAATATAAAACATAAAAAAGCATAAGATATGAAGTGAAATCAAAATATCCCAATAATAAGACAACATGAAATATAGTTCAACTCAAAATTCTATCTTTCCAAAATCTCAGTATTCTTTTCATTAAAATATAATTTCAATTTCCAAAAATAAATAGCAATGACATATCACATAAGAACTCATAAGTCATCAACACTGTCATCACTAAGGGGTTCTTCATTTGAATCATTATTTTGATGAACTGCTCTATCCCCTTCCTCCTCTCCTATAGAGTCTAATGTCGGGCATTTACTTCAAGATTTATGTAAGTTTTAATATATATAGTGTGAGGTGTGAGGCGTAAGCCTCATGCTAGTGAGGCGAGGCGGGCCTCAACTAAGTTGAGGCGCAAGCCTCATAAAAAAAACTCGAGGCGTAAGCATCGAGGCATTTTTTACTGAAATTGAGCAAAGGCGGGCCTCAAGGCGAGCCTCATATTGCGCAATTTTAAACCATGATTTACACAGCTGTACAATAGAATATAAAGTTTTATATTGACCTAAGTTTATTTGGCTTCCACAGTTAACTTATCCTTCTATTCCACTTCTTGCCTTTGCCGACTCCACTTCTTGAACTCTAACACTATGCTGATCCTTCTTTTGCAATACATTTTGCTGTGTATTGCTACAATCCTACACTACTAGTTCTTCCCATTTCTCATTTGGCCGATCCTTCGTGCAGATATCCAATCCTTGCCTGAACTTTTGAATATTACTAATATCCCCTCATCAGAATTTCATCCCCGAAATTTTGAATATTACAAATCTTTACTATTGGAATTCTCATATTTTTAAAGGATAGCGAGCATTGAAAGCTACTCTGCTTTCTAAATAGCATCGACATGTGTTTCTTAATTTATTATTATTAAAATTTTTAAATAATTTATTTGGGAACTAACTAGCCTTCATTCATTCTGACAGTGAAGCAACATAGTTATATATATTTTTTTACACACACAAACACACACACACACACACACATATATATATATATATATATATATATATATATATATATATATATATATATATATATATATATATATATATATATATATATATTGTATTTTTTATATTTTATTATTTATAATCTGTAAATGCATATATAGTTAAAAAGTATATATTTGCACTTTTTTAATTTTTAATTTAACTACTTTATTAATAATATTATTTATTTTTATTATATCTTTTATGAAAATGAGAGATGTGTATGAGCTCTCTGCAAATTTCTTGGTCCTTGTGTATGTTGTAGGGTTGTCAATATTTGACACGACACGACAACCCGACACGAAAAATTCGGGTTGGACCCGACCCGTTTGATAAACAGGTCGGGTTGCCGGGTCAACCTGAAAACCCATTTATTTTAAAAAATTTTGAATTTCCCGCTGACCCCGCCCGCTGCCCGCCTGCCCCGCGTGCCCCGCCGCTCCGCGCCGTCGCCGCTGCCGCGCTGCCAAACCCTCGCGCGTCGCCCACTGCCGGGTCGCGGGTCGGGTCGGGTCAAACCGGCAACCCGGACGGGTCAGGTCCGGGTTGAAATGTCCGACCCGTTTGCAAAACGGGTCAGGTTCGGGTTGACTCGTTCGGGTTGACCATAATTGACACCCCTAGTATGTTGGTCCCCTCCTATCTATAGGAAATTCAACAATTAGCATCAAAACTATTGGAAGAATATTGACTAAATCATTTGTTGGAATCAAAGTTTTCTAAGCTAGGTAAATTGATCCGTGATTCTCTCCTTATTTGGTATGGCTTCATACTCTTGTGTTCATTGGTTGTGGCTAATCTTTTGAGATTTCTTGGACTGACATTATTTTTGGGACAGTTTCAGCTCCTTGTAGCAACTATTTGTGGTTTTTTCCATTATGTTTGTTTGAAACTCCTTCGATTGAGGCTATTGATAGAGGTATGGGAGATATTATAGCTGCTCCTCTCATAATAATAACTCTGGCGCTTCTTTTTTACTGTTATTTTGTGTGTGTTTTTTGTTTCATCTTTAATGGATTCTTTTTGTTTGGTGTTATTGATCATATATAAAAGTTCATGTAGGTTTTTAGATCTTATAGAACTGTCCCAAGGCTAACCAAGAGGGGGGTGAATTAATTATTAAAAAAAATTATCTTGGATTTTTAAAACCTTTTTAGATCTTTTTAGAAAATTAAATCACTAATCCTGAAACATACAGTTATTTATAGAAATAATTATCACAGTGGATTTTGTAATCACAAAATTTTAAATGTAGAAAATAAAAATGCGAAAAAATTAAAACAATAGATGAATACCAAATTTTATAGTTATTCGGTCCAACTTGATCTACATCCACTCCATAGAGACTCCTCCATGCATTGCATTAAACAATAGTGGCTCTCCTTTTGGTCCCACAGCAAGGCGAAGAAGCCCTTATAAATTCTCTTCCACCAACCTGGTGCGGTAGAGAACTGTCGCCTTTTACACTCTCTAAGTGATGGCAGCGAACTGTCACGTCCTTTTTTAACCTCCTAGTGATGGCAGGATACCCAGATCCAATGTTGAAGATCTTCTCCCAAGATCCTCCAAAGAAGATGGACAAAAACTTGAAAAAGACAAAGAGATCCTCACTTGTGTAACCTTGTGAATTCCTCACAACTCCCCTTCACTAGATCTCTCACTCTTCACTCTCATAATTTTTCCCAAACATACTCTTAATGGTCACTCTTAAGAGAAATTTGAAGCCAAAGGATAGTTTAGACAGTTTTTAGGACCCTTTAACACAAAAAAATCGTTCAAAAATTAAAATTTTCAAGAGAACCATCTTACATTTGTACTGTACGATCATGGATCGTCCGGTTCGAGCAGTTCAAAAAATCAGGGCTTCATTTAGTGCGAACTTGGACAAACTTAGTTTCGTACACTGTTAGTCGTCTGCACGAATAAAGATTGTACCGTATGAATTGTTTAAAAAATAAATGCATTCGTTCAGTACGATATAGTACGAACCTAATTTCGTACTATGTCAATCGTTTGTATGAATGCAGATCGTACTGTACTAATAGTTCAAAAAATAATGTGTTTGTTCAGTACGATCTGGTATGAATCTAATTTCGTACTCTGCCAGTTGTCTGTACAACTTTATATCGTAGAGTATGAATAGTTTCTAAAAATTTAAGCCATGATTTGATTAACTGCAATATGGAGGAAAACTATATCAAATCGTATTGCACAATCAGACTTAAAAAAATATTTATTCAGGTATTTTTTCATGTGACGCGATCTCGACCCGAATAAATATTCAAAATGCTCCCAATCGTATGGGGATTTTTATGGGCTCTTTGAAATGCATTCTTGTACTATAAGATAATTTCATAATATAAAGTGTATATATTAATAAACATGTACAAAATACATATCACATTGAACATAATATTTTCTTGGGCAATTTTACGCCTGATATTTCTTTAAGTGTTGACTGTTGATCAACGGCATGGGCCTCTGATTATCCAGATCGTTCAATTGATAAGCCCTCATTGGTACACTTTCTCGACGACAAATGGACCTTGCTAATTAGATACGACCTTGTCACCAATTTTTCGGTATGGGATGATTAACCTTCTCAACATCAAGATCAATTCTCCTTCTTTAAATGCCCAAGGACGCACCATCCGATCAAATGATTTCGCCATTCTTCCTCGGTAGATTTTCAAGTTTGTTGAGCCTATAGTCTAATCTCATCGAGTGCATCTAGTTCTTCCATTCTCAGGTGGACATTCTGTTCTTGCGTGAGATCATGCTGAATAGCTACCCGTAGTGATAGTAGCTCAATCTCCAATGGCAGCATTGCTTCAACCCCGTACACCAGTGCGTAAGGAGTAGCTTTGGTCGGCACCTTGTAAGTTTTACGATACGCCCATAATGTTTTTGTCATTTTAGTATGTCATTTTTTTTATTCTTGGTAAGGATCTTCTTCAACAGTCTCACCAACGTCTTTTTGAAGGCCTCTATCAAGTCATTTTCCTTTGTGTTGTATATTGATGAGAATTGTCAATCGATCTTGTGTTGCTCAATAAACTTGTAGGTTTTGGCACCCTTGAACAGTTGTGCTTCTGTCTGAGATCATGCTACGCGATACACTAAATTTGTTGATGACATTGTGAATGAAGAAGTTAATCACATGTTTGGACGTGACTTATTTGAATGGAGCAACTTCTGCCTATTTAGAGAAATAGTCTGTTGCTGCCAGTACGAAGCGGTGTCTGGCTAATGACGGTGGATCTATCGGCTCAATTATGTTTATGCCCCATCATTTAAATGGTTAGGACGCTATTGTTGGTTGCAGAGGATTTGACAGCTGATGTATAACATCATCGTGAATCTGATACTTGTGGCACCTCTTAGCGTGATCAATGCAATATGTCACCATTATTGACCAATAGAAACCCATTATTTTGATTTTAGCAGTCATTTTTGGACCTGACTGATGTGCACTATAAAGTCCTTCGTGGACTTCTATTACTATATTAGCTTCCTTAGTCCTAAGGCATCTTAGCCACATTTGATCAAAAGCTTGTCGATACAGCATGTCGTTGACAAACGTGTATCGCAATGCCCTCTTTCGAATTTGTTCGGCTAGAAATTTATCCACTGTAAGTTTACTTTCTTTGAAGTAGTCGATGAACGATTGCCTCCAATCATCTCTTTTCTCAACATTTAGACAATGCGACCATGACTTCAAGCATTTATTGGTTTTACATCTTTTGACTATATGATGCTCTTCCAGCTGATTTTCAGTAATGCTATGTTAGGGAGGTTGATGATCAACCAAGTTGTATCCTACTGGCTGGAATCTGATATTCTCTCTGCCTATGAGAATTACAAGATTATCGGCTCTAAGACACGATGACTATAAACTCCAATCAGTATGGGTTCTTTTTCATGCGTATTTGCCACATCCTTGGCTAATTTAGTTAGACAATCTACTCTGTTGTTCTTACCTCGAGGAACTAGAGCTAGTTTAACATTCGACCCTTATTTCAGAAGCTTGAGAGCTCGCCAGTGGTAGTGGGCTAATTCAAGTTTGCAAATCTCGTAAATGCTAAGGACTTGATTTATCACAAGTTACGAGTCACCGAAGATTTGGAGATTTTAGATTCTGACATGGATTGCAATCTCCAGTCCCGCTATTAGAGTTTTATACTCGGCTTTATTAATGGTGCAAGGCTCAGTTAAACTGAACGAAAATCTCATTATACCTCCTTCATATGATATGAAGATGAGATCGATGGCAGCTCGGGCTCTTGTGAGATTTGGAGGTCGGGTAGGTTTAATCGAAGATGAACGCGAAAATATATATTCCCAAAATGATAATTTTTCGTTCTCCTCGACCTGCATGATTTGCTCGTCGAGCAAATCATCATTGAGTGGGGAATCTGCTGGGATAGGATGTATGGCGAGAAAATCTGCTAAGACTTATCCTTTCACTTCCTTTTGTGGGATTTACGTGATATCAAATTGTAGTAATATTAGTGCCCACCTGGCTAAGCGACCTGTCAACGCTAGTCTTGTCATCAAGAACTTCAGCGGATTGATCTTTATTTTTTTTGAAACTAGGATTGATCTTTGATATCAACGTGATCTTATGGGACAACGTAATGCCGGAGTTTCTAGACTGTGAAAATTAATGCCAGACAATGTTTCTCAATCGGAGAATATCCTATTTATACTCCAATCAGCCTCCGATTGATATAGTAAAGTGCATTTTTTTCCCTCTTCATTGTGCTGGGCTAATAATGCTCCAAAGGACTTCTACTGCTAGTGTGTACAATATAAGAGGCTTCCCTGGAATTGGCGCCACAAGGATGGGCGAGTTTATCTTTATTAGGGATTCCTTTCTTCAGTAGAGACGATAGTGTCTTACCATTTCTCAACTGCACTTATCTCCTCTGGCTCAAACTCGTTTGACGGTGTATTTTCTTCAAAGTCGACCATCATAGCATCTGGAGATTCATCCGTTGATTCAGAGTTACTGCCCAAGTTTACCTGCTCCATCTACGAAGCGATATCGGGATATGCTCCATCTTCTTCTAGAAAATACAGATCCTCCAGCACACTACAATCCATTGATGATACCATCTTGCAGGATTCATAAACGACTTCTTTTTCCTTTTTGATTGAAGCCACTAGTGTCATCGAAATAACCCGACAAGTTTCCACGGGGGCCTCTTTTGCCTCCTCAACTTTAAGCTCTACCTTAAAATCAACAAGCCTAATGTGGCGTCTCGTAGTTTGGTAGTATTCATTCAAACTGTCGATAACCCTTTGGGTTCTTGTCTTTTTCTCTTTAGCTTTTCTCAGTTTGGTCTTGTTTTTGGAGAATTTCACCCTCCCGGACTTTGAAGTGTTAGCTTGGTTGGGGAATTATTTAGAAGTAGATGCTCGCACCGCAGACAACGCCTTGTGATCTATCATCGGCTCAGTGGGAGACTTTCATTTCATCCCCGTAACTCTTTCAAGCCACCTTAGCATTTTCACAGTTTTCTTAGAGACTACAATCTCCTATTATTTTTCTTTAATTGGCTTCTTTTTCTTTCTTATTTCTTCAATCGGGGGTACAAAAGAAGTCGTAACTGACCGAGTTGATTCATTTCTGTGGTTAGTTAACACATTATCTGATAATGTGAGCTCTCCCTTCCGGTGCTTTCTTTCCAACCAATCCTTAAAAATATAGCAATCTTTTATAGGATGGCCGAGCGCTCGGTGATGTTGACGAATATTTTCGTATCGACCTGACATGGATCGAGCCCGACTGGTCATATTGACCTGACCTGGATCGAGCTCGACTAGACTCGATCACACTAGATCGATTTGATCGAATGCAGTCAAAGCGAAATTGGACCACGATTTGTTGAAATTAAATTTTAATTTCATCAAATTATCTTCATTTTGATTAAATTAAATTCAGTTTAATTAAATTGAAAACAAATAAAATCAAATCGAGCCTCGTCGAGGCAAATTTGATGCAATTTGATGCAGTTCAGCGCCAATTCAAGTTTAATTTCACAAAATTAACTTGATCAGATCCACTAAGACCCAAACTAACCCAAATTGGTTTGAGTCGAGTCCGATTCGGGCTCAATTTCAACCCTAATTGCCAAATTCAGGCTCATTTGACCTCCCAAAACAAGAAATCAAGTGAAGGGTCCAAGTTTCATGTAAAATCCTTCTCAAATTCTTTGTTTCCCGCAATTAGGGCTCCAAATTGGAGCATTTGAGCGATGGGCTTGCTGCTTTCAAGGTCTCCAAGAGAGCGAAACGGAGAGAGAGCCATTCGGCTCTCCCAGGTGTGTTCGCCCATCCCAGACAAAGCGGAGAAGGGAGAGGGAAGTAAGCTCTCCCGTGTGCTGGCTTCCGTCCCACTCTAGGCGGAAGAGGAGCGGAAGAGGGGAGAAAAGAGAGAGCCGAGCAGCTCTCTTGCTTGGGCGCATCGAGCTGAAGTACAGAAGAGGGCCGCCGACCCTCTGTGTGCATATAGGAGACCCGATCGCGAGTGAAGAAGCAAACAGAGCCTCTTGGCTCTGTTTGTGTGTACGCCTGCGTCCGATTGGGCGAGTGGGGAGCTCCGTTCGTCGGCGGCTGGGTGTTTGCGCCAATCAAGCAAGGAAGTCGAGTAAAGCTAGGTGCTGATGCAAGAGTTTGCTGCTGTCTTTCTCCTCTCTCTCACAAAATCAGGAGCAAAAGGGCTGCTGTAGTGAGTTTCTATTTCAACTAGGGAAGGTAGGAAGCCTCATCTTCGGCGACCTTTTGATGGTAAAATCAGCATCTTGGGCAGCGACCTCCGGAAGTCGCCGCTGCTGTCCAAGCTTCAAGGTCACTGTCTAAGCTGCTCCGGAAGCCGCCATTGCCGACTTCCGGAGCAGCTTGGGCAGCGACCTTGGAGCTTGAATAGCGGCTTGGACAGTGCTGGGAGCTTGGACAACACACTTTCTCTCCTTGACTAGGCGAGTGGATTGTGGCTTGCGCCGTGACAACCCGGCGAGGTAAAATCTTTAAAAACTTAGTGAGACCTAGGTAACCCCCAAGGCCAATGGTTGTGTGGTTGACGTCCCCAAGCCATAGGTCCCTTAGAAACTTTATTTGTTTGCTTCCCCAAAACCTATGTGTGCTGTCCTCTCCGCAAAAATAGCTTAAATCCGGTGTTTTCGTATGTTTTCTCTTGTGAGAGCCAAAGAGGCATGCTCGGATTTGTATCCGACGATCTCTCAAATGCATGTAAAAGCATTCATTTTATGTCTAATACCTTCGCCTACAACCAAACTTTAAGCTAAGTATTGTCACTCAACCATACCTTGAATGACAATGCGTAGGAACTTTTACATCTTGTAGCATGCATGTCACTTTTAGCAAATTGTAATTATGACA
The DNA here is from genome assembly GCA_016618105.1 of Dendrobium huoshanense. NCBI lineage: Eukaryota > Viridiplantae > Streptophyta > Magnoliopsida > Asparagales > Orchidaceae > Dendrobium > Dendrobium huoshanense. Next base: position 63,435,647 of record CM028351.1, read on the forward strand.
AAATTAACTTAAATATTTGGGAATTGCACTGTTAGCATTTGTAATTTTGGCTGAATTTGTTGAATGTCAAGAAAATGAATTCAACTGATTTCGGAAGCTTGCAAACAAATTGTGGGGTCTTTCATGAACCCTCAAGTTCCTGTTTCAAATCCCATTATAAAAGAAATTATTTTTGAATTCACTTTTTATAAATCTTCAAATTTTGAATGAAAGACAAATAATGAAAATCTGCGAGCTAAATGTTTGCATGCTTGACTAAATTAGTTTGCATGATTTGGATTGCAATCCTTAACTTGTGAAAGTTTGGAAGATAATTAAATAGGCTTATTTAATTCAAAAAAAAAAAAAAGATCTTGAGATGTATTATGGGCCCTCAAAGGCCCATGATCCCTCATGTTTTGAAATTATCTAACCCTATTTTATTACTTTCAAAATAGAGAGTTTGAGGTGAGATTGCTAAAATTCTTGAAATTGGAGAATCATCTACACATGCATGCACTCCTAGGTTCTTCTTAGATCATGCCCAACTTGATCTTAAATCTCCTAGAAGTCGTAGGTATAGATCTCTCCTATCCAAAATTCTAAATCATGTTAAAATTGGTTTAGAAATCTCTCCAGTCTTAGGAAATAAATCTTCCCTCCTCGAATTGAGTCCAAAAAACTCTAAAAGACATAGGAAAATTCCTTTCATGTGCGTATCTCCTCTTTCCATGAATCCAAAACATCCATGGAGGAATGGGGAATCCTCTTTCGTGCGTGATATTTGGAACATTCTCAAAGCTCCAAGTGTTAGATTGCATGAATCTTATAGCCTTAGGATCAAAATCCTAGGCGCACTCTATCATATTCGTTGAGACAAAATCAACAAGCGATCATGTTTCTCCTCCTTCATGCATTGCAAGTGGAGCCTCCTCAAGGCTCCAAGTACCATATTACACGAGTCTTTGAATTTAGAAATAAATTCTAAGTCACTAATTTCTTGTTTGTTGAAACAAAATCAATGAACAATCATATATTCCTCGTTGTGTATGTTAACTTGGATTTTCCAAAAATCATAAACGCATGCCAAGAGGCCATGAACTTGGAACCAAATCCCAAGTTCTTCTATTATTTATTTGTTGAAAAGATAAAACCAGCAAACAGTTATCCTCCCCTTTCATGCATAACTTTTGAAGATTCTTCAAGGCTTCAAATACTTCATTGCATGACTCCTAGCATATCTTAGGAGCTATCACACATCTTCCCTCATTTGCCTAACATATATTAAGTAAATGATTATGCATCATTGAACATATGGTTCATTGATTTATCCTACCATATACAACCCATAGGTTGTGTATCCCTTCATCTCTTTCTATAACTCAAAGGTTAATAGGGAAGATCTTCTCATTCTTCTAACTTAAATTAGGAGAGTGTGCATCCTTCTCTGAATGTCAAATGTTCAAGGAACTTTTAAGAGTTTGCAACTTCTAAGTTACATCTCCATCCCTCCAACCCAAATTGGAAGAATGAATCTCTCTCTTTGGACACCAAACATTCAAAGAATCTCCAATTTGCAATATCTAAGTTGCACTTTGGACCACTTCTTTTCTTATAAACCTAAATTGTAGGAAACCTCTCAATTTCCCTCCATTCTCCTAGCTTCAAATTAGGCAAATGGATATTTCTCTTTGAGCATCAAAAGTTCAAGGAATATTCATGGATTTGCAACCCACAAATTGCATGTTCCTTCCCTGGTTTCTACAACTCAAATGTTGTAGGAAATTCCATCATTCTCCTAAACCCAAATTAGGAGACTGTACCCCCTCTCTTTGAACATCAAATGTTCAAAAGCATTCAAAAGTTTGCAACCCAAAGTTGCATCTTTTTTTCTCCTTCTACAACTCAAAAAGAATTGCAGAGATCCCTCTCATCCCACTAACCCAAGTTAGATGGGTGAATATCCCCTTCTTTGAACACCAAAATGTTCAAATAAATCTTTTCACTTTGTAACTTCCAAGTTGTATTTTATTCTCCTTTCTTCTCTACAAACCAAAATTGTAGAGAAATCTCTTCCTCTCTACAACTCAAAAGTTGTATGAAACTCTCTTTCACTCAACTCATGTTGAGTGATTCAATCTTGTTACAAACCAACCTATTTGTTGAGCCAAAAGCAACAAGTAGTTTCATCCCAAACATAGGATTCAAAGTTCTATCTCCATCCATCCTTCCAACTCAAGTTGGAAGGGTGCAACCCTCTCTTCGAACATCAAAATGTTCAAAGACATTTATGAATTTGCAACCCATAAGTTGCATATTCCCACAACTCTCCTCGTGCTTCCAAATCATAGGAGATTTCCCCTCTCTTTAGCTCCAAAAGTTAAAGGAAATTCTCCAACATTTAGCCCAAAAGCTAAATGTTGGATTCCTACTCTCTTCTTATCTCCAAAAGCTAAGGAGGATTCTTCAACACGTAGCCCAAAAGCTATATGTTGGATACTTTTCTTAGACCCAAAATTTAAGTAATCATTTACTTAACCAAATCAAATGATATCTCCTATGACATTTAAAATGCTAAATACGTAGATGTCCTTTAGGAATTTTCCTATATGTTGAAGTTTATCCTACTCTGTTGGATGAATCTCACCAAGTCCTAAGTGCAACTCTTTAGGCATGTCTATCTTACCCCTTTAGATCGACACTTCTCTTATCCAAACACTAAAAGAACTCCAAAACACCTAAAAATCACTTATGTTCCTTTTGATATAATGATTAATCATCTCCCTCGAAAGGTGGGATGCCAACATTATTGTATCTTAGGATTCATAAGTAACATGTTTGCCCAAAAGCAAACAGTGGTTACTTTATGGGTTCTTCATAACTCTCATAAATATAAAACATTTAAAAATCAAATAAAATCTTTAAGTCACAAACAACTTAAAGTGAAACCACTTTTAGATAAAGATTAAACATCTTCATTCCAAAATAAAACTAAACACTCTTAGTGTGACATACGACACAAGCCTCACATACTTAGGTGCACATCCCCTAGGCATGCTAGGACTAGAATTTTTCTTTTTGTGCATATGTGGTTGATGATTTGGTGTGATTGACTATTGGATTATCTGCGTTGTGAACACTTGCTCTTAGGTGATTGGTGTAGAAATATTTTTTTTTTTCCGTGCAGGTGGCCATGTTCAAAGGGGGCGCTCATAAATAATAAAAATGCTTGCATGACAGGTGTCACTTAAAACCCCCCAAGTGATGTGGCCAATAGGGTAGAAGCAGATATTTTGACACTCTAAGTGCTAAATAAAATCCTAAATGTGATATTTTATTATATAAACTATCTTTGAACTCTGTTTTGTAAGCTTGAGTCTTTTTTTTTCAAATATGTATTTGATAGAATTATGATGTAATTAAACTTGTGTGGGTCTAGATTGAAAGGAGGAGGTGAACAAGAGGAATGTACCTGTGGAAGGTGAGGCATGAGACTTCATTGGAAGCTAAAACTTGAAGACCCCACAAGCAAGAGTCTGTAAATAAAATTTTACTGGGTTGTATAATGACAGACAACTTAGCTGTCAAAATTAATTGTAATAACATGGACATTACTTACATTTTTGCTTTAGTTGATTTACATTTCCTCACATGTGTTGATTGTTTATTGGGTGTACAATAAAAAAGCATATATTTTTTATAGGTTTCTTTCTTGCTTTGTTTGGGGGTGGCCTGGATTATTTGATACGATGGGCTCTTAGGACAAAATAAGATTTTTACCATTTAAAATATAATAACCTTAAAAAATCAATTTTAGGCTTCATGATTTTCTAACAAAAGAAAATTGCATGGCTCCCTTTCAAGAATCCAATTTTTTTAAAATTGAAAATTAACATGCATAGTCAAAAGTGTGTCTCATGTAGAAAAGCACTCACTTAAGGATTCGATAACAAAATGTATTTTCTTTGTGAGTCAACATCTGCATACCCTGTATATGTATGCATCTTAGCCTCAAAGCCAAGCTATAAGCCCTACTTCCTAAACAAAAATAGCACTCCACTCTTTATATGCATTGAGACTAGAAAATATAATTTTAAAAGCGATTAGGTGGATCTAGCTAGTAGTCCTCTCCAGGCAGGACAATAAATCCAGAGGTCGGGATGGCTATGCCTCATGTGAGGTGTAGTTTATAAGTCCCTTTTGCATTCCATTAAACTTAGGTTCGAGGCACTACCTCTCGGCAGTCCTCACCTTAGTTTTAGAATCTGAGATAAATGGTTGATTCCAATCACCATATAAGTCCTTACCTTTCGCACAGTTCCTCCAACATGTGTTGTTTGAATCTAAGTCCCAAACTTTTAATAAAAATATCAACTTAAACAAAAATTAGAATTAAAAAATGTAAAGCCCAACATAGGATAGTCCGAGCACCTCTAAGATTTCTCAAAATTAAGTGCTCCTACTTCACCTCCTTCGGCTCTCATTTTAGAATCAGATTCTAAGTTGATCCTTTCACCCCTTCAAATTTCTAAAGGTCAAAGCCTTTAAACAAGACTTTCATGGATTCTTAAAATTAAATTTAGTCATTGTCTAAAATGACTTTCAAAAGAAAGAAAATCATTAGTTTAATTAAAAGTTTTCTCAAGCATCAAAACTTGAGATGTAATTAACTATAGGGGCTTGCCTCTATGAGACGTTTGTACCCCAAAAATAAATAAACTCCATTCGACCAAATATCGAATGGGGGAATCTTTATTAAAATTGTAAATTTTATCATTGAGTCCAAAAGAAAATGATAGTTTTTACCCTTCAGGGTAGTATATCATCATTCTTATGTTGTACTCGATCATAAAGTACGCAACCCGTTTGAGGACTACAAAAATTCTCCAACAGGTGATACGTGCAATAATTTGGGATGTCAGTTTCTTTCGACTCCTCCGGCCTTTTGCACTTCGGCAGTTCTAGACCTGCTTTTAATGTCTGTCAAAATAAGTTGACGACACTCCCTTTTAAATGAATATTTCTTATTCATCTTGTCTTTGAGTGATGAGAATGTTCTATCACCAGTTCCCATTGTTTACCTCAAGCGTTCTCCTCCGCCTTGAAAAATTTGTGGCCTATCATTCTCCCTAAGTATCAACTTCAGATGAGGGTTAGGATTATAGACTTGCTTTAGATTTTCTTCGTACTGCATTGGTCGCTTATCTTTGTCTATATTATAAACCACATGCTTCCCCTTATTCGTCCTGAGAGAGGATGTAGAGTAGGTTTCACCCTTCTTGGTATCTGAGGCTTTAGCCTTCTTGAGCTTATCATAGTGACATTCTCTTTGTGGCCACTCTATCCAGCAGATCCTTAAATATGATAATTATAGCCATGCACAAGAATGGTTGCATCTTATCGTCGATGTTTCTAATTAATAATTGCACGGCGTATTCTTTCTTTAGCTGGTGCTCACATTTCATGCTTAGATTTCGCCAACAGATAATTGATGTAGGCAAGGGGGGTCAAAACATCTTAAGTCTTAGGGCTACTTGTTGCCTCTCGATTTGGGTCTTGGCTGCTCTCGGATTGGGCCTTTGGCTGCATTGGTTTTGAGTTGTTATCTTGGGATATACTTGGTGCTAGCTCATTAAAGCTTGAGGTGATATTTAGCTCATTATTTGGAGGAGTTATGGAACTTCCTAGCTCATAAATTTGAAAGGTTATGTGGAGTGGAGCTTGTTTCTTCCCCTTCTTGTGTCTCCTCAGTTTCTTCTGTCCTGTTCCCATAAAATGGTTGCTGGGTGCTTGTGTGGGCTTTTCGATTTCTCCCCCTGGCTGCTTTCCCGTGACCTCTCCAGCCTGTTTCTGTGTTGGCTCTTCGGATCCCTCCCTGGCTGTGTTCCTGTGGCTTCTCTTACCCTTTTTATGTGCTGATTTTTGGGAGTTGTTTTGTGGTGTATATTTCCCTTCTTCTTCCCCTTACCTGATTGATTTGGTTGAAGGTTTAGTTGGTTGTTTGGCTCCCCTTTTTTTACTATAAATATGTGATGAATAGTGAATAAAAAAAGGTTGATATAATGTGATTTTTGGACATGAAAACCTGAAGGTTTTTTGGAAAAGCTTGTGAGCTTGTTCCACTTCTTCTTCTTCTACTTCTTGGGAAGGCTTGCGAGCTTGTCATTTCTTCGTCTTGGTCTTCTGATCCCTTTCTTCTCTCCCCAAGATCGACGTCACTTGTATCCTTCTTCTCAATTCAAGAAAGCAACTTTAGGTGTATTTTTATGTTTGTGTCTGTGTCAGTGTCAAAGTTTGTATGTCTTTTATCTTATAAAAAATTATAGTTTGTCGTATTTTTTGAGAATTTGGTGTATTTTCTTTATCCTAGGAAGCGTGTGTTTTTGCTTGCAAAAATTTGGGAAAAGTCCCAAATTTTTGCTTGCATCAATTTGGTATCAGAGCTTAGGTTTGTGTCTTCCTAGGTCTTGTTATGTGTCTTTTTTTAAGTGTTTAGTAAAATGGAAAATCACCAAAAAATTGAATCAGTTATGGAAGAAAGCAATCCAGATGCTTTTGAAGTCCATGTCCCATTGATAGATGGGTTCCAACGGAAGGAAATTTGACAAATCACTTACATAATGAATTATACAAGCTTCATGTGAAGATGCATATGAGTACGGAAATCTATATGAAGAAAATGAAGCGTCTGCAAGAACAATTTATGAAATAACGAGAAGAAATCCTGAAGAAATATGAAGACAAAATTCTAGAGCTAGACGCAATGCCTTCAAATCATACTCAAGCTTCATCAGGAGATGAACAATTTCAACCGGAGGAGAATTGTCGGCAATGGGTGGGTCAAAACATCTTGAGTCTTTGGGCTACTTGTTGCCTCTCGGTTTGGGTCTTGGCTGCTCTCGGATTGGGCCTTTGGTTCCATTGGTTTTGAGCTGTTATCTTGGGATCTACTTGGTGCTAACTCATTAAAGCTTGAGGTGATGTTTAGCTCATTATTTTGAGGAGTTATTGCACTTCCTAGCTTATAAATTTGAAAAGGTATGTGGAGTGCAGCTTGTTTCTTCCCCTTTTTATGTCTCATTGATTTCTTCTTTGTCATGTTCCCGTAAAATGATTGCTGGGTGCTTGTGTGGGCTTTTCGGTTTCTCCCCCTGGCTGCTTTCCCGTGACTTCTCCAGCCCGTTTCTGTGTTGACTCTTTGGGTCCCTCCCTGGCTGTGTTCCCGTGGCTTCTCTTACCTGTTTCCTGTGCTGATTTTTGGGAGTTATTTTGTGGTGTCTATTGCCCTTCTTCTTCCCCTTATCTGATTGGTTTGGTTGAAGGTTTAGTTGGCTATTTGGCTCCTCTTTCTTTCCTATAAATATGTGATGAATAGTGAATAAAAAAATGTTGATATAATGTGATTTTTGGACATGAAATCCTAAGGGTTTTTTGGAAAAGCTTGAGAGCTTGTTCCACTTCTTCTTCTTTTACTTCTTGGGAAGGCTTGCGAGCTTGTCCTTTCTTCGTCTTGGTCTTCTAATCTCTTTCTTCTTTCCGCAAGATCGACGTCATTTGTATCCTTCTCAATCCAAGAAAGCAACTTTAGGTGTACTTTTATGTTTGTGTTTGTGTCAAAGTTTGTAAGTCTTTTATCTTATAAAAAAATTATAGTTTGTCATATTTATGAGAATTTGGTGTATTTTTTTATCCTAGGAAGCGTGTGTTTTTGCTTGCATTTTCCCAAATTTTTGCTTGCATCAGTAATGTATTTCGACACTGACTCATCTCTCTTCCACTTGTCTAAAGAAAGGTCAGCTATCATTATTTTTTTGGTTGTGCTGGAGAACCTCTTCACGAACATAGCTTCTAACTCCACGAATGCCTTCACATAGTTGTTTGGCAATTCAGCATACCATTCAAAAATAGCTGTTGTCAAACTACTGATGAATTGTCGAAAGAGTAAGGTATCATTTCCTTCTGTATTGCCACAGGTGGCCTTGAATTACGCCAAGTGCTGCCTTGGATTGTCATTATTGTTTAAGTGTTGAATTTTGGCACAGAGTACCCTTTTGAGTATGACACTTGGTCGTATTCAGCAGGGTATGGACGACTCTTACCTACTAATTTCTTCGCTTGGTCAACGACTATGATAACCTTGATCTTCTCGGTAATAATTCCTTCCAGCTATGCAGCAGTCATATGTTCAGAGATACTTACAATATTTTGTGGGTTGGCTGTCGGACGATGTTATAGACCTCATGACCACCTTCAGGATATTTATGACATTTGGAAGTTTGGAGGGTCAGTTGGAGGATTGGGCATGGGACCGATGACAGTATTTCTCCACATTATTTGCATCATCGTCACCATTTGAGCCATCACCCCAATCATTTTCTCATTCAACAGAGAGATCTCTCTTTCCTTGGCTCTCATTTGTCGTCGCATATCGACGAGTGTGATGTTTTTGGCATCTAGAGGATTCTTCTCTTTTTCCTCTACTTCACTTCTTTTTGGGAAAGGCCACCTTTGCCAGTGGTGAACCTAGATTCGTCGTGATGTCAGTAAACTTGTCTGGATCATGGTTGCCAGTCGTCGTCCTCCTCGTCATCATAATCAGCCCATCATTGACATTTGCATGTCTCACCATATAGACAACCTCCATGTTTATGGCGTCATTTAATCAGTAGCTCGCGTCAATGGAAAATACGTCAGGCGTGTAGCAGCTCTGATGGTCGGTCATTGCACTGGCAGATGCGCACAATGAGTAGGAGCTTCAGTAGGATGGAGTCTCCTTACATGCCATTTAGTATTCATGTCATTCACATAAACTACGGTAGTACTTGCAGTAACTGCATAAAAGTCGAGGTGGTAGCTCTAGCATTTCCGATTTCTATAAATAGCATTTGCTAGCTGGCTCCTGGCTCCTTGTCCCAATTGGACGATCATCAAGATATTCTGTAGATCCATCTGCATAAATGAAAAGAAAGGGTTAATAATCAGCATCTGATACATCATGTCACGCTTTCAAAATGCAGATACTTGCACATAATAGAAAATAAAAATAAATAATCATTAGCAAGCAATTAAATTAAATTTAAAACCCTTCTAAATATATTATCTCAATGAATTTGTTGAATGATTATTTTAGAATTTTTAAATTTTAGTTTGTTGGATGATTGTTTTGAAAAATTCTAGTATTTTGAGCTTGTATTGATTAGTTGTTATTGTATCACTAAGACGATTAGCCAAAGATGGAAAAATAAACCAATCCCCAACGCAGTAGTCAGAAATCTATGGGCTCCAATCCCACATTTTTTTCAATGGGGTTTTAATGGATTAAGTTTCGGGGTTAATTTTGGGAAGGCAGATGAGTTTGTAGATAAGACATTGCCTAGAGATTTTGACCTCTTCTTGCGAGGACTTTATCATCTTAGTTTCTTGTTTCCTATAGGCGTAAGCCTCTATAGTTAATTAGCCCTCCCGACAATGTGAGAGAACTTTTGATTAAGGCTAGTCATCGATCATATACGTAGAGTGTCAAAGAGATACGTGTTATCTAGCATATAGTAGTAGCTTGGGTATTTGGAATTTGAAGGGTTAATATTTAAATTGGAAATATCACCATCTTGTGCTTAAAGTGGATGGTGGGGGAATTAATGATGGACCCGATCAAGATCCCAAGGTTCCATCGTGGTCCCTGGTCTACTTAGTCAGAGGAGGTAGTTGACCCAACTTGATAGAAGGATGATTGTCGGTAGCCATGGGTTGTTTCTTCCAAGGGTATCTTGTAGACTTGGGGTGTGTATTTGTCTAAGGGGATAAATTTGAATCCAACTTAGCTAACGGAGGGATTCATGCCCTATCAGTTATATCCTATTAATTCATATCTCAATGATTTAATGCCTTTGGGGAGATACGGGCTCTGACCATAACCATAATTTGATGGGGCTATTTGGCGGCAAATCATCCTTTTTAGAGGACGTCAGTCATAACCGTTTATCTTGCAGTGTCATTTGGCAACAAAATCGCTGGTTAGAGAACATGTGACACGTCCTTACTGGCAGGAGATTGTTTGATAATGAATTTTACTTATATTTTAGATCAGACATTAGCTTTTTGTGAGCTGAAGTGATATTTAAATTTTTCCATCTCGACAAACTGTTGCGGATGATGGATGGAATTTGTTTAAGTATTTGATGGATTATTTCATTTTAAATATTTTAGATTTTGGTATGTTTAGATTTTTGGGTTTTGTGAATATTTGGGTGGAGCTTGGAAGACGTTTGAATACTTGGAATTAACCCCTACAGTTGAGATTTTCTATTCAACACGGCCATCATCAATGTAATTATGGGGAATTCCTTTTATGGGTTGAACCTTGTTGACATAGGATCGTGTTTTTTACTAGGTGTATGATTTTGTTGATGAATTTTCATTGTTCATAGACCTTGAAGGCCTTATATGAACAATATAAAATAGATATTCCAGTCGACGCTTTGATCGTATATATGTTTGATAGTTCGAGTTTGTCGACTCCTATATATCTGCATAGAAGGGCTCAAACTTGGGTTCATTTATTGACTCGCACATCATTTCTAGACGTCACGTGTACACCTATAACACGCTCGTTGGGGCCCATACAGGTTTTATGATTGCACTTGCCCCTTTTGTGTTTTTATGTACATACATATTACAGTGCATGCGCAGGGACATTTTGGACATTCGACGGGTCTTCTACAACGACTAGTAGGGACTCGTATTTGTCGTATCTTCTCTGTATTTTCCAGTGGGTGGTATGTTAGATACACAAACACTGCTCATCAAGAAGCTTTCAAGCTCTAATAATCTTGTCCAACTCAATGTTCAATGTTTAGAACCCGATTGAACTCAGACTCACACCATCTTTGAAAATAATGATTTGATATGGCTTTCTCTTCTCATAACTTGTATCGGAATTAATAAGCAACTTCTGATTATGCCATCATCATCATTTTCTGTTGTTGGCTTAAATAAAGAATCAATCATTTTAACCTTGGATGATTGTGTCCTTACTGATGTCATATACTTCAAAATCAATGACCACTGCCTCGAACTAACAATTGTGGCAATTGAAGACACCTTTGGCCATCTTGTAGAATCATGCGAGATATTCATTCCTAAAATAATTATTGCAGTCCTTGGGATGATTGGAATGACGGGTGTATCTTTTGTTTGCGATTGTGAGCTTAGACAGTCAAGCTTTGTAGCAATCTTTAATGTCACATTCATCAATCATAATTCTAGTGGACGCAACGCATTGTATGTTCACATTCATTGGATACATCCAGATGTATCACATTGTTATGCTCACTACGTGTCAAATCCTTCTAGTTGCGACTGACATATTGATTGTAGTATGAGTTTCTTTCAGTTTCATTGAACCCTCGCATAAACACCTATACGATAAGGAGATTCCTTACAGCGCATTTCTCATTGCTTTTTGCATACAGATCAATGTGTTTATTTGAATCTTGATGTTGACTGTTGGCTAAACAATTCCTCGACAATCCCTTTATGTTTATTTGGATCCTACTTAGATCGCGTAGGACCTTTCTCCTTCATGGTGTTTGCAAGTGAATGTAGTAGGGATTATTGCTTCTTTCTAAATGATTGCCATGAAGACTATCATCAACTTCAATTTTCTTACTCAAATGCATTCATTTGCCATTCACAAGGTACTGCCACTTTTGCTACACTTGTTATGTATTTACTCGTAGACAACGTGTTGTACATTTGATGAGCTTTTGTAGTGGCTCATAGAAGATTGCATCTGCAGCCTATTCTCCACCTTTACTTGTAGGAGGGTAATGTGCTTTTTTGAATGATAGATACATATATCATAATCCATTATTGTGTCTTCATATGGTTTGCAATGTTTGTCTATATTCACTTGTGATCAAACTATGCATGCTCATATTGAGTATTGCTTGGGGGTGAGTTAAATCCAATGCTACGAGTCCATTATCATGTTACCAGAAGTTTATGCCACAGCTTTGTGATCCAACCATATCCCTCACAATCTTCTTACTACTTGCAAACAAGTTATGCTTGCAAGTTCTTTGCTCTTACACATGATTTGCAATAAACTTGATATCCCCATTCATTAACATTTTCATCCCAATTGAAATGACTCCTACAAGCTAATTGTCATTGTTCAAAAATTTCGACAAAGTTTGGAATGAATTTATACATGGATCCTTGCTCATTTTCATGAGATTTGAATGAATAACATTCTTTAGTTAGCATTTGCATTCAAATTAAAATGACAACTCTAATATATTCCATTAGGATTTGATGTCATGAAGTAAATGTTATTTTATAAATCTTTTGCTTCGCAAATGTTCATTTGGATGATCAAGATCATTTAGCATTTGTAGTTTTAGTGTAGTTATGCATTTATCACTTAGCAATCCAGTTGATTTGCATTTTAAATTACACGATGCGTTTTCCAATTCAATGTTTGGTTATTTGCTGTTCAAAGTTGATCCAAGTCCTTTTTTGTTCAAGTGGCAAGTTCAAGTTCTATGTCCCCTGTTTTCACCGAAAATTTTGGCGGCCTCCCGGTGTCTCTCCTATTAGGAGAAATTTTCAGACACTGGCCTTCTCCTCCACGCTACATGAGTGCTTCAAGTAGGTGTCGGATGACACCACGGTTATATTTTCTTCTACCCCCATTATGCGAGCGCTTAATGGTTTTCAGGTACCTGTTTAAAAGACAACATAATTTTTCTTTCCCCCACGGCACTACATGAGCGTTAAGGGTACTTAATTTTTTTATCCTCGTCACGCTACATGAGCACTACGATGTTTACGCACCTCGTCTCAAGCGTCGCACAGGTTTCTCTTCCACTGTGCTACATGAGTGGGTAGGGAGGTTTGTCGGCTCATCGTAAACATCAAGAGAGGGATTTTTAAGTTAGAAATTTTTATACCTGTGTAATAGTTGAAGTCGGCGACAACGACAATGAAAGGTACATATATATATATATATATATATATATTTATATAGTATTAATGACATCAATTACACTTGTTACTAATAATAGTTGGTACAAATAATAACACTAAAAAAATGAATAATAAGAAAACTCACTGTTTGTGTCAGATTGAGTTCATGAGGTTTGATTGTAGAGTGTTTTGGAGTGGTTTATTTGAGTGGATTGGTTTGGATAGAATAATAAGGCTGAATTGATTGAGTTATTAGCTAGCTATGGAGTTGTATGAGGGAGTATAGGCTAAGCAGGAGTCATTGTAAGCTATGGATAAAAGTTTAAAGTTGTGGTACATTGAGGAGAAGAAGTGGAGTCTTGCAGCTTCAGTAGATGGCGGGTTATAAAGCTATGATGCACCGACACTTCTCCTCAAAGAGGCGTGTAGTGTCGGACATGTATCCGACAAGACACTCATCCGACATATGTCGGACACGCCAAAAATGTGTCCGATTAAAAAAAATATTTAATACAAATTGGACACGCGTGTCCGACACATGTATCTTAAATATTTTATGAATTTTGTTTAATATAATTTATTGTATTTTGTTGGATTTAAACTAAATTTCTTATTTCCTATCCACAACACCAAATCAACGTCCACACTTAATACCCATTCATCGAATATTTTCATTTTCATTTCTCTTTGGCAGTGAAGGTATTTTCATCTCCTCTCTCAGTGACCGATAAACGACATAGATGCCTGACTCTCGACATCATAATACTAATCATTTTAAGCACAAATTCTAGTTAAATAACTTATCATTTCTATATTATTTTTAAAATTATACTTATTTAATTTTTATACACTATTTTTAAAATATAAAAACTATAATACCGTGTCCAACATGTGCTCGTGTCTTATATTTTCAATAATTGATGTGTCTCGTGTATGTGTCGTGTCGTCGTGTCTGTGTCTGTGCATCATAGGTTAGAAGGAGGCTTCGGCTTGGTAAGTGTGAGGGGTTAGTCGGTACTGGGTAGAGCAGAAAGTCGGGTATAGTGCAGCTAGGTCAGATGGATTTGGCTACTTTGTTGGAGTTCGGCAGGTAGAGGCGACGTCGGGTTGTACATCAGCCGACCTTTGTTGGATTACATCAAGGATTAGCCCTAAGCCCATATCTTTTTGTTTTAGTCATGGATATTCTCACTGGACATTGCAAGAGGTTGTACCATGATGTATGCTTTTTGTTGATGATATTCTTCTTGTTGATAAGTCTAGAGAGGGAGTTGAAGGTAAATTTGAATTATGGAGGTCAACCTTAGAGTCTAAAGGTTTTCATTGAGTAGATCTAAAACTAATTATATGGAGTGTAATTTTAGTAGTAATAGATCTAATTGGGGGATTGTGATTTTGGATAATCAAGTTGTTAATATGAGTGCTTTTTGTTGTATGTCAGTCGATCCATATATGTTGATCAATTTCCTTTTTTGGTGTGGGTACAGGTTCCACACTTTTCAAATAGTAGCATTTTAACCCTTAGATGAATAGGAATAGATTAAAAGGAGAAAATTGAAAACAAGAAAACTATCATCATAATTTCATCAATCATTCATGCTGACTTGGAAGCTTATAAGAACAGTTGCGGTATAGGATTTACACATCAGAGTTAAAAATGTAGAAGAGATAATTAAACAACTGTAGTTATGTACTTTCAAGTTCTTGATGCAAATATTATCCATATCTAAGATTAAGTTCATGGTATAATTGTTTTTTATGCATTAGAAGCACCTAAAGAGTCTAGCAAAGGAAAAATTTAAAAAATATAAGATGGGTAGTATTGCACACTAATCTAGAGTGTCAGCATTTTTGTGTTAAATGGCAAAATGAAACCGACTGTAGAAAAACCAGCGATACGAGGTTTCATGTACGTTCATTTTTATGCAATTGTGTTCTTGTCTGATCTAATTGCATGTTAATGATGATATTTTGTTTCTTGTAGGAGACAATGGAATCCTTGCAAAGTCATGCTAAGTATCAAAGAAAAATGTTTGATCAGGCTGTTCAATTAGTTCGTACTGGAGGAGTCATTGTATATTCCACGTAAGCTTTATGGGTTTTCTTTTTGTTAAACATAGCCATAGAAGTTATCTGAAACTGTGCTTTATTTCACGTTTAAATGAGTTGATAATTTATAAGTTCATAATTGACTTTGGACTTTACACGTTCCTGATGAGGAACTATCAGGTTTTTGGAAGTTTAATTATTTTACTGGTTATGGTTCATCAAATTACTTCCAAATATTTGTCCTATAAATGGTTTAAGTTTAACGTAATTTTTCATTATTTTTTTTAATGTTATTCTTCTGTTTACAATAAGCAGGCCTTAGATCACGAGCCTCCTTCAAATTGGGGGTTCGAGAAGGAGATGATGTACTCAATGATATCCCTGTATTAGCCGCTATTTTTATGCTTGGAACCGATGGCTTTCAAATTACTTTGGGGACAACGTAATTGTATCACTTAGTTCTCTAACTTCTTCCTCTGCCGGTTACAAATTCTTTTTTGGTTGTTGTAGAGGTAGTTGAAAATACGAGGAAAGCATAATAAAAGATGTTGAACGACAAATCACAAGTTGTTTATGTTGAATCATCAAGACACTGGGTTGTTGAATCCATAAGGAAAGAAGATAGGAAGCAAAGAAAAGAGAGGGAAAGCTTTTCATTATTTTTATAATCCTTGATTAATTTTAAGAGGCTATACATAAGGTCTTATTTATAGAAGTAAAATAAAGCCTTGCTTAGGGGGAAAAAACCACCAACCTTATACTTGTTGCATTAAAAAATAAAAACAAGTATATGAAAATGGCCACAAAAAATGACGATGCAAGATAGACTTGAATGTTTGCTTGACTTTTTGAATTCTATCTTTGCAATGTGAAACTAAGTTTGTATAAACCAATTGTCTTATTGTACTACATTATTTTTCCAGGGTAGGAAGAACATCTTTTGGCGAGTAAACTGGTGAAATCCCGTGAGGGAAGATGATATGTTCATCGTGTTAGAATGGCTTTAACTTTTTCGATGTTACCAATAGAAGTGCCAGCTGTAGAAATAGAAGCACGCTGACTGGCAAGTTCTCCACCTATCGCAACAAGATACAAATTGGAAGCTTGATGGTGCATCGAATTGGTAAATAGTTGCATCAGTAAAGGAGAACTAATACTAATGTTTAAAGATAGAACATGGACAAAAACATTAAATCCTTTTTAAGTATCAACATAATGCGGCTTTATGGCTATGGAAGGTACATTCACATGAGAAAAATGTAGATTTAAAAGTTTTCAAATACTGGAATGAGCTTTAATTATCATATGCCTTTTATCTTGTATAAAAAAATAATTTAAAAGCCAGGAATTTATTATTGCAAATGCTCAACCAGGGACAGTTTTAATTTTTTTAAACATAAATGACAATTGAAAACAATAATCTTATGTCCTTTCAATGATAAAATAATATTTTTATTGTAACATAAAATCTCATTTTCTCTCTTGAATTGAGTCTCATTGATCATCTTTTTTTTTCAGTTAAACTAAATTCAAATTAGCCCTAACAAGAAAGCAATTCTTATCATTTCAACACACTAACTAATCACATGATAACCGATTTTTTCCTTTTTATATTTTGTCGCAAATATTAGGCTAGCACTAATATGCTTGCACTCCCACAAAGACAGACTTATGCGAACACTGGGGGATTTATGTAATGATTTACCCTATATTGCACTTATAGGCTAACTCAACTTCATTAATATTAGCATTATCTCAATTATTGGGGATATATTTATGCACACTCCTCTATTCACTCTTCTTTAAAGCTCCATATGTTATTCCATTTGTGAATTCTTTTTTGCATAATTTTTTTAGCATTATTGCATTTATTCTACCCCTTGTTTTTTCTAATTCTTTTAAGTTAATTTTATCAACTAGTTTTATTGGTTTATATTCTATCCTATGTTGCGCATGCTAAGAACTTAGATTATTTTTTATTCAATTAGCATGACTTGTATTCCTCTTAAATAGTCATTTCTCACTCAGTTTTTTACTATTTTATCATATGTCTATCTTAATATTCTTTTTCTATGTTAGTAAGTGTGGGCTTCGAAAATTTGCGCCGTGACCCTCTTTCTTTTTCGGGTTGTTGAGCAGAGTTTTAACGAGTTTAGGTTCCAAGAAAAATTTTCAGAAGACACATTGGGGTTTAGATATGACTTTACCTAGAAATTTCACCCTTATTTGCAAGGTCTTTCTGATCTGAGTTCAGGTTTATTATAGGCGCAAACCTTTATAGTTAATTACCCCTCTCGGTAACAAGAGAGAACTTTCGATTAAGGCTAGTCGTCAAACAGATACATAGTATATGGTGTATAGTAGCAACATGTTTAAGCATTTAAAATTAAAAATTCACCACCTTGCACTTGAAGGTGATGGTTGGGGGAATGATGATTGACCAGATCAAGATCCCATGGTTCTGTTATCCTAGGTTATCATGGTCCCTGGTCTACCCAGTCAAAGGAGGTCGTCAATCCAACCTAACTGAAGGATCTTTATCGACAGTCATGAGTTGCTTCGTCCAAGAGTACCTTATAGATATAGGATGAATATTTGCCTAAGGGGACATTAGAGTCCACCTTAGCTAACAAAGGGTTTTGTACCTATCGATCATATCCTATTAATTCATTACTCAAAGATTTAACTCCGTTGGGGAATATACGGGCTCTGACCATAACCTTAATTTAGTGATGTCATTTAGCGTCAAAACTACCCGGTCAGAGGTTCCTGGTTATAGCTGTTTACTTGTGGTGTCATTTGGTGGTGAGATCACGAGTTAAAGGACACGTGTCATATCCTTACTAGCAAGAGATGATTTAAAAATTAATCTTAGTGATATTGTCGATTAGACATTCACTTTTTGTGAGCTGAGATGTTATTCAAACTTGCCCACATCAGCAAACTGTTATGGAGGGTGGATCGGTATTTTTCTTTAAGTATTTTATCGTTTTATTTTAATTTTAAACATTAATGTCATTCATGAATACGTTAAAGTCAATTGCATGTATTTTATGAGAATTTGTAGGTATTTTGAATGTTTGGAGTCCCCTTCGGTTGGAATCTTCTGTCATCATAGCCATCATCAGGGAATTAATGGATGTGATCATTTCATTAATTGGACATTGTTGACTATGTTTACATGCAAACATAGGATCAAGTTGAGCTCTTAACTAATGGTATTGTTGTGTGGACATTGGAATTACGGATATTAAATTTGTTGTGAATTTTCTTTGTAAGATACTTTGAAGGCTTAATATGAACGTAAAAAATCAAATTCTCCGATTGGCACTATGATCATGTATTTGTTTGATGATTCAAGCCATGTCGAATGCCTATTTTCCAATAAAGGATTAGGCCTGAATTTAAGTTCATTTCTTGACCCGCGGAACATCTTTAGACATCATGTGTGTACATACGTCATGCTCGTCGGGGCCCATGCGGGTATTCATATTTATAGATTGATTAGTGTATTTGAAATGGTGTGCATAATATCCGTTTTTGTTGGGTGCTCATGCTTACATCAATTACACTGTGAATTTGTATAGCCGCATAGTAAATTCATTAGATAGTACAATGAACTTGCATGAATTATATGATGCATTTGCATGATATACTTATAGAGTGCATTTAAGTGTTGTTTGCATATTTGCATAACCCCTTTTTGTGGTCGCTTAATGCATTTGTATAATATATAATGTATGTATGTGCAATGTATTTGCATATATTGTGATGCACCACTATAGCATGATGCATCTTGCAATGTTGAATGACATGCTTTAATGATGTATTCTACTTGTCGCAATACATGTGGGAGGACATTTTAAAGTGTTTTATACTAGTTAGTTGTGTTAATAATGGTCATTTGAGTGTACACAGTGTTCTATTTAGCAATGTTTAAAATTGCGTGTTCGGGTATTGAGGCGTTTTTCATTCGTGATGCGAGGCGTAAGCTTCAAGGCGTTTTGAGGCGTAAGCCTCAAAATCAAAAGATTACATAAACAGAAAATGATAAATTTTTTATATACTAATGAGTGAATAATATAAAACATAAAAAAGTATAAGATATGAAGTTAAATCAAAATATCCCAATAATAAGACAACATGAAATATAGTTCAACTCAAAATTCTATCTTTTCCAAATCCCAGTATTCTTTTCATTAACATATAATTCAAATTTCCAAAAATAAATAGCAATGATATATCACATAAGAACTCATAATTCATCAGCACTGTCATCACTAAGGGGTTCTTCATTTGAATCATCATTATGATGAACTGCTCTCTCCCCTTCCTCCTCTCCTATAGAGTCCAATGTCTGGCATTTACTTCAAGATTTATGTAAGTTTTAATATATATAGCGTGAGGCGTAAGCCTCATGCCAGTGAGGCGAGGTGGGCCTCAAGGCGAGCCTCAACCAAGTTGAGGCGCAAGCCTCATTAAAAAAACTCGAGGCGTAAGCATCGAGGCGTTTTTTTCTGGAATTGCGCAATGGCGAGCCTCATATTGCGCAATTTTAAACCATGCTATTAGAAGCTTGTAAACGCCTTTTGTCTGTTTGTACGAGTGTTGTAGATCTGGTGGTGTATTCACTGTGCGTTGAATTTCATTTGTAGCGCATCGGCAATATGGTTTTGCTCATTTTATCTTCTGTGTTGTCATATTTTTTAGTATTCAGCCAACGGGAGTTTACTTCATCCTGGAAGCGAGTTGTATGATGCATCATGAATCATCCATTAGTGATCCATAGTTTTTACTAAAATTTCTCTGCTCTACTTGCAACTGAATTGTAATGTTGCACTACAGGTCATTTGCTGCTTCATGCAAATAGGTTGTCGCACAATGCAAATTTTGCTAACATTGTTTGTGCTCTAGCATTAGGCATTTAGGAGTCACCAGCTGTTGAGTGTAAATGGGTCGTAGTTCTGCGTTGTGGGTCGCTTGTTGTTTCTTGCAGGCTAACTATCGTGTAGTACTAAACTCTTAGTAGCAAGTAGTGGTCATTCAAAAGCCACTAGCTATCACTTGTAGATGTATTGCGTTCAACGTAAATTTATCAGCATTGTTTATAGGCAGGTCGTAGCACTGCGTTACAGGTCGCTTATTTCATTGAGTGTAAGCAGGAAGAGGTGCGAGAAGTCGGACCTAAGGAAGGGGTTGTGATGCAAGCAAAAATTAGGAAAAACCTAATTTTTGCAAGCAAAAAGAAAACACTTCCTAGAATATAGAACATATACAATATACTCCTCTTAAAATAACTTTATAATATAAAAATGACGCTTACAACTTTTAAATAAAAGCTCCTAAAGTTGCATTCCTTAATCGAGAAGAAAGGTACAGATGATGTCGAACTTGCGGAGAGAAGAAAGAGGTTAGAAGCCGAGACGAAGAGAGGACAAGCTCACAAGCTTTTCCAAGAGGAAGAGAAAAGGAACAATCTTGCAAGCTTTTCCAAGAAGAAAGAAAAACCCTCAGGTTTTTTACTCCAAAAATCTCCACATAACATCTTTTTTTCTATTACAAAACACTTCATATTTATAGGGGAAAAAGGGGCAGCAAAATAGTCACCATAACCTCTAATTAAACCCATTAAATTATGGTAAATGGAAGGGCCAAAAGTCAGTACAAAACAACACCCAAACAGCCACATAAAAAATAGGGAAAAGAAGCCATGGGACAAGCAGCCAGAGGGAAACCCACGGGGCAGCACAATAAACGGAACCAGCAACTAGGAAGAAACCGAGGGGACATAAAGAAGGGGAAAAGGAACAGGCAAACAAACGGGGAAGAACCTACCATGGGAAAAATAACCGGGGGGGAGGGGGGGGGAACCAAAGAGTCAATAGAGAGGGGGGAATGAACCTCAATTAATTTCATATTTATGTGATAGACATTAATGACCTGATTCTAGAAGAAGACCAAGAGCTTTCCAAAATTATAGTTCAAAATGTTTTGAACCCCCCCCCCCCCCCCCCCCCCTTGCCTACATCAGGTTGTTTAGCCAGCCTGTGTGCCGGGCCGAAGGAATTTCTGGAGCTCGAGCGCGAAAAAAGAAAAAAAAAAAAAGAAGAAACAAATGAAGTATCAATATCACTTCATTAATGTTTTAACGATAAGGCAGAGCGTCGTTTCGAGCATTCAATCGTGGGATTTGAGCAGGAATCCAGAAAATATCACGGACAAGATTGGCGTTGATGCCGAATAGCTACGAAGTGCATTTTATTATTATTATTATTATGACAAAAAATGAAGAAAAATAAGACATAATTTTTGTCTAGATTTGTGCGCATCATCTCCTTAGGATTCGCCCCAATTTTCTCGCACAATTTTTATTGGGCAAAATTACAATCGTTTTTTGGCAATGAAGATGTTTCGAACACAATAACGAAAACCGTTTTGCGATCGAGCATCGTTTGGACAATGTCGTGCATCACTTTTGGGTGTCGGTCTTTGATTTTGACCATTTTTACCCGATTTGACTGTGAGGGGCTCCCTTTTAGGTAAATTTGATGCTCCGATTGCATCGGCATTGTCCATTTAGTGATTAGAGATTTTTTGACCACTTAATGATGTGCCATGCTCGTTGATCGTCGCTTGAGTCGCCAATTTTGTCTCTTTTCGTGTGTTTCTTAGTGTATGGGTCAACATTAAACTTGACTATTAGTGAAATTTTTTATTTTTTAACATTTTGATATAAAATAGTGATTTAATCATAGTTCAGAAAATTTACTTTTAAATATCAATTATTTTTTTCGCAATGCTTATTGATTATTAATTTTACATTCATTGAAGTTGCATATCAATTATTCAGTTCTTGTTCTACTGATCCTTAGCTTTTTATCTTCATAAACTTTTTTCAATTTTTCTAACTTTTCACTTTATAAGAGTTGTCATCCACCAAATATTTCCATTGAAAAATAGATGAAACTAGTAATTTTTTTATCAATTTTCAAAATTTTAAGAGTTTTTTCTCATCCCTAAATTTGTGAAAGCATCATCCATGCAAACTAGGATAACATGACTGATTGACAAGACACATTGCTCACTGATATGCCATATATAATCAGGGATATACGGAGAAACTACTATAGCAGCTGATTAATCATATGCGAACTCCCACTCTAGTTATTTTTATTCTTCTTACATGTTTAGCTTTTTAGGATTTGAAGGAATCTAATTTATTATGGATAAAACATGGAAGATTCCGGGTCTCTTCTTTTGTTCAGTCATATGACGATTTTGTATTTATTTCTTACAATGGCTAAAGAGATACAGTTTCTAATCCGCTTTTTTGGTTTTTTTTTTTTTTAATTACACTTTTTATGTTGTTGGCTTAATTTGAGCCCCTATTGATATAACGTATTTTATGCTCATAGTTGTACAATAAACCCGGGAGAGAATGAGGCATTAGTTCGATATGCTTTAGATACATACAAGTTTCTCTCCCTAGCACCACAGGTAAGCTCTCTCATATGCTTTAATTTCAAAACGGCAAGGAATGTCCTTTATTTCTAGTTTGTTAGCAATTTAAGATATTAATTTTTGGCCGAGGTTTTGTACTTGGTAATGCATTAGATTTTATAATGTATCTATGTTTCTTTTTTTTTTTTTTTTTTTTTTTTTTGAAACTGAATTTGATTAAGAGCCAATTCCCTAAACCACAAAGAATAGCCTTTAATTGTAATGTATATATGTACAGGATATTAATGTGTGGTTGAACTTTTGAATTTGGTAATTGTGGGCTCTCAAAGAAATTTCTGGATCATGTGAACTGGAATAGGGTACTTTAAAAGGCAGATTAATTTATACATACATGAAAAATATTATTAGTATAATTTTCTAAACCTGAAAGTAAAATCAAGCAAGAAAACGAAATGTTAAAGCCACAAGACGTGAATAGTTCTGAGCATCTCCAATGTCTTTAAACGAAATAATTATGAACATGTTCTTATTTTGCTGAGATGACATTACATTCTTTATTCCATATCTAAGCCCTTTTATCCTTACAGCCTCTGTTCTTTAATTGGTTGAGTGGCAGGTTGGAGAACACTGGATTAAAAATGAGCTTATTTGATGAAAATAATATCTAAACTTTATCTCAATGCCTCTACCACTTGTAGGAAAAAATAAAAATCTCCTGTAAACTAATTCCCCTTTTCCACCTGTAGAACACTTGCTTGTGGTTTTCATATTGCAGCCTTCCCTTCTGATTGCGAAGCCCATGTATCCCCCAGGCCTTCTTACACATAGGTAGAACAAGAAACGAAATCACAAGCAAGCGTACATGTTCAAGAAACGATACCTGCATCCCTGGCTTTTCCCAACTCGACGTAGCCTGTTTGTGAAAGCGTGAGACATTAAGTGGCTTATTATGCCATTGAGATGCTTCAAACTTGTCTTACGTGATGCTGCATCCCTTGTTCATCATTGACATCACATTCAGTTAGAATAAATTATGAAATGAGAAAAGCATCAAACTAGCCCCTCGGCTCTTTATGAAAGATCAAAATGATCCCCAACTGTGTTAAAAGATCATTTTGATCACTTAACTCTTTAAAGATGAACAAAAATAGTCTCATATATTAAAAGACTATTTTGGTCACTTAACTCCTTAAAGAGGAATAAAAATAGTTCTACCATGGAACTATTTTGATTCCTATTTAAAGCATTGAGGGATCAAAATGATCATTTAATATAGTTGAGATCATTTTGGTCCTTCATAAAGAGTCGATAGATTATTTTATTTTATTTTTTTCCATTATGAAATTGATATTGTAGTTAACATGAATGCAAAAGATCCCCCTTGCCTTGCCATGACCCAACACAACAGCTTAGAATATTAAGGATGGAATAAATGGTCGAATTGAAATTTTAAATAATCTTATGTTACTTGAATTGTATATTCTTCCAATTTGAAAAGAGTCTAACCACATAAAATTTTATTTATAAACAATTCATATATTAGAAAAATTTCTCCATACTACATACGTTCACAAATACAAGTACAAACTATTGCATTTAATTTTAGTAATAACTAATCATAGAAGTGATCTTTTTGCCATACAAAAAGCTCATATTTACATCAATATATATTATGTTGTCATGGATGGTAAGTAAAGAGAAACTTTATCATCTTAAATGTTTTATGTTATGTTATAATACATCCATTACAGGAGTCACCATCTAAATTATACCATTAAAGGCACATAATCTTATAACATTTTCCAAATCTAATCCTTTAGGGTAGGTAATCCTTTTCCTTTACGTGCATGGGAATATTACGTCTCCAGTTAGTATTGTTTCCTGCTCTAAAAATTCATCTTTTTAGTGTACCAACTTCTCCGTGTATATTTGGGGAGTGTTTGATGGATTAAGTTATGGGGGAAATTTTCGGAAGATAGATTGATTAGGGATAAGAAATAAGACACTACCCAGAGATTTCATTATCATATGCGAGGACTTTGAGATATAAGTTTTGGTTTCCCATAAATGCAAGCCCTTATGATTAATTACCCCTCTCGATATCAGAACACTTTCGAGTAAGGCTAGTTGTTAGCTAGATACTAAGTACGTAGCATATAGTAGCAACAGTTTTGGTATTTTGAGATTGTTGTTTATGATTTAAAATTTACTATCTTGTACTTAAAAGTCGATGTGGAGGGAATGATAATGAACATAATCAAGATCCCATGATTTCATCACATATGGTCAACATGGTCCCTAGCATTCTTATTCAGAGGATGTTGTTGAGCTAACTTGACTATGGAATCCTTGTCAGCTATCATGAGTTGTTTCATACAAGAGTATCTTATAAACTTATTGTGGGTGTTTGTGTAAGAGATAAATTCAAGTTAACCTTGACTAACAGATGGTTTTATACCCTATCAAGTTCACTTAATGATTCATTACTCAAAGGTATTAACTATCAGAGAGCATCTAGGATCGGAGTGCCTTCGTAATCATTTACCTTGTGGAGTCGTTGGGCTGAACTATTGGTTCTGTGGAATTGTTGGCCAAACCAGTGCTTATAGAACCTCATTATAATCATTTAATTTGTGGAGTCGTTAGGTCAAGCCAATAGTTATAGGAAATTTGAAATCTCTTAGTTTCTTGCTAGCCAATTGAACCGCATTCCTGAGACAGTGCTAGAGGGAAATTTTATGAAGGAAATGACACTAAAGATCCGGGCAGCGGTTAGAGTAATGAGGCCTCATGACATAGGAGAGGCTATGGAGCTACATCAATTGGTGGATGATCAGAGGCACCTTGAGAGAGGTGGGAGGCAGCAGCTCAGGAGGTCCGAACAGAAGGACCACCACCTTTCTGGCATCTAAGGAGCCAACAACGAGTACTTTTTGGGAGACTTCGAAGGAAAAGATTGTAGGAGTAAGACCTAGGGACAGCTTCAAGAAGCTCACAGAAACGGAATTACAAGTGAAAAGGGCGAAGTGGCTCTGCTTTAGATGTGACAAGAGGAATACGTCGGGGCATAGGTATAAGGACCGAACTCTTCATGTTCTTATCATTTGTGATAAAGAATGAATGGAGGAGGGTGTCATCTTTCCACCTTGCGGACAAGGTGGATCTTTAGGAATGGAGTATTGTTTGACTGGTCCATTGGACCGATCCAGCCGGTCTGAAGAGACTGGCTTACTCGAACAGAGGCAAAAATGTCCTCCTCTTATACGCGCCGAACACAAGCCTCAAGGGTTTGGGAACTATTTTGGAAGGATTTTTTAGGGATTTGGGAGGAAAATTTGAATGAATAGGGATTGTTTAAAGATTTACTTTCGAATTGTATACATTTAATAGTTGGTTTTCTTAGGGTTAGGACATCTTGTGGCTGAAATTTGAGATCTCTTAGTTTCTTTGGGCTCTAGCGGCATCTAGAGATTTGGAAGACATTGTCACAACCCGATCCGGCTAGCCCGAATTAACGGGGTGGGAGCAGATAGTCGTACGGAAAACACCATAACATATATCATAACACTTTCATTTATATATTTATAACATAACATAAACATCATCAATATATAATGAGGAAGAGCCACTAAAACCATTAACTGAAAGTTTATCCAATAAAGTTCTTCTAAATCACAACCACTAAAAATCCATATACACATAAACATCATATAAACGCCAACAGACTCCTCAAATACAATCCACTAACTCAAACTCAAAATAGAAAACATAAAACTTTTCTTCCTGAGATCCTCTACGACAGTAAGTGTTAATTGTCTCGTAACCATCACTTCTTAACTCTATCTCCTGAAAAATATTTCTAATAAATAGGATAAGCCAATGCTCAGCAGGTGATACAGGTGATAAACATTTATCTTAAATTCATGAAATATTTTTCTTTTCTTTTTAAACATGTTATTAAGCATGAAAATGAACTAATAAGAGATCATAATAAACATTTATAGGCATGAGTTATAAGACATTTTCATAATCATTTACTTTGAAATATTTCCTTTAATCCTTCTTTCTTTCTTTTCATAAAACTTTCCTTTTCTTTAAATTCCTCCATAATAATGTATAAATTTCTTAATCATAATATAATAAGCACATGTCCCGGAAGTATCACAGTTTTGTACTGATCAGGTACACAGTCATATTCGTCATTCCTTTACCATTTGGCTCTGAAGAATCTCATTACCATTTGGCTCCGTAGAACCCTATTATCATTTGGCTCCGTATAACCACATTACCATTTAGCACTTCCAGATCATCATGCACATGCACTTTATAATAGTTATATACATCAAGGAGACTAAAAATTATTTATTACATCGTACATTTTTCAATGATTATCGGGTAATAAAATTTTGTATCTCTTATGCCTAAAATTTGTTTAATTAGCTTTAACGTTCTAAATAACATGTTATATGTATAAACAATAAATGAAAAGCTAAAACAATGTTGACCTGCTGTATAAAACAAAAGAGAGAAAACAAAAAAATTAAAATCAACGTACCTGCCATCCCACGCAGTCGCACGTTGTCGCCGCATTTCGCACGTCGAAGCCATTCCTACGTCGCTTCATCGCACGACTTCGCGTCGTTAATTAGCCAAGGAGTTCGGCCTCTCTTCCTCTCTCGTTTTCGCTCTCCTCTGCTCACTCTCTCCCGATCTCCTCTCTCACGCACGCGATCTCTCTCTCGCTCTCCGACTCCTACGTAGTTGTGCGACTTCGCTTCTTCGACGACGTCTCCTGTCCGATCGGAGGTTACGACAGTTTGATCGGAAGCAAGCAGAGGAGCTCGCTTGCTGGGACGGTAGCTTTCTCCCTTCCCGTCGCTTCTTCGATTCCTCGTGGCTGTTCGGCGCCGCCCCTTGTACGACTTCCCCTCTCCGATCGGAAGCAAGACAGGAGCTCGTTGTCCGTGAAGATAACTTTCTACCTAACGCGCGCTTCTTCGGCTCATTCGGGCTGTTCGACTTTGCTCCCTTTGACGACTTTCCCCTCCTCTCTGGTCGGAAGTCCGACATTTTGATCGGAACAGAACAGGAGCTCGGCGACTGTGAAGGTAACTCTCTGCTGTTCGCCCGCTACTTCGGCCAAACCCGTAAATTTGCTGAGTCAGAGAAGGTAGAGGGAGGGATTAATTTGTTTTAATTAAAATTAATTTTAATTATAATTATTTTGATTAATTATGGTTAGTATAATTAATTATAACTTATTTTAATTAAGTAATTATAATTAATGTTAATTAATTATAATTAATTTAATTAAAATTAATCTTAATTAATTATAACTTTTAATTAATTATAATTAATTATTATTAATTAATCAAGTTAATTAATATTAATTAGTTCTAATTAATTAAAGTTAAAATATGATTAATTATTCTAATTAATTATATTAAGTATAATTAATTACTTTAATTAATTATAAATAAATATAATTAATTAAAAATATTATAATTAATAATTAATATAATTAATGTTTAAATAAAAAAAATGCATATGCTTGCCCTCCTACCTCGATCCTCGAGCCGACAGTCGCCGACACTGCCAGCCCGCCGGGACTTCAAGGTATACATTCTAACTTAAAACCCGTCCTCGACGTTTGCAGCGGACCGGGGAACCACCTATACGCGCTCTTGTAGCACGGTAGGAGGGAGCCCGGTGCGAAGCATACGACGAGGCGGGTAAGCCCTATACACGCTCTTATAGCGTGGTGGGGACGGTCCTCGACCTCGACACTGACACCGCCGACACTGCTACGAAAGGTATGATGTTCCAAATCCCATTCTCGACGTTTGCAGCGGACCGGAGAACCACCTATACGCGCTCTTGTAGCACGGTAGGAGGGAGCCCGGTGAGAAGCATACGACGAGGTGGGGAAGCCCTATATACGCTCTTGTAGCGTGGTGGGGAGTCACTGCTGTTATTGTACGGGTACTTCTGAAGGCCCCATACACGCTCTTGTAGCGTGGTGGGATGAAATTTGTACGGCCGCGGTGTCTACGGACACCTACCATACACGCTCTAGTAGCGTGGTGGGAAGGCCCAGCTCCCCTATTTTCCCCCAAACGGGGGATATGCCGAGGTGCTGCCGAAATTTTCACTGAAATGTACAAAGACTTGAACAATTTGAAGACCTTCTTGGGCAACAATGCAGAAGACTTGTACTCGAACAAAAAAAAAGCACAAAACTTGAATTAAAATGAGCAGATGACTTGTATGAACAGAAAAGAACAAGAGCCTGCATTCAAATGAACAGTGAACTGTGGACCTGAATCAGAACAAAACTCAAATGATTTCTAAATATCAAATCCAAATGAAATCAAACTGGAGTCAAAATCAAATCATTTGAACATGAAATTGTACCTCAAAAGATCCCAGAAAACTTTGAACAAGCATTTGAACTTGTTCTTGGAATTCGAACTGTGCGACATCAGGGGACCCAAACATAGAACTCAAACTCGAATGAACTCTAACATGAATTGAATAAGATCATTCAAACTTGTACTCTGAACTCAAGCTGGATCCAAGCTCAACATGAACAATGAAGAACCCAAACTTCTAAGAATAACAAGGAACTCAGTTTCACATTTGATTTGGATATCAAATGAGATGAACAAAACTTTGAGCAAAGACTTGAACTTGTACGTTGGAACTCAGACTTGGATTCAAACACATACAAGGACAATGCTTGAATCCCGTGCAAGGGAGTTCAAACAAGAACATGTGTATGGTTAATAGTGATTCAAAGTCCGTTACAAGACCTGGATGCACGAACTCCTACAACAATCCCTACAAATGCCTGTTGATTGAGAAGGCAACACTACTATTAGATAGTCAAAGACATGTCCTCTATAAACAAATCCAGACATTAAACCACCCGAGATTGGTGAAAGGGTGGATATGATGTAGGCAACAATGGGTCTCCTACGAATAGTTTCAGGAGCTCGTAGTGGCTACAACGGGTTCCCGTAAATATGTATAAGTTACTTGTGGATAACAACAGTGGGCATATCGCAAGCATATCAAACCACTGTGGACACAAGTACGGGTCCCTGCAAATGAGTACAAACCATTTGTGGATAACAACAGTGTGTATATCGTAAATACAACGAACCACTGTGGACACAAGTATGAATACGTTAATGGTGATCAAGAGCTACAAGTACGTCGAGTACAAGGGCAGCCCGATGTACGAAAAAGGACAACCCCTGGCAGAAGGGAGGAAATGTTTGAACAAATTAGAACCAAACTTTCGGGTGTTCCAAAGTCTCTTCTTAGTTCCATACTTGAGAAGAAAATTGCTCTGGTGTCTACAAATACCGAAAATGACGAGTCCGCTACAACGAAGATCCTAAAATGAGTTTTTTTCCAAATCAGCAGTCGTTGACTCCAAAGTTCAGAAAGATCCTTCCCCGGTGAATGAGAAAGCGGGAGTCAACACCAAGATGCACGCCACCGGATCTGCAACATCTATGAAAGCAGACAGAAGGCGTCCACAATCTACAATGCCACTCCACCGGATCCGCAACACTCGTATTAGCGGACAGAAAGCGTGTATAAGCTCTCAAATGAAAAGTTGTGTGCATCTAAATGATAGTTATCTACACAACTACAAATACTTCAAAGTACCCCTACACCTGCATTATAGTTTGTATACACATAAGTACACTAAATGGGTATATAATCAAATACCCGCATGAGCCCCGACGAGCGTGTTATTGGTACACACGTGACGTATAGGGATGCTGCGCGGGTTGATGAGTGAATTCTAGTTCGAACCTGATCCTTCTATACGGATCAAGAGAAGTTGATAGGGTTCGAAACTTCAAACAAATACATGGTTGTGCGGATCGATGTATTTGTTTCAATACATTCAATCAAAAGAATTCACAAATAAATGCACAAAGCCTATAAAAAATCAGATCCTCGATCAACAGCCCAGTCGAGTTGACAGGGTTCAATCAACTAAAGTGAAAATAACCCCAAAACACCCCAATGATGGCCGTGTTGATTGCTTATCTCAACCGGAGGGGTTCCCCAAATATTTTCAAATATCTCCCAAATATCCAAAGTTTTATTTCAAATATTCCAAAGCTCCACTCAAAATTCCAAATATCCACAAAAATCCAAAAATCCCCAAAATCCAAGGCTCCACAAAAAGCCCAAATTCCAAGATATTTAAATTTGAAATAAATCCATCAATCACTTAAAGCAAAATCCATCCACCCTTCGCAACAGTTTGCCAAGGTGGATAAATTCAAATAAACTCTAGCTCACAAAGAGCGAAATGCCTAGTCGAAAATATCACTATGATCCATTCTCAAACAATCTCCTGCCAGTAAGGGCGTGGTACGTGTCCTCTAACCGGCGGTTAGCCGCCAAATGGCACCGCAAGATAAACGGTTACGACGACCCGGGGCCCTCTGAACCGAGTGGTTTTGCCGCCAAATGGCACCACGAAATACCGGTTATGGCCAGAACCAATACGTTCCTTATTGGCATCAAATCCTTGAGATATGAATCAATAGGATATGATCGATAGGGCATAAAGTCCTCTGTTAGCTAAGGTGGATTCAAATTTGTCCCTTTAGGCAAATATTCAACCCCGGTCTACAAGGTCCCCTTGGACGAAGCAACCCATGGCTGCCGATAAGGATCCTTCTGTCAGGTTGGGTCGACTACCTCCTCTGACTAAGTAGACCAGGGACCACGATGGCCCAAGACGACGGAACCATGGGATCTTGATCGGGTCCATCATTCATTCCCCCACCATCCGCTTTAAGTGCAAGATGGTGCAATTCCTATTTT
Organism: Dendrobium huoshanense; assembly: GCA_016618105.1. Taxonomy (NCBI): domain Eukaryota; kingdom Viridiplantae; phylum Streptophyta; class Magnoliopsida; order Asparagales; family Orchidaceae; genus Dendrobium; species Dendrobium huoshanense. Next base: position 63,466,964 of record CM028351.1, read on the forward strand.
AAATATTAAACTTTTCAAATCTTTCCCAAATTCTCAAATCCAAACCCAAATTCCAAACTTCCAATCCTCAATACCTAAACCCATGCTGCTACTACTATATGCCAGATACACGTATTTCTATACGAATCTGATTGACGACTAGCCTTAATCGAAAGTTCTCTCTCGTGATCGGGAGGGGTAATTAACTATAGGGGCTTGCGCCTATAGGAAACCAGAACTCAGATCATAAAGTCCTCACAAAATGAGGGCGAAATCTCTGGGTAGTGTCTTATCTACAAACCCATCTGCCTTCCAAAATTTACCTCGGAACTTAGTTCATTAAAACTCCCTCACCGAATAAGAAAAGCGAGTGGAGGCCGAGGCCGAATTTTCGGAGCCCACAAACAATAATAAAGAAATTATAAACATTAACTTGTAACTTTTGAAAGTGTAGTAATACTTAATTAAATTTTATAAATTTAATTTAAATGTAATCACCTACCTTGCAAAAATCGAACAATAATCACTACGCTGCACGACGTTACTTAACCACGTGTCGTCTCCTTAATCCACATCTAAGGATAATTACAACTAAACTAAGCATAAATCACAGATATTTTCAATAATTAATATAATTAAAATTCTATTTTCGTAACTATCATAAATCTAAATTTTAGGAAACCCTAAATCTTAAATTTCACTTAAATCATTGTGCTAAAAATTCTTCTAAACCTATTTTAATAATTACCTTAATTTTTTTCGGATTTAATTAATTAGAAAATTATAAAAAATTAAATTTCTTAAAAAACACAAAATTTTGTTTTTAAAACATTCCTAAGACCCTTAGAAATCGCTTTTGTAAAAGCGCTTTAAGGAAATTCAATTTTAGGTAAAAGCCCTAATTTTTTATTTCCAAAAATTCTCCAATAAAACTTCATTGCTATCGTTAAAATACTTCCCTAATCCTTCCTTAAAAATTTCGTAAAGAAGTTTTGAAAGAAAATGAAATTTTTGTAAAACCCTAAAAATTTCTACTCCAAAAATCTTGATATTGAGAGGAATTCGATTCAAACAAAACATGCCTTTGTATTCCCCTTATCTTTCTTTTCGATTTCCACTAAATTCCTCGTCGAAGCCACACCCGTCGAAGCCAACCCGTCCGCCCTTCTTCCGCTCGGTTTCGGTTTGGTCGAATGAAATGAGAGGGGAGGGGATTCGGTTGATATATTAGGGAGAAAGGGAATTGCCAAAAGACCATTATACCCTTAAACAATTCTGGCATTTTATTTGCTTAGGGGTAGTTTGGGTATTTTTAAACTTCTAAATTTTATAATTCCCAAAATACACAATTAATTATAGGTTCTATATATCAAATTGTTCAGAAATTTACATAGAATTTTTTAAAATTACTTCCGTCAAATTTTGCTAACCTTGTATTTTTCACTTAAGTTTCGTCATCACGTATTGAAATGCGTGCGACGCCTACGATCGTCAAATTCCGTGTTTTACAAAGATCCTCCTCTCGAGTAGAGGATCAATTGTATCTTAGTATTTTATGCAATGTTTAAAATTGCGTATTCGGGTATTGAGGCGTTTTTCATTCGTTAGGCGAGGCGTAAGCCTCAAGGCATTTTGAGGCGTAAGCCTCAAAATCAAAAATTTGCGTAAACATAAAATGATCAAATTTTTTATATACTAATAAGTGAATAATATAAAACATAAAAAAGCATAAGATATGAAGTGAAATCAAAATATCTCAATAATAAGACAACATGAAATATAGTTCAACTCAAAATTCTATCTTTCCCAAATCCCAGTATTCTTTTCATTAACATCTAATTCCAAATTTCAAAAATAAATAGCAATGACATATCACAAAAAAATTCATAAGTCATCAGAACTGTCATCACTAAGGGGTTCTTCATTGAATCATCATTATGGTGAACTGCTCTCTCCCCTTCCTCCTCTCTTATAGAGTCGAATGTCGGGCATTTACTTCAAGATTTATGTAAGTTTTAATATATATAGCGTGAGGCGTAAGCCTCATGCCAGTGAGGCGAGGCGGGCCTCAACCAAGTTGAGGCGCAAGCCTCATAAAAAAAGCTCGAGGCGTAAGCATCGAGGCGTTTTTTACTGGAATTGCGCAAAGGCGGGCCTCAAGGTGAGCCTCATATTGCACAATTTTAAACCATGATTTTATGTTTCCATTTCATCAAATAATACCAATTATCTATTGTTTCATGATTTTGTGTAGAATTCTCGTCGTTTTCCAAAGATTGATAGGAAATACTTGAGATCTACAAGTCTTTCCTATCAAATTTGGTATTTATTACGGCTGCAGACCAAGGGAGGTTGGATAGGCCAGCCCAGCAAGCAATGGAGAGGCGAAACCTGGAACAAAATTCAGGTAGATTTCATGCCCCCTTATAGGACCCAACAAAGCAATAATTTATTATGATGGGAGGGGAATTAAGGAGGGAATTAATTAAGAAAAGAACTCCTATTTGAATTCAAATATGAGAGAAAAATTTATAAAGAAAGGGGGCTGATTTGGAGGAGATTAATTAGGAGATGTTTCCTAATTAAAGGGGGCTGATTTATAGGAGATTAATTAGGAGATGTTTCCTAATTGAAGAGAGCATATTTGGGGGCTGATTTGTGGGAGATTAATTAAGAAATGTTAACTAATTGAAGAGGGCTGATTTGGGGGCTGAATTGGAGGAGATTAATTAGTAGATGTTTCCTAATTGAAGATGGCAGATTTGGGGCTGATTTGGGAGGGAATTAGGGAAGGGATGTTTTGGGATTTGTTATGTTTTGTGTGCTTTAAATAAGTTGTTTACCCAGGGTTTAGTTTTTTATCGTGAATTTGGGCTGAATTTTGATATATCTTTGGTTTAGGATTTTGGGCTCTAGCGGCGTCTAGAGATTTGGGAGAGATAGATCATCCTTTCAAATAAAGGATCAATTGTTTCTTGATATTTTCTATTTCCATTTCATCAAATAATACAAATTATTTACTGTTTTCCTAGTTTTGTGTGGAATTTTTGTGGAGAATTCTCCTTGTTTTTCAAAGATTGATATGAATTGCTTGAGATCTACAAGTGTTTCCTAACAAATTGGTATCAGAGCGCTTTCTTGGGCGGAAAAATAAGATATCTTCAGTGTTTTTGCAATTGGAGCCTAGATCTAATTAATGGCAGCAAAGAAGATGGAGGCGCTGAAAGGCGAGATGGAGCAATTCAAAACCGATGTGGCGAAGTTCTCTACCATAAAAGAAAGATTTTCATATATGGAAAACCAATTTAGAATGGTGGAGACGTTAAGAAGGCTTTTGGAGATGCAAACAAAAACGTCACTAGTGTTTTCGATGGCTAACCCTAACCAAGATTTGATTGGGATTCCCTTGTTCGAATCGAAGGGAAAGGAAATCGGATAAGAGGAGTTTGACGAGGGGAGTTTCTTTCATCATGAGCCACCTCCTTGGGCTCCGATAAGGGGTGGATCAAGTTTTTTGGATGAAGGGACAACAAAGAGGAAATCTTTTGGTGGAGGCGATAGGGTGGCCGACCACTATGAGAGGCATTTTGGGCTAGGGGAATGGGTCATCAAGGAAGGAGAGGGTCAAAAGCCACCTCTTAGGGATCCGATAAGGGGCAAAATAGGGTTATCGAATGGGGGGATAGCAGGAAGGGAGTTTCATGGTGAAGGTGGTGGGGTGGCTAACCACTATGGGAGGTCTTTTAGGCAATGGGAGTGAATGTCAAAAGGAGGGGGATGGGCCAAACCATGGGGATTGGTTCATGCGAGGTGAAGGGAAGGAAGGTGGGTTTCCCAACCTCGATATATAGGGGAAATATGGAGGGATCATGACAACCGTTATACTGGTCAATTGAAGGAGCGGATGAGTTTCCAGTAGAGAGAGGTATCGAACAGGGAAGGTAGAGAATAAGAGTTTGATGAATTGCAGGTTGTTAAGGAAGAATAGTTTGTTGAGGCATGTAGAATAGAGTTCAAGGTTTGAAGTAGTCGGCGGGTATGGGTCTTGGTGTTGTCATATGAATGGGAGGTAGGTTTGGTTATTGTAGTAAGTAGGGAGTACTGGTCTTGCAGCGGTGTCGCACGAGGGAGAAGAGATTAGGTAGAGGTTGCGAGCCAAGGAGAAAAATGAGAGGTGTGGAGAACTGGGGCTCTATAGTGTGAAGCAGAGAGTAGGAGGTGGGAGGGAGAGCAAGCTGAGAGGTGAGCTTCTGGGAGTTCGATTTGTGCATGTGTCATGGAATAGAGGAAAATCGAGTGATTTTTTAGATTTGGTTGTGTATTTTTTTATGATTATCTTGGCATCAATGTGACAAGCTTTTGAAAAATGCATGGGATTGGGTAGTTGGGAACAATGTTTGCATAGAAGTAAGGGGATTAAAGAACTTTATATATGTATGTATATATATATATATATATATATATATATATATATATATATATATTAGTCTTAATTAAAATTTATTGTTAGTAACATAATAATAATAATAACAAAATCATAAATACATCGTTCTCGCTATTTCTATTAACTCCTACATCTCGAACGAGTTAAATTTTTTATTATTTCTCGCACAAGTAAATTCCAAGCATCGGTTGGTGCAATGACCCATGCAATATAGGTCTTTCTTCTAGTTAATTCCAACTTTCCAAACTTAGCAGCAAAGTCTGTTTCATGAATGAAAATCATTCAGACAACCTCGAACGACGTCGTGCTTGTAGTCCATCATTTTCTATTGTGATCACTAAACTCAAATGTGATGGGTCTTCTCTTGAGTATTTTTTATGTTTTAGATGCAACGACACAATCTGTTTCATGATTAGATGTTGTTTGGGCAATTTTCGGTAGTATCATGTTTGCCTATGGTTGCTTTTGTTGTCATACCTCATTTTGACCCTCCTACAATCAACATGGAGCGTAACAGAGAAGGAGAATCGGAACAAATATATTTCTTACTAACACCCATCCTAAAATAATTCTATCAGGATCAGGTGAGTAGTAAATAGCCTATCCAGACTATCCCCACACCCGTTATTGAAATCAATAATTCATAACTGGAAGCATATTTAAAATACATCAAATAAAATACATAACTTATTAAACCTTTAAATAATATTTATATACCCAAAAGTTTGTCGGTATAGCTTCTTATTCTGACTTATGTTCATCTAAAGTATATGCACACAAAGTGCAGTCAATCTCTTATTTAACGCCCCATGGTCTACTTTCATTTTTCTGCAATGCAATCACTGCTAATGAACTAGAGCTCAATAAAATTGCATTGTTATTGTAGCATGTATACAACATGTATGCAACTAATGAATAGTTAGTTTTTTTTTTCTTTTTATTTTTATTTTTTTAACTAATGAATAGTTAGTTAAATGCATTATTGTAGCAAACTGGATTCCACTTACATAAGCATGTAATGGGCTGATTTTTGGATGCTGGATAATGCGACTGAGAAGGCTTAGTGGAAGGGTAGTGGAAATAGCTTTTTCATTGCTCAATCGTGTCGCGCACGAGCAGCTTTTCTTCGATAAATTGCCTCTCGAATATGTTGGTGTGATATATTTTGCAAGCTGATGATGTTCGAGGGGTTTTGATGGATATTGAAGTGTTCTAAACTCGTTACGAGCAATGACATTCCCATTAGTTTCCTTTTTCATTGCATTCGATTGCATTGATTTTCACTTATATATGGGTTTAGGAATCATATATTGAAAATGAAAACTTACCTAGCTTGGAGAAGAATATGAAGGAGAATCCTAACTTTTAGCATTGAAATTTGACATCTTACTTACATATGCAATGTCATCCATGATAGTTAGTTTTGATTTCTCCATCCATCTCGGTCGGCACCACCCAACACGTACTCTACCTCAGTTGCACCTGTGCTTACGTGCTCTCTTGCATCAGATTAGTTGCTCACATGTGCTTTCTCTATCGCACACTTCCTTTCACTTTCTTCTACTCTCTAACTCTCCTTTTCTTTTTATTCTCTTGATTCCCTTCCAAGTTCCATCCCATCTTTTTCTTTTGCTCTCTTAAATAACGAAGTAAGAGGGTGCATCTTTACTTAGTCGAGCGACATCTGTAGAGATAGGTGTCTGATATAAATTTCTTCCTCCTGATTGAGTGCTTGTTGGATGTGGATTGTTTTCGTCTGGTGGAAGTGGCTGATATAAATTTCCGAGGAAACTTATTTCATTACACTAATTGTGGCCTGGCTTATTTTTTTGTCACTTTTTCTCGTTTTTATTCTATTCTCTCTAAAACTAGTGGTTGATTTCTTGAAAGATTAAATATTTTAAAATTTGTAAGATCTTGATTTTCAATTGTAAAGTGAGTTGCAATTTACGTGGGGTATTTTATTGCTCTCAAGTTCTATGTGAGATTTTTATTTGGTTGGACATTAAATCATTGTTTAGAATGATTTTCTTATGTTTTCTGATTTCATTTAAAGAAACGAGTTTTGACGGAGTCTGTGGGTTGAGATTTTAAACTTGTGTATACATCTTAATACAAAACCCTAAAAGTTATGCATCAATGAGTCAAATTGGATCTAATCCGAACATTTTATTAGCCTTGGGTGTGCTTGAGGTGATTAAAATGTTGAGAAGTTAAGTGCCTCAGGCCCTCATATGATTTGTTAATGATTTCTATTCACATCATTTTCATTAAAACTGCCAGCAGTTTTTTCGTTAGCTGAGAAGTCAGCCCTCTAGAGGTGTAATTGAAATCTCAAAATCTGTTGATATCATCTTTATTTGCTAAGTGAATCACATCAGTCTCAATTTTCTTGGTTTTATGACTGAATGTTAAATTCGATATTCTTTGTTCGAAATTAGCTATTTTTGGGCCTTGCTAGTTATTATGCATCCCTGATGCAGACAAACTAGAAAGAAAAGTCAGATAAGGAAAACAATGGGCAACACTATAACCAAACTCGATTTAAATAGTAGCAATCATCTAAAACACAAAACCGATGGACAAACGAAAAAAAAAAAAATAACGCTATCCTCAGAACAACCGATAGAACGGTTTCCTCACATGCATCGAAAGATAGGTAAAGTAAAGTATGTGCTTAGGGCTAGCAAACCGATGGTCCACCCCAGCAAGAAGGTCCAAACGTCCAAACTGCAACCACCACCTCCCAACATTAACACCAGCTCAAAACTGAGAACCATTAGCCCAACCCGAGAATCAGCAGCAGCCCAAGGGACCCAAACAAGCTAGCAAACCAAGGTCTACCAAGCCCAAGCACAACTCACCATAATCATTGGATGCCTTTAATCATTGGATAGCTAAAAAAATAGAAAACTAAATGAAAAACTAATGTTCTATATTTGATAACAAAAATACAAAAATCATGAATGCATCAATCCCTCTTTAATTTATCTTGTATAATGTTTCAGAATCCAAAAGTTGGCGGACCGGGGCTTGTAGGCAAGTGTGAACTTTTCGGTGGAAAACATGCGGAGTAAGTTCCTTGATTTATTTACCCATTTATTAATTTATTTGTTTTTTATTTTTTATTTTGATTCCTGGGGCGCATGTGCTTGCAATTTTATGTTTATACTTTTTGGATTAGATTGCACAAGCGCCCAGGTGTGTGTGTGTGTGTATATGCAGTATGTTATGCTTGATCCCACTCTTCAGCTTATCCAGATTCTGCTATCAATATTTATGTTTATGATTATGTTTTTTACATTAGATTGTAAGAACTATAATATCCATTGTAGACGTAGACTCTTTCTGGACATATAGGGGAAAGGTTGCTTGAAAATTACGATTGCTTGTGGCCTGTTTGGTATTACTTCTACTTTTTGTTTTTCGAAACAGGTTAAAAATATAATAAACATGCCTGGTATGTTTTGTTTTTTGTTTCTAAAAACACGTTGACCTGTTTTGAAAATTTAGAAAACACATTTCAGATTTTATTTAACTTTCCAAAATAGATTTTTGGGTTTCAACAACATGTTTGCACTTTTGGCCAGATGGGATGCATTCTAAAAGCGCTTGGAATGTTAAAACCCTTAAGCCTAAAAGCTGATCTCTTATTTTTTTATGATAACAAATTTAATTTAATTTGTGTTAATAATGAATACATTGAGTACACGTTGAACTCAAGATCAATAGAGATAGAGATACAGGTTCAGGACAGATTAGTGGAGATTCGGATCAACTTTTGTTCACCGCAAGATTTTAAAGCTTGTGAATGATGCAATTATACAAATGATCAGCTGCCTGTTTTGAGATTGGTCTGTAAAATTTATTGCCATAAAAATATTTGACTTAGAAATATTAGGCGCATTGCTTATATGATCACCAAGTAAATCAAAAATTTGCATGCAATCTGCTCTTAAATGACTAGCTCGAGTTTTTGTAAATTTGAAGTACTAGATATGAGCAGGGGCGGAACCAGCCTTTCATCGTAGGGGGGCAAAATTTTCTTATTAATAGACAAATATAAAAAAAATAAAAAACAAAATGAGGACATAATTCAAAGTGAAATCTTGTATTCCAATATGATAGAAAAATTGAAAATCATTACAATTTTATCAATCTATTTTGCATTTTTTGATAATATTGGACTACATCTTCATTGGGAATCAAATCAAATACATCTTTTTCAATGTAAGGCACAAGACAATCGTTAAGCCAATCATCACCCATCCTACTACGCAATCGATGTTTGATAATTTTCATTGCTGAAAATGCTCTCTCCACTGTAGCAGTAGCAACTGGTAAAGTTAATGCTAAAGTAATAAGTCTGTAAACTAAAGGATACACATCATTCTTTTTGAACTTAACAATCTGCTTTGCAAGATCAACAATGCTTCTTAGAGAGGAGAACTCTTCACTGGTCCGCATATCAATAATATAAGTTGATAATTGATTTTTAAGAGCAACAACCTCAATTATAGAGAAATCACTTGGATATAACTATTGAAAGGCAATATTACCTAACAGTCCTTACATTTAAAAGAATTTTACATTTTTTTAGGGGGGGGCAATTGCCCCCCTGCCGCTACAGTGATTCCGCCCCTGGGTATGAGGTATTTTGGCACATTTTCTATTACTACAACTCCTATAGTCCTCAATGTTTTGGGAATTTTAACGTATGATTCTAAGCTTTTTCTTGCAATTTCTGTTATACTCAAGACAACATTCTTCCACTTTCAATTCAAGTCATAGAAGTTGCTTAGTAAGTATTTTAAGAGTGTTGTTGTATATTTGAAATTTGATCTTATCCGATTCATTACATAATTTCAACATGACTTGGTGGCTTGTTCTTGGAATGGTAGCTTCTATCTTTAAAGGGGAGTATTTTGGTTTCTCCACCCGTGGAAAAGGATTGTGATGGTCTGGGATGTTTCTCTACATGCAAGAATGCAAAGGAGGGAATTCATGGAATTCTCTTCTCTGGCATGAGATCTTAGAAAGTGGACATGGCCGATTGCACTTGAACCATTATATATCAATTTGCATTATTCTCTTATTATTATTTTTGCAATTTGCTTATCGCTCTTATCATTCACATTCATTTTTATTATTTATTTGTTTTAAATTTCATTCCTTGGTGCTCACACTTTCACACTCATGCAAAATTTTTAAGATAATAATATTAAAATATCAATTCATCCCTCTTCTTATTGTCATAGCATTCTGGTAGTATCCGAGCTTGGGCTCTTTTATAGAGGCTTCACATTCTCAATAGTAGATCCATACATAATACATTTAAAAGCTATGGCATTACGGAAGGATCATCCATCACCGTAGGGGTGTCAATTTCGGGTCACGGGTCGGGTCCGGGTCAAACCCGAAACTGACCCGGCACTGTTCTGGTCAACCCGAACCCGACCTGTTTTTGCAAACGGGTCGATTTTTCTAACCCGAACCCGACCCGCTTCGGGTTCGGGTCAACCCGAAACCGACCAGCTGACACAACAACGCGGGTCTTCCACGCGCGTCGACGTGTCGACTGAGCTCCGAGCGCACAGTGTCGTCCACGCGAGTCTTCCACGCGCGGCACTGCGTCGTCCACGCGGGTCTTTCAAGAGCGTATACTCGTCGTCCGTTCGGCACGGCGCACCGCAGCCGCACATCGATGCGGGTCGGGCTGGTCTGCAGTCGCTGCAGCGGCAGCTCGGTCGCAAGTTGCAACGGCGCAGCCTTGTCGGCTTGTCGCGATCTTTGCAGTTCAGACTCAGCGCGGCAGCGGCATTGGCATTGCGATTTGCGGGGACAAACCGAGTTGACGGAAGCGACGCGATAGGGTTGAAAGGCGAATTGACGGACGCGAGTCAGACAGACGCGACACAAGGTAAGAGACGGAATTTCGGGTCAAATCGGGTTGATTTCGGGTTTCCGGGTCAACCCGTACCCGACCTGATTTTACAAACGGGTTGAAATCCCGAACCCGACCCGATTCGGGTTCGGATTGACCCGAACCCGAAATTTTCGAGTCGGGTTCGGGTCTTGTCAAATATTGACACCCCTACATCACGGCATCACCCAATCCATAATATTAATATGTACCAACATCTTATTTAACTTCTTGAAGATCAAAATGCCAACACTTCTACAATCACTTGACATATAAATGTGAAGCTTGGTAAAAAATATGATACAAACGTCTGACCAAAGTTATCAAAATGGTTTAAATTTATAAGCCCTTCAGTGAACTGTCCTCTACTAAGATCTTACTCAATTACATGAAAAGTTTCTCACATGTAGCTGTTGTGCACGAAAGTCGGACAGTTGGCTAAGGGTATCAATGTTTAAAGTCTGCAAGGAAATATAGGATAGTCATGCGGTCTAAATAAGCATATTTGTTCATGAATATGAAATATTTCACAGAAAACTGAAGATTCCACTCGGATATGTTTATTGGGTTCACTGAGATCCCCATTGGTTTTCAATCTCTAAAAAGATATTGCAACCAGGAGTAAGTAAGCAAGACTTTTAGGAGCCTTCCTATGAAATGGGATGCCAAGGTCACGATTATCCTAAAAGCAAGGACCTAACTACATATTCATTTGATCATTTTCTTAGTTCTCTATTCATTTGTGTTGAATCTAGACAATTGAAACAGGGTTAAACACTGAAGAGAAAGACGAATGTTATCATTTTCAAAATAGAAAAATCTCAAAATAGTCTTCAGACCATTCATGTGTGGCCAATTTAGTATTAGTATCATGTTGCTTCAATTTGGTCCTCATCTGAACAAGCTTGATCCAAAATAGTCCCTCATGTTTAATTGTGCTGTAAAATTGATACAATTTAGTCAACATTTTACAACAATTATGAGCTGTCATAACTCAGAATATTATCTCTATATTGCAATAACATAATGGAATTTAGAAATCAATATGTATGTTTTTCATAATAAATAAATCTTCTGGAGATTTATTTCATTCAAAGATGATAATGTAAAAAATGTATAATTCATTTGTTCATATTCATATCATATCATAGTTGTCTAATTTTTTATAATACATCTATCACGAGAGCACCGTCAATATTATACCATTTTAGGTATTTCCATTTTCATTTTATCCCTATCTAGTATCATAAGAAACTAAAATTTATCAGTCAGCATGCACATGCAAGCTCTTCTATATAGTTCTTTTTATTTATATTTTTACAAGCCATTATAATTGATTTTATAAAAAATTGTGCATAAAATAATTAACTTAAAACATATTGAAAAAACCTAACATTCATTTCAACATGCCCAATGCATTCAGTAGTAAAGATAAATTATGAATGAATTTACAGTAAGATTTGACTGAACTAATATTGATAATAGTTGATGCATTTGATTTTTTAAGAAGTAATATTATTACCATAAATTAGAATATGAGCACTTACCTTAGTTACAAATATTTTGTTTTCACTTTAATCTTTATTATGTCTTCATTTGTTGGACATACATTATCGTACATAAACACATTTTAAGACATTTATTGTAATTTTATCTTGTTAATTAGCTTAATTAATATTTAATTTTATTCCACTTTATAAACCATCTTTATGCCTTGAATCCTGTATTCAAATTTTAGGTAAAGAAAAGCCCTCACCTTTCTCGAGCTCAGCTTCATGCAAGAAAAAACCTCTCTCACCCACTCAAACTGCTACTCTTCACTACCCACCCGCAGCCACCGCCCACCATCGGCCGCCGACCGACCACCGCCACCACCACCCGCCGCCCCCAGCACAGCATCGGCGGCCGTCGACCTCTAGGAACTGCCCTCCAATGTTGGCCAATGCAAATTGTTGTTATTTTTGTTCTTTAACTTAGTGATGTTAATTTGTTTTTCCTTCAACTCCTATCTTGAGTAATATTTATTTCAATTGGCTATTTAAAATTTTTAAAAGATTTAACTATCCTTCATCATTGTTGAATTATGTTTTGTTCTTATAGGACATGGCTTACACAGAGTGAAGCAGAGCTAGTTCAGAGATTTGATCCATCCGCAACTTTGGATACTATTGGCTTCTTCATTGCAAAATTTAATGTTGGCCAAAAATAAAGTAAGAAACAATTTTTAGTTTTTCAGCTTATAACCAGGAATCTTGCTGTGTATGCTAACCCATATCCCGTTTTGATAGGATTTTTTCTTATTGATTTTTGAGAATGCTGAACCTTTTGGGTATGATTTGTCCTTTGAAATGTTTAGATTATTATGCACTTGTATTATTTTGTTTTAAGTATTTAAAAATCAAAAGTATTCAAAGTACAACTATAAAATAAAATTTTTGTAGTTCAAATATCCTGCAATGTTTGATTGCTTGTAAAATAAATTCATGATTTTATTATTTTTATTTTTTTTTTTTACAATGAAAATAAAATCAATGTTGGCGGCAGTGGTGGTGTCGTATGTGCTGAGTGGCGGGTAGTGGTGCTTTCATTGGCCGGCGATGAAGGAGGTTAGTGGTAGGGGTGAGCAATGGCAGACAGTGGGTAGCGGGGGGTGGGGAAGGTGATGTAGTGTATTAGAAAATCGCCTAAAATTATACAATTTGTAAATGCACCAAAATTGAATTATGGTTTGAATTTCAAATTCCTCACAATTTTATTTAGAATTTATTTTCAGCTAATTAAATGCCAAAAAGTTTAAAGAAACAAATACATCCAAAATCCTTCCAACCAAATATCCCTTTGACATTTGCTTAAACCAAGCCTTGACATTTACAGAGTTGAGTGGTATATATATATATATATATATATATATATATATATATATATATATATATATATATATATATATATATATATATATATATATATATATATATATATATATATATATATATATATATATATATATATATATATATATATATATCTCGGAGACAAACAATAAATGCAAGCACCTACAGGCGGTATTAAAGGACTCATCTTGCACACAGTGGTCATGCTTGTAAGCAACATTGGAATACTTACACTTAGTGTCACTTGTTGTAATGCACGCAATAGCCTTATCCGCAATCAATGTTAAAGGATGTTGTGTGGGACATAGTTTGCATCATCATGCAATGAATAATGAAGGTTGACATACAATGAAGGTAGTGATTTGCCAACCAACACGCATAAAGAGAAGAGTGATGAATATAATACATCCATTGGTCAATGTTAACTTGCAAAGAAATGCACCAAAATAGTTAGTTATATTTCTCGATGGGACTGGGAAGGAATATAACTAAGCAATAGAGTGTCTCATTGACGTGATGGAAGTTATCAGTTCGAGCCTAATTATCCCTAAACCCAATCGGAGTTTCTCTATTTGGACTTGCTCCCCCGCTGCAATCAAACGAGAATGGATAAGAGGCTTGTGGGGTTGACGTGATAGGGTAGGGATGGCTATATTGCTTTGAGCAAACTCTTGGCTTCCATTATCGTCTATAAACAAGAATAACATATTTGCAATACATACAAGCTCCTACGAGCCATTGTAGGAGACTCCCCATTCATACAGTGATCCACCTATTGGTGATGGCTAGCAACATACAACCAACATAACATAGTCCCTTGCAAACATGCACAATGCAACAAATAATGAATGTGAACATCCATTGATAACGACGGAAGATCTGTTGCATGCGCAACAGTGATTATCAATATGTAATAAATGCTATGGCACCCTTACAGTTAGCAACAACATGATGGCAGTCAAATACACCGACTTACCGCAAGTAAAGATGGGTGCCATGCAACCATCCGATTTATGTGTAAGGTGGTAAATTTCTAATTTTAAATATTAAATTTTTAAATACCAAATCATGTTATTACTATATACCAGATATTATGTATCTTTATGTATTTGTTTGACAACTAGCCTTAATCGAAAGTTCTCTCTCGCTATCTGGAGGTGTAATTAACTATAGGGGCCTGCGACTGTAGGAAAACTGAACTAAGATTATAAAGTCCTCGCAAAATGAGGGCAAAATCTCTGTGTAATGTCTTATTCAAAACTCAATCTGCCTTCTAAAAAATTTCCTCGAAACTTAAGCATTAAAACTCTCTTTTTTTTTTAAGCATTAAAACTCTTTTTAACGACCCAAAAAGGAAGAAAGAGGGGTCTATGGAGAGGCTGTGGCGCGAATTTTCAGAGCCAACACCTGCTCGAACCCCCGCCAGCTTGCTTGTTCATTTAACACACTTGGCTGCTCGCATGTTTTCACTCGCACTCATTCTCTCCCTCTCTCTCTCTCTCTCTCTCTCTCTCTCTCTCTCTCTCTCTCTCTCTCTCCTCAGACTTATGGTTTTTCCCTTATTCTTTGTTTCTTTCTCTCATTAGTTCCTCTTTGTACGTGCTCAGATTCCCCCCCCCCCCCAATTAAATCATGGAACCAAGGGTCAGTTTACTTGATCGGCTAGCACTAGTATGTGTGTGTATATGGGGGGGAGGGGGTGTTACACATATATGGTAAATTTGTGCTCGATTTAGTTTAGGTGTTATTTGATTGAAAGTAAAGTAAATGGTTTTGAGAAGTTTGGTGTTTGGATGGATGACAAGCAAACCTAAGGTAAAATAAAGTGAATGCAGTGTATTCCATTCTAGCTCATTTTAAGGTAACCGGTTTTCGCCCAGTTTTGAGCGAGAATAGTTTACGCCACTCCATAGCACCGTCGATGGCGGCCACCCGCCACTATCCACCACCAACCACCGCTGCCAACCATCGCCGCAAACCAACGCCGCTATCTGCCGCTGCCCGCCAACCACCACCGCCACCTCCCCCGGCGACCTCCACCCACCATCGCCAACGCCACCCTCCAACACTAGCCAATGCCAACCACATCGAGAATAACTTTTTTATACTTTACCATCGCCAACGCCACCCTCCAACACTAGCCAATGCCAACCACATCGAGAATAATTTTTCTATACTTTACATTACATTCACTTTACTTCAAACCAAACAAAAATAAATAAATAAAGTCATGCATTCCTTTTACAGTCATTCAAACAACTCTAAAGTATTCATTTTACATCTCATTCCTTTACATTGCATTTATTTTTCAAGCAAACAAACAGCCCCTCCGTGAAATGCAAATTGTTGTTTTGTTTTGTTCTTTAACATAGTGATGTTAATTTATTTTTCCTTCAACTCCTATTTTGAGTAATATTTATTTCACTTGGCTATTTAAATTTTTTAAAAGAATTATCTATCCTTTATCATTGATGTATTTTGTTTTGTTCTTATAGGACATGGCTTACACAGAGTGAGGCAGAGCTAGTTCAGAGATTTGATCCATCCGCAACTTTAGATACTATTGGCTTCTTCATTGCAAAATTTAATGTTGGCCAAAAATAATGTAAGAGACAATTTCTAGTTTTTCAGCATATAGCCAGGAATCTTGCTGTGTATGCTAACCCATATCCCGTTTTGATAGGATTTTTGCTTATTGATTTTTGAGAATGCTGAACCTTTTGGGTATGATTTGTCCTTTGAAATGTTTAGATTATTATGCACTTGTATTATTTTCATGATACTGGAAAAGAAAAATATTTAGGAGCTATTTTGTTGAAAGTATTTAAAAATCAAAAGTATTCAAAGTACAACTATAAAATAAAATTTTGGTATTTGAAATATCCTTCAATGTTGGATTGCTTGTAAAATAAATTCATGATTTTAATATTTTCTTTTTTTTTTTTTACAATCAAAATAAAATCAATGTTGGTGGCAATGGTGGTGTCGTACGTGATAACTAGCGGGTAGTGGTGCTGATAGTGGCCGGTGATAAGGAGGTTAGTGGTAGAGGTTGAGCAATGGCAAACAATAGTTAGTGAGCGGTTAGGGGTGGGGAAGGTGATGCAGTGTATTTGAAAATCGCTTGAAATTATGCAATTTGTAAATGCACCAAAATTGAATTAAGGTTTGATTTTCAAATTCCTCACAAATTTATTTTCAGCTAATTAAATGCCAAAAATTTAAGGAATCAAATACATCGAAAATCCTCCCAACCAAATAAACCTTTAAGCCATTTGCTTAATTAAGTAAAAGTAAAGCATCATAAACTTTTTATGATGAGAGATGGAAGGTAATGATTAATGAATATATGCTAGGAGTAGATCTTGGTCATTTGAAATAATAAAAACCAGCCTTGACATTTATGGAGTTGAGTATATCTCGGAGACAAACAATGAAGTTTTGATAAAGAAGATGGAAAACTGTATTTGTATTCAATGCAAATATTATTTTATGGGTAATTCACCAAAGTTCACATCTATGAGAAAGCCATCAAGCTTTATCTTCTCATCAAGATTGTAAGGTTTAATTTCAAAATAAAATTTTGTGGCATTTAAGGTTTATTTTGAGAGAGAATTATGTTTGAAATTTTAAATGCATGGAAGTGTCTCATCTTGAATTGAAATTCTCTTGAGATTATTTATTTTGAAAGGATCAGTCAAATATATATATATATATCTTTGTTCCATATCATTTTATGTACATGTTCAACTTCTCCAGCAGTCCAGCTGCTATTTTATTATATAACTATAATATAAGGGACTTATAGGAAGTTGTGTACGAACTTTGAATTTCGTTCGTCCGTACTCAAGAAGGCGGACAAGTACGACAGGCAAGCTCTTTAGGGCGACGTCGGCGGCAGTTCCCAACGGCTCTCTTTGAGGGAATGTGTACAAAGGTTAAGGTATGTTGTAATTAAGAGATTTTTTAAATTTTTGTAAAGTTTTTTTTTAGGAGAATTTTTTAGGGTTTCTCCAAAACTTAAAATTTCTTTAGAAATTTGTTAGGGGATATTTAGGAAAGGATTTTAATCATGAAATTTTATGTTTCCCCAAATTTTAGTGAATTTGGAAAATTAGGGTTTCACATTTTTAGAATTTTAAGAAAACCCCTTCATGATTATTGTTTCAAATAACATTATGAGGGTTTTTAATGGTGTAAATTAAGATTTTTTGTAAAAAATGTATTTGCATAATATTTAAATTAATTCGAAAATAAATTACCCCAAATATTAATGAGGTTTAATGGAAAGTTTGGCATGGTTATTTCAAAAAATTAAGGAATTTATGATTTCCAAAAATTAGGGTTAATAACAAATCCCAAAATTTAAACTAGTGATCATAAAATGTTAAGGTGATTACTAGGGAAATTAAAATCTTTTATTGAAAATGAATTTAGTTTATATTCAGTTTTCATAGATTTTGGAAGTGGAAGAGGTGAAAGTAGAAGAGAAAAAGTGTCAAGGAGATG
The DNA here is from genome assembly GCA_016618105.1 of Dendrobium huoshanense. NCBI lineage: Eukaryota > Viridiplantae > Streptophyta > Magnoliopsida > Asparagales > Orchidaceae > Dendrobium > Dendrobium huoshanense. The sequence goes on from CM028351.1 coordinate 63,484,710, forward strand.
AACTAATATTCTCACACGTATGGTATTTTCTTAAGGTAGGTACTTATATTTAAATTAAATTCATGTTCCTAAACTTTTATTAATATGAAATAATGCATATATTTAATTATTGAATTTTCTTATTCATTCAACTATCACATATTAGAATTTTATTAAGGTTATTATTCATGAAATGTTAAATTTGTATTTATGTCTATTGTTATAGTAATGTTAAACATGTAACCATGTGATTATTAATGTAAGGTTAAGTAAGGTGGCATGTCTTTTAAATAAAGTTTATGTAGACATGAGAATGAGACTGAAATAAATTTAGACAAGTATATATGAATTCATGAATGATTTAATTTCTATGATAAGTATTATGATTGAATGTACATGATGATCCGGAATATCAAATGGTCAAAAGCTCGTCGGAGTGATTGGTAAATTATTCTTTGAAGTAAATGAAATGAAATGTTTGGTCAAATTTGATTGTGTACTTGATCAATACAAAATGCTGGTACTTTCGGGACAAATTTATAAATCTATGATTAAGTTTTTTATGCTTATATGCATAAAAGAATATAAAGGTAAATTATGAAAAATGAGAGAGTTATGAAAAGTTTAAAGAAAATTGAACATGTAAAATGTTATACAAAATATGCATATCCAAATGTCAAAGTATGATTTTTATTTTATTTTATTTATAATTCTTCTGAATTAAAATTTAAGCACTACCAAATGAAAGTTGCAAGCATAATGTCTTCATTTTCTTCATAAATTTATGATAAATATTTGTTACCTGCTTAACATTAACTCATCTCTATTTATAGGAATGCTTTTCAAGAGAATCTGTTAAGGACTAATAGTTGATAGACCTATTACATGCCAGCGTAGAGCAATTCAAGGAAACAGATTTTTATTGTTATGTTATGTAATGTGTTAAATGATATATCGTGGACTATTGTAATATTTTCATTTTATGTTTTGATGTAATCAAGATATTTGAATTGAAAGTTTAGTTGCTCTTTCCTATGTTGTTATTGGATGATTAGTTTGTTTATGATAATTGTGAAATGAAAATATTAAATTTTTGTAATTAGTTATTCTTTAGCTGTTGCAACCTGCGTAACTCTAGTCATGCACTTCATGATAGATCATGTTATTTTCTACATGTTTAAAGAAAATAGCTAATCTTTAAAATAATAATAATAATAAAATAATTAGATTTCCAATATAGGATGTCATATCTAAATTACACAAGGAATCTGAAAGAATAAAAATTAGTCAAAAAGACTTGAAATTTGCTAATAATTTCATCTGAAATTGTAGCAACAAAAGTAGTCAAAAATTAGGCAAAAAGTGTTGAAATTATAAGAAGAGAAGAAAAGCGAGAAATCAAGTCAACCACCAACTCTATGGCTTAAGGAAATTGAAAGAAGGGTATCTAAAATAAACTTTTACTTGCAAGCCTGGAGAAAGTGCCAATGTGTCAAATTTATCTTGGCCTATATCTTTTGACAAAAAAAAAACCTTGACATTAATAATCAAAGCAAAGGCAACTCAGGCAAGAAGAGGAGCTAGAATCTAGAAAAAAAAAAAAAAAATTAGGCATAATGTTGCATAAAATAATTAGATTTCCAAGAAAATAAATAGGCTTTACACTTATAGTTAATCCATGATTTCTTCATCATGCAAAGTTTCAACTCTTTCTTTCTCTTCACATAGGGGCTAATCTAGCTTCTTCTTTTGCGGTGGGCAAAAAAAATATTTTTAGTTGGGATCGACAAAGACAATTATGATTGATAAAATTAGGCAAAAAAAATTTTTAAGAGGAGGCAAAGTACTCAAAATATTCCAAAATATACTCTAAAATAATAAAAAAAAAAAAAGTTTTTTGAGGGTGGGCATTTGCCCCCCTTACTACTATGGGGATCCCCCCATGTCTTCCCATATCAAATAAAATCAAGACTACAACATATTACTTCAGGCAAGAATAAGACACTTAAGTCAAGATAGCTAAACCAACTTGAATTACATTAAATCCACAAGCCTTCGATAGCACATAATTTAGTACTACACATAGGTACTCAATCAAAGCATCCAATCTGAAGGCTTTACTATATACCAACTATAGAAAGTCATCAATCACCCTCACACACACACACACACACACAATTGCCTCAATCGGGTTCTTGTCATGGATTAATTATTCTGTGCGGACGCCGAACGCCGTGTGAAGACCAATGAGAATGCGCCACATCACCCCTTTGCTCATTACTGCGGCTCGATACCGCTGATGCTGCGCATTCTGATTGGTCTTCAGACGGCGATTTGCATCCAGGCTCCACACAGAATAATTTCTCCTTATCATGATAGCTCTTCGAGTGAATCAAATCCAAATTCAGGTCAATCACACCAATCTCACATAATTATAACACATGTTCTCTCAAGTAACATTCAAGCATATCCCACTGACCCAACTTTGAATCCAATATTTTAAAAAACTATACACTTTAAAGGCATCATATGAATTAAATGTACATCACATGAACCAACATGCAAAACCGCAAAGAAAATATTTATGGTCACTAGCAACGTGGCAATGCCAGTGATGTTGCTATCAATAATGATGATGATAGTGATTAACCACATTCATTGAAATAAACTATCTAATAAAAGCGAAGTTCAGAATAAAAATGGGAAGAAAAAGAAAAAATCTGTACCTCCTGTATGGTGTTAGTGATAAAATCATTCGATTTTGAACCATGTTTGTAAAATATCAATATGTTGAAAAATCAATCTAAAATACTTAGAAATTCTTAGAACTGTTGAGCCTAACAATCAAACTACATTGAAAAATGAAAAGAATATGCTTATAGCCTTTTTCTTTTTCTTTTTTTTTTCTTTTTTTGCCTCATTGCATGCTTTTGCACCTGCAATAGAAAAATACATGCAACAAAGCTCCATCCCAGAAAAATTGCTAGAGAAAAAAAAAAAAAAAAAACTGATGCATTAATGTATTTTAAGACCCAAAAATCATGAATCAATCTCTAAAAGGAAATTTAAGATTGAACTTTGCCTAAACTTACAATCATTGACTGGAGTCTTGCAGAGAATACGATCCAGCTGGTAATCATTCTGTTATTACTGATTAATAACCATGCAAAAGGCTCCTGCGTCTTTGGAATAGATTACAACAACAACAACAAAATCAAACCTTTTATCTCACTACGTGGGATCTGCTACATGAAACATTTTTTCTTCATTCCGTCCTATTAAGAGTCAAATTCTCATTTTTAGAACAGATTACCTCAAACAAAAATACGAAAAAACACTTTTGGTTGATATATATACATAAAACCTTCAAATGAGCCATGCATTCAGTACCCTTCGCTATGATATATTCCTCTCTCGCATAAGTGCTTCTATCTTTTCAACATCTTCAGGAATGTCTACTCCATGAGCATCATGGTCAACCTTGATAACCTGCAGCATAGAACCATATACTTGCTCATGCTCATCCTACATCAAACGAAAATTCAACAAGATACACATTTGAAAGCATCCTCGCGTGCATAATATATTTTTTTTTTCAACCACAGTTCGCTGAATGGGATTTATTATAATGTAGCTGAGGATCGAACTCAAGACCTTCGCAACAATATCCTTATGAACTGGACAAGCTAGCCCACACACGTTCTTGTACATGATTACATGAGCGTATATGGTTTGATGTGATATAGCCTTATCATTTGGGATAGAATGAGAAATGTTCTCTCTCTTTGATGTTTCTATTTTTTTTCATTTGAGGGGGCAGGTGTTAGAGAGAGAGAGAGAGAGAGAGAGAGAGAGAGAGAGAGAGAGAGAGAGAGATTGGCTTTGTTGGTAATACTGAAGAATCAATGTACGCCCAATTTTATGGTTTGATGAGATTGATTAGTAGAATATTAGAGGGAGATTCAAATATTTGAGTTTTAGTTGAGATTTCTTTAGATTTGGATAAACACATGAAATCAATAGGGAAAGAAGAAACTGACGTGATGAATTTAATTACCAGAGTTTTCAGGGGATTAATCCAAGATTTGGGAAAGAGGAATGCTAGTTTGACATATATAACGTTCCTATTCGTAAATTACATAATTATTAATTCTTTTATTTCGCTTAATAATGAAGCCTAGCTTGTTGAAGAAATGCAGTTGTCACGTGTGCTTGACATGCCATCTACAACTCCAATTTAAAAAAATAAAATAAATTATCAGACACATGTGTGATGTGCCTTACAGCCTTACAGACATGTCTTAAATAATAAATTTTGACTTTAAAAGCATGTTACATAAATAACTCAAGTGAAGTCATTTCTTCTCTTTTATTTCAAATATATATTACTTAAATAATTTTATTTTCCTTTTTCGCCTTTATTTCCTATGATTTTTTATAACACTAAACTTTTATTTTTAAAAAAAGAATTAATTTTCTCAATTTTAAACTAACTGACTATTTTTTCATCAATTAAGTTTAAGGTATTAAATATATTTATTATTTTATGAGCACCTGAAATAAATTTATTATTATATTAATTCTCTCCCTCCCTATTTATCTCTCTTCATATATATATATATATATATATATATATATATAATATTAGAATATCTGGAACAATTTTTGATCCAATGAGTAATAGTGGATAGACAAGCCTAATCTATGATGAAGAAAACATAGGTGGGAAATGAAGTGGAATGAACAACGATAATGAAGATCAATGCAAGAGCATAATTGAGGGGAGAGAATGCAGCAGCAGTAAAAAGGTCAGACTTATACTGCTGAAAATACAATCATAATATGATGAAAGATTATTTAGGGGTAAATCAATTGAGAAAAATGTCTCTTGGAATCATTCCAACAAATAATAAAACTTTATAATTAGGTTTTTTACCAAAACCATTCAAATTCATGATGGAAATTTATGAAACTCCGTAAATACATCAGGAGCTTTCATAGCCTCATTTCAAGCCTAAGAAAACTATCAGACAAACAAAACAAAGATTTTAGTATCTAACTAATAAAGGTATGCGACTAGATATGGGTAGGAATCTCTTGAAGCTTCAAGCATCTACATCTATGTAGCACCGATAATCCTATTTACGGGTATGTTGTATCAGACACGCGTCGGATACGAATACGCCTCCGATACGGCATGGATACGTATCGAATACATGTGGCACAACAAACTATATGTACAATGGCAATAAAAAGCTGGAAAATATATGCCCATAGCACAGCATTAATATATAAGCATTTGCGTATATAGTTAAATACATAGGATCAGCTCCTAGAATATTGAGTCAACCCTCTAAGACTTCAAAGACACAACCACATAGTTCACTTTCATCATGGCATGAGAAATACTGATGAATTGGATTAAAAGGCCTTGTAATGATTTAGCCTTCAGTAAATGAGAAAGACAAGCAAGGTTGATTACTTAAAAAGGTTCAGTTTCATAAATAAAATTCAACTAAAGCAATTCATGTATTAAATTCAGAGTGAGAGAGAAAAGAGAGAAAAGAGAGAAAGTAAGTGGCCGGCTAACTTGAGGAGAGAGACAATTGCTAGCAAAAATACATTGATGATTCATTAATAATCTCTTACATGCATTTTCTATTCATAAAGAAGATTTTACAAATGAATAAATGGCAAAATAAAGTAATATAAGTGTGCTTAGAATAAATCAATGTTTAAAATTGCGTATTCGGGTATTGAGGCGTTTTTCATTCGTGAGGCGAGGCATAAGCCTCAAGGCGTTTTGAGGCGTAAGCCTCAAAATCAAAAGATTGCGTAAACATAAAATGATAAATTTTTTATATACTAATGAGTGAATAATATAAAACATAAAAAAACATAAAAAATGAAGTGAAATCAAAATATCCCAATAATAAGACAACATGAAATATAGTTCAACTCAAAATTCTATCTTTTCCAAATTCCAGTATTCTTTTCATTAACATATAATTCCAATTTCTAAAAATAAATAGCAATTACATATCACATAAGAACTCATAAGTCATCAGCACTGTCATCACTAAGGGGTTCTTCATTTGAATTATAATTATGATGAACTGCTCTCTCCCCTTCCTCCTCTCATATAGAGTCCAATGTCAGGCATTTACTTCAAGATTTATGTGCGTTTTAATATATATAGCGTGAGGCATAAGCCTTATGCCAGTGAGGCGAGGCGGGCCTCAACCAAGTTGAGGCGCAAGCCTCATAAAAAAAACTCTCAAGGCGTAAGCATCAAGGCGTTTTTTACTGGAATTGCGCAAAGGCGGGCCTCAAGGCGAGCCTCATATTGCGCAATTTTAAACCATGGAATAAATCAATAAAAAAACCTTTCATGAAGTATTTTATGAAAGGATAATAATAAAGCATAATTTGATATTACATATTGATTCCGTGAATAATCCTAATACCATGGGTGCTGACATGACAAAATATGGCATGTCCAAATAAGACAAGCAAAGTGTTGATGCCTTTTTGTGCCGACTCGACCCCAGTCGAGTTGAATCGGACCCGATTGGGTTCAATCAAACCGATCAGTTAAATCAAACCCCGTCGAAGCAAATTCGACGTCGATTCAAGTTCAATTTCAAAAAATTGACTCGATTGGATCCAATCGGACTTGATTTGACTCAAATCGAGTCCAATTCAGGCTCAATTTTAGCCCAATTAATTGAACCAAAGTCCAATTAGAATCCAATTGACTTTCTGATCAAATTCAAATATATTCACAAATAAGGAAATCAAATTAGTGACTCCGATTTTGCTAAAATTAAAAATCTGCAACTGTCGCATGGTTCAGTAGCGTGATTTTTCCATTTCGGGGCAGATTTGGGCAGCTTTAGTGGGATTCGACGACAAGAGCCATTTTCGTGTATAGGAGAAGCGGGAGAAGGCTATTCAACCAGTTCTTTTACTATTTGTTTCTAGTCCGTCCCAGGCAGAAAAAGAAGACGGGAGGAGCAAGCCGTGCATAATCCCCTGCTTCCTTGTTCGTGCACTTTTGTCCGTCTGGCCGAGAGAAGCAGAGAGACCGAGAGAAAGAGAGGAGTTGAGCACCTCTTCTCCCTGTTTGTGCGGCAATTGAGAAGGAAACAAGCAGAGCTGGAGCTCCCTGCACATGCATCCAAGCCGGATTGAGCGCTTGGATCCTTCCACACGTGACTATATCGGATCGAGCGAGAGAATTGAAACGGACCAGGATTCTTCTGTGTTTGATCACTATCGAAACAAGCATTCCTAGTGCTCCTATGTGCGGATAGAGGCCTAACCAACTGATTTGGGAACTTCCTACGCTCCATCTGTGGCCTGATCAAGCGGCTAGGTTGCTGCTCTTGTACGATCTTAAGAGTAAAACGACACTTGTAGCCAGAGTTCCTCTTCCCTTCGGCTTTCTAGAGCCTTCCTAAAGAAAACAGGAGCTGCATCTTTCTCTTCATCAATTCCAGCGAGCCCTTGATAGGGGAGATGACTTCCGAGAGCATTCAAATGGAAAAACCAGCAATCCGGAGCGATTTGGATAGCAAGTTCTCCCTCCATTCTTCAAAAATGCGAGAGCATCTCGGTTGCGACGTGACTTGATCCAGCGAGGTAAAATCCCTCCAAACTTAGAAAAACCTAAGTCTATATGCCCATTGATATGTGATTGACGCTCCCAAACCTTAGTACCTTAGAAACCTGCGTTTAAGTTTCTAAAATCCAAATAAAAGCTATGTGTTAGCTGTCCACTACATAAAACAATGAAAATCCAATGATTTTCACTTGTTTGCTCTCATGTGAGGGCTCGAGGAGGACATTGATGTGCGTAGGGTGTTTGGATTTGTATCGGACCCCTCCAAATGCATGAAGTAGCATCATGTTACCTTCCAACGCCGTCATCTATGATCAAACCCTAGGTTAGGTGATTTTATTCAATGCCAAGTCGAATGTTGAGGCGTAAATTCCCTCCAAATGTTGCATGTTATGTTGTCTCCTAAAATTATGTGTTATGGCAAATTTGGCACACAAATATATTGGCTTGCATTTGTCAGAGTTTATGAATATTCCATGGCTTTGGTGAATACTCAAAATGCATTTGATTGGGTTTAAAACACGAATCCCCAAAGGCTTGTGTTGCAAATTGTAGGATTAGTATAGCTATTGAAATCCATTTCAAGTGTTTTGTAAAGCTCATGGAGATAACAAATAAACACCTCTAACTTACAAAATTCCTAAAATTGGAAACTCACTTTCATGCTTCCAATGCACCAAATCATTCCAAAATTTATTGGAATTTTCTCTAAGCCTTAGATGTGTGTTTCCTACATGCATGTATAGGTTTCAAATGTATAAATTGCATGTGGAGCTATTCAATCCCCATTGTCATGACAAAATTGACATGTATTTAGGGGAATTCACATATGTTGAAATTGATTGCCCTTAAAATTTGGTGAAAACTTATAATGAAATTGTTTGATCCCATAGGAATATCTATGATATCAAATTGTTTTGAAGTTTACCATAGGTCCCAAGAGACCTATGTTGTAAACCTCACAGTATGCATAATCAACCAAATTCATGATTGAGTTCACCAAATTTAGAGCATTCAAATAGCAATCATCACTTACTCGAAACACCCTCAATCTTTGAATTTTTGGAGGACAATCAAATAGGGTCAATTCAATTTTGAGATGAACTCGAGATGTTGTATGGGCCTCAAAGGCCCACGAGCCCTCATGATTTAGATCTATTTAACCTTGTTTATGTAGCTTCCAGATTAAAAGGTTGAAGTGAAATGATCATAACTCCTAAAATGCATATCACCTAAACACACTTCTAGGTTCTTTAGATCACAACTGAATTTGATTTTTAAAACCTCTTAGAAGTTGTAGGACTGAACTTCTACTATCCAAATCTCCTAATCATAACAAAATTGCTATATGAATCCTTTCCAAGGTTGTAGGAATCAATCTTCTCTCATTTCATTTGTTGAAACACAATCAATAAATGATCATTCTCTCTAGACATATGATCAAAGTCCTAATCTCTCTCATTTGCCTAGCCTCAAATCAGGCAAATGGGCATCTCTCTTTGAACACCAAATGTTCAAAGAGCATTCATGTATTTGTAACCTCTATGTTGCATTTTTCTCTCCATTTTCTAGAAGCTAAAATTGTATGAAGTTCTCCAACTTTCCTCAGCCTAAAAGCCATAGGAAATCCTCCAACATACTTGCTTGATGCTTTCCTAAACTCATACAAAAGCCTCTGAATGACTTTTAGAGAGTTTGAGAAAACATTAGTAAATCATAGGAGTTAAAATCCTATCTTACTTTCATCCCTCTAATCCAAGTTGAAAGAATGAACTCCTCTCTTTGAACACCTAAAAATTTAAAGAAATTCATTGTGACTTGTAGTCCAAATCTACATGTCACCTTCCCTATTTTATATAACAAAAGTTTGATAAATAATAATGTTTCATTGAAAACAAAATTCAATTATTCACCATCCAATCTGTAACCTATAAGTTGCATATTTCTTCCCTTTTTCCACAACTCAAAAGTTGTAGGAAATTCATACATTCATTTAACCCATGTTGAGTGAATCAAACCTACAACAAAATCATTTATTTTGTTGAACCAAAATCAGCAAATAACTCCACATCAAATATAGGAATATAAATCATCTCTCCTTCATTCTTCTAATCTAAGTTAGGTGAATGGGTTCCCATCTTTGAACACCCAAAAGTTTAAAGAAATCTTGATTTTTAGTCCAAATCTACATATCATTCTCTTATGTTTGCTCTATTCATTTTTAGCAAACTGAACTTCTATCATTGAACACAAAATTTAGTGATTGTTCTTTATTTGTGGCCTCAAATTTACAAGTCTTCCCTCACTTTAATGGGCTCCAAAAGCCTTAGACGATTCTAACCTCAGCTTAAAAGCTATAGTTTTCCTCTCTTTTTCTTTCAACCTCAAAGTTGTAAAAGAATATCCCTCTTCTTAACTCCAAAAGTTTAGGAGAATTCTCAAATCCCTTAGACCCGAACTCTAAGTAGCCCTTCACTTAACTTCTCTTTCTATGACATTTAAAACATAACCTTTAGGTGTCCATTTAGGAATCATCCATCTGTTTAAATTCATCTTACCATATTAGATGAATTTCACAAAGTCCTAAGTCAAAACCTTAGGCATGCATGTCTACATTACCCTATTAGGTGGACACTTCTCTCTTATTCAAGCACTAAGAGAACATCAAAATTACTAAAAATCACCTAAGTTTCTCTGATACAAACATCTTTATTCCTTAACAAAATAAGGCACCACTTGTAGTGTCACACAGTCGACACATACTTAGATGCACAGCTCCTAGGCATGCTAGGATTAGAATTTTTCTTTTTATGTGCATGCAGTTTATGTTGTGGTGTGACTGCCTACTATATTATTTATGTTATGGGCACCACTTGCCCTTAACTGGATAAGATAAAGATATACTTGCTTTTCTATAGATGGGAGTGTATCCAAGAGGGGTGCAATAAGACATGATTAATATAATAATGTTTACTTGCATGCGCTACTTAAAACCAACCATTAAAAAAGCGGACGAAACGTCCGCATTGAGTCGCGCCTCAAGTCGAGGCGAAAGTCATGCGTATTGGGGCTTACGCCTCGAACCATCCAGCGAAGCCTACGATTTTTTCGCAAGAGGCGTACGCTTTAGAGCGTAACGCCTCGAGGCAGTATGAGGCACCGCCACGAAATTTTTTTTTCGGTATATATGTAAATACGACGCAGTTGATTCGTGTTCGTGTATATGCATATAGGATTAGGGCTTCCTGTGAGAATTGAAAGGTGAACTAGAGGCGAAGCCGTGAGGGAAAGAGACGAAGCCGTGAGGGAAAGAGACGAAGCCGTGAGGGAAGGAGACGAAGCCGTGAGTGTAGGAGACAAAGTCGGAAGGAGACCACGCAGGGAAAGAAACGAAGCCGAAGTTGTGAGTGCAGCAAACATTCAGGCATCGGTTAGGTCGGAAGAGCAGGTACGCGGTGTTGTGGCCTTGACTTTGACGTGCAGTAACGAAAGCTTGAATAACTCCTGATTCGGCTTTCTTTCATTCGTCCGCTCAGTACATGCTAGGTACCGAGCAGGTACAAGCTCGGTACCGCTCAGTACATGCTCGGTACCGCTCAGTACATGCTCGGTACATACTCGGCACCGAGCCAGTACCGCTCGGTACCGAGCAAGTACATGCTCGATACTTAGCGGTACATGCTCGGTACCGAGCAAGTACACGCTCGATACCGAGCCAGTACCGCCTTGGTACCGAGCAGTACATTATCGGTACTTAAGAAATTATTAGACCTGCTGTTACAAGATTCGCTACTGCATATTTAACATTGCAGAGATTCAAGGAGTTAAGACAACCTTTGGAAGCAATGTTTGCTTCTGAAGAGTAGGATAAAAGTTCATTGGCCAAAAAACAAGAAAGAAAATAAGTTAAAAAAGATTGTTATGAAAGACGATTCATTTTGGCGTAGTACAAATTATGCTTTGAAGGCAATAAGACCATTATTAAAGGTGCTTAGAATTGTTGATGGTGAGAGGGCCCCAACTATGGGATTTATTTATGAAGCAATGAATATGGCTAAAGAATACATTGCAAAAGAATTGAGAGATCAAGAAAGTGCCTATAAAGAAATATGGGATATTATAGATGAAAAGTGGGATCGATAATTACACCAACACTTACATGCTGTTGCGTACTATTTAAATCCCCAATTTTATTATGATAAGGATTTTCATGTTGACAAAGAGGTGAAAACTAGTTTGTATACATATATGGACAGACTCATTTCTGAAGAAGACTACCTCAAAGTGAATGATCAACTTGAGGATTTTCATTTAAAGAAGGGAATGTTTGGATTTAGAGCAGCACAAGCATGCTAAAAAACACGATCTCCTGGTATGTTTATAGTTTGGCAGCAGATCGAATGAACAAACTAGTTTAAGTTATGTTTAACAAAAAACTGAACGAAAGACATCACAAATTGCAAAATCAAGGAAATATTGAGAATGATATTGACCCTTTGCTTGTTGATGAGCTACAATCTGATGATGAATGGGTTGCTCCTAAGAATGCTGATGTATCTAAAGTTGAAGCAGAAGGAGAAAATCATGTCAATGAAGAAGATAATGAAGCAACTACCCAAGTATATAAAGGTATTCTTAAATATAATAGATTATTTTGTATGTTACTATTATTTCATGTTAGAGCTAATGAAATATTAACTGATATAGGAGATAAAGGAAAAATATTATAGATGAAGAAGAGTTGGAGGATGACTTTGACATTAATTATGAAGATTCTTCTTAAGACAATCAAAGTGATGATGAGCCTGCTTTGGGTCTTGATCATAAGGGGGTGTTTTATTTTTAAGTGAGTTTATTTTAAATCTTGTATTCCAGTAATATTATCTTAAAACAAATCTTCAAATTCATAGTGGACATAATATTTTGTTATTTTTTGTCATTATTTATAATTTTAAATTAATTTATTTTAATCATTTTGAGGCTTACGCCTCGATCCGCCTCGAGGCTTACGCCTCGCCTCGCTTAGAAAAAACGTCTCGATTACCGATTTCGCCTTTTAAAACCTTGCTTAAAACCCCCCAATGAGGCATGACCAATAAGATATAAGCAGGGCTTTGCACTTTAAATGCCAGGATAAGCATTTTTTATAATAAAAATTGCCTCTAATCGCCTTTTATTTTGAATATTTTAGTCTTTTATATTTTAAAAATGTATTTAATAGACTTATGATGTATAAGCATGTGAAATATAGTTATAGGTGAGGTGGATCAAAAGGATAAACTTGCCATAGGTGAAGCCCAAGACCCGCCTAAAAGTCAAAGCTTGAAGACCTCACAAGTAGAGTCTGTAATTATTATTGGGTTGTATGATAACAAGCAACTCAACTGTCAATCATAATTGTAATAATTTGGATATTATTTACTTTCTTGTTTTGGTTGATTATATATATATATATATACAAGCATATTTTAATTGTTTACTGAGTACGCATTAAAAATGCATGTTTTATCTTTAGTTTTTTCTCTTGTTTTGCTTGGGGGTGTCCTAGACTTGTGTTATGCGGTAGGCTCTTAGGATAAAACTAATGTTTCTACCACTTAACATATAAGCAAATCTAAAATCAACCATAGGAATCACCATTTTTTAAATAAAACGAAAATTTGCATGGCTCATTTAAATGCATGAGCAAACTTTTTTCAAAATTAAAAATGATCATGCATAGTCAGTATATCACAAGTAGAAAACCTTCACTTAAGGAACAAAAAAAATCTGCATTTTTATGAGTCGGCATTTTGCATACCCACATGTTTAGGTATCGTGACCTAAAAGCCAAACTGCAAGTCTTATCCTCTAGATGAAAAAGTCTTCCCTACTCTTCATATGCATTAAGACCGGACTACATAGTTTTAAAAGCGATTAGGTATGTTTAGATGATAACCCTTTCTAGACAAAGTTGTAAATCCAAAAGTCAGGTTGACTATGCCTCATTTGAGGTGTAGTTTGTGAGTCTCGTACACTCCATTAGACTTAGGTTCGACGCATTATCCCCCTCAATAATCCTCACCTTAGTTTTAGGATCTCAAGACTGTTGTTGACTTTAGCCCTTTCATAAGTCCTCATCTTCCAGACATTTCCTCCAATATTATAAGCCCCAACATTTTAAATTAAAATGATCAATTTAAATAAAAATTTGATATTAAAATATAAAATTCAATATATGATAGTTTGAGTACTTCTTAGTTACCTCAAAATCAAATACTCCTACATTTCACTCATTTGGCATCCATTCTTAAAAATCTGATTTCAAGTTGATCATTCCTACTTTGAAATTCTCAAAGATTAAATCTTTGAACAAGAATTTTATAAATTTTAAAATGAAAATATCTGATAATATTTTAATGACTCAAAAAAATAATTAGTTTAATTAAAAGTGTTCTTAATAACAAATGCTTGAGATGTAATTAACCATAGGAGCTTGCCCCTATGAGGTATCTATATCCCATAATAAAATAAACCCTATTCAACCAAATATTGAATTGGGAAAAATCTATGTTAAAATTATAATTATGATTTTGTTATTAAGTTCATGAAGAAATAATATTTTTGTTCTTCAGGATAATATATTATTTTCTATGGCATGCTCGATCACAAAATATCTAAATTTGTTGAAGATGACAAGATTTCTCCAACACAGACATTCGGATGAATGTCCTATATCATTGTGAAATGATGATTGGTCAAAATATTGCTGGAAGGTGCTAGATGAAGCAATTAAGAAATCATACAACCATGTGCCATGTAACTCTCATGATTACGCATATGATCAAGTTCTTATTCTTATCAATGTTATAACTACATTGAGTCACATTGCAGCGAGTCTCATAATTCCAACGAGGTATATGCCAATCGTAATTATCATTATCAATATATATCTTATAATGGTTGTGCATATGATATTCTTGTGCCATCCAATTCAAAACAATTGCTTATCATAATGATTGATCATACATATATCATACATCAATTTCTTAAAGATCACTAGTTCAAAAACCCATATCAATTCCAAAAGTTTAAACATCATCTCTATTAATTCAAAATTTTGATCCTTCTATTGAGTTGGTCTATGAAGATTAATAGAGATCACTCATTAGTACTCCATCATCTTGCTAATCTTAATCCTGAAATTGTGCCTAAGCTAAATTTGAGATCATGCTGGAGCTTATTACTGAGATCGAAATCTCCAATTACTGAGATGCAAATTAGTATCAAGATTATTCTTCCTACATTAGATAGTTTTCATCACAAGCAAAACCTCGTATGTGCTTACCAATTCCTAACAGAACGTTTCAAAGACTTACAACTCTGAACAATAAAACAAGCAACCTTGCTACTGATCTCTGAGAAATAAAGGATACAATCAGAACTATGGGATAAATATAATCACTTTAGTTTCAAACAGCCTTCAGGCTTCCTCGTGGTGCCATGAGTAAGACATCCTGAATTTAACTGATATAACAAAAACATGGTTTATACCTTCAAATGTATCAAAACTGCACTGATTTCATTATCATTCGTAGATTGCATAGTGGAAATAACGTAATGAGAAGGAACCTCTCGAAAAAAAATTAAAAAAAAAAAAGGAACCTCTAGATTATAAAAAAAAAAGGAACGTCAAGATGAACATATTAGGATAAAATATCAGAATATTGCTCCAAAAACAATGTATGGCGTTTCATTAAAATGGACATAATGAAGATTTTAAAATCCCATCATGCTATAAGATAGCAACTCACAGCCCGAAGAGCTGGAAAAGGTATGAAGGGAAAAAAAAGCAGCTAAGCAGTGGCAAAAACAAAAGATTAACATGATAGCATTGATTGCATAAATTATGTAAAGAAATCACGCTTGACATGTCATAATTACCTTCATCTTGTAACCATTCTCAAGAACTTTAAGCTGCTCAAGATCTTCTTCTAACTGTAGAGGAGTAGGTGCAAGCTTTGGGTAGATTTTTAAAAACTTGGCATCAAAACTCTGGTAAAATGCAAAAGAATCAAGATCAGAACTAATTACGTACCATCTATACACATAAGGATGATTGCATCTGCACGCTAGTTCAACATGTGTAATATTAACATTATAAGTTACAGCAGAAGTTAATTACTTAATTGTATTACAGCAGCAGAACACAAAATGTAAATATTGAATGAAAAAGAAGGAATTCACTATAAACTCAGACCTGAATGCCAAGATGAAGTAGATAAGGGAATTGCGGATTAACTTTCCCCGACCTGAAATATAAAAGAAAAAAGTAGAGCAATGCATGCATTCACAGAAAAGGCCCTGCTGTTACTGCACAGAAATGGGCATATTTTTACAATGACTCACTTGTTATAGGGTATCAATCCCCTTGAAAAATATATTGCATAACCATTATTGTCCACAATGCACTTAACTCGGTTGGGATCAGTCCCATCATCAGGTTTTAAGGACGTTACAGCAGTGCTAAACACAGCATCAGGGGATTCCTGTGGTCCAAAATTTATTTTAACACGAAATGTATAATATAAGTACGGTAAGAAGTACAAATAAATTTGAAGTAGCCTGAAGTTTCTAAACGTTGGTGCCCAAGCAAAGCATAGTATAAAAATCATCAAGCATAAAGGATAAAAGTGAAATGCCAATGTCAAGTAAAAAGGACTAGGTACTAGAAGCAGTTTACTAACAATAAAAGGTGAACAGTTAATAAGAACTAAAAAAATAAAGCTTTATATACTAAAATGTTATTTCTAAAAAAGGAAATTTTATAGCTTCAAAATGTTAAATTTATCATTTAAGCACATATCTTTTCTTCGTGAATTTCTATTGGAATCATTGTTAGCAGAATACAATCAACTTCTTGAGTTCTTAAGAGTTGGCATGAGTTTCCAAAAACTTGGTATACTTCATGGTTGAATCTCTCTCCTCATTATAAGGCCAATAAACTCTACAGGTATGCATCCACGTACAAACCATGCTTGAGGGCTTCAATTACCTCATTACAGGCTGTAGCACACATATTTTACGATCAAACTAAAGGGTAAGATGAACTCCAATTTGTCAATAACACAGTACTTTTTCCACTTATAAATAAGACTGCAAAAACGAACCGAGCCAAACTCGGTAGGTGCTTGTTCATATTTGAGCTAATTTATTATCAATTGTTAAAGCTTGGTTCAAGCCCGAATTGAGTTTTTCTGTTAGTGTTCAAGTTTGTGCTTGACCACGTAGAGGCCTTCACCAATTACTCATCTATGTAGCCAATTACTAAACATCAATCATTCATAGAAGACAACCACCCAATTCGGGCAAATCTAAAAGTCAAAAGGACAAAAAAAATTTAGCAAGCCGACTACCTCCTAGGATTTCATATTGAGAAGGGTATGAGAATTGGATAGTTAGAAGAGTAAGTCAGCTAGAAGAAGCACAAGATAGTAAAGGCTCCTTAGTATGCAACTCCTTCCCCTTATCCTCTTCCATAATTGTGAAGACCCCTTAACAAAAATATCAAATGCAAAACTAGGCAAAAGAGGAGTAATAGGAGAGGCAAAGACTCAGTTGATGCAAAGGAATGGCAAGTAAAAAATAGGCAAAAGAGGAATAATAGATGAGGCTAAGACTCAATTTCTGCAAAGGAAGATGATGCCACAAAAGAAAATATTGCAATAGAAAGCTAAAAAATAAGGAAAATAATAAATGAGAAGAATGACCATGAACAAGAGAAGTGTTTTAACTATGGTGGGTTGCATGCATGAATAATTAGATGTTTGAGGAAACATATGAGCATTTTTATTTTTTAGACTAATTATGTATTATTTTCATGTATTTGAGAATTTTAAGTTAAAAAAAAAAAAAACAATAGAATCAAAAATTGGTGGAAGGTTGGGCGTCATCCAGAAAAGAAAATTCAAGACTTGTGTGCAATCACAACAAAATGACTCGATTATGATACCAAATAATATGAAGAGAGATGAGAAGAGGCAAGCTCACTCGCAATTGTCTATATTAATCATCAATAATGTTTACAATGCACAAGCAACGCCTTGTTTAAAAAGATGTTCCCATCATCAAACGAAATTATAATAAGAAAACATATCAAAGAGCAATCAAAATAAATCATTATGGGTTTTTCATTAAAGTCGAGTCATTGATGATGTTTCCAAACAGCATGGTTTATGACAAGATAGATAACTATGTCATGCATCAATTTTCCCTAGAAAATTATCATTATATTACATGATTGGTAAAAGCCAAAGACCACAAGGTCTTTGCAGCAGATAGAGCAAAAACAATTTAGCAATCAAATAATGAGTTCAATTAATGCATTCACCACCTGCAAGGACTTCACAATGCCATCAATTATCTCCGGATCAATAAGAGGTTCATCTCCTTGTATATTGACAACAACATCATAATCTTTACCAAGTTTTTCTAGAGCCTCATTGCAGCGTTCAGTTCCTGCATTTTTAGTGAAGTTTGTTACATTTTTACCACATTTCCCATAATCAATTCACAAGACTATAGATATAGTACCATTCTTGCAAGCTTCAGAAGTCATTACCACATCAGCTCCAAAACCACGACAGCATTTTGCAATTGCTTCATCATCAGTCGCAACAACTGGTAGAAGAAAATAGTAACATGAAAATAAGAGAAAAGGTACATAAAAAGAGAATAATTTTATAAGAATAGGCACTTCGATGAAGCATTCTTCTGATAAATTGCTTACCTTCAAAAATGCATGCTAAATTAACATTGATGTTGTGGAGGAAAAAAATTACGTTATCAAAGGTTAAGGTCATACAATACAAAACATACATAAAACTTTCAATACTTAATGTGTCAACCAGATTAGCTACATAAACACCAAAATTCTCCACAAACAACCCGCCTTCTGGCAGCTGTTTTAATGCTCATTATAAAGCGTCTATTTATTAAAAGAATGTTAACATAGAAACAATATGTCTGACAAGAATCATGCTTGGCCTTCATTGCCAATAGAATAACAGGTAGATCAAAGTTATGGTGTGATCCACCAAGAAATGTTATGGTGAACAATATGTCTACAGTACTTTCAAACCACCAATATGTCTATAATATTTTCAAAATGTCAAGAGTAATGTGAAGCCCAATAGTCCATACTTCATTGCACCAAGCATAAAGCGAAGCAGTGCTTTTTATAAATACAAGTTTCATTTGTATATTGTATATGCATAACATGTGCAAACAATAATTATTCAATAATCGAACTTAAACACAAAGGTTAATAATTTATTAACCAATTTAATGATACATTCAAAAACAATAATTTTATAGCTATTCAAAAGTTTATATATATATATATATATAAGAATACATAAAATTTAAATATATACTTATGAGCATTGAGTTGCGAGCTAGAGATCAAGAGGTGGAGGCTGCATGAAACAAGAGAGTTTGAGAAGATGAGGCATCAAGAAGAATATTGTAACTGAGTAATTATTAGTGTCAACAATAAGAACCAGTGAAAATATATATAAGAACTAGTTGGGGAGTGAGCATGAAGAAAAGAAACACCAAGAAGCGACTAGCTTCAGCAAGTGATAATGGAGAACCAATGAGCAATGACTCAATGACTACAAAAAATAGTGGAAAGAAGCAAATGATCATGCATAATCATTTATGTGCCCTATTACAAGTTCGAGTGAAAAACACTACAACTCGATGGGGTGAATCAATGCGACAAGCACACTTATTATGAGCTTGCGTTTCATAGACAAGCAATGCTTAGGGCCAAAGCATCAATGCTTAAGTTTTAATGGAAAATGTTATTCATCAATATAACAAGTTATTTATATTATTACATTACCAAACAAAGGCTCACTGGCAACAATGAATTGAATTAGTCAACCAACACTTCAATCTCCATTTCAATGACTTTTGCTAGTTGAGAATCTCAAGATAATTATTTTGCATTACAGAGAGTTTAATGCATGAACATGTGTAATGAGAAAGCATGTTCTAGAAGATACAATTAATTCATAAGTTGAATAGATGGAAATAGGGGTGTCAAAACGGGTCGACGGATCGTGTTCAAGTCGAACCTGAGTTGACTCGGATCTAAATGGGTCAACCCGAACCGACCCGGTTTTACAAATGGATCAAGACTTTTAACCCACCTGTGCGGGTTACCGGGTTGACCCGACCAAACCCGCACCTGCAGGTCACTATTCATGCACGAGACGAGTCACTATTTATGCACGGCAGAAACAAAATCAATAAATCTGAGTTTATTTTAATGTGATTTTACAAGGGAAGTATAATAATATAATATTAAAAAATCGTTGCTTGCAACAAAACAATAGTGTGAGGCTAATGACTTTAATTAATTAATGGTTATTAATGCTTAATCAACTAATTGTCAACTTAAGTATATGAAAGTTGCACCTCAACTCCTCACTTGAGTAATTAATATGTAGCAAATAATGAGAAATATAGAACAAGTAAAAAAAAATTTACAAGAGAATATATAATGATGAAGTGGTGGGACCGGTGACAACTCAAAAGGAGGAAAACTATTAAACTAGCCGTCGGATGAGGCATTAGACGATGGGACCTTCAATTACAACATGGAGCGACAACTGGCCGCCTGCGGCCTGACATAATGAGAAAGACGGCACAGGTATGGATTGCTGGCCTCGCGCAACGAGACGAGGTCGCTAGTTCTCAGGTCAATCAGGTTGATCTCGGATTTCTGGGTCAACCCGAACCCGACCCGATTTTAAAAAGCGTTATTAACTCTTTTCTTTTCAAAAACTCTCCATAGCACTTCCCTTGGAACTTTATCATATGTTTTCTCTAAATCAATAAATATCATATATAAATCCTCCTTATTCTCTCTATATTTCTCCATCAAACCTCTCAATAAAAAGATGGCTTCCATAGTAGACCTTGAAGGTTCATTAGGGTTGTTAAACCCTTATGAACTAGTCTAAGGCTAACCAAGAGGGGGTGAATTGGTAGTTTTAAAAAATTCTTAAACAACTAGAGAACACTTTTTGAATATTTTAAAACAAACACAATCAACCACAGAAATTAATACGTGAAAAAATAAAGCACAGGAATAACACAGAAAGAACACATCAGATTTTATAGTGGTTTGGTCAACTTGACCTACGTCCACTCCCCAGAGTCTCGCCTCCAGGTATTGCACTAAAACACAGTGACTCTCATTTTGCTCCCACAACAAGGAAGAGAAGCCTTTACAAATTCCTTTTTATCAACCCCGGTGAGACAAAGAACCCGAACTCCTTTCGCTTCCTCCTGAAGCAGGCAGAGAACCTTGTCGATTAATGATGAAGACCTCCCTAGAGCCACCAAGGACCCAAGGACGACGAACGAAGAAGACAACTCGAATCCTTGCTTAGAGCAACCTTTGTGAACACCTCACAAACTCCCCTTCATAAGATTCTCTCTCTCTCAAGCTCTCCCTCTCCTTCTCTAAGCTCTCTCAGATCAGAACATTCAGCAAAAGATTCTCTCAATGATAATCAAGAGATCTTATAAAGAAAGCACTAAAAAAATGCCCTAATTTTCAATTAGCCGTCAAAGATCGTTTAGGACAATCGACATGTTGTCTTGTACGATCTATGTATTTCAGCCCTTTCAGCCCAGACGATCTATGAGGGTTGGACGATTAGAACTCACTGTTTGTTCTGCTCGTCCAGGACAATGTCCACATCATCCCGGATGATTAGTTCAAAATCATACATATCGTCGAGCACATCGTTCTGGTCGTTCAGAAGATACATGTTGGACGATGAAGAAATATAACTTATCGTCCAGGACGATTCTTGGATCGTCCAGGACGATTCTTGGATCGTCCAGGACGATTCTTGGATCGTCCAGGACGATTCTTGGATCGTCCAGGACGATTCTTGGATCGTCCAGGACGATTCTTGGATCGTCCAGGACGATTCTTGGATCGTCCAGGACGATTCTTGGATCGTCCAGGACGATTCTTGGATATTAGTTCAAAATCAAGGATTATCATCCAGTAAACTGTTCTGGTCGTCCAGGAGATACACCTGGATGATGAAGAATTTCAACTGATCATCTAGCAAATCGTTCTGGTCATTCAGGTGATTCAGGAGAAGACTAAGATTTTTCTAACTGATTGTCCAAGATGATCCTACGATCGTCCAGGACGATATGATCAATCAATCAAACATTAATTAATTTCCTTAATCACTTGACTAGTTTATGCATGATTGTAATAAATCATCCAGGATGATATGGTATCATCCTGTACGATTTCTTAAAATAATTTGTTATCTAACAGAGTTTGGTAGCTAAGTCTTTTTGATTTGTGAATATCGTCCAGGATAATATGAATATCGTCCAAGACGATTTACTTAATTTGTATCCATCTTATTACATTTGACTCAAGAAAAGGAAAAAACTATTGGATTTACACTTACAAATTGACTCAGTCATAATCTACCCAATCTTGAGTTGGCTTGATTTCTAATTAACCTTGTGGACCTGAAATGTTAGTAGCATGGCAACCAAAATAGATGTGCAGTAGTAACAGTAGTAGAGAAACAGAAATGCCAGAAATGTTTGCTATCATCAAAATTATAATCCTTGAATCCAGATTTGCAACAGACCTATCAGGCATGAAACCAAATTGATTTTGAGAACCATTAGTATCACGCCGTAACCTACACTCCATAACTTGCTTCCCATAGTTTTAAAGTATGACACATTAACTTAATTCCTCTATAATTAACACACTCATATGCATCACCTTTATTCTTAAAAATAGGAATTAACACACTCATTCTCCACTCATCTGGTATCTTTTTAGTCTTCAAAATAGTGTTAAAAGGTTTAGTGAGCCAAGAAATTCCTTCATCCCCTAAGCATTTTCACATCTCTATTGGAATATAATCAAGTCCAACAACTTTTCCACACTTCATTTTCTTTAAAGCCTCTCTAACTTCGGTTTTACTAATACATCGATAAAAATAAAAATCTTTATTTTCATTTAGGGTGCTAAAGTCACTAAAGTCAATCGTATTTTTACATTTTTCATTAAAAATTTTAACAAAATATCTCATCTACCTTTGTTGAATATCATCTTATAAGAAAAGTACTTTTTAATCTTCATCCTTATATACTTTACTTAACTAAATCCTTGCTACTCATATCTCTTTGTTTGGTTAGCTTATACATATATATTTCTTCTTCTTTAGTATCTAATCTATTATATGAATCATTAAAAGCTAAGCTCTTTGCATTGCAAATAGATTTCTTAGATTCCTTATGAGCCTCTTTATAGAATTCTCAATTATCAGAATTTTTACATCTAAACTAATTTTTATAACAAATCTTCTTATTTTTTATCTTTTCTTGCACATTTGAATTCCACCACCAACTATTTTTACTATTATGAGATTTTCCCTTTAAAACTCCAAGCACATTTTTTACAATATTCTTAATATCACAAGTCACTTTTTCCCACATAACATTAGCATCTTCATGCACAGACAAAATCTTAAGATCTAAAATCTTACTCTCAAAAATATTTTTATTAATATTCTTTAAATGCCCCCATTTAATCCTAGAATATCGTTTTACTTTATTTTTTATTTTATGCCCCTTTATCTTAAAGTCAAAAATTAATAATCGATTATGGGTACATAAATTTTCACTCAGAATAATTTTACAATCTTTGCAATTTAAACGATCTAATTTTCTTATAAGAAAATAATCAATCTGCATTTTACTATATCCATTCTTATAAGTGATAAGATATTCATCTCTTTTCTTAAATAAGGTATTAATTATTAAAAAATCATAAGCTAAAGAAAAATTTAATATGGTCTTACCACCTTCATTTGTTGTTCCAAATTCATGACCATCATGAATGTTTTTAAAATCATCTACCTCTCTACCAATATGTTCATTTAAATCTCCTCCAATAAAAACTCTTTCTTCAAGAGGTATCTTTTGTATTAATTTTTGTAAGTCATTCCAAAATTTTAATTTTGAACTCATATCCAAACCTACTTGAGGGGCTTAAGAACTTATAATATTAACAATCTTAACATCAACAACAATTTTTAAAGCTATAATTCTATTTCCAATTCAGTTAATTTTTATAATATTATCTTTCAAACTCTTATCTAAAATCACACTTGCACTATTTTTAGTACGACTCCTACCCGAATATCATAGTTTATATCATAAACTATCAATCTCCTAAGCCTTCTCTCCAATCAAGGAAGGCTTTTAGATGAGAAAAATCAGGCTAAACAACTCATGTTTGAGCCCATCAAAGATAGATGTATGGAAAAAATATTATTAGAATCTTTGGCCAACATCTATGCGATATTTATCCATTTCTATAAACTAGAATCAATCTCTAAAATTTAGAAAACTTTGCAGTTGTTTCTTTGAATGCAAAAGTTAGTTCCACATTTCATGTCTTAAATTTTGGAGTACCTCTAATTAGAAAAATGAATTATTTCTATGCATTCTTATCCATTATACATAAATTTTGATTTAAAGTTAGCGATCCCTATCCTACTTCTATAAATAGGGAATAAGAGACTATTTTATAGTTTTAAGAGTAAATAAAGCTTGTAATTCCAATTTTTTCTCCACACTATTCTTCAGCCATCCTTAGTCCTCTGATTTTTTTATTCCTGCAGCCGCCATGCATCTTCTGTTGTTGTCCAGGAGAAAACCTGCCACTTGTAAGCCATTGAAGCTATACTGGTTAACTGCATCTTCAAATCTACAGCTGTGGTTCCTATAGCACCTCCCCTATGGAGGCAAACAGCAGCTCCACAATTCAATTTTCATCTTCTGGAATTACTTCCAACGCAATACAACTGCAGTTCTCATCACAGAATATTACCCGCTATTTTGATGGAAAAACAGCCAGAAATCAAAAATATTTGCAAGGAAGAATCAAAGGGTAGAAGGAGAATTTAATGGAACTGAAGATAAGAGGTTTTTACAATCAGCACATTGGCAACACATTGGTAATGCTCTTCCAATTTTAGTCTATTTCTAGTAGTAATTTGTTAAGACATTATTTATCCCAACATAATTTTGTGAACTCTAGTTTATTTTATTTGCCCCTTTTCTCCTAAATCCTATAAGATTCACTGGGTAGTAATACCCAAAGGATTGTGCGCAACCTTGTGGAATATGAATGCCTTGGGTGGTTAGCTATGTTGCACCGATACGGATACGGCGACACAGATACGACACAATACAAATACGGGACACGTCAATTCTTAAAAATACAGGATACGGGTACGGCGTGGACACGACATTATAATTTATAAATCATAACATAAAAATTAAGAAAACAATCAAAGCATAATATTTGAAATTACAAAACAAAATGACAACAACATCATTTGTAGCCTTGTAGCTTATAATATCAAAATATAAGCAAGCATTAAATGTCAAGTACAACAACAAAAGCAACAACAACAACAACAACAACATCAAGCCTTTATCCCACTAGTGGGGTCACATGAAGTTTCAACTATTCAATAAAGAAAGGTCATTCCTATGTCTTTTTAGGTCTATAATTATCTTCTCTCATTCGGAAGGCCGCCGTTTAATGTGACCAAACCATCTAAGGCGACTCTCTCTAATCTTATCTTCTACTGTCTTTGTAATGCTCATATCCTATAAGGGTAAAGCCACTCATCCACCTTCATCTCTGCCATAAATATCTTCTCTTTTAATGGCCAACATTCAGCACCATGCATAACTACCATCAGAATTTTCCCTTAAGCATTTCTATCACATAACAAGCCCGATGCAACTTCAACCATCCAACTTGATTCTGCTGATAATATCCCCATCTATTTCACCATCACTCTGTAGATCCAAGATTTAAAACGTGTAATTATTTTCGCCCATCATCACTCAACTACTAAAATTACACTCCATATATTCCGTTTTAGATCTACTCAAATTTAGACCTATTGACCTCCATAATTCAGGTTTACCTTCAACTCCCTCTCTAGTCTTATCAACAAGAAGAATATCTTACACCAAGCTCTTGCAAATGTCAACCCATGACTAAAGCAAAAAGATATGTTAAGGCTGATATGTAACCCAACCGAAATAGGGAAATACTTAGTCAATTTTTTTGATTAGCTCCTGCATTTCTGATTTGAATTCATTACTCATTTCTTTTCAAGAACTCTCCATAGCACTTCTCTTGGACTTTATCATATGCTTTTTCTAAATCAATAAATATCATATGTAGATTCCTTATTTTCTCTATATTTCTCCATCAAACCTCTTAATAAATGTATGGCTTCCATACGCCTACCCGGCATGAAACCAAATTGATTTTGAGAAACATTAGTATCACGAAGTTTCATTAATATGAGTAATGTCTTATCATTGCTGCTATTCAGGCTCATCAAGGCTTTCAAGAGACTCAAATCCATCTCAGGCATAAATCCGTTTTTCAACGGACACATATTGGAAATTAAATAGTATTTTAATTGGAGGCTTTGGCATCGGAGTATCGTGTATCCGTGTATCGGTTATCGGATACAGCATGCCTTCATAAATAGGTTTATCGGTGCAACATAGGTGATTAGGTTGGGAAGCCTATACCAAGATTAGTGATGAGTGAGTGATACACCCTTGCATACTAAAATGCTCAAATAAAAAATAAAAATTAAAAAAAAAAAAAAACTGATCCACTTGGAAGACTAGGACAACACTATCCAAGGAGGATTAAGGATTATCATTTATTCTGAGTGTTGTTAAAAGCAAGTTGGATACTTACTTAGGCATCCAGGAAAGATAAGGTGAGGCAAATCTTTGGCTTCTTGCGTACCTCTAAGTCGAGCACCATAACTAAAATGTGCTTAAACCAATGCCTTGCATAAAAGCACCACTCTATGAGGTGATCTGCTTGCCTTTTTGGAGAGAGGAGTGATAATACTTAGTTTAATGGAGATGACTTAGTTTTTAATGATGATAATCAATATAAAGTGACACGAAAAAAAACATAAAGATTTGAAGAAATAACTTAAATCAATTTTATGTGCTACAACTTAGAGTTTTAGTATTAAATATTGAAGATGAAAAGAATGAGTCCAATAAGGTCAAAAGATCGAGGAAGAATTGAAGGACTATAGATTAAGTGATGGGGAGAATGCATGCGAGAAGATAAAGATGAAATAGATATTAGCAAAGATTAGATTATCGCAAATTTATTCATGCTAAAAACTTTAGTTTAAGTGTTTAACTACTCTTGTTTAAGACAATCTAATTAGAAATATTTTTGAATTTGCAATGCAATGAAACTTGAAAATTATTATTTTTCCCACATATTAAAGCACAAAAATTATTATTTTAAACCCTTCAAAAGTATTCCTCATAATTCAAATATTATGGGTCGATTTTATATTGATTTCTACTGCTTGATTCTGCTTCCTTGAACAATAGATACAATTTTAAGGCATTTGGATGAACTGATGTGAGAAAAAGGCCAATTGTATAAAAGCTAAAAAACAAATTTATTAGAAATTTTGTATATATGGCTTCCAAAAAAAAGTCATTTACTAATTGTAGACTTATAGTTGTTGTATTTAATAAATAAATAAATTTCTTATTTAAAATAATTAAACATTAATTAAGATTAATTTATCACATCATAATAATATAAATTTTATATAATATTTATTCCTATCATTAAAGTACTCATACCAATAGCATAAGTGATGTAGAATGGGAGGAGGTGGAGATAATTTCAAAATCTAAATTAATTGCATATTTTGGTGGGAGAGATTTAACAATTTCGAATTTCAAATAAGAAGAATAAAATAGGGAAGAGGTAATTAATATTCCATAATCTTAGGTCGTAAATTAGGGAATAAATAATTAGAGATGGAGAGGGAAGATGGGTCGGCCAATGTAGGGAAGAGGAGAGCGGTCACATTCAACGTATGTGGACATTTACAATGAATGTTGATTAATAGATGTACTAATTAGGAAAGCATTTGAAATTTGGGTATAGGATTAATTAATCAATCAATTTCAGAATTGATTAATTAATTAAAAAAAGAAACTTCTCAAAATTAATGTAATTAATGAGGGTGGATTTGAAATTCAAATTAGATTAATTCGAATTTAAAATCTTTCCAAATTAATGACATCCTAAATA
Organism: Dendrobium huoshanense; assembly: GCA_016618105.1. Taxonomy (NCBI): domain Eukaryota; kingdom Viridiplantae; phylum Streptophyta; class Magnoliopsida; order Asparagales; family Orchidaceae; genus Dendrobium; species Dendrobium huoshanense. The sequence goes on from CM028351.1 coordinate 63,512,552, forward strand.
AGGAAAGAGAAGTTTTAGAGGGAAGTGATATTAGGCAAAGAGGTGGTCGGCGGGTGGGTGGAACCTTGTTGGATTTTGGCCAAGGGGGGGGGGGGGGGGGGGGGGGGGGGAGGGGGAGGGGTCGGTATAGGCCGATGGTGTGGAGGTGATAGGGTGAGAAGATCGGCAGCTTGGTGGAGGGCTTGAGGAAGTGGCGGTTTAGGGAAATAAGGAAAACTACAAAACAAAAAACAAAAAAAAACAAAAAAAGATAGAACTGCGAGCCTTGGACTCTTCCGAAGACTAACAGGTAATTCGTTGCCCTTCACCAAGGGACTTCAAGCCACGAGCCCGGACCCATCCTGCAACTGATGGAAACTACGATTCCCTCCATAGGGATTCTCACTAACGTCATCCCAAAGAACAAAAGTGCAGAATAATTTTTTTTATTAAAACTTCATCCTTCCATTACACTAGCAATGATCTCTATATATAGACATCATAAATAAAATAAACTAAAATAAGACGATCATGCCCCTAGGGCTTACATAACATTAGACCCTTAATTAAGGGTAAAAATGAAAAATGCATAATTAAAATAAAAATTACAAATAAAAATTTAAGATAACATAGGACGATCACGACAGTCGATCTTCAGCTCCTCCTCGGATAGGCATGGAAAAGAGCTCGACTCCGTCGAGTTCGCATCCCGGGTGAGCAACCATGCTCTGATATCAAACTAATGTAGAACGGGAGGAGGTGGGGGAGATAATTTCAAAATTTAAATTAATTGCAGATTTTTGTGGAAGAGATTTAACAATTTCAAATTTTAAAAAAGAAGAATAAAGTAGGAAAGAGGTAATTAATATTCCCTAATCTTAGACCATAAATTAGAGAATAAATAATTAGAGAAGGAGAGGGAAGGTGGGCCGGCCAATGGAGGGAAGAGGGGAGTGGCCACATTCAACATATGTGGATATTTGCATTGAATGTTGATTGATAACTTCAAATCTGAATTAATTTCATATTTGCATCAATTGAGGATGCTTCCTAAAATAGATATACTAATTAGAAAAACATTTGAAATTTAGATATGAGATTAATTAATTAATAAATTTCAAAATTATTTAATTAATTAAATAAAGAAACTTCCCAAAATTAATGTAATTAATGAGGGTGGATTTAAAATTCAAATTAGATTAATTCGAATTTGAAATCTTTCCAAATTAATGACATCCTAAATAAGGATAGAGAAGTTTTGGAGGAAAGTGATTTTAGGCAAAGAGGTGGCCAGCGGGTGGGTGGAGCTTGTTGGGTTTTTTGCCAAGGGGAGGGAGGAGAAAGGGAGGGACCGATATAGGCCGATAGTGTGGAGGTGATGGGGTGAGAAGAACAGCACCTTGGTGGAGGGTTTGAGGAAGTGGCGGTTTAGGGAAATATGGAAAACTATAAAACAAAGAGAAAAAAAAGATAGAACCGCGAGCCTTGGACTCTTCCGAAGACTGACGGGTGATGTGTTGCCCTTCACCAAGAGACTTCAAGCCACAAGCCCAGACCTATCCTGCGGCTAGTGGAAACTATGATTCCTTCCATTGGGATTCTCACTAACATCCTCCCAAAGAACAAAAGTGCAGAATAATTTTTTTTATTAAAACACCTATCCCTTCCATTACACTAGCAAGGGTCTATATACATAAGCCTCAAAAATAAAAAATAAAAAACTAAAATAAGAAGATTATGCCCCTAGGGCTTACATAAGATTAGACTCTTAAGGGTAAAAACGAAAAATGCATAATTAAAATAAAAATTACAAATAAAAATTTAAGATGATATTGGACGATCATGACCGTCGATCTTCAATTCCTCTGACAGGCATGGACGGTTGGATGTTCGCATCAATAAGATTATTTTAGCACCTAGAGGATTGATGCAAGCAAAAATTTGGGAATAGCCCCAAATTTTTTCGAGCAAATGAAGCTCTTCCTAGGATAAAAAAGTTACACAAAACTTCCAGAATACTTGATAAAATACGACAAAATACAATTTTATAATAAAAGAGGACTTACAAACTTTGACTACAAACGACACAAACATTAACATAAACTCCTAAAACTGCATTTCATCCGTTGAGAAGAATGATACATGTGGGGTGGTCACTTGCGGATAGAAGAAAGAAGTTAGATGACTAGACAAAGTAGAGGAGTAACTCGCAAGTTATCCCAAGAAAGAGAAGGAAGAAGTGGAACAAACTCTCAAGCTTTTCCAAGAAAAACCATCAGTTTTTCCATTCCAAAAATCAGCATATATCACTCTTTTTTTCTTCTTAAAACATCTCCAATTTATAAGCAAAAGAAAGAAGCCAAACAATCATTCCACCTCCAACCAAAATCAATCAATTTTTGGGAAATAAAAGGCCAAAAAACACCATAGCAGCCCCCATAAACTGCACAAAAAAGGGAGAAAAAGCCACAGGAAACCCAGCCAACAAGCCACGGGAAAGTAGCCAGAGAGGGACCTGAGGAGCCAACACAGGAAACGGGGCAGGGGATTCACGGGAAAGCAGCCAGGGAGAATTCCCAAAAGACAACCAGCCAGCTTTTATTCTCAAAAAAGAAACCAAAGAGACATAAGAAGGGAAGAGACAAGATACATATCTTTATGATTTTATGAGCTAGGAAGTGCAATTACTCTTCTAATTAATGAACAAAAACATCAGCTCAAACATTTATGAGCTAAAAACTAAGTAGATCCCAATAATTTTAGCTCAAAACCAAGCAGCCAAAGCCCACCCGAGAGCAGCCAAGGCCCCAAACAGAGAAATAGCAAGCAGCCCAAGGACAAAACTAAGAGGTAGCAAGCAGCCCAAAGCTTGCCTACATCAATTCTCCTCTGGTTGAAAGAATTTATCTCCCAATGACTAGTCTTTAGATGTCTTCTAAGGAGGTGTAGACTATGAATCCAATTCTTCAATCTTTGCCGCATATTTCTTCAGGATTTCTTCTCGCTCTTTCTTGAATTATTCTTGTAGAAGTTGTTTCTTCTTCAAATAATTTTCCTTACTCATATGCAACCACAAGTGAAGTTTGTATAGCTCATTCTGCAGGAGATCAGTCGAATCACCTTCTGTTGGAACCCATCTGTCCATTGGAATAATTTCTTTAATACCTTTGGACTGATTTTCATCCACCACAGGATCACTATTTTTATCTTTTTCCATTTTTTCTAAAAGAAGACTCGACAAAATTTAAATCACTTGATAACAAGACTCAACTGACAGCACAACTCATAAACCTAGGACTCGCTAACCTGCTCTGATACCAAATTGATGCAAGCAAAAATTTGGAAAAGGCCACAAACTCTTCCTAGGATAAAAAAGATACACAAAACTTCCAAAATACTTGATAAAATACGACAAAATACATTTTTTTATAATAAAAGACTTATAAACTTTGACTTACAAACGACACAAACATTAACATAAACTCCTAAAACTGCATTTCATCCGTTGAGAAGAAGGATACAGGTGGGGTGGTCACTTGCGGATAGAAAAAAGAGGTTAGAAGACTAGACAAAGTAGAGGAGTAACTCACAAGTTATCCCAAGAAAGAAAGGAAGAAGTGGAACAAGCTCTCAAGCTTTTCCAAGAAAATCCATCAGTTTTTTCATTCCAAAAATCAGCATACATCACTCTTTTTTTCTTCTCAAAACAACTCCAATTTATAAGCAAAAGAAAGAAGCCAAACAGCCATTCCGCCTCCAACCAAAACCAATCAGATTTGGGGAAATGAAAGGCCAAAAGACACCACAGCAACCCCTGTAAACTGCACAGAAAACAGGGAGAAAAAGCCACAGGAAACCCAGCCAGCAAGCCACGGGAAACCCAGCCAGAGAGGGACCCGAGGAGCAAACACGAGAAACGGGGCAGGGAATTCACGGGAAAGCAGCCAGGGAGAATTCTCAAAAGACAACCAGCCAGCTTTTATTCTCAAAAAAAAAACCAAAGAGACACAAGGGGAAGATACAAGATACATACCTTTATGATTTTATGAGCTAGGAAGTGCAATTACTGTTCTAATTAATGAACTAAAACATCTGCTTAAACCATGGTTTAAAATTGCGCAATATGAGGCTCGCCTTGAGGCCCGCCTTTGCGCAATTCCAGTAAAAAACGCCTCGATGCTTACGCATCAAGTTTTTTTAATGAGGCTTGCGCCTCAACTTGGTTGAGGCCCGCCTCGCCTCACTAGCATGAGGCGTACGCCTCATGCTATAGATATTAAAACTTACATAAATCTTAAAGTAAATGCCCGACATTGAACTCTATAGGAGAGGAGGAAGGGGAGAGAGCAGTTCATCATAATGACGATTCAAATGAAGAACCCCTAGTGATGACAGTGCTGATGACTTATGAGTTCTTATGTGATATGTCATTGCTATTTATTTTTGGAAATTTAAATTATATGTTAATGAAAAGAATACTGGGATTTGGGAAAGATAGAATTTTGAGTTGAGCTATATTTCATGTTGTCTTATTATTGGGATATTTTGATTTTACTTAATATGTTATGTTTTTTTATATTTTATATTATCACTTATTAGTATATAAAAAATTTATCATTTTATGTTACGGAATCTTTTGATTTTGAGGCTTACGCCTCACCTCACGAATGAAAAACGCCTCAATACTCGAATATGCAATTTTAAACATTGGCTCAAACATTTATGAGCTAAAAACAAAGTAGATCCCAATAATTTCAGCTCAAAACCAAGCAGCCAAAGCCCATCCGAGAGCAGCTAAGGCCCCAAACAGAGAAACTACAAGCAGCCCAAGGACAAAACCAAGAGGTAGCAAGTAACCCAAAGCTTGCCTACATCAAGGATTGTGCAACCATATCACCTTAAAGGCATTTGATGCATATGACAACATTTCATACTCTAGATAGTAGTTTAACTTCAGCCCTTGGACTTTCTCAACTTTAAAATGTTGGATGAATTGTTATAAGATCATATTGTTTATCATAAATTTTCTCTAGTCCATTGATAAAAAAGAAAATTTTAATCAAAATTATAAATTTGGTTATTATTGTTTTTTGATATGGTTATTAGAATATTGGATTCAGGTATTACAACTTTGAATTTGTTTACTAAAACAATGAACCATATTCCTTAAAAGTGTGAGTGTTGAAATCCATTATTTTAATAACACATTCAAAACAGCAATAATCAAATCCATTTAGTAACCAGATTCAAAATTTGGACAAAAAAATAAAATATTGTGGCCAACCATAAGGCCTTCTGTAAAATTCCCCTAAAATTTTGCTTTTGACGATTACCAATGGAAAAGGTGGTGGTTGGAGCTACTTGAAGAACAGAAATTAACTAATAATGAATAAAAATATCAATTCAATCAAGAACATCGACTTACCAACATGGTCCAAAGTAGAAGCCATCTTTGCTCTCTCCCATGTCCTCTGTGACAAAAATTAACGTAAGTTCAGCTAATTACGTATGTACCGGCCAAAACATACTACTTAGAACTGGCAGTTTTTATCATCTTTTTACACTCCCCACTGGTATTAATACTACTTTCACCAACGCGCAAAGCATTTCCAACAACCAAATGTTACTCTCTCCTACGAAAGCTGTTTTTCTCCTAGAGCTACAGTGCATCCTTCTACTTAATTGGTGCTACTGTTGCAGACACTGGTTAATTCACCTTCCTATCAGTCGTGACAAAGTAGACTCCTATAACTCTCCTCATCATCTTCTACAAAATTATAAAATCAGCATTTCCTCAAAAATCACAGCTTTAAGGTTCGCAAAAGGCCTGCGAGTCAAAAATTTCAAGAAGATTTAAGGAAGTAACAAGATCAAATGCCTTTTCCGCAAGAAGACACTTCACAGGAGTTCATCAAAAATTATAGTTTCACAGTTTTTTGAAACTGAATAGCGATTGCAAAGATTGAAAAGGGTAGAGGGGCAAACGTCAGACCTGGATCATTGGCTTTCCAAGTATGTGAACAAGGGGCTTGCCCTGGAATCTCGATGAAGCGAACCTCGCAGGAATGATTCCAACTACGCGGCTCCGGTAACCGCCCCGCCGTAGAAGCCGGCGGAAAAAGCCTCCGTGAGCCGCCACCGCCGCCGTGGCGACCGCCGCTCCGATGAGAAGGCTGTGCACGATCCACACCTTCCCACTAGATCCCGAAGGTTCGGAACCAGATGAGCACACCGCCATTGCTGCAGACTTCTCTAGGGGCTGTTTGGTATCGGATTTACAGCGGGATTTAAGTCAGATTTACGCTAAATCCAGCCAAACAGTTTTTGTGCGCGCGTTAAATCCCGGGATTCAGTAAATCCCGGATTTACGGATTTACAGCTTAAATCCGTGATTTAGTAAATCCGAGGGGTAGCCGGATTTAGTAAGTCCGAGCGGGATTTATCCGAAGAAGCGCGCGAAAGGGAGAAAGTTACCTTCACAGCCAGTGAGCTCCCGTTCTTGCTTCAGATCAAAATGTCGTAACTTCCGATCCGGGTTGAAGTCGTCGCAGGAGCGAAGTCGAACAGCCACGAAGGAGCCGCGAAGCGACGCCTGCAATCTCTACACCTCCTGCGAAAGCAACGGAGCCGAACAGCAACGACGAAAAGAGAAGATGAAAGGCAACCCTACTCGCCTCTAATATTGATTAACTTAATTAATATAATTTAAATTATTAATACTTAAGTAAATTAATTAAATAGTTAATTGTATAATTAGTGCATAAATTAATTATTTAATTTAACTTAATTATATAATTAGTAATAAAATATTAATATAATTAGATTAATTAATATAACTTAATATATCTATTATTAAATATATAATTAATGGTATAAATAATAATTAATGGGTAATTTGTACTTAACATATTATTAAATTTATAACACATTATATTTTTTTATTTTTAATTATAAAATTATTTTTAAGTTATAATTAACTTATTCACATTTAAATGTCTAACTGCTATAAATCCTGAAATATGTTACGAAACAGTTTCTTCGGATTTAACAGGATTTAACATTTAACATACCAAATAGTTTTCAGGATTTAACACATTTCGGATTTACAGGATTTACTAAATCTCACTAAAGTTAAATCCCACTTGTTGCCAAACAGCCCCCTAGGGATTTAACATTTAGCATACCAAACAGTTTACAGGATTTAACACATTTCAGATTCGCTTGCTAGGGATGTTTGGAAGCAGGATTTAAACAGGATTTAGCCTGAAGCCAAACAGCAAATAAGACACATTTAATTCTCCTTCTCCGTTTTGCCTTAAATCCCGAATTTAGAAAATCTGGTAGTTTGGCAGAAGAAAGATCGTTACCTTCACAGCGAGCACCTGTTGTGAGCTCTGATCCGATAGGAACAACGTCGTAGAAGGAGCAGAAGAAGCTTCCAAAACTCTACTTACGCCAAGCAAGCGAATCCGAAGAAGAAATGCCGACGGGGTGAAGCCAACCTAGACAGGCAAAAGGCTCTAGAAAGAGCAAAATTATTAGGTCCCGTCACCGGATCTAATCCCTATGTTGGATGTCAATAATATGTTGACATCTGAACGAAAATTTTTGTTAATATAATTTATTAATTTAATTTATATCATCCCGACCCGACCCGACCCAACTTGGCCCACTATTTTTTTCATTTTAAACGTAGGGTTGGCGCTATCTTTAGAAACCCGTCAAAGATCTAAATATTTATTATTTTTATTTGGTAGTGATTAAAAAACGAGCTAGAATATTGCAGAAAAGATATGGAATACTCTGTGAAGAGAGAGGGGGAAGATTTGCATGAATCGGAAGGGATGCATGAATCGGAAGTCAACATAGTTGGAACTTATGCAGGTTTCAATATATCGGTAAGTTCTAATCTCATCGCCAATAATATATTGACATTAAGAATATACTTTTTGAAAGTTATAAAACAAAAGTTGTGTAGAAACATGGCATCAATTGTTCAACAAGTTTCAGCTCATTAGAGGCTCAGGGTCTTTGAAGGTCATTTTAGGGTTTAGACGAAAAAGTAAATAAGCTCTTAGATGTTGTTGTTCAGCTCTCATTTAATATTTTAATTTACTTAAGCTGAAGAACATCATGATTCTTGGGTATGTAAATATAAGGATGATGCGCTTTATGTGCGCTTTTACTGTGCTTTATATTAGCTTTTATTGTGCTTTTATGTGCGTTTTTATTGTGCTTATGTTCATTTTTGTGCGCTTTTGTTGTGTTTTTTGTGCGCTTTGTTACGTTTTTTTGTCCTTTTGTTGCGCTTTTTGAGCGCTTTATATGAACTTTTTTGTGCTCAATTATTGTGCACGTAAAGCGCACATAAAATGCATATAAACCTCATATACAGTAAACCCTAAAACCTAGATGAAGTTTAACCAAAGAGCAACAAAAAGCCCAAATACAAAATAGTTCATTAATATCAGTTTGAAATATCAAATAAAAACATATAACAAAACACAAATGCACAACCTTTCAAAAATGCACAAGCGCAAGTAAATGCGCAACAAAGGCGTAACTTCTCTCGTACTTTTGCTAAAATGCAGACTTTTCCCAACTTCATATACCGCCAACAAGGTCCTAGAGAATAAAAAGCCAAAGGATTTGAAGAACTGCTAAGAACCGATGTCGAAGAGTGTGAAAAGTATGGTCGAATCATTTCGCATCTTTTTGTATTCATAATTTAAAATAAATCGGGTTGTCAAATGGAGCAGGTCGGTTGGGTTGATATGACATAAAGCAAGAATAATACAGAAAAAAATTCCACGTGGAAGTTCCACATGTCAACATATTATTAGTGTCTGAACGCAGATATAGGTCTGGTGACGAAACCTAATAATTTTCCCTAGAAAGAGCATATAGACATACCAAACAAGAAAAATTACACAGACGGTTAATGGCATGTGAGAGAGTGAATAAACCTCAAATAATAGGAAAACTCAATTTCTTGTATTTAAATCTTTATTTGGATTAAAAATTAAATGTTTTTAATATTTTATTAATTAATAATTAATTACTACATTAATATATAATAATTATAATTCTATTAATATAATTAGAATTGATAAGATATTTTTAAAATAGAACTTAATAATATTTACATATTAGTATATGGCTTTTTATGTACCTTGCAAGTAATTAACGGGTCCCATAAAAGAACTTGCCCAAGGACTCTTGGATCTCACTCATCTTGAAATCGAGATGGAAGTCGCCCCCACAGGGGCAAATTAAGGGTTCTTTCGAGCTGCGTGACTCACCACTCACCTCGAATAATTATTCACCAAAGAAGCTTATTATCATCCACTGTGGAGTGTCATCATTCATACTTGTTACCCCAACTGTTGCAACTTAGTTTTCATAACTATGTTTTCATATCATATGTATTTTTTATGATTCCAAATATTATTGTTTTGATTACTGTTTCTCCTAACATATATTAGATTTATTATTTTTGTTATTTATGTGTATTAATATTTCATGGAAATTATATTCCAGATTGTTAAAGACTTCAAGTCAGATTAGATTAGAGTTTATCATAAAAGAATTCTATATTTTACACTTTTATTGAGTATGAGAGAGTGTAATTGTAATTGGATAACCGTGCACACACACACACACTAGGGGAGAGTTAAAACTTGTAAATTTTTTAAACTAATCATATTGTATGATTTTTAATCGTACGAAACGATTTGTCTAATTAGTTCCTCCTGCAAGCGGTTAATTAAATCATGGATGAAAAAATTTCTAAGTATTATTCATATTGTACGATCTTGCTTTCGTATAGACGATGTCGAGAGCATGAAAATGATGCAAACATTTTCGTCCATACGAATAGGAAATTTTTGTGAAATGTTCATCCGGGATGATCTTGTCTTCGTATAAACAACGTCCAAATACGAAAATGATGCGAACATTTTCAGGAAAATTTTTTTAACTGTTCGTCCGAGATAATCTTGTCTTCCTACAAATGACGTCCAGAGTATGAAAATGATGCAAATATTTTTGTCCATACGACCAAAAATTGTTTTTGAACTGTTCGTCCGGGATGATCTTCCCTTCGTACAGACGACGTCCAAAGTATAAATTTGATGCGAACATTTTTTTCCATACGAACAGAAAAAGTTTTTGAACTGTTCGTCCTAGATAATATAGATTTGTATTATACATGTTCATGTATGAAAATAATTTGTACAAGATCATACAATTAAACTTTGAACTATTCGTACGTACGATCGTCGATCGTACTGTACGATCAGGGACAGTCAACATTGAAATTTTTAGTTTTCTGGATGATTTTTTTTATCTTTCATATATAAGGTCCTTAAAACTGTCTAAGGACGCATCTTCTTTATTTTTTTAGAGAGAAAAAGTGAGAGAGTTATTTGAGAGAGTGTTTGAGAGAGATTTCTTACAAGTTGAGAGTATGAAGGGTTCACAAAGTTACTCAAAAGTGAGAATCTCTTTGTGTTTGTTGCAAATCTCTTTCTTACTTCTTTGAAGATGCTCGAGAAAAGATCTTTGAAGAAGATCTGGTTCTTTATCAACACTTGGAGGGTATGAAAGGATGATGGTTCTTTGTCGACACTTAAAGAGTGTGAAAGGATGACAGTTTTCTGTAGACATTTGAAGAGTGTAAAAGGATGATAGTTCTCTGCCGACACTTGAAGAGTGTGAAAGGATGACAGTATTCTTCCGACACTTGGAGGTTGTGAAAGGATGACGGTACTCTGCTGCATTGAGGATTGGTGGAAGAGAGGGTAATTGTAAAGGCTTATTCACCTTGTTATGGGAGTAAAATGAAAGTCACTTTAGTAATAGTGCAATACCTTAAGAGAGAGTCTTCAGGGAGTCGACGTAGGTCTAGTTGGACCAAACCACAATAAATTTATGTGTTCTTTACTTTTTTTCAAAAATTTTATTTTATGCACCTTTTATTTAAGTGGTTGAAAAGTTTCATTTTGTTAAAACTTAAATTATGCAAATAATTAATAAAAATAGTTTTTATTTAAGAGGAAATTTTTAAAGTGCCAATTCACCCCCCTTTTGGTTAGCCTTGGGACAATTGCGTTAGGTCTAACAACCTATACAAGCTTTACAAGTGGTATGAAAGATTATTTCAAAATTAAAAGTTTAGATTACTTTTTTAAAATTGATTATGGCTAATTTTGGAAATTATAATACACCTAAAGGGTATTCGATCACTAGATCACCATTGTTTGATAACATCTCTTTCAATTTTTGGAAAATACAAATATCTACTTTTCTCTAATTGCTTGACTAATCGCATGTGAATTTTATTACAAGAAGGAAACACTAGGTCAACTAGACTTGTAGATGACATTAAAATTGAAACATTATTTGCTGACTAGACTATCGAAGAACGAGACTTAGCTCAGTTAAATGCTAAATATTTGAACAATTTTTTCTATGCACTTAAATCCAAAGATTACATGCATGTTTCTACATGTAAAAGTGGAAAAGAAATTTGAGATACACTTTGTATTACAAATGAAGGGACTGATAAAGTAAAATAATCTAGATTAAATATTTTGTTGCATGATTACAAACTATTTTGCTTGAAACCAAATGAAACGATCACTGATATGTACACACGTTTCACCCAAATACTCACCTCCTTGCATACTTTAGGTAGGGAATTAACGAATGCAGAGAAAGTGAATAAAATACTTCATTGTTTTCCTACTACCTATGATGTTAAAAGAACTGTTATTATAGAGTCTAAAGATTTAAATATTTATTCTATTGACAATCTTCTTTGATCATTAATTACTTACGATCAATGAGTGACTCAAAAATAGATTGATATAGGGGAGAAGAGAAATGAGAAGAATATAACTTTGAAAGTGGATGACTCAAAAAGTGATCAGTCTCAACGCCTGAGGGTGAAGATGACATTGTCTTGATGATAAGACAATTCAAATGTTTTCTAAAGATGAAGAAAAGGAGACGCCAGTAGTAGAATAAAGGTAAGTTCCATAAAAAATGTTAAGATTTTTAACGATATAATTTGTTATGAATGTAGGAAACCTAAACATATTAAATCAGATTGCTCTAATCTTAAAGCAATCCTAACAAGGAGGTGGAGGAGAAAATAAATGTGAGGAAGGGCAAGAAGAGGTTACAGAGAGCATTTTGGGCGAATTCAGCTTCAAATTTGTCAAAAACAGAAGTAGAGGAAGAAGTCACTAACATGTGTTTGATGGCCATCAAGCTTGAGCAGTCAGATCAAGAATATATATGTGATTTAACTTATGAAGAGTTATTTGATGTTTCTGAAAAGATTCATACAACATATAGAAAACTTAAGAAAATAAATGCTATGTTGAATTTAGATTTTCTTAAACTATAAAAAGAGTATGAAATCCTTAAAAAGTACCACGCACAAATTGATAACAACCACATAAAACTTTTGAATGAGTTTAATGAATTGAAAAAACAACATGAACTATTGAAATTATCCTACACTGAACTTGAAAAGGATTTTAAAACTTTTATGGATGAATCTGATAATAGAGAGCATTACTTAAAAGTTGACAATACTATGCTAAAAAGTGTAAACTCATTTTTTAAAGCTCAATTAAACACACTTGAGAAAAATAGGATTCTACTTACACCTAAACCATTTTTTAATCCTGATAAAAGACAAAAATTTTAAAACTTAGGAAAAGACAAGTTTATTCACATAAATTGAAAAATCTTTTTCCTGGAATTAAATATTTTTCTTATGATATGATTGGGCACATATCTCAAACTTGCACTATTTATAATAAATTATATCTAGTGTGGAGACCTAAGATATATAAAATAAGTCATATCATACATATATCTAGTTTAATTTTGTCAAGAGGAGAATCCAAACTTGTTTGAGTTCCCAAGACTAATATTTGACATCTTGTATAAATATTTTCATACAAAGCTTCATGAGAGCATTTGTTATATAGACAGTAGATGTTTAAAGCATATGATTGGAGATACGACACAATTCATATCGATGGAAGCTAGGAATTGAGGTAAGGTTACACTAGGAGATAATACCACTACGAAAGTGGTTGGTACATATATGATTGAAAACTTGAACAACTTTTACATTGAGAATGTTTTACTTGTGGATGACTTAAATTATAATTTATTAAGTATTAGTCAGTTATGTGATAAGGGTTATAATATTAAATTTTTCCTCACTAGCTACATATTAAGCTAGAATGGAAATGACGTACGTCATGGAAGTAGTGTAAATAATATTTACATGCTAGATTTGAATTGTATTAAAACTCTTAATATTTCTTGTCTAAAAATAATTTCTGATGAATCATGATTATGTCATAGAATTTTTTGTCATGTTAGCATAAAAAATCTTAAGAAAATTACCCAAAAAGAACTGATTAGAGAAATAATAAAACTTGACTTTATTAAGGATCACCTGTGTGATGCATGCCAATTATGAAAGTAGGTGAACTCTTTTTTTCATTTCGTTAAGGATCTTAAAACTAGCAAATCATTGGAGTTCATTCATATAAATCTTTTTAGACCGGTTATCACTCTAAGTTTAGAAGATAAAGCATATGGATTTGTGATTGTTGATAATTTTTCTAGATTCATTTGGGTTAAATTTTTATTTAATAAGAGTGAATCAATTGAAAATTTTAGAAATTTTTACACTTGGATTCAAAGAAAACTAGGATGTGGGATTTTAACAATTCAAAATGATTATGGAGGTGAATTTGAAAATGAAAAATTTTAAGAGTTTTATAAAGAGAAAGGAATTGATCATAATTTTTTAGCACCTAGGAACCCTCAGCAAAATGGGATAGTTAAAAGAAATAACAGAATATTAGTTGAAGTTGTTAAAGCCATATTGGAAGAGTATTCACTTTCAAAATATTTTTGGGTTGAAACTTTAGTACAAGTTGTTATGTTATGAATATGGTGAACATTATATCCAAATTGAATAAGACAGCCTATGAGCTTCTTAAGGGCAGAACACTAAATTTGTCACATTTATGTATTTTTGGATGTAAGGTGTTCATTCATAATAATGGAAAAACTCTTTTAGGAAAATTTGATCCAAAATCTAATGAAAAAAATTTTCTTGGATATTCTAGTATTGAAAAATGTTATATAGTTTTTTAATAAGAGGACTTTGGTAGTTAAGGAGATAACACATATTATGTTTGATGAGTCTGACATTTAGGAAGAGTCAAAATTGGAAGAGGGTCGTATTGAAAATAACTCCTAAAGAATAGAAAAGATTGATTTGGAAGAGAATAAGGAAATATAAAACCCTTTGCTTAGAGAATTGAAATTTTCTAAGAATCACCTTAAGGAATTGATTTTATGTGAACCTAGTGAGGGTATTAGGACTAGGAATGGACTTAGTAAAGAGGTGACCCATTTTATTTTTATTTTAATGGTTGAACCCACAAATATAAATCAACCACTTTCAGATGAATTTTAGATTTTGACAATATAAAAAGAGTTGAATCAATTTATAAGAAATGATATTTAGGAATTGATAGAAAGACCAAAAAATTAAAGTATTATTGGAACTAAGTGGGTGTTCAAAAATAAAATGAATGATTTAGAATTTGTGATTAGAAATAAGGTTAGATTGGTGGATAAAGGGTATAATCAAATAGAAGGGATTGATTTTGAATAGACTTTTGCCCGTGTATTTAGACTTAAAGCAATCAGGGTTTCTTTAGTCTTTGCCTATTTTAAAGGATTTAAATTATTTTAAATGGATGTCAAAAGTGGCTTTTTGAATGGGGTGATATAAGAGAATATTTATGTTAGGCAATCTTTAAGTTTTAAAAATTCTAAATTATCTAATCACGTATTTAAATTGAAAAATACATTATATGTACTGAAATAGACACCTAGGGCTTGGTATGAGATATTAAGTACTTTCCTATTAAAAAGATCTTTTATGAAAAGAAAGTATGGATACTACTCTCTTTTTGAAGAAATTAGGAGATGACATACTCATTATTCAAATATGTGTTGTTGGCATTATTTTTGGATCTAAAAAAAAAAATCTTTGTGATGATTTTTCAAAAATAATGATTAGTGAATTTGAAAAGAGTTTAATGGGAGATTTAAGTTATTTTCTTAGTTTTAGCATTAAGAAAAATGAGGAGGGAACTTTTCTTAGTAAGTCAAAGTATATTAAAGACATTCTTAAGAAATATGAAATAGACAACGCTAAATTAGTAACTACACCAATGAGTTCCTCAGTTTAATTAGATAAGGACCCAAAAGAAAAAATTTATTGATCAAAAGAAATTTAGAGGTATAATTGGATCATTATTTTATTTGACTGCTAGTAGACCATATATAATATTTAGTATTTATTTGTGTTCTAGATTTTAATGTGATCCAAAAAAATCACATTTGACAGTAGTAAAAAGAATTTTAAGATATATTTTGGGAACTCAAAGCTTAGGGATTTGATATCCTAAGTACAAGACTTCTTTTGAAATAATTAGATATTCTAATTTAAATTTTATAGGTTGTAGGGTTGATTGCAAAAGTACATATAGAATTTGTCAATTTATAAGAAAATTTTTAATTTTTTGGTCTAGTAGGAAATAGAATTTAATAGCCCTATCTACTGTTGAAGAAGAATATATTACCTAAGGTAGATATGTGACACAAGTTCTTTGGTTTAAATAATAGTTGAATGATTTAGGATTTTTAATTGGTACAATTCCAATCTTTTGTGATAATACTAGTATCATTTGCATTTCAAAAAATCATATTCAACATTCTAGAACCAAGCATATAAACATAAGATATCACTTCATCAAAGATCATATAGCCAAGGGAGAAATTGAATTGAATCACATTTCTATAGAAAATCAACTTACATATATTTTTATAAAATCTCTAGCATTTGACACTTTTAGCACCTTAAGAATAAGGTTAGGTGTGATTGAATTTAATGTTTAAATAAAATGTTATACAAACTAATATGTTCTATGTTTGTGTTAGTTTAGTTTATTTTTATTTATTTGTTTTGTTTGTTTATGTGTGTTTGTTTTTATTTCTCTTTTCATTTTTGTGCTTATTAAAACTAGAAGTATGTCACTTGATTGAAATAATTAATTTTAAGAAGTTTTTTTTAATTTTCATATATTGTTTTCTATGTGTGATATTCATACTGTACGAATATGTTTTTGTCCTGTATGAATTATGTAGCGTATACATGATAGTTTTGGGAGTTTAGGATGCAAAACTTAAATTTTTTTATAGGTTTTGTACTTTACAATGACATCATCCTATTGTACGATTGGCACTAATTCATTTATACACGTGGGGATGATTTTACCAGTTAGGTTCAGTTATTTGTTACTAATCATCCAGATGAAATCATTTTCATCTGTATGATCCAGACGTTAGTTTCTAAGGGGGATGAACCTAACCGCTTATAAAACAATCTTTAATATTTTGATCGTCCCAAACGAACACATGTTTGTCTGTACGATCTAGGGCTGCAAGCGAACTAAACGTTCGACAAACTACTCGTTGTTCGGTTCGATTAAAGCTCGTTCGTGATCGTTTAATTAACTAACAAACAAACTTGAACAATATTTTAAATACTCGATTCTTAGATAAACAAGCTTGAACACTAAGGCGTTCAGCTCGTTTATGTTCGCGAACAACATCAGTTGATGTTCATGAACAAGCTCGATTCGGGTTCGATTAAAACCTCTCGATAAAAACTTAAATAATATGTTATTATAAAATTGATAAATATAAATAATATAAAAAATTTCATTATAACATAATAATATAATTATTTTTTATTAATAACAATAAACAATTCATATTTGTCCATATTTGTTAGATTGTTTGTTTAGGATGTTCATGAATTAAGGTTTGCTTGTTCAATAGATTGTTTGCGAAATATGTTCACGAACATAGCTTGTTTAAAGCTTGATAAGCACTAAACAAACGAACATGAACCAAACATGAACACCCTTAAATTAAACGAACCAAACATGAACACAAATAATAAAGCTCGAATCAAACACGAACAAAACATGAACAAGCTAATGTTAAACAAACACAAACATGAACACTCACATACTCGGCTCGGCTCGGTTCGTTTGTAGCCTAGTACGATCGAGTGGTTAAAAAGCATGTATGAAAGGATGTCTCAAAAATGACATTTTATGAAAAGCCATTTTTATTTATACATAAGAAAACAATTTTGTCTTGTACGAATCCAAAATCGTACGTACGAAGAAAATTTCTTATAGTACGATTGTTCATTTTTCTTTATATAAAAGGGTTTTGAAATTGTTTTTTCATTCACTTTCTATTCCTTTCAAAACTCTCTAGAGCCCTGGTTTAGGAAATGTCCAGTTCTAGCAAATGTCAACATGGTTCTAAGGGTTCATCTACTGGAAGTGTTGTGGATTCTAACTTCCTATCTAAGAAGTATGAGGATACATATTTTAGGTTCATTACTGCCAATATGACTACTTTTAGACTTCTAATCTAGGATGATCTTCACTTCTCTGTAATGCCTCTGTTTGCCTCTACTCAACTATCATTCATTCTCACACTCATTTACGCTGTAAAGAAGCTTTTTATTACTTCTTAGCCAACATGAGAGTCAATGAGGACCACTACAGGATAAGTTCCTATGTGCAAAAACAACATGTTAAAATAATCAAGAAAGATTTTGGGAACTATCTTCATTTGAGAACCTAGGGGATTCAAGCCCATACTTTAACCTCTAGAGCTAATTACGATTGGTCTAAAATTAATAAAGTTCTTATAAGTGTTTCCCAAGTTAATCATTTAGCTCAAGTCTACACCTTGAACCAAAATTCTCGTATCATCTAGTATGTCTTAAGAACTTTGATTATTCCTAAAATTGGTGACTATGTAAGTATGACTCCACTCCTATCCATTGTCACATATCTTATTACGATTGAAAAGCCATTTGATGAAGCCCAACTCATTATGATTACATATACAACCTTTCTGAAATTGGACTTCAACACCATAAAAGGAAAAAAATGTAGCTTTAGGACACATTGTTGCTTACATCCTTCATAAGAAGTACAATCTGATTCATCTTGATCATCCCACTAAACTCTTGATTTAGTTTATCGATGCTTCTTTTTTATCTCTATTTGGGAGAGATCAGAATTCTAGTGATGATATTGAGGGAGAAGGGGTAGCTCCTACACCTGCACATGGACTTCTCCAAAATTACTTTCAAGAAATGGTCTAGCCCAAATTGATCATTTAGAGACTCACTTTGATCAACATTTTGATCAAATTGAGACTCATTTAAATCAGCAGGATGCGAGATACCAGGAGGATATGGGCTAGATCCGTAGTTAGTTCAACACAATCAATATCAATGTAGCTATAATAAATAGCTATTTTTCTGTGTTCAATCAGCCTCCACCTCTAGATCAGGGCCCCTCCGAGTTTTAAGTGTACTTCATTGTTGTTCTTTCTACCGAGCTTTTGAGAGCGATGTTATGATGTTTTTTTTTCTTTCATATTTGTAGTGTTTGTTATATGTTGTTAAGTTTTTATGTGATGAGGTTGTGTATTGTTTAAGTTGATATCAATTGAAATGAATGTGTTTGATCATTATGATATCAATATAAAATATTATGTTTGGGGGACTTGTGTTTGTTTCTTACTTCTTGAAATGTTAGTATGCCTAAAAGAAAAACTATTTTGAAATTGATCATTGAAATGAGTTATAAATTATTTTTGTTTTACAAATTAATTTCTTAACGAAAATCTAATCTTTCAAAAATTTAAATTAAATTATAACTGAATTTAGATAAGGAGATCAATTTTATGTCTTTTTAGACAAACATAACTAGAATATCATCATTATTGCGAGATTGATGTCTTATTATTTTTTATTTCTTTTTTAATATGCTTATTTTTGTTATTAATGAAATCTTAATATAGATTACTGATATTAGAAAAACCCAAAAAGTAAATCAAAAGAAATGCATAATATGTTGCGCAATAATTTGCAAAGTGAAAATAGGTACAAAATTAGCCCAAATAGAAAAAGATGCACAAAGTGTGTCACAAATATTTAAAAAGATGAGCAATGTCATCAATTAAAATTATTTTTTAATTGTGTTCTTTCCACTATCATTTAATCTCTAATTCAAATCAATCTAATTAACAATTATATTCTATATTGAATTTGAAGTTAACCAATATTCATTTCAACATTTTTGCAATAATCATCTTTATTTAAATTGCCTAACATGAATCATGACTTTGATTGACTTTTCTTATATTAGTTGTTCCTTTGATTTAAAATTTTAAAATTTTCCTTTTTTAGTATTATAGATCTAATATTGTAATTGCAATTGGTTTAAAACCATTTTCTAGATCAATTTTGTTGGTTTATCTATTGAAACCTTTTATTTTAAGTTCTACTTTCCTTTTTGTTATTGTCAAAAAGGGGAGTAATAATATTATTTGATTAATGTTTGTTATTTGATGTGTGTTGTATATGTTTAGAATGCATGAATGTGTGTGAATTTTTATGTGTTTTTGTGTTCATGTTTTTGTTCGAATTATTTTTGCTTTAGTGTCTTTTATTTTTTTTTTTGGTTTATGGTTTTTTATCTTTATGGGAATCCCTATATTTACATTGGTCATTCATTTGAGGGGATCTAAGGAGAATTTTTAAATAATGCTAACTCAAACAAAAAAATTTTTGTCATCATAAAAAAGGGGGAGATTTTGCAACTTAATTTTCATAACTATATTTTCATATCATATGTGTTTTTGATAATTCTAAATATTATTGTTTTGATTATTATTTCTCCTAACATATATTGAATATATTACTTTATTGTTTGTGTATACTAACGTTTCTGAAAAATTAACTCCAGACTATTGAAAACTTCAAGTCAGATTAGATTAGGGTTTATTATAAATGGAGTCTGTATTTTACACTTTTTTTGAGTCTAAGAGAGTGATTTTAATTGGGTAACTGTGCACTCACACACTAAGGGAGAGTTAAAACTTGTAAAATTGTTAAACTAATTTTATTATATGATTTCTAATCATATGGGATGATTTGTCTAGTTAGTTCCTCCTGCAAGTAGTTAATCAAATCATGAATGAAAAAATTTCTTAGTATTGTTCATATTATATGATCTTACCTTTGTACAGATGACATCTAGAGAACAAAAATGATACGAATATTTTTGTTCATACGAATAGAATTTTTTTTAAATGTTCACCCGGGACGATCTTGTCTTCGTACAAATGACGTTCAAAATATGAAAATGATGCGAACATTTTCGTCCATACGAACAGGAAAATTTTTTGAACTGTTCGACCGAGATAATCTTGTCTTTGTATAGATGATGTTTAGAGTACGAAAATGATGCAAACATTTTTGTCCATACGAATAAGAAAATTTTTTGAATAATTTGTCCGAGATGATATTGCCTTCATACAAATGACGTCCATAGTATGAAATTGATGCGAACATTTTCCTCCATATGAAAAAGATTTTTTTTTGAAATGTTTGTCCGGAATGATATAGATTCGTATTGTATGATGTTCTTGTATGAAAATGTTTCAGACAGGATCGTACGAGCAAACTTTGAACTATTTGTACGTACAATCGTCGATCGTATTGTACAATCATGGACAGTCAAAATTGAAATGTTTAGTTTCTGGACTTTTTTTTTTGTCTTTCATATATAAGGTCCTTAAAACTGTTTAAGGATGCATCCTTCTTCATTTTTCTAAAGAGCAAAAGTGAAAGAGTGATTTGAGAGTATTTGAGAGAGATTTCCTGCAATTTGAGAGTGTGAAGAGTTCACAAGGTTACTCAAAGGTGAGAATCTCTTTGTGTTTATCACAAATATCTTCCTTACTTATTTGAAGACACTCGAGGGAAGATCTTTGAAGAAGATCTGATTCTTTGCCGACACTTGGAGTATATGAAAGGATGACAGTTCTCTACTAACACTTGAAGAAAGTGAAAGGATGACGATTCTCTACTGACACTTGGATAGTGTGAAAGGATGACAATTCTCTGCCGACACTTGAAAAGTGTGAAAGGATGACGATTCACTTCCGACACTTGGAGAGTGTGAAAGGACGACAATACTCTACTGACACTTGGAGGGTGTGCAATGATGACGGTACTCTGTCGCATCGGGGATTGATGAAAGAGAGAGTAATTATAAAGGCTTCTCCGCCTTGTTATGGGAGCAAAAGGAGAGTAACTTTGGTAAAGTACAATACCTAAAGAGGGAATCTTCAAAGAGTGGATGTTGGTCTAGTTGGACCGAACAACTATAAATTTCTATGTTCTTTACTTTTTTCCGCAATTTTATTTTATGGAATTTTTATTTAAGTGGTTGAAAAGTTTTATTTTATTAAAACTTAAATTGTGCAAATAATTAATAAAAATTATTTTTATTTAAGAAGAAAATTTTTAAAGTACCAATTCATCTCGCCCCTCTTGGTTAGCCTTGGGACAATTACGTTAGGTCTAACAACCTATACGGACTTTACACCAACTACATTAAAGTGCCTACTCAATGGATGCTCAACTCGTCCTACTTACCAATCATTTGACTATGGAGCTATCTTTCCCTCAACACCAGTTTAATCATCTTCTCCTTTTAGACAATTGATGGCTCATCACAAGTCATCATTGACTTTAAGGTATTCATAATCACAAGTCCCTCCAGCCTCATACTCGCTCAATCAACCCCAACACAAATTAATTCATACTCAACACTATTGAACTCGCCCTAGGGTAAACCATTAGGGTTTATACAATCCTTCCTCCCAACCAAAGGGTAACACGTGTCTATAGTAAACCACATTTGGAGTCTCTAAAGCATATTGTTTTTTTTTTCTTTTATCACTTATGAATGTGGCCCTCAGATCCTTATAAATAAAGGATAAGGATAAGCATTTAGGATCTTATGGCATCTTGAACATTTATATTATATATCTCTTATAGTAAATTCTTCTCTCCATTCTAACACAAGTTCCCAAGATATTTTCTCAAAGTTAGTTAGTTAGTAGGGTCAGTTATCATCCTGGATAGATTTAGATCCAACATCCTCCAAGGTATAATGAGCTTAGATTGATGCCAATGATAAAATTATAGAACCGGTACAGTTAGTAGAATGATCCAAAACCTTCAATAAACATGGAGAACCTTAACTTCACCACTAGTAGAGACTTTATGGGTGTAATAATATGAATTTTTGAAAATAATTGAAAATAAAAAAATCTAAATTCCCATTTGAATTGTAGCGCAGTAGAGAGAAAGATAGAAAGTTGATTTTTAGTGGCTAGATCGCTTTGCCGCTTTTGTAAAAATTGCTTAGATCACTGTATGTGATTCTAATCCTATCTTTATCATCAAATATTTTGATTTTAACTATTTATTTCTCCTCAGAACTTATTTTATTATAATTTCTCTGAATTTATTAAACTTTTATCGGATAAATTTTTGTATTTTATCGTACTCATTATCCTGGATATTTTAATTATAATATTTATTAAATTTTATGTGATAAAATTAAAGTTGTAGTATTTTGTATTATTTATATTGATTGAATAATTAATATTATTACTATAAGCATATTGTTAATATAAGTATTGAAAATGAATGTGTGTATGTAATTGAGTAATAGCTGATCGCTATTATTGTTATATTATTGTGATAATAATATGTATGAGGACAAGTAAAAGCTAGTTTCATTGATGTTGGCTGGAGACTAAATGACCTTTATAAGATGGTGGACCGATGAGCATTCCTTTAAATACTCTAATTTGGTGTTATCCTTTACTAATTCATATGATACTGATTGGAAGTTATAAGGAGTTATTACTATGCCGACTGGGAAAAAAATGACGATTTTATTTACTGAGACAATGGGATATTAATACAGATTACTTTTTATTAGAAAAAAATATCGTTTAAACTAGGGCTTCTTACTTATTTGGTGTGACTATTAAAATGCATGCTATTAATGTATTGTTACTATTATTATATAATTTTACTATTACTATTTACTAATTTACTATCATTGTACAAATTTATTAATATTATTATATTACTTTATTGTTACTGCCACTAATTTGATTGACGACATTGTACTGATACATACAACGATACTATTTGATACTACTATTGATTCATTGTACTGATTATTGGTACTAAGCATGTTTGAAATCCTCCATCTCAACATGTTGGATGTACCCAAAATAGAGGGAAATCCTCCATCAAAATATGTTGGATGTACCCAATTTTTTCAGGACCTAGCCACACTCTATAAAGATATTTTTTGGTAATGTCAAGCTCAACCAAAAAACTTACTATTGAGGGACGAGAGCCAATAGAGGTAGCATGATCAACTTTTAACTGTTAACTAAACAATAATCCCAAGCCATGAAGGATACAAGGGGAGAATAGATGTGGTCGCAAGTCAGTGAATGATATACAAATGGGGATAACCAAATACTCCACACCAATATCAACTAAAAGAGACCATTTGGTCAATTTAATGTGGTAGGTAACAAAGTAAGATCTATGGAAAAAAACTCTAATATAGTCAAGATCATTAGCCATCATAATCAAAGAATACGAATGATCCAAAAGAGTTACCGAGAAATCTCCATTTAGCTTGAGATTTAGAAAAAGAACTTCCGAATATATTTAAGATTAGGCTGACGAGAAGGAAAATAACCAACTAACGCAAATTGAAGAGGAGCCGCAAGTGCAAGAATCTCCGCGTCCAATATCCACAATGAAGGAAATCTATGAAAGGTAGTAGATTTTAGGTCGGGAAAAGTTCTGAATAAAACATCAATGAAAGAGCGATATTTGATCGACACATCTAAAAAATAAGGTCGTACATTCAATTCATCGCCATTCCGCCAAGCAGAGATGGATGAATAGGGAAAAAAATGAAAAACTACAAACCAACGTAAAGAGATAGGAGGAGAATGAGGAATTTCCCAAAATCTGCACAGGCAACAATGGCGACGGCTAGTACCATCGGAAGAGGGCTAGGAGAAAACCCCAGCATAGCAAAGCATGTGCAAGCAAAGGGGACATGATTTAAAAAAAAAAGTTCTATTGTTGAACCTTTATATATATATATATATATGCATTTTTTAGGGTTTTTGGATCTTTAAGGAGATGTTTTGGATGAAATGGAAATAGTGATTAGCATAGTTACTCTTAACTTCACTTAGGTTTCAACAAGCTGAAAGAGACGAGGAACTATTTATGCTCTAATTCACAATTAAAATTTAATAGACCAAATATGCATGAACATAATAACCGCGTCACTCATAAATTAAAAGTTATTATAAAATTTGAAAACTTTTTAAAAGCTCTATAATTTTAATTTCATTTTATTCCTTCACAAAAAATTTGGTTAATTTGTAAGATAAATTAAGTGATTGATAAATATTATTACTTAACTTGTAAGGACTAAAAACTTATTCCATGTGGTTACGATACTTTCTCATCCTTTATTACTTGAAACGATACTGGCACTTGTGTAACAACATATATATCAAGTAGTCAACTAGGAAAAGAGATTTTAATTGAGTTCAAAGGCAACAAAAAAAGGTTTGCTAAGCTTGACATCATTAAAGCATTTAATATGGTTTCTAGAGATTTATTATTTAGAGAATGAAGTAGAAATGTTTTTGTGATGCTCTTGGATCTAATAGAAAGATTAAATCCCTAAACCTAATTTTAACTCAACCATAATGCAAAATAAACTAGAATTGAATATAAAATCCAAAATAATAATTTCAATCTAAACATCATTTAATTTCATTTCTCGAAATGTATACATCTTAATCCAACTTACGATATAGTCTATACACCCAAGGAATTAACACTAGATTTCTAAATACCTCAAATGTTCTGATCTAGATAACCCTACCCTTAACTCTCTCTCTCTCTCTCTCTCTCTCTCTCTCTCTCTCTCTCTCTCTCTCTCTCTCTCTCTCTCTCTCTCTCTCTCTCTACTTTGCTATCCCCTTAACTTTTCATGAAATATGAGAGAAATATAATAAAGCAAGCACCATTAATTTAGGACACTTCTTTCACAATCTCACTACATATATTAATATCTGTTTAAATTACTAGAAGCAATTTATTCAAAGATTTAGTTGATCAAAAAAGCTTGAATTAAGTACAATAAAAATTTAATTTCTTATGATTATTGAAATGTAATTAACTTTTAAGATTATTACTTGACTTTTCACATATGACCTTCATAAAAATATTATAGATTTTAGAGTACACTCACTATTAGAATTTTGTTTGCACTTAACTTTCATATTTTAATAGAATGTACAAAGAGATTTTTGAGTTATCAGTGTCACACCCTAGTTTGACCACCCCCACCCCCCCTTTTCATTAACGTAGAGTGTAATAGATAGGGAGGATCTAAATAAACATATCTCTTATGAACACTCATCATGAATTACTTCTATCATGATTAAGTGAGTAGAAAACAATATATACAAACCATCCCAACACAATAAACTTTTTAATTTTAATAATTTATCTACAAAATTCATATTTGAAAGCATTTTTAAAACACTTAAAATAAAATACAGAGCTTTGTAAATTTTTAAATAAAGCTTACATACAAAAAAGTCTTACTGCATAGCTTACTTCTCTTATTTTGATTCACACCCAAAATGTACACAAAATGCAATCACCCTCTTGCATAGAGCCTAGCTGGCTCTTTCCCTTTTCCTATAGTTTAATCCTTACTAGTGAGCTAAAGCTCAATAAAATACATAATCCTAGTATAAAAAATAAGAAACATATAATTTGCATTCAATTATAAATAATGTCTAAATTTCTATAAGAATCAATGCATACAAATGCCAATCACTGTATGTATTATTTAACTTTTCACATATTTCTTATTTTGTTTATTTTTTAATACTTTAGGAAAGTCATATGATGACTATCAACTTTTGCACACTTACAGCTCTCTCATTCAAAGTTAGATATGAATTTTCAACTTTTAAAAGTGAGAGAGAGAGAGTTGGTATCTTTTGTATGGCCCTTAAAGCTTACCTCGGTAGGTCTTTTGTCTTTACTTATGCGGATCTATCCCCCATAATATAACTTTTCTCATTTACCATTTATTAAGCTTTATATTTTCATAACCTACAACATCTATATATCTAGTAAATTCAACTAAATAATTGCTAAACTCAACTGTACTATTAAACAAATAACATGATTACTAAAGAAAAAGTTACCACAATTTCATAAACATGATATCACAATTATATATAAATGTCACTATTTACTATAGTACATATTCAATATCTCACCTCATTCTTTAGGATACTTAAGTGAATTTGCCCTCTTAAAATAACTCGACTTATTTTCCTCTTATAAATAACCTAAAGAATACATTTTATCATTTATATATGAATTCAATAAAAAATCAAGCTATATTATAATTTACCTCAATTAAACTCCTCATTCAACCCAACATTTCCTTTCCCTCTCCCAAATCTCCTTCCTCTCTTCTTCCCTTCCTTTCCCTTCCTTATTTGTTTACCCGTTTTCAAAAAGCAGCCATAATAGTCCTTCAAGATCGCCTCTTGCTCTCTGTTCGAACTCCATAGAGCTAACATGTTAACTATTATAACTTGTATGTGATTTACAATATTGTTTAGGGATTTCATACATCTGTTTGTAAGCAAATACTGCATTTCTCTCAATTTCATTGCTTGCAAACGAAGTCATGTTGAAAACAACATATCCTTTACTTGCATATTGATATTTAATTAAATGATTTAGATTATTACTTAGTGTTTGTATTTTTAGTGTGATTGTAGATTTATTAGTTTAATATACATTTCTCTGTGGTTTGATAATATACAAATTCAATCCCCTATTATTTTTTTAATTCATGTGTCATTTTGTTCAAATCAGGTTCCATACATTTTGAATTTCACAGCTTCCCATCATCTCTCTCATTTAGGGGAAATCTCAGGAGTCTAGGCCTTCCCACCATGCCAAGTAAGGCGTGTATGGTACGTGGAGTTTGCTAGTAGTGGGCTGTTTTGGGTTGGATTTATAGGCTTGATGAGTGAAGGGAATGGGGTGGTTTGTTGTAGCTGGTTTGGAAGTTGTGGGATGAAGTGGAGAATGGTTGTTGAGGAAGATTGGAGCGCAGTAGATAACAACAGTTGAGGGTTTATAGGTTTATAATGGGATGTAGAGAAGATGGGCTTACTGTTTGGAAAGGGCTAGAGATAATTTTGCTGGAAGCTGCAATAGGAGGCGATGGGCTGCTGGTTTGGGAGAGGATGATGAGTCGGTGAAGTGTTGGCTACAACTCTTACAGTGTAGAGTATATTCAACCTTAGAGATTTGAGAGAGCCGATGATGTGGCAGTCATTGCTTTTGAGAGATTTGGCAAGGATTTAAGGTGATATGGCAGTCACTTGCAATAGTTTTACATGGTGGTCAATAGACCACTAATAAAATCATTCGAAAAACTTATCCTTACGGCTAATCATGGAACATTAGAGTTCAAGTCTTAGATATAATTTAAGAAATATTAGATTGGATTATATTGTTCTAAAAAGAGAAACAAAATCCAAATCATATTCATATATTTCAATCATTAATGTACAAAATTTTAGAAATTTTAGGGTTAATATGCAAGAAATATTTGTTGCATAATATATCTTAACTTTAAACCCTAATGATAACCCTTGAGTTGCTATGACTGAAGAAAGAAAAGAAAATAAATTTTTACCTTACGCAAATGATGAAGATATACAATCCATGTGACACATTAATTGTTTCTTCCTCGCTTTCAATTCAAGCCCCAAAGTGAGCATCAAAACCCTTGCTGCCTCATGCAATTTGCAACCTCCCATGCATGAACGCCCATCATTGAACACACTCGCCTGTGTTCTCGTCCCATCTACATTAAGTCAAACTAGATGTCACTATCTCTCTTCATTCGAGACGTCCAAAATATATGAGAAATCTAGCTCACGAACTCTTTCTGATATTTTATCTCCACACTCATGCGTTTACGAAAGATTATTACATGCGGAGTTCGGAATCATAGATCCATTCGATTTTGTGATTGTGAACAGTGAAAGTGCAGTTACTGTTCACCACTGCACTTTTATTGTTCACAATTACAAAATCGAACTGTTCTCTAGGTCCGGCTCCTCACATAACAATCTATTTATGTTCACACCATCCCCTCTCCTTGGCCCATCCGTCTTACCTGATGCCTTAAGATTTCAATTTTGATCAAGATTTCAGCTTCATTTAAAACAACTTTCTTACTATTTTTTAAAATATGTTTTTAAAAAATTTTAAATACTAAAAAAAATGCTTTAAAAAACAATAAGAAAACTATCTCAAACAAAATCTTAATTAAGGGACCACAAATGATGGGAAATCAGTTGAGCCAAACTGGTTTGTGGAGTGGTTGTTATAAGGGTTCTTTCCATCAATAATCATATTCAAAACATTAGTAACTAGATTTAAACAATAAATAGCCACTTCGAAGCTACTGTTAACCAAATCACCAGGTTGATTACTTTGCTTAGAGTTTGAGGTATTGATTTACTCATTTCAATATTCATGTTCAAAAAAATCAATTACTAGACTCAAGCTTCGTTTGAGACCACTTTCTTACTTGTTTTTTAAAACAATTTTTTTTAATAAACAGATTTATATTAAAAATTTGCTTTAGAAAACAATAAAGAAATTGTCTCAAATAAAATCTCAATTGCATGATTTCCGACTCTAAAATTTCAAATACTAGATCAACAAGCCAATGACCTTGCTTTAATTTTGAATATTTGAATCTATCATTTAAATTACCATATTCAAGATATCAATAATTAAATTCAACTGTGTAATTCTTAGTTCTAACATTCTGTTAATCATATCTCCAGTTCAGTGGATCATGCTCAACTCTCGAATAACCAAAATTTTCATTTCAACAGTCAGATTCAAAAGAACTAGATTCTCAACCTGATGGTAGGAAGCAAAGGTGGCATCAAGTAGTCTAGCAAGTTTTAGAACAACTAAGACTTTCTTTGCGGCAATTTTTATAACTTTTTAAAGCAGCTTTTTAATATAAAAATTTTTAATTCAAGATAATTTTGTATTAAGAAATTGCTTTAAAAAATTAATAAAAAAGCTGTCACAAATATAGCTTGAGAGAGAGATTGGAAAAGGTTCAATAGATAGCCTGAATTTTTCTCTAGTAACAACATACTGTAGGCAGGAAATGGAACCAAAAACGAAATATAAAGTGTGAGGAGTCAGAAAGCAATGATAAAATCTAATAAAAGCTAATAATACGACCAACTAAACAAGCGGACTTTTAGATAATTTCCATTAAAAAAAAACAGTGATGCCTATATTACAGCCATAATAAAAAAATTGAAAAATAGAGAAAATGTCAATAGCATATATATGTAAATCTCCCAACAATCATTAGTCCATTCTAGCCTTCACTTCATAAGGACAAATTATTCTGTGCGGACGCCGAACACAGCTCTATATCCGGAGACCAATCAAAATGAGCCACGTCAGCAATACCGAGTGCGGTACCGAGCCGCAGTACTGAGTGATACCGAGCAATACCAAGCCGCGGTACCGACGTGGCTAATTCTGGTTGGTCTTCCGGATGATGTTCAGCATCCGCACAGGAATAATTTCACCTTCATAAGGCCGTTTGGATCAAACAAGTGATCAAAAAACTAAGTGGTGATGCTAACAATGTGAAACTGACCGGGTCAACATCATCAACTCTTTGTATTTACTACTTTCTCAGTACTGTAAAATTTGTGGTGCAATTCACACATCCAAACAAACATGGAAAATATTATAGAAAAAAATGCACGACAGTTTAAGTTAAATATTTACATAATAAAAGCACTCTCAGCATACCACTCCAAGTACTTATAATAAACGTACAAATAATCACTATATAAGACAATGCCTCTAGCGGGACCATGCCCGAGCAGGCCCTCCATTAGCATGCATATTCAGCTCATCAAGCAAAGCATTGAAGTCTAGAGGCTTACCTGTCTCTGCCATTAGGTCCACAACGTTAACCACCTGATCTCTTGAATAACCCATAATAATGGCCTTTTCAATAATCTCTCCATAGGGGTGATTGCGCATCATCTGTGAAGCTGGTGTGCTTAAATTTGTGTGGTAGCTCTGTTGATGAGAAGCTCTGTCTCCATCAATAGCAAATACTGGATTATAGCCCTGCATATTTGACTGAGGTGGATACGGGTTGGCTCCGATATGACTGCTCTTAGCATGTGGTGGCGGTAGTGGCGGGTGCCGCTGCATGTTATGCGGAGGTGGTGGATGGGAAATGCTGCTGCCTGTAACTCCATATCCGACTGATTGTGGAAAAGATGAGTATGGAGCAGGCGGGGGCATGCTGCTGCTTTGGAATGATTCAGTAATGGCAGGTTGATAAGGAGTATATGGGGAATAGGTGGGTGGAGTTTGTGGCTTTAGAACTTGGCTTTGTGAAGAAGGTTGTTGAGGTGGCACTGGTTGAGACCATTGCTGCTGGTATTGAGAGAATGTCGGTTGCTGCGGTGGTGGTGCTTGGTGAGAGAGATTTTGCATTTGAGCTTTTTGCGGCGCATATAGCTCAGATTGCAGGTGCTGGATATGCTGCGCTTGAGGTACAGATAGAGGTGGGGGTGGAGGTTGATGGTGCTGTGTGTAGTATACACTTGTTTGATTTAGAATGTGTCGATCTTGTGGAGGTGCAGGCTGCTGCAAAGGAAGCTCTTGGTGGGGTAGGTTTTGATCAGGAGCTTTAATGGGGTGTGTTGAGGATATTTGGTTGGGAAGAGCAAGAGTTAACTGCAGGTTTGCCATGTCTTTGTTATCATTTTGAGGTTTCGTGTCAGAACTTCCTGCAGTAATATCCTTATTGATTCTCTGGGAAAGGCTTAAATTGCCAGTTTCCTTCTGAGAGAGATGAAATTTGGTCAGCTCCTTCTGGGCATCGGCAAGTTCTTGCTTGTCCCTGATAATCTGTACAGATCTTTGAACCTGGAAAACAAAGAAGATTCATCTCTGAGATAGCACCTTTGCTAAAAGATCTGCCTGGTTAAAGAGGATTGATTCATAGTTAATACTCCCAAAGAACTTCTCAAGAATAAAGACCTTTCCTAGAGGAGTTCAGGTTTATATCCTTCTCCATTTTTTTTTCCTGTCTCTTTTAAATCTCCTTTTTATTTAGATCATTGTGTGTGCAAGTGCTAGGGGTGAGGTTGCAGTGTAGAATGACAGGAAAAGGAGTTTGGCTAAGTTCATAAAGAACATATAATTAAAGACCATAAACATAGGATATGTGTGGCTTTCTTTGACACTAGCTTTTATTGCAACGCAAAACACATACTCAAGTTAGATTTTTATTTTCAGAAAAACAACACATGTTTTACCATATAAAAAAACCTCACCAAGATCAAGATGTTTAAGTTCTCATGCAATTCTAATTGGAGCTTGGAGCTTAGGAATGACTAAGAACTTGATCACACCTAGAGAACAGTCGTAATATAAGATTACAACTACCATAATCATTACACGTTTTGTTATTGTGCTTAGCTCCAGTTTAAGTTTCAAGTGGCTTCGGGACCATCGCTTATCAGTACAACTCAGTAAGTAGAACATCTTAAGGCCTAGGATTTTTATTGAATATCTAATATACAAAATAATACTCAATTAAATGAGAAGATAAGTGAGGTTTACTTTTTATCCACGTGTGGGTACATCAAAATCCTTTTGTGTCTGTGTTGAATATGATAGGTATCTAACATGAATTTTGACATGCTAAAAATGGTAAATGAATGCGTTTTATTCTAAAATCGGGGTCAAACACTGTTGACAGATGTTGCCATGGACAGGACATTCGTAAGCTATTTTTAGTTCAATAATTTTTTATTTAGGTTGGACTACTAATGGGTTTTGGACTTTAAGATAAAGGGGCATAAAATAAATAATAAAGAAAAATGATTTTCTAAGATTAGATGGGGGCATTTAAAGAATATTAACAAAAATATTTTTGGAAATAAGATTTTAGATCTTAAGATTTTGTCTGTGCATGAGGATGCTAATATTATGTGGGAAAAAGTGGCTAGTAATATTAAGAATATTACAAAAGATATCCTTGGAGTATCAAAGGGAAAAGCTCCTAATAGTAAAAGTAGTTGTTGGTGGAATCCAAATGTGCAAGAAAAGATTAAAAATAAGAAGCTTTGTTATAAAAATTGGTTTAATTTTAAAAATTCTGATAATTGGGAAATATATAAAGTGTCTCATATATAAAGTGTCTCATAAGGATGCTAAGAAAGCAATATGCGATGCAAAGACATTAGCTTTTAGTGATTTATATAATAGATTAGATACTAAAGAGAGAGAAAGATATATGTATAAGTTAGCCAAACAAAGAGATAGGAGTAATAAGGATTTAGTTCAAGTGAAGTGTATTAAAGATGAAGATCAAAAAATACTTTTCTTAGAAGATGATATTCAACAAAGATGGATGAGATATTTTGCTAAACTTTTTAATGAAGATTGTGAAAATAAGATTGACTATAATGACCTTAGCATCCTAAATGAAAATAAAGATTTCTGTTTTTATCGGCGTATTAGTAAAACTGAAGTTAGAGAGGCTTTAAAGAAAATGAAGGGTGAAAAAGCTGTTGGACCTGATGATATTCCAATAGAGGCGTGGAAATGCTTAGGAGATGAAGGAATTTCATGGCTTACTAAACTTTTTAATACTATTTTGAAGACTAAAAAGATGTTAGATGAGTGGAGAATGAGCGTGTTAATTCATATTTTTAAGAATAAAGGTGATGCACAAGATTGTGCGAATTATAGAGGTATTAAGTTAATGTGTCATACTTTAAAACTTTGGGAGCGAGTTATGGAGCATAGGTTGCGGCGTGATACTAATGTTTCTCAAAATCAATTTGGATTCATGCCGGGTAGGTCGACTATGAAAGCCATACATTTATTAAGAGGTTTGATGGAGAAATATAGAGAAAATAAGGAGGATCTAAATATGATATTTATTGATTTAGAAAAAGCATATGATAAAGTTCCAAGAGATGTGCTATGGAGAGTTCTTGAAAAGAAAGGAGTCAATAATGCTTATATTCAAATCATTAAAGATATGTATGCAGGAGCTATTACTTGTGTTCAAACACAAGGTGGATTGACCAAGTATTTCCCTATTTCGGTTGGGTTACATCAAGGATCAGCCTTACGCACATATCTTTTTGCTGTAGTCATGGATGTTCTCACTAGACATCTGCAAGAGGATGTACCTTGGTGTATGCTTTTTGCTGATGATATTCTTCTTGTTGATAAGACTAGAGAGGGAGTTGAAGGTAAACTTAAATTATGGTGGTCAACCTAAGAGTCTAAAGGTTTTCGCTTGAGTAGATCTAAAACGGAATAAATGGAGTGTAATTTTAGTATTAATAGACCTAGTGAGGGGATTGTGACTTTGGGCGATCAAGTCATTAATAAGAGTACATGTTTTAGATATCTTGGATCTATTGTTCAGAGTGATGGTGAAATAGATAGTGATATTATCAACATAATTCAAGTTGGATGGTTGAAGTGGAGGAATGCATCGGGCTTGTTATGTGATAGAAATGTACCCCTCAAACTTAAGGGAAAATTCTATAAGATGGTAGTGAGGCCTGCAATGCTTTATGGTGCCGAATGTTGGTCATTAAAAGAGAAGCATATTACTAAGTTAAGTGTGGCAGAGATGAGGATGCTCAGGTGGATCAGTGGCTTTACCCTTAGAGATAGGATACGAAATGAGCATATACGTGAAAAGGTTGGAGTAGCCCCAGTAGAAGATAAGATTAGAGAGAGTCGCCTTAGATGGTTTGGTCACATAAAACGGCAGCCTTCCAATGACCTGGTTAGGAGAGTAGAGGTATTAGATTTGACTTATGTTAAGAAAGGTAGGGATAGACCTAAAAAGACTTGGTTAGAAAATATTAGGAATGACCTTTCTTTATTAGATTTAAACGAGAATTTGACTTTTAATTGGACACAATGGAGAAAAAGGATTCATGTAGCCGATCCCACGTAGTGGGATAAAGGCTTGATGTTGATGTTGTTGTTGTTGTGTTGTTGTTGGACTACTAATGGGTGTCCAAATGCCGAGTTTGTCAAGTCCAATTAGTGCTACATCAATGTATTCATAATTTGTGAAATTATTTTGAACATTATATACTACTCTTTTTTGAGTTTTTGATATTTTGTATAGATTGTACAATATTATATCATGCCTGATAATTAATGCCAATATTGGCGTGGTTATTGGAGTTAAGTATACTTGATAAAATATTGAATTGCAATCATAATTAAACCAATTTTAGTTTTTCTTCTGTTGAACCTTAAGCTTTTTATGTGATAATATATACGTGATGTCATACTTCATAAAGTAATATTTTTTGCTAAAAAATATTGACATTTTTCGATTATGTATTTTATGCTAATAATTTATTAAAAGAATATTTAGTTGATGACGTGTTGTGTGACATTTTTTACAGATACAAAAAATTTCAATGAAAAAATTTATCACCTAATGAAACCAGCCATGAAACAGAACCATGAAAATTACAAAAATTAAGACATCACACGTATAAATGAAGCTAAATATATATGAAATCTAAAAATTTGCAAATCGCATTATGAATTTAACATCAAATAAAAGAAATACGAGGATATAAAGGAAAGTAATAAACCATATAACAAGCCTATCACTTGAACAAAAAGATCTCCTCTTTGATATGCTTCAAGTTTTACACTTGATCACGAATTGAAATACTGGAAGAATGAAGAAAACTTCACATCCACAAAACAGAAATTTTATTCAAGCCAAAGTTGTTTTTGCATGCCTTAGAACACCCTTATTTATAAACTCTTACACTACATAAAATTGGTAGACAAAGAAATAAAGTTATAGAAACTCAATGGCTAGAAAAATCAAAAGTCCAGTATAGATCACAAGCACAGCGGAATAATATGCTACAGTTCCAATGACGCTCGAGTCCTGTGTTAAATGATACAATCCTAGTAGATTCTATAATTCTTGATAAGAGTAATTAGTAGATTGCTAAGTCCCAAAAAAATAAAGTCTTATTAAGGATAATCACTTGATAAATGCATCATTTCTGGCTTGAAAATATTTGGCTGTGATAAATTGTTTATCAGATATCCATCTAACATACTTGGGGCATAATTGTTGGCGATCCTACAACGTGACACAAATGATACATCAAATGAAAATCTGTCTTTTTATGTAACATATATTTGATATCCACCATTTTTAATGCAAACTATCTCATTATAAAAAATAACTGAAAGAAATAGATAGATCAATATGTATTAGGAGTGCGCATTCAGTTGGTTTAGATGGATTGATTGATTTATTTGTCAAGCAATTAAACTGAACCAAAATTACAGGCAAAATTAAATTGACCAAACAATATGTAGAACCAAACTGCAATATAGTTTGGTTTTAGCTCAACCAAATTTAAAATCCTAAAGGGTTCTGCACTCGATTAATTTGGATGGATTGGTTGATGGATTTGGTAAACCAATTGAACCGAATCAAAACATAGATAGAACCAAATTTTAGAATAATAATAATAATTTTTGTTTCATTAAGTTAAAGAATATTTTGATTTTTTGAGTTGACCATTTTTTTTAAAACCAAACCAACAATCAAAATCCAAATAATTGTTATTTCAAAACTAAAAGTGGAGCCATCATTAAATAAACCAAATGAAAACAACTCAATATGCTTGGTTAGGTTCGGTTTTTTGGTTCAAATAAACTAATGCACACTCCTAGTACTAATGTTCTTAAAATGAAAATATCATGTTAAGGATGTGAACTTAGAAGGGAATGCAAGAAGAGAAGAATTCAAGGCATTACAGTATAAAGTAAAATATAATACATTAAAATCTAAACTAATACAAAGATTTTCTAGATATCTAATTTAGACACATTACTCCAATCCTTCTTGTACTTCTTGGAAGTTCTTTGCAGGAATATTTCAGCATTTATAAAAGTTATTACTTTGACACTTTCTTTGAACTCAATATATCTTCTATTAACATCAACTTTAGATTAGCAATTTTTATTTTTATGGTTAATTGCAAGCTTATAATACATATTTTCATGCAACCCATACATATGACCAATAGGTAATGTAATATGATATGACCAAGGCGGAGTTACACTGGGGGCCCTAGGGGCACGGCCCCCATTGGCTCGTTATTTTTTTTTAAGTTAAAAAGCTAAATAACAATCGCTCTTCCAATGGAAACGAAGCCATGGGTAAATTGTCTTAGCTCTCTTAAGGAAATAAAACTAAATAATATAATATTACAAACCATAACATAAAAAAATTAAATTATATTAAATAATAATCTAACCTAAATCACAACAACTCTCCTCATCGAATCTCCCATAGATTTTCCTTGATGTCAGCGCTCTACTCAATGGTCGTGAGTTCCCTCCCACCCTATCTCTTTCCCCTCTACTACCTCTCTCTCTCTCTCTCTCTCTCTCTCTCTCTCCCACTCATTTCTATGGTCTCCTCTCTACTCTCCCACTAATTATCTCTCTCTTTCTCTATCTTACTAAATCACATAGATCTCATAACCTTACCGCCGATAAACTCCTCAACTTGCCCTTAGCACCAACCCTCCTTACCACAAATAAACTCATCAACCGGATGGGTTAATTTCAAACATTCAAAATGACACTCAAATACCCATGAAAATTCAAAACTCCAAGAGCTACCAAAATTCAAGATGTTTGAAATCGAAAATCAACCATCAAATACTTAAAGCAAAACTCATCGACCCCCTGCAATAATTTGCAGAGGTAGACAATTTGAAAACTAATTCAGCTCACCAAGAGTTTGTTTTGTCGAGAATATAACTAGCATTCATTCTCAAACAGTCTTTGTCAGTAAGGACATGGCACGTGTCCTATAACCGGCAGTTTTGCCGCCAAATAGCACTGTAGGTAAATGGTTATGACCAAGGCCCACTGAACCGGTTGGTTTGCCGCCAAATAGCACAACTAAATTACAATCATGGTCAATCATGGTCAGAGTCCGTAAGTTTCTCAATGACACTAAATCCTTGAGATATATATCAATAAGACATAATCGACAGGGCATAAAGCCCTTTGTTAACTAAGGTGGATTCAGATTTATCCCTTTAGATAAATACTCACCCTATGTTTACGAGGTACCCTTGGATGAAGCAATCTATAACTGCCGACAAGGATCCTTCTGTCAAATTGGGTCGACTACCTCCTTTGACTAAGTAGACCAAGACCATAATGGTTCGGGTCGGGACGACAAAACTATGTGATCATGATGGGGTATATCATTCATTCCCCCACCATCCGATTTAAGTGTAAGGTGGTGCCTTTTTTATTTTAAATATCAAAATTTCAAATCCCAAACCCATACCACTACTATATGTCAGATACATGTTGCGTATATAATTGATTGTTGCATCTCGGGTTCCCGAGTTTATGATTTTGATGATAACAAGTATGATTGATTACCTCTTTATTTCTCCAAATATTTGTAGTGCATATCAGTTTATGTGTTGACTAACATTTTAGGTACAACAAACAAAGTTCTTTGAAGATTCATAGCTTAGGATTGGGTGGAATATGTTATGTTAAAAGAGTATGTAATTTTTATTTATTTATTTTTAATTTCTTGAGTCAAGTCCTGTAAGGGTGCATGTTAGTCTGGTGACTGTGCACACACACACAAGGGAGCAAAAATATTTTTAAATATTTTAATTTTTTTGTACATCGCACTGTACGATATGGATTGTATTGTACGATATAGTGTTACATAAATTAATTAAAATATTTAATTTTTCTTTAATAAAATTGAAATATAACTAATCATATAATACGAACACTACATCATATTGGACGATCTATTATGATTAGAAATCTTGCTGTTTATTAAAATAGGCAAAAAATTGAATTTGAAAAGTTGTTTTAATCATACTGTATGAAGATATTGTCTAATTTAATCATGTGATTAATCACCCGAATTAGCTTAATTTTGATTTTTTTCATCGTGTTGTATGAACTGGATCGTACTGTATGATCAACTTTGGTCGTCTCATGATTCATCCTGGACGAGCTGCATCTTGTTTAAACTAATCATACTGTACGATTGGTCATTCGTATCGATGATCGTATAACACTAAAAGGCAAATTGATATTTGTACTGGTGATCATACATCACTAACAAGTCAAATTTTGAGCATCGTACTGGACGATATTGCGATCGTACTATACGATATTTGACGTCTGAATTAAATTTTTAGAATTTTTTTAAGCCTTCTATTAAAGCTATCTCATAAGACTTTGTGAGTGCATTTGGCATGCATTGAGTCTCCATTCTTCTAGAGAAAACTTGAAGAGAGAGTCTTGAAAGGGAGAGAGAAAATGATAAAGTTTTAGAGGGAGAAGATCCTTGTATGTTTCAAGAAACTGTGGAGGAGGTTTCACACAGTTACTCTGGCAAGCTTGCATCTTAGTACCATCATATTCAAGTTTTGTCTTGAGGGAAATTTTGATAAGAAGAATATCTTCTTTAGTGTTAAAGGGCTCGGCTATTCCGCCGCACCGGGGAAGGTGAAAGTAATTCCAGGTTCTGCCTCACCAGAAGGGTGAAAATGAGTCAAGATTCTCTGTCTCACCAGGAGGGTGAAAAGGAGTCAAGGTTCTCTGTCTCACCAAGAGGGTGAAAAGGAGTTAAGGCTCTCTACATGTGAAAGGAGTACGACCGAGTTGGTGGAAGAGAGTTAGTAAGGGCTTTTCCGCCTAGCTATGAGGGCTAAAGGAGAGACACTATAATGATAGTGCAATACTCGAGGAGAACTTCGGGGAGTGGACGTAGGTTATGGTTTGAACAAATCACTATAAAATTTGATGTGATCTTTCTAATTTTATTTTATGTAGTTTATTTTTCCGCATTTTATTTTATATTATTACTGCTTGGTTGAAAATTAGTGATTGATATTATGTTTTATTGATTAGATTATCATCACCATCTTTGTAATTTTTGATAAGTGTACTAGCTTCCTCATTAAGTGATACTATTGCTTTCGTCTTAGGGTGCATTAGGGACAGTTTATTGAGGTCATACAACTTCCTCGAACTTTCAAGTGGTATCACAGCGGTATTCAAAAATAGTTTTAAAAAACTTTTCAAAAAATGATCAATTGTTAACTTTGAAAAACGTCATATTGCGGAAGATTATTCAATCACGTAACCACCATTATTTGAAAGTATTTCTGTTGATTTTTAAAAAATTCGTATGTCTATTTTCTTGCAATCAATTTATTATCAAATGTAGCATATGGTTCAAACTGGTTATTTTGTATCATCACGTGTTGTAGATGGAGTCAAAACTGATATTCCTTTTACTGAATGGAGTAGAATAGAATAAATCAATGCTCAATTGAATGCTAAATGCTTGAATTATTTTTTTTATGCTTTGAATTCTAAAGATTGCATGAGAATCTCAACATGTACTACCGGCAAAAAAATTTGGGATAAAATATGCATTACATACGAAGGTATTAGTAAAGTCAAGCAATCCAAGTTAAATGTTTTACTGCATGACTTTGAACTTTTTAGCATGAAACCTTATGAGACTATCTCACACATGTATGCTAGATTTACTCAAATATTAACATATTTGTATGTCTTAGGTAGAGAAACTTTAAACTTTAAAAATGTTAACAAAATTCTGCGTTCTCTACATGATAAATTTGATGTCAAAATCATGGCTATATATGAATCAAAAGATTTGAATGCTTATTCTATTGACAATCTAATTGACTCACTTATTGGCTATGAGCAAATTGTAATTCAAAGACTTTTGGATGCAGGTGATAAGATGGCTATAGTGCTAAAGACAAAATACACATATAAAAATGGCGTATGAAATAATGAGAGTGAGGAGATAACATGCCAATTCAAAAGTATGCTGAAGCACAAGCACAAGCGTGACCAAAACTGGAGCAAAGATAAAAATAATAAAAATGTTAAGTTTTCTTCTGACGTTATTTGCTTTGAGAGTAGGAAACCCAGACACCTAAAATTTAAATGACCAAATTTAAAAATTTACCCTGAAAAGTAAAAGGGCAAAAATTTGTCAAATTTAGGGCATCCTCCCGTGCATTTGATTTTGGCCCTCCTGGTTGGAATCTCTTGGCGATTTCGATTTGAATTTTTTACTCTCCGCTTCTAGATCTATATCGTTTTTTGATTTGGTTCTCTTGTTGGGTTTTCATGTGGGAAGATGACGACCCTGTCGTCATCTTGCCCTGTCCCTTCGCCTTTTGAGGTGAAAACACGTTCATTCAAAGAGGCTCTTGCTGGTGGTTCTTCGTCTTCACCAAAATTGAAGTTTGTGCATTCTTCTTTTAAGGGCTGTCCGGCCCTTCTTTTTGAGGATTTGGTAATTAATTAACTTGCTGCTCCTTATGCTTTAACCTTAGTTGATAAATTTGTTTTGAGAAGGCCTAATCTTGATGTTATTTGAAAGTTTTTGATAGGAAATACTAGATTTCAAGTATCTCCTAGCCAATTCTGAAGTAAAACGAGAAGGAAACTGCTGTTTTCAACAGAGGACAGCAGCCACACACAAGAAAACAGCGAGAAAACTGAGAGAAAACTCAAGAAGAAACTTGAATTCCACTAGATAATGAATAAAATAGCAAAGATACACTTGATCCTCAATTCGAGAGGAGGATCGATCTCTCCCAAATCTCTAGACGCCGTTAGAGCCCAAAGAAAACCTAA
Source organism: Dendrobium huoshanense (assembly GCA_016618105.1). Classification (NCBI taxonomy): domain Eukaryota; kingdom Viridiplantae; phylum Streptophyta; class Magnoliopsida; order Asparagales; family Orchidaceae; genus Dendrobium; species Dendrobium huoshanense. The sequence continues at coordinate 63,553,563 of CM028351.1, forward strand.
ATCTAAGAGATCTCAAATTTCAGCCAAATTCAAGATACTCAAACCCTAGAAAAAGCAACTATTTAATGCATACAAATCAAAAGGAATTCCCTAAACAGTCCCTACATTCAAATTTCCCTCTTAACTCCCCAAAATTTCTTTCCTATTTGGCTCCCGCACGCCGTGCGGCTTGCTCGGCATCCCAGCGGGCGGAAGTTTCTTCCGCCCTGTTCGTGCCTGAGCCGGTCCCGCCTGGACTGGCTGGACCGGTCTAACAATACTCCCCTCCCAAAAATCCACCTTGTCCTCAAGGTGGAGATATGCTCGTATTCCGGTGGAGGTGGCCATCCTTGAGATGACTGAAAATCCTTACTGTACTGCTGAACCAAGGGTTGCACGGAAGGAGGAACATCCCCTCCCTCTTCCAATCTGATCGCATCCAGCCTGTGTAGTCCCACCATATAATCTTCCCCCACCTCTTGTATGTCCCTAACCATGGTCTTAAGTGATTTCATGGCTTTGGATAGCCCTGCATCTCCCCTTATAACCACCTTTCTCCCATCCACCATTAATTCCATCGTGAGTGCTCCCCAATTGTCCTTGGTTTCCCCCAAGGTTTGCAGCCACTTCATCCCCAGGATAACATCAATGCTTCCTAACTCTAGTGGGAGAAAGTCCTCCTTTACTTGAATTTCCTGGATGGTCAACACCACTCCTCTACAGATCCCCTGACCTTTCTCCACCTTCCCTGTACCCATCATCACTCCATAGCAACCGGTGTCCACCAACTTCACTCCTAATTGGTGAACTACCAGAGTGGAAATGAAATTGTGGGTAGCCCCACTATCAATTAGCACAACCACCTCACGGTCAGCTATCTCTCATTTCACTTTCATAGTGTGACTCGGAGTGAATCCCACTACTGAGTTTAGAGAGACTTCTGTCACATCCAGGTGCAACTTCTCCTCCTCCTCTCCAGATCTGCTCCCACCTCCCTCCTCGTCTTCCTCGTCTTCACAGACAAGGAGAACCTGAAGAGTTCGGTTCTTGCACCCTATGCCCTGGCATGTACTTCTCATCACATCTGAAGCACAACCCCTTTGTCCTCTTATCTTGGATCTCCTTCTCTGTCAGCCTCTTGAAATTTTCCCCACTCCCTCCTCCTACTGGCTTCTCCCGGGTGGTCTCATTACTGTTGCCTGATGCAGGCCCCTTGGGTGCTAGAAGAGTGATCGTCGTCCTGTAAGAGTCTCCTGAGCAGTTTCCTCGAGCCCCTCTGTCTGCTTTCTTTTGATCTTCTACCAACTGCGCCAGCTCCATAGCCTTTCCCAGGTTCCTCGGCACCAGTACCTTGACTGCTGTTCGGATCTCTGGTTTCAACCCCTTCATGAAGTTCCCTTCTAAGCCTAACTCTGAAATGTGATCCAATCTGCTAGCTAAGTACTCAAACCGATCCCGATAATCTGCCACAGTTCCTTCTTGAGTCAAGGCAAAGAATTGCTCATAGAAGTCTCCTCCCCCGTCGGTTTGGAAACGCTCTAATAAGCAATCCTTGAACTCTCTCCAGTTCAGGATGGGCTCCCTCCTATCATGCCACTGATACCATGCCAATGCCTTCCCTTCCAGACACAAACCTGCCGCCGTTAGTTTCTCATCATCTGTCAACCCGTTGACTGCAAAGTAACGCTCCACCTTATAGATCCAGCCATGGCCATCTTCGCCCTCAAAGATGGGCATCTTCAATTTCCTCACCTTCGGATCCCTTCCATTGCCCCGATACTCTCCATAACCTCACATTCCTCGAAGATGAGGTGCTCCTCAAGTGTCCCGGTCCTCCCTCCGACGCTGGTATCCGAGTTCGTCGTCATAATCCCCCCTTCCTCTTTCAAAATCAGCACCTCGACGCTGCAATTCAGCACCTCGACGCTGATACTCTTCTCTCCTTTCTCCAAAATCTGCACTACCTTCATATTCCCCCCGCCTGCCTCCAAAATCAACACATATCAACACCTCGACGCTGAAAATCAGCACCTCGACGGTCATTTCCCATGCTCATCTCCTCTATAGAGATTGGCTCTAGAGGTGGCATGTCGTCGTCCCCTTCAAGAATCTCCACCTCCGGATTCCTCCTCCCCCGGATTGGGTTTGGATTTCCTCCTACGCCATGGCCGTCAGTAGTCTCTCTTACTTCCGATGTCTCCTGATTGGTCTTCATCTCCAATAGTTTCTTCATCATTTCTTCCATAGCCGCGAACCTCCCTTCCAACCTGTCATTGTTGGTGGAGATTTCCAGGAACTTTCCCTCCATATCTGTCTTCAGTTGTCCGAACTCGCCTTCTAATACTTCATCTTTCTTTCCGGCCATCTTTCTTCTAACGGATCCCAAAAAATCTTCTTCCGGAAAAGATAAACTTGCTGAAATTTCAGAATTTCAGCCGTCGGTGGTCCCGAATCGATGCTCTGATACCAATTTGATAGGAAATACTAGATTTCAAGTATCTCCTAGCCAATTCTGAAGTAAAACGAGAAGGAAACTGCTGTTTTCAACAGAGGACAGCAGCCACACACAAGAAAACAGCGAGAAAACTGAGAGAAAACTCAAGAAGAAACTTGAATTCCACTAGATAATGAATAAAATAGCAAAGATACACTTGATCCTCAATTCGAGAGGAGGATCAATCTCTCCCAAATCTCTAGACGCCGTTAGAACCCAAAGAAAACCTAAATCTAAGAGATCTCAAATTTCAGCCAAATTCAAGATACTCAAACCCTAGAAAAAACAACTATTTAATGCATACAAATCAAAAGGAATTCCCTAAACAGTCCCTACATTCAAATTTCCCTCTTAACTCCCCAAAATTTCTTTCCTATTTGGCTCCCGCACGCCGTGCGGCTCGCTCGGCATCCCAGCGGGCGGAAGTTTCTTCCGCCCTGTTCGTGCCTGAGCCGGTCCCGACTGGACCGGCTGGACCGGTCTAACAGTTTTTTGTGAATCTGAAGCTATCCGGTTCTTTTCATGTGGGTTTACTTGATCAAAGGCATATTGCTATCCAGTTAGCTAATGACCTTGACTATAGCCGAATTTTTTCTAGGCGTTCGTATTACATTCAAGCTTGTCAAATGTGTCTTTCGAAATGGACTCCGGATTTTGATGTTAGGGAAGAATCTCCTATTGCTCCGGTTTGGATATCATTTCCTAATTTGCGATTGCATTTTTTTAATCATCAAATTTTATTTGGTTTGGCAGCCATCTTTGGCTGTCCTTTACAGACTGATCAAGCTACAGCTTCAGTGTGGTTTTGGTTGAGTTGGATGTTTCTAAGAAACATCCAACTGAAATTTGGATTGGTTCCGAAGTTAAAGGCTATTTTCAGAAAGTCAAGCTTGAGAATTTACCTATATTTTGTTCCTTTTGTAAGATGCACGGGCATGCTATGAATCAATGTTTTCGTAAAAATCCTCACTTACATCCTGAGAAAAACCCTTTGAAACAATTGTCTGACACTTTACCTACAGAAAAACCTTTATCTAAGAGCCCTTTGGTCGGAACCGAGAAGGATCATCTTGAGGGAGTTGATGCTGTTGTTCCTCAAGAACAGGGAGTTGCTAATGATTTACGTAATGTTGATTCTAATGATTTACTTAATGTTGATTCTACTATTTGTGAGGAGAATGTTGAGAATGTTGGACAAAATGTTGATCCTTCTCCTTCTTGCATAATTAATCATAATAGTACTTATGCTAGTGTTCTTTTGATTACTAATCCTCTTAGTGTTAAGGATGCCGAGACGGTTACTAATGTTGATATTCAATTGATTGACAATGATAGGGATAAGAATGATATTGTCTTAGAGGATGAAGAATTTGTTGATATGGGCCATCAATTATTACCTTCATCCAACATTAAAGTTGTAAAGAGTAAGGACTCTGAAATATGGGATGCTGATGGTAGATTCTCATTATGTTTGTAAGGCTCATTCAACCTCTAAAATAATAGTGATACTCTTACTGATACTGAGGAAATGATGACTGTTGCTAAATGTTTTACCTATAATGACAATGATACAAGTTTTATTAAATTTCAGAGTAAAAGGGGGCGCAAGCCTAAACATGTTTCTTTACAACCGCATAGAAATACTTCTAGAAATACTCGCTCAAGTACTTCTCATTAATAGCTTTTTCATGTTTAATACTATTATCTGGAATGTTAGGGGCATTGGATGCCCATCTTCTAAGATTCGTGTTAAAAATTTATATTGTATTAATCATATTTCTATTCTTGTTTTGCTTGAACCCCTTATCCCTACTACCAGGTTAGCTAGTACCTCTCGTTTTCTTGGTTTTAATCATGCTGTTTCGAACATTTCTAATAAAATTTGGATCTTTTGGAAAAATCCTATTAAAATTAATATTATTGGAGATTTTATTCAAGTTATTCATTGTAAAATTGAGGCTTTTAATTTTCAGTGTTGTGCCTCATTCGTGTATGCTGCTTCGTCCATTTATATTAGAAAAGTTTTGTGGGATCAACTTTTGAATTTTCATAGTATCTGCCATTTGCCGTGGATGGTTGGCCTTAGGTGACTTTAATGCTATTACTACTCCTTCTAAAAGGAGTGGTGGGTCGCTTCCTTCATATCGCTCTATGTTTGATTTTAATAACATGATCTTGGGTGTAACTTGATTGATATTGGGTTTGCCGGTAATAATTTCACTTGGAATAGGGGTCACTTATGGCAGAGGCTTGATCGTGTGCTTTTCAATGATTCTTGGATTAATGCTTATAATCAAACTAATGTTCAGCATCTTAGTATAACCTTGTCGGATCATTCCCATTTGCTTATTAATATTAACAATAGACAAATTAATGTTTCTTCTCAATTTAGATTTCAAAATATGTGGTTACTCAACAACACCTTTTTTGATGTTGTGAAGTTTAATTGGCATGCTCCATTTCATCCTGATAATTCTATTGTTGGTATGAAGAGACATTGGCTCAAGCTTAAGAGATTGAAACAAACTCTGAATTGGTGGAATCGTAATGTTTTTAGAAATATTTTCTCTAATATCCTTCAAGCTGAACATTGTGTGGATTTTAATGAAAACTTATGCCAAAATGACCCTTATAATGCTAATTTTTCGTTGTTGAACCAATCTAAACTTGATCTTTTTAACTTTCAAGCCCAGGAAGAGGCTTTCTGGAAGCAGAAAGCTGTTGCAAAACACTTGGTTGAGGGTGATAACAATACTAAGTACTTTCATGCTTTAACTAAGAGAAAAAGAACGAAGAATAGTATCACCAACACCCAAAGAGAAGATGGTTCGTACACTAGTGATAGTGCTAAGATTGCTAACTTAGTTGTGTCATTTTAAAAACCACTTTAATAAAACTTTCACTCCTACTCATTGCACAGATCATTCTTTTATTCCCAAACATCTATCTTATGAGGACAATGCTTTCCTTTCTCATCCTCCTTCTTTGGAGGAAGTTAAAGATATTGTGTTTGGTATGAATAATTGAATATTGATTCTGTGGAGGATCCTGATGGTTACACTACTCTTTTCTTTCAAAAAAGTTGGCATATTACTAGTGATGATATTTTTTCGGCTATTTTAGATTTCTTTACCGGTACTTCTATTCTTAAATTTTTTACCACTACTTTGCTTGTGCTTATTCCTAAAAGTAATTCTATTCAAACGTGGAATGATTTTCGTCCCATCAGTCTTTATACTTTTTCAATAAATTGATTTCTAAAATCATCTCGAATCATCTTTCTTCGATTTTACCTAAAATTATCTCTCCTTACCAAATGGGCTTTGTGAAAGGTAGGGCTATTATGGAAAATATTCTTTTGGCTCATGAATTGAGTCAAGATTTGGATGTTAGGGTAATATTATCTTGAAGATTGATATTGGCAAGGCTTATGATAATATTAGTTGGAATTTCATTTACTTTATGCTTAATCTTTTTGGTTTTAACCATGTCTTTATTAATCTTATTAAAAACTGTGTTGAAAATGTTCATTTTTCTATTATTCTGAATGGTTCTAGCCACGATTTTTTCAACTCTTCTCATGGTTTAAGACAGCTCTTTTTATTATTGCGGCTGAATTTTTGTCTAGGGGTCTCTCCAACTTATTTGAACTCAATCTTGGCCTTTATTTTAGAAGTGTGGGAGGCTTTCCTTTATCCCACTTGTGCTTTGCTGATGACTTCATTGTTTTTACTAATGTTACTATTAATAGAATTCATAAAATTATGAATTTTTTCGAGTTGTTTGAGTTGGTTAGTGGTCTCTTTTTTAGTAAAAAACAAATTTATAAGGGAAAAAGGAACAGCCAAACAGCCAACCTCTACCTCCAACCAAACCAATCAGGTAAGGGGAAGAGGAAGACCAGCAGTCATCACAAAACAAGTCCCAAAGACAGCACAGGAACCGGGTAGAAGAAGCCACGGGAACACAGCCAGGGAGGAACCCGAAAAGCCAACATAGAAACCGGGTAAGAGAAGCCATGGGAAAGCAGCCAGGGGGAGAAACCGAAAAGCCCTCACAGGGAATCGGAACCAACACCCAGCAACCAATCATGGGAACAACACAAGGAAAAAACTGAGGAGACACAAGAAGGGGAAGAGGCAAACGCAACCAAGGGGGAAGAATCAAGGGCCAATAGGGGGGAATGAACCTATTTAAAGATAATTTATGCGTTGGATTAAGTAGAAGAAAAGCATTTATGAGCTGATAAAGAAAACTCACAAAATTAAAAACTCAAAACGTTTTGAACCCCCCCCCCCCCCCCCCCCCCCCTTCTGCCTACATTAAACGACAAATGGTGTATCATAGCAAGACATCATCAAAGGGTCACCTTTTTTACTCAAAGATCACCAACTTCATCTTCATCAATTAATGCCTCCACCTCATAAGTACTGAAATAGAAGTAACATAAAAAAATAAAACCTCAATCAAATAATGGATTATTTATAGGGTTGTAGCTAGGTTGCCAATAACCTTACCTCATGAAGGCCATAAAGCTAAATGATCAGTTAATCATGACTAGAAGAAATTTCATCATTGTCTTCATGGCCTACATTTTAACCAAATGCCTACCTTTAAGATACGACCTCTAGATAGAAGTCCCCGAACTCAAAGACAAACACTTTCAAGCCTTTCACACATGATAATAATAAATTATAATCGAAGTGGATCCTATCATAAAAACACTCAAATTCCAAGAAAAATGTATTTTGGGTTATCTTTAAGATGATAGCATAAAAAATGCAAAATCATAATGAAGGGAATTCCATCTAAACAAAGCCATCCATTTTATGAAGCACTAGTAAATAGGCATAAAAAAGGGCAGTTAAACCAAGCATTGGCAGAAATTGTTCATACTGATTTAGATAAATTGGAGTTAAGATCATATACAACTCTCCAAATAATAAATGATTTAATGACACAGTTCCCAAACAATTAAGGTAATTAGGACAACAATGATAAACTTTTTCCAGCATAAATTAATTTTTTATCTGCATATTTTTTAACAGCAACACCTCTAGTATAGCCATGCACATTAGCATATATTGCAAAATTCACAATATGAAGTCATAAATTAACTAAAAATCCTTAAACACCATGAATATTACCTTTTTAGTGATAACCATCTGACCAAAAATATGGCATAAATGCTTTAACATTCTGCTAAAAAGTTCCCCAAAGATCAATCATAATTTATCCAATAAAATGTGAGCTGTGTTTAAAAGTGACTTACGAAAGGAGGAAAAAGGATCTTATGTGAAAACTTACCAAGTGATATATGCATTGAAATTAAAAATTAAAAATAAAACGCAGCTGCAATGACCAAACAATGATGAATAAATCAAAAGGAGAGTAGATAGTGATAAAATGGTTTATGAGTGAGCAGACCAACATTCCCAATACTATAAAGCTTAGCCTCAAGCGACTGGATGCACCATGGTTGAATAATCAAAAGAGGTGCCTTCAATCAATCAAAAAGCAAATTAATCTAGATTAAAGAAGCATATCACTTTGGAATAGAAGTTATAGGTGCTTTTCTTTTTATTTTAGCAGGTAAGACTTCAGGCAATAACAACAGCAAGCCTTTATCCCACTATGTGGGGTCGGCTACAGGAATCCTTTTACTCCATTGTGTCAGACTGTCAGGCAATGATTATGATATATATGCCTTTGAAAGTATTTATTTTAACAGGTAAGACTGTAGTAAACATTTCTATGAGAAGAATCTGATTATGAAAAACTTATATCCATTAACAATGTGCAATTTACTAATTTGATAAGGTCAACAAAATAACAATGAAGTGTGATAATATCTAGAGTAAGCACGCACTTACTTCATGAACATGCTTCTCAAGTGAGTTAAGCTTCATATCTGCTTCACTTTGCCCATGAATCATGTCAGTTCGAAATTCACCCACTGATCGCTCAAGCTTGTAACAAAATAACTCCAACTGAGTCAACCTTCCATTGATTTCTTCAAGATTCCTCATAAAGTTGTCAGCATGTTTTTTCATGCAAATTTCAACAGCAGATATTACATCTTCCCTTGGAAGTTCCTCTTGTTGTCCATATACATTAGTTGGCCTCCCAACTTTGTGTTCATGGAGGTCCTGCATGGATAAGACCAACTCACTCATCAATAAAACCAAATAAATGTATCAAGAGGTTTAGTTTGGTTACCCAATAAAACAAAAATGATGGATGATAAAGAAGTATCGCAGTCACTTAAATTGATGCACATAAAGCTTTTTATGTCAAAATCGTTAAAAAAAAAAGAACTAACACGGCGGGACAATCTCTAGCAAAAGAAATTTGAGCACTTGACGTTGCAGCCTTGATGCTCTAATTTCAAAGAATTGACGGAATTTTGGTTGGTCCGCTAAAGCTGATGCAATCTAGCAGATTAATCAGTATAAAGATTTTAAGAACAAGGAACTTCTATACCGTATAGAACAAAGCAGTCCGGCTTTATGGAAAAAAATCAACACAAAGAAATTGCTCTCGCTCAAGACAGGCTGACGCTTTTGGCATAACCAATAAACAATTCAGAATAAATTATGCTAGAATTTCAATGTTTAAGGATCGGCCAGATTGGCCACCGTTCCAAATATGCTAATCTCTAATGTCTTCTCCTAAAAAATGACTAAACAGAAAAGCCACAAAGCGAGATGTTATCTTATCCAATCCAATTCAACAACACCAAGTCAAACCAAGGTATTTTCATAAACCCCAGTTACTCGATCAAAGTCCAAGGAGGCAGTTACCTTCGCCGATACCTCCGATCGCTTCGCATTCGCCGTCTGATCCTGCTGCTGTGTGTAATCGTCATATGAGAACAACAGATCATCGGAGGCGAAATCAAAAGATCTAGACTCCGATGACATCGGACGCCTCGAAGACCCGCCCGACGCCATCGATAACCCGAATCTGAGTTCCAAAATGGAAAATAGGATAAGGGACAGGGTTATAAGAAAGAGTAACGAAGCTGCACTGTTCCTTCTACCTAGCTTCGTTCGAAAGTTGTTAAAACTCAATGATGGAAGAAGACGAGTGGACTCGGTCAGCCGGAAAAGTCGCGGTCGATCGATTGTCGATCGATTAGCGACCTAAGGCAAAAGCAATCCGCAGTAGTTGTATCTTTCTGCAGCTTATCTGGAGACCATGGTTGGACGAAGTAAGTGAACTTGGAATGAGCCGTTAATGGTTTACTGGTCCGAGAAGGCTTCCATGAATTGGCGTTTATTTTTCTATTTTTTATTTTTGGACATTTAGGCAATTTAAAGTTTTTTTAGACAACTCTTTTTTATTATTTTTAAAGCTATTTTTATATAAAAAATTTAGTTTTTAAAATTTTTTTATTAAAAAGTTGATTTTAAAAAATAGTAAAAAAGCTATCCAAGTTCATGGAAGCCTTCTCGGATTAGAAAACTACTTCAAAAAAAAATTTTGTACTAAAAAACTGGTTCAAAAATCAAGGAAAAAGTCGTCTCAAATGAAACCTTAGTCAAACTCACACACACACATCATTTACGCAAACTTCAAACTCGAAACCCCTTAATTGATAGTCAAAGCTCCTAATCAATAGATTAAGATAAATTGCATGTGAGTCAATATTATTGTTAATACTTTTGAGGAGTTACATTCATATTATAAAATTTCTATGCATCTATATATTTAATATTTAAATTTTTATAGTTTTATATAATATTTTAACTATTAAATTATATAAAATTTATTGTTGATATAAATATATTTAAAATAAAATATAAATATGATTTAAACATAAAATAATATATAAATAATAATAAATTTTTAGATATTAAATATGTAAATACATAAAAAAATATATGATGTATATGTTTTTTGTATAAGTTAAGGATAAACCTCATTCATCTACTATGAAGAATAATTACAAAATATAAAAATGCAAGCCAATGCAGTTAAAACCTCAATTATCATGAGCAATAATTAAATTAGAAATGCTAAAAAAAAACCCAAAAAGTGTTGAGAGAGAAGGGTGAAGGAGCCGGACACAGAACATAGGAGAAAAACTATTATTTCATTATTATCTAAGCTCGGTACAACAATAGTATAAATAGAAACTAGATACAAGATTGTAATACTAACTACAAGAAAGTACAAACGGTACATTAGACCACTAGCCAGGTGGACACGAGGGGCATATCTGTCCTTTGCTAACATCCCTCATCAAACTGATGGAGGAGAAGCGACGATCAATTTGTTGCAGAGTAGTTTAAAACGACGTGTTCGAAAGTGGCTTTGAGAATATGTCGGCCAGTTAATCGTTTGCGAAAATATGGTGAATGGACAGATGATTGGCACGGATGCTATCACGAATAAAGTGACAATCGACGTCGATGTGTTTCGTTCTGGCGTGATATATGAGATTGTTTGATAGCGCGATTGCGGATGTATTATCACAGTATATAGTGGTTGGAGTGGTTTGTGGAATGTGGAATTCCTCAATAAGACGACAAAGCCATAGAACTTCGGATGCTTCGGTAGCCAGGGCTCTATATTCAGATTCGGTGGATGAACGAGCTACAGTTGTTTGCTTCTTGACTTGCCAGGGGATCAATGATTTGCTTAAGAAATTGCAGTATCCGGAGATAGACTTTTGGTCTTGAGTGTTGTTGACCCAGTCGGCATCAACAAAGCCCTGTAGAGTTAGATTATCACGATAGAGAGGGATGTCGTGGTGAGTTGTACCTTGAATATACCGAAGCAGATGCTTGAGTTCGTTGAAGTTGTTGTTTAGCTGATCGTGCATGTGTTGACTGAGTTGGTGAACCGCGAATTGAATATCGGGACGTGTCAGAGTAAGATATTTGAGCGAGCCAATTAGATGAAGATATAGATGGGGATTGGCAAATTGATCGGTGGGATTGTTAGTGTTTGCAGTTTTGCATGATGTCAGATTTGCTACCTGCTTGGCATTCTGCATTCCTGCACGATCCAGAATTCATTTAGCGTATTGCTGCTGGTGTAGGAGGAGGCCGTAAGTTGTGTAGATTGTTTGGACTCCCAAGAAGTGTGCGAGGGAGCTAGATGACACATTTGGAACCAGTTTTGAAGGCTTGATAGCAGCCGATTGATCTCGGTAGATGAGTTACCGGTGAAGAGCTAATAACAGGTGTGTTGCTGTGTTGAGTGGTAGGCACGGGTGTGTGAGAATGAGATTGATTTGGGGAGGTGTTGATGAATGATCTGATGGTGCCAGGTAGACCAATGGTAGAAACCAGGAGAAGGGGTTGGATGGTAGATGCCGAATTTGATTGAGTTCTATTTGGATGAGTTAGTTGGGGAAAAGGGAGAATGTCTTCATTGAAGACGGCGTGGTGCGAGGTGTAGATTCTGTTGGTTGTGGGGTCTAAGCAGCGACATCCTTTTTGGGTCGATGTGTATATTATGAAAATGCATGGGTGAGAGAGAGGTCGAGAGTTTGCTTGCCACATACGGTTTTAACCATGGATAGCATGGGCATCCGAAAACTTTGAGGTGATTATAATTGGGGCTTTTCTAACAGAGAATTTTGTAGGGTGATTTGTGGGAGGTATTTAGAGATGGTAAGTGATTTATTAAGTAGACCGCGGTTAGGAGAGTGTCGTCCTATAGGTGAGATGGAAGAGAAGCTTCTACAAGAAGAGTGCGAACTGTTTCGGTAATGTGTCAATGCTTACGTTCCGCTACGCCATTTTGAGGTGGTGAGTACGGACAGGTGTATTGATGAATAATTCCTTGATTTGTTAAGTGAATATTGAATTTGTTGTTAATGTATTCACCTCCGCTGTCAGTGCGAAGGATATGGATATGGGTTTGAAACTGGCGGGCGATCATTTTCTAAAATTCTAAGAATTTGGCAAAGACTTCGGATTTATGTGTAAGCAGATAAACCCAGGTATACTTGGAGAAATCATCTATAAAGCTAACATAGTATATGTATCCGTATGTAGAGACGGTTGGGGAGGGTCCTCAGACATCCGAATGAATCAGGTAAAACGGATTAGAACTAGTACTTTGAGACTTTGTACAAGGTAATTGATGGCTTTTAGCCATTTTACATGAGTTATAATGAGATGTAATAGACAGAATACAAATGTTGGGAAATTGATGTGCAAGGTAGGATAACGTAATCGAAGAGGGATGTCCAAGTTTGCGGTGCCACAAATCCGGAACGGGCTGAATGGAGAGGAGAGTGAGCCGAGAGGTGTCGGTGGCATTGTGAGACGGAACTTGAATAGGGTAGAGCCCATTAATAAACGGACCCTTGAGAAGAGTTATGCGGGTCTTCTGATTCTTGAGTTCATAACCGTCAGAGGAAAACATTATGAGATAGTTATTATCAGTGGCGAGTTTATGAATGGATAAGAGATTAAAGGAAAGATTTGGAACAAGATTTAAATGAGATAATTGGAGACTACCTTACGGTGTGGGTAAGAGGCCTTTACCAATATTTTGAATGGGAAGTTGTTGACCATTCCCTAGGATAACTTGAGTGGATTCGGTGTAAGGTTGAGAGGATTGGAGGTGAGTCGGGTTGGAGGTCAGATGGGATGAGGCTCTGTTGTCAAGGAACCATTCAGTCAGAGTTGTAGTCGTCGTCGTGGTGATGCTAGCATTTGACCGCGGAGTGGCCGTTCTTGTCACATATTTGGCAAGTGACGAGAGATCTTAAGTTTCTTGTGCCTCGGTTAGTGGTTGCATTGGATCGGTTGTTGTAGAAGTTTCTACCGCGAGTAGAATGTGATCGACGGCGACCACGACCATGAGTAGCAGCGAGTGTCGTATCATTACCGGATAATTGAAGAGATTGCCGTTCGCGGGTTGTTTCGTAAGTGAGGTTTAGTTCTTCACTACATAAAAGTGTGTAGAGATAGTCGAGGTTTAAAGGTTGAAGATTAGTGCATATCGCAGTTTTGAAGGCTTGGTAGGTTTGTGAAAGACCGTCCAAGGTGTAGTGAATTATTTCTTCCACTGGAATTGGTGCGTCGGCAGCAGTGAGGGAGTCAACATTGGCTTTGATGTCAAGAAGATATTGAGACATTGTTTTATCTTTCATTGTGAGGTAGTGAAGTTCATGCTGGAGTTGTATAATTCTTGATCGTGTGCTGGATTGAAGCCAACAATCTAGGATAGCCCAGATCTCAGTACAGTGATCGACGGAGAAGACATAGGGCAGAATAGTTGGAGATATTATAGAGTACAATGCTGCGGTAAGATTTTGATCGTGCAAGAGCCAGGTAATGTATTTGGGATTGGGGATCGGCTGATCGTCTGTAGCTATCATTCTTGAGGGCGGAGAGGAAGTGCCGTCCAAGAATCCTTGGTAGCCGTTTTCCCTGAAGAGTTTGAGGACCTGAGAACGCCAGAGAGGATGGTTGTCTACAGTTAGGGGTTGGGTGATGACATTTTAAATGTGGCTCATAAGAAACTTGAGCGACACCGGAATCGCCGGGAAGGTGGAAGAAAGCGTTTCTTCCGTAGTAGATGCTTCGGGAGAGGTTGGGTTTGAGGAGTTAGCCATGAGGGATCTTGGAAGAAGAGGAAGAGGAAGAAGAAGAGAGAAAGGGGAAAGGGGAGCATTACCGCTTTGATACCATGTTGAGAGCGAAAGGGTGAAAGAGCTGGATACAGAACAGAGAAGAAAAACTATTATTTCATTATTATCTAAGCTCGGTACAACAATAGTATAAATAGAAACTATATACAAGATTGTAATACTAACTACAAGAAAGTATAAATGGTACATTCGACCACAATCCAGGTGGACACGAGGGGCATATCTATCATTTGCTAACAAAAAGGAAATAATCAAATCATAATAGTAAAATCTAGTTTCATAATGTGTGAAATAAAATCCAATATAACATGAATTTGCATGAGGAACAACCCATTACAGCTCGGATCGTCAAAATGACCTTCCACAGACTGTCGGCAAAAAATAGCCAGAGGACTCAAATTCATCATACCCCTGATAAAAAAATAGCCACAAGAGAAAATATGCAAAGCACATAAAGTACAATCATCAAATTTAGAGGAAGAAGAAACTCAAAGCAACACAATAACCCCCAAGAATCAATTTTTAGGTGAATGGCTTCAGAAATAGTCAGGGATAGAGCATATTGGCTTTTTATATTGTTTCCAAATTGTCTATCATTTTTTTCTCTGTATAAAAATAACTATGCAACAAAGAGAAAGGTAAACAGTGTTTTTGAGAGTGTTATCATTTCTTTGCAAATTGGAAATATATATGATCAAAATTTTGGAATAGGTTCTAATTTTCAAAATGTCAAAGATATAATCACATTCAAAAAATAGGTGCATTATAGTCTCATAAACATCAATAATTGTCAATTTCTATGTTGCGGATTTTTAAAGAAACAACTATTTAAGGCTCCCATCATAGCAAGACAAGAAGAGTACCTAAGAATGCATTTTTTATATAACATATTTCCACCATTGTGCTACCTTGAAGCTTGCATAAAGTTTAGAAATGAAGCTTTTAAAAGTAGGTTTTGAGTTTCCCTTGACAAAATTAAATCAGCATAAATATCAACCTAAATGGGCAAATCTTTAATCACATTAAAAACCTCCTCATAAGGTGCACATAATTAAGTCATTCACCATAATGATAATAGAGAGAGCAACCATAATTCACATTAAGGGGCACAAAGTTTTCAAGAATGATTTCAATGAGGCCTTTGCCGGCACATCAAAGGCCCCAAAGGGTAGAAATCTTAGCTCCATGATTTCTTTTCTATGTAATACGAGTTGCCATAACAACAATAGCACTTTTTTGGCTCTCCCATAAAATAGAGCCCTTAGAAGGTGTAAGATTCCAAAAATTCCCATAATTATAAGACCTCCAACAAGCGAATAGGCCTTGAGAATTTAAACAATACTATAGCAAGGAATAATTAAAGGTGAAAGAAGGAGTTGGATGAAAGGTAGTAGAGACACCTAAATAGTTCTTAGGTTTGCAAGTGTTGGACTAAGAGATCAAATTCATTTTTTGGTGTTAATGTCACCATGATATAAGAACCTAGAACATATCTTGGTAAATCAATTTGCAGCAACTCTTAAGTATTGCAACCTTCTACCAAAAGAGAAGGTTTTAGCTTTATATCCATCTAACAACATGATGGATTATAAGTATGGCCCAGTAGGTGATGATTCTATTAATATTAGGAATGTTGAGCAACTCCAATAGATTATTTTGATCACAGGTATTTTTTGAGAATGTGATGTATCTTTAAGGGGGTTAAAAGCTAACCCAAATAAAATTTTGAAGTGCATAAAAATGTTTTTGAGATCTAGCATGTTTTAAAGGTTTCCATTATCAAAGACAACTAAGTCATCTGCATATAATAGATGGGAGAGATGAAGATCACCCATCGTGATACCTAAATAGTCTTGGGCAATAATGCTATAATACAAAAGGTTAGAAAGTCCATCCATAATTATGTAAAATAAGTAGTGGCAATAGACACCTTTATCTATAGCCACATCATGAATTAAAGAAACACTCAAGATTATCTTGATGCACACAGAGAAATAGACATTATTATTTATCAATGCAAGTTTTAACCTATCCAATAAATATTTGAGGAAAACATGTAACATGTGTTGTTCTGGGACTCAAGTAACTAACATGATTTAGAATGAATTATCACTTAATCTTGATCTAGTTATGCATTTTAAATCCTATTGTGTCTAAATTTCTTCAAATAAAATTAGAATTAAAAAGGGATAAAGAAACCAATAAGGAGTGAAAATACCCCTTAGAGATGTAGTGTTATGGCGTTGTCTTTTATTTTGGAAAGAGGATTTAGGGGAGCATTGCAGTGTTGGGTGTTACCGCCACACTCAGTTTTGGGTTTGTGGAATCTGAGAACATCTGGAATATTTTGGATGAGCACAACAACATTAGGGAGGTGAGCGTCAGGGTGTTGGACTAAAAATAAGATTTTTATAGACAAAATATCTAAATCCCTTTTTTAAAAACCCCTCACAAGCCCCATTGCTAGAGAAGGAAGAGAGAAGGAAAAGGAGAGGACAAGAAAGAGGTATAAAGAAAAGAGAGAGATTTAGAGGTCGAGACTCAGGATTCATCTATCAGGCTTGTTGAGGATTTCATGGAGCCCTAGATTGACTTCTTAACACCTATCTCGGATTTCAATTCTAATAATTTTAAAATAAGCTATGAATAAAAGTATATTTTGTGGGGTTTTTACTATATAACCTTTTGTATATTTTTATATGATTTATTCTAAAAACTTAAACTATAAGAAGTTGAATTTTCATCAATTGGTTTTCTCTGTGATGATATCTATGGATATTAAACAAATGAAGATATTCTAGTTTTCATAATAATTCCTTAAAAGTCTTGAAATACTGTTCTCAATATTCCTCTAAAATTATTATTGAAATGGAAAATGTTCAATGGGTAGGCTTATACAAATGCATGCAATGTGGCTAAATATTGGAAATCTTGGTACTTCTTGCATCATCTCAATCTAGTTTAATAAATTACTGAATCATTCAGTTTACATAACACATGGCATGGCATTGAAGAAGTTCTTATCTCTAAAATATAATTAGTGCACTTTATGAAATAAAACAAGGGCCCTATATATTTTATTTTAGCCTCATCTAGCTTATATGGATGTGAGAGAGATTCTGGCCCCACTTGCTAAATGCTGGTGTGGGTGGTCGTTTTGTTCTGTTATGGCCCCACTTGTTATATGCGGGTATGGAAAGTTAAAGGGTGCTATAAGAGAAAGTGAAGTTATAAGTAGGCATTGAGACATATGTGTTATAAACATGCATTACATATTCTAAAAATTATATGAATTAAGTAGATAGAATACTCTAAACATGCTCTAATTATAATACCCAAGATTTTCATAAATGTAAGCATGAATATTCCCTCTTAGCTCTTTGTTAGTGGAGGTATATTACATTTTGTTAAATTCATTGCATTGATATAATTAAAAGTCAATTAAATTTTTTTTATTATAATAAATTATTTCTATAATAGGTTATTAATTGTTAATTATTGTAAAATTTAATGGTTAATTATTATAGAAACCAACCTTCTCCACCAAACGGTGCATGCATTGGCTAATCACTTAGGATTGAATCGTGCAGTTGGGAATGACAATAGGGGTTAGTGGAGAGTTAGTGGAGGTATATTATATTAAGTTAAATTAAATCTATATCATTTCTCCATTTCATTTCTTCCCCACCCACCCATAGCTCTCTGGAGTTCGAACAGAGAGCAGGTCGTTAGTAGGAGACCATCTGGGAAGGACCGTTGTGGCTAATTTTTGAAAATGGCTAAGGAAATAAGGAAGGAAAGGAAGGGAAGAAGAGAGGAAGGAGATTTGGGATACATAAAGAAAATTTTAAGTTGAATGAGTTCAATTGAGTAAATTTTTATATAACCAGATTTTTTCATTAAATTCATGTATAAATGATAAAATGTATTCTTTAGGTTGTTTATAAGAGGAAAAGAAGTCGGGGTGTTATAGGAGAGCAAATTCATCCTATTACACTAATGAATTAGATGAGATATCCAATCTATAGTATAAGAAATGATCACATTTATATATAATTATGATAACATATTTATGGAATTATGGTAGCATTATTCTTATAGTAATCCTGTAATTTGTTTACTAGTACACTTGAGTTTAATAATTGCTTAGTTGAGTTTATCGGATGTATAAATGTATGTTGTGAAAATATGAAGCATAATGAAAGGTAAATGTGAAAAGTCATATTATGGGAGATAGGCTAGCACAAGTAAAGGTGAAAAACCTTATGATATAAGCCTTAGGAACCGTACAGAAGGTACGTGACTCTCTCTCTCTCTCTCTCACTACTAAAAGTGAAAATTTTGGATCCAAACTTAATTGAGAGAGCTGTAAGTGTGTAAAAGTCTATAGTCATCATATGACTTACCTAAAGTATTGGAAAATACACATAACAAGAAATATGTGAAAAGTTAAAGAATACATACAATTAATGATTGACAATGATATGCATTGATTATTTATACATCTTATGATTCATATAAAAATTTAGAAAATATTTATAATTGAATACAAATTATATATTTCTTATTTTTTGTACTAGGATTATTTATTTCATTGAGCTTTTAGCTCACTACCAGTGATTGTACTATATGAAAAGGGAAAGAGCCAGCTGGGCTTTAGGTAGGAGTGTGACTACATTTTTGTTTACCTACATTTTAAGTGTGCATCAAAGTAAGAGTAATAAGATGTCAAGTAAGACTTTTTTGGTATATAAACTTTATTTAAAAGTTAGTAAAGCTCTATATTTTATTTGAGGTATTCTGAATATGCTTCTAAATATAAAATTTATAGATAAATTGTTAAAATTGAAAAGTTTATTAATTTGGGATGGTCTGGATAGATTATTTTCTACTCACTCGATCCTAACAGAGTAATTCAAGATGGGTATTAATAAGAGATATGTCTAATCGAATCTTTCCTATTGGTTACACTCCAGGTTAATTGAAGGGTGGGTTAAAATGGGGTGTGATAAAAATTACTATTAGAGCTAAATCAATCTAATGGAAGCTAATTAGATTTAGAAATAAAGTAGATGAGATTTAAATGAATTGAGTTATGCATAGCGAGATAAGTTGGATTGAACCTTGCATTCATCCTAGTATAGTTGAATAAGCATACACAAATTATGATTTATTTCTTTAAAATGATCACATGTATTAAAAGAAGCATATATAAGTATGACGACTTTTGAGACCAAATATGACCATTTTGAATTATAGTAAAGCCTTTTGGGATGATGAATGCTCCTACTATTTTTATGGATATGATGAATTGGGTTTTCAAAGATTATATAGATCAGTTTATGATTTTTCATTGATGACATTTTAATATACTTAAAGACTGATGATAAGCATGCTGTGCATTTAATGATCAGCTTGCTGAGTATTTAAGAATAATTTTGAAAACATTGATAAAAAATTATTTGTATGAAAAATATTCAAAATATCAATTTTTACTAAGAAGTTTTAATTTCTTGGGACATATTGTAAGTGGTGAAGGGATTTCAGTAAACCCTCAAAAGGTGAAAGCAGTTTTGGAATGACCCACGCAAAAAAATTGTTACAGAGGTTTATATATTTTTTTGGTTTGGCCGGATATTACAAGAGAAGGATTATCACAAATTGTTATGCCATTACCCAAACAGATGAGAAAGGATGTTAAATTTGAATGAACTACATAATGTGAGAAGAGCTTTTAAGAGTTCAAGATGCATCTAAATACAACACCTGTGTTGGTAGTTCCATCATGAACATAAGGATTTTAGATTTATAGTGCTGTTTTTTTGAAGGAATTAGGATGCATTTTAATGCATAATGAAAAGGTAATCACATATGCATCAAAATAGCTAAAGTCATATGAATAAATTATTCTGCTTATGATTTAGAGCAGGCAGCAATGGTGTTTTCTTTAAAAATTTGACAGCATTATTTATATGGGGTGAGATGTAAAATCTTTACCAATAAGCAAAGCTTAAAATATATATTTTCACAAAAAGAACTAAATTTGATACAAAGAATATGGTTTGAGCTACTCAAAGATTATGATGTGAATATTTAATATTGTCCTAGAAAAGCTAACATCATGGCCGATGCTTTGAGTAAAAATCCACAAGAATTATAAATTGGATGATTAATCAAGAAGTTTAGTTGATTAAGGAAATAGAGAATTTACAATTGAAGCTTAGAGATTTAAAAAATGTGAAATACTTACATCAAGTGATAATAAAGCTAACTTCAAATGACAATAAAGCTAATTTTAACTATTCAAATTAAAGAAGCTCAAAAGGTTGATAGTGAGTATACAAAATTAATTAAGCAGGATTAGTCATGAAAGATATTAGATATTTCTATTAATTCTGATAAAAATTTTAAGCATAAATCTTGATTGTGGATACCCAATAATCCAGAATTATGAAAAGAGATTTTGTAGGAAGCTCATCACTCATGCTAGACCATTCGTCTAGGTAGTACCAATATATATAAAGATTTGAAATTATTTTTCTAGTGAACATGTATAAAGAAAGATGTTGTTGAATATGTATCTATTGTGAAGCATGTCAAATTATGAAAGCTGGACATCAGTGACTGAGTGAATTACTATAATCACTACCTATCCTTGAGTGGAAGTGTGAAGATATTGAAATGGATTTTGTTGTGAGATTTCTCAGATCCATACATGGACATGATATCATTTAGGTGATTATTGATAGATTGACAAGTGTAAATCACTTTTTACCTATCAAGCAAATTGATTCAGTTGATAAATTAACATGCTTGTATGTGAAATAAATTATTAGATTGCATAATATTTTAAAAGTTATTATTTAAGACATAGACGGTCAATTCACTTTTAGGATATCAAAAAGCATTCATGAAAGTTTGAGTGCAAATATACAGTTTAATACAGCTTTACATCCTCAAATTGATGGTCAATTAAAAGGACAATGCATGTATTAGAAAACTTGTTAAGATTATGTGTTTTAGATCTTGGAGGTAGCTAGGAGGACCATATACCATCAATAGAATTTGTTTACAAGAATAACTATCAATCAAGTATAAAAATGTCATTATATGAATCTCTCTATGATAGAAAATGCATAACACCATTAAAAAATAGGAGAAACATAATTAATAGGCCCAGAGCTAATTGATGAAGTAATAGAGAAAATTAAAAAATCAAAGACATATTGAAAGCTGGTCAGGATTGTTAACAAAAGTATTATGACTCCAAGCATAGAGTAATAGACTTTGAAGTTGGTGATTTTACATTTCTAAAAGTTAAACCTAAAAAAATTAGAAGTAGATTTGGTTAGGTGGGTTGAGTCCTATGTATATAAGACCTATTGAAGTTATTGAAAAGATTATTAAAGTTGCTTATAGGCATGCTCTTCTAGCTGATAGGTCATATATTCATAATATTTTTTATGTGTCACTATTATGAAAATGGATTATAGATATCCACTAGAGAATTTCAAGTGATGAAATTGATCTATAAAAGAATCTGACTTACACCAATGAACTAGAGAGAATATTAAATTTTGATACTAAACAAATTAGAAAGAAATATAGAGAAAATAAGGAGGATCCATATGATATTTATTGATTTAGAAAAGCAAATTCCTTATATCAAAGTAAAATGGAAATACATACCTAAAAAAGAGGAAACCCAAGAGAAGAAGAAGAAGAAATTAGATTGAAATTTCCTCATTTATTTATGGCCACTAAGATAATAAATTTTGAGGATGAAATTTTTAATAAGGAGGGGTGAATTATAATATCTAAGATCTTCATAAATGTAAGAATGATTTTTTTTCTAAAAATTTACCCCATTTTATCATACCTCTATAAAACATCTAACATAATTTCATTAAATTCTATTTTTTATTTTGAGCATATTGATATTTATAAGTAATAACGAGAAGGATATCAATATGTATTAGATTCAAAGCATTAATATTATTAAAAGTTAATTAAATTAATTTTTATTATAATAAATTATTACTATAATAGATATTAATTATTAATTGCTATAAAAGTTAATTGCTAATAACTATAAAAATCAAACTTCTCCACCAAATGGTGCATGCACTGGCTAATCACTCAGGCTGGAATCATGCAGCTCGAAATGACTAGATAGGGGTTAGTGGAGAGTTAGTGGTGGTATATTATATTAAGTTAGATTAAACCTATAACATTTCGACATTTCATTTCTTCCCCACCTTACCATAATGTAAGGTGGCCAATTAAGCTCGCTGACTTTATGCTAAAGCTTAAAATTAACAAAGTAGAAGAAGTTGATGAAGTTCCTCTTCCAATGGAAACGGGTCGGGTCATTTCGGTGATGCTAGATACACCAACAAAAAAATGATTATGCTGAAGAAGCGGCTTCTGAGTTCTATTTGATGGCATAATCAATGGATTATAATTCAGAAGAAGATTTGTATTTTCCAAATGAATACGAATCTGAGCCCGACATTGCATTGTAGATGGAACATATAAAAATGGAGGGTGATTATGGACCTAAAATGAGTCTCCAAAAGAAGAAATGGTTGACTATAAGGAAAATACTTCATCAAATGCTTATCAGCCAGATGAGATGGCCCAAGTGCAATTGAGGAGTGGCAAGATATTACCACTTCCACGAAAGAGAGGAGTCTCCAATAAAGATAAGAAAAATGAGATAATTATCAAATAATATATCATTTCCAAAGACCTTAAGAAGAAAGGTGCATCAACTAAAGGGATAAATTATGATATTTTATCTCATTTGAGAAAAAATCTCGGCACAACTCGGCATTTATGAGGCACTTATAATGTCTGAAGATCTATGAAAAACTTTGATTCAATCTCTCAAAGATCCTAGAAGATACAAAGCATACTTTGCTGAGCATCACATGATCAAGGTTCTACAAGCTCATTATGAGACAATCATCACCTTCGCTGAAGATGACATGATGTTTGGAATGACATATCACAACCGCCCTCTATATATTACCGTAGAGAGCAACAACTTCATTATCAGTCGAATCCTGATTGATCTTAGGCCCTCTATAAATCTCATAAGCCTAAAAATATTGAGATCATTGTGCCTTGATGTGCAGCATCTTGGGCATAAAAATTTGATGGTACATGATTTCAACGAGAAGGGATAAAAGACCATGGGTTATTTATACTTCCCCATGTATTTAAGAAACTTTATAGATGCCAAATTTCATGTGATTGATATGGACATCTCATTCAAGACACTTATGGGTCACCCTTAGATGCATGAATATGGTATTATCTCATTGACTCTATATCAATATATGAAGTACCTCAAAGATGGAGTGGAGTTCATGGTTTCAGACGACATCCTTCCCTTAATAGTCCACGAGTTCAAAATATATGAGAATGTGAAATACTCATCCCAAAAAAGCTAAAGCCATTGAGCTCTCTTGAGGCCAAGACATCAAATTCAAAGGCTACAAAGCAAACTAAACAAGGAGGTGAGAGAAAGTAGGTATGGAGAATGAAGGCAATGTTGACTTTCCCTCAACTAACTATCATGCTTAAACCAAGCAGCACTATGCCTCACTTAGGGAGTGATATTGAAGAAGATAATGTCATCTCTACCAAATCCAAGACGACATGCCAATTTACTGCCAAAGGAAAGAAGCTGGAATATTTAGACTCTGATTATGACTATGAGTCTACCTATGTAAACAAGGTGTGATGTGTCTTCTCAAGAAGAATAGGTAGCTTATCCATCTCAAAGAATACATTCATGGTCACGCCTCTTCCTCCAAGACACTTTAAGGAAATTTCTCCTCATGAGGTGCATAATGTCAAAGAGCTCAGAACACTTTATGTACCTCCTCTAATCAAAGAGATTAGACCACTAAGTCTATTTTACAAGTCTGGAGAGCATGAAGAGGAGAATTATGACAAGATTTTCAAGCTCACTAATTGAGGAGAGATAATGCCACGGTATTGTCCCAAAAATATTCAAAGAATGATATGGAAACAAGAAGCATGTGTCAGTACTACTATACGACAGGCTTATCTCTACTTGAGTATATAGTATTGAAGAAATTTTCATACATTATAATGGATGAATATCATTTCAAGACGGGGTCTCAATTTCATTGAACACAAGTACCCTTAAAAGGAAAGTTGTTATGCAATCACATGCAGAGAACTAAAGTCTAATGACAATAGTGAGGAAGAAATCTGTGAAGTTAAACTCACTAATGATCAGCATGAAAAAGATAAACCTGCACTAGAAGAGCTTAAAGATGGTGGACATACGACTACTATAGATGAGTTTAAAGAAATTAACTTGGGGACTGAAGAAGAATATCGCCAAATCTTCATCAGTGCCCTTCTGACCAAAGACCAAGCGGAGGAAATAAAGGATCTTCATTATGAATTCAAGGATTTCTTTCCTTGGATATATGTTGAGATGTATGGCTTATCCCCTGACATATCAGTTTACATATTAGCCATTAAATTGGATGTAATGCTCGTCAAGTATGCTCCAAGAAGTATGTGATTGGAGATTGAAGAATAGGTGATTGTAAAGATGAAGAAGCTCATCAATGTAGGCTTCATTCATGTAGAAAAATAGGATGACTAGATCACCAATATTATCCCCTTCAAGAAAAAGAACGATCAGATCCCTATCTACATCAACTTTCAGGACCTTAATAAAGCGTGTCCAAAAGATAACTTTTTGTTCTCGGTGTCAGAACTGTTAGTTGACAACACTTCAAAGTATGACATTTTCTCCTTTATGGATGGATAGTCAGGTTATAATCAAATTAAGATGGCACCTAAAGATGAAAAACATACATCATTCAAAACACCATCAACATATTCTGCTAAATAAATATGTCGTTTGGCTTGAAGAATGCTAGAGCTACATACCAAAGGGCTATGACACATACTCGACGAGCTCATCCACTAGAAGATTGAGTGCTATATATATGATATTATTGTTAAAAGTGTGGATCAAAAAGATAAAATTGATGACTTAAGAATGGTGTTTGAGAGGATTAAAAAGTTTGATTTGAAGATGAATCATCTTAAATGTTCCTTTTATGTTTCATATGGGAAATTTCTCTGGTACATTATCCATCATCGAAGAATTGAAATCGACCCCAGCAAGATCATAACAATTATGGAGATGCCAGCACCAAAGAACCTTTAATAACTTTGCTTGTTGCAAGGGCAGGTGGATTTTATTCAACAATTCATATTAAATATGTCGGGTAGGTGCCAGCCATTTTTTATAGTTGATGAAGAAAGATGCCCACTTCATATGGGATAAAGAGTGCAAGGAATCCTTTGACAGTATCAAGTGATAATTGCTAAACCCATATATTCTCATAACTCTAATTTTGGGGA
This sequence comes from Dendrobium huoshanense, assembly GCA_016618105.1. Lineage (NCBI taxonomy): Eukaryota > Viridiplantae > Streptophyta > Magnoliopsida > Asparagales > Orchidaceae > Dendrobium > Dendrobium huoshanense. The sequence continues at coordinate 63,579,080 of CM028351.1, forward strand.
AGCCTCTTATCCTATGTACAACAATATTGGAAGAGTCCCACATAACACTACTTCCTAGTATAATAAAGAAGTCAAGGAGAATGCACTCTAGTATATAAGTCGAAGGTTCATTGGGGCAGAGATCCGTTATTCTCTAATTGAGAAGTATTATCTAGAATTGATTTTTACAGTCCAAAAACTCTACCATTACATAATATCTCATAAAATTATATTGATATCAAAGATTGATCCGTTGAAGTTCTTGATGATAAGATCAGCATTAATATGTCATTTAGCCATATGGGTAGTAATACTCCTACAATTTGATATCACTTATGTTTCCATATAAAGAGGTGAAGGGACAAGTATTATCAATTTTCTTGCTACAAATCACATTCCTGCAAATTCACCACTTAGCAATGATCTACCTAATGAATAGATCATACATGTTAAAGAAGAAGAAAAATTATAAGTTTGGGAGATATACTTTGATGACACTTCATCAATTAAACTTGCCCAACCTCTAAATCTGACAAAAGCTCGAGCCAACATCAATCTCATGTTTATAATGCTTAAGGGAGGCATAATGAGATACTCGTCTTATCTAACCAAACCTAGAACTAAAAATAAGACTGAATACGAGGCTTTAATGTGGATCTATATATTATTATTTTAATTAGAATTCAGGTGTTGGACATCTACAAAATTATCAAGCTTGAGTTGGCCTACTATCACCAATGGGTCCTTGAGCTTATGTAGCATATTCTGACTGTTTAATTAGCTTAAGTTTCATGAGCCCAAAATAGCAAGGTTGATTGCTTGACCAAATTGGCCAAGAAAATGGCAAGTATGAATGATGAGGCTATGTTGATTGGAATCTACACTCGTCAAGTCTTAGAGCCAAGCATTCCACAATTTCTGTAGAAAGAGGCATTTCTAAATTTGAGCCAAGAAGATGTAACTCCAATTGATCCTCAAGTGATAATTGCTAAACCCATATACATCAGCCACTAAATCTATTAAATCTTATAGTAGCATCATTATCATTCCAATGCTGGGGCACCAATATAATCGGGCTAATATATTCAGCATTGTTAGCTAGATACCACTTCATACTGGTAGCAATCGACTACTTTTCCAAGTAGGCTAAAGTGGCTTCATTCAAAGAAGTCATATTTGATTATGTGATCAACTTCTTCACCCACAATATTGTCTATATATTTGATGTATTATATCATATAATCTCAGACAATGGGACAATATTAAAGAGTATCGATATCAACAAGTTCATCGATTGACATAAAATAAATTAAAAATATTCATCTATATACAACCCAAGGGCAAATATCCTGGCATACTCTTTCAATATGGCATAGTGAAGATGTTAAAGAAGATTCTCATCAAGAACAAAAGAGAGTGACACACTAAGATGATTGAGGCATTGTGGGTGTACTATATAACTTATAAGATGCAAACCAAAGTCACTCCTTACACACTGGTGTTCAAAGTTGAAGTAGTGCTGCCATTGGAAATCAAGCTACCATCACTTCAGGTAGTTATCAAGCATGATCTCACTTAGGAGTAAAATACTCGCTTGAGGATGGAAGAACTCGATACTCTAGATGAAAGTAGACTGCAAACTCAACAGAACATGGAGATTTATCTGGTAAGGATAGAAAATTCCTTTGACTGGATGGTGTGTCACCAAGTATTTTAAGAAGAAAAATTGGTCATAGTGCTGAGAAGGCTTATCATCCCATACTAAAAAATTGGTGACAAATTCATATCCACTAAGAAGACCCTTTTATCGTCAAAAAGGTGTATCAGGAAGGAGCTTACTAGCTTATATATTTGTACAATCAGAGGCTCATGCTTCTAATAATCGGTCGATATTTAAAGAAATATCACATTTAAAGAAATATCACACATAAAATTCACTCAAAGATTTTTCTTTGTTTAATGTACTATGTATTTTAAGAAAGCATTTTAAGCATCCAATGAAAATTCTCCTTTAAGAGGGGACATTTTTTTAGTTTCTTAATTAAAACCTACCCAAATTCACCCATGAGATTGTGGACATTTTAAATATTTATTTGGTGGTATTTGTTGACCTTTATGTAAATCCTATTGCAAGTGGCATCCACTGAAAATTCATTAGAGAAGTTAAGCCCTTATGAACTAACCCGAGGCTAACCAAGAGGGCGGGGGGGGGGGGGGGGGGGGGGGGGGGGGGGGGGGGGGGGGGAATTAGTATTTTAAAAAATTCTCAATAAAAAATCACAATCACCATAAAAAATTTAAGTGAGAAAATTAAATGCATCAAAAGAAGTAAGAAAGAACACACAAAATTTTATAGTGGTTCGGTCAACTTGACCTACGTTCACTCCAAGGAGTCTCTCCTCCGGGTATTGTACTAAACTCAATGACTCTCCTTTTGCTCTCACGGTAAGGCAGAGAAGCCTGTACAAACCTCCTTTCCACTGACTCTGGTGAGGCAAAGAACCCAACTCCTTTCACTTCCTCCTAAAGCAGGCAGAGAATCTGATTCTTTTCGCTTCCTCCTGAAGCAGGAAGATAATAGCAAAAGATCACCAAAGAACCAGGGACGACGTTGGAGAAGGTGACCCATATCCTTGCTTGGAGAAACCTTTGTGAAATCCCTCACAAACTCCCACTCACAATATCCTCTCTCTCTCTCCCTTGCTTTCCCTATCCTCTTAGCTCTCTTAGGTTAGGACAGTAGCAAAAGATCACCTCTTGAGTAAGCAAGAGATCTTATATATAAGGGCTTTAAATTTGCCCTAATTTATAATTAATCATCAAAGATCATCCAGGATGATCGCCCAATCGTCCTGTATGATCAGTTCAATTTCAGCTCAATAAGCCAGGATGATCTGGGAGAGTCTAGATGATTAGAAGGTTTCTTTATTCTGATTATCTAGGATAATAGGATATTGTCCTGTACGATTAGTTCATGGAGTCAAATATCATCCATAAAATCACTCTGTTTGGTCAGACTTTATATGGCTTGGACGATGGAAAAAATAATTGATCGTCCTGGATGATTCCACGATCGTCCTGGATGATTAGTTCAAAATATAAAATATTGTCCAGAACATCACCCTGGTTACATATTTGGATGATGAAAAAATAACTAATCATCCAGGATGATGTGGGATCATCTAGGACGATTAGTACAAATCAATATATATCGTCCAAAACATCGTTCTGGTTGTCCACGAAGAAACTAAGGCTTGTTTAACTGATCATCCCGGATGAACCTGTGATCGTCTAGGACGATACGATCAAGTAATCAAACCTTAATTGCTTTCCTTAATTATCAAACTAATTTAAGCATAATTATAATGCAATGTCCAGGATGATGTCCAAAAATAAAACATGCCTAAAAGATTTGGTGGCTAATTTTTTTTATTTGAGCATATCATCCAGGATAATAATAATATCATACAAGACAATTTGCTTAATTATAGCTGCCTTAACTAGGATGTCATAATTAGAGTTTCTATTTTTAACTAATCTTTTAGGACAATTTAGGATCGTCCCAGATGATATGATAAAAAATAAAATCCTCTAAAAATAGACATAATTTTTTCCTAAGTGTGTGTGTGCAAGATTACTTAACATCAGGACCCACTTTGTTACAATTGACTCAAGAAAAGGTAAAAATACTTAACGAAGGTTTACAGACTAACTCAATCCTAATATACCTAATCTTGGGCTAGCTTAATTTGTAACTGACCTTGTAGACTTGAAACATTAATAGGAAGGATAATCGTAAATAAATAGAAGTGTCAGAAATATTTGTTATCATCAAAATTATAATCTATGAATCCATATTTGTAATAATCTCCTTCTCTTTGATGATGGTAAACATTTGGTAGAAAAATCAATTTAAGTAGTTTAATTGAAACAACATAAGGAAAAAATAATGTGAATAAAAAAGTTTAAATTTTACTAAAAATAAACAGATGATACAAACATTAAACAGTAAATAGTATAACAAAACAACATAAAACACTACCACTACTCCTCTTTTGACATCACAAAAAGGAGGAGGGAACTATAAAAGAAAAAATATAATAGAAACTATAAAAAAGAAATAAACTACACACAAAAAAATAACACAAGAAAAACAAACTATGAGTACGACGGGCCTGATCATCAGAAGGAGGTGGTGGTGGCGACTGAATGAAGCTAGAAAGAGTAGCGAACTGCTCCCCAAACCAAGCCATGTCTTGGTCATTCTGCTACTTCTGGTGAGCCACATATGAATCAAATTGACCAATATCCTTCGCATGTTATTGCACCTGTGCAGCAACGTAGGAGTCAAATTGAGCCACCCACTAGTCAAACCGCTCCACCAGCTGATCCAACTATAAGAGTTGATGGAGCGGAGTAGGTGTAGGAATAGGTGCAGGAGCCACTTCCTCCTAAGCTCCCTCAGTTTTCTCATGCTCCGGGTGGAGATGAGTACTGTGAAGAACATGAAAAGAGCTGTATGTGTAGAATGCAGACTGAAAGTTAGGTGGAACAAAATATTGAAGGTTGTATTTAGATTCCAGGACATAGGCTATGATGTGTCCTAAGATAAGGTTAGACCTCCTTCTGTATCCTGAATCCCTAATGCTAGTGAGGTGCTCAATGTAGCGATAAAGAAGATCAGTAGTATTGAATTCTCCATAGGCCATGAAGTAGAAAGTGGTAATCAAAAGGAGAGGAGTGATGTGGACATGATCACCAGTTTTAGGAATAACAGAGGTACGAAGCACATGTTGGATTATCTTAACATCCTTGAATAAGGTGTTGGATGCCCCATCATGATAGGAGATAAAAGTGTTTCACAAAAGGTGATTGGCCGGATCCCAATCAAAATTAGGAAATTGAGATAAGATGTGAAGCTTGTCTTTAGGGGTGGACAGTTGAAGGAGCTCATGACAATCCTGATAAGTGATTTCAATAGGATGTTTATTGACATATCATTGAAAAAACATATCATCCAGGACGATGAGGTGGATCGTCTAGGATGTTTAGGTGGATCGTGCAAGATGAATAGGTGAATGAATAAGAAAATGAAAGCAGGGAGAGGAATGAAGAAATGGAAGATTTGAGGTGAGAAAACCTGGTTGTTATTTATAAATAAATGGATTAATCGAAGGACGATCACAGAATTATCAATAATTGAGTAGAAATTTATCACCTAGAAGATCATCTCGTCTAGGATGATTAGATAGGGGTGTCAATTTGGGTTAGTGGGTCGGGTTCGGAGTCAACCCAAACCTGACCCATTTTTATCATTTTTAACCAGGTCGATCACAAATAATTCAAATTCTTGGGTTTTAACTACTCCTGCAGAAACAGCAGTATGATAAGATTATCCGGGATGATAATGGATCATCTAAGACGATGTGAATTGACTTAAACAAAAGAGTCATGCTTTGGGCAGGGCGAGTAGCAGACCCGGGAGAGGATAGCATTTTTGGGTTATCGCAGATTTTTTTGAGATCAGATTAACCCAAACCTGACCCATTTCACAAACAGTCAACCCGAACCCAAATTTTTTTTTTGATTGAATACACCCCTATTGTCATCGTCTCGAGGACGATATGAATATTGTCTAAGAGGTGGATCGTGTAGGATGATTAAGTGGATCGTGCAAGACGAATGTGACCAAAAATTAAAATTTTGGACAAAGAGTATCATCCAGGATCACAAATAATTGGATGGAGATGATTATCATCTATGAGAAAACAAAAGAGTCATATTAGCCAAAAAAAAAAATAGTCCAGGATGAAGATAATGTCTAAACGATAAAAAATTAAAATTTTGTGGATGGATGGAGATGATCAGAGAATGCAATGAAAAAATAAACCAATGAAAAAGATGATAAAAATGATAAAAGGAACGAAAATAAAGTTTTTTTTAATCATAACACAAATATAATAAATTGTCCTTGTGATTAAATTATAAATTTGTAAGAATCAATGGGTTAATATCATCAAAATTCAAAAAATGGTAGAACAATCGATCATATTAGCCCTAGCTCGAACTTCTCATAGGGCAAACCATCTTTAGAAAACAAAGATCTAACTCAGAAAAATTAATTGGATAAGAGAAAGAGATCCGTTCAAAATTTGGTTCCAAAAAAATATTTTATAAAATAATATACTATAGTAATTAGTCACAATCATGAATTTTGAACACAAGCCCTTAAAAATATCAAGTGACATTTGAATTCTTCTAATATTTAAAGGTTTGAAAGAGAATGAAGCTTGCTTTTGTGGGTTCATTTTATGCCTCTTGTCAATTGATTGACGCACTTTGTGCATCTTTTGATTTTTGATACACTTTGTGTATCTTTCAATTTTTTTTGTGGTCATTGCACATCTTTTAAATTTTTCTTCTTTTTGGGCTCATTTTATGACCTTATCATTTTTGCAAGCTAGACCCCTTTCGAAACTTTTAAATACTCTCAGTTATAAGAATATCTTCTAGATATTAGAGATGAAAAACTCACACTCTAATATAAGAAAGAGTAAACCACAAAGCATAATCAAATTCATATGATAAATGCAATGACAAGATTACAAAAGCTTGAAAGTGATTTAATGACTTTGAACATTATTTTTATAAAATAGATTACTGTAGCAAGATAGAAAAGATCTCAATCGTAAAGTCTAATTATTAACATGAGATGGACTTTTATTTAGAAAAAAAATTACAATATATGGTAAAGGATTTGGTTAAAATATCTACAATCTGATCTATTGAGGAAATATGTGTAAGGGAAATGTCACTGGAGTTAAGATGATGACTGATAAATTGATAGTCAATCTCGATGTGTTTAGTTATTGCATAGAAGATAGGATTCTTAGCCAGTGCCATAGCCGAGATGTTGTCACAATAGATGGTGGTAGGAGATGTTTGCTCAAGATCTAGTTCGAAAACTAGAAGACGAAGCCAGATGACGTCTGAAGTGGCGGCGAATGGCGATCTATATTTGGCTTATGTTGATGATTTTATGACTGTCACTTGCTTCTTGACTGACCAAGAAATGAGGTTAGGACCCAAGAAGGTGCATAAGCCGGAGATTGACTTCCGATCTGTTGCGTCCCAAGCCCAGTTAGCATCGGTGTAAGTCTGGAGTTTTAAATCCCCAGTTTTGAGCGATAAACCATAGGACATAGTTCCTTTGATATAGCGTAGCAACCGTTTGAGAGCTTGAAAATCTTGTACAGTTGGTTGGTGCATGTGTTGACAGATTTGGTTTGTGAAAAAGGCAATGTTCGGACGGGTGATTGAAAGGTACAGTAGTTAACCGGCGAGACGACAAAAAAGAGTTGGATCTTGAAAGAGCTGATTGTCAGTGATCTTATGTTTTGAATTTGGAGTGATGGGAGTAGGCACAGCTTTGCAATTGTCGAACTCAGAGTCATGGAGGAGTTTGGTCGCATAGTGTTGTTGTGTGAGGAAGTGTCCGGAGGAGGTTTGAAGAACTTGTATGTCGAGGAAGAATGAAATTTGGCCAAGCTGCTTAAGTTCAAATTGAGATTGCAATTGCTTGAGAAGAGTTTGAATTGCGGTTGAGACATTTCCTGTGACAAGTATATCATCCACATAAATTAGTAGATAAATTTGAATGTGTTTTTGACGAAAAATGAGAAGTGAGGGGTCGGAGCGACTAAACCCGAATCCTTGAGTTGTAAGAAGCTGATGAGCTTTTCAAACCATTGCATGGGTGCCTGTTTGAGGCCGTAGAGAGATTTATGTAATTTGCATACTGAGTTTTGGTGAACGAGAAGTCCACAAAACCAATGCTTTTTTCATATTTAAAATAATTTTATTCAATAGAATATTCTTTGTATTCAACTTATTCTATTTAATATAACATGCAACATATAAACTGTGATATGCATGCTACAATGCCTGTTTATAACTCCACTTTCTCTTATGACTCTATTGAACATCTCACACTCGCATAAAGTAGATGGGGCAAGATATTACATCTCACATTCATAAATGATATATGGAGCCAGAATTAAAAGCAAAATGAAATAGAAAGCCAGGCTCGTGTAGCATAACTTATAGTACCCTTTATCAGCCTCCCACTTTAAAACTTCTGCTATATGAACATGAATGCATATGAAGTGATAAATATAATTTAAAGATATGCAGGATGTTGAACATGAACATGAGTACATAAATATCATATTGCAGGGGATGATGCATGTGTAATTTGCTCATATTTTTAACTTTCACCATTTAAAAAATTAATTGTAAATGATCTTCGAGAGATCATTTTAAGACCTTAGCTGAATAGCAACTAATATAAAAAATGCCAATTTTTAGTCGAAATATTAAAAAATTTGTATAAATAAAACTAAAGGACAATAAAATTTAGTATCATTTTAGGTTTAGGGTTCAAATTGAAAGGGTATAACATCACAAAATTTTAAGGGCAGTCATCAATTATCTAGAGGTAACCAAAAATAAAAATGTTGTATTAAAAACTGTATCTATGCAGCTCATCTTAGTTTGTTGGTTAGAAGTTTTTGTTACAAATCAAGATTTCTTTGATTCGAGTCTCACCTATGTGATGTGTAGGTGAGTTCAAAAAAAAAATTTTTTTTTGCCTCGTAAACTTTACTTGTGAACGAGAATAACTGGAGAAGAAAAATGTGCTGGGAATTTGAGTCTTAATACATCTTTTCACATTCTTTGAATGCTTTAATCCAAATTAAATTTTGATTATATTTCACCAAAAAAATGAGAAAGTATAAACACATTTCTCTAATGTTAAACATTAATATATATATATATATATATATATATATATATATATATATATATATATATATATATATATATATATATATATATTGCGATGTTTCCTTTTATAAATGTCCACTCCAAAATAATTTTAAATTGAATAATAATACTAAAATTAATATAAATCTTAATATAAAATAAATGATGATAAAAAAATAATTTATTTATTTTTTTTCTTATATGATTTTTATTTACAAAATATCTATCAAATTATATTTAAATTTATTATAATAAAAATATATTAAAAATAAAGAACTTCAATCTAGTATAACAAAAGACATATACAATGAATACTTTCTATAACAAAATGCTAAGTGTTTAAATATCTTGAATTTAATATGCAAAATTTTGAAAATATAAATAAAGATATAATTTTTAATATTAAGACTTCATAATTAAAAAGAATAAAAAGTCTTTAAAATACTATATAATAAAGAATTTTAGTCACATTCATAGCAACTTATGATACAACAAATATGATAATAAAATTGCGTTAATTTCTCTGAAGAATTACTCATTATCCATAGCATAGGATGATCAAAGACATTTAGGCTTCGTTTGGGATGACTTTTTTACTGCTTTTTAAAACTTCGTTTTAAAAAGCAATAAAAAAGCCGTCCCAAACGAAGCTTTAGGCTCCAGTTGAGACTACTTTCTTACTACTTAAAACAGCTTATTAGTACAAAAATTTTAATTTTTTTATTAAAAAATTGAAAACCATCCCAAACGCAGCCTAAGGCTCCGTTTGTAATGAATTTCTTACTATTTTCAAGTACAAATTTTTTTTTGAATGTTTTAGAAAGTAATAAAAAAGCTATTTCAATTTAAGAAAAAATAGTATATTTTAGCTTGATTTGACAACGAATGGAGCAAAAAAAAAAAAAAAACTTAGTTTTCTATTTCTATAAAATTAACCTGATCATACAAACGAATCATAATATTAGTGTGAATAAACATAAATAACGTTATCCTCTCTGAAGTGGAAACTCATTACCGAGCATGGCCACCCACAGCAGTTGGTTACGCTCCCTACCTATCAAATGGATGAAACTTCTCTTGAGCTTATATGCTCGTAAAACTTCTACAGCCCATTCAAATTTTAGAAGTTATAAAAAGCTTCCTTCAAGGACTCAGCCATCCTTATCTGGAGTAGTGCGGGAGAGAATTTTGACCATACAAGTCTCTATCTGGGAATCTCATCCTTTTCCTCATGGAACTTCCATTCAAATAGCCATCTTCCTCCCGGTTTTCAAAAGTTCGCACCTTCTTATCATATTTGTGTGTTATTCTTTTTGTTAGGAAGGTCCTTTGCTTTCGAGCCGCCGCGATCTCATCATCGACGAGTATGGTTTCCCTCGGAAATGGTTCATCATCCACCAATTGCCAATTATAGATGATATTGCCGTTGAAACCGAATTGCTGGGTTACAGATTCACCTGCTCCAGGAAGCAGCTTTTTGAATGTTAGTTCACCATTAGAACCGCCTTTTCGATCGAGAAGAAGTGGATCGGGTCGAATTATGGTTCCGAGAATGCTCTTTTGAGAACCCAAGGACTTTATAGTTCTTGCATCAGTCAATGAAGAGTAAGCCACTGCAAAGGCCGACCTCACCTGTATCAAAAAGATGATTTCTGATATAGTTGAGACAATGTTGGTTTTGCATGTAATTTAAGAATAAAAAACACTTAATGAAAATCAGAAAAGCTGAGCATAATGAAGGTAAAAATGTCAGAGTAGTTGAGTAGAGAATATGCAATGGAATTCAAGACAATAAAGAAACTTCCAAATTACATCTTTCAACAATCAGCCAATGAATAACATGCAAGTGTTAAGCATAGCGTAGAAGTTGATTTTATCCTGCATCAAAACCGAACCATTGTTGCTATTACAATCTTTCATTTGGACCTTTTTGAACAAAGGACAAAGAAACTCATGGTTTCAATTCCAATTTGAGAAAATTTTGCAGTCAAATTCCAGCAGGCTAATGATCTTTAATTTTTTAAGTCTATTCCAAGACCCTGATGGGTTCTCATCGCCCTTACAATAAGAACTAAATAAGTCGAGTTTTCTACTAAAAGAAATCTCCCTGTTCGGTGATTGAAAAAGCCTTGCACAGGAAAATTAAAATTATTAACGGAAATGCCGGCTTCAACCATGTTCAGCTGATGTATAACAGATTTTCCTAAAAATGACAAAAAGAAATTATACTTAACCCCATAATGGTTAAATTGGAAAAGCTAGCTATCAGAAATAATTAAAACAAGCTCGTCGCCAGACCGACAGTTCAGTTATCTTTAGTTGACAAGCCCAAATGTCAACAAAAAAATATGAGAGGTTCTAATTAGCTCATAGATAAAAAATTCAATTATTAATAAAAATAACAAAGGTAGATACTCGCATATGCCTTCACATGTATTTAATAAATAGCTTATAGGTTATAATAGAGGAATTGAATTTGCCCTCAAAGAGGGTCCACAGCAGAACTCACCTAATGAACCGAAAGATGCTACTCGTAAGAGAACTCACCCACTATGATCAATAGGCACTACTTGTCTAGGCCCACCAAAAAGCTAGCCCTTTTAACGAGGCAGATTAAGGATTCCTCATCAAGTCAGCTTCAGCACTCACACCACATATCTAAACCAACATATTGTTCTCTCCTAGCACCATCATTTCATGAAAGCTCATCAAGCTTAGCTACAAGAAAGTGAGTAACCTTCAACCTATGATGCACAGACACGGACACGGCAACACGGATATGGGACACGTCAATTATTGAAAATATAGGACACGAACACGGGTTGGACACGATATTATAGTTTTTATATTAAAAAAAATAGTGTATAATAATTAAATAAGTATAATTTTAAAAATAATTTAAAAATAATAAGTCGTTTAACTAGAATTTGTGCTTAAAATGATTAGTATTAGGATGTCGAGAATCAGGCGTCGATGTCGTTTATCAGTCACCGAGAGAGGAGTGAAAATACCTTCACTGTCAAAAAGAAATGAAAATGAGAATATTCAATGATTGGGTATTAAATGCAGACGTTAATTTGTTGTTGTTGATAGAAAATAAGAAATTTAGTTTAAATCCCGACAAATACAAGAAATTATATTTAAAAAATCATAAAATATTGAAGATACGCGTGTCCAATTTATATTTAATATTTTTTAATTAGACACGTTTTCGGCGTGTCCGACACGTGTCAGAGGAGTGTCGGATGAGTGTCATGCTGGATACGATGTCGGACACTGCACACCTCTTTGAGGAGAAGTGTCGGTGCATCATAGCCTTCAACTCATCTCGTCACGACCATTCAACTCAATTTCTCTTCTGTCTATGGACAGCATATCACTAGTCTATCTCTTTCTCATCAGGCGATCTGAGATTTCTCATACAAGTTGCTGACAACGTCAGCAAGCTTGCCAGTCACAGGTCCCTCATCTCAATGCTCGCCCACAGACTCATCCCAGCCTACTCGGCACTACTAAGCTTGCCCAAAGATCACTCCGTGTGGCCCTTCCAACCTTGCTCTCCTTCAGAGAATCAAAGACAACAGGTGTATAGGGTAATTTTTGTAGCTTCGTACGGGTGTTCCAAGTAGCAATGTACTTTTCTCTTTTATGTAGACTTTCTTGTAACCCTTAAAACCTTATAAATAAGGGGTGATGAGGTAGTTTGAGATTTTTTTATTGATTCTAGTGAACTCCATGATGGTTTGAGATTCATAATTTTCTTGAGCTTTTATAGATTCTCTTCCTCTCTAGTTTTCTTCCTACTCTCCATTCCCACACACATTCCGGTTCGCTAGCTCACCAGATAGTCCTGCTAGTAAAGTCGGGTGTCACTTATGGGCATAAATTAGATCCAACAAAAGGTCCAAGCTCTTTAAGATCAGAACCTTCTAAAAAAAATCCGTATTTAAATTAATGGGCACTGACTTGTAAAAAAATCAGGCTTAATAAAAATATTTAGATGGATTCATATTCAAATTCCATGAAACCAATATTTAACAGCATGCTCAAAAATATCATGAAGAACCATTTTTTACCAAATGAATCATCTGCATTTTACAAATGCAGAAAGAGCCGTTGAATTAAAGTATACTCAAAATAAAAATAGAGCAATAGGACTTCAATCCACAATTAATTCGTATCACCAAACTAAAAGGTTGAACTAGTAATAAACACAGGAAACAGTGTTCGACAAGAACTGTACAATTGATCCATGCCATGGTCCACTTGAAACACAATAGGCTACTTAACAGAAGAAAATAAAAAGGTTGATCATGAAGAAGTATAACCTTGTAATAGTTGTATGAATTTTTCCCGATGTCATTATCTGGATCCTACATTACAGGAAAACCATACAATATTTTTTCCAAAGGATGTAAGAAACCAGCTCATAACAACAAAATGAAAAAAAATATATAAAAAAAATTAAAATCAGTATGCAATCAACCTGAGGATCCTCAATAGCAAGAAGATACGGCCTTCCTGTGTTGAAAAACCTACAAAATATTCCTTTAAAAGTGATCTTTGAATAGAAATTCATAAGAAATGCTAAAAAATAGTATCGAATGAAGCCTAGATAAGGAATTGGAAAATCTAGAGGCCATTCATGCTACTTGGGTAACAAGGAAGAAGGTGTACCCTCTATCACACTTTAAGAAAAATGTGCTTGATGAGTTGCAAGAAACACCAACATCCGAAGTGTTCAATTTGCGTCCATAAAATTCAAAAAACTTTACCTGACTTCATGAAAAGCAGCACCGAGATGAGATCTCAGACAGAAAAATAATAAACAGCTATTTAAATCAATTAATTCAAATACATAATAGATGTAATCTAACTCAATAAAAACCTCTTAGAAGCATAAAATAAAATTGAAGGATGGGATTACTTTTAAATAGTAAAAATTTGCAATAAAAAACCATTATTTATCCAGATCAATTAGACATACTGCAGCAAACTATTAACACATCATGGGTTGGATGCTTATTGTCGCTGGAAAGTGTAAGTTAAACATTTAAATAACACTCAGAGGAATTACCTGACATAGCAAGTAAAATTGGTAAGCAAGATGACTTAGCAAAGCAAGATAAGGATAAACATAATTGCACACAATTTGTTTAAAAAAAAAAGTCAGAAAACTAAAGATGAATGTTAGGAAAATTAATATAAATCTTCCTTAACTTCATAACCTGAGATCAACCTTGCATATTAACCCAGCTGCAATCCGACAAATGAAATTGGCCTTCATATCCTCCTTTACTAGCACAAGTCGTGGACCTCAGCAGATGATGCAAATGGCCATGCATCTCATGGAAGATGAAAAGTTTGATTTGTGATGCGGACAACTAGATAGAAAGAGCCAAGAGAGGAGAACACTGGGACTAGTAGAACATTTCTCAATTCAAAAATTAGAATGCCAACATTCAAACAAACACCAAAACAAACGAAAGCCAAACAAACGAAACAAATTTAAAATAAAAATAACTACCCTCAGAACAACTGACTAGCGGTTTCCTCACATGCAACAAAATAGTAGGTAATATAAAAGATGTGCTTAAAGGCTAAAGGTTTGCAAACCAAGGGTCCACCACAGCTGTAAGGGCCAACGTCCACCAAAACTCCTCTGGCAAATGCTACCAAACCGGCCAACCAACACCTCCAATAGCTCAAGAAGAAAGATACTAGTGGAGTGAAACTTGCAGAGAGAAGAAAGAGGTAAAATGCACAAGACGAAATTGTAGAGAGGAAGAGAGAAATGGAGCAAGCTCTCAAGCTTTTCCGAAGAAGAAACCCTCGGGTATTTTTAAAGAATTTGCTCAAATAATCAACAACATTTTATGCCTTAAAACACCTCAAATTTATAGGAGAAAATGGGGCAGCCAAACACCCAAAACCACCTCCAACCAATCCAATCAGGACAGGGGAAATGGAAGGCCAACAGGCGGACCAGAAGCAGCACCCGAAGTGCCACACAGTGAACCGAAAAGGCAGGCACAGGAGACAGGAACGGGCACCACAGGGAACCGGAACCAAAGGGGGAAGGAACTGGCCACGGGAAAAGCAGTCATAAAGGGGAAATCGAAGGGCTACAGAGAAGGGGAAAGAGCACAATTCCACTCCACATAATGAGCTAAAAAGTGGGATAACTTTCCATAATAATGAGCTGAAAAAACAGCAGCTCAAGCATTAATGAGCTAAAACATAGCAGCTCTCAAAAACATAGCCAAAAACCGAGCAGCCAAGCCGAAATCGAGAACCCGCCAGCAGCCAAAGAGCCAAAACACCAAGATAGCTAGCACACCCAAAGATTGTCAAGCCCAAGCACTACCTACTCATGATCATTGGATGTTTTCCATCATAGGGTAGCATAAAAGAAAAAATATATATATAGCATTTAAATTACAATTAAAAACTAAAAAAACTAAAATTTGCATGCATCAATTCCCTCATGGTGGGAGAATCTCATCTCCTGATGAGAATGCTTCAACAACTTTCTGATATAGATCCGAATGACGATTTTTTAACTCCTCCGCATCTATCCATGTACAATCAGTCAACGAACGGTTGCTCCATTTAACCAAGAACCTTTTGTGCTCGCCATGTCTTGTCTTAGTAGTCTTGATATCAATAACATCCTCAATCTGATCATCTCTATTTAGAACTGAAGTGAAAATTAATAAAGTCTCAACCTCCACAGAATCATCTGAATTTCATTCATGCAAAGAAAGGTCAAAACCATTAAATACAGGAGAAGTTCCAACAGTGATAGGAAGATCCAGGAGATAAGCATTCGTGCTCAATTTTCATAGGATACGAAAAAGCTCAAATTTCTTCCTGCTTAACTTGCCAAAAGTACCAACAGGAAATCGTTGACGACGAAAATAAGCAATAACCAAATCACCCTCTTTAAAATAAAATTTCCTCCGGTGTTTGTTAGCAGCAGATTTGTATTTAACATTTGTCATACGAAGTTTTTCAAGGACTTGCTGTTGGATTGATTTGATATTAGGCTTACAAGTGAGAAGGGAAAATAGTGGTGGTTATGCAAATAGAAAGAGAATTTTCTTTTCTTTTTTTTTGGGTGCGCTGATCCTACTGAGGGTAGTTGACTAGGGAAGGCTAGCAGATCCAATTAAGAGCGGAGATTGAAATTAGAAGTTTAGTTTTACCAACCAACTAGCAAGTTACAACGTGCATTAGCACTGAAAATAAAATTTATTTTACGACTTACTAGCAAAAGTGCGACTAGATGCAAATTACTATAATTAAAACGCATGGACAATAATGTTACTAACAAAATTTATTGTCTATTCTTATCTAGAAGTAAATATATAGTTCAAATGGGCAAATTATCGAAATATTGATCATGATATGCTGAAAGTAAATATATAGTTCAAATGGGCAAAAGATAGAAATGCCTTCCTGCAATTATTTATGGTCAACTAAAACTCAGAACTTTTTTTTAATTATATGGTTTGAAATAACCAAAGTTGTATAATTTCAAAATTTAAAGCTTTTTTCTCAATTGTGTTGAACTACAGACAGATACTATTCATTCAATAGTTTCTCTTCAGATGTCATTAACCTATTATTTTAACGAATGTATTTTTAAACCTACCAAAAAAATATAGATTCAGACAAATATTAGGTTAAACAAAATTTGCATGAGATTTTGAATGCTCATTATAAGAGTTAAATCAAACTTTTCTTCTTTTTTTTTTTTTGAAAAAAAAAAAGCATGATTGATTAGAAAAGGAGCAAAATGCTATCTGCAAAATTTTCTATTTTTTAATTTAAACTCTAGCACTATGATTTCTTGCAAATTATAGCATGAAAAATGTTGAAATTTAAAGACCAAAATTTAATAGATAAAGAAGAAATTTTTAGATTATCCTACATATGAAGAAAGAAGAGCAAGCAAGTACAATTTTAAGTACCAATTTAACTTCAATTTTGAAAAAAAAACAAACAATAAGCTATACTTCTATTATATATATATATATATATATATATATATATATATATATATATATATATATATATATATATATATATATATATATATATATATATATGCATACATACATACAATAATAAGAGAAAAAAGCTTATTTCATTAAAAAAAAACTACGTACAAATTAAAAAATATATCGTCTCAATAATAAATAAAATAATAATAACAAAACTAAAAAAATGTGATAATAATATTTAAGGAAACTTTTAAAGCTTGATAGTAAATAATATATTCAAGAGCATTAGAAAGTAAATGGGTAAAAAAAATAGAAAATATTCATTCTAATATGATGCATGCTAATGAGATTAATATACATTTCAATCAATGTTTAAAATTGTGTCATCGGGTGTTGAGGCGTTTTTCGTTCGTGAGGCAAGGCATAAGCCTCAAGGCGTTTTGAGTTTAGAGCGACTAAAAAAGGTAGAGTGATAGATGATTTTAAAAATATCAATAATGGCTATGATTTTAGAGCGACTAATAAAGGTAATAAGATCATATTAGATTTTGCTCTATCTTATAAGTTTATAATTTCTAATACCTTATTTATGAAAAGAGATGGACATCTCATCAATTATAGGAATGGACATAGTAAACCTCATATTATCTTATAAGAAAAATAGATCGGTTAGATTATTAAGTTTGTAAAACTATTCCAAGTGAAAGTTTATTTATCCAATATCGTTTATTAGTTTTGTACTTTAAGATGAAGAGATAGAATATTAAAAAAAAAAGTAAATATTGTTCTAAAATTAGAAGAGGCATTTAATGAATGCTAATAAAAATATTTTTTAGAGTAAGATTCAGGATCTCAATATTTGGGTTGTTAATGAGAAAACTAATGTTATGTGAGAAAAAATAGCTGGTGATATTAAGAATGTGGCAAAGTATGTGCTTGGAAAATCAAAAGGAAAAACTTTTAATAGTAAAAATAGTTGATGGTTGAATCTAAATATGCAAGAAAATATCAAAAACAAAGAAACTTTGCATTTATATATAAAAACATAAAAATTGGGGAAGATATAGAGAGACCCGTAAGAACTCTAAGAAAGCAATATGCGATGCAAAAAAAATCATTTTTTATGATTTATATAATAAATTAGATATTAAGGACAATGAAAGATGTATGTATAAGACAATCAAGCAAAGAAATATGAGAAAGATCTAGTTTAAGTGAAGTGCATTAAAGATGAATATAAAAAAGTGTTTTTTTTTTAGAAGAATATATTCAACATAGGTGAATGAGATATTTCAATAAGCTTTCAATGAAGATTGTGAGAATACAATTGACTTTAGTGACCTTAGGAATGTAAATAAAAATAGAAATTTCATTTTTTATTGTCGTATTTATAAAACCAAAGTTGGAGACACTTCAAAAAAAATAAAGTGTGAAAAAGCAGTGGGATCTGATGATATTCCAATGGAGATGTAGAAATTCTTAGGAGATCAAAATATTTATTGACTTACTAAGCTTTTTAATATTATTTTGAAGACCAAAAAATTGTAAAATGAGTGGATTGTATTGGTTCTTATTTTTAAGAATAAGGTGACGCACAAGAGTGTGTGAATCATAGATGAATTAAGTTAATGTGTCATACATTAAAATTATGGGAGAGAGTAATTGAGCATAGGTTATGATATGGTATTGATGTTTCTCAAGATCAATTTTGAATCATGTTGGATAGGTCTACTATATAAGCTATAAATTTGTTGATAGGTTTGATGGAGAAGTATGAGAGAGCAAGGGGATCACATATGATATTTATTGATTTAGAGAAAGTATATGATGAAGTTCCAAGAGAAGTACTCTAGAGAATTCTAGAAAAGAAATGAGTTAATGATGCTTATATTCAAATCATTAAGAATATATATACATGAGTTGTTACTTATTTCAAACACAAGGTAGTTTGACCAAGTATTTTCCTATTTCAATTGAATTACATCAAGGATTAGCTTCAAGCCCATATCTTTTAGCTTTATTCATGGATATTCTTACTAGACATTTGCAAGAGGATGTACCCTGGTGTAAGTTTTTTGCTGATGATATTCTTCTTATTGATAAGACAAGAGATGGAGTTGAAGGAAAACTTGAATTATGGAGATTAACCTTAGAGTCTAAAGGTTTTCTTTTGAGTAGACCTAAAACTGAATACATGGAGTGTAATTTTAGCAATAATAGATCTAGTAGCGGGATTGTGATAATAAGTGATCAAATAATTAAAATTTGTGCACGTTTTAGATATCTCAGGTCTATTATTCATAGTGATGATGAAACAGATGAAAAATATTATTAGTAGAATTCAAATTGGACGGTTGAGGAGCATAAATGCATCAAGCCTATTGTGTGATAGAACAGTACGCCTCAAATTTAATTTAAGAGAAAATTTTATAAAATGGTTGTGAGACATGCAATGCTTTATGGCGCAGAATGTTGGCCATTAAAAGAGAAGCATAAAATTAACTTAAGTGTTGTAGAGATAAGGATGGTTAAGTGGATGAGTGGCTTTACGCTTAGAGAGAAAATGTCAAATGAGTATATATGTGAAAAGGTTGGAGTAGCTCTAGTGGCAGATAAGATTTGAGTTAGTCGCCTTAGATGGTTTGGTCACATGAAGTATCGGCCTTCCGATAACCCAGTTAGGAGAGTAGATGTATTAGATCTGGCCTATGTTAAGAAAGATAGAAGTAAACCTAAAAAAAAAATTGGTTAGAAAGTATTAAAAATGACCTTTTTAATTAGATTTAAATGAGAATTTGACTCAACATAATAGAGAAAAAAGATTCATGTAGCTGACCTCACATAGTGGGATAAAGGCTTTTTGTTATTGTAATGATATTTGTTCATTACTAGTCTACTCTCTGAAAAAAGTAAACATTTTTAGCAGCTGAAATTACAGCTTCAAAGGTTATAGTCAGGGCAATCAGGTATTCATCATTATGCGAAATACCATTGAATTTCTTCATTAAAACCCCGTATACCATCTATATTCTTGCATAGAGCTTCTTGTAAGAAGGGAAAACGCCTTATCTTTCAAAGTAATCAAACTGAAAAACATTAGAACACATACCAAGAGGATTCCCAAATTCTGCTCCATGGACTTTTGGACCCCTTGCATATCTTGTGATCTCCTTTGTATCTGGGTAAAAAATTGCTTTTGAGAAAACAGAACTGATCAACCAACTGAATCCAGAGATGACAGCATAGATGAGCAGTCATCTATACAGTAATACAAATAATCCGTATACACTTAACCAAAATAAAGATGAAAACACACATAACAAATTCTATAACAGAGAGAGGGATGCTAAATGGTTACATTAAACCTATATAATATGGACTATAATAACTTCAATTGTAGAGTTAAACTTTGATGTCACAATGCAAAGTTCCAGGGTTTATTTGTGGCAAGAGAATGCCACGGATAATTGCAAATTTTATAAAAGTTTAATTCGAACTACTACAATAAAAGAACTTACATGTGGCAATGAAATTGAGTGATTGAAATGAGAAAGTTAAGATGGAAAGTTTGTGAAATTATGAAGGATAGGAGTTACGACATAAGAAGATAAGATGGTAGAAATAAGACCTAAATGACTTAGGCATGCAAAACCAAGGCAGAAGATGCACCAACATGGCATATCAACTGAATAAACTCGAAAGGAATACAAACAAAATGGATGGATCAAAAAGTGGCATGGTTGGCAGTTGAGAAAAAACGCCAAGCATAGACACCTCAAATATTTCAACAAGAACAACGAAGGATGAGGATTTATAAAGCCAAACCAAACTGAATAGACATGAAATGAATAGAAACAAAATGGAGGGATCAAAAAGTAGCATGGTTAGCATTTGAGGAAAAAGGAATGCATAGACTAAACACCACATATAATTCAACAAGAACAACGAAGGATGAGGATTTATAAAGCCAAACCAAATAATTGGGAAAATGTTAAAAACGAAGATAATGATAATGACATGCTAGCCACAATTCTGCGCAAATTCTTATGAAAACATCCAAGCATACAGCATATTCTAATGGAAAAGTAAAATCAGAGCATCATATGTAAAATATATCTCATGAAGAAAATATGACACTTTCCATTTTGATTCTAATTTCTAACAAATGCAGATATGTACCTGTAAGTGTGTTATCAGCATTGCAAGAAGCGCATATGAACCAATTCCACCTGAATATACCTGCAAGTGAAATTAGAGAACGAAAAATGACTGGACAGTAAATCAAAAGGTGGATGATGAAAATAAAGCATCAAATTATCAATATCTTAAACCTCATTCAGTTCCCGCTGCTGAAGAAACACTTTCAAAATCAAACACAAGTGCCGTAGAGGAGGAATCTTTTCCACAGCATCCTGGATAAGGATTACATCGAACTATTAATTAAATATTAAATTAAATTCACAATTAAAATAACATCAACTAGCCATAGCCCATGGGACAATTATCAGGAATTAACACCTCTAACAAATAAATCAAGGATTAAATTCCAGGAAAGTCCAAAGAAAAAAAAATGTGATCGTAGTGAGATGCGGTGATCATCAATAATAGGTGTAACTCTCCAAATAAAGAGACATGCTTCTTGTCCAGAAAAAAATAAAGCATGCTTGCAGTTTGCAAAATTTTAGCATGCAGGGAAAAACTCTTGTTTGTATAAAACTTAATAGAGTTTACATGATATTTGCATTATTTGAATAAAAATAAAAATATTTTCAAAAATTTCCATTTTATCCCTACGCCCACTATCAAAAGATCCTTTCCAAAGATATGTAAACATGATAAGAACATTTGACAAACCAACATAATGCAGCCCACTCCTCCCCCATAACTCTGTATGTATGTTTTTATACCAAAAAAAAATAAGCTTAAGGTTTAATTCCTCACGCACCAAACCTCCAATCCAAACATACAGCAAACACTATACTACGCTCACTAAGCCTCTCTAGCATGGCCGTCACCACTCCTCTCGAGGTTTCTAGCACCCTGCACCCTTTCCAATGAAATACTAAAGTGTGCTCACCAAGCCTCATAGTGAGGTAATTACCTCTGCTTCAAATTGTTCAGCTTGCTGCTCACACACCCTTACCCCACCATTTCAAGCAGCTTCCGGTGTTATTCATCACAGGCACCTCTCAGATTAAACCCTCAATGTACAACTCCCCTTCTCACTCTCTCTAATGAAGCCGTGCTCAATCTTATTAGATAATTGAAGGAAAGTCATACTCAAAATAACTGTGAGAGCATCATATGAACAGAATAAAGGTGAAAGCAACAGCAACAGCAGCTCCCATATTCATTGTTTGCCACTACTTATGCTGATTCAATCAGCACAATACAATTCTAATCTCTTCTTTAATCACAGTCACTTGGTTATAACAAACTCTGCTATATCGAGCATACTGTTTCAAGAGTGGGTTGAAAGAAAAAACATTGGGTTAAAATGAAAGACTTGGGTTACTTCTTCCATCTGTTTTAGGAAATGAAAGGCGGATGTGTTATACCCGAACCACCAGTGCAGTTAACGATTGAGGGTTCTTATTTGAACAGTTAGTCTCGAGCAGCTTTTTGCAAAATTTGTTTCCTCAATACAATAAGGAGTGAATTACAGGGGTTGAACGTTAGTTCTGATCACCGTTTTGATTTGATGGGAAGAAGAAAGTCTTAAGAGTATATAATATAATGTCAACCGAGCATTTATAGTGTCGTCCTTCTATTGTGATAACATTTCCACTCTTTGATGCAACCAAAAATTACAAACTTACCTAAATAATAAACTATGGAGCAGATGCTAAGACCGTTGAGCCAAACTCAAGACACACCTAAAACAAGATCGCCTCCAAAAAATGGAAGACTTCCGACTTACAGTGATAACATAGATTCTAAGTAAACAGGGAACTACTTGATGTTATATGATACTTTTATGCAAGTTTTTCTTTTGGATTTCAATTTTATTTCACATTCATTTTACGTCTTGTAGAATTTTTTTCATATGTATGTCAATTTGTTAACTTTAAAGTAATAAAAAGTTGATACGTCATTTTTACATATTAATTGGGTATTATATAAAAAATACTAATATTTATTTTCTTTATGCAACTTGTAAATTTTTAGACATGCCTCAAAACGCCTTGACAACCAGTCTTACAAATAAAAATTGTCTCAATACCCAATTGTAAAATTAAACCTTGCTTTTAAAGTTTATATTTTAGACATGAATCAAGGTCAAAAATATAAGAGCAACGATACAACGAGATTGATCGAAGCATCCAAGGATAATGAGGATTAGGAACCTTCACCAGTGGACTTATCTGTCGAGAAGAAAACTGTGCCAGATCGAAAAAGCTTAGAACGAGACTTCAAGGTGAGGTGATTGTCATAAGAACATTTTTAATGGTTGACATAAAAAAATTTAAGAGAGAAATAGGTAAGCATTCGGCCAATAGAAAAACATCTGATTATTGCAATGTTTTCGAGCTGATGTAAACGTAAGCTAGACTTCCAAACCCGTAGGTTTCTTGATGCTCCAGTGTCTTTCCTTTCAACTCAGTTAAAATTCATCGGCATTCAAAGCTTGTTAAAACTGATTGAATTAGCTAAGTAGTGGCAAACAGTGAATAAAGCGTAACAGCACCTCCGAATGGTCTTCAATTACCATGGTAATTTACATTTGCGAGCTATTCTGACTCCGATTGAGCGAGAGATAGATAGAAAAAATCTAAACTACAAAAAACAGCCCCCCTCAACTAAGCTACTACGCAGCTGATCTTAAGTCATTTCTCCCTAATGTGGATGCAGATGCTAAAGACACTGATCGGAAATACCATACACAAAGCAGAGAGAGCACAACCGAGACCAGAAGACCAAGCTATTCCAAACCCGTAGAAAACCTATCTCTTAATAGCAATCAGCATAAGGGGATCCCAAGAACAGCCCCAAGAAAACCATTAGCCAGCCCGAACAACCCACCAACAGCCAACGGTGCCGCCCCAAGCCTCTAATGGGAACAACCAAAGCATAGAAAATATCCAAGAGAAAGACACGGCCAGCCCAGGAACCAAACAACCACCTCAGGATCCGAACAGCTAGCCAAAACATGGGAAAAATGGGCCAAGCCCAATAGGAAAATTTCATACCAACGCCAAATGCCCAAAACAACCAAAGAAAGCTAGCAAGCCAAAGAAGCAACTTTGGGAATTAAAAATCAGCATGGTGAACACCAATAGGCGGGAACACCAATAGGCAAGTTTTGCCTACATCAATTCTCCCCATGTGGAGAATTCTCAACTCCTGATGAGATCGCCTTCAAACTTCCAAGATGCTCCAAAGGCGACACTCCTGCTTCCTGAATTAACATGTCATACTTTCTTTTGATGATCTCCTTTTCTCATTCAAATTCGAACAGGATTTGAAGCTTCTTAGCTTCAAATCTCTTGGCACTTAAATGCGGTTGCCTTTGAATCTTGAGAAGCTCGTTTTGTAGAGGGGATTAAAAGAATATGCTCGAGGTGGAATCCATTTTATTGTTGGAAGCATGTCCTTAAGAATCCAAGACATAGATAAATGACTTTCTTGTTTGCCTTCAACTTGATTGTTTTGACTTTCCATTTTTTTTTTTAAAAAGACACTGTTTGATTTAAAATGTGTGGTTTTGAAAAACATTAATTTTCTTTGGGAAAGTTTAATTTCTCAAATTTTAAAATTGAATATGTCATTATGAATGATATATCACCTCGAAAGGTGAACATATTATTCCCTAATGGGTTCAAAATACAAAACTTTCAATTCATCCTGATTATCATAGTCAAATTCAGGAAAGAATCACATATGACCTCGGAGGGTCAACATTAAATTCAATCGAGTATTTAACTATAATGATCCGGATATGAGATCATTAATTTCATAATCAAAGTAATGATAATAAAGCAATATATATTCCCGAGGAAAGATGATATTGCCTATTATCAATTATTTGAATATGACGATAACGATCGCCATTTTTTTTTATTTCCCAAAGATGATTAATTGAGGGTTTTGAAAATTATGATTTTCGATAATTTAGATCTGGTTTTCTAAATCTCCTACAATCGCAAGCCCTCATAATTAATTACATCATAGGGGAAACCAAAGTTTTCCTACGAATACTCTCGATTAAAATAGATGTATAAATTTTATTTAAGATTTCAATAATTTATATCAAAGAAAGGTAAGGTTTGGAATTTGAACAGAGATTGGATCAAATTTGAACACTTATTTTTAGAGTCAAAGGAGGAATGGTATGTGGTGTTTTGAGATTATGAATTACTTCAGAAACACCTCAGTCTATCCTAAGTGTTGGACTTGAATTTGATTAAAAGAAATTTTAAGTTTAAATGGTCAATTTCATTGATTAAAAAAGCGTTCAAGGTGTCCAAACAGAGGCGCGACTCAGTTCGAGGGGCTAACCCAGTGTCAATGTATTTGACGAGGCGTGATGATTTTTTTCAGCGAGGCGTACACATCGAGGCGTCACGCCTCGAGGCAATGTGAGGCGACGCCTCATTAGGATTCAACGGAGCTCACAACGAAGAACAAATTCCTTATCTTTCGAGCGCACTGCTTCCGCTTTGTCCCTTTTGAGAACTGTTTCGTGTTCGACCACAAGTGAGTTCTTCGATCCGGTAGGAGTGCTCGAGAACGACCTTTCTTCTTGTTCGACCGCTGATATGATTCGTCACGCTTCGTGTGAAGTCGGAGCTTGAACCGAAGGTAACACTACCTGTTCGACCACTGTTTAACACTACCTGTTCGTATACTCGGTACCGAGCGGTACATATTCGGTACCACTAGGTACATGCTCGGTACCGAGCCAGTACCACTCGGTACCTCTCGGTATCTTTCCATACAAACAACTTACGAACTTTAAAAACAAGCAAAATTTCAAAATTACTCTTATAATAAAATTTTGTTCCGGGGGCTTTGCCCCCGAAAACCCCCGCAGGTCGAAGCCCGCCAAGGAGCAGCGCCCCCTTGGACCCCCGGCAGACTGGTATATTGTTGTATTCATGTTGTTTTATTATTGGTAGTACAAATAATTGTTAAAACAAATCTTCAAATTCATAATTGACATAATGTTTTGTTATTTTTTGTCATTATTTATAATTTTAAATTAATTTATTTTAATCATTTTGAGACTTACGCCTCGCCTCGCTTAGAAAAAATGCCTCGATTCTCAATTTCGCCTTTTAAAACCTTGGTCAATTTTATTAGAAAATTGGGATTCAATTCCTTGAGGTTGAGGTCTTATGGCCCGAGCCTGCTTTAGAACCTAAGTCTAAGTTAAGCACTGGAAATTAGTAGCCTGAGCCTAGTTAATGAAATGCAAATCTGGACTTACCCCGGCCTGGATTGGGGAGCCAGCTAAACCACCTAAACGCTTCAAAACCATGTGTCCAATCATTAATGAAAGAGTGGTTAAAGATGTTAATTAGATTGAGTTTAAGAAAATCGGGGCCGACATCTAGAGCAGATTCCTACTTGGCCCCTTAACATATGTTGGGTAATTGATGTCTAAGTAAATACAATTAAAGATTCAAACACTTTTAAGTTTGTTATTAATGCAATGCATGATAGTCGACTCGATTAAATGCATGAATCAAAATGAAGCAATTTAAAAAATTAGGCTTAAAAAATATGTTTTTCCCTAGAGATTGCACAACATCCCCTTGATAAATCTGCACCCTCATAGGTGGTCTGCCAAAACCCGCAGGTGGGGAAATGGTTAACAAGGTAGCGAAGGTATAATATGATGCATGAAAAACCCTCGGTGAGTCTGAGTTTACTTCTTAGGACCGTTAGAGTTTTTATCTAAGTTAAATTTTTTAATTGGATCGTCACTAACTACAAGCCCGAATTTTTAATCCTAAGACTCAAGTGACTTTGAGAATGGGTCTTCTCGCTATCAACTTCTTCGTCCTTCTACAACTCCTTGGATCGTCGTGTCTGGTTATCCAAATGAAAAAAAATCCCCCCTTGGATGAGGTGTTATCTTTCCTCTTTGAATATTTTCAAAGTCATCCAAAATTGGAGCTCCAAATAGAGAGAGACTCTCCTTTAAGGGATGTCCCTTCCTCTTTAGATTCCAAATTAGATGTTTAACATCCCAATCTCAAAACATTTAATACATTACAACTCAATTTATATCCAATTACATTTGAAAAATAAAAATTCTATACTCGATCCTGCAGGATTATCCTAATAATCAGCAGATATATATATATATAATTCGAAGTAGTTAATATATATAAAATTTAAATTGCATAAATCATAGCCACGCTTGGCCATGCTCTTTTAATTTAAAGGGGGACTTAAGCAAATTTTTAAAGCACATGTGCAAACCATATTTTTTTATGCCCCCCTTTATTTTATTGCCCTATATGAGCAATTGAGCAAGGTCACCTGCATAAGATTGAATTAGTATAAAACGTTCCTAACCTAGGGGTAAATCTAACACAGAATCCAATCACATCACAGAATGCAGAAAGTAAATAAACAATCACATCAATATCATCAAACAACATGAAGTGAAAACTCGAAAATCCGGCACAGTGGAAAAGTAAATAACGACCTAACCTAAGACTAGAGTTAGTTGTCCTAGTAAATCATCTAAAGTGTGTGAAGGAGGCTGTGTGGTTTGGATATATCCTAGGTAGGGTAATTAGTTAAAGTTGTTTGACTCTAGTTGGTTAAAAGGCTTAACATAAAATTTAATTAAAGTTTAAATATTAATGATTTGAAATTGGTTGTAAGATTGATTTCAATTGTTTCTTGGATACCACATTTGTTTCTCACCGATGCCATGAAGTTTATTTCATCTTGTGACTAATTTAATAGCCTCGCAGGCCTAGGTTAACCAGTGGTACCCGGTATAGTTAAGTGACTTAAGTTGATTAAGATTTAAAAGTTAATGAATTTTAATTAAAGTTAGTTGATTGCTGGTTTTAGGGTTAATAAGAAATTTTAAAATGATTTTTGAATTTTAAGAATTTTTTTGAATATTTTAATCATTTAATTAAGGGGTTAAAAATTGACTTTTTAGTTAAGAGTGATTTCTGGTAATTTAATATTTTTACAAAATATTAGACCTTAAGATGAGTTGTTAGACACTATGTTTGCTGGATTTGAATTTTTCTACATTTAGTTATGAAGGTTTAAAGTTTTGACTTGATTTTGACTTAAGTTTGATCAAAAGTTGACTTTTTTAAATTTGAATGATTTCTAAAAGTTTGATATTTTTAATAAATATTAGATTTTTATATAAGTTGAATGTCTTTGAGTTTGTTTAATTTAATTTTTTTTTAATTAGTTATGATTTTTCAAAGTTTGACATTCTAAAATTAGTTAATTAAGGGGCTTTTTAATATTTTGAGTCCAAATGAACTCCAAACTTCTTGAAATCAACTCCAAATGTCACGACTAACCTAAGGAGAGATTTCTAAGTATTTGAGAGTTTTCTAGAATTTTTAAATATTTTAATTAATTAAATTAATTAAATATTGAATTTCACTTAAAATTAAATTAAGTTAAGATTTGCTGTCAAATCATAGGGCTTTTAATTTTCTTGAATTGAGGTTTGAATTCTGGAAAGTTTGAGGTATTATTTATATTTTTTGAATTTAAATTTGATTTATTAGAATTTCTAGAAGTGTTAAGGGCTTAATTAAAGATTTAATTTTAAGAAAATTAATTAAAGGGCTTAATGACTTCAAAATGTTCTAAAAAGTTTTTCTTAGAGCAGAGAATGTCACTAAGTTTAAGTGGTTTAAATTTAATTTCAAAAAGAGGTGTATCCTAATTTCAATAATTAATCTAAATTTTCTAGACAAAGGTCCTTAATTATTGTCCTTAATGATGTCACTAAATTAATTATGTTTAAATCAAAATTTCTAACCCTTGACAAACATATACATGCATAAACACAATCACAATCAATTCCTAAATCTAGGAGAGCCTAAGCTAAGTGGTGTGTGCTTCCTAAGCATGTAAGATACAAAGTTATCATGAATAATTAACGAATTGATTAGTGAATAATTAGGATAATATTCACTAACCAACCACATCAAATCTATTCATTCAAGACCAACCCATGCTTAAAATTTCAAGACCCCACTCAAGACTCTTAAAACTTAATCATATATAATTTTAAAATTAATTTTATATATGAAAGTAGATTAATTTAAGAAATTCTAGAAAATTTAAAAAAGCTTAAAATAATTTTAAGCAAATTTTAAAAATAGTTTTAAAATAAATTTGATAATATTTTAATAATTTAGAATGATTTAAAATAGGGGTTCTTTAGATTTTTGAAAATTATTTGAATTAAAATTACTTAAATATTAATCCAATATTCAAGTCTTAAGTAATTAAAATGATTTAAAATACCAAAAATATATCAAATTAATTTAAATTTAAATTAAATATCTTAAGGTAACTTTGTGAAAATTTAAGAAAATAACTCTAAACTAAAATTTGAATTTTAAAAATATTTTAATATAATATTAAAATAAATATTAATTTACTATAAAAAAATAAATAAGTAATTAAGATTATTTAAAAAGAATTCAAATTTTTATCTCTGAAATTAATTTTAAATTAAATTATTTTGTATTTTGAATATCTTAATATAGAATATTTAGAATTTATAATTAAATTTAAATACATATTGAATATTTTCAATGATTACACATATATTTAATATAATTAAATATAAGAAATATTAAATATATCTTAAAATTAAATTAATATAATTTATAAACACTTTATGAAAATAAGAGAACATATTTAAAATATATCAATCAAATTTTAAAAATATTTTAGGTATTTTTAACTATTTTATATATTTAATATTTGAAATGATTTAAAATATATAAAATACTTTAAACTAATATTAATTTCTAATTAAAGTATTTAATTTTCTGAACAATTTGATATATTACAATAAATTTTTGGATTAGTATTTAATTTTTAATAATTTTTTGAAATTTTTTTGTTTTAAAATGATTTAAAATAAGATTTAAATCATTTAAAAGTGTTTGGTGGCGCTGACGCGGGATGCGTGGCAGCGTCGGATTAGGGGATACAGATCGCGGCCAATCATTGCACCGCCAGCAATGATTGGGCAATCACTAAGCCACGGGTGCGGCTCACTTATCCACGTCAACGGACGATCGGCGCCGTTGGATGCCCCACGGTATGGAACGAGCGGTCTAGATGCAGCCAAATGGGATATTAGACAGCCAGAGCAGATCCGCGGTCGGACAGAATCACGAATTGCACGATCTAGACTATTGATCAGAGGATCAACGGTCCAGAAAACGTACATTCGCAGTGAACTGTGAATGACGCCCTAGAATTGATTTTCTCCTCGTTCTCCCAATCCAAACGATCAAAGTTCATGAAATTTTAAACATAAATAATTGGAATGAACATAATTAACGGGGATTGCTGGGACATAAATAAGTGAGATAAGGTTAGGGTTAAAATGATCTTGATTTTTAGCCTTTTGCCCTATTCAATCCCCTCCAGATTGAATGGAGGGTTGGAATTAATTGAGGGGGTTGCTGGGACGTTGCCAAGTGTCCATGGGTAGTTGGGAGCAGAGGATTAAAGGACATGAAGGACAAGCCACGTGAAAAGTGAGCTTTGTCCTTATGTGAGCATGTGGGATTGATGTGAGCCATTGGATCTTCATCCAAGGGTTAAGAAAACTATTAAGAATATTCCATAAGCTGTTTAGACATCTGGAATGGTTTTAAATGGAGTGGGTTAGCTTAAGCTAAATGATTTGGCCATCCTTGACTCATTTGACTATTTGAGAGTTTGGTTTGACTGTTTGACCAGTCAAACAAAGTGCTAAAATGGCAAGGAGGAATGCTTCTCTGCTGACTAAGCATATCCCTAGGCTTACAAGCAATGTGTTTGGAATTTAAAGAGTGTTTAACTAGGTTTGACTACTTCTAGTGCTCATATTGACTGTTTGACTAGTCAACATGACACATAATATGGTGAGGTTGCATGGAAAAATGCCTTGAGCTAGTTAGATAGATTGAAGAAGATTTGAGGCTTAAGGATTGAAGCTTGAGCATATGGAAGAGAGTGAGTTGGTTTGACTAAGTAGGATGGGTTTGAGTCCATTGCACTCCTAATAATGATTAAGCTGCATTGGAAGATGCTTTGAGGTTTAATTTGAAAAGGTTAAGTTGAAGTTTGAAGAAAACTTCAAAATTGCCCTTAAGGGACATTTTGGTCATTTTGACCCCGGGTCAACTAAGGGTCAAAATGGGTCCACCAAAATGCAGTTTGATGCTCAAGAGGTCAGAATTAAGGTTCTGTATGTGATTAGAGGCTTTGGAGAAAGCTCTAAGGTCAAGATCCACTGGGTCTGGATTGGTCATAGTGACACACACGATAACCTAGACGCTCTGATACCAAAATGATGCAACCAAAAATTACAAACAAAATAAGATGTTAAGCTTGCAAACTCAAGACACTACAAGATTGTCAAAAAACAAGACTTCCTTACAATATAGCTTAAACATACACAAAATAACTTCAAATATAAAAATACAACACTATTTTCAATTTGATTGTTTTGACTTTTCCATTTTTTTTAAAAGACACACATGATAACCTAGACGTTCTGATACCAAAATGATGCAACCAAAAATTACAAACAAAATAGGATGCTAAGGTTGAAAACTCAAGACACTACAAGATTGCCAAAAAACAAGACTTCCTTCCAATATAGCTTAAACATACACAAAACAACTTCAAATACAAAAATACAACACTACTTTCAACTTGTAAATAACATAACCAACTTACTACTAATAAAGTTTAGAGAAGAATGATACAATTAGAAGGGCTACCGTGGAGAGAAAAACGAGACGAATTATAAGAAGAGAGGAAGGTAGAAGATAATAGCTCGCAAGCTATTCCAAACCCACAGGTTTCATGCTCCAAAAAATTTCATTTCTTAAACTCTCTTAATAACAGCAAACAACCCCCTATAAATAGGGGAAAAAATACAAACAACCCTCCAAAAGGTGGCGCCCCAAGACTCCAATGGGAGCAACCAAAGCATGGGAAATACCCAAGAAAGAGGGCACAGCCAGCCCAGGAACCAAACAGCCAGAAAACCATTGGCCAACACAGGATCCAAACAGCCCAAAAAACCAACAGTCAGCCCCCAAAAAGGTGGTGCCCCAAGCATCCAATGGGAGCAGCCAAAGCATGGAAAATACCCAAGAGAGAGGCTTAGCCAGCCCAAGAACCAAACAGCCAGCTCAGGATCTGAACAGCTAGCCAAAACATGGGAAAAATGGGCTAAACCCAAAAGGAAAATTTCAACCCAACAAAAAATGCCAAAAAAAACCAAAAAAAAAAAGCTAGAAAACAAAGGAGCAACTTTTGGGAATTAAAAATCAGCATGGGGAACACCAATAGGCAAGTTTTGCCTACATCACTATTGCTCTAGCTAACAATCCGATCTTCCATGCAAGGACGAAGCACATTGAGGTGGATTACCATTTTATTAGAAATTGTATCAACTCCCAAGAAATTATTGTTCATCATATTGCTTCACAAGCTTACGGTATCTCCAACACCACCAGCTTGAGGAGCCCTATTAATAGAATAAAGGCAACAACAACAGTAGCTCCCATATTCATCGTTTGTCACTACTTAAGCTGATTCAATCAACACCATATAATTCTAACTACTTCTTTAATCACAGCCACTTGATTATAACAAATTCTATTATTATGCTAATTTAACTTTCCTCTCTTTATATATATAAATATCATGCACTGTTTCAAGATTGAGTTACAAAGAAAGACTGGGTTATTCCTTCTTCCCCCTATTTTTGGTTCTCTATTCTTTCTTGATACGCAGGTATGAAGGTTGAATTCAAGAACAACTAGTTCATCAGCAAAGTATGATATCTAATTCTGTCAACAACAAACTTCACACATCATGTATAAGAAGGATTTTACCATCCTGTCTTCTCACTATTTTGTTGAATCAATTTCATGCAATGTTCATGAACTGCCAATTCAATTCAAGTCACATGGCCAGACATGTTGGTCCAAAAGATATGCTAGTGAGGTAGGTCTCAAGCAATATAGAAAGTAAATAAGTATTTTTAATTCATACATTGAGGTAAAATGATTAATAAATGGCGCATTATGCTAACCAATAGAAATTGACTTGGCTTAAAATGTCGATGCTTGCAGACCTATTCCTATCTTTCCAGGATGGACGCAATGTAACATCAAATATACAAGCCCTCTGATCAAAAGAAAATTTCCTCCCTTATCTCAGAAAAGAGAGTCATCAAAATAAATCTTCCTCATCCAAAGGCCAGGCAGACGCATCCCACATGAGGCGCTGATCCACAAGGACGATCCATAAATATTTTAAGTTGTAAGACATACTTGAATGAAAAATAAATAGCAAAAGGGGACCATTATTGATGTGGATCCTAATCCAATGGCTTCATTTCTTTCCTGCCGCTCTCTGTCCACTAGATCTCTTTCATGTGGATATATGTTTTAGCATAATAATTTCCTGTTAATCAATTCTACTCCATTCAATTATTTCCCTTCTGTAACTTCTACGGCTTTGTATTTAATGCTGGATTGAATCTGCATGCAGCCTTCTCTGGAACCTCCTGTGGCTTCCTGATTATCTTCTGCGACTTCTATTCACTAGCCCAACTCCTGCAGCTTTCTAATCGGCACCTATCTCCTGCAGTTTTTGATCAAGCCTTCAAGATTTCATTGTCACCTAACCTTCCTAATTTAGTATTTTTGGACTCTTCTTAAGGTTTTTTCAAGGAAATATTCTACCAAGTTCTATAAATATAAATAAATGCCTGAAGCATGTACAAAAATACAATTAGTACTTGAAAGAATTTTTAATTGGATGTGCTACTAATTACACTTATATGATTTAATTCTCTGATCAAGTGGAAGACTCGAAGAATTTCAAAAAATGAAGAAAATCTCAAAATAGTCCCATAGTCCCCCCCCCCCCCCCCCCCCCCACTATTAATAAGCAGCAAATTTAGTCTCAAAGTATCACAATGCTAAATTTGGTCTCTTGACCATTGAAAAGTGATCCCTAAAGGTTTCAAGGCCGATATTCATAGTTAGCGTTAACGCTAAAAGATAAAGTATAGGATTGTTTAGGTAGTGCAAGTACTAAACTATACGGTGTACTAAAGTAAATTGGTACTGGCAAAAAAAAGTGCGAATAAAATAAGCAAGTACTAACAAAATAAAACTAGCACTAGTAAAAACAGAGCAGGTACGTGTAAAAATAAAACTAGTTCTAGTAAAACAGGTATTGGTAAAATAAAACTAGTGCTGGTAAAACAAGCAGACACTGGTAAGAACAGAACAAGTACTGGTAGAACAAAACTATTACTAAGAGAACAAACAGGTACTAAAACAGAATAGTGTCGAAACAAACAAGTAAAGCTATTACAGAAGTAGGAAGGCTACGACCAAAACCACAGTACACTGCTAAGAGCTAAAATAGAAGGCACTAGGGGTGCAAATGAGTCAAGCCGTCTCACGAGCTGACTCGAGCTCGACTTGTTAAGGAGCTCGCGAGTCGAGCTTATCGAGCATCGAGCTCGAGTTCGAGCTTAATTTCGAGCTCGGTGTATTAACGAGCTAGAGTTCAATAAATACCCTGTCCGGCTCGAGGACTCGTCGAGCCGGCTCAATTAATTTGGGCGGACAGCCGAATTTCCGACTACACTGCGAAGTGCAAAGAGTCGAATTCGGAAAGATATAGTGCTGAATCGGACGAATACGAACCGGATGAAAGCAAATAAACATTAATTCGCCGAAGCCAAAAGCCGGTTCACATACTTCATTCATTCGTGAGGTAGAGTGTGGCGCTCCTTCCTCAGCTAGGGCATTGTTATTTGCCTTCGTTCTTCCGGTGCTCGACCTGCTATCTTCTCTGGTTAGTTCGCTTATTTCCTTCATCATCGTTTCTTGACTTCATTCTTCCGGTACTCGAGCTACTAACTGCTCTGGTTAGGTCGCTTCTTGCCTTCGTTCATCTGGTGCTCGAGTTGTTATCTGCTCTAATTTAGGTAAGTTCGGATTCAATTAACTTTGCTTCAGTTTTTTTTTTTTTTTTGCCTGAAGTTCTTCTTATGTTCGCACAGTTGAGGACTTCGCGAGTTCATCTAAGGAAATTTTCGTTGAAGCCATTTGATAGGTATACTATTAGTAAACAGATTTCTTTTTTTTTTTTTGAAATTATTCTTCGTTGTTTCGTTATCATAGTTTCGTTGAAGCCGTTTGATGATTATTGAAGATCTACATGAAAAGTTCAGTAAACAGATCGGATTACCTTTGTTTAAGTCGTTATCATTGTGGTATAATCTCAATTATTATTATTTACTAAATCTAATGATTACTTATAATTACTGGTAAAGAACTTTGTGAGGATATGAGGTTCTAGGATAAAGTTTTAGTTGCCAGAAAAAAAAAATCCTTATTTATAATAATGAAGCATATTTAGGAGAAATTTGGTATACTGTTGTACATTTTAAATCAAACATTAGACTGGAAAGTCAGATTCTTGTTTTGTTTTCTTGGAAATTATTTTGGTAAACATTATATGGTGGCCATTTGTTTTTCTTGCCCAGGTTTGAGAAAAGGTACATCATTCTTACAAGGTTTTGAAGGTTAAGAATGTTGTTGTTGCTTTTAAATACCCTCTCAATAGAAAAAAGTTCATTCGTGCTTTACTTAGAAATAACCTATATATTGCATCAGAATTTGTTAAGTTGAATTCCACATTTGCTTGAGCAGTTGAGCTAGAGGTTTCCTTTCAAATGTTTTTTTTTTTTTTTGTATATGTTTATACATGTATATATTCCTTATAGCGAATTATTGTTAAGTCAATGTTTGAATTAACTTATATGTGTTTTCATTACCTATTTTAGAATGTCACCCGAACCAATTGTTGAAGATAATATTAGTGAGGAAATAATTTTGGAGACAGTTGATGAAGTACTATCTGATAGTTTAGAGGCAAATGTTGGATTGACTGAAAATGATGTTGTGGTACAGGAAAATAAAGATGTAGAAGGGGATATTGTAGGCACATTTAATCAGAATGAAGATGAAAATCCAATTGCAACAAAAAAAATCAGAAGAGATTCGTGCTCACTATGGCTTGAAGGACAGGACGAAGGTATCCATTTTTAATGCTTTAGTAATTTGTTGAGTATTTATTTTATCACTAACATACTTTGCGGGAAGAAGAAGATGATGATGAAATTGAGTACCAATTCCATGTGCTTAATATGATTTTCACGGTAAAGTGCTTTTTATTTGAAATATTTTTATAACCAAAGATAACGACAATTGATATAATAAAAAATCAATTTTCTTTTAAATTTTGTAGATTGGCCTTTGGCACAAAAAATTGCCTAAACATGTTAAAGGCTTGGAGAAATTAAAATTGGTAATGGTTTATTTATTATTTGTTTTATATATTTTTCATTATCTTTAAATTTTGGCAACTGTCTTAAAACTCTTGTCATTGATTACAGGTTGTCAAAGATGTTAAAGATGAAGAGATGATGGAGAAATTATTTTTCCTTTTTTTTTTATTTTGTAATGTTCTAGTTTAGTTACTTTAGTAAATGTAATTTGAACTTTGTATGGACATTTGTAGTTGTATTTCCCTTTCATTTTAAAGCTTTGTATGGATATTTGTTTTAAATTAGGTTCTGCTTGAGTTTATTTATGCTTCAGTTGTATTTCTGCTTAAATTCTTTTCTCAAACATTTTTTGGTTGTTTTAGATGGCTTGCATGAAGCTAGGCACATATTTTGGAAGGAAATTGCTGTAGAAATTGCTAGGTGGTGAAAATTTTGTCAGTTATAATCTTTAAATATTGTTTTTGTTGAAGAACTTTTGTTATATGATTATGGTTGTTTGATGAAATTGCTTGTTTGCATTATAGCTAAACATTAAATAAGATATATGGCTGTAAAAATGTGTTTGAAACCAATAAAAATGTGTCTCGAACCATATCAACTGAAGCCTGCAAGGAATATCAGGAGAACGGTCCTGAGCTTCCACCTGGGCTTTGGGAGGAGATAATAGCGGGATTGGAATTTGTTGAGAAGCAGATTGTAGGATGTTTATAATTTAGGAGAACAATATGCAAGTGTTTTGCTAAGAAATACTATACAAAACATTTAGTTCCAAAATAATCAATAATACATCAAAACATCATTTTAGTGCTGAAATTTCTAAAAAAAATATTCAATTCGAGCCGTTTATCGAGCCAGCAATTGAGTCGAGCTCGAGCCAATTATTCGAGCACGAGCTAACGAGTCGAATTCGAGCCAGGAATCGGACTCTCGAGTCGAGCTCGAGCTCGAGCCAACTGTATATTAACGAGCCAGGCTCGAACCACCTATGACTCAAGCTCGACTCGACTCGTTTGCACCCCTAGAATGCACTAGTGTCGAGTGGTGGGGTTTGTAACTACTCTAAAGCCAATTTAATAGGCAATCACTAGCAAAAATAGGATAAATCTCAGCTAAATTAGTGCACATAACCTCCCAAGGGGAGTTATAAACCATCCCAAGGAGAACAACAAATCCAATATTCGGGTCACCTCTAATAGAGGCCGTAAGACCCGCTACTCGGGCTACTTCTAATAGAAGCCATAAGACCCACTCGTACCCAAAACCTTTGGGCTACTTCCAAAGTGAAACAGTACCACTTTTAACCCACAAATGGGCAACCTCTAATAGAGGTCATAAGGTCCTCTATTCTTGCTACTTCCAAACGAAGTCGTAAGACCTGCTACACGGGCTACTTTCAATAAAAGTCATAAGCCCCGACCCAAATCCAAACTACAAACAATTCCCAAATATCGTCATAAGACCTAACCTAAACCTGAACCTAAACTACGGGCAACTCTCAAGTGGAACTGCAAAACCCAACCCAAACCAAACCAACCTACATCTATCAACTTCAATTTACTCGGGATCCCTGCGAAAAGACAACCCATGACTGCTAATCAAATTCCCTTGACACTACAGTCACAATTCTTAGTGCTAGTAGACTGAAACTTATGGCATACCCGGGATGATGAAACCATGAGATCTTGATCACGTGTACTTTCATCCCCCACAATTAAGACTAAAACACTTAAATACTTTTGCACTTCTTACACAACTAAAAATATTTTCATCCTCAATCGAGAGTGTTCTTCTACGCGTTAAAAGGGGTAACTAACTAAGAGGGCTTGCGCTCATAAGAACTGGAACCTCAGAACTAAATAAATCCTGATGTCGATTATTAGGAGAAATCTAGTTAATTAAAATTCCAATCTACCTCGGGGAATGGGACTTAAGCCTTGCGAA
Source organism: Dendrobium huoshanense (assembly GCA_016618105.1). Lineage (NCBI taxonomy): Eukaryota > Viridiplantae > Streptophyta > Magnoliopsida > Asparagales > Orchidaceae > Dendrobium > Dendrobium huoshanense. The sequence continues at coordinate 63,617,402 of CM028351.1, forward strand.
AGACGGGTTCATATCGTAGCGCAACCATTCATTTTCCTGAAGGTGAATGATAGGAAATACTTAAAGATCTCAAGTAAACCCTAACAAGATTGACAAAAACAGCGGGAAAACTCCATAAATCCAATAAAAAACAAACAAAAACAGTAGTTTTTATTATAGAAACCAAACCAACAGAAAAGAAATTGCAAGATACAATTGAACCCCAATTCGAGAGGAGGATCCTTCTCTCTCAATCTCTAGACGCCACTAGAGCCCAAAAAAAAACCTAAGAGATCTCAAATTCAAGATGCCCTAACCTTAGGAAAACAAATTAATTAATGCATACAATCAAAAAAGAAATCTCCAATCCCTACATTCAAATTTTCCTCCTAACTCCCTCAAAAATCTTTCCTAAATAGCTCCCTTGGACCCAGCGGTTCGAGCAGCGTACAGGAGAGGCAAAATTCTTCCACCTCTATTCGCCTGAGCCGGTCCAATGTGGACCGGGTAGACCGATCTAACAATACTCCCCTCCCAAAGACCCACCTTGTTTGCAAGGTGGAAAGACAACACCCTCCTCCATTCCCTCTTCATCACAAATGATAAGAACATGAAGACAACGTTTAAAATTGCGCAATGAAAGGCGCGCCTTGAGGCGCGCCTCAGCGCAATTTCGTCCAATTAAGCCTCAAAGCCTACGCAATAAATTTAGTTTATGAGGCTTACGCCTCAAGTTTACTGAGGCGCGCCTCGCCTCATTTATTTAAGGCGTCGCCTTTTTAAAACTTAACCTAAATTTTTTTTTTTAGTCTCAAACTATACCCCGTTGCCGACGTGGCGCGCCTAGTGAAATGTCGACGTGGCATCAACATTTAAACCCTTGTAAAGGTCGAATGGCGGAGTCGACGTTTCAATTTTCAAGTTACAGTAAACTTTCGAACTTTCAAGCATTCATCCGGAGGAATTTCAAGCATTCTTCACTCAATTTCTTCTAAGATGGCGTCACCCCCAAAGAAAAAGGTAACTTAATGCTATGTTTTCTGTTTTGTAATGCGTATTTTATGGTTATGATATGCGTTGGCGTTCAAGGCTCTCCGATTTTATGCTTATTCTATGCGTATGCATGGCTTCTCCGAACTTTTTAAATGTTTGATACTGTGATGCCATCGTGTTTTCTCTGTATTCAGGGTTTATGATAAATTTATGTTGAAATTTGAAACATAAAACCTAACCAAATTTTAAACATCGAGTAAATATGCGTAGGCTGTGCGTACGCAATGCGTCTTTTGTACGTACTCTATGCGTGCACGTTGCTTACTCCATGCTTATATTGTGCGTACGTTATGCGTGCGTATAATTTGCTGTATGTTTCCTGTACTGTGCGTGTGATGTGCGTAATATATGCGTGTAGTATGCGTACACTGTGCGTGACCGTTGCTTATAGTCTGCGTATGTTGTGCGTACTTTATGCGTGTGTATAATTAGTTGTATGTTTCCTATACTGTGCGTGAGATGTGCGTAATATATGCGTGTACTATGCGTACACTGTGCGTGACCGTTGCTTATAGTCTGCGTATGTTGTGCGTTTTTTGTGCGTATCTCATTTACTTTTTTTAATCTATAATTTTTTACAATTTTCAGATATATGTTCGTCCAATTACCTATAGATGCTATGTTTCTTCGTTCCGAACAAACTGTGATAACTTTGCTCGGCAAATTACTCCTGAAGTCAAGGACAAATTGAAAGATTTAAAGATGATACAGTTTTTGGAATTTCCTGGGTTTGAGCAAAATGTCCCTCTTATTTATGAGCTGATCTCAAGGTGGGACATTTCAAAACAATGCTTTGTTATAAAAAGTCAACCCATTCCTTTCACTGCTGATGAAGTGGCCCTTCTTACTGGTCTGCCAAATAAAGGAGAAGAAATATCCTGACATTCCTTAGCACATACTTCAGTTACATCAACGGATATAAGGAATGACATGACGGAGTTGAACAAGAAAACCCCCCCGGAGACTATGTTAAGAACGTTTATCATGTATTTATGTTCAAATTTACTTTTTCAACTTAACAACTTCAAAACCCCCAAGTTGATTCAAAGAATAGCAAATAATCCAGATGAATTTTTGTCAATAAACTGGACTAGTTCAATTAGGGAGTTTTTAGTTGGAGAGTTTAATAAGGCATCCTCCAAGATTTCAAATAAGAAGCCAGCAGATTACATCAACGGTTTTGTACATCTGCTAATTGTGAGTGATAACTGCTAAATTCATTCAAAATTTTATTGGCTCAATGTGAGTGCTAAAATTTTCTTTCATCTTATACAGATTTGGTTCCTGGAGCATACTACTATTCATGCTCATATGTATGCTGACAGAAGGCCCTGTTTTCTTCGATAAGCTGATGATATTGTATATACTACAGAGGTGATAACTAACTTATTTGCTAATATAAGAAAAAGTCAGATTTGTAATATCCTACAGACAGTTTCCCAGGCTGAAATGGATATGGTTAATTTTGAGAAATATCCACCAGACAGTCCTACATCCCCTGATTCCCCTCATGACATATCCACACATCAAAACAACCCCCCCCCCCAATCTCCCCATCATGCCCCACCTCCTCAGCAAGACCCCCACCAATCTCCCCATCATACCCCACCTCCTCAGCAAAGAAACAATAATGAAATCCTGCCAAGAAACATATACAAGACTTTTTCGAGAATTTGAAGACAGACTGAGCACAAAGTTTGAAGATCTTACTGAGAGAGTTGGAGTTATTGAGGTCAAACTCAATAATTTCATTGATCAGAGCAAAGAAGTACCTCAAAAAAGATTTATTACCTACTCAACCTACTCTTCATCTTCCAATAAGAGACAGAGATCAGATATCCCACCCCACAACCTCAATGAACCCAATGAGTCAATCTCACCAAAAGATCCAATCCCAACAAATGAGCCAGTCCCAGCAGAAATGCAACTTGTTCAATATACAAATCCAAATGAACCAATACCTGTAGATAACATTCAAATAAAACCTGTAACTTATGTTCATGCAGTTGAAATAGAAAATTACAGAGGTCTTCAGTGTTTGACTTCTGAGAAGAGAAATTTTGTGCTAGAATGTTTGAAGTTCTCTAAAAGGTAAAAAATTGCAACTTTATTTTTGTTTGCAGATCTGTATGCGTATGATATGCGTGTGGTATGCGTATAATATGCGTGTGTTATGCTTGTGATATGCGTATGATATGCGTGTGTAATGCGTGTGTTATGCGTGTGTTATGCGTGTGATATGCGTACGAAATGCGTATTTAATGTTTTTTTTTTGCAGGGATGATAGTATCTTGTTTGTTATTAACATTCTTATTTCCAGATCTGAGATTGATGAGTTATTAAGCGACATTTGGTTAGGCAATGAACATTTAGATATTTTTGTCTATCTCTTAGATGAGAAGTGTAACCTTATGCCAGACAAGTACCATAAATTTCTATACATCTCTCCAATTTATTGGGTTAGTAAATTAGTATTCAATTTATCAGTTTAACTATTGGATTAGTAACTTAGTATCCATTATTCCATTCTAAATTCTTACATTTACTATTTGCACTTGCAGAATAACAAAGGAAGGGAAAAAATGTCCAAATTGCAAGTCAACCATATAACCGAGCTTTCTGTTACTTCAAACAACATTTTATTACAACCAATCATTGATTCCGATCACATTACCCTTCTGGTTGGTTTGCTGAAAGAACACAAGTGGAAATTTTATGACTCATTGGACCGCCGCGTCAAAGAGCATAGGCTTGTTGTTCCAAAAATCGTAAGTGTTAGTCTGTTAGATACTTAGATGAATATGAACTCTTAAATTTTTAAAGAAATTACTGAACTAATCATTGCTCTACATATATTTCAGCTTAAAGCTCTATATTCTGACACGAAAGGAGCGTTTGATAGTGATATCAGAAAATGGAAGCTTTCTACCATTAAAGTTATACCAAAACAGGATAACTCTTTTGATTGTGGAATGTATGTCTGTAAATATATGGAAAGAATATGTCTTGAAGGCAACACTGATTGGACTGATAGTACAAATTGGCAAGGAGACATGCCAAAGTATAGGGCAGAACTTGCATATGAAATATTTTGTAAAACGTTGCCAAAATAACAGTTTTTCATTGTGTATAAATGTTTCTGTGTATAAATGTTTCTGTGTATTAATATTTTTCATTCTGATTCTATGTATAAATATTTATCTGTGTATAAATATTATTTACATTGTTTTGAGTAAAAAATTACATATTAAATGATAATACGCATACATTAAGCATAGTACGCACAACGAACTCATAAAATACGCATTACGAACGCACAAATGACGCACAACGAACGCATAGAGTACGCATAACGCACGCATGACACACGCACACATAAGCAGTAAATTTTATTTATAAAATTCTATTAAATATTTTATGAGCCTTTAGACAGATATGGTTGGGAGGATAAGAAAGTAGGTTGATTCTTTATGAGCCTTTATTACTTACTATTGCTCAACATTCATATTTCTACTATATAATGCGAGACCACTTGAAGAAAAGTGTAACTCATGATGTAACCACTAAAGAATATATCTTTCAATTCTATGTATAAATGTTATTTACATTGCTTTGAGTAAAAAATTACATATTAAATGATAATACGCATACATTAAGCATAGTACGCACAACGAACTCATAACATACGCATTACGAACGCACAAATGACGCACAACGAACGCATAGAGAACGCATAACGCACGCATGACACACGCACACATAAGCAGTAAATTTTATTTATAAAATTCTATTAAATATTTTAATTAATATATATCTTTGCTTGTAAGTTACTTTACATTAAAATAATGAAGAAATAAGGAATATGATGTTTATGGCTCTTGTTGGATTTTTATGATTTCATTTTCTAGTCTTGAATATGATACTTGAACAAGTACAAAGGGTTTATGGCTCTTGTTGGATTGTAATTAAGGAAGAGAAATAATGAATATAATGTTTGAAAGATTGTGTTTAGCAATTGCGTTCAAATATTAGTGTTTGAATTTCTTATTTGTTTTAATAATTTATGTTTAGCAAAATAATAATAATTTTATAAATGATTTTGAAATGTTTTTTAAATAATACGCACAACGAACGCACAAAATACGCACAACGTACGCATAATACACGCACAAAAAAAGCACAACGTACGCATATAGTACGCATAAAATACACACTCATTCTATTAAAGGTTTTTGGTTACTTTCATTTAGTATGGAGTATGGACTGAGGGGCCGTGACATGAATAATAATTTTGGTTACTTTCATTTAGTGTGGACTGACGGGTGGCAGATATGGTTGGGAGGGTGGGTTGAATTTTTATGAGCCATTATTTACAATTTATTACTTACTATTGCTCAACATTAAATTTTTCACTATAAAATGCGGGAACACTTGCCTTATGGTAACGCATGGTTTTTTCAAACAGAAGTAATGCAGGCTTGACAGAAGGTTTGATTCTATTACGCCTTACCTTCTGTTATGCCTGCATTACTTCTCTTGTAATTATTTTGGTTTAATATCTTTAATAGAATGATTGATTTTATTGTACAATATAAATCATCTTTGACAACCAAGCCTTCCATTCATTACTACGATACTTATCCTCCTCCCATGAAATTGATGCCAATAACTTGTAAACATAAACATCTCTATCGTTATCAGGTTTATGTTAACAAGTTATTGGCATCAGGAACATGGGAGGAGGATAAGTATCGCAGTGATGAAGGGAAGGCTTGGTTGTCAAGATGATTTATATTGGACAATACATCAATCATAATTCCTGTAGGGAAGTTGATGTTGTTGTCTTGTTGAAGATGTACATTAGGTTCTCTTGTAAAATTATATTTGTTATAAATATTCTTTTAATTTGTTCTTATATTTTTTATATTGTACATAGTCATTAAATGTTCTTTTTTTGTATTTTTATATTTTAAAAAATACGCAATGTTGACGCAGAGAGCACGCATAGTGAACGCATATTATACCCATATATAACGCATAGGATACGCATAATGTACGCACAATAAAATAATTAACACTCCCAGTACTCAAACTATACCCAGAAAATCATGTTTTATTAACTATTAATACAAAATCATACATTAAATTACATCTGCTCCAAAACACGCAATATTCACGTAGATTGTACGCACAGAATACGCATAAATACGCATAGAGTACGCAGTGTTCTGCTTTATCGACGGCTCGACATTATATAATACTGAACACATCCAGGACGCATATTAAACACTAAACTTATTTGCTTGGAGGTTTCATCTACTGCGAGACTGCGAGCTGGGTTGCTGTCTTCTCCGTCCGACCAGCGTACGCTTTAGTCTGAGCCTCCGAGGCTGCTGTCTCCTCCGACCTGCATCAGGTCATATAAAAGATTAGTAAGAACTCGTTTGTTTCCTATTTCTCTCAATCAGGATAGTCAAAAATAAGGATAAGGCTGCATCAGGTCATAGAAAAGATCCAGCATGGAAATATAGCACTCAGGTGGATGTAGGAGGAAGTGATAAAACATATGTCTATCTGAAATGCAATTACTGTGATAAAGTTGTGAAAGGTGGTGTGACTAGGATGAAGGAACACCTTTCAGGCTCTCACAAGAATGTTGCTCCATGCTCCAAAGTTCCTGATGCTGTAAGGGATGAGATAAAGTCATACATGAATAAGTCTACCACATCAAAACATCTTGCACAGAAGCAATTTGAAGATAGAGTTGATGCTGGATCTTACTACGGGAGTGAGCGCAGCGTTAGGGATTCATCTTCTTCTATGAAGCCCATTCCATCTAGGGGTGCTAGAGGGCCTATGGATCATTACATGGTTGACACATCAGAGGATAGGCCTTCTACTACACAGAAGATGGCCCTAGAAAATGCAAGAGAGGCGCGGAGAAAAGTGTGTAAGGATATAGGCAGATTTTTCTACGAAAATGCTATTCCATTTAATGTAGCAACATCACCTGCTTATTACAACATGATTCGTTCAGTTGGAGCATTTGGGAGGGTTCAAACCTCCAACCATGTATGATTTAAGAACATTGATTTTGAAGGAGTTGGAAAGCACTGATAAAAGCATTGAAGAAATTAAGAAGACTTGGGCCCAAACAGGAGTAACAATTATGTCAGATGGGTGGTCTGATATCAAACATAGAAGTCTGATCAACATCCTCATTAATAATCCTTATGGTACTGTGTTTTTAAGGTCAATTGAAGCATCTGACCAGGTCAAAGATGTTGAGTTCATATCTAGATTATTAGATAGCATTGTTGATGAGGTTGGAGAACATTTGGTTGTACAAATTGTGACAGATAATGCAAGTTCTTATAAGGCTGCAGGTAATAAACTTATGGAGAAGAGGAAACATTTGTATTGGACTCCATGTGCTGCACATTGCATAGATCTGATTCTTGAGAAGCTTGGGGATCTACCTCAACATAAAAATGCACTCACTAAAACCAAAAAAATAACCAAGTTTATTTACAACCACTCTTGGGTTCTAGCTCTTATGAGAAAGTTTTGAAGAAAGAAATTCTAAGGCCAGCCGCAACAAGATTTGCCACCGCATACTTGACCTTAGAGAGCATGCTGGATGCCAGACAACCTTTAGAGGCTATGTTCACATCTACACAGTGGTTGAGTTGTGCTTGGGCAAAGAAGGCTGAGGGAAAAGAGATTAGAAAGATTGTTTTAAATGACAGATTTTGACAAAGTGTCTTATATGCCATTACAACTACTAGACCTTTGGTTCATGTTTTAAGGATGGTGGATGCTGAGAAGAAGCCTGCAATGGGTTTCATCTACAATGCTATGGATGAAGCCAAAGAGATGATTGCCTCCAACTTAGGAGGCAGTGAGGGAAGCTTTAGGAAAATTTGGAATATTATTGATGATAGGTGGGAACTACAGCTGCACCGACACTTGCATGCCGCTGGCTACTACCTAAACCCTCAATATCAATATGCAGAGAACAAGTCTACAAACCCTGAAATAAAGTTGGGATTATATCATTGCATGGATCGTCTAATAAGTGATGCAACTGAAAGATCAAATGCTGACTTGCAATTGGTACCTTTTAGGAACAAAGAGGGTTTTTTTGGATTACAACAAGCAAAAGATACAATTACCAAACGATCTCCAGTTGAGTGGTGGATTCAATTTGGTGATGGGACTCCAGAATTACAGCGTTTTGCTGTGAAAGTTTTGGGCTTGACATGCTCTTCATCTGGCTGTGAAAGAAATTGGAGTACCTACAACCAAGTACATACAAAGAGGAGAAATCGCTTGTCGACATTGATGATGAACTCACTAGTGTACATTATGTACAATAGGAGACTCAAAGATAGAAATTTGAAGAAAAAATGATTAATGGATGATGAAGATCCTTTGCTTTGTGATGATGTGGCATCTGATGATGAGTGGTTTGTAGATGATGAAGTTGAAGTGATGCCGTCTGAATTACAAGATGAAGATTTAAATGTTGATTTCTTTGATGGTCTTAAAGCATCCACATCCACAACAACTCAAGAACAAATCAAAAAAGGTATATAAATAATATAGTTTTCTTTTCTTAGACTTTTATTAATGTATTACACTATTATTCATTATGATATTATTCAAAAATATTTAGGGAAGAGGAAGATAACTAATAATGAGGAAGAAGAAGCTGATTGGGAGATATTGGACTCTATAGGAGAGGGGTGATACGCCTTAGGGTTTCTCAATAGTTCTTCTCCTTCAAAGATAAGAACGTCTCCACCCAATCAATATAACACAATCACAAAAGAAGTGGAAAGAAGAACATTGCCATTGCATTAAAATCCAAACGATAATAAGATAAGTTTGTCCACTTCGAGAAGGACAAGGTCTCCCACTACAAACCCTAGAGAACAATAGAAAAGAAACAAAAGGAAAGTCTATTCTTGCATAAAAAACCCAATGAACCCTAAAGAACTCTTTTATACTATCCCTACTTCTCTCCCCAAGCCCCCTTTCTCTCGCCGAGCGGACGAATCCCGCCCTTCCGTCGCTGATAGACCCGCGCGGGTCTTTTTGGCTGGACCGGGTGAACCGGTCCAGCATAAGGATGGACCGGGTTCACCGGTCCATCAATACCGCCCTCTAGGAGATCAACCTTGTCCTCAAGGTTGAAGTCTGGAAATTGCTCCCGCATGGCTTCGTATATCTCCCAAGTGGCCTCATGTGTTGGTAAGTCCTTCCACTCGATGAGCACCTCCCTCTTGCCTTGATCGTTCTTCCTCACTTCCTTCACCTGTAGTGGCTCAAGTAAGAATTGCATATCTCCTGTGAGGCCCTAGGGTAGAGTAGGAGTTGCCATAGTATGATCCCCTATGCACTTCCTCAATAATGATGCATGGAATACAGGGTGGATGGAGGAATGAGAAGGTAACTTGAGACGGTAGGCCACCATCCCCACTTTCCCTTCTATCTCGAAAGGTCCATAGTATCGTGGAGAGAGCTTCTCACTCCTGCTGGCTAAAGTCTTTTGTCGGTAAGGCCGTAGCTTTAGGTACACCATCTCTCCCACTTCAAATGTCACATCCTTGCGGTGAGCATCCGCCTTCGTCTTCATGATCTGCTGGGCTCTCAATAGGTGTTCTCTCAATTCTCCCAACACCTTATCCCTCTCCTCCAAGTATTGATCCACTAGATATACAGTGGCTATCCCCTTCTAATAATTCACCAACGGAGGTGGATCCCTTCCATAAAGAATCCTGAAAGGTGTGAACTGAGATGCGGTATTGTAGCAAGTGTTGTACCAATATTCTGCCCATGGTAGCCATTTGACCCATTGCTTCGGCCTCTCCCCAACAAAGCATCTCAAGTAAGTCTCCACGCTCCGGTTCACCACCTCGGACTGTCCGTCTGTCTGTGGGTGGTATGCTGTACTACGCTTTAAGACTGTACCCTGCATCTTGAAGATCTCCTTCCAAAAAGAGCTCAAGAATACTTTGTCTCGATCTGAGACAATAGATGCGGGGACCCCATGCAGTCGCACCACCTCTCTGATGAACGTCGAGGCTACAGTAGGAGCCGAGAATGGGTGTCGTAGTGGAATGAAATGGCTATACTTGCTTAACCGATCCACTACCACCATGATGACTGTATACCCATCAGACTTGGGTAACCCCTCAATGAAATCCATGGTGACTTCCTCCCAAATCTTATTTGGCAGCACTAGTGGCTGCAACAAACCACTAGGGGCACAAGCTTGATATTTGTTCCGTTGACAAATATCGCATTTGCTCACCATGTCTTCGACATCCCTTCTTAGCCCTTTCCAAAAAAATTTGGCCTTCACCCGCCGATAGGTCTTTTCCACCCCTGAATGTCCACCAATACTGCTATCGTGGTACTCCCGTAGAAGAATGGGGATGAATGCTGATTCACGGTGTAGTACCAACCTCCCTTTGTATAGTAATAGGGAGTTCTCCAGGTGATATCCCTTGACCCCTCCTTCTACCTTCTGGATAGCCGCCCGAATCCTCTCTAGCTCTTCCGCCTGTTGATTTTCCTTTACCAATTCTCCCCAGTCTACCCATTGGGGTACAGATAGGGCCAGAAGTTGTGAACAATTCACACGGGAAAGAGCATCTGCCGCCTTATTTTGAACCCCTGGTTTATACTGAATCTCAAACTCATACCCCAAGAGTTTGGCTAGCCACCTCTGGTGTTCTTCTGCCACCAATCGCTGTTCTAGTAAGTACTTGAGGCTCCGCTGATCAGTACGAACTATGAATCGTTGCCCCAACAGATAAGGCCGCCATTTTTGAATAGCCAACACAATGGCCACCAGCTCCCGCTCATAAACTGACTTCAGCCGCGCTCTAGCTGATAAGATCCGGCTGAAGAAGGCAATCGGCCGATGATTCTGCATGAGTACTGCTCCCAATCCCACTCCTGAAGCGTCAGTTTCAACCACAAACTGTTGGGTGAAATCAGGAAGTGCCAAAACTGGAGCACTAGTCATGGCTTCTTTCAGATTCTTCATAACTCCCTCTGCCTTCTCTCCCCACTGAAAATTGTCCTTCTTCAACTGATCGGTCAAAGGACCCGCTATGGAACCATAGCCTTTGATGAATCTCCTGTAGTATCCCGTTAGTCCCAAGAATCCCCGTAGTCCTTTAAGGGATTTTGGTGAAGGCCAATTCACCATGGCCTCTATCTTGGCGGGGTCAGCTGCCACCCCATCCTTTGAAATGATGTGTCCCAGATACTCCACCTCTTTCTGAGCGAACAAACACTTCTTCTGGTTGGCATATAGCTGATGCTCCAATAATGTCGAGAGTACCACTCCAAGATGGTGGAGATGGTCATGCAGAGATTTGCTATACACCAATATGTCATCAAAAAAAACCAAAACAAACCTCCTCAAGTATGGCTGGAAGGCCTGATTCATCAGGGCTTGGAAAGTGGAGGGAGCGTTAGTGAGCCCGAAAGGCATCACTAAAAACTCATAATGGCCTTCGTGTGTCCAGAAGGCCGTCTTCTGAATGTCTTCAGCCCTCATCCGAATCTGGTGATAACCTGACTTCAAGTCCACCTTTGAGAAGATGGTCGCTCCCCCAAGCTCATCCAAAAGCTCGTCTACCACCGGAATAGGGAACTTATCCAACACAGTCTCCTTGTTGAGGGCCCGGAAATCGACACAGAATCGCCAACTACCGTCTTTCTTCTTCACTAAGAGTACAGGGCTAGAAAATGGGCTCACACTGGGCTGGATCACCTGTGCCTCCAACATCTCTGTTACCAGCCTCTCAATCTCCTCTTTCTGAGCATGAGGATATCTGTAGGGCCGCACGCTGATGGGTGCTACCCCGGTTTTCAACACAATAGCATGTTCTCTGGATCTGACGGGTGGTAAACCCTGGGGCATCTGAAACACGGTGGAGTGCTGCTGTAAAAGTTCCTGGATCTCCTCAGGAATGACTTCTGGCTCTCTTTCGGCCTCCGTGTCTACTTGCTGTAACTCGATCAAGAAACCCTCCCCTTCATCTCTCATAATTTTAAAAATGGACTTCAAGGCCACTCTGGCTCTGCATAAACTGGGGTCTCCTTGTAATGTCACTTTCCGGCCCCCCTGCTCATACTCCATGTATAATTTCTTCCAATTCACCTTCATCTCGCCCAAGGACTGGAGCCACTGCATACCCCAGTATCACGTCAGTGCTCCCCACGTCCAATAGTAAGAAATCTTGCTCTGTCTTCTCTCCTTGCAATGTGAGGGTCACTCCCTTACAATGCCCTTTGCAGCGCTCCTTCTTCCCCGTGCCCAAAATGACTCCTACGCCTCTCCCTTGGGTCACCGGTAGACCCACCTTCTCCACGAATCTGCAAGCGATGAAGTTGTGGGTGGCCCCACTATCAATTAGAACCATCACCTTGTACCCTGCTATCTCCCCTTCCAGTTTCATGGTGGAATGCGATGTCAGTCCTGCTATGGAGTTGAGGGAAATCTCCACCATAGCCAAATGAGGGTGCTCTCCCTCCTCTCCATCCTCCTGAGCCGCTCCTTCGTTCTCTTCCTCCTCCTCAGAATCTCCTACGATGATCACATGTAGTGTCCGCTCCTTACACCTATGCCCAGGTGTAAACTTCTCATCACAGCGGTAGCAAAGGCCCTTGGCCCTTTTTTCCTTCAACTCCGAATCAGTCAATCTTTTGAACCCCCCTAGATTTACTGCTGTAGTGGTCCTCTCCTTGGCTACCTCCTTATGAGGAAGGATGATAGCCGCCTTTGGGCCTCCACTCATGAATGGTGCTCCGTAAGTGGGGTAAGACACTCATGATCTCCTCAGTGGCTCCACCTTCAGCTTGTCCTCTACCAACTGTGCAGTCTCCATGATTTTCACTAAACCATGGGGATCAACTACTCTGATGGCTGCCCTGATGTGGGGCTTCAACCCCTTCATGAAATTCCCCTCCAGAAGGTCATCCGGAATGCCTCTCAAACGGCCGGAAAGCAGCTCAAAGTGCTCCCTATACTCTGCCACTGTGCCTCCTGTACTAGAGCCACGAACTGCTCATAGTGTGTGCCCTCGCTAGACATCCGGAATCTATGAAGTAGGAGGTCTTTGAACTCCTCCCAGCTCCTCACATGTTGTCTTCCTTCAAGCCATTGGAACCAGGCCAATGCTTTTCCTTCAAAACAAATTGGAACCGCCATCAACTTCTCCTCTTCTGTGACGCCATTCACTGCGAAATAGCGCTCCACCCTGTAGATCCACCCATAAGCATCTTCTCCTTCAAAGATAGGAATCTTCAATTTCCTCATGCGGTTATCGGCTCTGTTGACGGTTCTTCCATCTCCCCATGTCCCCTGAGTGAATCCCTCTCCTGTCGGTCTTCCCCTCCTCTCTCCATGGTAGGTATTTTGAGTTCCTCCCCATGGTGGTTCTCTTAGCTCCCCGTATCTCATACCGTAGTCTTCCCTTCTACCTCCATAGCCTCCTCCAGTGTGAGTCGTGGGTCCCCCTTGCTCCCACGGGGCACGATTCCCTTCCGGGAAGCCCCCCATCTGAGTCGGCCACCCCTCTCGTGTGCCATGGGGCCCTGTCGAGCCCATGTATGGTCGGCCCCCTTGACCGCCGGCCATCCCCCAAAAACCGCCCACACCTGACCCTTCTCCCCCCTTCCTTCGACCATTGGCCCTGCACGCCTCCCTCACCTTGAATTCCTCCTTCTTCCCTAATTTGAAAATTAGGGTTAGGGTTAGAGTTCGGCACCGGCGATTTTCCTTTTTCCTTCGGGTTTGATTGCACAACTTGGGCTTCTACCAGTTTCCGGATCATCTCTTCCATACCCCCAAATCTTTCTTCTAGGTTTGAAAATTTTTCCTCCAACGACGAAAGTTTCTCGCCTACCTCCTCTTTCAATTGGCTCATCTCCCCTTCCAAGACTTCTACCTTCTTTGATGCCATGCCGTCTAGGATCGAGAGCTCTGATACCAAATTGATACGCCTTAGGGTTTCTCAATAGTTCTTCTCCTTCAAAGATAAGAACGTCTCCACCCAATCAATATAACACAATCACAAAAGAAGTGGAAAGAAGAACATTGTCATTGCATTAAAATCCAAACGATAATAAGATAAGTTTGTCCACTTCGAGAAGGACAAGGTCTCCCACTACAAACCCTAGAGAACAATAGAAAAGAAACAAAAGGAAAGTCTATTCTTGCATAAAAAACCCAATGAACCCTAAAGGACTCTTTTATACTATCCCTACTTCTCTCCCCAAGCCCCCTTTCTCTCGCCGAGCGGACGAATCCCGCCCTTCCGTCGCTGATAGACCCGCGCGGGTCTTTTTGGCTGGACCGGGTGAACCGGTCCAGCATAAGGATGGACCGGGTTCACCGGTCCATCAAGGGGGAAGAGGAGAGAGCAGTTCATCATAATGATGATTCAAATGAAGACCCCCTTAGTGACTGATGAGTGATGGACAGTGTTGATGACTAGTGAGTTCTTATGTGATGTCTCCCTTTTTTATTCTCAAAGATGTGGTATGTAGCATTTTTATGTTTTATATATTATTTGCTCATTAGTATATACAAAATTTATTATTTTATGTTTACGCAATTTTTTTTATTTTGAGGCTTACGCCTCAAATCGCCTTGAGGCTTACGCCTCGCCTCACGAACGAAAAACGCCTCAATACCCGAATACGCAATTTTAAACCTTGCATGAAGAGTTCGGTCCTTACACCTTTGCCCTGGCGAATATCTTTCATCACATCTGAAACAGAGCCCTTTCACCCTTTTCACTTATAATTTAGTTTCTGTGAGCTTCTTGAAGCAATCCCCAGATCTTACTCCTACAGTCTTCTCCTTCGAAATTTCCGGAAGAGTATCCAATGTCAGCTCCTTGGGTGCTAAAAAGGTGGTTGTAACACCCCACAGTACCTCTAAATAGTATCATTGAGTGTAACATGCATTACATATACATTTATCATTTCAAAAACATTTCATACATTTTTTTTTCTTTTTAGAAGTTCATATAAACATCTAATCATAAGTCCATTTATATCTCAACGGAAGTATCTTTCAAATTAAAAAACTCAATAAACACATTTACAGAGTCACTAAGTAAATCCAAACCAACTCAAAGTAATACAACATGTAAATTGCTTATTAAGCTCATAAGTAGACTTCAAATATAGACTAAACATTAACATAAAATTTAAATACTTGCAGATTAGTCTTCATCCGCCTTTCCTTTTCCCTTTCCTATAACAACAGCCAATAATAAACTACTGGTGAGCTATGAGACTCCATAAGTGATGCAACATGAAATAACATTTAAATTGCATGATTATAAAATTCAAAATATTGAAAACATAAATAAAAGTTATACTACTTGAGTAAGCTTCATAATTCTCATTTGATATTACCCAGAAATTCTTCTTACATCCATACTGAATATCAATTTTACTCATTAAAAGATTTAGCTGCTCATTCATAAACATATTCAATGGAGCCCAAGTAAACATGGCATCATCGTCATTGAATTACATAGAGGTCAATTTTGCCTCTTCAGGGTCCCTTTTGCCCCACCTCCTTTGCAGGTTTCATTTCTTTGAGGTCCCTTTTGCCCCACTTACCAAACAGTTTAATATATGAGGACCCTTTTGCCCCACCTGCATAAGTAAGTTATACATAAATCTTTAGCCAAACTTACTTTTAAATTGATATTCAGTACACCTTCCATATTCATTATCCATACAAGACTTGCTCCATGTTTTCTTTTTCCTTTATTGTATAACATGAATATGCATATAATAAATAAAGAAAATGATCTCTTTTCAAAACATTATCAAATATTTAAATGAACATAATATACCTTGATTTAAACTCACATAATTAATTTATGTAAGTGATTAATCATACTTGGAAACTTAACTATGAATATCCTTTAGAAAAAGGAAACTAGCTAGTAGTGCTTATTTTCCTTAAATTCATGCAATATCAAATTTATAAAAGTTTTCTTTAAACTTTAAATTGCATTACTTACCTTCTTGCCAAGACGTCCACTCTAATTCCCTACTACGCCTTCTTCTACGATTATAAGTAACTTCAAAACCTCCCTTCTGCATATAATTAATGAATCCTCGTCTTCCCTCAATTTCCTTCTTTCTTTTCTCTGCTATTATATCTCTACTCTTTCTTTTTATTCTTGTTCCAAATCCTTCCAAGCACTATTGTTCATTGAAACTTTCTGTGCATGCCAAACCTCTCCAATGCATAGTGGAAATGCCGAATTCTTCGACCTATTCCTGCTATAGAGACTGTGCCGAAATCCTCCTAGGCATTTTCCTAGGGGTTTCCTGCACTTCCGTAATTTATGCTCTCACAGAAATTTCGTCTCTAACTGTTGTTGCTGTACATAAATTCCTTGTCTGAACCGAAATTCCTAGCCAACTCTGCTACAAAAATCAACCTTACCGAATCCCCCCAGTGCACTATACCATATCTTCTTCAGAGCAGAGCAAACATATAGAAAAATCTGTACTGTTTCCGCTCTAGTGCTGCTCTCCACCTTCGCTTCACACGTAACAAAAATTCTCCTGCTAACCGCTGCTTGAAGGACCGTATGGAATAGTATATTACAGTATTTCTCTAATATATGCTAATGCTTATCCTTTCCCATTCATCTGAACCATTGCATGCATTGTTTGGGAATGGCTGAGTGTAAGCAAATATTAATTCATATAATATTAGTGCTAGTGGAGTACGGGAATCTTATTAGAGGCCTAATTAACATATTTTAATTAACATAACTTATTCTTTAGATTAACAGCGGTATAAACATTAACCCTAGTTTATTAATATTAACTGTAACTTTTAATTACTTAATTCTTTAACAATAACCTATTAATTAATAGAACAAGAATTTATTGTTAGGAAAGTTGTTATTTGCATGTTTTACATTCTTGCAACTTGTATAGTTTTGATGATTCCAAATATTATTGTTTTATATGTTGTTATCTCCTAACATTTTTTGGAAGATTTATTTTTTGCTCTAATGTGTACTAACATTTCCTGAAAATCAACTCCAAGATATGAAGACTTGTAATCAAATTCAACAAATATTCATAAGTTTTGAAATGAGAGGGAGTGATTGTAATTTAGTGAAAAATCACATAATACACACTTGGGGAACAATTTTTGTAAACTGATCGTACGGGACGATCATGTCAATTACCCCTAAGAAGAGCAATGGATCGAACAGGCGGGGAGAAAATTTTTTTAAGTACTAATTGTCCATGACGAATTTAATATTCGTCCCGGGACGAACTTCTCGGGATTCTCACTTGCACTATTCGTCCAGACGAAAAATAAGGTTCGTACCTGGACGAAACTCTCTGTATGAGATCGTACATGACGAAATAAATTTTCGTCCCTGGACAAAACTCTCTGTATGAGATCGTACATGACGAAATAAATTTTCGTCCCTGCATGAAACTCTCTGTTTAAAATCGTCCCAAGACGAAACCCGTTCGTCCCAAGACGAAACCCGTTCGTCCCAGGACGAACTGAACCGACTTACATCAGTTGGTTACGTCCTGAAGAATTTTGGGAAACCGACCTATGAAAGAACCGTTTCGTACCGGACGAACTTCGTTCGTACGGGACGATTAGGGTGTACGAACATAATTCGTACCAATATACATAAGGTTCGTTTTCCGACAATTTAAGTAAAATCGTCCAGGACGATCCATGATCGTACGGGATGATCCACTGCGTATAGAATTGAAAACTTGCAGTTTTTGGGCAATTTTTCTTGTCTTTTGTATAAATAGTTCAAATTTGACTGCCACCCAATCTTTTTGCTCATTGAACTTCATACCTATTGGAAGAAGAGTAAAGGAGAGAGTGAGAGAGAGCATTCAAAGAAGGATTTCTACCACTGGAGCGTAAAGACTTTGCTTGGTGATTCAAAGGTAAGATTTCCAACTTGTGATTTGAGATTACATCACTCTTTTTCTTTCTTCCTTCTAGATTTCTAGTGAGAAGATCTGTCAAGGAGATCTGATTCTCTGCCGACACTAGGAGAGTGTGAACAGCCGAAGGATTCTCTGCCCACACTAGGAGAGTGTGAAAGGACGAAGGGTTCTCTGCCCACACTAGGATAGTGAAAGGACGGACGGTTCTCTGTCAACACTGGGGATTGTGTAAAAGGACGACGGTTCTCTGCCGCACCGGGTAGTGGTGAAAAGAGTGTTTGTAAAGGCTTCTCCGCCTTGCTGTGGGTGCAAAAGGAGAGACACTATTGGTATTAGTGCAATACTCAGAGGGTGCCTCTGGGGAGTGGATGTAGATCAGGTTTGGACCGAACCACTATAAATCTTGTGTCGTTTACTTTACTACTTTTTATTTTCCGCATTTTTCTTTTTGTTTTAAAAATTTGTGGTTGAAAAACTTTTCTATAAAAAAATTTCATTAAAAGTTTAATTTTGGTTCAACTAAAATTCAAAAAGAGGGTTAAGTTTTAAAAATACAATTCACCCCCCTCTTGGTAGCCTTGGGACATTAACTTAGGTCTAACAACCTATTCACTAGACTCAACATCTATTTGTTACCAATAATTAATTGCTAATCATAATTAGAATTTAATAATAAAAAATTGTAATCATACCTGTAATTTAGGTTATTACAGTGGTGGTCCTCCTGTTCGGACCCTTGAGCTACTGCTTCCCGTCTCTCTCTCCAGGTGCCTCTGATCGTCCACCAATTGAGCTAGCTCCATAGCCTCTCTCAAGTCACGAGGCCTCATTACTTTAACTGTTGTCCGAACCTCTGGTGTTAGTCCCTTCATGAAATTTTCCTCTAGCATTGTCTAAGGAAGGCAGTCCAATCGGTTAGCAAGGTATTTGAATCTCTCTTGGTACTCCGTCACTGAACCAACATGTGTCAAGGCGAAGAACTGCTCGTAGAAGTCTCATCCCCTGCAAGTTTAAAAATGTCTACCAAATAATCCTTGAACTCTCTTCAACTCCATATGGGTCGTTACATGTCCCTCCACTAGTACCAAGACGAAGCCTTCTCTTCCAAACATAGGCCCGCTACCGTCAATCTCTCCTCCTCCGTCAACCCATTGACGGTGAAATATCTTTCTACCTTGTAGATCCACCTGTGCACATCCTCCTCAAAGATTGGCATCTTCAGTTTCCTCACCCTCGGATCGCCTCTGTTCCCTCCATAATTTCTCATTCCCCAAGGGAGTGGTTTCCCCCAAGTATCTCAATCATCCCTTCTATGCTCATACCCAAACATTTCATCAACTTTCTACAGTCTCCTTTCAAATTCAGCATCCCTTGGATCAGAATAAATCCCTCTCCTTTCAATTCCAACCCTCTTTTGGTCATAATTACCCCTTTTCCTTTCAAATTTCGCTCATCTCCTCTCAAATTAAGCACCCCTTTATTCATGTTCTACCTCCTCACGCTTCTTCCCATAACCTCTACCCGGCTCCTCCTAGGAGCAGGCTCTAGAGGAAGCATTCTCTCTTTTCCTTTTTGAGTCTCCACCTCCTGATCATCCCTTTGTCTTATTGGATTAGAGTTTTTCCTGCTTCCTAGATTGTTGAAGACTTCCCTCGCCTCTGACGACGCCATTTTGGATTGGACCTCGAGCAACTTTTTCAACATCTCCCCTATGCTGAAAAGATTTCCGTCCATCTTCTCATTGATGACTGAAATTTGACTTTTGACATCAGAAAGTTGAGTGTGGAGATCTGAAATTTTAGTTTTCAATTGTATGATCTCCCCTTCCAACACTCTACCTTTCTTCATGTCATGGGAACTTTGATTTAGGCTCCAATAGCAAGAGCTGCAAGTTTGACGCAAATTTCGACCTCCAATCAGCGAAGACAACACAATCAGATACGAAAAACAACAAAATTCAGTAATGAAGACTTCTATTTCAGCCCGGGAGATACCAATTTGATATGAAATACTTGAAGATCTCAAGTAAACCCTAACAAGATTGAGGAAAACAACATAAAAACTCCACAAATCTAATGCAAAACAAACAAAAACAGTAGTTTTTATTGTAAAAATCAAACCAACGGAAAAGAAATTGCAAGATACAATTGATCCTCAATTTGAGAGGAGGATCCTTCTCTCCCAATCTCTAGACATCGCTAGATCCCAAAAAACCTAAGCGATCTCAAATTCAACAAAATTCAAGATGCCCTAACCCTAGGAAAACAAACTATTTAATGCATATAATCAAAAAGGAAATCTCTAAACAGTCCCTACTTCAAAATTTCCTCCTAACTCCCTCAAAAATATTTCCTAAACAGCTCCTTTGGACCCGGAGATTCGAGCGACGTATAGGAGGGGCGGAATTCTTTTGCCTCTATTCCGCCAGAGCCAACCCCGTGTGGACTGGTCTAACAGTGAACAACCATTTTTAAACCCTAGCTAGTGAGTTTCAGGTAATGACTTCAATAACTCTATGGCTTTTTATTTGGTACTTGATTAAGTCTTCATACAACCATTGGATCCTCCTACACTTTTGTATTCACCTCACACCATGACTTTTGTTAGCAGGTCGCATCATGCAACTTCTATTTGACACCCCCTCCAATGGCTGTAACTGAATCTTCAAAATTTAATTTTTGTTGCACTTCTACTCGAGTATTATGGGCTTTAAAAATTCATCCACTAGCCTCCCTGCTAAGAGAGTTTTGGGATGTTGTCGGGTTTAATTTTTAGAAGACATATTAGATTGACAATAAAACACCATCCAAAAAGTAGGCCCTCATTTTGCGAGGACTTTATGGTATAGTTCCAAGTTTCCCATACTTCTCCCGATAATAAGAGAGAAATTTCAATTAAGTCCAGTCATTAGCTAAGCGCTAGGTATTGTGCGTATAATAGGCACAAATTAATTTAGGATTTGCAATTGAAATTTATCACCCTATATTTAAAATGGATGATGGGGGGAATAATGATAAACCTGATTAAGGAATAATGTTGAACCTGATTTAGATCACATGATTATGTTGTCCCCAAGTTATTGTGGTCAATAGTCTACTTAGTTAGAGGAGGAAGTTGACACAACCAGACTGAAGGATTCTTTTTGATAGTTACAAGTTGCTTCGTCAAACAGTACCTTACAAATCTGAGGTGGATGTTTGTCTAAGGGAATAAATTCAAACTAACCTTAATTAATAAAAGGTTTTGTACCCTATCAAATGCATTATATGATTTATTTATAATTGCAATGTAATAATGCTATTTTGCAGCAAAATCACCCCTTCAAAAGACCCTGAACATAACCATTTAAATGTGGTTCCATTTCGCGGTAGAACCACCAGTTAGAGGATACGTAATATCCTTAAGAGAGATCATTTGAGAATGAATCATAGCGATACGCTCGATCAACCATTGTCTCTTTGTGAGCAAAGATTATTCTCAAATTTATTGCTCTTGATAAATGATTACGGAAGGAGGATGGATTTTGATTTAATTATCTTGGATGATAGTTTTTTTTTATAAATATTAGATTTTTATTTCTTTTAATTTAAGCACCAAATGATTAACTTTAGAATTTGGGAGCATTTTGAAAGATATTAACCCCTTCAGTTGATATTTTTCGTCAACATGGCATCGTCAGGATTTTAAATAATTTTATTTTGTTATTTAAACCTTATTAATTTTGTCTACTTGTCAACATAGTATTAGGTTCGAACATCAACTTTTTGAATTTTCATACGAGCATTTAACTCAAGTATTTGGATTGTGTAATGAATTTCTTTAGTAAAATACATTGAAGACCTAATGCAAATGTAAAACCATATATCTTTGCAAATTTCACAGTTATATATTTATTTATTGAATTCAAATTTTATAAACTACAGTCCTTTTAAGGAGGATGAAACTCGAAATAAAAGTTCACTTTTATTTTGGCACATTAAGTGTTTATGACCTGTGAATTTTATATGTTTCTGCATGACTTTCTACATCTAATACTTACAAACCCTAAAGCCTAAG
This sequence comes from Dendrobium huoshanense, assembly GCA_016618105.1. NCBI lineage: Eukaryota > Viridiplantae > Streptophyta > Magnoliopsida > Asparagales > Orchidaceae > Dendrobium > Dendrobium huoshanense. The sequence continues at coordinate 63,639,497 of CM028351.1, forward strand.
TTATCCTACATTAATTATACTCGCAGGAATTTTATTTTTTTTAAGTAGAACCAAACACAAGGTAACACCTTGAATGGCTGGCCTTTCTAAACCTAAATTCCATAATAGTTTCCTTATTATAATAATTAATTCTGTCATTAGGAACATTTATTAAGTTAAACTAAACACATTGTAAAAACTTGAATGGTTGGCCTTTTTAAACCCAACCCATTATAGATTTCTTATTATAATAAGCCTCAATCAATCTATTTTAAATATCTACCAAAGTTATGATGTTAATTGTCACTAAAACCATACATCATTTCAATGTACCCTATAAGCACTCTTTAAAATTTTACTTTCTCAATCCTTACAAACTAAAAATAGTTTCACATCGCACAAGCGTCCAAAAAATATTCCTTTCTACGATCACATGGATGGATCATAAATTGATTGCTTCTGCATACATTACTAGCATTAACACAATATATAGCATGAATAAAATGAATTAATCATGAATAAATTACATCAAGCAAGTTGAAGATAATTCAGAAAAGGACCAAATGGTCTATTGACTCTTTATGAATGATCAAAATGATCTCCAACTATATTATAAGGATCATTTTGGCCTTTCAAGTTTTTAAAAAGGAATCAAAAGTCTCATAGTGGGATTATTTTGGTTCAGACCAAAATGACTATTTAATTTAGTTGAGGACTATTTTGATCTTTTTCTAATAAATAATTCAATAAAAACTAAACAAGAAAATGTATTGCATAGATAAAATGAATATAATCAAAATTACATTAAACAACTTGAAGATACACAATCGAGTAAAATAAGTTAAATAACAAAAACGAAGACAGAAAGCACAGCATGTCTGTCCAAGAGATCTTAATCCCATATATGCTTATGCAAAATTCGATTAGGCATAATCAAATAACGTATCTCAAGGAAAAAATAACGAAAAGCACATGCCTATTAAAGATAAGTTTAAAAGAGATACCTTGATAAAATTGGCAGCTTTTGGACCACCATCCACATCAAAACTGTCAAGAAAATCAATAACTGTAAATACAAACATAAGGATAACCCATCAACGTATCAAAATTTCACTGACTTGCAAAACTTTAGACATTAACAGATTTTAATTATAGAAAAACATGTAAAATTTTTTATTGAAGAAATTAGCAAACAATATGAACAGCTCACTTGAATCTAAAATTACAAGTTTCCCTTAAATCTTAATATGAGGACACTATCTTACCTCTTATCGAGAGAGACAATCAAGTTCGAATTAACAGGATGATATTTAAATCAATAACTTCCAGCTTCATAAAAGATTAATAAATTCCTTATACCTGACCATTATGAAAGTAAATGTGCATTTCACTTCTACAATTACCATAAGAATATTCTACATGCAGGCTAATGCTGTAAAAAGCAAGGAGATATGGTTTTTTTATGCCTGCGGCACAAGGTGCTCCCTAGGGGTTCGGATGGATGAAATTAAAGACAAGCAAACAAAATAACCATATCACTTGTAAACTTACAAGTGTGATGAATATTTTTTAAGATTATAGTGGCAATAATCACAATAAATGTGGGAGAACTATGATTTTTCATATTCCATTGTATTCCAAGTTAAAACTTCTCAGTAAATTGATTTACATTGCATAGTGGCTGCAGAGTACAGACCTTCAATGGGTGATCTTTAGCAAGAAGTGAGAGTTTTGAAGTTTACCCAAGCGACTACAGAGGGCGCTAAGGGAAAGAGGTCATATTCACTCGCGATAATCTTATAGATGTTAAAATTGGCTTTGTGATTTTGAATCTACAATGCAATTTGGTTTTTGATTATAATATTCATTCAAAGTAAAACTCGTATCATGTGTGATTGGAAGTGAGATACTTGATTATATTGATATATACTGAATTTTGTTTGTTATTAAGTTATTTTTTCTATTTATATATTACATATTTAGATTCAAATTATTAATTATAACTTATGCAAAATTTTGTTACATGCTATAATTTATAATTGATGAGGGTTAGATTATAGATACTGCACTTAACTCCTAGAAATTATAAAATGTTTTCATCCCTTGTCTTCACCACTTCAGAGAGTGAAAAACAATGAAATAATAATTGTGTAATCTAACTTATATTTTCCATTCAATTATGAATCGGTAGTACACCATGAAGTTTACTATCACGGGAATACACAAATGAGGTCATGTACAAGATTTTGTCTCTTGATGCATACCACATGATTTTTTACAATCCATACCATGGGGAGCATGATGCCATCTACTACTAATGGCGATAGTAGTTCAAATTGGTAGAATATGATATAAGGTATACAATTTTCAGAACTACTATTATCCTAATTTTACCTCCCCCAATCAAGCAAATAAGATCATTACTACCAAACTTGATTTTATAATATTGTTCGTGCGTGAGCTGATATTAAATGCATATAAGACCCGCTTTTGTGTTTCAGCTATGCTTGACCCTTCCCAGCACAAGCAGATTAACCACACTAGCAAGAGTTTTCTACCCATTCCAAGAGGTGAAGGCTTTACCACCCAAGCAAATAATGGAGCACGAATTGTCATTGATCAAGAGGGCATATCTTTTAAATGAACTCATATACCACTATTCTCCAATGGAGTATGAGGACTACGTTGGAAGGCAGAACTAGTAGAGCAGGGATTGATACAGACGAACAATTCACTAGAGGTACTTATGCTAAAGAATGAAGAAGCAAACACAGAGATTCCTACAATTTAGGATCTCAATAATAAAGTTGAAGGCGTAGAGTAGGACTATTACATTGTGTTGATATAAAGACCACCATAGCGCAAGATGAGCTGAAGGAGATATTCAAGATTGTCAAAAGGGAATACACTCCCAAGGCAGTCGAAGTAGTATTCGAAGGATTCTAACTCTCGACACATCGACTGCCATTCACAAGAACAAATGATGACAAAGTGGGATATCGTAATCCAGATGGATCTGAACCTATTGACTCAGAGTAGGCGAGCAATAAGACTAACTGGTTGTGCTCAAGAGTGGGTCCATGAATGCTTTTGCGCATTTAGGTTTGTATCCTAGCTCATATCTCTTGTTTTGATTTTTTGCCTAGGAAGCAATCAATCCTTGTATTTCGGGATTAGTAACCTACAATCTAGGATAAGTAGTTATCTATTTTAAATTTTAAGGAGATATGCTTTACTTGATTCATGCATTCAAATAAGGATATGAATATACCTACTGTAATATAAATACAGTTTAATTGAAGTAATAGAGATCATGTTTTCAATTCTCAAAGTTTTAGACATGATATCCACAAGAAGAGATTGGAAGATGACATAATTAGAAGGGAGAGCAGTGAAAAGAGAGGTAATTTTCTGACTGCATGAAAGGATTTGCATCTGAGTCTAGTGTGGATGTATTAGTGTTCCTATTGTGGTAAGAAACATTATGGACCGTGTTTTTTAATGATTGGATAGTGTTTTAGATGTGGGCAATGAGGATACCGGATGGCTGATTGCCAATACAACGATTTCATATTTTCACCAATCCTCTCTCCTCCTCACCAACCCTCTATCCCCATTCTCCGTGTCCACCACTTGCAGGAGCAAAAACTGCAAGCCCCTTTGCTCACTCTTTCCACTCTCAGCTTTGGCAAGGACTAGAAGGAAAGAATGCTCAAGAGCAACCAAGCGCAACAGGATTCTGGTTTTGACTATCTAAAATTCTATCCCAAAATAGAGAATCACTATAAAGAAAACAAGCTCCCCTTTATTGAAGAGTAATTACAACAAAGAGAAGAAGCAGAAGAGAAGGAATTATCTACGAGCTGAAGACCATTCCTTATTACTCTTGCATCCAGGACTTTGGGATCATTTAACCAACCCTTAGTACTCAACTCTGTGGGTATTGGATCAGCATAAGTTTTGGGGATGAATGTGTTCACTCTGTGATGCTTGCTATATCTCAATCACCCCTACAAGACTTCATTTGGACAATGTTCAACAACAAGAAGAATTATTAAATCAAATCAAAAGTCAAATAAGGCCATCATTATTTCTTGTGGTTGAACCTTCCATATTTGGAATGCTTTCGCTATATTTTTTTGCAGCAACAAGAGAGAAGAGTATAAGGGTAGAATCAAGCTGAAAAAACAAAAATAAATAGGAGTGTCTGGGGTAAAGAAGTGCATATAAAAAAGTTATTAATTACAAGAAAACCAGCATAATGAAGAATAAAAAAAGGGCCAAAAAAGCTGCTAACAAAGAATGAGCACCTTAAACAAGCCCAAAAAATTGCTGCTTCATTATAAATATCTGTAAGAAGAATGAATACCTCATATCAAATGCAATTCCACTCTGCTTTTCAACAAACTTCACAATTGGTACACGAGCCTTTGATATAACCTTAACAAAAGCAGATCACTATAAGACACGAGTAAAAGAGCATCTTTTGACTGTTACCGTCAAGAAAGATATAGCAATAGAAAGAAGAAAAAAGAAAATGGAGCACTGGAATCACTACTACTATTTAAATTCATATATGGTGAAATGACCAAAATATGTAGGCTGACCTGCATCTTTTTAGCAATTCCTTTTTGAGATAAGGCCCTAGAAAGAGCATAAAGACCAGTTTGAGGAGTTTTCACCTTTGAATCCAAAATCACAGCCTACAAAAGTTCAGATAAGCTAGTCAAAAATATTATCATACTATCTAGCATTATTTCGAGATAAATAACACCAAGGAAGGCTTTTTCATTGATAAATTAGAAAAACAAAAATATTAACAAACAACAAAGGATAAAAGGATCGTATATGAGATGAAAACCAATAATTTTAAATGAAACTAGTTGAAAAAGCAATCAATAACTAACATGCTTATCTTGAATCCCAAACATGGTATAAATTGTAAAATCAGTAAATTCTACTATAATGTCATTAGAATGCTTAAATCTGAAGATAAAAATACTTGCATCAATATCACTGGTGGGAAGATAGAGGCCCGTCCTGAATGATCCAAAAACTTCCACCTAAATTCATATTAAAAAAAGAAAAATACAGAGCAGAACATTTTTAATTAAATTTAGATATCAAATATGCGCAAATAAACTCGAAAGAAGCAACTACTGAACATACTCTGCAGTGCGGCCAGATATATTTGACCACCTGAAAGACACGATCTACAGCTGTTTCACGTTTGGCTTTTTCTTCTGGAGTTGGTGAAACAAATGCAGAAAAATCAAGTATCTCTGCGATTATCATGATGATTTGCAATATTAAATAATGGTTCATTCATAAAAACAACTCAGGTTGCAGATACTAAAGCACAAAATTTAACATAAGAATGGAAAATGTTCCAAGTCTACTACACCACAAGTCAACAAATGGTTCCATCTGGCATTGATGTCTTTTGTAGTGTAGTGCTATATTGTATAGTGTTGTGCTATCAAATAAGGCAGAATCATTTGACAACATCTTTTTAAGATGTATAAAATGCTGTAAGAGTTGTTATAAAACACTGAAAGAATTGTTATTTGATAAAAAATTGTTGTGGCACTGATTTGCATTATAATGAACTTTATAAATATCTATAATATCCTAATATAAAAAAACTAAATAATTTATTTATTGAATAAAAACTAAAAATCACAAAAGCACTTTTGTGGGAAACTATATAAACTGTCATTCTAAAAACAAGTTATTTTTTAGCTACATACAACTGGCATTTCTCATACTTGTTGCACCAAACACCATACGGCTGTTCGGTTATTCAAAAAAGCAGAAACCTGAGCAAAAAAACTATGCTACAAAAGAAACCATTATTTTTAAATATCTCAAGTTAAAAAGAGTAATGGTAACTCTCATCTCTCCCATCATATGAATAAAAAGCTTGATGTTCACAACACAATCAACAGGGTTGGATCCACCACAATTAGGGTCCTGCACCAATGTAATGCAGAACACATCAGGATATAAGTTTTTCAAATGCAAATCCATCATGAGATGCATAAAATCACCCAAACGAATCAAATTCATAATTTGCAAACCTTTAATTAGACAACTACTTATTTCTTTGAATGCAAACTAAAAATATGAAAATTCCTACATATATATTTTAATGGTCGTGAATAAATAATACATTTTAATTGAAAATAATGCTCAAGTCAAATAATAAATTGCATCAGAACAATTACTAGAAATTAAAGAATAAGAACAAGAAAGATAAGAGAGCATCAAATAGAAGAACAAAGACTAATTTCAATACAAAGTGAACGCTCCCCAAATAACTATGATCCCCAATTGCATCAAAAGAAGGCTACAAAAAATTGCATCCAATTAAAAATCATTCAAAATAGAAACCAAGTAAATATTTCTTTACATGTCTCAAATCTATATATTTGTGATCACAAATTTCAATCAAATTATAATAACAAAATTAGAAGATTAAGTCGACAACTTACCCAAAGTGAGCAAACTATAAGGTTCATATGACTAACAACAATCAAATTAGAAGGAACACCTTAAATCATAGCCGAAAAGATCACATGAAGTGTAGCCACAAGAGAGAAAAATTGAAAGGAACAAAACCCGTAGTAGAAGATTGCAAGGAAGGCAAAATAATGACAAATCACATGAGCAGTAGCATACAAAAAACCGTAAGCGATGAGATTAAAAAAGGAAATTGCACGGGCATTGTTGAATAGAGATCATCCAAAAGGTAGCTAAGAGTCAAAAGTCGCAAGGCATCAAAGTTAACACGATACAAAATAGAGTTCATCAAATGGAGGAGAATTAATGTATGAAAGGTAAGGATGTCTTTCACTAAATCAATTTAAAAGCACATTATCATGAAAACTAACCATACAATATTTTTATTTTTATTTTTATTTTTTTTAGAAATAAGAGAGTAAGCATATGAAGTTTGGAAGGAATTTTTTTAAAGTTTAGAGTCTCATCAATCAACATAGAGGGAATTTTTAAATGTTAAACCCTTCTTTGGATGCTCATCCATCAACCTAAATTGAGAATCACCACTGAAAATAAAACTTTAATGAATCCTCCTTACTTGGAATAGTTTATTTAGTTTCCAAAATACGAGCTAACGAGGGGTGCCATTACAACCTATACGTGAATTTTCATGGAAAGATTTTTGTGTTTTTTTCCTTATGTGTTCTCCGCTTTTTCTATAGCACATCATGCATCATTTATATCCCATGGTTCAATGAAAAAATAACTTGGATCTGTTGTAAGAACTTGTCACTGCAAAGAGTTGATGCTGTCAACTTTTGAATTGATTTGTGAATCAACCACAATTAAGATTTATGAATCCTAACATATCATTTTCTCTCTTATCTTTTACTCTCAAACCTCATCACCTTTCCAATGCCTTGAATCACTTCAACCCTTACAAAAGCCAAGCCATACCCCTTCCACAAAACACTAATCCTAATTCATAAATTACTATCCATGCATTCAATTAAACTAAAACCACAATCATTAATTGGATAGCATTCCAAACTTCTGATTTGAGGTTTTCACACTTTTCTAGAAATGGAAAGCTGGCCATTCACTGGAAGAAAGTCTGCCAAAAAATTGTCCAAAAATCATAAACGAATCAAGGTTTTCCTTTCTCTTCCACTAACCCTAAACTCTCCCCTCTCACTCCAACAATACTTGAAATGTCTTAACCACCTCCCCATCAAGCGGTGAATAAGAAACAGATAACTGAACCAAGAAGGGAGTTCTGCATCACCATAAAGTTACCCAATCCCAGTCGTGCAATACAGTTTGGTTGGTTGTAACTGAGTCATTATTTTTTTTTCAAAGGCACTCTTCTAACTACTTAATCCAATCGCAGCTGTTCAAAGTAAATTTCAGGGATGGGAGTGCAGTTCCAAGCCTCAATAAATAAGTGGAGGAAGGTTTAAGACTGGAATCACAGTTGAAACAAATTTTTACTTCAGATTACTCCTACCCTCCTGATTTCTTGTGTAGGCTTGGCCTTATTCAATTGTATGAAGTTTAAAAATAAGTTTTGAAAAACACGAAATTTGTTAAAAGCATTTTATATTGTCGGGTATACTTAAAGATTAATACTGACTCCTTCACAAACTCCTTCAAAACCTCCTCAAATGTTATTGTTTTAATTTATAAGAGAAAATAAAATCATCATTTTTAAAAACATGTTTTGAATCCATAAGCAACCAAATTAGCCCTTAGGTAAAGTGAAATCTTACCCTTGTGTAGCTGAAGCATGGGACTCCTAAACCGGCTGCCGGAGCGGAACCATGTCGATTCGGAGGTAACTGGACAAGCCGCCTCCGGCGAACCTGGAGCGGCAGCGGTGGAAACTGATTGGAGGAGAAGAGACTCATCCAGTTCGCACTGCGGGGAATCACCAGAGGTGTCGAGTGAGAAGTAATCGGAGACCGGAATGTCAACGATTAGGTCGGCGGAGGCCGTCACTTCGCTCCTGAAAACGGCGTATGATCGCGTGGCATCGGGATCGTGCTCCTCTGAGAAGCCCAAGGGGTCGAGGGTTTCGTATATGTAGCTTATGCTCGTGCTCTCTTCCCCCATCCGTCGAACACACGCTGCCACCCACAAAGAAGCGAGATCAAAGGTGGATCTGCGTGGCGGCGGTGAACGTCGGCTTCAGGGACTGCAGATAGAATAGAATCATGGGCTTAATGGTGGAGATGAGTTCGATACATGAGGCGGCATGCGCTACCTGCCCGTGGTGAAATTTGTTTGGTTTAATATTGCCCTATATATATTCTTCTTAAAATGCACATATTTAAACTTTTATAATGTTTATAATTTTATTTGGTTAAATATACTCAAATTGATATTTAAGAAAAAATATATATAACTATATTAAAATATAATGGATAATCCCTCATATTTATGAGAATTTATTTAGCCAAGTTTTATTTGAACATCTAACTCTAAGCAATTTTATCGATGATTTCATTGATTGTGTAAATTCTAGTAACATAAAGACTTTAGCAGTCCTCTCACATTGCCTCTTTCAATTCCAATAAAAATTGCAAATTATAATATTTTTTATTTATAGTACAATGTAATTATCATCCCCTTCATCAACTCTTATTATGACTCATTATCACAAAAGAAAGGAGATAAGGTCATAGGTGGATGGAAGGGAGGGCAAGGGGGGCACGATGGTGCTAGCAATATAAGATGGGATTTTAATGGTCTAAAGGTTCTTTTTCTAAATGAAAATCAATCACCATATTATATTCATTATTTCTTACATCAGCTTCAATTAGCATTGGTGGCAGTTGTGAAAACTCATGTTCATATTGCTCTGTTATTTACTTTAATTTTAAGTGTAATTAATCTTTTTAGTGTTTCTTGTAAGCGTCGTGACTAGATCCGAGAAATACAATGAGAGAATGCATTAAATGAATTACATAATGGAAAACTTTTATCTGGACAAAGCTTAAATCAAGAAAAAACCCTTAGGCGTGCAGGCGATACGAGGTGGAGTTCGTACTATAAATTAATTTTAAGGTTAATTACAATATTCTCTATAATAATTGATGTTCTGGAAATCATTTTGCAAGATGATGTAAGCTCAAAACAAAAAGATGAGGCGTATGCTTTATTAGAATCGTTACAGACCTTTGAGTTTTCTTTTAGTCGACATCTAATGAAATGAAAGATGTTCTCGGTATCACTAATGAATTATCACAAGCTTTATAGAAAGGAAAATAAAATATTATAAATATTATGTCTTTGGTGTATATATGTAAAATAAGAATGCAGTATATATATAAGAGATAATAAGTGGACTGACTTCATCAGTATTGTAATCTCATTTTGTGTGCAACATAAAATCAATGTTCTACATATGGATGATAAATGAGTTGTTCATGGTCGGCCACGCTATATAGCTCAAGAGATAACAAATTTATATCATTTTTTATTAAAATTTTTTACATAGTGCTTGACATGCAGCTTTAGGAGTTAAACAATAGTTTTGCGGAAGTAAATACCGAGCTGCTTTTGTGTATGGTCTGTTTGAATCTTAATAACGGATTTCATGCATTCATAAAAGATAATTTGATTAGAATGACATAGTTTTATCCGAATGATTTTTGTCTTCTTGATCAGGTGATTATTGAAAAATAATTGGATACTTATATTATGGATATGTGATCAGATGATCAGTTCTCCTTATTAAAAGATATAAGAATTATTGTTGAGAAAATGATCCAAAGTAGGAAAGATATTATATATCATATTGTTTTTAGACTACTTGAGTTGTCATTGATACTATTCATTGTTATTACAGATGTCGAAAGAGCATTTTCTGCCATGAATATTATAAAAATTCGACTGCAAAATAGGATTAGAGATCAATGGATGAATAATTTATTAGTTTCTTATATTGAGAAAGAAATTTTAGATTCTATTGATAATGAAATAATCATTCAACTCTTTCAGAATATGAAGAGTTGACGTTATAAATTATAAGTTGTTTACTATCTTATATTTAATATTATTATTTCTGGATAATAATTGAACAAAAATTGTTAAAATTGCCTATGTCGGTCCCAAGCCCAGATGAAAAAAATTGAGGAAAAAATTTAATAAAATAATTTACCCCCCCGCCCCCACACCCCCCCCCCCCCCCCCCCCCCCCCCCCCCCCCGCCCCCACACCCCCCCCCCCCCAAAAAAAAAATAAAAAATTTTCTGGCTCCACCACTGAATAAGGTCGAATGCTAGATTTGAGCAAGAGTTTCAAACAGTTAGTTTAAAAATGAATTTTGAATTAGTTCAAAAAAGATCGTACGTATAATATAAGGTTTGAACATAAGTTCAAATTAGATTTTATAAATTTTAAACATAGAAAATGGTGTTGAAAGTTGGTTGAACCTGTCATTTAAGTTTAAATAAGGTTTGAAATATGTTGGAACACCATATGGTAGTTCAAACCTAATTTGAGCTTCTTTTTTTAACTTAAAAGTTTGTCCTTTAGCTTCAAAATAAAGGTCAAAAATTGGTTTAAACTACATTTGAACTTAGAAATTTATACTATGGTGTTTGAAACTTTGTTTGAATCTAATTTGAATTTATGTTCAAAAATAGGTTCCATTATATTCAAACTTGGTTTGAACCTATAATATGCAGTCTAAGCTTTGTTCAAATTTAATTCTAACATATGTTTCAAGCTTAGTGTTCAAACATTAGTATCAAAATAGATGTTTAAAATTGGATTTGAACAATATTCAAGCTAGTAGATCAACCCTTGTAATTCCTCATAACCTATTTATCTTTCATAGAATTACATTCATTTTATTTGCATTGCAATGAAGATAGATATGCTAACTAATTATTCTTATAGAGATGTATTACAATGCTTGGGCCATATACAAAGGTAATGTACGGTTGATGGAAAATGTTATTAATCATATTGAAAGCTGCAATTTATTAGACGGCTGAACAATCCCCCTTCTTATGCAACTTCCATTATATGGTATTTATATCAAGATTTGAATATGATTTTACAGGTTTTTATGATCTTATCTTTTCAGCAAATAATAATGTTCGAATACATTTTGAATAAAATTCAAACAAGGTTCGAATATAGTTCAAATATTTAAACTTTGTTTGAACATTATTTATATCTTGTTCAAAACATATTTTAGCCTAGTATGTATAACAAGCATGCAAAGACAACTGACAATTTTGACTAGCAAAAAATGAACATACATAAATAACATATTTCAATATAACTTGCAATTATAGACATATACTTTTATGATTACATACTCTTACCTAATATTCAAACAATAACAATTAAAATAAATTCATTTAAATTGATTTTTCCAGAGATAATTGACATAAATAGTAAAAATCTTTAACAAATATAATATTCTTTTGTAGAGATAACAAACTTAAATAATTATAGATTTTCATAGAGGTAGCAAATTAAAATGGTCTAATAATAATAATAATAATTTTTTTATAATTACATTCATAACAACAAACTTAACATTCAATAGCATCAATTATATAGACTTTCAAATCACTTTAAAATCAAATAGACTTTTATAAATATAGCTATTAAATTAAAAGAACAATAACTAAATAGACTTTAAAATGTGAGTTTGTTGGGTATTACAAGATGATTGTGTGCACTTAGCTTTACAAGTGACTCAATTATATAGTTTTACTCCACGCCAACTGTATATTTGCATTACATCATCTCTTTTTACCTCTTTGAATATCTTCCATTTTTCTTTGGATGATTAATCATGATTAATGAAAGTAACTTGACAATATTCTTTTTTTTTTTCTTTAAAAAACTCCAATATGTTCTTATTTCATATTTGTTAGTACTCATTATAGTATAAAATTAGCAATATCTCTTGAGTTTGAAACATTGAGCAATAGTTGTTCTAGTAGCTTGCACCATTATCTCAAGGTGTAGCCAATTCATAATCAAATACTAAATCTATTGCATCAAATTTTTGTGTACATGTATTTTTATCAATATCAATTTTATATTTTAAATCACAATCAAGGACACACATTTCAAAAAAATTTAATAAGATATACAATTAATATTTGAGCTTTTGCTAATAGCTTTCCAAATGCTAATACAATCTCCTTTGACAAAGTAGATTTTACATTTATTACTAGGGTATATCTATCAAAGAGCTATTTAGCAAGTAGTTAGAAAGCCATCTCAAACGATTGAGTCCTCACTCAATCGCTTTCTTTTTGCTCATGTGGTTAATTTGAACATTGAGTCCTCACTCAAAGGTGAGCAAACTCATAAAATATCGCTATCATTGTTGTCATTCATCATGTGCATGCACAATCAAGAGATTTAGCTATTATACATATCTTATAAACAACAAAGTAAAAAAGTTTAGCGAACTCCTTGTTTCATATAATTATTCAAAATGTCATGATTTGCATGTTCTTGTGTTATGGATGATGGCTCCCTCCAAACTGACATTCACTATCATTTTTAGCATATTAACATTTGTTGATATAAAAAATTGATATTTCTTCATCATAATCTCCTAGAAGTTGCATTTTGTAGCAATTTTTTCCCTCTTCCTAGGTTAACATTGAGGAGGCTCATTAATCAACCAAATAATCGATTATACCTACTTGATAAATTTATGTTTGGTTGAAATCTTATCAGACGTTTTCATTGTTATATGAAAGAGTGCCATGCTCTAATAAGTTTAGGGAATAGTGGAGGCCTTCTTTATTAAAGTGTGAGTTTTATTATGGAGTTATTGGTTATGTATTATGTTAATATCAAGGGACAAAAGTTGGGATGAATTATTGGTTATTAATTTTATATCTCACCATTCAAATTTCTTTAGTAATAGAAAAGACAAAAATGTGGAAATGTAAATTATTGATGACAAAATTTTATATCTCATTTTTTTAATATTGTTTGCAAGTAAGAACCCCTTTTTATAATAGAAAAGAAATGCAACAAATTAATCCCCTAATTTTTTATACTATATAAAAGTACAAATTTGATCCCTCAACTTGTTAAATAGGGATTAAATTAGTCCTTCTACTAGTACCTATTTAAAAAATTAAGGTACTAGAATAAGACTTTTAAATGGCCAAGGACTATTTTGATCTTCCATAAAGAGTCGCGAGACCATTTTGATTATTATCTCTATGTTAAAAAGACTAAAGCTATAACTAAAACATTGATCTTTATCCAAGATTTCCATGACCTTGTCACTTATTTAACTAATCTTTCATGTTTAGCATTTAGTCTCATGATTAAAGGAATGGAGGAAATAATGAAAGTATTATAGATACACAAGCATTAAAAAAATTACAAATATTACTTATTAACAAAAAAAAAACTATTTTCTGTATATATAATCAAATATTGCCAAAATAACTCCTTCATTCAAAGCACATACCTTCAAATTCTTTAAGAAAAACCTAGTGCCTTTAAACACTTTTATAGATAACTTTCCACCTCATTCACATTATATTTCTCCCTCAATCGCAAAACAATCATGAGACCTGAACAGAGTTGTCATGCTGAGTTTTATTATTAATTTAAAAAAGTTGTAAATGTGTATGAGATACAAAATATTAGAGATATATGGGAACACATACATCAAAGAGTCATTTTTTTATGATATCAACTACACTGAAAAACTTGCTTATTTGACCCGCTAACATATTTTTCAAAGACTATAATATAGTGTAGGAATTGGTGATCAATAAATGTTGACTAATAATTACTTCAACATTTATTTCAACATTTATTTCATAAATGTTCTAAGTATTTATGGGAAGGATATATACTTCATAGGAGCATCCACAAAAACTTTCAATCAATTTCAATAAGTCAAAAGCCACATAAAAGTTTCAAAGACTATTGCGGCTATGAAAGAGTTCTACGTGCCCATAAGCAAAAAAAGTGTTTGGTCGTACCCTCTCAGAGAAAGAAAACTATTGTAGACCTTTTTCTCATTCTTGAGAATTAATGGCTGACAAAAAAGTCATGAATACATTTGAATTTGGAGAACTGCATAGATAAAGGATTGTGCTACGCTCGAAGTTAGATAGTAGTTCACTCTACAGGCTTAAAAGATAAACAACAACAACAACAACAATAACATCAAGCCTTTATCCCACTACATGGGTCGGCTACATGAATCCTTCTTCTATATTGTGTCATGCCAAAAGTCAAATTCTCTTTTAAATTTAATTAAAAAATAGCATTTCTAATATTTTCTAACCAAGTCTTTTTATATCTATCTCTACCTTTTTTAACATAAGTCAAATATAACACTTCTACTCCCCTAACTGGGTCATCGAAAGACTGGTGTTTTATGTCCAAACAATCTAAAGTGACTCTCTCTAATCTTATCTGCCACTGAAGCTACTCCAACATTTTTACGTATATATTTTTTTCGCACTTTGTCTCTAACAGTGAAGCCACTCATCCACCTAAGCTTCCTCATTTATGCAACACAGCTTAATTTTATGCTTATCTTTTAATGGCCAATATTTTGTGCCATAAAGCATTCGAGATCTCATCACCATGTTATAGAATTTTCTCTTAAGTTTGAGGGGTACTTTTTTATCACATAACTGGCACGATGCATTCCTCCACTTCAACCATCTAACTTGAATTCTAATTATAATATACCTATCTATTTCACAATCACTTTGAACAATATTCTTGAGATATCTAAAACGTGTACTTTTATTAATAACTTGATTACACAAAGTCACAATCGCAGCACTATATCTATTACTACTAAAATTATACTCCATATATTCAATTTTAGATCTACTCAAACATAAAAATTTAGACTCTATGGTTGACTTCTATAATTCAAGTTTTACTTTAACTCCCTTTCTAGTCTTATCAACAAGAAGAATATCATTAGCAAAAAGTATACACCAAGGTACCTCCTCTTGCAAATGTCTAGTAAGAACATTCATGACTACATCAAAATATATGAGCTTAAAGCTAATCATTGATATATTCCAATTGAAATAGGAAAATATTTAGTCAAATCATTTTGTGTTAAACATAAGTAACAGCTCCTGCATATATATGTTTGATAACTTGAATATAAGCATTATTAACTCCTTTTTCTAAAACACTCTAAAGCACTTCTATTTGATAACTTGAATATAAGCATTATTAACTCCTTTTTCTAAAACTCTCTAAAGCACTTATATTTGAACTTTATCATATGCTTTCTCTAAGTAAATAAATATTACACGTAGATGCTCCTTATTCTCTCTATACTTATCCATCAAACCTCTCAATAAATGTATAGCTTCCGTAGTAGACCTACCTATGAATCCAAATTGATTTTGAGAAATATTAGTATCATGTCATAACCTATGCTGAATAATTTTTTTCTCATAGTTTTAATGTATAACACATTACCTTAATTCCTCTATAATTCGCACATTCTTGTGCATTGCCTTCATTCTTGAAAATAAGAATTAACATATTCCTTCACCACTCATGTGGCATCTTTTGTCTTTAAAATAATATTGAAATATTTTTTAAGCCAATAAAGTCCTTCATCTCCTAAGAATTTTCACACCTCTATTACAATATTATCAGACTTTGTTTTCTTAAAATCCTCTCTAACTTCAGTTTTACTAATATGGCAAAAAAAAATTATATTTTCATTTAGGGTGATAATACCACTAAAGTCAATCATATTCTTACAATCTTCATTGAAAAACAAAGATATGCATAAATAAATATCAAAGATTTCTCTTACTTGGCATAACGTGACAACTATGGCTTATTTTGATTCTAGGAAATTTTATTTTTTATGTGCACAAACCCTTATAACTAATTATATTCTGAGTGTGATACAGAAAAAAAAACTTAATTTAGGATGTTTTTCATGTTCCTGGATTCAACAAAAGGGGACCTAGACATCCTAAACGATGAAAGAAGGGATTGAGGGCATAAGGAGCATAGCATAAATATATGGCTATTACACTTCACAAACAAGTATTGCCCAACAATAGAAGGGGATACTCAATATTAGCCCAAAGGAATGGAAATTGAAGGAATTACCCTATGAAATATATTATATAAAAAAAGCTTGGTCATTTATTTCATTGAGAAACGAAAAGAAAATGACCTAAACTAGTGAAGGGACATAGTAGTAGATGAAATCCTCCTAGAATGGCTCATAGTGGGGAAGGTTTAAATGAAGGCTAATGACATTACTTACACCCATTGGATAGAGAAGGCCTTTTAAGTGCATATAAAAGCATGAAGTTAAGTATCCATGAAATATAAAATAGACCAAATTTTCAAGAAATAATAAAAAGGTGGGATTTAAATACATACCATTTTATTATACCTATATTACATATTTAACACCAAAAATCAAAATATTACATTTCTACCACACAAACACTAATTTAACAGCAGAAATACCACTCCGTCTCCACCAAACCTCCTGTCATTTTTTCTTCCCGCTGAAATTCTCTCTTTCGTGTGCTTTTCTTTGCAGTCTGCACCTGATCTTTCCACAATAGATTTCTCTTGCGCGTCTGACTACTGGCGTACTTAGCTAGTTATGGCTCCCTCTTTCTCATTCTTGTATTATCAGCAGTTTTCTTACTGAGCTTTAAGCTTCTTGCATCTCCAAGTGGTGAAGTGGAAGCTGAGATTAGTTAATAAAATTGTCTCTCCAGTCGGTAGTCCTCCACATGTTCTCATTCTTGCATCTCCGACTTTGCTATGCTATTAGAAGCCTCATTTACCATTCTGCAGGTTTAATTTAGTAAACATTATGTAGGTTATAATTTTACTTTATTCATCTTTTGTAATTATGTAGAAGCAGATTTAAATTATCTTCTGAAATTCTATAGAAGCAATTTTTCTTTTAACAATTTAGTATTTGAAAGCTTCAAACGAAATAGATTTTAAACGTTTACGCTATGTTTATCTGTAGTTGTACTTATAAACAAAAAATGCTACATATAAATTACTCTTGTTTAGGAAGATACAAGAAAAACCGCAGCTTTCGCAAGGAAAAACAACAAGGCAAAGTGATCAACAACAAGTAAAAGAAAGGAAACGCAACAAACAGGAATGACAGCTCGCGAGAGGAGCAGATCTTAGCCGGAGTTCACCGTGCTTTTCGTCACAGAGATCTCAACAGATGGTAAAAAAACAAAGATAGGAGTTTGCAAGAAGAGCACGCGTTTTGCATGAAGAGCAGGCAAGTAGTTCGTGTGATTAGGGATTGTTGTAGGAAGCGACGACGTAAGGGTTGGTCGAGATAGAGTAGCATTTATGTTGTTAAATTAGTGTTTGGGAGGTAAAAATGTAACATTTAAATTTTGAGTGTTAAATATGTAATATAGGTGTAATAAAGTGGCATCTATGTAAATCCCCCTAAAAACATGGATGTTTGTAATGAAATGTAATGATTCTAAATTTACATAATAACATGACTGAGGCCATGTAATATATATGTCTCGACTAATCTCTATTGACTAAATACAAAGCATGTGTCTTGAAGGTTTGTCGCCAAATGACTCCACGTCTATTTATAAGTCATAATTGGAATATGTTCATTTTTATATATTCTTAGTATAAAAGGGTTGTAGGCCAAACTAAGAACTTGATTTTGATTGATTTTAACTTCAAAACTTAGTAGAGAAGCTAAACATAATATCTAAAAAAGAAAGAAAAAGTATGCACAAGCAAGCAATAATAAAAATATCTTAAATCTATGAAAGTAATAAATAGATGACGAGCAAGTTATAGGAAAGAAATTGCAATAAATAATACAAGTATTATAATCTACAATAAATAATATAAGCCTCTAAGATGATGATCCAAGGAGGACTGGCCCAAAAAATGTTTAGTATAAAAATTGAAGGTCGGCAACAATCCAGTCAAAATCACATGAATGACAACAATTTAAATTAGGGAACTCATTGGGTTGAGAGTTATGGGTCCAAATCATGTCAGTTGAATAGACCCACATACGAGTGTGGCAAGGCTTTCAACTCCTAAAAGAACTAAACGAGTTGCCAACACAGGAACGTAACAAATGAAGAAAGCAAAAGAAATGATTCTTGAATAAGCAAAAGTACTAGAAAACGCATCTAAGAAGGCAACGAGTTAAGGTAGGCAATATGCATACACGTTTATGTGTGGTACTAAAGTTGGAATGTCGATGAGTTGATGCCACCTCTTGCAAGCTAAAAACAACATATTGCGGGATACAACCATTTATCCCAGTGGGTGGCACAATAGATGTCTTCTCCTAAGGTCGACAAGTCCACCTCAAGGTAGGCAACAACTTACTAGAAGTGGAAGATGGCAAGTCAGTGAAGTTAGTAGGTCGGCAAGTTGAAGACGCCAAGCATGCATGTATATGTGTTACTATGGTTAGTGAGCTAGGTACCTTTCAACTAGGCTATCTAACCTCACAAGCTACGGACCAGAGCCTACCTCCCAAGGGTTCCAAGGGTCACTATATGATGTTTTAGGGTCTCTCTATAAGATTGACAACCCTTCCCTGTTGCTTTGAGTGGCAATATTAAAAGATTGCCAGGTGGACTACCATGTGTTGATAAAGTGTCAATGAAAAACTCACACCAATGAAGATAACAGGATGGTTGAAGAGATGTTACCTCTTATAGGGCTTCAATCAAATCAAAGATTCTAAGTAACCTCATTTGGTGCACAGAGCTGAGAGTACCAAGAGGGGAGTGAGTTAGTAACTACTAGTGGTGACAACTTACTCAAACTGGTCACTACTAGGCATTGTAAGGCTAGCTGGACAAAAAGGAGCGAGCAAGTTGATGAGTAACTAATGAAGGGTCTTCAAAATTAGAGAATGCTTGAGAGCTCTCAAACTAGGGAGCCGAAGAGTTCGAGGACTACATAGTGGAGGCTAATAAGCAAGGAGTGACAACCTCAAGGAGCCTTGGGGTGGATTAAAAAATTTGGACCTTCAAGATGCAAAAGAATAAATAATCAAATTAGAGGGATGAAGAGAGACTTATGAGAGGCCCCAAGACGAATTCATCCATAGCTCAACCTCTCAACATTTATTAATATCAAAATTGATGTCTGCAATCTCTCTAAAGGTTAATATTCACTATCTATACCAACACCAATGTATGATATTCACACCAAGGTGGATGCTTGACATCGATAACAACCCTGATGTATGTCAATGTCAATTACTCTAATGCCCACCATCATGAACAACCTCAATTAATACCCATCATTGCCAACCAGGATAATGCCTAACAACCTTGAGTGCTTGATATTCACACTAAGGTAGATGCACATCATCTAAACAACCCTGATGCATGCCATCATCAACAATCCTAAATATCATCATTAACAACCTCAATGTCCACCATTGACAATAAAGACAATGCCTACTATCATTAACAACATCAATGCCCATAGTTTCCAATAAGATTGATATCCATTGTACAGCCTGACACCCATTATCTCCACCAAGCTAGACTCCTACCATCGCAAATAAGGTTGAAATTTATCATGAACACCAACACAAAAACTGATTGTTGCCACCAAGGTAGACAACAACTGTTGGCAATAAGGCTAACAATCTTCATCAACACTAGCACTAAGTCTCGTTGTCACTACAAAGATAGACACACATCATTGTTAATAATCCTGACATCCCATGTCACCAACTAGGTTGATGTTGAACATTAACACTAGTGACATTGTCAATCGTCACCACTATAAGCCTACAACTCCATTATAAATAACCACGATGGTCATCATATCCAATAAGACTGATGTCCATAGTCTTGGTCCCCAATCTCCCCTCTTGTAAGAAGAATGATCGAGACCTCCTATCATATCTTGATGACAACTCCTAGGCCTCAAGGCTACTCCCACTTCCACCGTATAAGTCATCTTTTTTAATTCACATCTATTACATTATATTCTACAATTATGAGAAATATATCATTTTTAATATATGACTCACACTAACGAAATTTTTTCAACCAACTCAAATCCTTTAACTTTCCCCTTCATTGATTTTCTAACTAAAAATTTCGATGCCTCCTATGAGCTACTCATAACTTATTTATATGAGCTAAACTTATTTATAATACTAAAATAATACTCTCTTTATATCACCGCAAATATTCTTACACACAATATAACTATAAATGAAATAGCTACAATTCTATACAACTCCGTTCACCAAGTTAATTAAATAAATCATTAATTTTTAAACTGATAGTTCTAATTAAGTATAAGGTTTATAATTCGATCATACATCTTTCAATGTCATACAACTTAAAAACTTTCCTCCTCATAAATTTTAATAATAAATGTGCGTTTAAATAAGAACTATTATCAAGAAGAGCACACTAAACATAGCCACAAAGCTCCCATCTATGTTCAGCTCATCTAAAAATGAGTTCAAAATTTTTATTCAGGCCCCTATTTATGCTCTAAATACTTAATAAATAGGCTGGATAAGAGCCGTCCAAAACCAAAAACTTGGCTAGTATTATGTTTTGTTCATTAAAAAATGAGCTGAAAATTTTTATTCTAGCTCTTGCTTATGCTCTAAATATTTATTTAATAAATAAGCTGGATATGGAAAATTTAAAAAAATCAAACAAATTTTTGTTTTTTTAATTTACACCCTATCCGTGAACAATAGCCAAAGCGAGCATAAGCCTTCGTTTGGAATAACTTTTTTTATTGCATTCAAAAACAATTTTCTAGTACAAAATTTTCTAAAAAACTATTTTAAAAAACAGAGATAGTTATCCCAAACGAAGCCTAATAAGTTCACTGCCAAGCTTAGCATATTGTTCAATCAATGAGCTTTAACATTGCATTTCAATAAATATGGTTAATCAAGCCGATGATCCCATCATCTTGATTCACATACAACCCAATGTATTGGCTCAAACAGTCCTAATATAAGAAAAGCAGTATTGAAATCTTCTACTAGAATAATAGTTCTGAGAAAAACAAAATCAGTTTGAAAAGCCTCAATTCTACATTCTAAGGAACTTTACAACTATATATCCTGAATTATATTGATTCCAGATCTGCAATGGAAGATTATTATTTATGGCTTCAGAAATCCTGTTTCAACAATGCAGCTTTAGTTGCAAATTGTAATGAAAGGGGAAAAAAGTATTAGAGGTTCAAAATTGCACCAAAGTTTGTGACCAAACAGATTGAATGCATTCGAGGCTTTCAAACTTAATTTAGTTTTCAGTTTCTGTAGTTCCAAATTTGAAATAAAAGGGATTTTTCTATTGGGACTCAAATTACAATAATAAGAAGTTCGATAAATTTTCATGGTAAAATTTCTATAAAACTTTGATGATAGCACCAGAGTTTTAAAGAAATTTCATTCAAAAACTGTAAGTTTCGAGGGAAACTCTTGAATTCTATCTAAAACTTCATGGAAGCTCTAAAAACCAAGCAAATTTGAGAATATTAATGAGTTTCAAAATGATGTCAAGATAAATCAATCTCAAGCCACTGAAAATGAAAACCATGAAATGCAATCCTAACTCTCAACATAGTGGTGTCAAAACCCGAAACTCGACCCGAAAAACTCCGGGTTTGGGTTAACCCGTTTCTCATACGGGTCGGGTTAAGATTTGTAATTCCGACCCGTTTGTAAAACCGGGTCTAATTTGGGTTGACTCGAAAACCCGAAACCAACCCGGATTGACCCGTTTGTAATCCCGTGTGACCTGTCTTCATCAATCGTCGCACCGTCGCGGTGTTGCATCACTCGCTCATTGCCTCGTCCCGTCACTGATGTCAGCTTGTCGCCGTCCTGCTTGCATTGTTGCACTGCCGCGGCCGCGGTGTTGTTGTTGTCACTTGTAATTCCACCACCGCTGCCACTACTGCTAATGTCCCCACTACACTCCCGATGTCGTCTTGCCCGAGCTACCGCTGACGGCATGCCATCATCCCTCCAGCGTTGTTGTTGCCGCTTGACGAGCGGGTGATTGTTACCCTCGCGGGTCGGGTCAAATCAACCCGACAGCCCGCACGTGTTGGGTCCGGGTTAACAATCCTGACCCGTTTTTAAAATTGGGTCAAGTTAGTGTCGACCCGTTTACGTCCATGTCAAGTCGTCTTCGACGCGAACCCAATCCGTTGACCCAAATTGACACCCCTACAACAGAGTCGATCAATCCAATAAAAACAAAAAAATTGAAGAGATTCAGCAATTCTTAAAGTATTGCATTACATAGACCAACTGTAGCAGGCTCTTCTAGGATAAGTTAATTATTAGGTCTCACAAACTAAAATAGTATTTACCAAGGGAAAAACGTGAAATTCAGAGAGCATCAGTTAGACAACCAAAATAAGATCAGGACTTTTCTGATGAAGAAATCACATGAGAGCAGCTTCCAACTGACACCAAAAATTGGAATAAAAATTTAGACTTTGCTTAGTCATTGTTGAACAATATGTTACTGTAATTCCAGATAATAATTCACATGAATCCATTATTAAGGTTTCTGCAACTACAAAGGAGCATTCCTGACACTAAATTAAATATTTCTTCAGAACAAATAACATATAACAACATAAAAGATAAAATTAAAAAAGAAAAGGTTGGAAATTAAAGGCCATGGTTACAAATCAATACTCTAAAAAAACTCAAATAATTCTTCAATCTGGGATAGAATCTACCAAGAAGTACCTCCAACTTATGATGAATGCATCCACTGTTACTTCCATTGATGCAGTCCCACCTACTCATCCATCTACAATACAGGAACACTTCCTAAGATCCAACGATAGATGATTAAGATCTCATTTTACTTATGTTATGTCATAATCACAGTGCTTTTCGGCAACTATAAGAGAATCGTTACGATACGAAAGATATAAATATTTAAACGGTGGAGAAACTGGATGTATTTAATCCAATTTGTTATCCTCCACATAAAATCACAAGACCTGAAAATCTTAAGAATGTGAAGAAGCATACATAACCTATAATTTAATACTAATCAGAAAGAAGAAATGACAAAGTGGATAATCGAAATATGAGGTTTAAAAAATTTTCTTAGCAAGATCATTACTTGGGGTTGAATAAATATCTATTAGCTATGAAATGCAGCTTAGATTATTTCATTAAAAAACTTCCATTCTACTCTTAATCTTCTCCTAAATGCTTTCCATTAAATGAAAATCTGAGAGGCTATATGAAATGAATACAATCTAAATCAAATACCAACAAGTGCATGAGGTAAGAGGCTGACTGAATAAAACAAGTAATGGAGCTTTTCAAACAAACAAAAATAATAACAATAATATAAACATAGATGGCTCTATGATAGCCTTTTGATGCATGCACAAATTGCAGTTCTTTTAGTGGTTGAGACTTTTTTTTCCTCGTATTTCATGTAATTGAATCTAGCCTATTGATATAATCAGCTTTCCGCAAATGAAATAATTATCAGGAATCAGACCCAGTTGGATAAAGATGCATTTGAGATGACCCTAAAGTCATGCTTGGCAATGGTGTGGTCACTGCATGATAAGGCTGCAAAGTTTAGCAGTCCGTATAACAGATTTTTAATTGACACAAGGAACATAAGATAGAACAAAAGATGAAATACAAGCATTCAAACCACTCGATTACTAATGATTTGGGCTGAGTTCAACGAAACTTGAAGGACACCAATGAACACACTATAAGAACATTTAACACACTCTCCAGTTACATAATATCTGGTAATTTCATTGAATAAAGCAACAAATGCACATTTATAACTAAACAATTGTCCATCAAACGATAAAAGCAGCTTCAGATTGCAGGCCAGGGCAAACTGTGGCGGACCAGGCATAAGCAAAAAACAATTTAGATGGTAGTCAAAATCAAACTAAACTGATTCACATTTTTGTAACCAATTTAACGATTCTGAAAACAAACCACAGATGTACTTGTTCGATAAAAAAGAAGCGTGTAAAAGCATCACAGTAACTTCTATATTTTTAACATCTAGATAATGAAGGCTTTTTACAAGCTCAAATTACGAAATGAATGAAGAAAAATTAAAGTCACTCAAACATCTTAGCCAGCGAGTTCAAAAGCCCTGCTTTTTTGTCTACTATGTTAAATCACTCTTCTAATAATGCAGTCTTATCTGGGACCTTGCTTGTATCCACGGGATCTTCTTCATACATCATCACTGCCATCTGATTTTGAATAAAGTATACGAGTGATTAATTCACACAAATCAAGAGTTCAGACATTATCATTCAGCATTAATTAATAATTGGTCATATTATGAATGCAGTGTTAGCCAAATAACTACATCACCAGCCTCTTAGATTTATTACAGGAAATGCTAGTTTATACCACTAGTTTGGAAAAATGAGTATTCTGTCATAACAGGCAAATTAACTTCAAGATTTTACCAATAAAACCTAGATATCAGGTTGCATTAACTTAATAGCTTCATATAGGAGGTGACTACATATATTAAGTGCACAAACAACAAAACTTTCCCATGATTATATATCTTAGCATCTAAAAAACCATTACAATAAGAGTTCACTTGTACTCTCCTAGGCCAGAAATTTAACTTGCAGGTAGAATTTGATCCTGCCATGCCCACTTTATTATCATCTTTGTTATGATCCATGGTCCACAGCCGAAAAATTAAATTTTAGGCACTTAAATTTTATATATCAA
The DNA here is from genome assembly GCA_016618105.1 of Dendrobium huoshanense. Classification (NCBI taxonomy): domain Eukaryota; kingdom Viridiplantae; phylum Streptophyta; class Magnoliopsida; order Asparagales; family Orchidaceae; genus Dendrobium; species Dendrobium huoshanense. Next base: position 63,664,746 of record CM028351.1, read on the forward strand.
TATGTATGCTTTGATCTTTTGGATTTAAATGGCATATAATACATTGCCAACTTAAACACAATTACTGGAAGTGCATAAGAAAATTTTGTCATGGGAGGTCTAAATTGAAAATGTAATGTGCTAGCAAACACCTGATCTAAGGAAAATGAAAAAAAAAAAAAGAAGGCAGGAGGATTCTAGGAAAAGATCAGATTGAGAAGAGGATGAAAGGAACGATGGAAATGAAAGTGGATCAATCCAACAACTGAAGGAAAGGGGAGAAGAACAAGGCTGCGATTCCGCACATCTCCCATCACCATTTAGCTCCCACTGCCGCTAAGATGACAAAGTTCAGCATGCGGTATGCCTTCAACTTAGATGGGTGGAACACATTGAACAAAAGCATAATACAAATAAGATAGAAGGGATTCTGGCTATGCCCTTTCTCCAGGAGTTATTAACAATAATCACAATTGAAACCCTAAAAAGAATATGAAAAGAACAAAAATCCTGAGGCTGAAGGAAAAGAAAAGCGATGAAATTGTCAACTTGGACATTCTGAAAAGGCCTAAAGCACACAATGCATTGAATTTGTGTCCTAAAAACACCGCGTGTAGGTATCTCAATTACAAACATGAGATGATAATTGGATTTTTTGGTTAAGGAAGTTGGTTACCACTGTCAGCAAAAATAAAATAAAAAATGATGGCTGGACATAAATTAAAAAAAAAAAAAAAAATTTATGCATGGAATACATATTAAATATTCCTCTACATAGTTAGTTCCCAAATCCTTACAATATGCTTCTCTCTGTTATTGATTACATGCCCGCTATAGATCCATTGGTGCAAAGACAGGTTACTACAGATGAAAAAAGCATGGACTAAAGGAAGATCAATTGAACTCCAGGTACTCAACTATGGATATCAACTTGGAAAAATGAATACTTCATTATACATTCCAAAAGGGCGCATAATAATTGAAGTTGACCAAGTTAGTAGGTTGACCTTCGTCAAATATCATCTTGTCCTACACAAGAAAAAAGTCCAACAAAAAACCTCTATCATAAACTAAGCAATACAGGAGAAAAATGAAAAACAATTATGATCAAAGAAAAAAACAGGGGTGCTGCAAAAAAAATCAGTTGAGGTGGCATATAGGAAATTTTAAATTAATACCGTACCACTTTGATGAGTTTCCTAGATGGCACGTTATAGGTCATAATTGGTATAAGAAAGCCATAAATATCTCATTGATCTCAATAAAAAAAATGTAGCAATGTTGTTAAAAAAAATACTGAGTGAAGTGCTTTGCATAAGGGATGAGCCAAAAAATGTGCTTTCAAATTTGCAATCAATGGGCAGCTATAAAAGAATCTCAAAAAAATCATCATGCACTAAAAATACTCAAGAGAATGTATAAACTCTAAAGGATTTAGAAGCATAATGTATGCCTATTGGATTAATGCATATCAACAATTGAAATTGCATTCAAAACAAGAACGTTATACAATTTAAAAATTAATTTTTTACATAAATGGTAAATAAATTTTGCATTAAATATTTACACAGCTGGCTCTCAAGTCCATAGCCACTTTATTTGCCATCAAAATTTATGGAAGCAGTTTGGTTGAAGAAAAAGAGAATTTAACAGGGAAAATGCAAACTTATAAGTTGCATGCTGGGTCGGCTGCACAACGTGAGAGAAGCAAGGCAGTCGAGTCCACTTTTTCTAGGACAATGCAAGTGCAGCAGGCAGTATATACTTTAGTTACCTGGTGATGATTGATGGTGTACTTGCTAGGAATAATCACCAAGCAACCACTTAAATTTGCATCCAGACACGAAAATTTACTGCAGTCACGCAAGAGTTCAATATTAACATGGATTAAATTGATTCTGTTACACTCTTTTTTTTCTTTTAAATTCCTCAATATGATCCACATGATAAATTTTTTATAGTTGACATACAGATAAGATCCATTCATAAGGCACGTTGGGGTCCATACGGCTTATAACAAAATATTGGCATAAATAGTAGCCAGTTTGACAATAGTGGGAATCAATGCTGGCCAGCCATCATGCCATCCATCATTGGCAATTCATGAGCTTCAAAGGATAGAAATCCCTCAAAATCAGGAAAATAAATATATGCAAGCTGTAGAATATCTTACTTTATTTCTAATATAATAAGTAGTTTCCATAGGTAGAAATTACCTATTTGTTGGCTCAAGAAAAATGGAGCGTCAGCATGAATCCCGCTTTGTAGCTGTAAGATTATATCTTCCTTAAGTCAGATTGTAGTTAACCAGATTTCTCATGAGAGTAGTGTCAAGGTTTAGTTAGATCTAGGTGCTTACTTCCCATGAGTGCAAGCACTCATAGTTAATTACCCCTCTTAACGCGTAAGAGATAACTCTCGATTAAAGATGAATAATTTTAGGTGTTTTTAATCTCAATTGTAGGAAAAAATGTAGGTAAATCCGATCAAGATCTCATAATTCCTTCGTCCTAAATATACCAAAGGATTCAGTCCACCAATAATAGTAATCGTTGACCAAAGTATCCAGATAATCTAATTAGCAGTCATGGGTTGCCACCTCTTAGGGATCCCGAGTAAACTGAAGTGATTAGATATAAATTTTAATTTTATTGGATTTTGGGGTTCACAACTATTAAAATACTCAGAAATTAATCTGGTTTGGAATTTATAACTTTATTTAAAAGTCACCCAGAAGTTTGAATTAATGCGGGTCTTATAACTTCTATTAAAAGTAGCCCAGGTGTTTAAATTTGGGTTGGGACTTACGGCTTTCATTGAAAATAGCCCGCAAAATAGGTCTTACGGCTTCTATTTGAATTAGCCGACTGGTGAGTCTTACAACCTAGCCCTGATAAGCTAAGATGCTTGTTAGTTTTATTTGTACAGGTCTTACGGCTTCTCTTTAAAGTTCACAAAAGGAGTCAGATGACAATGCCTCTAGCAAAAATGAATAAAAGAGATGAATCTAAAAAATGTTATATCGAAAAAAAATGGGTCTCTTGACAAAATAACATTTGGGTCCTGTCTGATAGTGCTATAGATGGATAATAACTCAAAAGAAGATTTATGCTTTATAAGTAAAGATAAGTCAATTTCAAAAAATAGCTTCACAAATAGAGCGTGTAAGGTTGAATGGTGACTCTGATCATTAAACATAATAATCTAAAGCAAAAACGTGCTTACTTGTGCTTGATGACATTTGGGACAAGTAGGAAGAATAACAGGACATGAAAATGGGAGAAAGTACTCACCCTCGATGACAACTTCAACAACTTTGCCAACATTCTCGCCTCCATCCTCAATTGCTCGCACTAAGATCTCTTCATTTGATACTCTTGCATCTTTGTCGACAATCCAGACTCTATCCTCAATTGCTCACTCTCACATCTCCTCATCTAGTCCCTCATTGATTTAACTAGCTGACAACTACTAGCTCCAAAGAACACCCAACTAACTCTCCCTTTGTAAGTAAAAGTACAACAACAACAATAACATCAAGCCTTTATCCCACTATGTGGAATCAGCTACATGAATCCTCTTTCTCCATTGTGTCATATTCATTTAAATCTAATAAAAAAATGTTATTTCTAATATTTTCTAAACAAGTCTTTTTAGGTCTACTTCTACTTTTCTTAACATATATTAAATCTAATACATCTATTCTCCTAATCGGGTCATCGGAAGGCCATCATTTTATGTGGCTAAACCACTAAGGCAACTCTCTCTAATTTTATCTTCCACTGGAGATAAACCTTTTCACGTATATGCTCAATTTGTATCCTATCTCTAAGAGTAAAGCCACTCATCCACCTGAGCATCCTCATTTGTGCAACACTTAACTTAATATTATGCTTCTCTTTTAATAGCCAATATTCTGCACCATAAAGCATTGCAGATCTAACCACCATCTTATAAAAATTTTTCTTAAGTTTGAGGGATACTTTTCTATCACAGAGCCCGATGCATTCCTCCACTTCAACCATTCAACTTGAATTATACCAATAATATCCCCATCTATTTCACCATCACTCTGAATAATAGACCCAAAATATCGAAAACGTGTACTCTTACTAATGGCTTGATCACCCGAAGTCACAATCACCCCCCCCCCCAAACCTAGATCTACTATTACTAAAATGACATTCCATATATTTAGTTATAGATCTACTCAACCGAAAGCCTTTAGACTCTAAGATTGACCTCCATAATTCAAGTATACCTTCAACTCCCTCTCTAGTTTTATTAATAAGAATAATATCATCAGCAAAAAGCATACACCAGGGTACAACCTCTTGCAAATGTCTAGTGAGAACATCCATGACTAAAGCAAAAAAGATATGGGCTTAAGGCTGATCCTTAATGTAATCCAACTGAAATAAGGAAATACTTGGACAAACCACCTTGTGTTTGAACACAACAACTCCTACATGCATATACTTAATAACTTGAATATAAGCATTATTAACTTATTTCTTTTTTAGAACTCTCCTTATCACTTCTCTTGGAACTTTATCATATGCTTTCTTTAAATCAATAAATATCATATGTAAATAATTCATATTCCCTCTATACTTCTCCATCAAATCTCTCAATAAATGTATAGCTTCCATAATAGACCTACCCGGCATTAATCCAAACTGATTTTGAAAAACATTAGTGTGACACCGCAACCTATGCTCCATGACTCTCTACTATAGTTTTAAAGTATGACACATTAACTTAACTCCTCTATAATTCGCATAATCTTGTGCATCACCTTTATTATTAAAAATAGAAATCAACACACTCTTTCTTCACTCATCGAGCACCTTTTTAGTCTTTAAAATAATATTAAAAAGATTAGTAAGCCAATAAATTCCTTCATCTCCTAAGCATTTTCACAACTCTATTGGAATATCATCATGTCCTAAAGCTTTTCCACACTTCATTTTCTTTGAAGTCTCTCTAACTTCGGTTTTACTAATATGCTGATAAAACAAAAAATTTATTTTCATTTAAGGTGCTAAGGTCATTAAAGTCAATCACATTCTCATAATCATCATTAAAAATTTTAGAAAAATATCTCAACCACCTTTGTCGAATATTCTCTTATAATAAAAGTACTTTCGATCTTCATACTTAATACACATCACTTGAATTAAATCTTAACTACTCTTATCTCTTTATTTGACTGGCTTATACATATATTTTTCGCCCTCCTTAGTATCTAATCTATTATATAAATCATTAAAAACTAAAATATTAGCGTCGCATATTGCATTCTTAGACTCCTTACGGGCCTCCTTTTATCTTTTTCAATTATCATAATTTTTATATATAAACTAATTTTTATAACAATTCTTATTTTTTTATTTTTTCTTGCGAATTTTGATTCCACCACCAACTATTTTTACTATTATGAACTTTTTCTTTTGTACTCCAAGCACATCTTTTGCAACATTCTTAATATCACCAGCTACTTTTTCTCATATAACATTAGCTTCCTCATGCACAAATAAAATCTTAAGATTTAATATTTTACTCTCAAAAATATTTTTGTTTATATTTTTTAAAAGGCCCTATCTAATCCTAGAACAATATTTTACTTTATTTTTTATTTTATGTCCTTCATCTTAGGGTCTAATACTAATAAGCAATGTTGAGTACATAAATTTTCACTTAAAATAACTTTATAATCTTTACAATCTATAGATCTATTTTTCTTATAAGAAAATAATCAATTTGAGTTTTACTATATCCATTCTTATAAGTGATGAGATGCTCATCTCTTTTCTTAAATATAGTATTAGCCATTACAAAAACATAATCTAAAAAAAAATCTAATATAACCTTACCACCTTCATTAGTTTCTTCAAATCCATAGCCACCATAAATGTTTTTAAAATAATCTACCTCTCTACCAACATGTCCATTTAAATCATCCCTTTGCAAGTAAGAGAGATATATAAAGAGAATGAAAAAAAAGAAAAAAAATATTTAAAAAAAGATTTGACTTCATCGCAAATTAGTCAATTCACTTTGTCATCGTCACTGTCGCGTGCAAAGGTATTGTTTGTAAGCGAGCCCGCCACCAAATGTAAGTACGTGTTGAAGACTATGGGACCTATTGCACCCACGTCTGCCTCCTGTTGTGGGACTCATATGCCTGACACTCATGGTAGAGATCCTTGGACACACACATTAAAGGTTTTTAAACCTTAGATCATCTCGTTAAAGAACCTTGGATTAGAATTTCTTTTTTTCATTTAGTGTAATTAACTTTGAATCATTTCAAAAGATAAGGCTTTTGGACAAGTCTACATATATTTCAATCATTGTACCCATCATAAGCAATAAAACTTCAAGTTATCCTTTCAAATATTTCTCCTCTTCACAATATCCAGTTTCTTTTGACTTACCTTCCAAATAGTCAATTATCACCAAATTAAAGTAGACTCTATGGGGCACATGCCTCATATCATTTGAATGGAAGAAACTATCTGAAGTAGTTCTAGTTTGTGAAAATCTTTCTAAAAGGGTGGAAAAAATTCCATAATCCTGAGGATCCTTATCTAGAATAAAAGAACTCAAAGTTTGCACTATGGGGTGAAGCTAATTCTATGATCATGATATAATTATGAAATGCCATGATAACTGAAATCGGTGAGCCATACATATACCTATGAATAATAAAAGACATTTTGAACGTTGTCAAACCAACTTACTCAAAAATTAAGGATGCTACTCTTTATCATACAACTATTACAAGCAAAAGAGGCACATCAAAGAAAAATGTTAAAATTTTCTCAGAAAGTCCTAAGACAATGATGTAAATAAAGGTCACTCAAAGTGAATGCTCAATTTACTCAATGGAAATCGACAGACTCAAGAACTTTCTGAACTATAAAAAACTCATTCTAATCTTAGTCTCTAAGCTCAAAATTATAAGAATTATAACACTTATGGCTTTAATTTCTCAGTAGTTCATGTCAAACTTAAATCCTAAATTCAAGAGCCACCGACCACATAAGAAATCTTGACAATTTTTATTAAACCTACAAATCTTGAAATAATAACAATAATAAAATAATAATCAAAGATTTCCTAACAACTGTTGCAGGTCGAGAATATTCCTGTTTCTCCAACATTCATCCTCAACAATGTACTTCATGTTCCTCACTTTGTAGTAAATCTCCTATCAATTCATAAAATTACTAATCACAACAATAAGGTCACCTTTTTCAGTTATCCATTATGTTTTTAGGGACCTCATTATAGGAAGGAAAATTGGGCAAACTACAGAAAATGATAGGCCATACCTTCTTGAGATACCACATTCCTTCATCTCCACTCTCAATACTGACACTTTTTGGGAATATCATTATAAACTAGGGCACCAGTCTTTTAAAATCTTATATTGCATATTTGCTCTCTTGTATGAATGATAAAAATAAAGACTTCCATTGTGAGACATGTGAAATTACAAAGCCTCTTCATATTTCTAAAATTGATTCTAGATCATCTGCTCCTTTTGTGTCAATTCACATTAATAGTTGGGGACTCTAAAAAATTCTTAATATTTTGAAGCCATAGGGCTTGTCAATTTTATTGATGATTGCATTCTAATGATATAGGCATACCTTATAAAGTAAAAATATAATGTCAGATTCAATCGCCATATATAGTAATATGACAAAAATCAATTTAATAATGACATTAAGAAATTATGCACAAATAATGCTTGAGCTTATTTTAATCAAATTTTATCTTCATTCTTCAATAAAGAATTATCCTTCACCAATCCTATCCTAACAACTGTCAAAAAGAAAAAAGAAAATTTTATTAACATTTAAAAGTCATCTGGACTCTTCTTTTTAAAACTAAGTTTCTAAAAGAAAAATAGGGAGAAGCAGTCCAAACCTTCGCATAGATCATTAATTGAATACCCATAAGAGAAATTGGTTTCAAAAGCCTACTGAACTACCTTGCAAAATTTCTCCCCACAAATAATTTTCTTTTCGAAAATTCCTCAAAAGTATTTGGATGTATTTCCTATCTCTACATCCACAATAACACCAAATAACACCAGGATAAGCTTGATCCTAGAGCACTCAAATCTATCTTTATAAGTTATTTCTACACTCAAAAAAAGGTATAAATATTATCATCCTACTGCCCACTTCAAAATATGACACGTTTGATGAAAAATAGTGTTTCTTTAATCAAATCATCTTTAGGGAGAATAATAAATTGCAAGATAAATTTAATGACAGCTCAATCTTCCCTCTTGACATCCCTATGATGCAAACTGAAGAGGGCATCAGATTTCGACATGTGTACCATCGCCGGGGACGACGATCGACGACCCTGATTCAGAGCCATTATCTGTGATGCTTTAGTTTTTTTTTTCATTAGTTATTTCATGTTTCCGTTTGTACCCCTATGAGGGATGTAGCACTTATTGTAGCCCAAGGGCATTTTCGACTTTATGCTTTTATTTTTCTGTAAGCCTATATATAAAGGCTTGTATCATTGTATTGGGAAAATTTTCTGATGAATGAAATTTTTCTACGTTCTCTTTGTGAGTGCAATGAGGATCTCTTGGTGAGTTCTTCTTCGAGATCTCTTAGTGAGTTCTCTAGGTAATTGTTACCCTAACAATTTCTCTCTTCCATTTTCCCTTCCTCTTCCCCCTCAAGAAATTCTACACAAAGCTTCCCCTATCTCTTGCCGCCGGCCCCCCCCAAGGTTTCCCCACCACCGGCCAAGCCCACCACCACCGGACGCCCCTCGCCGAGGACTACTCCTCACCGGCCGAACCCCTTCCCCCTTCACCGAATTCCCTTGCAAAAATTTGAGATCCAAGTTTGAGTTGTTTCCTAATTTGGAAATCCAAATTAGGAAATTATTCATCATTACCCAATTTCAAATTAATTTAATTTGGAATTTCAAATACCTCGCCACGTCATCAAAACCATTTTGGAAATCTATTTCCCCTCTCCTCAATCCTCTCTCTCCCTCCCCAGCTATCCCGCCGGCCTCCCCCTTTTAATTGCCATTAAGGAGTTAATTACTCCTTTTCCCCCCAATTTGAACTTTGAAAAGAATTTGAATCCCCAAATCCTCTCCCCACTAATGATAAAACTGAAATTAACTTCAGTTTTTTTATTTCTCTCACCCCCCCTCCACACCTCTCCCGCCGGCCTCATTGGCTCCCATTAAGGGAGCATTAATTCCCCACTTTTAATTTGGGATTTCAAATCAAATCCCAAATAAACTTTTCCCCCAAATTTCTAAAACTGAAATCAATTTCAGTTTTGGCTTCAACCCATCTCTCCCTCCTCCTTTACTCCACCTCCGGCAGCCCCCCTATTCCCCTACATCCCGCCGGTTCACCTTTCCCCTCTCTTGGAGAGTTGTGACGTCAACCACCCATTCTCCTCTCAAATAATGCATGGAGGCTCCCGAATGGAATTTCGGGTTTGAATACGACGACCGCGGACGAGTGAACATCCTCCGGTCTCCTTTCTTTGACGTCGGATTCAACTTCGATGACACCGTCGAGGAGTATTTGGCCAGGATCGTACCCACTCTGATAGAGACCGTCGACGATCATTTTTCAGTTTACACTTGAATCATAGAAGGCCTTCATCGTCCGCCACCTCCACGACCCGCGCCAACCTCTTCCTCCCTACGGATCTACGGCACCCTCGCCCTAGGAGTGATCTCATCCATCATGTGGTTTTTCTTCGCCCAACAAGCCTAGGAGTAGGTAAATGAGAGCGGCCTCAAGGTGAGACAATCGCTTTGTTAACCCTGGGATTCTAGTTGGTTTCTTCATTCGCTTTACATTTATTGAAGTTGTTATTTTCTTGGTCTTGCTAGTTTAGGTGTAAGTGCTTGCCTAACCGTAGTTAACAACTAAGATTTCCGAAGAGCTTTAATTGAGAACAAGATTGAATTTGTAGTTTCATTACTTGAATAATATTTTGTTAAATCTCTAAATTCAATTCCTGGAATTACATCATATTTGGTATCAGAGCATGGCTAGCATGCTTTGCTCATGTTAGATGCATCCTAGGAAGTCCACTTTAGCTTGCCATTATTCGTTTACATGCATAACATTGTCAAAAATATTTAATTTACTGCTTACATTTGCTGTCCAGTAAATTCCAGCATCATATTTTCATGGTTAACATGCATGCCTAAGTTACCCAAGTGTTAGTTTGGTCACTTACCACCCACCACTTCACCTAAGTCGCTTGCTACACTTTAAATCCCTGCTGTCCAGAATTTTTCCTGCACTGTTTAGTGGCTGTTAGGTGCCCGTAACCTTTGTCGAGTTGCTGTCCACACACCACAACTCACCCTAATCACTTAAGCTATTTTCCCCACTGTGTTAGGTTGCTGTCCCTGACTTTCCAGCGGCTGTTTGGAGGTTTTAGGAGCTGTTTTCTGGAGTTTTAAGGGCTGTCCTCCACCCCAACCCTACCCCTTTCATCCCTTAACCAACCCCATGGATCCGCAACACCTCAAAGCTATCCTAGATCTCATCTTGGGCCAATTAGGAACTGTTACGCAGCAAATTCGTAACACTCAGACGGACTTAGCGGATTTTAGGAGGTTAACCAGTGATCGGTTAGATAACATAGAGCGTATTAGGAACCCCGCGATTTACACCCCGTCACGACCTCACTCACCTTACGACGAGGAAAACCGAGCCGATCATGGCCACCCTAGAGACCAATACCGCCATAACCCGAGACCCCATCAAGATCCTGTAGGAGATGAGAATCCTTGGCGAGACAACGATGCCCAGTTGCTGAAAAACATTAGAATTGATGCGCCAACTTACGATGGGACCCTCGATCCCCAAGTCTTCATGGATTGGCTCAAATCCATGGATAGTTACTTCAAATGGTATAACATCTCGTAGGCTAGGAAGGTTAGATTTGCTGAAATGAAACTCACGGGCCGAGCCAACTTGTATTGGACCAACTTAGAGAATATGCGCGAGGCTCGAGGCGAACACCCTATCACGGATTGGAGGACGATGAAACAGGAACTTAAGAGAAAATATCTCCCTCCTTCGTACTACCCGAAGCTCCTTGATAAATGGAATAGACTGACCCAGGGGAGCAAGCCCGTCAAAGACTACATCTCGGCCTTTGACGACTTCCTGATCCGTTGCAATGGCGAAGAGTCCGCCACCCCAACTCAAATCCTTTCTATGTTTAGAGCTGGCCTTAGGGAAGACCTGCGTACGGAACTCTTTGCTCGAGGGGTAGACTCATTAGAGGCAGCCTGTAGCCTAGTTCTCGACCTCGAAGATTCTAGAAACCACTCCCAAACTAGGCACTTTGACTCCCGCTCGAACTCGTATAGAACCTCGTCTGGACAACCTCAAACCCGACCCTCGGGATCGACTGCAAACTGAACCCCTGCTAGTTCGGCCCCACCTCGTACGGACCTCAAAGGTAAAGCTCCCGAGCGAGACGCTCCCAAACCCAATTCTGGAACCAAATGCTATAGGTGTCATGGGTACGGACACATTGCTTCGCAATGCTCTAGCCCTTACAAAGTCACCATAATTGAAGAGGTGGACGAAAAGGAGGAAGAACCTGAGACTGATTTGGTTCACCAAGTGGATGAAGAAGAAGACTCTTTGACTGAAGAATAACCCGTTACCTTACAAGTTGTTAGGTGCGCTTTGGCCCAACCTAAGTTAAGTGATGATTGGCGTAGAACCTCAATTTTTCATACCTTCATTAAGATCGGAGAAAAGAGCTGCAAGGTTATCATAGATAGTGGAAGTTGTATCAACGCAGTCTCGTCAGCCATGGTCTCCAAGCTCAATCTTAAGGTGACCCCGCACCCAAATCCGTATAAGGTTTCTTGGATCAATTCGACTATCATAGAAATTAAAGATCGAAGCCTTATTCCGATAGAATTTGTGGGATATCAAGACAAGATTTGGTGCGATGTTCTAACCATGGATGTAGGTCAAATTATCCTTGGTCGCCCTTGGTTATTTGACAACGACGTCCATATTTATGGGAGGACGAACACCTGTGTGTTCGAACATAATGGAAAGAAGATCAAGTTAATGCCCTCTCAACCTAAACCTCCCAAAACTGAAGCTAAGCCTATCTCAGCCAAGCAAAGTAAAGGCCTCCACTTACTGACTGCGAAAGAGATGGAAACTGAGATCACCCAAGGATCACCCATGTATGCCCTAGTGGCTAGAGAAGTAGATGAGGACCAGAAAGAACCAATCCCCGATACCATTAAGCCTCTTCTTGAAAACTTTGCGGATGTTTTCCCAGAAGATCTGCCTAACCAACTACCACCCCTGCGGGACATACAGCACGCGATAGACTTGGTGCCAGGGGCGTCCCTACCTAACCTTCCTCACTACCGTATGAACCCGACTGAACACTCTGAGCTTAAGAAACAAGTCGATGAACTCCTACAACGAGGATTCATTAAGGAGAGCCTTAGTCCCTGCGCTGTTCCTACTCTTTTAACTCCCAAAAAGGACGGCTCGTGGCGAATGTGTGTTGATAGCCGTGCTATCAACAAGATTACTGTCAAGTATAGATTTCCCATTCCTCGGCTAGATGACATGCTGGACATGATGACTGGAGCCACTCTCTTTTCCAAGATAGATCTTAAGAGTGGGTATCATCAAATTAGGATCCGTCCCGGGGATGAATGGAAGACGACATTCAAAACTAAAGATGGACTTTATGAGTGGACTGTTATGCTGTTTGGACTGAGCAACGCCCCTAGTACCTTTATGAGAGTTATGACTCAAGTTCTTAGGCCTTTCTTAGGAAAGTTCGTAGTGGTTTACTTTGATGACATATTAATTTACAGCACTTCGGTGGATCAACACCTCAATCATATAACTCAAGTCTGTGAAGTTTTGAGGAAAGAATAGCTATTCGCCAACCCTGCTAAGTGTAAATTCCTCACCGATAGTGTGACCTTTCTTGGATTTATTATTTCAACTCAAGGGATATCTGCAGATCCCGAGAAGGTGCGAGCTATAAATGAGTGGCCAGAACCTAAGAACATCTGGGATGTTAGGAGTTTTCATGGATTGGCTGCTTTCTATCGGAGGTTTATTCGAAATTTCAGCTGTTGAGTCTAGTAATTAGGTTGTTAAGCCTAAGTGAATGTCCCAAGGCTACCAAGAGGGGGGTGAATTGGTAGTTTAAGAATTTTAAACCCTCTTTGAAGATTAAGTTGAACCGAAATAAAAATTTCTTTTAAAGTTTGTAGAAAAATATTTTTCAACCACAGAGTTGTTAAAACTAAAATTTAAAGTGCGGAAACGTAAAAACAATAAAGTAAATGACACCAGATTTATAGTGGTTCGGTCTATAACCAGACCTACATCCACTCCTCAGAGGCACCCTCTGAGTATTGCACTAAAACCAATAGTGACTCTCCTTTAGCACCCACAGCAAGGCGGAGAAGCTTTTACAACACACTCTTTTCACCACTACCCGGTGCGGCAGAGAACAGTCGTCCTTTTACACAATCCCCAGTGCTGGCAGAGAACCGTCGTCCTTTTACACAATCTCCAGTGTTGGCAGAGAACCGTCATCTTTTTACACAATCTCGAGTGTTGGCAGAGAACCGTCGTCCTTTTACACTCTCCAAGTGTAGGCAGAGAACCGTCGTCCTTTTACACTCTCCTAGTGTGGGCAGAGAACCCTACGGCTGTTCACACTCTCCAAGTGTAGGCAGAGAACCTTTCGGCTGTTCACACTCTCCAAGTGTAGGCAGAGAACCAGATCTCCTTGACTGATCTTCTCACAAGAATCTAGAAGGAAGAAGGAAAAGAGTGAAGTAATCCAAATTCACAAGTAGAGACTCTTACCTTTGAAATCCAAGTGAAGCCTTCTCGCTCCAGTGGTAGGAATCCTTCCTTGAATGCTCTCTTCCACTCTCTCCTTGGCTATTCTCTCAAAAGGCACGAAGATCAAATGACAAAAAGATTGGGTGGCAGTCTAATTTGGACTATTTATATAAAAGACAAGAAAAACTGCCCAAAAACTGCAAGTTTTCAATTCTGTACGCAATGGATCGTCCTGTACGATCATGGATCGTCCTGGATGATTTTACTTAAACGATCTGAAACGACCCTATTTAAATATGTATACGAAATGTCTTCGTACAGTTGATCGTCCTGTACGAACTAGGTTCGTCCAGTACGAACGGTTATTACTAGGTCGGTTCTAGAAACTGCTGAAAATTGTTCTAAGTCGGTTAATCGTTTGGACGAGAATATGTTCGTCTGGACGAAAATTTTCCAGAGACCCGATCGTCCTGGACGATATTTAATTTCGTCTGGACGAAAATTTTTCAGAGGACCAATCGCCACGGACGATAATTTATTTTCGTCTGGACGAAAATTTTCCAGAGACCCGATCGTCCTGGACGATATTTAATTTTGTCTGGACGAAAATTTTCCAGAGGACCAGTCGCCACGGACGATAATAAAATTCGTCTGAACGAAAATTTTACAGAGAACCAATCGTCCTGTAAGATAATTAATTTCGTCCTAGACGAATAGGACTTAGAAAAAAAATTTCGAGCAAGTTCCTTTTCGTTTCATGTGCCCTATAAGAGATAACTGTCTGATCGTCTCGTACGATCGGATATTGTCCCGTACGATCAGTATAAAATTTTATGATCTCCTTATGTGTGTGTGTATGTTTTTATTCACTCAATTACAATCACTCCCTCTCAAAATTAATTCAAAGAAAAAATGCAAACTTCAAATTAACAAAGTATCTCATGTTGAATTTGATTTGAAGTTATCGTAGTCTGGAGTCTGATTTTCCTGAAATGTTAGTACACACAAGAGCAAATACAAATCTTCTAAAATCGTTAGGAGATAACTACACATTTGAACAATAATTTTTGGAATCATCAAAACTACATAAGTTGCAAAAATGTAAAGCATTCAAATAGCAACTATTCTAACAATCTCCCCCTTTTTGATGATGGCAAAATAATTATTGTTTGTATGTTTCAATTTAAACAAATCTCCTATCTCCTAAACTCCCCCTAAATTGATGAGTACATGAAAATAAGGAGGCATTTTGAAGTAAAGAACAATATTTTTGTTTTTCAAAAATTTTAACACAAACAATCACAAAGTCAAATACTTGCAAACAGAATAATCAAAACACAAAATACAATAATTTCAATAATTTCTCCCCCTTTTTGACAGCAACAAAAAGTGAAGAAGAAATAGACGAGAAATGTAAGTAATTATATGAAATTCATTTGAAAATTTAATCTAAATGGTGATTGACATAAGGTATGCAATTTTAAACTAAAAATATTAGGTCAATCATAGAAATTCATAAAATTTAAGAATTGATATAACATTGTAAGTAAGAAGAATTTTTTAAAGACATGATTCAATTTAGACATTCGAGTATAGAAAATCATTACAAGAGAGATGTAAAAAAAAATTATATTTCAAAGTTCAATGGAATATAAATGAATATAAGATCAATTTGAATTAAGAGATTGAAAGAATTTGGAAAGAAGAGAATTACCACATGTGGCGCTTTGCACATCTTTTTCAAAATTTTTGGGACACATTTTTGTGCAATTTTTTCTTTGTTGGACTTATTTTGTGCCTCTTTTTTACATTGCAAATCTTTGCGAATTCCTTTTAATTTTTGTACTTTTTGTACAATTTTCAAGAGTAATTGAGACCAATTCTTTCCAAAATCAATAATCTAAAATTTCAAATATTTCTAAGTGCATAAATATCACTTGATCATAGAAATACAAAATAAAAAATCATCTAAATTGCAATAGTAATATTAACTTTTATGTAGTCTAAATGAATAGACATGAATTTAAAAGTTCTAATTACAACAAGTTATAAACAACTTTTAAATTTAGAAAGACTAGATTTTCTAATATAGATAATCTCAAATTACAATCTAATTTAAGCACTATGAAGATTAAATAATATTAATGAAATTCATAGAAATTAATCACATTCCAAAAACAAATCAAATTTGAAACAAGTACAATATCCATTGATATTAATGAAAGGATTACATATTTCATAATATCTAAAACAAATAAGAAAAATACATTGAACTTAAAAGAGAAAAAAAAAACAAACATGAAAACAAACACTTAACATAAAAACTGACAGAACAAAACAAAACATATAACATGAATACAACAAACACACAGAAATTCATCTCTACTGTTCTGGAGGATGAGGAATGCCGCCAAAAAGGTTGAAGTAGGAGGTCATCAACATTACATTGGTATTAATTTCATGTACTTCATTTCTAATATTACCAATGTCTTGTTGTTACTGCGTAAGTTGAGCATCAAATTGATCAAACCTTTGATCAATGTGAGTCTCTAATCTATCAAATCTTTCAATCAGATTCTGATAATCTGACTGAGGAGCAAAAGTTTGCTCTCCTTCTTCCTCTTCTGAAGCACTGGCATGTGCTTTTCTTTTTTTCTCCTGAAAAGCAATCTGAAGGAAGCATCATTATAGTATACTGGCTCTTCGTATTCTTCATCAGGATGCACTAAGTTGTATTTCTTTTTCAAAATGTAAGTGACTAAGTGTCCTAATGAGATGTTCTTTTTCCTCTTCTGTTCTGCATGTCCTATTTCTGAAAGCTCATAGATATGATCTATGATAAGTTGGGCTTCGTCAATAGGATGAGATTCCATAATCAAAAAGGTTAGAGCAGAAAGGAGAGGGGTAATATTTATCCTATCACCAGCTTTAGGAATGATTGAAGATTGAAGGATATGCTAGATAATTCGGGCATCTTTGGTCATACCGGAGACTCTAACAACATGATAGGTTAGACCAATTTCTCTAATCACCCTATTGACTTCATACCATTCGAATTTGTTTTCACTCATTAGGGTGTGAGCTCTATATCCCTCAGTTCTTAAGTTCAAAAAGGCACCAAGGTCGTGCTTTGTGATTTCAACTTTTTGCTTGAAGACATAAGAACTAATGGAGGAGTGGTCGAAATTAAAACTCATGTTCGCTAGGAAATAATGGTTTTAATGTCTCTTGAAAACCGTCCCCTACAATGAACCGACATCTGTTCGTCTGGACGAAGGCATTTAATTATGTTAAGTCACGTTCTTCTATAGTCCAATCTGCATAAGGTGTTTCTACCCTAATTCCATCAACTAATCTAGTTGGTTTTGTGTAACCTTCCTGGACTAGCATCCACATGCGATAATCAAGTGATTGTAAGAAAGTAGACATGTGTGTTTTCCAAAAATCAAAAGGAATATTGTCAAACAGTGGAGGTCTAGTGATAGAGTAACCCTTAGGTGTGTTTCGATTTCCAAATGTAGCCATCTACGTTAATCAAAAAGTAGTTCAAACTTATGATTTTGAAACGATGCTCTGATACTGCAATTACAGAGTCTAAAGATCTGAACATTTACTCCATTGACAATCTTCTTGGTTCACTTATTGCTTATGAGCAAGGAGTAAGTCAAAGAAAGATTGATGCAGGTGAACCTAGAAAGGACAAGAATATTGCACTAAATGTGGAAGAGTCAGAAAGTGAACACTCACAACCTGAGGATGAAGACGATATTACATTGATGACTAGACAATTCAGAAGCTTTTTAAAGAGGAAGCAGAAGAGACGCCAGCAATGGAATAGAGGTAAGTATAACATAAATGGCAAGGTTTCTAATGAAGTGATTTATTATGAATGCAGAAAACCACGTCATATAAAGACTGATTGTCCAAAACTCAAAACCACTCCTAGCAAGGAGAAGGTAGAGGAGAAACCAATGGTAAAGAAGGGCAAGAAGAAATTTCAAAGAGCTTTCTGGGCGGACTCAGCTTCAGACTCATCTGAGACTGAAAAAGAAGAAGAAGTCACCAACCTTTGCTTGATGGCAGATAATGTTGAACAATCAGATCAAGAAGAGGTATGTGATTTAACCTATGATGAACTATTTGAAGTTTCTGAACACATGCATGATGCATATAGGAAAATGAAAAAGATGCATGCTAGTTTAGTTTTAGAATTGGAAGTGCTCAATAAGGAACACGAAATCCTTAGGAAAGATCATGCTTTAATAGATAACAACCACATGAAACTACTTGATGAATATGATGATTTGAATAAAAATTTTGAGAATTTAAAATCATCCTATGCTGAACTTGAAAAAGAATTTAAGAATTTTAAGGATGAATCTGAGAGCAAGACATATAGAATCAATTATACCAATCGAATCTTGGAAGATATGAATTCATTTTACAAACTCACAATAAGAGCTCTCGAGGATAATAGGAACCCCCCTAAACTTGAAGATTTTACAAATCCTAAATATTATCCTAAATTCATGAAATCCCTTAGAAGAAATCATATGAATGAAAACATAGGAATATTTTTCCTAATGTTAAATGTAATAATTGTGAATTTTTGGGACATATATCTCACACATGCACTTTAAAGATGAAAACTAATTTGGTGTGGAGAACTAAGATGCATAAACCTAGACGTATCATACATGCATCTGATTATAAATTTCATAAAGGTGAACCCAAACTTGTTTGGGTTCCCAGGTCTAACATTTGAGAATTTTGCAGGAATACTCTCACACAAGACCTCGTGAGAGTATATGGTACCTGGAAAGCGGATGTTCAAAGGACATGACTGGAGATACTGCTCAATTCATAACGCTGAAAGCCAGGAGTGGAGGCAAGGTTACACTTGGAGATAATACCACAAAGAAAGTAGTTGGATTAGGTATGATTGGAAATTTGAAAAACTTTTTCATAGACAATGTGTTATTAGTTGAAGACTTAAAACATAATTTGCTTAGCATAAGTCAGCTATGTGATAAGGGCTATAATGTAAAATTTTTACCTACTAGCTGCATAATAAGCATAAATGGGAAAATTGTTTTAAATGGAAAAAGGGTAAACAATGTCTACATGCTAGATTTAAATTGTATTCAATCTCCTACTGCTTTTTGTTTGAAAATTGTTTCTGATGAATCATGGCTTTGGCATAGGAGACTTTGTCATTCTAGTATGAAAAATCTTAGAAGAATTACCCAAAAGAATTTGGTGAGAGGTATGCCAAAACTAGACTTTACTAAGGACCATCTATGTGATGCATGTCAATTAGGAAAACAAGTGAGGTCCTCTTTTAAGTCCAATAAAGATCTTAGGACCATAAAACCGTCGTCCTTTTACACTCTCCAAGTGTAGGCAGAGAACCGTCGTCCTTTTACACTCTCCTAGTGTGGGCAGAGAACCCTACGGCTGTTCACACTCTCCAAGTGTAGACATAGAACCTTTCGGCTGTTCACACTCTCCAAGTGTCGGCAGAGAACCGGATCTCCTTGACTGATCTTCTCACAAGAATCTAGAAGGAAGAAGGAAAAGAGTAAAGTAATCCAAATTCACAAGTAGAGACTCTTACCTTTAAAATCCAAGTGAAGCCTTCTCGCTCCAGTGGTAGGAATCCTTTCTTGAATGCTCTCTTCCACTCTCTCCTTGGTTATTCTCTCAAAAGGCACGAAGATCAAATGACAAAAAGATTGGGTGGCAGTCTAATTTGGACTATTTATATAAAAGACAAGAAAAACCACCCAAAAACTGCAAGTTTTCAATTCTGTACGCAATGGATCGTCCTGTACGATCATGGATCGTCCTGGACGATTTTACTTAAACGATCTGAAACGACCCTATTTGAATATTTGTACAAAAAGGTCTTCGTACAGCTGATCGTCCTGTACAAACTAGGTTCGTCCAGTACGAACGGTTATTACTAGGTCGGTTCTAGAAACTGCTGAAAACTGTTCTAAGTCGGTTAATCGTTTGGACGAGAATATGTTCGT
Source organism: Dendrobium huoshanense (assembly GCA_016618105.1). Taxonomy (NCBI): domain Eukaryota; kingdom Viridiplantae; phylum Streptophyta; class Magnoliopsida; order Asparagales; family Orchidaceae; genus Dendrobium; species Dendrobium huoshanense. The sequence goes on from CM028351.1 coordinate 63,684,651, forward strand.
CTGGACGAAAACTTTCCAGAGACCCGATCGTCCTGGACGATATTTAATTTCGTCTGGACAAAAATTTTCCAGAGGACCAATCGCCACGGACGATAATTTATTTTCGTCTGGACGAAAATTTTCCAGAGACCCGATCGTCCTGGACGATATTTAATTTCGTTTGGACGAAAATTTTCCAGAGGACCAATCGCCACGGACGATAATTTATTTTCGTCTGGACGAAAATTTTCCAGAGACCCGATCGTCCTATACGATATTTAATTTTGTCTGGACGAAAATTTTCCAGAGGACCAGTCGCCACGGACGATATAAAAATTTGTCTGGATGAAAATTTTACAGAGAACAAATCGTCCTGTACGATAATTAATTTTGTCCTGGACGAATAGGACTTAGAAAAAAAATTTCGAGCAAGTTCCTATTCGTTCCATGTGCCCTATAGGAGATAACTGTCTAATCGTCCCGTACGATCGGATATCGTCCCGTACGATCAGTATAAAATTTTATGATCTCCTTATGTGTGTGTGTATGTTTTTATTCACTCAATTACAATCACTCCCTTTCAAAATTAATTCAAAGAAAAAATGCAAACTTCAAATTAACAAAGTATCTCATGTTGAATTTGATTTGAAGTTATCGTAGTCTGGAGTCTGATTTTCCTGAAATGTTAGTACACACAAGAGCAAATATAAATTTTCTAAAATCGTTAGGAGATAACTACACATTTGAACAATAATGTTTTGAATCATCAAAACTACATAAGTTGCAAAAATGTAAAGCATTCAAATAGCAACTATTCTAACATCAGCACCATTGTAGGCCCCATAACTGATTGTCTTAAGAAAGGGGAATTTCATTGGACGACTGCCGCAACCAGAGCGTTTGATGATATTAAGAAAAGAATGGTAGAAGCCCCTGTTATGCGTCTCCCAGATTTTTCTAAAGTATTTGAAGTAACCTGTGACGCATCAGGGATCGGAATAGGAGGAGTTTTGTCACAAGAAGGACATCCGGTAGCATACTTCAGCGAGAAACTCAATGACATACGACAAAGGTACTCTACCTACGATAAGAAATTTTATGCAATCATTCAGTCCCTTAGATATTTGAGACACTACTTGCTACCCCAGGAGTTTGTAATCTTTTCAGATCATGAGGCTTTGAGATACATCAACTCCCAAAAGAAGCTTAATACCCGTCATGGTCGTTGGGTTGAGTTCTTACAGGAATATTCGTACACTATCAGACATAAAGCCGGAACTGAGAATAAAGCGGCCGATGCTTTAAGCCGTAGGATAATGGTCACAAGGGAAATGAGAACAGAAGTTGTCGGATTCGAACGCATCAAGGATGACTACCCCGAGTGTACTGACTTTAAGGAAATATATGCGTTACTAATGGCGAGAGACAAGCCATCTGTAGATGATTTCTTGTTAGAGGATGGTTACTTGTTCAAATCTCAGAAGTTGTGTATTCTCAACACTTCTCTTCGTGAGTTTCTTGTGTGGGAGCTACACGCTGGAGGATTAGCCGGACATTTTGGGCAGGCTAAGACCATTGCAGCCGTTGAGTATAGGTTTTTCTGGCCAAGCCTTAAGCGTGATGTCACTAGATTGATCAAACGTTTCCATACCTGTCAGCTAGCAAAACAGAGGAAACAAAACACGGGCCAGTACACCCCGCTTCTTGTCCCAAACCGTCCTTGGGAAGAAATCAGCATGGATTTTGTTTTAGGGCTCCCCAAGATCATTAGGAAGCATGACTCTATCTTTGTCGTAGTAGATCGTTTCTCTAAGATGGCTCATTTCCTCCCGTGTGCTAAAACCTTCGATGCCTCTAGAATTGCCAAGTTATATTTTAACGAGATTGTCCGACTCCATGGACTCCCAAAAACAATTGTGTCGGATAGGGACGTGAAATTTACGAGCTATTTCTGGAAAACTTTATGGGTTAGGATGGGTACTAAGCTGCAGTTCTCCACCGCCTTCCACCCACAAACGGATGGTCAAACCAGAGTTGTTAATAGGAGCCTTGGTAACCTACTTAGAGCCTTGGTAGGTGAGAACATTAGGGATTGGGACTCCAAACTACCCATTGCCGAGTTTGCCTACAATAACTCTGTCAACCGAACCACCGGTATGAGCCCCGCTGAGATTGTTTATGGTACCAACCTAAGCAACCTATAGACTTAGTCCCCATGAGTCCTAAGATTAGAGTGTCAGAGTCTGCATCTGCATTTGCGTCCCATATCCAGGAATTGCATCGAGAAATTAACAAAAGAATTACACAAAGTAATGAAAATTACAAATTAAATGCTGATCTCAAACGACGCTTCAAGGAGTTCAAAGTTGGAGACTATGTCATGGTTCGGATTGGTCCGGAGCGGTTCCCGCCTGGGGCCGTTAAGAAACTGCATGCTAAAAGTGCGGGTCCCTTTAAAATAACTTCTAAAATAAACAGTAATGCTTATGTTTTGGACCTTCCTAAAGGTTTCAACATGAATCTCACGTTTAACATTGAGGATCTAGTAGCCTTTGATGGACCTGACTTTAACCCCGACAATCCTTTGAATCTTGAGCCTTGTGAGTCCATACCTAGTGAGATCCCAGCCTTACCTCCACTCCCCAAAATTCCCACACTACCTAATAGGGAGAAGATTGAAACTATACTGAGTGATGAGATCATTTCCACCAGGGACGGCGGACGCCACAGATACTTAGTGCATTGGAGAGGAAAGCCGGAGACGGAGGACACTTGGCTAGAGCGGGATGAGATACAGAGACTGGACCCTGACATTCTGGAGCTGTACGAGAGTTCTCAGGACCCTTACTCGACAGGGTCGAGTTTTCTCCCACCAGGGGAGAATGATGAGAGCATCATATTTCGACATGTGTACCGTCGCCGGGGACGACGATCGACGGCCCTGATTCAGAGCCTTTATCTGTGATGCTTTAGTTTTTTTTCATTAGTTATTTCATGTTTCCATTTGTACCCCTATGAGGGATGTAGCACTTATTGTAGCCCAAGGGCATTTTCGACTTTATGCTTTTATTTTTCTGTAAGCCTATATATAAAGGCTTGTATCATTGTATTGGGACAATTTTTTGATGAATGAAATTTTTCTATGTTCTCTTTGTGAGTGCAATGAGGATCTCTTGGTGAGTTCTTCTTCGAGATCTCTTAGTGAGTTCTCTAGGTAATTGTTACCCTAACAATTTCTCTCTTCCATTTTCCCTTCCTCTTCCCCCTCAAGAAATTCTACACAAAGCTTCCCCTAGCTCTTGCCGCCGCACCCCCCCCCCCCCCAAGGTTTCCCCACCACCGGCCAAGCCCACCACCACCGGACGCCCCTCGCCGAGGACTACTCCTCACCGGCCGAACCCCTTCCCCCTTCACCGAATTCCCTTGCAAAAATCTGAGATCCAAGTTTGAGTTGTTTCCTAATTTGGAAATCCAAATTAGGAAATTATTCATCATTACCCAATTTCAAATTAATTTAATTTGGAATTTCAAATACCTCGTCACGTCATCAAAACCATTTTGGAAATCTATTTACCCTCTCCTCAATACTCTCTCTCCCTCCCCAGCTATCCCGCCGGCCTCCCCCTTTTAATTGCCATTAAGGAGTTAATTACTCCTTTTCCCCCCAATTTGAACTTTGAAAAGAATTTGAATCCCCAAATCCTCTCCCCACTAATGATAAAACTGAAATTAACTTCAGTTTTTTTATTTCTCTCACCCCCCTCCACACCTCTCCCGCCGGCCTCATTGGCTCCCATTAAGGGACCATTAATTCCCCACTATTAATTTGGGATTTCAAATCAAATCCCAAATAAACTTTCCCCCCAAATTTCTAAAACTGAAATCAATTTCAGTTTTGGCTTCAACCCATCTCTCCCTCCTTTACTCCACCGCCGGCAGCCCCCCTATTCCCCTACATCCCGCCGGTTCACCTTTCCCCTCTCTTGGAGAGTTGTGACGTCAACCACCCATTCTCCTCTCAAATAATGCATGAAGGTTCCCGAATGGAATTTCGGGTTTGAATACGACGACCGCGGACGAGTGAACATCATCCGGTCTCCTTTCTTTGACGTCGGATTCGACTTCGACGACACCGTCGAGGAGTATTTGGCCAGGATCGTACCCACTCTGATAGAGACCGTCGACGATCATTTTTCAGTTTACACTTGGATCGTAGAAGGCCATCATCGTCCGCCACCTCCACGACCCGCGCCAACCTCTTCTTCCCTACGGATCTACGACACCCTCGCCCTATGAGTGATCTCATCCATCGTGTGGTTTTTCTTCGCCCAACAAGCCTAGGAGTAGGTAAATGAGAGCGGCCTCAAGGTGAAACAATCGCTTTGTTAACCCTGGGATTCTAGTTGGTTTCTTCATTCGCTTTACATTTATTGAAGTTGTTATTTTCTTGGTCTTGCTAATTTAGGTGTAAGTGCTTGCCTAACCGTAGTTAACAACTAAGATTTCCGAAGAGCTTTAATTGAGAACAAGATTGAATTTGTAGTTTCATTACTTGAATAATATTTTGTTAAATCTCTAAATTCAATTCCTGGAATTACATCACAAACTCTAACAACTCCAATCACCATATCCATTCAAGTCTATACAGGAAGGAATAAGCCTAGCCAAAGTCTTCAACACACTCAAGACTTAGAACAATCATCTGATAATAATAATCAACTCACCAGCACACATTCTCTTCTGCATTCCATCTCCCAATACTCATTCTTACAAAATTTTCCACTACACAAAGCTTTTTGATGAGAACATCCGACCGTTGATAGTTTACCAGAGATGAGGCTGTGGGCTCCGAAAATTCGGCCCCGGCCTCCCCGCCGCACTTTTTCTTTTATTCTGCGAGGGAGTTTTAAATGAATAAGTTCCGAGGTAAATTTTGGAAGGCAGATGGGTTTGTAGATAAGACACTACCCAGAGATTTCACCCTCATTTTGCGAGGACTTTATGATCTGAGTTCTGGTTTCCTATAGGCGCAAGTCCCTATAGTTAATTACCCCTCCCGCTAACGAGAGAGAACTTCTAAGGCTAGTCGTCGATCAGATACGTAAAGATACGTGTTATCTGGCATATAGTAGCAGCAATGAGTATTGGTATTGAGGATTGGAAGTTTGAAATTTGAAGGGTTTGGATATTGGGAATTGAAGAATTGGGTTTTTGGATTTGAAATTTGGTTCGGAAGATTTGATATTTAAATAGAAATTGCACCATCCTACACTTAAAGCGGATGGTGGGGGAATGGATGATGGGCCCGATCAAGATCCCATGGTTCCGTCGTCCCGGGCCATCGTGGTCCCTGGTCTACTTAGTCAGAGGAGGTAGTCGACCCAACCTGACAAAAGGATCCTTGTCGGCAGCCATGGGTTGCTTCGTCCAAGGGGACCTTGTAGACCAGGGTTGAATGTTTGTCTAAGGGGACAAATTTGAATCCACCTTAGCTAACAGAGGGCTTTGTGCCCTATCAATCATATCTTATTGATTCATATCTCAAGGATTTGATGCCAACAAGGAGCGTATTGGCTCTGGTCATAACTGGTATTTCGTGGTGCCATTTGGCGGCAAAATCACTTGGTTCAGAGGGCCCCGGGTCATAACCGTTTATCCTGCGGTGCCATTTGGCGACGAACCGCCGATTAGAGGACACGTACCACCACGTCTTTATTAGCAGGAGATTGTTTGAGAATGGATCCTAGTGATATTTTCGACCAGGCATTTAACTCTATGTGAGCTAAAGTTGTTTTCAGATTTATCCACCTCGGCAAACTGTTGCGGAGGGTGGATGGATTTTGCTTTAAGCATTTGATGGTTGGATTTCAAATTTTAAATATTTTTGGGATTTGGGATTTTTGAGATTTTTAGATTTTTCTGGGATTTTGGGTGGAGCTTTGGAGTATTTGAAATGGACTTTGGATATTTTGGAGACATTTAAAAATATTTGGGAACCCCTCCGGTTGAGATTTGCATTCAACACGGCCATCATCGGGGTGTTCGGGGGTCATTTCTTTTTATGGATTGAACCTTGTCAACTATGTCGGGCTGTCGACAGAGGATCGAGTTTTATAGGCTTTGAGCCTTTATTAGTGAATTCATATTGTTGTAGGCCTTGATGGCCTAATATGAATGTTTTAAAGCAAATATACCGGTCGCCACAACCTTACATTTGCTTAATGGTTCGAACCCTGTCGACTTCTATTGACCCGTATAGAAGCATCGGTTTCGAACCTGAATTCACTTCTCAACCCGCGCAGCATCCCTAGACGTCACGTGTGTACCAATAACACGCTCGTCGGGGCCCATGCGGGTTTTATAATTATTTTTACCCTCCCTTTTAGTGTACCTATGTGTATACAATTTATAGTGCACGTGCAGGGGTACTTTGAAATAATTGTAGACGCCTTCTGTCTGCTTGTACGAATGTTGCAGATCCGGTGGCGTGGCGTAGCAGCTTCTGAATAGAATTGTTCGCTGCTTCGTACAGGTAAATTGTCGTGCACTATTTGTTGATTTTTGTTGGTGGGTCATAGTGCACTAACTAATCTCCTGCCTTGGATTGTAGGAACTTGCACATGTTGTAGTCAATTGGTATTTTGCTTGTAGGTGACATATGGCGTATATGATAAGTCTTCCACAGCGATCCATAGGAATTTTCATTCATTTTGTATTCTCCTTGCATTTCGTTCATAGATGACATTTCATGTACATAGCAAGTCCCCTACAAAGGCCTGTGGGTATTTCTATCTGCTGCATGTCGTACATGCTTACTGATTGGAGAATGATGTATTCACCTACATTTGATTGCATGAAGGCAGTATTCATTCCAAATTCTCGAATACCTCTTCATTATTAGTTTGATTTATGTTGATACCGGATGCCTGGAGAATTCCTACTATATCACCAAGTGTATGAGACATCTTTGCACATTTCACAATGTTATTAAGTGCATCTCTATTTCATCTTTCTTATGTATGCTTGCAGAGAGTGTCACTGTCATCATGTAGCTCGTATGTTCATTGTATGTCAATTCTTCTAGTTTGCTTGTAGGGATGTTATATACATTGTAAATGTAGAAGCTTCTGCCATCATTTGAGGTGCCACAAGCATTAAAATCCACTATATTTGTTACATATTGAATTCTTTTATCCAAGGGGAACTGTTGTATAAATAAGGAGTCTTATGCGGCGACTCGTAGGGACTTTCACATGTACTTATAAAACCACTACATGAAGTGTTGTTGTTTGTAGTATAATTAATAAACCTTCTTGGAGTTGAACATCATTGATTATGCATAGGCCTTCCTCTTACTTGTTACTTGTGAATGAGATGTAGTAGGGACCTTCCTTGTCCACTATACATCTTTATCTGGTCATCTGTACCCGATTGAATGATCAATATTTGATTATTGAACCTCTATATCTTAATTGTTCATTTGAATGTCCTCCAAAAGTTTCTCGTTGAGGATTGTTTACAATCAAATGACAATTGAATTCGTATGAAGACCTTTTATTAAGTGTCTCATGTTTGCATGTGAATGATTCTTTTGCAATATTGTCCACCACAATTCTTTCATTTATCCGTTGATATTCATCATTTTATTCATGACTTGATGTTGCTCACAATCTTTATTAAATTTTCATTCAAATGGATTGGATCATAACTTAGCATATTGTATTTTTCAGCTTAGTATGCATCTAAAAGGTCAATCCAGTTTTAAGTTCAAATAGGTTCAATCTTGAGTTCAAGCTTTAGTATGAGTTTGAGTAGAAATGTAGTTCAAGCTCAAGATGAGCTTCTTCCATTCGTCCAAGTCCACTATTGTTCAAATCATGCTCACTAGAGTTCAAATGCTCAAGTTCAAGTTAAGACTTCTTGTACCAAGCTCATTGTCATTTGAGTTCCATTGATTAAGACTTTTGTAGTTCATGTCACATTTGAGTTAGGATTTGATGTCAAAGTTCTCTGTAATCTTGTTTGGTTCAAGTTCTTTGCACCAAGTTCATTTTATTCAAACAAAACCACAAGTCCAAGCTCATTTTTTTGTTCAAGTCCTTGGATTTTCAATCCAAATTTCGGTAGCCTCCCGGCGTCTCCCCCGTTTAGGGGAAAAACCAAGAGGCAACCTTTCCTATCGACGCTACGTGAGCGCTTCAGGTAGGTGTCAAAAATGACACCGCGATCACGAATAAAATTTTTTATCCCCGCCTGCTACTTGAGCATTTAAGGGTTTTTTTTTTTTTTTGTTGATTATAAGAATAAAATAGGCGTTATAAATAAGCACAGGTTTCCCCCCTCTGCACCACGTGAGCGTTCGGGGGTACTTATGAAAAATAAATAACACATTTTTTTATCCCCTTCGCCGCAAGCGTAGCACCATTTTCCCACCCTAAACGCTACTTGAGCGCCTCGGGGGTTTGCCGGCTCGTTGCAAGCTTTGAAGAGGGATTCTTAAATCGTCGCGGGCATCGCATCAGTTTCCCGCCCTCAACGCTACGTGAGCGCCTTGGGGGTTTGCCGGCCCGTCGCAAGCGTCGAGAAAAGAATCATTATTTTATTTTTATAATTAATTATTATTAAGCATAATAATTATTATTAACTATAGTGACGGGGAAGCGTACGCAGAAATCCCGCGAGGAGACCTGGACGGCGCCGAATCGGCGTGATTTTGGCAGGATTCGCGGACCCGTTGGGTGAAAGGTATGTACACGGGATTTTTAGTTTGCATTCTCCTCTCTTCTTCTCCTTTGGGTATAGCATGAGGGTCAACAGAGGCCGACGACTGACGGCCACGATTACACCGCTTTATTTTTTAGTTATTTATTGTATTTGATTTATTGTTGTTTATTTCTGATTTTACACTCACTTGAGGGAATAGGTGTTTGTGACCCCATGGGACACTATTGTCTTTTGTTTTCTTATTGTATATGGGGACTATTTATATCCTCCTATGCTTATGATGATTAATGAATATTATTACAAGAAATTTTTGCACTTGTGTATTTTGGGAGAGCTGGAGAGTTCTTGGAGAGATTGAAGTCCCTAGGTGAGGGCATCGCAATACCCACCAATCGCAAGAAGCATCCGGGTTCATGGTCGACCTCCTCTTTCCCTTCCTCCCCTCACTTCGCCACAAACTGCCGGCCTCATTCCCCTCCCCTTGGCACCAAAATTCAAATCCCTATTTAGTACTTTCCATTTATTAAACATCTTTCATTAGGAAAGTTATTAATTTAAATGTCCAATCAATTTGAATTTGAAATTATTTCCTAAGATACGATGATTTATTTTAGGAAAGTTACTTAAATCAAGTATAATTAAATTTAAATTGGATTTGATTTAAATCAATTATTCTCAATTTGAGATTCTTGATAAGGCAAGCCTTAACTCCCCTCCCCCCAAGCACCACTACACCTAAGCATGCCGCCGGCCCCTCCTTCCTTCCCTCTCTCTCTCTCTTTCCCACATTAAATTCCTTCCTTCTTGAAGCCCCAATCAATTCTCTCATTAAGGAGTGTCTTTCCTTTCCCTCCCCTTACTTGATTCAAAATTCAAAATCCTAATCCCCTCCAACTCAAATCTGAAATTCAACATTAAATTTTATGAAAAAGAACTTCCCCTTCCTAGTCTTGGCTGACCACCCAACTCCTCTCCACCGTTGTCCTTGGCTTGATACGTCACCTAAGGAAGAGATGAGAAAAGAAGCAACACAACTCCCTCACCAATATTTTAATATACTTCTCTACCTATGTATGGCGGATCCGGAAATTGACCACAGATTTGTGTATGAGAATCAAGGGCACATCAGCATTCTCAATTCTCCGTTTTTTGACATCAACTTGGAGATTGATCAATCCGTAGAAGAATACGTTGAGTGGATCGTCTTCACCCTTGCCGCCACTATCGACGAACAACTCTCTTCCGTCAAGTAGAAAATTATTTCTAAATCTTGATCAAGGTGAATTTCTCCTCCAAATCTCTTGATCATCTAAGTCTTCCCATTAATTTGTGGCACCATAAAGGGTTGTGCAACCTATCTCCGTCTAGCCCATATCAAGAGTGCAAGTGAGTAGGATCTAAGTAGTGCTCAATCTTATTGTTAAATCAAGGATTTTCTTTGAAAATCCCTCATGCTATGCTAATCTTGATTATGATTGATTATTCATGATTCTAACGATTACATGTAATTTGGACTAAGCTTTAATCATCTCTCTATTGTTTAATACTTGTTTAAATCGCTAGAAGCTAACGTAATTATTATTGCTCTAATTCAATGGCGTGTAATTTAACATTGCATAATTTCTCCTGCATTTAGTTCTACATCACTTCCTTATAAATATCAGCTTCAATTCCATTACAATAAAATAAACTCTCTTTGAGACACCTGAAAACAAAAATTAGAAAAACTCCATAAAATAAGAGAGATGGATGCTCCAAAAAAATAAATAAATAGTTTAACTACTACAATGAAAAAAATGGTATGATGCAAATGAATTTTTTTCTTCAAAATACAAAGTAGATGGAACCTAGAATGATACAAAGCAAAATTATTAGCCAAAAGATACACTCAATTCTATGGAATTGACTATCAAGAAATCTTTGCTCTTATAACAAAAAGGAATAAAATTCAAAATCTTAATTTCTTTAGCTGCTACTCTTGGATAGCCCATGCAATAGTACGATATAGATAATACTTATAACATGAAAATGTTGAAGAAAACTATATATATATCCACCAACAGGCTTCGATAGTTCTTTCAAAAGGAAATAAAATTTGCAAATTAAAAAAAGACTAAATAATTCTAAACAATCCCTAAGAGCATGATTTGGCAAATTAATAAGAGCATGATACAAACAAGGCTAAGAAGACCATACATTTTTCATAAAACACTCTATTGATAAGAAATTTTCATTTTTTTATGTATATGTTGATAAAATTGTTATAGGTAAAAATGAATCTCCTAAAAAAAAGAAATCAAAGAATTGGAAAATTTTAAATATATCTTGGATATATAAACTACTCAATCAGAATAAGGTATTTTTCTCTCTCAACAGTAATGTGATAGATCTACTGAAGAAAATAAAAATGACTAATTGTAAGTCTTGTAAAGCTCCAAGTGAACCAGGTTAGAAATTGACATAAATGAAGAAACTAAAGTGGACAAGAGAAAATATAAAAGACTAGTTGAAAAACTAATCCTTCTATCTCAAACACATCCTTACATCGCATTTGCAATACACAAATCCAAAAAAATCTCATATTTATGCTGGTTATAAAGTTCACAAATATCTTAAATCAAATCGCAAAAAAGAGATTCTCCAAAAAAATATGATACTCTACAAATTAAGGGTTATAACAATGTTAATTATGCGAAGTCACCAATGTATAGGAGATCCACTTTAGAATATTGTATAGAAAATCTTATAAAATGAAGGAAAAAAAAGGAACCTATTGTTTCACGGTCTAATATTGAATATGAATTTAGAGCGATTGCTCAAAGTATCTGTGAGCTTCTACAAATCAAAATTATTTTAGAAGATTTAAAAATCAAGTGGGGATAGCCTATGAAGATATACTATGATAATAAATCCGTCATCAACATTGTTCACAATCCAACATAGCATGATTGTGCCAAATATGTGGAGGTGGAGGTAGAAGAAACTGGATAATAGATTAATTTGAATGCCATATAATCTAACAAGAAATCAACTTGTCTACATATTAATCGAATGATTATGCAACCTCTTGTCAAAAAATATTATAAGCAAACTTTAAATGGTAGATCTAAACTATCCAAAATGGGGTGAAGTATTGAAAATTGTGGGACATATTTCACCCGCCTCCGTCTCTTGCTATGGGGTCCGCATGCATGCCAATCATGATAGGGATACTTAGGCACACAAATTAAGAGTTTTTTTAACCCTTAGATTGTCTCACTGAAGGCCCTAGAATTGGAATTCATGTGCCCTAGAATTGGAATTCCTGTGCCCCATAACTGCCATCCCATTTAGGGGCTAATATCCTGCTTTTTTTTCTTTTTTGTATTTTGTATAGTTAGCTTTGATTTATTTCTATATGTAAGACCCTTGAATAAGTTTATAGATACCTCTAATCTTTTTACAAATAATAAGTAATAAAATTTCATATAGTCCTTTCATATCTTTCAATTGTTTCTATAGTATATGTACGTATCTTTTTGGCACGACGAGAAAAATCTTGCGTGCTTACAATTTTTTTGTGCAGGTGAAAAGCCATACATGAATTTCTTAATGTAGTAGGGACAAAGCCTATAAGTGTTTTTCTTGACACCATAGGGAAAAATATTTTGACAACCAAAAAAAAAAGTATATGCATGATGTGGCCTTAAAATTCTATGTTTGAAGACCCATATATGCTTTTCTTATTGTAGTGGGCCGGTCATGGTGTCTACACAGCTTGTATATATCTTTCTTGGCATGGTGGACAGACCTAGCATTCCTTAATTACCCCTAAATCGGGGAGATGCTAAAATGTCGTTAAATATTACCAGATTTCACATTGACAAGGGACCCAAACAAGATGAAATAAAAAGAACTTCTAAACATAAAATTGAAAATTAAAAAAAACTTGTAATCTGAATGTGAAGTCACAAAAGTCATTAAATAAGAATGAACCATAAGAGATGAGGATAGAACTGAACTGAATGGGACTTACATGGAACTTAAAGTGAACTTGCCAACTCACCTACGAGCACAAACAAGACCTCGCTGCATTTTAAGTCTCAAAATCGTAAACTAAAAAAAAAGTTGAATGAAAATGACCAAGGCACCGCTTCTATTAATAAGAGAAGAATTATTCCATGTGAGGCCTATTTGAATAAAATGTGGATGAAATAAAAAATAATTGATAATCGTTCAAGCATATAATGACAATTTAAATTGCAAAATTTCGCAACCAAATCCACAATACATATATACAAGTGGACAGAAAGCGATATTGTTAATAACATTATGTTAGGAAGTACTTGAGTTCGAAAGTAATCCTACCGGATCTACTTGAGTTCGCAAGCAACCCTAATGCGAAATTGGTAAAAACAGCGAGAATATCCAAGATCGGAGATGAAACAACCATGAAACTAATAGAACATTATTAAAGACTCAAAGCAAAATAAGCTAGAAGAAAAGATACAATTGATTCTCCATTCAAGAGGAGGATCATCTCTCCCAAATCTCTAGACACAAGTCTAGAGCCCAAGACGCCAAAGAGACTACAAGAAGACAATAACCAAAGCATGCCCTAACCCTTCCCCCTCATACCTATTTATAGCCTTCATCCCTAGCCAAACTGCCCCTCCCCTTTCCAAAAATACAATTTTTGTTAAATCAAATAGGCGTGGGCCCCATTCCAAAAATACTCTTTTTAATTAAATCAAATAGGTGTGGGCCCCAAGGTTAGGTGGCAAACCAAGGGAGGAGGTTTGCACCGCCTCCTGTAGATTTTTGCCGGCTCAGGTGGGGTCGGCTGGGTCAGTTCATCCAGAACCGACCTATCACATTCCTGCAACTATTATTTAAAATGAAATGTTGCACGCATCTTAGATAATTTTAAAATCATTATCACGAATCACAAGACAACTTCTAAACTCAAGTGCAATGTATCAGAGGCATGCAATGCATTAAAAGTTAAGTATATTGAAAAACATGTGTAGAATCCAAAAGAAACAAAATGAAATTGTCAAAATCAACTAGGTATGAATGCACTGAAAGCCTATGAGTGCACTATGCAAATGCATCGAGTGTGCAAGTGCACAATGTAAATGCATACAAAATGATGTAGACACGGAAGAAGAAAAACTGACACAATTGGTAGAACTGAAACCAAACTTTATTAAAATAAAAGCAGACAATTAAAACTTCAAAACCCAACAAGAAACACTAGGAGAAATAAAGAAAATTAAAAGACGCTATCCTCAGACAACTGTCAGAGCGGGTTCCTCACATGCATTGAATTGTAAGTTAAATAAGAAAAGTGCATAGAACTAGTAAACTGATGGTCCACCACTGCAAGATTATCCAATCTCCTTAACAGATGCTTCAAATCAACCCAGATACGACACCCTAAAGTTGCTTTATTTTGAGAAGAATGATACAAATGGAGTGGTACTTGCGGAGAGACGAAAGAGGTTAGAAGCCAGGAAGAAGGGTGGAAAGAGCCCACAGGATTTCCGGAGGGGATGAGAAAGAAGGATGGAACAAGCTCGCAAGCTTTTCCAACAACCCGTAGGTTAATAGCAAATATGCTCAAATAATCAACTCCCTTCCTTCACAACATCTTCTCTTATTTATAGGCAAGGTAAAGGAATGTCAAGATCCATATGACATTAATTTCCTCTAGAACCAAAGCATCATATTTTATAGGACTTCCCAAATGCTCTTCGGAAAACAACCCATCATGAGAAAACGAAGAAGCATTCACGGGAAACAAGCAGGCCACGGAACCAAAGAGTCACGTTATCGGGAAAGAGCCCAAGCACGGAAAAGAACAGCAGCCGGCCGGATTTAAGGGATAATGTCTCGGAAAACAGTAACTTCCCTTGAATGTAATTTACAGAAATCTGCCACAATTAAACACAAGCCACGGTCTCCAAAGGGACAAGAAGAAAGGGGAAGGAGAAGGGACAAGTCCACCCCATCATTGAATCCTTTTTAATGAGTTACCTTTTGGACATTAATGAGCTACTAAACTTCAGCTCAAACAACTTAAGAGAATGAGCTCCAACCCAACCTCCTCCAACCAACCCGTGAACCAGTAGAAGCAAATGAACCAATCAAGCCAGCAAACCAAAGGTCTACCAAGATTTATGCACAACTTACCATGATCATTGGATGCTTTCTATCATTTGATAGCTAAAAAAGAAAATAAAATAAAATAGAAAACAAAATATACTATTGTTCAAATAAAATAAAAAGTATAGAAATTCTTGATAGCATCAATTCTCCCCTGGTGGAAAATTCCCATCTCCTGATGAGAACGTATCAGCAACTCGTTCATAAAGCTCCAAATTTTTCTTTTTTAGATCAACAGCATCAATCCAGGTACAATCAGTCAATGGTCGATTGTTCCATTTGACCAGGAACTTTTTATGTTCTCCATGCCTTGTTTTAATATCTTTCACATCAATAACATCTTCGATTTGATCTTCAGACTTTACCAAAGGAGCAGAGAGTGGTAAAGTTTCAATATCTACAAAATCGTTAGAATCTCCTTCATACAAAGATAGGTCAGAAACATTAAAAACAGGAGAAGTGCCAACAATATTTGATAAATCCAGCAAATATGCATTAGCACCTAATTTTATAATCACAGGAAAAGGGCCAAATTTCTTTCTACTTAACTTTTTAAAAGTGCCAACAGGAAACCTTTGGCGACAAAAATAAGCCATCACTAAGTCACATTCATTGAAATTTACTTTTTTTCGATGTTTATCAGCAGCAGACTTATACTTAGCAGTAACCTTCTTAAGATTTTCAAAAACCTGTTGTTTGATAGTTTTTATATGGTCAAATATTTCAAAAGCTTCAGCACTAGTTTTTTTAGGTATAGATAAAGAATTTCTATCCAAAATATGAGGAATAGGTTGCCCATAAATAATTTCAAATGGAGTTTTGTCAGTAGAACGATTAACAGAATTATTGTAAGCAAACTCAGCTTGAGGCAACACTAGATCTCATTGAGATGGTTTTTCTCAAGCAAGGCATCTTAACAAATTTCTCAAGCTTCTATTTACTACTTCAGTTTGCCCATCAGTTTGAGAATGATAGGCACTGCTAAATTGAAGAGTAGTTCCAAGTTTTGCCCACAGAGTTCTCCAAAAATGACTTAAAAATCTAGTGTCACGATCTGAAGTAAAAGTCCGAGGAATACCATGCAGACAAACAACTTCTTTAAAAAACAAATCAGCAATGTGAGAGGCATCAGAAGTTTTCTTGCAAGGAATAAAATGTGTCATTTTACTGAATCAATCTACTACCACAAAAACAAAATCATATTTTAGAAAAGTAACCGGTAAACCCAAAATAAAGTCCATAAAAATATCCTCCCAAAGTTTATTTGGAATAGGTAAAGGAGTATACAAACCAGAATTTTGTGCAGTTCCTTTAAAAGCTTGACATACCTTACATTGTTTAACTAGTTTAGCAATGTCTTTTCTCATATGAGGCCAGAAATATTTTTCTTCAACTAAAGCAATTGTTTTTCCTTGCCCAAAATGCCCTCCCAAACCTCCACTATGCAATTCTTTCACAAGTTGTTCTCTTTAAAAACCTTTAGATATGCAAACTCTAATTCCCTTAAACAAAAAATCTTGATGTATAACAAATTGAGCAGAATGATCAATTCCAGAAGCACAATAAGTATCCCAAATGTTTTTAAAATCATAATCATTTGTATAAGTGTCTTTCAAAAAATCAAAAGAAGTAACAGTCGGGAAAACAGTTATCAACAAATGAGATCTTCGGCTTAAAGCATCAGCAACTTTATTCCAAACTCCAGTTTTATGTTTGATATGAAAAGTGTATTCTTGTAAAAAAAAAACTCATTTGGCGTGTCTTTTGTTCAGATTTTTTTGTGACCCCAAAAATCGCTAAGCCTCATGATCGGTGTTTAAAATAAATTCTCGATGAATCAAGTAACATCTCCAGAACTTCAAAGCTTGAACAATAGCATAAAATTTCAAGTCATAAGTAGTATATCGAGATCGAACATCATTTAATTTTTCACTAAAATATGCAATAGGCTTCCCTTCCTGACTCAAAACAGCACCAATACCAATGTGTGAAGCATCACAATCGACTTCAAAAACCTTTTCAATATTTGGTAGGCTAAGAATTGGAGTTTAACTCATTTTTAGTTTGATCAGTTGAAAAGTATTTTTAGCTTCAGGGTCCATTTAAAAGTTCATTTCTTTAAGCAATCAATGATAGGAGCAATGACAGTACTGAAGTTTTTAACAAATCGACGATAAAAAGATGCTAACCCATGAAAATCTCTTACCTCACTAATATTTTTAGGAACAAGCCAGCTTCTTATTGCCTCGATTTTTACAGGATCTACCTTGATTCCTTCAGCAGACACAATATAGCCCAAGAATGTTAAACTCGAAGTCATAAAAGAACATTTCTTCAAATTGATGTACAGTTTTTGCTCTCTCAAAGTTTCCAAAATCTCTTTGGCATGTAAAAGATGATCAGATTGGTGAATGTTATAAATCAGAATATCGTCAAAATATACAACCACAAATTTTCCAATAAAAAGGTCGCAAGACATGATTCATAGTTCGCATGAAAGTACTCGGAGCATTGGACAAACCAAAAGGCATAACAAGCCACTCATATAAGCCTTCTTTAGTTTTAAAAACAGTTTTTCATTCATCTCTAAGTCTAATTCTTATCTGATGATACCCACTTTTCAAATCAATTTTCGAGAAAATTTTAGCACCACTTAGCATATCAAGCAAGTCGTCTAACCTAGGAATTGGAAACCGATATTTGATAGTTATTTTATTTATGGCTCGACTATCTACACACATTCTCCAAGTTCTATCTTTTTTTGAGTAAGTAAAGCAAGCACAGCACAATGACTTAGACTTTCTTGGATTAAACCCTTTTCTAATAGTTCAGACACTTGCTTAGAAAATTCTTGATGTTCTTTTGGACTCATTCTGTAATGTGAACGATTCGGTAATGTAGCTCCAGGAATTAGATCAATATGATGTTGGATGCTTCTCATTGGAGATAAGCCAGCTGGTAATTCATCAAGTATTAAATCAAAAAATTATCAAGCAATGGTTGTATCTCTTTTGGGATTTCTAAGGATAAATCAGACTCTTTTCCAAGCAACAAATATATCACATCAGATTTTGTTAATTCACTGGTATTCAGAAGCATTTCAGAAGTGGCAGATTTCGCAGTTTTTTTGTTTTTTGTTACCGGATCAGGGATGTTTCTTTGTGGAAAGAGTGTGAATTCTTTGTTATCTTTAATGAAAGAATATGTGTTCTTTTTTCCATTGTGGATGGTTTTATGATCATACTGTCATGGACGACCTAAAAGGATGTGACATACTTCCAAAGGCACAACATCACAATCAATTTGAACTTTATAAGTTCCTCCAATCATTAAGTTTACAGTGCTTTGTTTAGTTATAGGAACCTCACTTCCCTCTTTAAACCAAGATATTTTATACGATTTATGAAGAGGTTTTGTCTTCAGCTTTAGTTTCTTTACCATATGTTGTGACACAAAGTTCCATGAACTTCCACTATCAATCATTAAGGTACAAACTTTCTCCTCAATAGTATAGGTAGTTCTAAAGATGTTTCTCCTGAGCCATTTATCTTCCTTTTCAGTTTGAGCAGTTAAAACTTGTTGAATTACTAACAATAGTTCTCCTTCATCACCTTCCAAATCAAATTTTTCTAATTCAGCTTTATTTTCAGATTCTATTTCATTCTCTTCCTCTTCTTCTATCTCATTTTCACCTTCTATGAAATTAGTTCGAGTATTATTCTTCCTGCAAGTAGCTGACAAGTGACTATATAACCCACATTTGTAACAAGGTCCAATTTGCTTAGATTGTTCAGACGGTTTATTTCCTGCTACCCCTTTCCTTTTTCTTGATTTTGACTTTCAATAGTTTTAACTTTTATACTCGAAGTTCCCGCAGAAGTTTGAGTTTTAGTCCCACCAGTTTGTCTCCGCTTATATGTTTTAGTAATTTTGTTGCTTCCTCGTAAATGTTGTTTTTCAATTTTCAAAGACATGCGATAAGCCTCATCTAATTTAACGACACGATGTAGGTTGAGTTGATCCTGAATTGTCCATTTTAGCCCATTGAGGTATCTCGTTAAAGTTTTTTCTTCAGACTCATCCAAATCATTTCTGGCTTGCAATTTATAAAAGTTTTCAGTATATTCTTTTACAATTTGATTACCTTGACGCAAGTTGTTAAACTCCTAAAAAATAGTTCTTGAATGATCAGAGGGTAGAAATTTTTCTTTCATTTTTTCTTTCATCCTATCCCAAGTTTGAATTTTTTCTTTGCCTCTTCTTAATCTATTGTTTTGTAAGTTTTTCCACCAAGTTAATGCATGCCCTGTTAGTTTCAAGGTTGCAAATTTAACCTTTCGATTATCTGGAATTTCTTTCCATTCGAAAAACTGATCCATTTTCTCTACCCATTCTATGAATTGTTCATGTTGCAATTTTCCTTCAAAATAATGAACGTCGATTTTAATCCCGTAATCCAAATTTCTTTGTCGCATATTTCGATTTCTAGGTTCTTCCTCTTCACTCCCAGATGATATTATGCTAGGATTAACGTTAGCTTGATTGACATTTAGATTAGCAATTGCTTCAGCTACCGTATTAATTTGATGTTGCAAATCATTCAGTTGTTGCATTATTTGTTGTCAATCCCCTTGTTCATTAGCCATTTTTGTTAAACACAAAAGAGAAAGACTCCTACAAACCAAAAAAAGACGAACTTGCTCTGATACTAAGTTGATGTAGACACAGAAGAAGAAAAACTGATATAATGGATAGAACTAAAACCAAACTTTATTAAAATAAAAGCAGATAATTAAAACTTCAAAACCCAACAAGAAACACTAGGAGAAATAAAAAAAATTAAAAGACGCTATCCTCAGACAACCGTCAGAGCGGGTTCCTCACATGCATCGAATTGTAAGTTAAATAAAAAAAGTGCATAGAACTAGCAAACCGATGGTCCACCACTGCAAGAGTATCCAATCTCCTTGATAGATGCTTCAAATCAACCCAGATACGATACCCTAAAGTTGCTTTACTTTGAGAAGAAGGATACAGATGGAGTGGTACTTGCGGAGAGACGAAAGAGGTTAGAGCCAAGAAGAAGGATGGAAAGAGCCCGCAGGATTTCCGGAGGGGATGAGAAAGAAGGATGGAACAAGCTCGCAAGCTTTTCCAACAACCCGCAGGTTAATAGCAAATATGCTCAAATAATCAAATCCCTTCCTTCACAACATCTTCTCTTATTTATAGGCAAGGTAGAGGAATGCCAAGAGCCATATGACATTAATTTCCTCTAGAACCAAAACATCATATTTTATAGGACTTCCCAAATGAACTTCGGAAAACAGCCCATCATGAGAAAACGAAGCAGCATTCACAGGAAACAAGCAGGCCACGGAACCAAAGAGTCACGTTCTCGGGAAAGAGCCCAGGCACGGAAAAGAATAGCAGCCGGACGGATTTAAGGGATAATGTCTCGGAAAACAGTAACTTCCCTTGAATGTAATTTATAGAAATCTGCCACAATTAAACACAAGCCACGGTTTCCCAAGGGACAAGAAGAAAGGGGAAGGAGAAGGGATAAGTCCACCCCATCATTGAATCCTTTTTAATGAGTTACCTTTTGGACATTAATGAGCTACTAAACTTCAGCTCAAACAACTTAAGAGAATGAGCTCCAACCCAACCTCCTCCAACCAACCCGTGAACCAGTAGAAGCAAATTGACCAATCAAGCCAGCAAACCAAAGGTTTACCAAGCTCTATGCACAACTTACCATGATCATTGGATGCTTTCCATCATTGGATAGCTAAAAAAGAAAATAAAATAAAATAGAAAATAAAATATACTATTGTTCAAATAAGATAAAAAGTACAGAAATTCTTGATAGCATCAAAAAAGCACACAAATGTGTCAAAATGCATAAAAATCCATCAAAGAGCATGCAAATGCACTATACAAGTGCATTGAAAAGTGTGAAAGTGCGATATGCAAGTGCATAAAAATCATGGCATTATTCAATATATTAATCAAGTCACTATAAGTCAAACATCTGCATGTGATCTAACAAACGTGCTAAATGTATAAATTAAAAAGTCTCAGAATATTGTGCAAACTAAAAATAAAATAAATTCAAAACTTAAGTCTACTCTGAAAAGCATGTAACAACCCAAGAATGATCATGCAATTACTTAGGAAATTTGCAAGCCCTCTTTTTCAAAATCAAGTTCGTCAACATATACACGGGCTAAAGTGTGATCCTAAATTCCACATTTCAAGTCCAATCCTCCACATCTTAAAGGCTGGAATATGCAAGGATTGAACCCTGTTGATCGTCATGTTTGCTACAATTATTAATTAGAGATGAATTTATCTTCAGAATCGCCCCCAAACCCAATGCAAATCATTTGAGCCCTAAATTATAGATAAAAAGACATAAAACAATAAAATATAAAAAATTTATTCAAATGAAAACAACCCACAAAGCTTAAAGTAAGAATCCATACATCCTCCATAATAGTTTGTCAAGGGTAACAAGTTTAAGATTACCTTAAATCATAAAGAGCTAAAATCTTATCAAGCATATTAATATGGTCACGCTCAAAAGATATCATACTAACAAGAATGTGACACGACTATGCTAACTAGGTGATTTTGCCACCAAATAATACCACTTAATAAAGATCATAATCATGGCCCTCTAATCGGGTGATTTCACCGTAAAATGACAAAATTATATTACGATCATGACATAACCAAAATATTACTCAATAGAACCAACACTTTAAGTTGTGAATCATATGGTACATTTGATAGGACACAGAACCCTCTATCAACAAAGATCTAATTAAAATTATCCCCTCAAATAAAATTCACCCAATATCTATAAAGTTCCCTTAGAGGACGCAACCCATGATTACATAAAAGAATCCTTCAATCAATTTGAGTCGACTACCTCTAATGATTAAGTAAATCACAGTCCATGATAATCCAAGATAAAGGAATCATGAAATCTTTATTGGGTTCAATCATCATTTCCCCCACTAGCCACTTTAAGCTAACAGCGATATATTTTCTCAAACATAAAATCAAAATATTTTATTATTATACGCTAAGCAGCTAGTGTCTATTGACTAGTCCAAATCAAAATTGCTCTAACCATATAAGCTTCTACATATGGAAAACCTGAAATCAATTCATAAAATCCTCAAAAAAGAGGGATATCTCAACGTAATCTCTTATCCATAATCTAATCTGCCTTTTGAAAATTTAACCCAAAGTACAAAACCCTCTCAGAGAGTCGGGCATGAATTTTCGCAACCCACAACTTCTCTCTCCACAAAGTATTGATATTATTATACAACACTAAATCCTTGAGATAGTTAAGCTACACCAGAGATTTTGTAAAGTATATAAGCAGGAAACAATCAATGACATACTAACATAAATGTATTCTCCCAATGCCACCTCATCTATTCAACATATTACGTAATTCTCAGATCATAAATGAGACTCTAAATGTCAAACCACATGAGCAAGATGTTGTACATTCTCCAAAGAAGTGTACGTTGGTCTGATAAAAGCAGTGCCAAGTGACTGCAGCCTTAATGAATCCTGCAACTTATTGAATCCTACAATGAGCACTTTTTTATGTTGCTTTCCTCTATTTCATCATGTTTGGTCATGTTTTTATTGCCTAATGTATGTCTTTAACAAATAAAGAAACTGTATTAGAGAATATCTTATCCCATTAAATCACTGATAGGGTTGAGGGATAATTTATAGAGAATAAGACAAAATCCCTTTCCTCTTATAATAGCAAATCACATCTACTAAAATAGTACATAAGTAGATCTTGATTAATAATTTCAGTGATGAAAAATAAAAAATCACCAAAAGAAACCCATAGATCTCTTAATATTTGTTATTGTTAAAATACTATAATATTTGAATTTCAACATTCTCCCTTAACTTGGATGGTAGATGTTTATCATTCACAATGGTAAATGTTTATCATTTATTTGACGAATAGCCTTGGTGAGATAGTTTACAGTTTGATGATCAGTTGGAGCGTGTTGAAATTATGTGGTCACATTGCCTATCTTTTTCTTAATGAAGTATCAATCTATCTCAACATTTAGTGTGATCATAATGCACAAGATTTATCGCAATGCCTACTGTAGCTTGACTATCACACACTAGTCTCACTAAAAATTCTCCTTAGATGAACAATTCACTGACAACTCAGCTTCCATTTTGCTTCTAATTTTAACTGTTAAAGTGACAATTTCCCCATACAAACATACAATACCCTAAATTGGACTTGCGATCCATAATGGAGCCCATCCAATCAGCATCAATAAAAATCTCAATCTTCTTCTTTGAATTATTAAAGAACAATCCTTTCCCTAGAGTAATTTCAAATACCTAAAGATCCTAAAAATAGCCTCCATATGTTTCTAAGTATGATTATTCATAAACTGATTGACCACCACACTAACTGGAAATCCAATATCACAGCTAGTGTGAGAGAGAAATTAGTAAGTTCATAATGCAAACATTTATCCATTAGAGTATTATCACATTTAGTTCCAAGCTTAGAAATTAAATCCATGGGAGTATATCCAAATTTAAACCCCTAACATTCGTGTCTCTTTGAAAAAAGATCAGCCATATTTGCATTGTGTTGTGATCGTAATGCAATCAAAAATTTGGGAAGGGACCCAAATTTTTTATCACAAAAAGAAATGACTTCCTAGATAAAATAAAGACACAAAATGCTCAAAATGATACAAATAAACCACAAATAACTTCACTTTAATATATAAAAGACTATTACAACTTGAACACTTACAAATGACTCAAACAAGACAAACACCTAAAGTTGCATTTCTTTGAGAAGAAGGATACAGGTGGCGTCGAACTTGCGGAGAGACGAAAGAGGTTAGAAGCCAAGACGAAGTGGAGACAAGCTCGCAAGCTTTCTCAAAGAGAAAAGGAAAGAGGGAATTTGGACAAAGCTCGCAAGCTTTTCCAAACAACAAACCCGCAGGTTTACATTTCCAAAAATCAAATCATCACCTACTAAAACAGCGACAAACCAACTCATATTTATAGACAAGAGAAGAGAAACCAAACAGCCACAATGACCTTTCATATTCATAATATAAATGAGGGAAATGAAAAGCCAACAATCAACTCCAGGAAACAAAGCACCAAAGCCACGAAAAAGCCCCCCCCCCCCCAAAAGTCACACGAAAGCAGCCCAGGCGGAACCCGAATAGGCAGCCGTAAGAACCAAGGAGGCAGCCGTGAGAACCAAGGAGGCAGCCGTGGGAACCAAGGAGCCAAGGCACCGGAACCCAAGAGCCAACCACGGGAAACGAATAGACAAGGGGAAGGAGAAGAGACAAAATTAATGAGCTACTAATGAATTAATAAGTGAACTAAAAACATAGCTCATAATGAGCTAATTCTTAGTTCAATAAATGAACTAAAAACCAGCTCATAATGAGCTAAATTCCAGCTCAAAACTTAATGAGCTAGCAAGCTCAAGGGAAGTCAAAACCAATTTTTTTTGGGTTTGATTTGACCCCCCCCCCCCCTTTGTCTACATCAAACTCCCCTACTTGAGAACTCATCTCCCGATGAGTTAGCTTTAGATTTGATCCGAAGGAAGCACGTCAAGTTCTTGAACTATATCTTCATATTTCTTCAAAATCTTTTGACTGATTTTGATTTTTCATTTTCACTAAACAAAGACTCACATGATAACTACTATGACTTACCAAGACTCACTAGAACTCACAAATAAAACAACTTATGACAAACTAACTCACAAATCTAGGACTTCCTAACTTGCTCTAATACCAAATTTATGCAATCAAAAATTTGGGAGAGGGACCCAAATTTTTTATCACAAAAGAAACAAGCACTTCCTATATAAAAGAGATAAAGAAAATGCTAAAGAAATACACTAAATTCTCAAAAGATGCAAAATAAGAAACATAGTCACTTTTATAATATTATAAAAGGACACTTACAACTCTGGAACACAAACACCTTACAAATACTTTACCAACTTGGACACAAACAAACCTAAAGGAGCTTCTCCATTAGAAGAAGGATACAGGTGAGGTGGCACTTGCGGCGAGAAGAAAGAGGTTAGAAGCCAAGATGAAGTGGAGACAAGTTCGCAAGCTTTCTCAAAGAGGGAAGGAAAGAGGGAAGTTGGACCAAGCTCGCAAGCTTTTCCAAACAACAAACCCGCATGTTTTATCTCCAAAAATCACATCATATATCATTCCTAAAACAACCCAAAACATCTATTATTTATAGATATGAGAAGGGAATACAAACAGCCCCAAAAAACCCTTCATATTCTTTATTAAATAAGGGAAATGAAAAGCTAACAGTTAACTCCAGAAAACAAAGCACCAAAGCCACGGAAAAGCACCCCAAAAGTCACGGGAAAGTAGCCCAGGCGGAACCAGAAGAGGCAATCGCATGAACCAAGGAGGAAACCGTGGGAACCAAGGAGTCAGCCGTGGGAACCAAGGAGCCAAGGCACCGGAACCCAAGAGCCAACCACAGGAAACGAATAGACAAGGAGAAGAAGAAGAGACAAAATTAATGAGCTATTAATAAATTAATAAGTGAACTAAAAACATAGCTCATAATGAGCTAACTCTTAGTTCAATAAATGAACTAAAAACCATCTCATAATGAGCTAAATTCCAGCTCAAAAATTAATGAGCTAGCAAGCTCAAGGGAAGTCAAAACCAAATTTTTTTGGGTTTGATTTGACCACACCTTTGTCTACATCAGATCGACACACCTCAATACAAAGGAAAAATTCAAGATTACCAAGTATTTAATCTCAAATTCTTGGCAAACTTTTGTGGTCGAGCTACCTCCATATCCAAATAATTTTTTAAGATTACCTGAGTCTTTAATCCCAAATTCTTTGGCTAAGCTTCTTTTAAGTTTGCTCATTTCTTCCATGAAGTCCTTTGTAAGGGCAATGTCACCTATATAAATTAGCATAACAATAATTTTACTTCAAAATGATCTTATAACAAAGAGAGTGTGATCAACTTGGCAAGGTATACGCCAATAATGTTTAACCACTTCGGTGAATCTGTTGACCCAAGCATGTGCAGGTTGTTTAAAGCTATATGAAGATCTTTTAAGTTTGCATAACTTATTTTTTAGGGCAAATGTTTAAAGACAGAATTTTCTGCATAGAATTCTTCAATATCACCATTAAGAAAGGCATTATTGATGTATAATTGGTAAAGTGGCTAATCCAAGTTAGATGTAGGACACAAGAGTACCCGTACACTATTCAGTTTTGCTACATAACAAAATATCTTTTGATAGTCAATTTCATAGAACTGTGTAAACCCTTTTGCCATAAAATGTTCCTTGAACCTCTCTATGCTCCAATTAATCTTACGGTTTACAATGAAAATCTATTTGCAACCAGCTAGTTGATTTAATAGTGACAACTTGATAATTTCCTAAGTTTTGTTCTTTTTAAGAGCTTGAATTTCCTTAAAGATAGTAATTTTTCATTCATGAATTTTGATTTCCTCATATTTTAACTTTGGGCTTTGTACTTGGTTGAGATTGCTAACAAATGCACAAAAGCTAAGAGAAAGACCCAACCAAGATACAAAGTTATAAATAGGGTGATTGGTACAAGATCTCACACCCTGTTTTTAAGGCAATAAGCCTATCAACATCATCATCAATCAATTCAGCATCGACCAGTTAAGAGAAGGCATTACCTTGGAATCATTCAAGGCTACCTAAACACATATTGGACCATTAACCATGCTCAGGAATATATTGTGTCCTCCTCTCTTTTTTATGTTTTTCTCCTCTAGAATAAATAAGCATCGTATGATTGTCAATAAGGGGGATAAACTTACAAGGAGATGAAGAGTATTTGTTCAAACTTGAGATAAAATTAAGAACTAGCTTTGGTAATTTTTTCTGTATTGTGGGGTTGTGGGACTAAGTTTGGAAGAGATAGAGGGTATAGTGACAGATGTAGAAAGACTATGGCAAAGTTGATATTCTTGATATCACTTCTTCCATTGAATATCAGTTTTAGGATAATATGGTAGTTTTTTTTAAAAGTATGTCATACAATAGGAGAATAACACCACCACCCTTCACGATTATAGGAATATTCATAGAATATGCATTTAATGGCCTTGGGATCAAGGTTAATCCTATTTTGTGAATAAATATGGGCCTTTGTAGAACACCAACTTCAAAATGGTGGAGATAATTCTATTGTTTAGGTAATAACTAAGGAGAACTTGAACCCACCGACCCGTGTGAGTGCAAGCGAGCAAGCGCGACTATGCGAGCGTTGAGCCGGCAAGGGAGAATGTGCGAGTGGAGAGCGCGAGTGCAAGATGGAGATGCGGGACGAGGATGCCGACACGACACTAAGACAGGGATGCGGATGCGGGACGAGGATGCCGACACGACACTAAGACAGGGATGCGGATGCGGATGCGGATGCAAACGCGAGCTGCGAAACAGGGTCAGACTCGGATCGATTCCAGGTTAGTGGGTTAATCTGAACACAAACTGATTTTAAAACGAGTTGAGAATTAAGACCCGAACCCGACCCGTTTAACAAACAGTTCGGGTTTTCAGGTCATGTTGTTAATTAACACACCCAAGCATGCGCCATTTTAAATGTGGCGCACAATATAAAATAATTATATATACACACACATACAAAGTACCATTAAATAACAAACAATAGGTTGATTTGAGCAATATATAAACACAAATATCAAGTCAAACAGTAAAAATGACAACTTTAAATCCTACAAAAGCCTATATCGATATATTTGAGTAGGATTTAATCATAATTTAGCTTAAAACTGCTAAGTAGAAAAAATAAAAACTGTAAATACTACAAAATTCAAATATCGTTCTTTCTCCAATTTACTTTAATGCAATTTAGCCGCAAAAAGCACGATTACCTTCGCTGCAAGACCCCCGTGCTTGCGATTTGATAGGAACAACATGGTCAAAGTAGGCAAAGAAGCTTCCTTGAGCAACTCTTTCAAAACTCTACTTCAGGTGAACTGTCAACAATTCTAACTTTAAGTCCCACATTGCATGATTTCTAATTTTCTAAAACTAAGACAAAAATTGTGATATGATCAATGACACTAGAATCTATAATCCACAACATTTGGTTTACCTTTTAGCATTTAAGCCGTTTATGAGATTATATGTTTGAGACAAGAACAGTATAAATCACTATAGAGACAATAACAAAATTGTTTTGAGATTGAATGAACATTTTTTTTAGAGGACCCATTTGCTCTTAATTTTCAGTTATGAGTTGTTAGAGTCGACATGTACATGGCTTTGTTATTGTAAGAACTTGTAAGTTTTCATTTTTTTGGTTTCTCGTGGATCTTCTAGCAAGCGTCCTTGGTATGAGTCGTATGACTCAATTTACAACACTGATCACACCAAGGCCGGCCCTTTTGCGGTTTATTGTCAAAGTTTAGATGGTGTTGGGGGTAGCAAACATATAGGGCAGGATCCTTCTCCCATGGATGAGAAATTTGAAAATATCAAAAAGCTTCATAGAGTGTGGGTAGTTGTATTATTCTTAAGACTATCCCACACATTTCATCAAGGTACCAAAATTTAAAAACATTTCTTCTCGACAATTATTTGTATGGTGTTTCATCTCCAGGGCACCTCCACTTATGCTCTTCAAATGGACAAGTTGTTGTCAATAGCACACGAGGGAATTATAGAAACAAGTAACAGAGGATTCTCCTGCCAAATTTCATGAAGAGCACTTCTTTCATAAAATAGTTTCAAGGTATTTATAGAATTTCAGTAAGTTCTTTTAGCATCATTTCAAATCTTTTTTTCTAGTATCGTAGAAGAGGAATTTTTTTCCTAATTCATTTTTCATGTAAATACTGATTCAGGAAACTATGATAATAATCATAAATGCGGGATCTTCTTTCTCAGGGCTTGTCATCGCCCCGATTAGGTGCAATTAAAACAGTTGATATAACAGGTGTACTTGAACTAAAAATTTTAAGTTATCGAAATACTTTACAGCCAAACAACTTTGCTTTCTTGGCGGCTTAGAAGAATTTGAAACCAATAAGAAGTTCCAGTGCATCACGCAACATAAATAGAATGCATCAAACACAAAGGAAAAAATCAAAAATCGCAGAGCAACATCAAAAGCATACACCACAAAACAAAGCATGAATAGAAGGCGGACAGATACCTTCCGAAAGCCAACCATAGCCTTTCATGGACACAGAGAGCATTGAAGTCATCAACGCCGCAGAAGTAGCATTGTGCATTGGTAGAAACGACTCGACACAGCAACTCAACACAGCCGGGGACCTCACCAGAACAAGAGAGCATGACAAAACATGTCAGTTGTTAAACCATAAACCCTACACTTTAAGCTTTAAACAAAGATTCTGTTAAGATCATTTTCCTCCCATCCTCTTCCTTCTTCAAAATCCGATAAATTATGTCGAATTTCGTGACCATACCTTAACATGCGACGGGAAGCTGGCCTCATTTTGCGGAGGCAGAGAGGAGGTCGAGAGCCTATCGTCTCCGAGAAGGCGGCGCGAACCTCTCGTGCCGCGGTGCTAATAGAAGAAGATCGAAGGAATGATCTAAAGGCGGAGGCAGCCATGTTGTGCGCGCAGGAGCAAGCTGTGAGGCTGCACTGTTGCTCTACAGCCCTAATCGGAATAGGAGGAAGGCGACTCAAAACTTTATTCAGTAATATAAGTGTGAAAATTACCTTAAAAAGATACTTCCCTTCACAATTTTTTTCTAATTCTTCACTATTTTTCAGCTAATACATATTTATTTTCATGATTTCACTATGGCGCATTAAAATATCATTTATTTTCTTTATTTCATAAGAAAATTAAGTAAAAGAATGAGTTATTTTTAAATTATTAAGTTGAGGTTAAGTTTGGCCTCAAAATCAATTAGTTATTTAAGTTTAAGGTTTTGTTTTAGACAACTTTAGATCACTATTTTTTCTGTTTTCAAAAAAAATATTACTAAAAAATAGCTTTATAAAACAATAAGAAAGTCGTCCCAAACAAAGCTTAAGAATTAGTTCTAGAAATTTTTTTTTAGAAGAAAATTAGTTTAGAAAGTAGTAAAAAGCTGCTTCAAATGAAGCCTAAATTTAATGGATTCAAACTTGACTCAATTTAAGCTGAGTACCGTGTGACTGGCTACCCCACTGCCCTGACCCGCTTACTGAATACCGTGTGACCGGCTGCCCCGCTGACTCACCTGCCCCCCCCCCCCCTGCGTGACCGCTGCCCGATGCCCGCGGTCTCTTTGCGTCATTCCTGCTGGCCCCGCGTCGCATCCCGCCGCTTGATTCGTGACCGCCCCGTAACCGTGAGTCCGTGACAGCTGCATGCCGCTAGACGCCGGATGTCGCTCCCGCCGGACGCTGCTGCCAGGTTGAAGGCTCGCTGCCGCCGGACGTCATTGCCATGTCCGCGGGTCAGGTTCGGGTTGACCCGAATAGTGCCGGGTCATTTTCAGGTTCGACCCGAACCCGACTCGTGACCCGAAATTGACACCCCTACTTCAGGCTCAGTTCCAGTAAAAATTTTCTAATTCAAAAATTCATTTACTAGAAAGCAGTAAAATAGTTATCCCAAATGAAATCTAAATTTAATGGATTCAAGCTTGAATCAATTTATTTAAAACCAATATGACCAAATAGGTGGGATTTTGTAATTAGCTCATTATTTTAGGTTATAAATATCATATGAAAGAAATCCTTAAGCATGATAAGATATACCTCTAAAGCCATCTTGTGTGATATCTTTATTATTGATCTTGACATACCTTTCTTTTATATATAAATCACATTACTAAATAATAAAAATATTAAGCATTAAGCTTTTGTCTTTTTTCTCCTTTTTTTTTCTTTTTAAACATGTATATATTCTATATAAATGTATGAATTATTACAAATATATAGCCTTAGACGCAAATATGAAGAATTTATGCATGTTTGAGATAACTATAATAATGATATAGTTAACTCTTAATAAGAATCTCTTAAAATTAATTTAAAAATGCTATTAGTTCCTATTATTTTTAGTACCTACTATTTTTATAGATTTAAATATTTTGAAATAAAGGAAAAAATATTTTCCAATAAATTTATTTTTTTTAATATTGTATCTATTTTTTAATTTAAAATCTTGTAAAATGATTAAGGGCAGTCATTCCAAAATGAAACTGTCTAATAGCTCTTTCACTTTTTCTCTCATTTGCATCTTTTAATATATAGTTTATAAAAATAAGCTCATACAATGCATGGGAGATAAGAAGATGGTTTTATTATTATGATTTTGTATATTTGGACAAGTGTGCGCCCCTTTGTATTTTAATTAAGGAAATATGCCAAAAAGTTCATTTTGGGCTAACTTTCCTTTTAAGTAAAATATGATGGATAATATACATACACAAATATTCAAACAATATTGCTGCTCAAACTTCTCTCTTCCAAACATCTACTATGTTGATGATATCAAAGCTCGATTGAGCAAGCTTTTAACAAAGTCATTTTGTATTGATCACATATCAAAGCCTTCAGCAAGTTTTTCAATGTTATTTTTTCCAATATATATTTACAAGGTTACTGTTAGAATTTAGTTTGTTATTTAGAATTAAATGCATTCATTTTTCAGTTTCAATGCCAACAATCCTCCTTGATGATAATAGGAAGGAGAAGCCTAGATTAAAAAATGATCCCTAAATGAACTTTGAAAGTGTTTCAAACAAGGTTTAAACACATAATATGGCATTCAAATTTTGTTTGACATTTCAGTGTTCAAACAATGTTGGAATGTAATTCAAACTTATATTTCAAACCTAATCTTCAATTATTATATGTGAAACTAAGCTCAATTAGGGATTCAACCTAGGTTCTTATATAGTTTAAACTTGTAATATAAGATTTGAATCTTGTAATATAAGGTTTGAACCTTATTTGAATCTTCTTAAACTTTGTTTCAACCTCATTTGGATTGAGTTTGAGGCTAATGTTTGAGCATTAGCTTATAAGCATATCCTTAAACATGGCTTAAATCTTGTGTGTATTGAGTTGCAACAAGTTTTTATACATTTGGGTTAGACTTTAAGTTTGGACAAGGTTCAAATCTTATTTTTCATTATTATCTTATGTGTAATGAAATAATTTTATTTGGTTTGCATATTATAGAGGTCCCAAGTAATCATTCATATAGAGAGGCATTTCATTACTTAAGTCATATAAATAGTTGAGGATGTAATGAATAAAATTATTGTACTTTTTTAAAGTTTTAATCATATTAATTTGAAGGGCCAATGAATCTCCCTTCAAGCAAAATTTTTATGCTCTTGTGAATTGCAATTCTCTATAGCCCTAACTCATAAACTTCTCTCGATGAAGGTTAATGATGAAGAAAATATGTATTATACAGTGGGTTCAATATTAGAGATAAGATCATACATTTTAAAATTATTAAATTTGCTTTGATTACTAGAGTGAGGTTTGATAAAGTTCTAATTTAGGATAATTTTGAAGTGATGCTTATAAGCAAATGACTTTTTTAATAACTTTCTAAATGTTGATAATATCACAACTCAACCTGACATAACCCACAGACATACAAATCATAACATGTTGAATTGGGATAGGCCAGCTCAAGTTCTAAGTTTTGAGGGAACTCTTCAGATTTCTTTATGCAGACTACAGATGTTCTAATCAACTTCCAGTGAATCTTGACCAGCCTCATACTCCAATTTTTTTTATCTAGGCCTAAAACCATTTAACCACATATAATGAGCTTAAAAAAGCCTAATAGGTCACAAAAACTTACAACTAAATTCGAAGCACGACAAATGAACAATATGCATGTCAATAGTCATATCGTAACACTTACATACATATGATCATTAAATAAGTAAATTTTACATGCAGTAGTAATAGAATATATAAACAGTAAAATACTATTATATAAAAGTCAGTAAAGTAGTAAGCTAATATGAGTGTTAAATCTATAAAGAAATCTTCATATCCATAATATCAATCAGTAAATAAATTGTATAAAGTATCAAATCAAAACATTAGTAAAGAATTTTGAAATCATGTCATTTCAATAAAATTACATAAGAGTGTGTACATATTATCTAGTTATTCTATATTAGCATTAAATCAGTATCTCAATCACAATCTCAATATATGTATCATATGCTCAATAAATCATAAATATATCACATGCTTACTATATCAGTAGTATTAAATAATATCAGTATCTAAATTGGTAATAATAACAATTCAATGACATGAGCAGTTGAATAATGCAATAACACTAAATTCATGCAGTATTAAAAAAACCCATACAATAATAAGAAAAATGCCTAAAAAAATATGCATTTGAGTAGTCACACTAAATAATTAAGAATTCATACATGGCTATCCAGTGATTTTCAGTATTATATAAGTATTAGTAAACAGTTGGCTACTTGGCTCAGTCAATAGGGTTGTTATTCTTTGCTCATCGGCACAGTAATCATATTCTTATAACTCCCTGTCAATATCACATGAATTAGTATATGATAACACCAAACCACAATATTTAAAGAAAATTCCGCCGACCCATTATTTTGTACATGTTAATAAGTTTCCAACTAATAGGTCAACCAATTTTTACTTCTCTTTTACACATATATTATTATCACAATATTATAACAGTAATTTCAATTACATATCAACATTCATTTTCATTATATTACAACAAATAAAATATAATTGAGCAAAATAAAAAAAAAAAGTCAAAATGTCATAATGGTAGAAAACAAAAATTCATATTTTTAGAATTTAATCAAATTACAAAATATTGCATAAAATAATATTCTAAAACTTTTGTTGAACTAAATCACTATTTTTAGACATCAAAATAATTTTTTTAGAAGATAAAAATTACTATAATTTCAAAATCACCCAGCAAAAAATTTCATATAAATACTCAAAATGTTAATAATCTCAATACCTATAACATATAAAAAGTTACGCCATGAAAGTTTCACCAATAAAAAATTATTCACATTTTTTTGTAACATAAACACAAATTTGATCAGAAAAATATAAAAAATACAAAATTTTTTAAATTAAAAATAGCATAAAAGTTCCCTACAGCGAGACGAGCAATTTTTTAAATAGGCTCGCTAGATAAAAATCAATCCGTAACCTCCAAATTAAAACTTATTCTTTCTCTCTTTCCTCAACTTTTTTTTATTTTTTCCCTAAAAGCTCTATGTTATCCGATTGCATGAGAGAAAGAAAATTTTAAAAAAGTTTTTTAAAAAAACATGTTAGTGGCTTAGCATATTTATAATAAAATATTTTTTATAATATTTAATTTAATCACTTTTTCAATATAAAAATCATAAAATAAATCATATTGGGCTTTAAAATTTATAAAAATATCCATAAAATAAATCATTTTATAAAAAATCACTCCGTGATTTATAATTATATTGACTCCAAAAAAATTATTTATCTCAATTAAAATACATGTTATTACAACATGGGTTATGAGAGGTCTTACATGCCCTCCTCACTTTTAGCCTAAGCAGTGGCGGAGCAAGAAAAATTTTTTAGAGGGGGCACAAATTCTTTAAAAAAATTTTCCCTCAACTTTTTTGCATCCGGGCTTGGGACCAGCATAGGCAGTTTTAAATTTTTTTAAAAAAAGATCGAATACTAAATATAAGATGCAAAATACTTACAATTTATAGCGTCTGCTCTTCATATTTTGAAAAAGATTGACAATTACATCATTTTCAATACAATCCAATATTTCCTTCTCAATATATGCGAGTAAAGTATAATTCATCCACTGATCTCAAATCCTATTTCGCAGTCGAGTTTTAATGATAGCCATTGCAGAAAATACTCTTTCTACTCCTGCTGTTGCAACCGGCAAAACTAAAGCTAGTTTTAATAGCCTGAAAACAAGAGGATATAAAACATCTTTCTTGTTCTGTATCATTTTCTCAGCAAGGTTTCTTGGACCTGGTGTGAGAAGCAATGAATGTAATGTGCTACAATATTCTCATTGAGAAATAATGCCTTTAACCCATTAAACTCCCCGCTCATATTACTTGCTCCATCATATCCTTGACCACGCAATTTGGATATACTTAAACCATAAGTTGAAAGCAATTCTTCAATAGATTTTTTTAGAGTTCTAGGTGTTGTCTCTGCAACATGAATAATGCCTAGAAAACGTTCAACCACCATACCTTTTTCGTTAACGAATCGAACCACAATAGCCATTTGCTCTTTTGAGGAAATATCACGTGCTTCATCAACCAAAAGAGAGAAGTAATTTTCTCCAATTTCTTCCTTTATAAAGTCTGTGATTGCAATCGAAATAGCTCTGGTGATATCCTTCTGAATTTCTGGTGCAGTTAACTTTAAATTTTCTGGAGCATTTTTTAGCACCACATTATTTATCTCATTGTTATGTTCAGCTAAAAAGTGCAACAGTTGAAGAAAATTTCCTTGATTTCTGGATGTGTCAGACTCATCATGGGCTCTAAAAACTAGCCCTTGCCTTAAAAGAAAACGCACACAATCAACCGATGCATTTAGACGAGTCCGATATGTAGTTGTGGCATAATCTGTTTGCTTCTTAAACATAAAACCAATATATTGACTTTGATTCATCAAGTCTTCACAGTTTTGTCGTGCAATATTGTGCGCACTATTATGACTCCCAACATGAAGTTCAAATCTATTTGATTTTTTCCAGTTTGAAAATCCATTCTTATTGAATGCATCATCATCCTCATTTCCTCTTCCTACTGATTTAAATAGATAACAATATAAACAGTAAGTCTTATCTTTGCATATGTTGTATTCTAACCAATTAGAATATTTATCAAACCATGCAACATTGAAACGTCTATCCTTTGCCCCAAATTTAGTTTTAGGAAATTCATGAATGCGAGGTTGGAATGATCCTCTTTGCAAGTAAGCTCGACGAACTTGATCTTGAATATTAGGAGAAAATTCATATATAGTGATTCGCAAACCATGATCAGATGGAAGGTTCTCTAAATCTACGTCTTGATTTCTTGATGATTCAATTTCCATGCAAATTCTTTTTGGACTTTGCTCCTCATCTTTTTTAGTTGTCTCATCTGAACTCTGTGAAATCTTTTTAAAATATTTCTCCATAACAAAAACCTAGTTATTATTTTGCAATATCAATCGACAATCGGTTAAGAACTTAACAAATTATAAGATATTAAGACCTATGTTAATTAACACATAAGAGCCACACTCATAATATTGACATCCAACAAGAATGCAATGCAGCAATGGAAGAAAGAATCAAAGAATATCACATAAAATCGATCAAGAATGCAGTAGAATAAAACATAAACTTGTACGAAAATTTTCATTTTACCTAAAGCAGTCCGCAATCGAACGCGTCGTCGCTGGAATTCAATTCCGCTGGAGCACCGAGCATGCTGGAACCGTGGAATGCGTCGTCGCTGGAACAGTGGAAGCCTGAAACGCGTCGTCGGAGCGTCGCTGCCTCCCTCTCTCGCGAGTCGCGTAGTCAAGCCGTCAAGGCAATTCCGCAGTCGGGTTAGGGACTTAGGGCATTAGACTTTAGGAAAAAAAAAATTTTAAAGCAGCGACGCTTCTTGGCAAAATTCCGAACCGAGGGGGGGCACGTGCCCCCGTGGGCCCCCCCTTACTCCGCCACTGAGCCTAAGATTAACTTCATTTTTGTATTGATATTTTATTTTCTCTTTCTTTCTCTTTCTCTATCTATCTATGTATATCTCTCCCTCTCATTTTTAGACCTTTTTTCTCTCATTTATACTTATAAAATAATTAAATCATCCAAGTGGAACGTAAAAGTAGTCTCTAAGGATCAAATTGAAAACTTAACTAAACTGATATGTGATTTAGACCTTAAGATCGATGGTAATGATACAAAATTTAAATAAAAATTTGAAGAGAATAAAATTCAAATATAACAACTTAATGAATAATTGTAAGTTTTAATGAATCACTTAAAAATAATAGAATTCCTATACCTCCAATTGCACCCACTCGTATTGTACCCATATACAAAGATGAAGAAAAGCCCTACCTAGGCCTCAGGAAGAACAACCTAATAGGAGTACACCAATACATAGGTATGAAGGTAGAGGTGAAATCATTATAAAAATGTTGAAGAATGTAATGATCTATCTAAGAGAGTTAAAGTTGAAGCCTCTACTTATAATTATAATGGTGTATATACCCTCACTACAGGAAAATCCGCTATTACCGGCGGATTATATCCGCCGGTAACATGTGAAATCCGACGGAATTCTGGGTTTCCGGCGGAATTTCGTGCGCCTGTTTGATTCGCGTCGTAAAAGGACTACCGACGTAAAAAAATCCGACGGAAATATTTCCGGCGATTCCGACGAAATTTCTACTGGAAAAATATTTCCGTCGAAATTTTAATATGCCGGAATGCCAACAAAAAAAAATTATATCAGACAGGCCACTGCTCCGGCTGCTCCGCGGACGACCACAGGCCCCAGCCCCCGCCCGTGGTCTCTCCCCGTGGACACAAGCCTGCCCGTGAAAGCCGCCCGAACCGCCTGACCTGCCTGGCCGCGTAAACCGCCGACCTGCCCCCGCCTTCGGCGGGATTCGAACCCCGCCCACCCCCTCTCTCACACGCAGCTTCTGCCAACTAGTCTGAAATCGAAAACTATTATTTTAGTTACTTTTATATTATTTAACCTATATCCTATTAATTATAAAATTATTAATTTAATTTAACAAAAAATTAAAATTAATTCACTTAATTTAACAATATAAATAATTTTAAATCACTTAATTTTTTGTTATTAAATAATTAAATAATAAAAATTTTTATTATAATTTAAGTTATTACAATCATTAATTTAAGTTATATTTTAAAATAAAAATATTTAATTTTAAATTTCCGTCGGAAATCCGCCGGAAATTCCGCCGGAATTTCCTTCGGGAAAAATTCGTCGGAAAACCAATCAAAAATTATGTCGGAAATTTGTTGAAAAAAATCTGCCGGAACTCCGCCAGAAAATCCGCCGAAAATTTGTGACGAATTTACGTCTGCCGGAAATTCTGTCGGAAATGAGTTGTTTTCCTGTAGTGCCTAATAAAATTCTAAACTGGTTAATTCAAATGAATGACTTCTTCAACTTTATAAAATAGATGCCTATAAATGGTGGTTTATTGTTATCAACAAAATGCTAATCACATAATTTAAAATTTATTAGGCAAACACCCTAATCAAGGAATAAAGATTATGAAGAAAGAGCCGTATATAGGTAGATATGAAGAAAATGTAAAGAGTCAAGTACAATCACATTCATCATGATAAGAAATTGCATAATTACTTACTACATTTGAGATAGGGTGGTCTTCTAGTTATTGAATACATGGAAAACTTAATTTTGATAACTAAATATACTGATAATGA
This sequence comes from Dendrobium huoshanense, assembly GCA_016618105.1. NCBI lineage: Eukaryota > Viridiplantae > Streptophyta > Magnoliopsida > Asparagales > Orchidaceae > Dendrobium > Dendrobium huoshanense. The sequence goes on from CM028351.1 coordinate 63,723,092, forward strand.
TTGTGTTTGGACAATAAATTAACATTGGATATAGAATATATATTATGAATGAAATGAATAGACCTTAGAAGAAGATTTCCACTATGTTGTCCTAATGGAATAAAAAAAAAAATCTATTTCCTTCTTTGGATCTAATATTTAAGCTCCTTTAACTCTCTCCCACATACCCCATTAGACTAACCTATATCACCAAAGCTCTTATTAAAGAGGGGTTCTGAAAATACTAGGGGCATAATTTAATTTAAGAGCATAAAAAGGTTTGTATTCAAAATCAGTGTAAATCTTAAATTATATTCATATAAGAGATTAAGGGTTTAGTATATGATGTTATTAAAGATGTTTGAATGATACCCTGAAGACCTTTTTTTTTTTTTTTTTTTTATACCCTGAAGACCTTGAATTTAATGATGATCTCCAACTTAGTGTTATGAAATGAATTATAATAACTAAGAATGAATCTAAAGGCCAAAGAACAAATAATTTCTTTAACATGTATGTAGTATATAATGAAAAAGGTGCATGTTATTGATGGATGAGGGTAGTGCCAAGATTATCATTTTAACAAGTACCTTGAATATGGATAATCTGAAATCTAAACCCCACCTTGAACCTTTTTATGTTGGTTATGTGAATATACCTCCCTTCTCATCATAGTTATTGTGTGGTTCGACTTGTCTTAATAAAAATGAGAAGCTGTGAAGATCAAATTTGATTTGATATCCTCTTTGCAGATATTACACACATCCTTTTGGGCTGACCTTGGCTTTATGACATGAGTGCAATTCACTTTGCAGGTAGTAAGAACACTTATGCTCTCATATATAATAATAAAACCATAAAATTCATATCTATCGAGTTTGCAAAGGAGTCATATTGTATAATAACCTTTAGGATAACTTTTGATTTTCAATTCAAATCCATTCTAAAGAAATGAGTCAAATTATAATTGATCATCATAGGATCCCCTATTGAAAAGAAGAGCTATGATGTTTCTTATCTTGAGTTTATTAACTCTTTATCTTCCCTAAAATTGATTATAGAGAAAATAGGATTTGGACTTTAATGAAGTAATTTTCTTATATAACATCTCTTCTTCAACTATGTAAAATAAATCATATCATACTCTATAAAAGTCACATATCTATTGATGTTTAGGGGTTTTTTATGATTTAGTCACTTCTTAATAGGAGTTTCATTAAGAACTTTAGTACTATAATGGTTTCTATAAGTGATCTCTTAAAAATGAACAAGTTTTGTTAAATCCCTACTAAAAAAAACTTTAGATCAATTAAGGACTTGATCACATCTACTAGAGTCCTCCAACCATCAAATTGTCTTAAGTCTTCTGAAGTCACTTGGGATGCATCAATAAATAGAATTTGATTTATTTTGAGACAAGATAATCATCATTTTGTATTCTTTAATGAGAAAATAAAAAAAGAAAAGAAAATATACTCTATTTAGTATAGTGAAATTTATGTCGTGATTCAATAGATTCCTTTTTTTTTTATAGAAAATCTATTTTAAATACATTAAAATTTATAAATACTCAAAGAAAACTTAGTGATAGATATAATGAATGGGTTGAATTTTTTCACTAATTTTGTACTAAAGAATAAGTCAGAGGTATAAAATAAACCCATAAGTAAATGTGATACATAAAGTGTTGATTCAAATAAATAAAGTTATGAACCTAATGATAAAAACCCAAGCTAAAGTTAATGCAAGAATAAAATCCATTTACAAGTGCCTATTGTAGGAAAATTTCAAATGTATTCTCTTTAATTATTAATACAATTTTTTTTTAGCTTTTAAATGATAAAAGAACTGTGGAAAAAATTATTCTCTTTACATTAGATTTTGTTATAAATTATAATATTTCATAAATATTACGTTTTGTGATCGAAATAAACGACAATCATTTTATAAATTTCATAATCAATTGAATGGTTATCGATCACAAATTTTTTTGTAAGTAAAGTTTTAATGCACGAAGGCTTGACACTCGACTTGCTCGCAAAACATGCTTGATCTTAGAATCCAATGCATTGCTATTTATGATGAGGAATGTGATGTAGTGTGCGAAACTCCAATATGAGGTTGCTAAGCGATGTGAATTATAATGAAATATAAATGATAACATATGAGTTATGACTTGATCTCATAATTGAATAAGAATTAGCAAGGATGATCGAGGTGATTCTCGCCTAAACCAGACAAACTTTATGTTGGGTTGATCGCTAACACAATTAATGAGGAATATTTTCTCAGTGTAAAAAATGATGCTAACAAACTCAAATAAAATATATCTAAATAGAAGTAAACATACTTGAAATATAATGAAGAATCAAATTGTATATCAATTATTAGTTTTAAAATTTTCTCATTTAGCATGATTAAAAAATGATGATAATATTTGAATTGAAGATCACTCCAAAGGGTCCTCTAATATATATAATAATTTGCTCATGATAATGCCAAATTTTCAAATAAGATAAATAAATCTCATACTCCCTTCTTACAAACACAACAGGAAAAACAACCATTTCGGGTAGCCAATTCAGCAAAAAAAGTATCAATTTTTGCTGGAATATATATTTTATGGCGGTGTTTCAATGGAAATATATTCCGTCAGTAAAAGCGGTGTAGGAAAATTAAATCTTGCACATTAAAATATGAAGGAAAATTTTATGGAGGTTTTCTGATGGATATCTGGCGAATTTATCCTATTAAAATCGTCGTCGTAATTCAACGACGGTAACTGCAGCAGAAAGATCGTCAATAATTTAAAAAAAAAATCTCGAGAGACTAGTAGTGACTATTCCTGTGGTATTAACCGTTGAGAATCCTACTTACGTCCGATGGAATTACTGACGAAAAAGTCCGTTTGCCGTAACCATTAGTGAAGCCGTCGATAATTTTCGTCTCCAATTATCATCCTATAGGTGTCTAAAATTCCGTCGAATATGTTGGATCGAAGTTCACCGACAAATTTTTTGCTGAAAAACCCATCATAAACCCTTAGCATTAAAAAAAAAATACAACCCATTTAAAGTTGATGATTAACACTTGTTTATGATTCATAACTCGACACTGTATCATTCACAATAGTTTATGAAAATAGAATATAAACATAAAAATACAACATTCAAAATTTAAACATAAATTTAAACAATGTATCATTCATGTTTTAAATGTTTATCACCAAACATGAATTTTAAAACATAAGTTTAAACATGTAATTTAAACTGTCTATCATTGTCAAAAATCAAAAATGGAGTTCAAATTACAACATTCAAATATCCAATCATTTCCGGACTTAGAGTTAGACTCAGACTCAGGATGTGGCTATTGGTCAATCTCCTTTCAATTCTCTTAAATATATGAGCACAATTCCTCCCGTATTTCAATTAATTATTTGGCTTTAAATTAAAATCATATCCAATAAATTCCTCATTGATTATATGCAAGCCATGATTTAGGTTATTTATGGTATTTAGTTATAGCATTCAAAGAGCAAATATATATATATATATTATATATAAATGTGATTTGAGATTCCTACCATAAATAATCCTAATCTTATATTTATAAATCTAAATAAATCTTCAACATTCATTTTAAACTCTTGATATTCTCTTATATTTTCATAGCTGAAAGATTTGACTCGGTTAAATGGCCTAATGGTTTGCTTAAAAAAAATAATTTTATGCTTCACTCTTTAATTTCTTCAGCCATCCGTTACACACTTCATCATTCGTTTTCTTCGGGGAGTTTGAGTTAATCACCAAACGGTTCGTGATAATTAAAAAAAAATCCCTCTTTGAATTCCACTCTCGAACATTTATGTCTTCCATTAGTTCGTCTTTTCTCCTCCCGTCTGAAAGAGTCGCTATATATCGTTTCTTGGCCTTCTTATTCTCCTTCTATGGGATCGGAAGTGGATAGGGCATAACGTGAAGAAGAATACCGAGCATCTATGTCTTCCTCACCGTTTCTCTTGTCGGATAGGGGGCTTCTTCGCCTTCTTCTCCTCCTATCAACTCGGAAGTCACTAGGGCATCG